>CM057394.1:15422153-16749653 GCA_030015415.1 Cynopterus sphinx
CTGCCTGGTCTCGCCCCCCTGGGCAGTCTCCCTCCTCCCGTGAGCAAGGCCGGTTCACGCGGAGCCGAGGTGGCACTTTGAAGCAGACGCAGCCTGCCCCCCTCCGTGCAGTGCCGTCTCCTCCTCCCACGTCTCTTGGCTCCCCCTCCCCGCTCCCCTCCCCCCTCCCGACTGCTCTCTCCCACGCTGGCCCACGTCCTTGTGGCTGTTCTGGGCCTTTCTGTCAAGGAGAACGGCACCTGTGAGTGACCGCACCCTCGAGTGGGAGTGCCATGTCCCTCCCCGAATACTCAGGTCGAGAAGAACGTGTAGTCCCCGGTGGCTGAGGGCCAAGGTGGTGACACGCAGCTCTGTGTCCGCCCACACCCGGACCGGTGCTGGTCCCCAGCTGGGCACATGGCAGACGCCCTGTCCACGCCCCTGGGGAGCGGAGGCTCTTCTCGGTCCCCCCAGGTGCCCCCCGGCGACACCTTTTTCTCCCGGCAGAGCATCTCGGTATGTGGGCGACATCACCACGCGCGGGACCGAGCGCCGGGTGTCCCCGCCCGCTGGGCCCCGGCCGCGGGTGGCGCTCTGCGGAGCTTCCTCAGCGGCCGGGCGGCCCAGGCGACTCCGGGTGCCCCCTCTGGGCCTCGGGGCCACGACGGCGTGTCCTGTCCCCCCGCAGGTACTTCCGCTGTCCGGCCGATAGCTCGGAGCTCGCCTACGACCCGCCGGCGGTCATGAACGCGGACACGCTGGGCTACTGCCAGAAGGAGGCCTGGTGCAAGCTGGCCTTCTACCTCCTGTCCTTCTTCTACTACCTGTACTGGTGAGTCCGCGGGCCCCCGTGGGGAGCAGCGACAAGGGCGCGAGTTCCCGCAGGCGGCGCGTCCCCGGGGCCCCGTGGCGCACAGCACAGTCCGGCCGGTCAGGGCCCCCGTGGCCCCGACGCACGACCTCAATTTCGAGGCTCGACAGCGCACCTGGGGGTGAGGCCCTATGCCCTGGGGTGCTGCTGCTCGGTCCTCCTCCCTCTCCTCCCCCTGCCCCCGTGTCCAGGAGACTCAGACACCTTGGGGCGTAGCTTCCCCTGGAATAACTCAGCCTTGGGTTTCAGAGCTGTTCTCCCACCTTCTTCTCCGTGTCAGGGGGTGGTCCAGGCTCAGGATGACCTCTGCCCTCCCCCTCCTGGATGGAGTGTCCCGGGGCCTTGCCTGCTCCAACTCACAAGGAGTCTGAGGGTCTCCGAAGCCTCTCTAGAGAATTCTAGGTGCCAACAGGTTCCCCCAAGTCCCTCTGACTCCAGGTGCGAATTCTCTGTCGACCAAAGCCTGCTCTGGCTGGCGCCTAAGCCTAGGGAGGGTGGCCTGAGCCCCCAGGGGCTCGGCGACTTGTCTCCTTGAGCCAGCGTGGAGGTCATTCGGTCTCTTTGCTCAGCCTTGGCCTTCGTGGGCCCTCGGATCGCCCCTGCTGCAGAGCCAGAGGCTGGGTGGCCTGACCCAGGGGCAGCATCGCCCTCCTCAGATGCAGCAGAACAAGGGCTTTCTCTGGCTCCTGCCCCCGTTAGCCTGGGAGCCCTCTGAGGCCGGATGGAGGCTGAGGTGGGTCAGGCTGCCCCATTTCCATTTTGTCGTCGTAACTGCTGAGCCAGAGGCATCGAGGGAAAGAAGGCACAAGAGGAATTCACGGAGCAAAGCGGCCGTCCGCTGGGCTGTGGGGGAGGGGGCGGTCGGGGGCCCTGTTGGCTCCCACCCGCGCCAGACAGGTGCGATCTGTCTGTCCCTGAGTGCGTTCCAGGCCTTCTGCGTGCCGGTCTGTCACTGCTTCGTGTGACATTCGCTAATTACTTTGTTTCCAAAACAAAATTGGGAACAACTGCTCCTCCTGCCTCCCTGGGACCCCACGTGGCTGCCGGGCTTCCTCCTTCGCTGTTGAACTTGATCTCTTGGGGGCTCCTCGAAGACCCTGTTTCTCCTGCGTCAGGAGCTCCCGGCCCCTCAGATCCTGAGCTGGGGGAGGTGGGGCTCATAGGACTGTCAGCCCGGGACACTCTTTTACGGAGACAAGGGGACCCCGTGTGCGGAGAGCTGCCTCTGAGCTGAATGAGCGGAAGGGGCTCAAGCTGTAGCTGCTGGGGCCTCCGCGAAGGCGGGGTTGGGGTGCCTGAGCACCTCAGAGGGGTCAAGAAATGGGTCCAAGGCCCTAGCCGCCAGCGGTTTATCTGGTCCCATGCGTGGGCTCCTCCCACTCTGCTGTGCTGACCCTCCGGGCCCCGGGGCCACCCCTACGCAGGCCGCCCTGTGGACCAGGGGACATTTGCGCGTCACGCGAGATGGGGACTAGCTAACGGTCATGCCAATAACACGGACACATGGACCCTGACGCTGACACTAGCAGGCTAGTCCTGGGTGGACTCTGTCCGCCCAATCTTTCCGAGCCAGGAGTGTGAAGCGGCCGTTTCCTCCCCGGAGCGGCAGGCTCCAACCTCCCGCCAGTGACTCCAGGCCGTGCCCCCCCCCCCAAACTCTGTGATTCCGCTGTTTGTGGTTTACGTGGTGACGGCAGAGGCCTTGTCTGTCTGTCTCCTTCACCTCTGCATCTGGAGTGCCCTGGCCAGGGCCCGGCGCGTAGTAGGTGTTCAGGGTGGGGGTGGGGGTGCCCAGCCTGGACTCTCAACACTGGAACTTCAGCTGCCCGGAAGAGCTCGTGGGGGCTTTGGGGGCGGATAGGGTCAGCCCTCAGTTAAACACTCAGTTTTCCCCCCGTGGATTTGTTTCTTAGATTGTCATTGTGTTTTCTCTTTACCGTGTGAACACGTGCTTGCTCTTTCTCTGCCCGATCGACAAGGTGTACGTTGTGGTGCAGACCGTTCCTGGGTCTTGTGGGATCCGCCATCCTAAGCCCGGGCGTGCACAGCCCCATCGCCCTAGGACACTGCTCCTAGGGCAGGTTTAATGCCTGGATCCGGTGAGAAACTCGAGGGCCAGGGGGCTCCCCAGCTGGGAATTCCTTTTGTCTGTGTTCCCAGAGGGCCTGTGTTCACACGTCAGTCCTCGCACTAGTGACGATGGCCACTTCCCCAGCTCTACCGTGTCACCCGGCATGAGCCCGGAGCCCCTGGACCCAGCCACAGCCGGTGGCATAAAGAATCCGCTGCCCCCTCCCCGCCCCCCAGGCCTGCCCGGCAAGGACTGGCAGCCACGGAACCGCTCTCCTGGGAATAATAACAGGCACTCAGAGCGGTCGCAGCTCCTATCTCAGGGACGCGTTATGCTCTCCTAGCAAGTGTTCAGTCGCATGTTGTGGGGGCGGGGTAGACGAGATGCTTTAGCGACGGGAAACAGGAAGGGACAGGCACGACTCGGGGCCCGGCTTGTGGCAGGGAGGTCCCTCTTTTGAGGGCCAGTCCAAGGCCCCCGTGGGCTCCCGCTGACGCCGCCTCCCTCTCTTCTGTTCGCTTCCAGCATGATCTACACCTTAGTGAGCTCCTAACTCAGAGACGACGCATGTCACCCGAGGCTGCGATGGCGGAGGCCTGAGGCTGAGAAGTCACTTCTGCCGGCGGCGACTGGAGAAGGGACCGGAGTGGGGACGTGGGAGAAGGAGACCCGGCGGACACTCCGACTGAGTCGGGACCTGGAACCGGGGAACGAGTTCACTGTGCACATGTCGCTGCCCCGTGTCTCACCGTCTGGATCCCCTCTGAACAGCGGGGACGCGGGTGACAGAGCACCAGACTGCTCCCGACTGAGGACTGCTGCCCCCTGAGTCCACTTCCTCCCACAGCTCCCCGCAGGCTCGCCCCGGGCCCCCGGACCGTGGGAGTGGAGACGGGAGGCCTGGAAGGTGCCTGTTGAGGCACAGAATGACCCAGAGTCGAGGTCGAGTCTGCGGGGCTCATCGAAGGCCCCAGGATGCTGTGGGCTCCCAGCGGCCCTTGTGTTTCTTCCAAGCCATGGCCACGCCGTCCACCTCCGTGCGAGGGCCTGGAAGGGGTGCACTTGACCTCGGCGGGAACGAGCGAGCCCTGGGCCTTCGGGAGAATCTCTTTTTATGCCCGGCTCCGTGAGAGCCCCCCTTAGTGGTGTAATGAGCCGGGTTGGGCGCAGTACGTTGGTAATAAATTACGTCCCAAGTCACAGAGGGGGGTGTGGGCTGGGGAAGGGGGGACTCACAGGAAACAATGACTTTTTGAACACTGACTACGCGTTTAAAGTGTTAGTTCTTCACCACAACAAGCCGTATTTTTCCATTGCCACCTGAAGCCATCACAGGGTCCTCGAACGCAAACCACGTGGTTAACACGAGTCAAAGCCACCTCCCTTCCCGTAAGGACCCCCCGACCGTCCCAAGGCCCGAAAATGCCGCTCTGAACTGCGGACATTCAGCGGCGAAGAAAAGGGACGACGGAATGATAGCCCCGTTTTCCGATGCTGCGTCGTCGTGCCGTCTAGTTCCACGTCGAGGACACTCGCTTCTTTAGGATCGTCCACGTGGCGTTCTCTCCTTCCCGTGTAGGACTTGTGCTGGGGGTCGTACGTGACAAGGCCGAGATTCATGTGACGTTCAAAGTTTCAACCATTTTGACCTTATTCCCCCAACAACTTCCCCTTTTTTTCTGTTTGACACACCCAGGCTATTTACACGTGTCCCCAGCGCCATCCGAACCCCGTGACTCAGGCTTCTTTGTGCCCCACGTCGTGTGTGCTATGTTTAAAACGCGGTGACAACCTCAGTGTCTCACTCCCTGGCTGTCTCATTTCACCCCCACTCCTGCCTGGGTGCGCCTCCATATGGTTGGTAGACTCGTGGGCAGGAAACGCAGTCTCGGCTTCTAAAAATTCTCACTTTTGCTCTTCGGCTGAATAGATCCAACCCGAGAACTCGGGGTGGTGTTGGGGAGCAGGCTTACCCTGGGCCTATCCCCCATCGTCCCGGCTGGGGAAGTGTTGTTAGGGCAGCGAGTCAGCTTTAGGGCTGGTTGGCCTGGTCGTTGACGAGACTGGCTACCTTCCTCCGGAGAAGCAGGCCCGGCGTCCAGGCTGCAAATCTCAGCCCGCGGCCGTCTGGCAAATGCAACCGACCGGGGAGAGTAAACGGTCCCGGTTATTCCATTTGTTTGTGTGTTTTTGTTTTTTTCCCACTTTGCCTCCTAATGAGAAAATTGGAAGTGGCTCGGAATAGCAGACGTGGGTGCACAAAGACAGTTGACACGGGCTCGTCGATTCCAGCTCAGAAAGGGGGAGGACGCGGAGATGCCGTCGTCATGGGACACCCAGCGGCGGTCAGCCCACCGTCCACACCCGCACAGGGCCCAGCGTCCGCCAGAACGGCTCCGCGTCTCCTCATTCGGCCTCCCTCGCGATCCCGTGAGGTTGACGCCGCTGTTCCCGTTTTCTCGGAGGCTCAGAGAGGGTGAACGTCACACAGCAGGCACGGACCTGCCTCCGAGTCCAGGTCTTGTGACTTAAAAGAAAAACCCCGAGAATTCGGGGTGGTGCCCTCCATCATGCCGGCAGCCTGGCCACGTAGCTTAGGGTCCTGTTAAGGTGTGATAAGCGGCATCCCGTTTTTGAGAAAAGGGGAACAGTTTACAGATAAAGGCACAGAGGAAGGGCCTGATTTTCCTTTCCTTCGAGTTCGGGACCCAGACCTGCTTTGCCGTGGGAGGGTCTTCTCCGAGGGGACAGTCCTCTGAAAGCCCTCAGGCGCTGGGTTCGGTGCTTGGTCTCACCCAGCGCCCACGATGACCCTCCCAGGCGGCTGGGGCGTTCTTATCCCCACTTTGCACATGAGGAAACGGGGGGGGGGGGGCTCGGCACCCGTGAGTCTTTCCGGGGTGGGCCCGCCGGACGCGAGCTCGGCGCTGCGGAGGCGCCACGGCCAGGGACAGCGGCCGCTGTACGGCGACGTGCCAGGCGTCATGCCGCGAGCGCCCTGTGCTTCTCTCTGGTCCCCATCTTCAATCCCGTGGGGTCAGTGTCATCTCTGTTTTCTAGACGTGGAAACCCCACGAGGACGAGGCACCTGCAGACCCAGCGCTAGTCAGGGGTGGCATTTCCACCCAGGTCTGCTGCTTCTCGTGTCGTTTTATCTGCGTGAATATTTTCGTCTCTCATGGTTCATCACACAGAAGTGACCCAAAGGAGGAAGGAGAGTGAGGCAGGAGCAATGGCCCCTGGGAAAATCACACAGGAAGTGGCACCCCTGGGTGGCAGGGAGCTAGCTCTCTCTACCAAGCAGGAGTCTGGGCATCAAGGAGAGAGTTTCTCGGGGGCACAGACGGCACGTGAAGGGGGTGTTGGTGACCTGGTCCCCACCCCCTCAGGGAGACAGAGCTGTAGGCCCGGGAAGGCTGTGCCCAAAGGGTCAGGGCGGGGCCTGGGGTGAGTCACTTCAGCCCACTTTCCACTTTGCTGAGGGAAGTGGAGAAGGGCACCCACCGCCCTGACTTGTTAGGAAGGTGAAGTGAGTCCGTATTGGCAAAACCTCAGACGAGGGCCCCGCACGTGGTCGGCACGGCGTGGCTCTTCGTGAGGGTGTCTTCCTCGCCACCCCTCCCATGCCCTGTCCCCACCAGGGCAAGGTCCTCTGAAGGGAGGCAAGTCGCCGGGCTGTGTGGGAAGGGAGCGGAGATGCCTGGACCCACCTGCCCTCCTGAGGCCTTGTTCCCAGCTGCAGTGCCCCGAGTGGAGGTCAGGCTAGGACCTGAGACCCCTTTCAGTGCCTCCTCCCAAGGCCTCGTCCCATCATGGTGCAGGTCCCACCAGGGAGATCGAGAGGACAGGACAAATCGCGACGTATGTTATGACTGAGCCTCGAAGCTGGGAGGAACCATCCAGGGGCTTGGCCGCCAGTGGTGAGGACCATCGAGGGCCATTACGGAAACTGGCCACTGTGGGGCAGGTACCTAAGGCACCGGATTTTGATTTAAGAACATCCGAGAGCAAGAAGCCTGCAGGACCAGGACTGGGAAGCGAGGCCCTTGTGGTCCCTTTCATCCCCGCTGCCTTCTCGCTCCTTTCCTCCCACGCGTGTTCGTGGCCTAATCTGGTCCCTCGAGGCTCCAACTCCACTTCAGCATCAACAACGCTAACGACCATAAGGCGTTTTTCAACAATATAGTTCAGTTTTCATTATGGCAGTGGCTCGCATTCCTCGAGCGGTTGTATTCCAGACTCCACGGCCATCGCACTGCATACGCGGTCGCGTTTAATTCCAAACCCACGGGCCGGCTTCACAGACAGGAGACGGAGAGTGAGTGATGTGGAAGGTTAACTGGCGAGAGGCTCTGGGCCATTCTGTTCACGTTTCTTTCGGCGGAATCCGACGGGTCGGTCACTGCCAGGCGGGTTTTCATACATGGCCAGGAAGACGGATTTTCCTGGTACAGGCGCTGCTTCGTCTGAGGCTCTGGGAACAGCACGTCAAGCTAGATGGGAAAATTAGGCATGGCAGGGAAGCGGATTCGCATATCTGCGGGCGTAAGCGGCCACTTTGTGCGGCCTCCGACTGTGCCTTCGTGGCCATCATTAGGAAATGGGAACCTGGAGGAGTGTGCGGGCAGCACGGAGAGTCCTAGGAACGGTTTTCTCTCGGAATGAGGACGCGTGCCACTGTTTCGACATGTTGCATTTTGCAATCTCGTGGCTGGCCTTGCCGCTACTGCAGAAGCAGGGCGTTTGCGAAAGGTGACACAAGTGAAAATTCTAGAGGAAAGGCCTATACAGGTAGATGCGTTTTCCAAATGGACATCCGGCTCCCTCTGCTAATTAAATGAATGACTGAGGAGCCGAGATTTCCCCTTATAATGTAAAGAACTCATTGAAATACCAAGCCCTTCACCCCACTTTATTACTTTTTGTCTCATTCCATTTGTGAGTATTTGTATTCTGTGGCTGGTGCCTTCTCGTTTACCGAGCGGGCGCAGAGGGGGATGTAGATGAGCGGAAATCCCTTTCTGAGAGTGGGGAGCGTTCCTTCATTCGTTCCTGCGACGCACACCCACTGAGGTTTGGGGTGTGAGGCCTCATGCTGGGTGACGGCGTTTTCAGAATTCGTTCGCCCTCCTCGGATTGTGTTTACTGAGTGTACGTGAGCTCCTGGCACCCTGAGAGATGCTCTGAAGGTTTAAAAGAAGAAGAAAAGAGAGTAAGATAAGTGAGACGAGCTGTGTGTTCCTGAAAGACCTTGAAACGTCATTGAGAACGTAAAATCAGCATGAAACAATCAGAAAACGAAACAAGGCAGTCATTACGGTGGAAACATCGTGGTATCGTCTCTGGGAGCGCCAGGGTTTATAGAAGGCGCTGATGGGCAGGCGGGAGGGGCTGGGAAGACTTCTCGGAGGAGGTGTCATGGGGACAGGGCTCTGGAGAAAGTCCCGTCACTCTCATTCGGTTTTGCCCTGAGTCGGACATTTTTCTGCCGCACCTGACCCTTCACACGCCCCGCGAAAGTGGAGACCTGAACTGGGTGCCGTGATGGACCCTCGGGTTTGGACTAGGCCGGGTTAGCGCCTCGTGGGCTCTGACCCTGCAGCCCACGCCCCCTCCTGGGTTCTAAAGACGAGAATTTGACCCAGAAGCGGAGCCTGACTCCTGTAGCTCAGAAGGACAAAGGATGAAGGACAGGGGCCACACGGAGAGGGCTCAGAGGAGAGTGACAAGGGGATTATGGTCCTAGGCAAACTGGGGACCGAGAGGACCTCCTTCTGGTACCTTCGTTTTGGCTCTGCTGCTCCCCTGGTCCAGGCTCAGGTGTGCCTCCTCCAACACTGCCCGTAGAGGGCCGTGCCCCGCAGGGTGACCGCCAGGCCCCTCAGTCCCAGAGATGATCTGAGCTGAGAGGGAGTTCACCCCAGACCCCTTGGTCTGGTGGACAGAGAATCCTGCTCATAGCGGGAACCTCTGTGCCACGGACCGGGCCTGGAGGCCACCAGGGGGAAGAAAACCAGGAGAGGCCTGAAGCCCTGAGCTCGGGCACAAGGAAGGTGACAGCACGATAAACGGGTCGATTCTTCTGCCCGGTTATCCCAGTCAGGGAAGGCAGCCCCTGGCACAGTGGCTTCGTCCCGTCTGCCTCACGCTCACACTAGCGCACCGTCTGCCATCTCTGTTGCTGACAGTCCCCCAGACTGACTTTGAGCTGACAGAGTTCACTTTTTAAGGGGCCAAATCTCTCTGGAATAATTTTAAATCTCCAACAGGAGTGATTTTTCAAAAAAAAAAAAAAAAAAAAGGAGTGGTTTTAATTACCCGTGAGCATTTCTACGTGCTCAGTACGTCCCTGGGTGGTTCTACCAAACACTCACCACGGCCTCCAGGTGAGGAGCCATCCCATCCCACGCCCACATTAGCAGGTGGGGACACTGAGGTCAGGCGAGTGAGGTCCCACGGCCGTGAGCTGGGGACCTTGCTGGTCCAGAGCCCGTGGCTGGGACAGTGTCTCGTGCCGGGGCTAAACCGTCGGCTGAAATGGCGTTGAGAGACTCTGGATTGTGTGTCAGTGTCCAGAAGATAGCCGCCACTCCTAGCTGGCATGAGTAACCCCATGAATTACCCATGACACGTATTTTTAGCTAATTTAACCAGAAATTATAGGAATACTTCAATCGGTCTCCGTCGGTGTTCACGTTGGTTCTCATTTTTAAAGGTGAGAACGTGGCGGCAGAGACAGATGAATCCGCGGTTCTATTTAAAGGACCGTCCCTCTGGATTTGAATAATGTAAGACTTCACCGAGATGAGGGTTTACTAGCTTCGATGCTATTCTTCACGCGCATAATCGAAAGGAACGACACTCGGGCTGTCAGAGGAGATGAAGCAATTCGGAGCCCGAGCTCCTTGTGGAGGCTTCAAGTCCTCAGACGAGTGGGCAGAGGATGAGCTCGAGATGTTCCGGACTTTTCTGTTGAGAATTTGTGGAGTGGGCTGTGCCCAACCGGGCCGTCCAGCTTACATCCTGTCAGTCGGTCGGCCTGTTCTAGCGAAGTCCTGTCGGCTGGGTGGTTTGTAAACAGTGGACAGTTCTGGAGGCTGGACGTCTGAGATCAGGGTGACCTCGGGCCTAAGTTCCGGCGAGGGCCCCTTTCCAGGTGGCGGAGTGCTGACTTCTCACTGCCCCGTCACATGGTAGACGGCAGAGAGCGGCCGGTTCTCTTGTGACTCTCATAAGGGCTCTGACCCCGTGCACGGGGGCCTCAGCCTCATGACCTCACGTAACCCTGACCGCCTCCCACAGGCCCCGCCTCCTAACACCATCGCATTGGGTGGGGTTTCAGCACGTGAATCTGGCCGGGAGGATGAAATTCCGTTGCTAACACATCCCAGTTGATGAAATTCAGCTGGATTGCCCAAAATAAACTAAGCTGGAAGTATCGGGCTGGATGCTGTGGACTCCAGTCGTCAGACTGTCCATTCCCAGTTCGGAAAGGCTGAGTGGGCCACGGGCATCTCTGTGAGCGTCAGAAGAAGGGGCCCCTCCGGGCCGTGGGCTCCAGCGAGCTGAGTGAAGACCCATTTTCGCTTCCCACCTGTGTCCTCAGCTGCGTGCCACTCACGGCCCGGCATGGTGGCCTCGGTCTCCAGAAAAGCCTAGAAGGTTTTAGGTTCAGCACCACTCTGGGCCAGGCTCTACACAGGGCACAAGGATCTGAGCGTGTGAAACGTAGTCCCTGCTCTCAAGAGCCATACAGGACCCACTGAGGCGAGCAGACACACACCCGATGGAACCAACGCAGCTGTGGGCCAGGTGTGGCCGGGGCCCGGGGGTGGGAGCAGGTGGGTTATGGAGAGCTTTTCGGGGGAACGGGAGCCGCAGCCGACAGGTGCACTTGGCTCCCTTGGTTAACCCGCACCTGGGGCCACGGAGCTAAGTGCAGGGAGAGCGTGGGCGCCGTGGTCAGCCGCAGCTGAGGGCGAGTCTCGGCTCTGCCACCCACCAGCTCTGTGACTTAGGTGAGTTACTTACTTGTCCTTCCCAAACCTGGGTTTCCTGCACTGTAAAATAGGAAAACCGTAACACCTGCTCTCACCGGGTGCTGCTGGTTTAAATAAAGTGCTGGCTGAGACGTTCTAGCATCACGACGCTCAGAGGATGGCCCCGTTACTGTTGTCACGGGTGGTTTTGCCCGAGGGCTGCACGCGATGCCCGCGCGGATGTGGGGAAGGCGGGCGAGGGCTGCTAGGGCAGCAGAGGGGTCACTCCCATGAGTGGGTGGTGGGGGCTGTGACCTCGGGGGGTCAGGGTCCAGTAGAGCCCTCAGGAGCCCCTGAGCCCCTCCCCCATTCTCTCTCGACGTGGGACCGCCTTCGGTCGGCTTCCCAGCCCGGGATTCTACTGCCAACAGAGTCCTGAAGGCCGTGGTGCGCGGTGGCTGGGCGGAGGTGTGGGTCGTCCCGGACGGCAGCCCTGAACGTCGATTCATCTAACCCCTTTGGTATCTTCTTCCATCCTTTCCTCCACTGGAGGTAAAGCACTTCCCTGTGTCGCTGACATCGCTTCCTTACAAGGGACTCTGGAGAAATGACTCAGGAATTACAACGGAACCAGGGAAACTATCTCCACGGTGACACGGGCCCAGCTAAGACGCTGGCCCCGGCCATGTCCTCATTTCTGTCCATCCCAGCCCCGGCCTTCTGGTCTCCTGCGCTCGCACATCCTTCCGCTGTGCTTTGCCAGCTCTGCCCGCCTGTAACGCATCGCCTTCTGTCCCGCGGGGCCGAGAGGGGTTGTGTAACTCGTCCTTTGCAAGCGAATAGTAGGAATATCGCTTTACCAGAAGAGCTGACCGGTGTCGAAACAGGGATGTTTAAAATGCAGACATGGGGGATAAAAATAAGTTAGACTCATTAGATGGCTCCCTGCCCTGCAGAGCTGCCCCCAAACTGAGATCTTGCCCTCCCCGGGGGAAAACAGTCTCCCTGTTCAGAAGCGGCGCGGTGAGAGGTCAGCGAATCGGCTGGGAGCGACCAGTCATCACTCGTCACGTTGAGAAGCTTCCAGGCCCTTTCTGTGAAAACTACGGGGGCCCGTCAGCTGTTGAAGACCGGGCTCTGTGCTGGGGGCTTTGTGGACATGATCTCATTTCATCCGCCCGCCAGCTCCGCGAGGGTCTTCGCATTCTGTCCTACAGATGGGAAGAGTAGGCTCGGCCAAGTTCAGTCGCCCGTGCAGGGTCACGCAGAGAGTGACAGGGAAACCAGAGTGAGACACTGGTCACTCTGGTCCCAGGTCCATGTTGGTTTCACTAGACCCCACCGGAAGGACTGGCCAGAGGCCGAGGCTGTCACGAGCGTTGCAAGGCCTTGTCCCTTGTTATTGTCGGAACATTCTTCGCCTGATCTTTGGCTGAAAGGCGCTCTACAGCGAGGCTGCTTATGAGATGAAATTCCCTCCCTCTGCGATTGAGTCCACCCCTGGCTTCCCGGACCCCAGGCTCCTAGCCCGGTTCTTGTCCGGTACGCGACGGTCCACGTGATATGATGCTCTCGGTACCCTGTTTGCCTCTTCCCCTGGCCTCTCCTGGATTTCCTAATAAGAACGGCTGTTGGGATTTTGAACGAGTCCAGAGAGTTGTGCCCCCCATTCCCAGTCCATACTCTGAATCAGCAGAAGGAAAGGGGTAAGGCAGACGTAGGCCAAATACCGTCTCCGTCGCTGGTCAGGGCTGGATGGCAGACGGCTGCTCGGCGTGAGAGCAAAACAGGTGTCCGTAGCAGGACGCGCAAGCGGGGATGGAGATGAGGTTGCGGGGTCCACTAGGGAGTTCTTTCGGGCTCCGCAGCCGTGCGGTAGGCGGGAGCGAGACGAAAGCAGGCTTGGCAGAGGGAAGAGCCTCAGGGACCCGGTCTCACCGCAGGCCTCCGCTGGCTCTTGGGAGCGGGCTGGATCTTTCCACGTCTATGTGGACCCGTCGCTGGGTGCAGGCTGCCGCTGACAAGGGGCGCGACCTTTCATGGAGACAGCAGCATGCCATTAAAGGCGCTGCCCAGAGAGGGCGGCCAGTGGAGGGCCATCAGCCGAGGCGCTCTGAGCAGAGGCCGAACGAGCCCTTCGGTTCTTGAAGTGTAGGTCCTGGCAGCTCGCGCGCGGGCCAGGGCATGGCTCTGCTTCCCCTTTCCAGCGCTGGAAGCAACTCCTCCAGGATGCCAGCAAGCCTCTCTGCTCGGCAGAAGCATCTAAGAAACCACAGTCCCCATCACAGGACTGGTCTTAAGGCCACAGCTGACAGTCACTGTCCCCCTCCTCCTTGGCAAGCGCCTCTGCTGGTCTAGGTGGCTGGCCGGGTGGCGTGACTCGGACTGTCATCCCTGGTGACGTCATTCCCGGGCACCACACCTTCCTCAGGTTGCCAAACGTTTTCCTTTACCATTAACCCTCCTTCAGTCGCCCCCTGCAGCCCAGTGAGGAGCCGAGTGAGAGGTAAGAAGGCTGGCTTTGTAGGAGCCAGGTCCCTAGTCATTCCAAAAGGAAGCAGACAAAAATGTTCAGAAATGTCGTGAGGAGAGGGGCCTTGGTTCAGCTGCTAGCCAGGGGTAGCGAGAGGAAGATGCCCGGGTAGGCGGCTCCCCGTACAGGGACCCGGGTGGGACCCCCGTCGGGCCGAGCTTGGCCCAGACTGGACCAGCCTGGTAATGATTCAGAGACAATTAAGCGCGTCCCAGCTCGTGGATGAACTCATTTAGAAGGGAGGCTTTAAGTGGCCCTTTAATTTGATGGGAAGCTTTAAGATGATTAATGGCGATTAGTCGAGCCTCCGGCAAATCCGTGGGCACACTTAGCAAATAACAGCATCTCATTGTAATGGCAATTATGGCCAGAGCTGCCTGCACGTGATCTTAAAAGAAGGCGGAGACCCGAGGGGGTGGACTTCCCGTCAAGTCCACGTGGCGTTTCTCAGCAGATGTGGAGGGTGAAGGAGGGAGGACAAGCGTTCGAGAGAAAAGAGGAAACTCCAGGGTGGGCATCGAAAGGTTCCTGATGGCAGTTCAGCAGAGAGGCCTAACCAACCTCAAACAGGTCGACTGGCCCGGCAGACAGTTAAGATCCGAGCCCCGAACGAAGCTCGTGAGCGGACCCTCCATCACCATGGACACACCAAACCTGTGCGGACTTCAGCGTTAATTTTCCTTTCAGCTGAAAAAGCCCTGGATCTTGACGAGGCCACCGAGGAGATGACACGCCTTCGTTTGCGTGTGTTCACCCCAGGGCGCTGGAAAGCCAGCCCTTCCTCGCTCACGGTTTCTACTCTGGCCCTTGAGCACTAATCTGTCGGGCAGAAGAGGAGAAAGCCTCGCTAAGGTCAGCCAGCTCGTGTTGAAAGTCAGCCCGAAAGCATCCCATTTAAGGCGCCATGAAAGCCGGAGAAGAGGGGGGATAAAATGGGAACAAAGACGCTCCCCACAGCTCCCAGGCCAGGTAACCGTGCTGATGTATGGACACCCTTCCTCTAGAGGGGGATTCCTCCTGGGGGAGGAGGATAGAGCTAGTGGTTTTCCACCATCGGAATTACCTGGGGAGTTAAAAACAAAAATAAAAACAAAAGCAAAAAACAGCCAAGCACCCATGGCCCCATCCCTCAAAGATTTTGATTTACCTAATCCAGGGAGGCCGCCTGGATGGTTTCCTGGCAGAAGCCAAAATCTGATACACGCGGCCACACCCCATGACCTGCAAAGCTGGACTAACTGGCGATTCTGCACCCCTGGGGACAACCTCCCAGGAGCCTCCTCGGCTTGCTCCATTTTGGCTTCTCTTCTGCTCTGGGGTCTACCTGGCTCCCAGCCCACGGCTGCCTCTCCGGTCCCCGGCATGTGTGGATCTCGCTTTTGGCCCTGGGTCCCCTGGCTCTGTCTCTTGGCACGTCTTCGGGTCTCGGCTCTGACTTTTATGGTCCCACAGCTGAGAGTAAGTACCTGTCCCTGGTTTCGGCCCCTGGAGACCACCCTCCGGCGCCGGCTCATTGTCAGGCCTCCTGGCCGCCTACAGGGCTCGGAGGAGGGTAGATGGTGACCATATCAGCAGTGAGGATATTAATGTGTGTCTCGACTCATTCTCATGCGTCTAGCAGTAACTTTATATTAACATAACAACAATGGTAACCCAAAAAGCTGATGCTCTTTGAATCCACACTACGTCCCAGGCCTATGGGATGCTGCATAAATTCCTACTGTGTTTTCCTTGTTTCCCCACCTCTACCATATGTCACTTGGGGCCAGGGGTCATGCCTCACGCAGGTTGACACTGCAATCTAACGAAGCTAATGGTCTCTTGTGGCTTTTAGTTGGCCTGTCACTCCTGGGACATGGTTCTCCTCTGACTGAGTTGTTTAAAGAGGAAAAATATTGAGCTACATGATAGGCAACCCGGTCGGTGCCACTAGTCATTGCTATAAATGTCCACGGTACTCTGAGTGGCTGGGAGTGTTGTGTAGACCGTCCATCCTGTCGTGTCGCTGGCATAGCTCAGGGTCACTTTGCAGGGAGGTCTGGAACACCCCCCTTCACACCGTGGTGGTGACGCGCCACCCTCCTTAGCAAACCCTGGGGGAACAAGGAAGCAACGTGTATAAGGACATCCGCCTTAATCTGAAACACGACAAAGCCCGGTGCCGGGGGCAGTTCACGTGGTTTGGCTGGCCAGCAAAGACCCACAGATTCGTTGGCGGTCAGGGATGTCAGAATGGCTCCCGTCCACTCTTTGGGGCAGAAAAGGCTTGTTCAGAGTGAACTTCTAACCTCTAGTCTAAAATCGTTACACATTTGCCATGGGACCTCCTTCTTGGAATAGAGTCGAGCTCTTTCTATATTTTATTTTATTTTATTTTATTATTTTATTTTATTTTATTTTATTTTATTTTATTTTATTTTATTTTATTTTATTTTATTTTATTTTATTTTATTTATTTTATTATTTTATTTTATTATTTTATTTTATTATTTTATTTTATTTTATTTTATTTTATTTTATTTTATTTATTTTATTTATTTTATTTTATTTTATTTTATTTTATTTTATTATTTTATTTTATTTTATTTTATTTTATTTTATTTTATTTTTTATTTTATTTTATTTTAACGCCTACAGCACCTGGTCTTCCTAGGGAGTCTCTCATTCAAGTATTAACCAGGCCTGACGCCGCTTAGCTTCCAAGGTCAGACAAATCGAGCACATGCGGGGTAGCATGGCCGTAGACTCAAGCTCTTGCTGAGAGCAGTTCCTGAAGGTCTTTCTTGCGGAGGCAGTTTAAGGAGATGTTAAGGAGAAGAACAGGAAGCAAATCTCAAGTAAATAGCTTTTCATGGAAATAAAAGAGAACTTGGGTGGGGGCCACACTTGACTCCCGTTAGAGCAAGTGGAAAATGACATCTGTCTGCTCTAGTCTGGATGGTGTTTCCCAAATTCATATATTGAAACTCTAATCCCCAGCAGGAAGGCGTTAGGAGTTGGTTTGAGAGATAATGGGATGTAGATGAAATCACCAGGGGGGCCGGTCCTCATGATGGGATTAGTGTCCTCCCCAGAAGAGACCAGAGAGCCCACTCTGCCGTGTGGGGACATGGCGGGAAGGCAGTGGTCCACAAGCCAGGAGGAGGAAAAATCAGTCATGCTGGCTCCTTCATCTTGGGCGAGCGCCTCAGGAGTTAGAGTCTAAGATAGGACTAGACGTGGGTTATAAAGGAGCACTTTAATCAAAGATTTTCTATTTCTTTTGTGGAATAAGTGGATAAACAGGATGGGAAGAATCCCAGAGAAAGGCCGCAAGTTACGCGTATTTGTAAGAAGCTTGTCCTCTGAGTCTTTTTTGAATTACCACTTGATGTTTGTTATGCTTAATCGATTTGAGACGCAGATAAAGTTTTTAAAAATCGAAAGGCTTAAAACTTCTTCACATTTTTAAGGAATAAATGATTTGTTTCTATGCCATTTAAATTCTGTGAGCTAATCAAAATGCAAAACCTCCAATCTATTCTATAAAGCAAAACCAAACAAAGATAACACAGAAAGCAAAAAACCAGCCTCTCTTATGAATATAGATGAAGACGTTTTAAATAAAATATAAGCAAATAGAATACAATCCTGTTCCCCATAATGCAGTAGGGCCTATGCCAGAGATGAAAGGATTATTCAATATTAGCAAAGTGCTAACAGAGCTCATAGAAGCCTTCGTGGTGTTGAGGAGTGTTGGGACCATGAAGTGGGGACCATGGGAAAGGTTTGAGCAGCATGACATGATGGGATAAATGGTTTAACGGAATCACTTTGGCTGCCGTGCGCAGAAGAGAGTGAAGTGAAGCGAGGGTGGCCGCTGAGTTAGAGGTGTGAGAGGCAGACTAACAGCCTTCCCAAGATGTCCGTGTCCTCATCCAGGAACCTGTAAATGTATTATTTACACATTTAAATGAAAATATGTTAATTTACAAGGGGGAAATTAAGGTTGCCAAGGGAATTGTGGTTGCTCATCAGCTGACCTTGAGATGGGGAGATGGTCCTGGATTATCCACATTGAACCAATGTAGTCACAGGGTCCTTATAAGTGAAAGTGGGGGGCAGGGAAGTGCGAGAGTGATGAAATGTGAGAAAGACTTGACCATGAGCTGAGCGAGGCAGGTAGCCAGTCAATGGGAACTAAAGACAAGGCCGTGGATTCTCCCCTAGAACCTCCGGCAGCAACGCAGCCCTGCTGACACCTGGGTTTTAGCCGGGTGAGATCCGTTCTGGACTTCTGGATTCCAGACCTGGAAGATAAGCTTGTGCTGTTTTAAGCCACGAATTTTGCTGTCATTCGTTATAGCAGCAGTATGGAGCTCATCCATGTTTGCTACTGTAATAAGCCCGGCGGGAGTTGACAGTGGCTGGGACCAGAGTGGTGGCAGGAGAGTTGTCAAGAAGTGGTTGAATTCTGTGCATATCCCGAAGTGAAGTCAACAGGATTCACTGATAAACTGAATATAAGATTGGGAAGAAGAACGATAAGGTGATTCTCAGCTGAGAGAAAGGTCTCAGAATTTCCGTGGAAAGGCATCTAAAATTTGAAAAAGTTCCTCTGGAGACTCACAGTTTTCGTCTCCTTTCTACCCTTCATACCAAGGATCAGGGGGTCTGGGATGAAAGCATGGAAAATAGGGTTTGAGGGCCATTTTTTCTAGGTTTATACCCTACTCTGGGCCCTTAAGATATGATCACATTGGAGAGAAGAGTCATAAAGAAAATCATTAAATTATGAGATTTACAGCATCTTCCCCAAACCCCTGACGGGGAAAGAAAGAGAACCTTTGACTTTCCCTCCTGCCTTTCCTTCCAAGGGCAAGTTTGATGTTGTCAGCTCAATGCCAGGCTGGACCATCAGTGGCAGAGGCCAGAGCATTTCCAAGGAGGGATGCAAATATCTAGAGAGAGAAAGAAAGAAATAGATTCAGAAGTGGCGGTAGAGGAGAGCGAAAGGAGCCGACGGGTAATTGGGGGTGTTGGCAGCGAGCTGGAAATGAGATGGCGAGAGAGGCTTTGATCGAGAGGTGTATACACAAGATTGAGGAGAGAAGAAAGGGGCAAAGAATGTGAAGAACCTTGCTGTGGTTTAGAGCTTTATCCTCTGAAATTCTTTGGGAACATCAGTAGGCAGTGGAAAGGCTTTTAAGTACAAAGATGAAAAACATCTCATGCCCTGTAACTCATTTGTTAATAGTCCCAGCCACCCTTCTCCTTTCCACAGGTAGGTTCTCAGCTTCCCAGCCTATTCTTTCCTCCTGGATGCCGAACAATAGAATTACATTGCTTAGCCTTGAAACTGCAGCCTTGCAAATGCCTTTGAAAACAATCGCGGAAAGATAAAACGTTCTCCACTTTCTTGGTACGATTCTGCATCAGAAAACAATTCCTGCAAATGATAAAGGAGACTCGTCAGGAGGAAATGCGACAATTCTTAATGGCTGTCTTAGTGCACAATTAGTTGCCCCGGTAATGAAGACGTTTACTTTGATAGCTCTGTTTTCTGGAAGGCGTACGTGCTTGTGCGTTTTCCTTGACAAACCAGAGGCTGATCACTGACGCTTCCCTCTTCCATGTGAATGAATGTAAAAATAAGTAAAACCGAGACTTCGTTTGATTTTTCATTTTGAACGAAAAATTTGGGCCTCTTGGTCCCACTCTTCACTAAAATAGACTTGAGTTTGCTGAACTGTGTTTCCTGGAGCTTTATGCTGAGCAGGGACTGGCCTATGTGGTCAATTCATAATTCAAGAACATCTGTCAGCCCTCGAAGTGAATGGAGCTAAGCTGAGGTCTCCATACCTCCCGGGCAGGTTAAAGAAATCATTCTGCTTAGTAGATTCCCACCTTCCCCCACCCCAGTCTAAGCCACAGAGGAGAGAAGAGCTGGAGGGACCCCTAAACCATATGAAGCAAGACCAATTAGCATGGGAGTGTCCCATCCGGTCCCAGTGACATGCTCTTCCTAGGGTTCCTCCCCCTGCATGTGGCCCCTCAGTTCTATCCTTGAAACCCTCTTTGTTTTGACCCATTTCAGGGAAGAGGAAAATCAGATGAGTGAAAGTCTGTCACTCCAGCAGAGGTGAGAGAGCGTCGTCTACAATTAGCTGTGTTTTCTTTATTCATCTGTTAACTGATACTGAAAACAGCAACGTCCTCTGCATTATCAAGTCAATTCATTATCCTCTCAGAGAGACGTGCATATTCTCTCAATTTACAGAACCTTTCACAGTGGTCCTTTCTCGGATGTTGAGTGAGGGTTTGGGTCTTTTTTTCAGGAGCCTGGAGCATCTTCCACTTGAATTTGCAGAGCTGTTTCTGCACCTCCCAGGTGGGCTGACTCTAGGTCCAAGTCTCTGACGGAAGCAGCCAAAGTATTCTGGAATGTTGCAGCCATTTTTAGAAGAAAAAAAAAAAATTACCAAATGGCACAGTCCAATGTGAGCAGTGCAGCAGCTCATGCTCTTAAAAAATAATGATCTTATATAAGAGATCATTAGGAAAGAACATCCTAAAAGATGGCAGAAATAATAAAATTCAACACCTGTTTCCAATAAAGCCTCTTTTAAAAATTAGGACAGGATGGATACTTCCTTAACCCAATTAAAAAGTACCATGCTTACTTCCCATCAACCAGCATCATATGAAACAGTGAAATAATGAAGAACTTTTCATTAAACTGGGCACAACATAAAAAAGCCCATAATCACCATTGCTACTTATTTTTCTGCACAATTCTGGCCAATTAAATAAAAATGAAATAGAAAAAAATGCCTAAATATTATAAAGGAAGAGAAAAAAGCTTATTATTTGCAGGTAGGAATGCATTTATAGAAAACTGAAAGGAATAAAAATTGAGAAAATAGGAGAACTAATGAGCTCAGGAGGGCAGCTGAATACATAATAAGTAGATAAAATCAAGAGCCTGCTTTTATAACATTAAAAACAAGTTATAAAATGCAATAAAACTAGGCTTCTGATTATAATGGCAAAAACTAGGAAATGCCTACAAACAAACTTAACAAGGAAATTACAAAATCTGGTTGAGGATTATAAAAATGAACTTGGATGGGATGGTGGAGGATCATCATGAGGTCAATTCTTTATATTTTAATTACCGCTCTTTCTTTCAGTAGCACAATGCAATATTTTCGTAAGTTGAAGAAAATCATTTCTACATTAACCTGCTGGTAAAAGCAGACAAGAATAGCAATGAGTGATGGAGGGCCTATTTGATTATCAGTAAAATTCAGAAAACTTCGGTAATTAAATGCATGATGCTTGTGTAAGACTAAATCAGGTCCTCTTGCTAGGAACCGTCATGGCACTGTCTATTTTTTTTCATAGCTGTTAGACTTACCGTAATGAAGTAATTGCTGGTTTTAATTATTTGTTTAGGAAATCTGCTCTCTTCCACGATTGTATCCCTGAGACCTAACACAGTATCTGGCACACAGCAGGCACTGAATAAATATTCGCTAAGTGAATGAATGAATAAACGAGAAAAAGCAAAGAAACACATTCTACTACCTATAGGAATCTAATGTCTTTGAGTGGACGGAGAATGTATGCAATGAATGGAATTAGGGGAATGGGTTAGGAATTCGAGAACAAATTAGTTTCTCCTCATTTTACATACGAAACTAACGTCCACACCTGATTCTAAGTACTAAGCTAAATTCTTGGTAGAATAAGGAGCTAGGCATAAAAAATTCAAACTATAGAAAACAATGGAAAAGAAAGAGTAGTAGATATTTACCAACTTTCTAAGCTTTGGATGGAGGGAAAGACCGACATTTGGCAATATAAACTTTTAAAACCGTTCTCGGTCCAACAACCATGCATGCAAACACAAACAGATCCATGAAAATTAAGTTTTTTTTTTTCATATTAAAGAAATGATGGCGAAAGCAATAGGGCAAAATATTTGTCTAGATCCTTAAAAGTATTGACACCCTTTGGTATAATAAAGTACCCAGTATGTTTGGATGGAAGGGAAGGGATTTTGAAACAATTAGGATCTAGATTTTGGCTTGGATTTGCATCTTAAAGCAAATCAATGTCTGAGCCTCAGTTGCTTAATTTTCAAGACGGGAATATTATTATTTACCTGCAAAAGTCATTACGAATAGGAGTAATGCAAGTAAAACTCCTGGAGAATAGTACGGGCTCAGTAAGTAGTTATTATTATTCGCTGTTACTCCTATTTGTGCCTAGAAATGTATCTTAGATCAAAGCTGACTATGAAATTAGCTTTATGCACAAGGTGTTGACATGGCTTATTTATAGGCAGAAATATCTAACTGCCCTCCTAGGGGAATGGCTACATAAATTGAAGTTCATTTTCTCGCTGGAATATCTTGCAGCCATTAAAATGAATGTTTATGAAGCTTATGTAATATCGTTGAAAAACACTCACGGCAAGATTTAGCTGAAAAAAGCTGAGTAAGAAATGACATTTGTAGGATATTTACAATTTTGTAAAAGAAAAAAATAATGGCCTGAAAGGAAAAATACTGAATTGTCGACAGTGACTGTTTATGAAGACTATGGATAGTTTATTTTCTAAAATCATTTTCTGCATTTCCAATTTTTTTAATGTTGGGTATGTCATATTTTTGAAATAGAAATCCACACGTTTAGGGAAGGAAAAACAGAGATACTCTGAGCAATTTACTTTTGTAATCTGAGTGTTATTCAAAGAGTCCGTCTTGGACAGGATGGTTGAGGCTATGACCCCTCTTACCATTCGAAAAGTTCTGAAAAGGGAGAAAAACCCTCTTAAGTTCTAAAACTGAAGTTCTCAAACACACCTTTCTTAGCATCCTTGTGTTTCCCTTGGGAGTTTCTGGGCTCGTGTCAGGTTGGTCAATTTGAACTTAAAGAGGGGGGTTTGGTACATGCCACGGGGTGTTACCTGATGGGCACAGGAGACTGACAGGGAGGCAGGGAGACCGCTGGTCACACAGCTGTCGGGAGACGGTCTTCAGAGCTTACCTTGGCTTGTGACTCTCCTGGACGCCGTCCAGGCCGTGCGCTTGCATGAAGGGGCCAGTGCTGAACGCCTCTCAGGCTGCTTGGCCAAGCAAAATGAGTGCCAGAGCGGCGATGCTGTAGGCTCCCATCCAGGCCACCTTCTACTCTGCGGCCTTAGGTGAAGTGCTCGCTGCCTCTCAGTCTCAGCTTCCAGGTCTGTGCAATGGCTTTCCTGCAGGGTCGTCCTAAAGATTAAATATCAAGCACCCAGCATGGTGGCAGGCACACCGACGTACCGCACCTCACTGCACCCACTCCCCTGTAAACCCACAACTCGTGGTGTGAACAAACAAAAATCCGAGTCAACGGAAAGGTCAGATTGGCTGATTCGATGGTTCGCGAATTGGGCCGCGTCCCATCTAGCGAGTAGAAAGGAGCTCTGCTGTAGAAAAGGGAAGGCGTTTAAAGGCGGAAAGGCTGCAGAAAAGGTAAATTATTAGCAAAGAATGCATCGTTTCAGACAAGGTCGCATTACGCAGGAGGATGGAAGGGGCCATCAGGCAAATTAGCTTTCTAGTGTGACCGGGTAGTTGCATGCTGACTGGTTAAAAGGGGACATTCCTGGGAAGCTGAAATTGCACCTAGGTTAAGTGTTCACTCTTGGTTCACGGACGGGGGGCTTAGCACGAGTGACTCCCTTTTGGACCAGTTGTCTTTATTTTTTTCAACACCATATTACAATTTACTTAATTAGCCACCATAGGCGACTTTTCAAATAACTTTTTAACCTATAATTTACACTTAGAAGAAAAGCTCTTTTTAAAACAAAAAATAATTTTACTTAAAATTTTTATTTAAAGTAATTATAGAATTTTCACAGCCATATCAAAAAAAATACTTTAGTGAAACAGTTGTCAACATATAACATGCTAGACAAATATACCGACCAGCTCATTGTACAAAGAGGAATCATATTTATCTTAATTCCCAGAAACTAGAGGAAGGGAGTCTGCCAGCCACTTTACATTCACTATCTCATTTAAAGCTTTCAGTGATTTTCTGTTTCATTATTCTGCAAATGCAGAAACTTAGGCTCAGATATTGGGTAACTTGCATAAGTTTACCCAGTGGTGCAACCAAGATTTGAGTCTATTTGACTTCAGAGCACAAACTCTTCCTTTCCAAGTTTCCTGTAGGAAGCGTCTACTTTAGGCCTGTAGGCCGGGGGCCCTGATGCCCTGCCCTCTTCCTTATCTTCCTTTCGACTTTTTACTGCCATTCTCCTTAATGTGTCATCACTGAGGACCCCGTTGTCCTCGAAATGGCCAGGTTCCTGGCATAACTCCAGCTAGAGCTTTGAGTCCTCCCGTGTGTGGGATTCCTCCTCCTCCCTAGCCCGGAGCGCAGGGACTGATCACTTAGCGGCCCTCAGTGGGTCTGAGAAGGCCATAACGAGGGGGCGCTTAGAGGGGGAGCTGCACAGCTCGACGGGCTGGGCTTGCAGGTTTATTAGAACATCTCGTGAGCCTTTGCTCCATGCCAAGCCACTTAGCATTTTAGATGCAGTCCTCACAGCAAAGCTAGGGAGAAGGCGGACTCATTATGCCCGTTTGACAGAGGAGAAAACAAAGGCTTAAAGAGGGGACTCGCCCAAGGCGAACCCGGCTAACGAGTGACACAAGCTCGTTGTAAGGCCCAGCCTCCCCCGACTCCACGAGGGCCCTGTAACTCCTGCCCTGTGCCCGCTCGCCTTTAGAAGGAGCTTCTCAGCCATCCCCATCTCTTCCTCAGGCATTCAGGGACGTCACAGGGAGCAGTAGCCAGAGCAGAATAAGCACACGACGGTGGCTGCTGGAGTGGCGGCGGGCTTCATTTTGCCCTGTCACGTAGGAAACCAGGGGGGTGTGGGACGTTCTGAGCAGAACCGATGCTGGCTCATTGCTCCAAATGAGAGTCTGCCCAACGTGAACTTGAAAGTAGCAACTTCGCTGCCTCCTTCATTCCCACCTCTTCTGCTCTGATGCTTTCGAGCAGTTGTCAGCGATGCTAACGAGCTGGCAGGGGATGTCACGAAAGGGATAATTTATTCGCCTTCTCCAGCAGCTGAGGATATCACCTCCCCAATGACAGACACCCTCTTCCTAACAGAGAGAAAGAAGCGAAATCTGGCATCCTAATGAGTGGCCAGCTGGGGTTTCACGCCTGATGCTCATGTGGCAAGAAGGGAAGGGAAGGGTTTTATTTCCAGATACATTTCTGTTCTGTGTGAAGGATGTTGGCGTGTGAAGCCCGAAGGCTGGCCCCTGGGACCCCCATGAGCACAGACCCCACTGCCCAGCCAGCCCGTGCTGAAGCATGGATTCTTCTATGAGACCATTGAAAACCAATGGACCCAGAAAATCAGAGGACTTGTGCTTCTGTTGTTATTTAGTTTTATTTTAAAAAATTGCTTTTATAATCACATTTGTCCATTGGGTTTATGTAGTCTTTTCCCTCGTGGCCTATAACCAATCGACATTGCCAAAATCGTGGTGATTCTGTCAGCTTTAGACCACGGGGTGGACTTCATTGGATGACAACTCCAGCCAGGTCCATTCTTTCTACGTGGCTCATAGAGTCCAGAAGAAAAAAAAAAAAGTCGCTCAAGAAATAATATAATACCTATTTCTGGAAACTGAGATCTGAAAAAAGGTTTCTTCTAGGTTTTTTTATGACGGGGCCTTGGTGTTACAGTGAACAACGTGTCTTCGAAGATGTTCTCATGATTAGCGTTGACGGGTTTAGCAAATAAAGACGTAGAACGCCAGTTACGTTTGAGTTCCCGATAAGCAAGGAATGATCTTTTCGTGTGAGTCCGTCCTGTGACACGTGTGGGGCATCACTTACCCTGAAAAAGTATTTGATGCTACACGCTTTCACGTAGACGTGGAATCTAAAAAACTCACATGCACAAAGGCAGAGCAGAACGGTTCTCAGGGGCTGGGGAGTGAGGAAATGGGGAGATGCTGGTCAGGGGGGACACGTGTCACATATGCAGGAAGGACAAGCTCCGGAGATCTAACGTGTAGTGGGAGGTATCACGCACGGCTCGAAATTGGCTACGTGTGCTCGGCACAGAACGCACAGGGAGCCGTGAGGCGCGGAGCATGCCGATGAGCTCGACTGTGGTCATCATCTCTCAACGTAGACGCGCATCAAAATAACACGTGTGCGCCTTAAATTATTGCCAACAATAATTGAAATTGAAAAAAAGGTTGACGGTCGTCCGAAATTCAGATTTAACTGGGATTGCCGTAGCTTACCTGGCAACCTGACTTATGCTAAATACAACTCTGAGACGCACAAGGCTGCCTTCATTTTGTTCATTTTACCTTTTCTTTTTATCCGCGACATGCTTGCGTGGCGACCTCTTGATTTCCCCGTTTCAGACATCATCTGTTGACTTTCTTCTATGAAAGAGGAGAATTTGAGCTTTCACCACGCTTCTCAAGCATGCGTCCCTTCTCCGCAGTGGTCTGATATCATTAATTCCACGGGAATTCTCATCGATCGGTAGTCAGGGTTTGCATTACTGTGGCCGTGCACATCCTATCCAGAGCTGAGCCATTTACATTTTCTCTGTGGAATTACTTTTGCTTATTATTATTATTATTATTATTATTAAATTATTTTGGTGAATAATGTTCTCTGCCTAGTTTTTAAGTTGCTTATCACTATCTTGTCCAAAAACTCTCTTTCCGTTATAGAAATCTCCCAAGAGACTCACAACACGTGAGCCATTCTATCCGCTTTGTCTTCCCCAGGAAGTCCCATCCCCTTCTTACTGCCTCTGATGTGAACTGATCGATCTTTTGGCCACTGGGCAGCTGGCTCATCCTGGCCTCTCCCTTTATCACAGGGGACACATTCCCTTTGCCTCTTGCACGGGATCATCTGTTCCCTAGAGGTGACGTCTCCCTATTTCTCGGGTCACTCCCTCATCCTGACGGTACATCTTCTAATAAGTCCTCAGTCATTGCTCGTTGGAGGACGAGTGGACGAGTTTGTTCATGAAAACCACACTGTGAGACGAGGATCGTGCCTTTGAGGGCTGCCACAGGGCCCTCCACTGTGCCTCGCACACGTCGTGGGACCTAAAACAAAACTCTAGATCTCGGCTTCTGACTCCCTTTTCCATCCCTCTCACCCTTCTTCTGGCCCCAGAAGCCTGAAGCCAGGAACTCTCTATGTCCCCTATGAAGTGTCGGGGCAAACAGCACTCATGAGCTGGTAGATGGGAGGCCAGCAGGGTTGCAGGCCGGCTGCCTCCGTGTCCTGCTGGTTGGACGCTGCTGAGAGGCAGCCGGGCCCTCCCTTCTTCCCCAGCCGTGGCATCTCACCTCGTTATTGAATCCTCATGTTCAAATCCCGACTCTCTCCCACTGTTGCAAGCAAAACTGTCTGCACCAAGAGCCATTAAAACGTCGTTAGAAGCAGCAGGCGCTGGGCACGGAAACATGAATCTGCGCTGAGAGCAATGAGTAAGAGGTGACGGGACACTCGTTCTGTTTGTTTGTTTGTTTGTTTTTCATTGGTGATCAGATAAAAGGCCCAGCAATGACGGTTTGCCTCTCTCCTGACTGGGTGCGGGTGGTTGTAAAGGGCGTAGATTCCTTTCCGGCCTCCGGGTTATGCAGAGCTTGATAGGGCCTGTTTCTGTTTTCTGAGTCACTTCTCAGTTTTCTCTTTCATTCTCTTTTTTTCTCACCTGATAGAACATTTTCGTAGCCCTAGAAAATACCACGATACTTGAAAACCAGCAACTACTTAGAGAATAATTGTTAAATGATGTAATGAGCGGCTGTTTAATTGTTATTTAATGCCAAGAGCTTGCTTTTGAATTGCGCTTTCTAATTTTCAAAGCGCATTCACAGGCGTTCTCTCACGTGCTCCCTGGAGCCTGCTGTGAAGCAGGCAGGGAAAATGTTCGTATTCAACAGGGCTTAGAAAGCAAATTCAATCATCTCCTCTTGCGCTTTAGAGAAGAGATGATATGGCCCAAGTATATTGGGTATCGCGCGATGAGACAAAAACGGGGAACATCGTGTGCTTGGTCAGAATCCCGTCCATGGGAATCTAGAAAAAATTCCTAGTCACCTCTGTATGTCTAATTATCTAATTATCGTTAGTTATGAACAGATGGTCTTGTTTCTTGAGTCACGAATGGTGAAGTCTAGGCGTGCATGTACAGAATGACTCGTAAGGTTAAAAACCAGTGATGGTCTCAGACTGGAAAACAAGTCTTAGTTCTCATCCAGGGGGTGAGGTACAGCCAGCTTGAGGTGGTACTTCCGTTCCAGCACGTGCCCCCCTGGGGTCTACCACCTGGAGTCACACTGGACACTAGAGAAGGGTGGCGTGAAAAGGTCCTCAGAGTGGGTGCTGAGCTTCGACGTGGTTGTCGTTTGTTCTAGGGTGTGAACAGACGCCGTAAAACTAAGGCTCCAACGAGAAAATGGAGGAAAGAAGGAGTGACCATCTAGTACAGTCGTGTGGCTCTGTGCCTTTCTCCTGCCTACTATTTACCCCTCCTCCTTCTGATTTTCTCTTGAAGAACCACTTTTACTCCATGAGGTTTCAGTGGGGGTAAACTCACTGGTACTAGGGACAGTTCCAGGGACAACCCTTCGACCTTGGCCCACCCGATGAGTGACTGCCGTCTCCCTAGCCACAGTGATTGGCTCAGGGATGCACCCATGACTCACGTTGCCCCCAAAGAGACTCAGTTTTGAGACTTTGATGAAACGGTTAGAATGGAGATGCTCTCCTACTGAAGATGCCAGCTAAAAAGGGAGTGCGACCCCAGAGCTGGCAGGAGTCCACGGGGGGGAGGCCTCACCTGAGACAAGTCCAACAGAGGGGAGAGCAGAACTGGGAGATGAGAAAAAAAGATATGGGCCTGGCCTGGGTGACCTCAGTCCCTGGGTACAGTGGTCCCTCTTGTCAGTCCTATTTACTTGACGCTTTTTAGTTACCTGCCCTAATTCTCTTGTAATAAGCTAATAGTTTCTCTCTCTCTCTCTCTCTCTCTCTCTCTCTCTCTCTCTCTCTCTCTCTCTCAGGTCTGAGCTATATTTGGAGCTAAACCAGAGCTATTTTTCTGGGTTTTCTTAGTCTGTGCAGTGCGGAATCCTGATGTTAGCACGCGACTTGGGGTAGTGTGGTGAGGACACAGAAAAGAGATGAAAAAGGGAAGTCGTTCATGTGAGACAAAGGTTCCCTATCTCACAGCATCCAGGTGGAAAATAGGAAAGAAAAGGAGAACAGGGTTCACACAATCTCAAGAGGACATGTGGGTGCGTACAAGGGTGGGGGCCGCAGCAAGTGACAGACAATAACGTGGCAGCGTTCTTGGCTGGCGTCGCAGGGGGGCTCTGAGCTAAAAGGGACCTATCGACGGGGATGAAGACGTAGGCTTGCCACAGTCGATTAGAAGGGAAATGGAATTGCTCTTACTGTGTTTGTGTCCTCCCAAGGAGCATTTTGCTATGATCAGGTTATAAGAGGAGCCTCTGGAATATGAAGACACGAGGTCCCAGACACAGGCTGGGAGCTGTGCTCTGAGCGGTGACAGCTTGCTGGTCCTTGGTTCAGGGGCCGCATGATGCCCCGAAGCCTGGCTCTGCCTCTGTCTTCCAGTATGTTTGCTCCATTTATTTATTTATTTGTTTGTTTGTTTATTTATTTATTTATTTAGTCTTGGTTAAGCTGGTTACAGTCGGTTTCAGGAATTTGCAAATAAGAGTCTCAAACACAACAGAGAGTTACAATAAAAAGGCATGAAGAGATCCTTTGCCGGGTGAGGAAGGGGGACAAGAGGGGACGTTCACATACGTCGTCTCATTTAATCTTCATGGAATTCCTGCCATTTCACAGCTGAGGAAATGGGGTCCCAGAAGGGTTAAAACCCCTCGCCAAGTCACATAGCTAAGAAGAACAATTTAATTACATTATGCAAGAATTCGATGACTATAATTTTATTTACTGGAATATCAATAACTTTTTCGGTGACTCCTGTATTCACGTTGCCTTCTTTATGGGCCATCCGAGCGCCAACCGACAGGTGACATCTTCACAGATCTTCCCTTTCTGGAGGCGCTGGCTCTTCCCAAAAGCTTTTTGGCTCTCTTTTCAATCAGGAGTCATTTATTCTCTTTATTAAAAAATTAAAGCTGCCCTTTATTCACTATCTTTAATAGATATTTTTATTATAAAGTATATTTATATGTTCATTATACAAAAGTTTGAAAATATAGGAATATAGAAATGTGAAGAAAAGCCACCAACCCACTCTCCAAGTTAATCATTAACATTTAGAGGTGTTTCCTTTATATTAGATTTCAAAAAAGTTCTTAGTCTCATTGATTTTTTAAAACCATTTTATATTCTTTATTTTATTTTTGCTGTAATCTCTTTTGTTTTCTTCTGCTGACTCTGAGCTTTGTCTTTTCTCTAATTCCTTGAGGTATAAATTTAGGTTTTTTATTTGGGATTTTTTTCTTTCTTTTTTAATATCAGCATTTATCCCAATAAGCTTCCTTTTTAGTACTACTTTTGCTGCATCCCGTAAGTCTTGATATGTTGTGGTTTGGGGTTTTCTTATGTCAGGTATTTTTAAATTTTTTTTTTAAATTTCTTCTTTGACTTGATGGCTGTTCAAGAGTATGTTGCTTAATTTCTACGTTTTTGTGAATATTTCATTTTTCCTTCTGCTATTGATTTTCAGTTTCATTTAATTTTGGTCATAAGAGGGACTGGGTTTAATTTCAATCACTTAAATGTTAAAACTGAGGTTGCGATCTAGCACGTATTTATTTCATCCTGGAGAAGGATCTGTGTGTGCTCTGCTGCTGTCGGGGGCGACGTTCTTCATATGCCTGTTAGTCCCCTTGGTCTGTGGTATTATCCAAGTTCTGCATTTTCTCATTGATGGTCTATCCATTACTGAAAGAGAGGTGCTGGAGTCTCCTACTATCATTGTATCACTACATAATTCCGTCTTTAGCTCTATCAATGTTGCCTTTTTATATTTATATGTGTAACTGCTTGATCTTCCCAGTGGATTGACCCTTTATCATTACATCATGTCCTTCCTAGTCTTTCGTGACAGCGTTTGACCTAGTCTGTTTTGTCCTGTGTTAGGATAACCACTCCTGCTCTCTCTCAGTTACCACATGCATGAAATATCCTTTTTCACCTCTTGACTGTCAGCCGTGCAATCCGTACATCTAGAGCAAGTTCATAGTATATTTTTTGTTATCTGATCTTAATTAATCTTCATGATTCTATAAACAATGTGAACTCTTTATTTTTCATCCTGAGAGAAAGAAATTGGTGCTTACAGATGAAATGACTTGCTCAAGTCCATGCGTAGTAAGAGGCAGAGCTGGGACCAGAACCAGTCTTTGCCTTGTTGGCCAAGTGCAGTGCCGTTCCCATGGAACCATCCACTGCCTCCCTCCATCCCATCCTTTCCTAAAGACACAGGAGGAACAGTCCAATGCCTAGTGCTCCTTAGAGGTGGACCACAAATGTAAGACGAGGAGTCTAATCTCACGTGTAAGAGCTGCGTAATGCATTGGAAGCTTCAGACATTACCCTGTACCCCGAGTCTTGAGTCTTGATGGCTACTTGCTAAAATGCTTGAGGGCTCCCTGGTTGATACGCTATCGTGGTCCTTGCACTCAAGAGCATTAGGTTGTATTACCTGTCCTTTTTCTTGTGTCATCTTGAGCTCCTTCATTAAGTGATATCAAAAATTAGATGATTTTCACCTGATCTTGGTGGTTGCCATGGAGCCTAATTGTGCATATTTTCAGGCTGGTAAAACCAAACGAGACAAAATATTTGGGTGAGGAGGAGCTGCCTGCAAGCAGGGCAGAACTCTTCACCGAGCAGGCCGAATTGGTTACTGATAAGCTGAGACGAGTATAAAGGGAGATGATTCTTCCCTCACAGAATTACTCGGAAGATTAGATGAAGTTCGGAGGCAAGGACCGAAGCCCTGTTCACGCGGTGCAGGTGTAATTGAGCTCCTTCTCTCCCCCCGGGTGCCTGCCGCAGCCTGCTCATGAGAGTCTCTCTCTCTTTCTTTGGCCTCTGCGTGAAGCTGTCTGTGCTGGCATGCTTATTGTTCTGCATTACACCCATGGCAAGAGGAATCTGAGAACACTCCGCTCAATTCGTTTTAGATTATAAATAGAAGAATTATTGAATTTTCACCAAGTCACTTGTATTTACCCCAGTAGTTTGTCACCGAAACATGAAGTCCTAACACAATAGGACAAGACACCAGGAAACACAGCCTGAAGCATAAGTAATTTTTGGCTGCAAAGACCCAGAATAACCAGGCCAGGTATGTACCCGAGGGGGCTTTTGTCAGGTTTTAATCAACGCCACTGGGTGGTTGGTGCAGGATGAGTGGCAGTTAAGCATGTGATGTCGTTGCGGCTTGATGTCATTGCCCTCCGCGTCCTTTTGTCGCGCGCTGGTGCTTCGATTTCAGTGTGACTGTGCAACAAAGCAAACCTGGAATGAGGTGCAACCCTGGAGGGGGGAGGTGGCTGTTCACCTGCCCTTCCCCTTGGCCAGGCAGGACGCGGTAGCTGGCTTGGACTGGCCCCAACGGGGCGCTCGATTAGGCAATCCATCCTTTGTTTCCCTGCCAGGTCGGCCTGGGTGACAGGGTGGTGATGATTCAGGCTCAGGGGAGACGGGAGACTGACTTCCTGCGACTTCACAGGAAAGCAAGAGCGAGCGGCTCTTCTTGCACGTGTCCATCAAAAGACGTGTGACATCTTCCTGTTTAGGGGACAAAACCCAACCTTGCGTGAGGCAGGCTCACGGAAAGATTGCAAAGGTGGTAGAAAGAGTCTCCATGCAGCCTTCGCTCGGCTTTCTCCAAACAAGTCTACGTAGCTCACTTATCGAAACCAGGGAATTAGCGCTGACACGATGGGATTCATCAGCCACCAGACCTTGTTTAACTCTCACAAGTTGGCCCACGAATGTCCTTTTTCTGGTCCAGGCTCTTACACTGCAGTTAGTTCTCATGACTCCTTAGCTTCCCCCAAACTGTATCCCAAGAAATTCTTATTTAGGAGCTTAGGGATGGGTCCCAGGAAGGTCTCTTTTTTCAAAGCTTCACAAATGCGTGTCCCCTGGTAGGGACTCTTGGCTCTGGCATATCAAGACAAGTAATACTAATGCTAATATTAATCATATCACTATTTCTAACAATATTTCTGACACTAGTGTTTCTTAAGTGCCTTCTGTATGCCAAACACTGTGAATCACGTTGCATTTTCCACCCATTCATTCCTCACAAGAAGCCCTTTGTGTTGGGTTCTGTTGTTAGCCAAATCTTGCTGAAGAGGAAAACGGGGCCTAGAGAGTTTAAGTGACTTGCCCAAGGTCACATAGTTGCTAAGCGACGAAGCCGCACCGGATCCAACCACCGCCTTATACTTCCTCGGGTGAAAAACGGTCGTTCCGTGATTGACACTCTAAAGATCTGTGGCGTGGTGGATGGGACAGGAAACATAAATATTTATAGCAGCGCTGCAATAGAATTATAGATACAGAAAAAGAAGCCATATCCTTGCTGTAGAGAAACTAGTCCATGAAAACCCACTCCTGTGGGAGGAAGGAAAGGAAGCTGGCTTTATGTTAACCTGAAACTCTGATGGGGAGTATACTGGCTTTCTCTTGAGGGAGGCCGTAGCTCTGTCACCCAAGGTCCGAGTGTGGGTTCCTTCAGAAGCAGACTCAGAGATAAGGACCCTAAGGCTCGGGCCTTATTTGAGAGTGGCAGGGAGCGCTCAGAGGGAAGGTGGATGAGACGGGGGAGAGATGGCAGCCCCTGGAAAAGTGTGTTATCAAGCCAGCCACCTCTGAGTGTCTGGGGCTTAATCCCCAGGGGAAAGCGTGGATAATGACGTAAAAAACGCTCCACAGATCTACCCCACCTGAAGGATGAGGAGCCTGGGGTATTTATTTATACCCCAACTCCTGTCAGTCATTGGTTGAGGCTGCTTCAAGGGTATGTTAATACATCACCCCTGCCTCAGCCCCTTCAGGCTACAGAGAACAACCTCAGGCAAAGAGATGCCCCTACTTGCCCTTGGACGTTGGTAGGAGCCCACCCCAGTGTCAGGGCCCCAAAGAAGTGGGTTCTGCTAAACACGGGTTGGCTAATCCAGGAAATGGGCTATTTTGAGCGAAATAAGACTTATGAGCAAGGACCCAATAAATTATTCAGGAATAGCATGTTAAAATGACAATTTAATAACCATCGTCACAGAACTTGTCAGTCACAGAGGGTGATAAAAATGCTTAAATGGCTGGCTGGTGGGGTAGCCACCTTTTACGAGGATGAGAAGGCCTAAACGAAAGAGGCGGATATGGCAGGGTCTCCAGAACTCGGCAAACTGGAGTGTCCAGAGAGAAGTTCTGGCTGGGAGGATCCCAGAGGCCTCGTGACGCTCATGGAGTTTGGCCCAGGATTCAAAGAGGCAAAAGTGGGATCCAGGCTGCAATACAGTCGGGGTGTTGGGAGCGAGGCCAACCACGGAGCCTTCGATTCCGTTAGAGAAAAGGATCCAATGTCGGAAACTGGGAGGTAAAGCCTGAGAGGAAAGGCCGGGTGAGACTGGGGAGGACTCTCAGCAGGTGGATTAAAGCATTAGGATGTGTGGAGGACAATCAGACATTGTCTAAGTGTCTCGGGGTAGCGGGGGACGGGGGAATACAGAGCTGGTGCGTTTTGTCGGACGCATTTGAAGATCGAGATGCTGAATGCCCGAGGGCAGGAAAGTAGCATAGGGAGGCAGCAACGAGGTGGAAAAATCAACAGGAAAGCGGCTCGGTTTGGTGGGGGCGGTGGTACTATGGGTCTGGACAACAGGATGGCGTCCTGAATAGGACAGAGAAACCAGGAGAAGGGACAGACTTGCAGGGGAAGGGGACGAGGTGGGAGCGGTACACGCCGAGTCTGAACTCCACGTGTCAAATGCTGGGCCGGAAGCTGTGATGCCTTCGGAGATGAGTCACACACGTAGACTCTGCCTGTAAGAAACTTCTGGCCTAGCAAGCAGATGAAGACATTTTCTTCAATAACAACGGCGCGAGGTAGACAAAGTAAGGGGGCGACCAGAGGCGTACAGAGCTCAGAGCTCAGAGCGGGGAGAACCCCCTTCCAGGTGCAGGGATCAGGGAAGGCTGCAGGGGACGTCTTCGTCTGATCCTGAAAAGTGGGTGGGAGGAGGACAGGTGACGAGAGGAGCCCTCCAGGCTGAGTGAGAGGCTGCCGGGAGCAGAGGCGTGATGATAAAAAGAAAAAAGAAAGTGCAAGTTCTTTTTCTGGGAGATCCCACTGGTTCATCTGGGAGGAAAATGTGCATTGGGGGGAAGATAAGATTGGAACACGGTCTCAAGTCAGATAGAAAGAGCCTTTCACGCTGCGCGAAGAAATGTAAATTTTAATTCAAAGCTACGAAGGCTTTGGACCTGGGGAGCAACAGTGTCAGAAGAGGGGCTGGAGGAGGGACCAGGAAACCCGGTCAGGGGGCTGGCTGCACAAGGCAGGAGATAATGAGGCTTCGAACAGGATGAAGACGACCAAAATTGGGAACGAGATCTAAACTGGGGAGACTGAAGAGCAAGAACGGTTCAATCAAAAAATGAGCTGACAAGCCAGAGGATGTACACGAGGCGAACAGCCCCCCCTTCCACTTTCGCGGTGCACGCCCCAGGCTCCGAGCCCCGGTTTGGCTTCACCTCGAGGCGGATTTCATCAGGAAGGCCAGTCTTGGCTGTGTCTCGCGGGTCCACTGGTTCAGGCCTCTTTGCTCTCCAAAGCCCTCGTTATCACAACCATGGCTGAGGCCTCTGCTGCAGCACTGCCTCTTTCTCCGCGGGCCGCGGTGGGCAGATCCAAGGGAGCTGTTGGGCGTTCTCGGAAATATGCTCATCCAACCGTCCTGTGAGTAATTTTACCCAAGGAGAGTGTTTACAAAGATGCAAGCGACGTTTCCTTCCAATGACCTTGAAGGGAGCTGGACCGCCTCTCGGGTCAGCCACGAACGGGTGGAAATGAGTGCGCAGGCAGCAAGGGAGCTTACTTGGGCGGCTCTGAAAGGTCGTGTCGCCTCCCAGCGTCAGCAACAAACAGCCGTGCAGGCTCATGCTCTGTGCTGGCGTTCACCATGAGCATCTCATCGTGCTCCTGCCACACAACCGTTTTTGTGGACGCACAGGATGAGCGCTCCGTTCCCTCCGTGAACTGATGGGGGATGTTGGCTTCATGTCACACATTCCAGTCAAAGAGCAAGGAATCTGGGGTTTGCGAGTCGAGGTCGTCCCGAACGCCCCGATCAAGATTAGAAAGGTAACGAAAGAGAACCTCCTGACCAGAAGAGCCCACGACATCCCCGTGACAGGAATCCCCGCGGCGGGATGTATTTCCCCAAATGGCGCAGCAACACGTGTGCTTGCAGAACGGTGCTACTCCCCAACCAAGGCGCAGAGTCTCTCCTCCCTCCTCTTGAAAGTGGGGTGTGGAGGGTTAGCAGCTACCTCGGCTAATAAAACGTCATGAAAGTGACACCCCTGAGGCTAGGTCGTGGAAGGTGGTAGGCCTGCCTCTCTCTCTCTCTCTCTCTCTCTCTCTCTCTCTCTCTCTCTCTCTCCCCCCTTCCATTTCCTTAGGGACCTGGCCACCATGTTGGGAGGAAGCCCAAGCCATCAGCATTAGACAAAGCTGACAGCCACCATGAACCACCAACCCCATGAGTGAGGTGACCTCCAGGCGACTTCAGTCCCCAGCCTCTTGCTGAAGCCAAGTGGAGCAGAGGCCGCCTATCCCCACCCAGTTCTGCCCAAGTTGCAGATTTCTAGGCAAAAGAAATATTGTCATTTGAAGACACTGAGTTTGGGGGACCTTGCGACGCAGCGATAATCACTGGAAAAGCCCCTAAAGGCCCGGGAGGAAAGGGCACGCTAACGGGACGCCCGCAAGGGCTGGGCCTTGGGCTCAAGCTCTTGACCACGCAGTCGCCAGGCAGCGCGGGAGAAGCCGAAGCGCCGCAGAGGGTTCGTAGCAGACCAGGCCACCGGGACCCTACGGTCCGCGAGGAAAGACAGGCTTCGTGTCGCAGCGAAGGCTCTCACGCAGGAGCACGGGGGTGAGCACAGCGAACCCGGGGTGGAAGTACCGGGAGTCTCTGGGGACAAAAATCCGCCACGGATCCGAAAAGAAAATTGCTTAGAGGTCTCTGGGGGAGGAGAAATAAGGGCAGAAAAGCAACAGAAGTGTCCCTCTGTCCCCCTGTACTGCAGAAGGGGGAGAATGAAGATAAAGGTGAGTGGGTGATCGATGAAATGCTAATGGCATCTCTAAGGGTCCCTTTATGATGGCTGAAACGGCAGAGACGTTTGTTTTTTCTTTTCACCCTTGGATCCCCTTCACACCTTTCTCTCCCTGGCCTTGCCCCCCACCCCGACACCCCAGGCAGCCGCCGATCTATCCTCTGTATCTGAGAGCTTGCTTACGGTTCGTCGTTTTTTCTTTTAGAAAAGGGAGATCGTACTACGTCGGTCCTTCTCTGCATTATTTCACGTCGCATGATGCCCTCTGTGTTGTTGAAAATGGCAAGATTTCGTTCTTTTTTTCTTTTTCTGGCTGAATAGTATCGCGTCGTGTGTGCGTGTGTGTGTGCGTGTCCCGGTTCCTTTATCGGTTCCTCCACTGACGGGGACTTCGGCTGCGTCCACGTCTTGGCCCGTGTGAATGATGCTGCTAGGAGCGCGGAGGAGCAGGTATATCTTTTCAAATTAATGTTTTTGTTTTCTTCAGGGAAGTACCCAGGGATGGCACCGCTGGATCGTGCGGTAGCTCTATTTTTAATTTTGGGGGGAACCCCCATGCTGTTTCCCGTTTCTGCCAACAGCGCACAGGGCTTCCTTCCCCCCACATCCTCGCCTCTACTGTGTCCCCCCTTTCTTGGTAACAGGCGTTCTAACAGGTGTGAGGGGCTAGCTCGGTGTGGTTTTGATCTGCATTTCCCTGATGATTAATTATGTTGAGAAACTTTCCATGCATTTGTTGCCCATCTGTATGTCTTTGGGAAAATGTCAATTCAGATCGACTCATTTTTCAATCCCAAAAGTTTTTTTCCATTGAGTCGTATGAGTTCTTGGACAAGCCGGTCCTCTCCCTCTGAGCATCGGTTTCCTCTCATATAAAATGAGGATGTTGGACTCGTTGATTTACGGCTTTCCAAAGTCGTGGCCCTTTGTAGCTTGCATTATCGTCTGCTTATGTTTTGGGTCGTTACCAGCCCGACCTCCTTGAGGACGGAGCCTGAATCTTACACCCCTAGAGCCCAGTGCTGGGCTGGCTCTCTGCCAAGGGGACACCTTTTCCGTTCCTTCTGTTTATCACAATCTCGTCCCAACCCTCAGGCCCATGAGGCTATCCAAGGTCACCCATGATGCGGTCACATCTAAACGTTAAAAGGGTTCATCCCGTCTTTAGAGCCGAGGGGGGCTTCCCAGGGCCCTTTCAGAGTCCTTCCCTACTGGAGGGAGTGTCCCAGAGGTCATCAGCCTTCTAGGAGAAACGAGATTAAGTTCCGTTTTCTCTTTACCATAAAAAAAAAAAAATATTCATGGATAATCTGGAAGCCCAGCGCCCCTGCACCCCACCCCCAGCCAACGCACCATTACTCACATACTCGTTAGGAAGCGGTGAAGCCATCACGGGGACAAATCCAACCCCGCTCACACGTCCGGACGGCTCACCTCCATGTGCGTGTGGAACCCGCACGTGGCCCAGAGCCCACACGCAGACTCGAAAAACCGACAAACATTTGTGTTATTAGCTGGCACCTTATTCCTGTGAGCCTCGTTTTCCCAAGGGAAATGTCTTGTCACATCTTATCTCATTGGCGGGGAGCACGTTTACATCAATTATCTCATTTCTTGGCGACTCATCGGCAAAGAAACAGAGGCCCCGGGAGGCTGTGACTTGTCCAGGGTCCGACAGCTAACACGGGGCCGAAACAGGGCTGGCGCCCAGGGCTTTGAATTCTCGCTCTCGTGGTCTTTTCTGGGCTGAAAGTGACTTTAAAAGGCAAAGCTTTTCAACTCCAACATTTTCCGTGGCAAAGGAACTGATCGATGATACAGAAAAATTGTTCAGGCTGTTGGCAGGACTCTCCTTCCAAATTTTCGTCCTCGCCGCGGTGTTTAGAGAGAGTCAATCACCAGCCTGACCGTGCTTGCTGCACGTTGTGGATGTTTCCACCTGCGTCCGACTGCACCTGTGCCACCTACGTGAGGATGCCCTCGTCACGTGGCAGGCCTAGGCCCCTCTGGGGCCTTCCTCTGGTCCATCCTCCTCCCTCTCTTCTTTTATTTCAAATAGGAAACAGGAAATATGGCTCCTGGGGAAATCCATGAGATGGGAAGGCGACATTTGCTGTTACACCCTGCGTGAAACCCCAGCGTTCAAATAATTCACGCAGATGGCAAGGTCATCGGCGTTCCGCCAGCTGGTTTCGGAGTCATTTTCTGCACTGCCCATGTGAGGCTCAACGCCAACTGTGACACGGTGGAAAGGTCTGACGGTGGGAAACTGCGTGCATGCACGTGTCCCTAACAAACTCTGAGGACCCACTGTGCGTGGCCTTAGGGAGAGAGCGTTTTTTTTTGTTGCTTGGATAACAAATAGGCTCAATTTCAATCTCAAAGGCAAATGCATACGGAGACGGAATGGATAAGGGGGCGTGGAGGAGAAGCAACTTCAAACATAACAGCCTCTCTCTGGGCAAAATGAATAATTAAATTTCGGATTCTTTGTCCAGAAAACGTGGTAATACAGGCAGGTGCTGAGGGCACAAGGGGGTGCAGGGGGCGCGTGTGATACTTCAGTTCTGGATCTGGGTGCTGGGGGCCCTTGGATATTCCATTCAGTGTGTGAAAATTCTTCCAGCCGCTCACTTGGTCGTCCTTTTCTGGATCTCCATTTCAACCAAAAAAAATCCAAAAGCTTCACTGGACAGATTTTTTAAAAAAATGATAACTTTGATAAAGAGATTTAGCAAATGATTACCTCTCCGGATCTGAGACCCCAGCTGGGTCGGGCTTGGTACGAACACAGCCCAGCAAAGAAACAGAGGCTACCGAGCAGGAGTGGTCCGAATGCGATTTTGGCCTCTCCCCCTCTTTCCTCTCGTTCTCCTCCTGTGCCGCTCCGCTCTGGGGCCTCCAGTTCGCTCAGATGTACTCTCCCCTCCTCTCGCCGGCTCATCCTCCAGTTCTGGCCATCGTGGCTCTCCCCCTGGCTCTCTCTGCTCGTCCGTTCTTATCCGTGTCAGTGCATTCTCCTCCTTGTTTGATATTCTTAACACCTCACTCTTCTTCTTTATTAAAACGGGGCAAAATGCGGTGTGCTGAGCCGTCACAATGAACCGCGGGAGGAGAGCAGTCTGAAGGTCTAAGGGGGAATGTTGGGAAGTAAAGGCCTTTTCAAATCTCCGCTTATTAAAAAAGGCGACAGTGGGGAATTAAAGACCTTGCTGTGCAGACGTAGTTTGCATCTTGTTGGATATAAATCAGAGGGAAAAAGTGAGTTTCCTTATGACCTTTGGGCGAGGGAAGATAACCACGCGCATTCTAAGCACCGGCCCGTGGGGAAGAAAGGAATAAATAATAATAATATGACAAAGTCAGCACGAAGCAAAAGAGGAAACACAGTACCGTGTTGTAGGCATAAAATAAGACAAAATGAATTCTCGCCTGGGTAGGAGCGACCGCCTTCTAGTTGTTCTCTCTGCCACGCGTCTGGCTTGTCACGAGCTCACGCTTTACAGCCAGGCCATGGCTACCTATTCAGAACGGAAACCCGATCACAACACGCTTCCCGAGGCGTCCCCACTTCGTCCCCTGAGTCACCCACAGGGTAAACCCCCAAGCCTGCCTCTGCCTGCCTTACAGGCCCACCTGCCATTCACCTCCTCTGTCTGGAAGCCTGGCGCTTCTCTGCCCAGTACCCCCTTTCCCCTGGGAATTGCCACCCGCACACGTGCACGTGGTTACCTAGCAAGTCCTGGTTTCCAGATAATGTCTGGCCGCAGCTAGTCGACTGGTTCTGGGATGGGTGTTTGACCAAACGGCGACCGATTTCAGTTTCTTCTCTGAATCACCCCTCCCCCAGTGCGGGTGGCCGGCCCAGAAGGGAACACCTGGCCAAACTGAGTGCGTTACAGCCCTTCTCTGGGACGTCTAACAACTGGCACACAGAGGAGGAAGGAGACTTTTGCATACTTAAATCTTCAGAGCCGAATCGGCCACGTTTCCTGACATCTGGGACAGAGACAGAGAGAGAAACCTTTAGGACCATGAGAGAGTAGAAAGGAGAGAGAGAAAGATGAGGGGGCGACGGAGCGGAGGGATGTCGGGACAGAGCCGAGCTGAAAGCCAGGAGGTCCCGACAGCGCCCCAGTCCTCGGCGGTGTCTCTCCCTGTAGTCCGCAGCTCCCCGCATGTCCCCGAGACAGCCCAGCGTCCTCAGCATTAGCTGTTCCTTTCAAACGAGGGTCCCAGTACTTCTAAAATGAACAAGTTTTCTGGTTCCTCACACGTGCGGTCCAAGGGTGTACTGGTCAGCTGGCTCTCCAAGGAACAAAAGACCTTATTAGTAGCACCTGCCCGTTTCCTGGGTATAAACACTCTGACTGTGGCCCATTTCAAGTCCCCAAAGGTTCAGCAACTGGCGATTGCAGGACGTCCGGCCGTCGGGAGCCAGCGCCAGCCCCTCTCTGTGCCGAGACGAAGTGTCGCACCTCCCGTCTTCGTTCACGATGTTCTCTCATCCGTTCATGCCCTTCCCACAGTCCCGCACCCCGCTCGGCCTGCTTAGTGTCTCAGTGCCCAGTGGCTGCAGCGCCTCTTCCAGGAAGCCTTCCGGAATCCCCCTGGTGCTCCCTTTGTTTGCCACTGTTTCTGTCGTCACGACCTTCAGCTGAGGTTCACGTGAAGACTGTGAGCGTGTCCGGTCTACGTAAGCCGGGTCTCGACATCTCTGCAGGCCCTATGCCGGCCCATACACCCTACAGAACCGACGAGAAGGAGGTCGTGCTAGCTCTGAGCGCCCTTCGCCAGGAGGCCCCCGGCTGAGACGCCGCAGTGGGGGCCTGAGTCGTCGCAGACCAGCGTGGGGACTTAGGGAACAGCCAGCGTGTGGGGGCTCAGCCCTGGAACACGCCTCAGGTCCAGAAGGCCCTGCAGACGTGGATGGGGCAAAAAGGATCCGCTAAACGGACCATTCTCCGCTGGGGCCTGGCTCTTATCCTGGGACGCTGACCAGCGTCCCTGTACGAGGCCCACGAGACTTTCCAGGGAGAATCTGGCTGCAGGTGTTGAAAGCCGGCCCTTGCGGGTAAACGCCAGGATGGAGGACGTGACGCGGGTTTCCGTTCCCACACCTGGCCCGCTCCGAGGGCTGACCGCACCCGCACGCGCCACCACCTGCGGGGCCAGGCCACGTGCTCTGTCTTCTAGAGTCTTCAGACTTCCTACCTACAGCATTCGGTTGCCAGGTAGTCATTAGCTGACTATGAATATTCACAGAACTCACGTTTTTACAAAGCTTAATGTTTTCATGTCGCTGCCCACATCAGTGACGAGGTTCTTACAGACCCGTGATTTGGTTTTTCTCTCTCTAGTTATGTCTGTACAGGTTTTACCTATCTCTATCTTTTTATATACGTTCCTTAGTGTCTCTCACCCTGGTTCAGAATCGGGTTTTCGCCTTAGATGCTCGCGGGGGATGAAGCGAAGGACCCCTCTTCGTACGGAGTGGCCAGCTGAGGGCCTGGGGGGCCAAGAAGTGGGCAAAAGCGTCCACTCAGGCTTGTCATGCTGCCACGTGACTGGAGTGTTAGAAATATGGGGTGGCTCTTTCTTTATACCTCAATTGAGCATCGTCTGAGACCCCGAACCTGTGTCCCCTTACTGGCTAGATGGAATAATCAATTCTGCGGGAGAATGGAATTCCCTTCGGGCTTCACACAGATGTCCCATTGCAGCACCGCAGGGTAAACCCAGGTTCTCGTTCGGAAGAGCCTTTCTGAGCAGCGAGGGCATCGTGCTCCTTAGTCATGCTCATTATGAGAAACGATCACGACCCAAGACCGGAGACGGTCATTCTAGGTAGGACCTCTGGCCACCCCTCCTCCTGGCCATGCCACAAGCGTTGGTGACCAAAAGGCATGCTGTCCGTCCTGCAGTCGTGACGGGAGCGAGGCTGTAAGCGCTGCCCATCCAGCCCCTCGGACTGAGGGTCGTCGCGAGGTGTCCACGGTCAGTCAGAGCACGTGGCTCTGAGGGGACTTGCTCTCCTCCAAGGTGGCTGGGCGGGTCACTTGAGAGGATTGGAAGAGACGACAAATGCAGAGTGATAGGACTGACAGAGGGGGGTCAGTGGCAGGCGCCCTTCACCGAGAGGGGCGGGGACCGTGCCCCAGAAGACAGACCACCCCAAGTGCCGCACGAGCTTGACCTCGTCCTGTTCTGGAATCCTGTCGCACGTGTCAGCCTAAATCCGTAAAGCAGGCGTAGCTCAAACGCCCCAAAGCCGAAGCCTTAAAGGCCAGTGTTTTATGATGGGCAGCGCCACCACGATCCAGCTTCGAGAACGTTCTTATGACTCTGAGGCCTGCTCCGGCACGCAGCGGTTCCACAGACGAGCGTGCGCTTTGCTTATCCCCTCAGTCAGTCCTTCTTGAATCTAAGTGTTCGCCTCGGCTGATTTCTCAGCTCCAGCTTCTCGTGGATCCGTTTCCCGGGTTTTCTTAGGAAACTGAGTCAGCATCTCATCTCACCATCGTAAGGCCTCCATCTAGCGGCAGGAGCCGCCCACTGCAAGGCCCTGCGACTCCTTCCTCCTCCTGGTGGCTGGTCCTGAGGCCCAGTGAGCGCCGAGGAGGAGATGAATCCGGCCAAGCCAACTCAGGATTCGGTTTCTGGACCTTCAAGCGGCACACGGATCGCCGAAGAGGAACGGGATGAACTTTTCAGGTTGCAAGTACATCCTACACTGTCGTGCTGAATGGAGGAGAAAGTGGGTTTGGCATTTGGGGGCCAAGAAATCCAGCATTTGGGTGATGTGGGGGGGGGGGGTCCACAATGGCAGCTGGGGGTGGCTAGAGGCATGACAGGCAGCGACCTGGATGGCGGGCCGACTGGTTTAGTTCTGAGAAGACGGTTTCTTGAGATGACAAACGTCTCCGCTACTGACTCCGCACTCTCGAAAGCGGGTGTGGACCCCTGCCCCTTCTCTCTGGGCTCAGAGACAGCCAGGTCGCCCTCTTCTTGATCGTCCTCGTAGAGGCCGCGTCCTTCCAGCTTCTTCGAAGGCCGCGTGGTTCAGGGGTTAAGTGTGGGGGTTTGGGATCGGACAAGTCACCTTGTGCTCTTGAGAAAGGAAGGCATCGCCCTCAGATGGAGAACCTGGAGTAATCCCTGGCCTCCCAGGTCTTCAGCTAGTGATGGAGCCAGGACTGCTTGCCGCGTTGTACGAACTCTGGGGGCACGGAGCATTCACACAGGACGAAATGGGGCCCTCTGAAGCCGAACAAAAGGGGAACTTAGATTTTAGGGGCACACTGATCATTTTGATGAGACAGATGAGACGCTGAAATTTACAGGCCTAAAGTGATCTCCCAGGAGGCGTCAGAGGGACCACAGTGGCATTTCATTCTTGTAGCTGACTCCAGGCTCACTTTGTTCACCGCTTATTTCAGTGGGTTCAAGGGCAAGGAGGAGGAGAAGGGTACTGGGTACTCAGAGAAATAGATAGGAAGAGAACGAGCAGAATGCAATGCTCTAGAAGAGAAAGGGAAGGGGATCCTGAGAAAAAGGAGGGGTGAGGAGGAGAGGAGGACTCAGAGCAGGCAACCGATTTGGAGAGAGGCCGTCCTTGACCTTCCCGAGAATAGTTTCAGGGAGAACCTTCCTCGCGGACTTTAATTCTCTCCACTTGAGTCTATTTTCCTCCCTGTAACAGGTTTACAAAATCTTTCATATTTATATGCCTCTTATTGAGATTGGTGTTAAAAATAGATGTCAGCAACTGTTGGGTTATATAATTATTCCTGTGACATCAGTGGTACATTCAGTGCCGACTTCTTTTGTTGTCAGCGTACCAAGTGCCACCGAGAACGGCACACTGCGCAGTGGCGGCCGCTGTGCTGCAGAACCGGACCGAACTGAGATGTTTTCCCCGAACAGCTCCTTCCAGGCACGCCTGTGCACCTGAGAGGTGTTCGCACGCCATCTGCTTCTTCCTCTTCGCCTCCCGGGTCATCAAGAGCGTGGTCAGAGTCACGACCGAACAGTCCTCGTTTTATTCTGGGACGTGGGGAGGTCACGATTCCAAAATAATGTTTCCTCCCATGAATTCGCCTTCCTAGTCCACAAGAAAACTGCCCTTCTGATTGTGCAAGAACGATGGTAACTCGTACACATCCTCTGGAACCCCTGAAGCTTTGAAAGATGATTCCCCCAAACGGGTTGAGTTTGAAAAATGAGCTGGAAGGAGAGGTAAGGGAGGCCACAGAGCAACCGAAACCCCCAAGTCTCCTTCTCCCACGCTCCTCGCGGCCTTCCTCGCCTCTGATTGCTGCCTCTAGCATTGGGAACGAAGGCCCTTTAGCACAGCAGCATCAAGGTCACGAAGCATTTCTTGGGAAACCAAGATGACGATTATGGTGCGTTGGATGGGCAAGGAGTAGCCCCGTGAGAATAGCTGCCCGTGTGCCCAGCAGAGACGCGAGCGGCTGCGGAGAGGGAGGTTTGTTTCCTTCCAAAGGGCTCGTGCGAGGCGGTCGCCCGGAGGATGCGCAGTGCTGGTGCGAGCCGGACACAGGCCCTGTCCAGGGGAGGGGGCCCTTCTCGGACTGCAGGGACACCCCTCCGAGGGAGGCATTGTGCCCAATGCACATGCTCATCCCTTTCGTCTTCACCAGACGCCGCCGTGTGAGCAGCAGCATTTTTATGTCCGAGGCACAGAGCTCCTCGTGGCCACGCGCTGGGAGCCACGGGCAACGCTCCGCAGGCGTCGTGTTTGCTGTTGCCATTTTTCAAACGCCCCCTCCCCTTTGTGCTTTCTCAGCCCCCTCATACCTGACCTCTCTCTCATTCCCTCCCATCTGCGTATCCCGATTATGGATCTCTGTGCTTTTTTTTTTTCCTTGAGACTGTGACGTGCCCAAGGGCAGAGCTGGTCTGATGTCTTACCTGGGACACATGCCTGGCACAGATGCTCGCTGCGTGTTTATGAAAAGTGACTTCGTGTTTACTAATTGAATACGATGAAAACTACGAACGCAGAGACGCTTTTCACACTCGGCAGCAGTGTTTGGTTGTGTCTGAAAGACGGAAAACTGGTGGTTTTTCGCACGACGAAGGGCTTACCAAGACATATCAGTACCTTGGAGTCTCTGCTGTGAAAACTCTGGCCTTCCTTGTGGCATTTCCTGGCTGCCGAGCCTATCAAGTATTTATGTTCCTAAGCACCGTGAAGCTTCAGCCTTGGAAGGAGCCTCCCGTCTGGAAATGTCAGACATAATTTATTCGCTCTCTTTTCCGTGCACGGGGAGTCACAGGGCTGCGCCTCTGACCGGGCGCCGAACTGCACATAGAACGGAGACGTGGAAACAGACAATCCTCTTCCGAGGCGGGGTTCAAGGAGGCGTTTCCCAGTCGCTTGCAACCCCAGCGAACACTCACTCCGCCAGGGACTTCAGCAGCATCTTGGGCCTGAAAGCTCTTCTCCGGGATGGCCACCTGGCTGACTCCCTTACTGAAAGGGACCAGAACATGTCACCCCCCAGAATGGCCCTTGGGCATAGGCTTATCTTGATCTGCTTATTTTTAAGAAACAATAGACAAAGGAAAAGCTCTGAAAACAGCAAAAGTTGCCCTTTGGTGAGACACATTTGCACTAAATCTCTGGAAACTCTTATAAGGAAGAAGGAAGTGACTCGGTCTGCATAGCAGCCGACCCCTTGACCACGGTGCTTTGCCTGGCTCTCCCATCCCTCACTCTCCTCTGTCTTCAGCTGGATTTGGCCTTTCAGGGGAAGGCTTGGTCTGTTCCAGAGGGCCACTCGGTTCCCCTGGGTCTCTCCCGTGGATGGAGGAGGTACACATGTTCTCACACCTCTGAGTTCTTTACTCTCGTGTTACCTGTCTTTTATGATCGGGTGTCTCAGCCAAGAACCTAGAAGGATAAAGGGAAAATTATTTTCTTTCCCTATAAACCTTGATCTCAGATCTCACGCGATTACATCCTACCACCCACCTTCTCCTCCTCAGGCCTTCCTGATCCCCCATACCTCATCAGACCTTCAATCGTCCTTATAGTTTACCTTCTTATGTTCACGGTCCACCTCACCCCCCTTGAATGTCAGCTCAGGAGGGCTGGCCCCCTTGTTAGTTTACTGATGTAGCCCAAGTGCTTAGAGCAGTTCTTGGCAGACAGTAGACGCTCAACAAATATTGGTTGTATCCAGTGTCACCAGCTGTCACCAACACGACCCGTTGGCCCTTGGACGTAGACTCAAAGGAAGGCAGAGGAGTGGGACAGCATTACGGTGGAAAAGAGGGAGTTTATGTTTATCCCTATTAGAGGTTACCGGCCTGGGGCATCCTGTGTGCCTGGTTAGGGGTACGTACCTGGCTTTCTCCTCTGGATGGTCCTACGTTGGATGTGGGCACAGATATTAGGAAGTCAAGTCCTGGCTGTTAAACGTCAATTATTACAAGGGTCATCGCTTGGCTTTCTAGGTTGTTTACTCGAGATAGGCCGACTTGCTGCAGATCGGACCTGCAGGGAGCAGGTGGGCTTCCCGGGCTGGTGACCCTTGATAATGAGTTAGTTTCTGGGTCGGCGGCTGCAGACTGTGGGTCTGAGTTTTATTTTTGAATGTGGTCTGGCTGTTGTTCGTTTTGTATATTGAGTCTCTCGTGGTTGGGACTGATGCAAGCAGCAGCAAGGCCGAGATTGTGAAGACAGGAAATCGTAGACCCGCTGATGCTTCCTGTTGAAGCGTCAGTGAGTCTTTTGGAAAGGTCCTGTCACGAGCAAGCAGGTCACTTGCTTGGGCAAGGTTACCCTGGAAGAGCGACGTCGTGCTGAGGTACTCGCGCCCCGCGAGGGGCAGATGCGTGGTTTTGGTTTTCAGCCGGATGAATTGAAGGGAAGAGAAGAGACCGGGACCGGACGCGCATCGGAGGTGTTCCTCAGTGTTCGTCCCTCCCCACTCCTCTCAGCCTTGCTAGGTGCTGTGAGAAAGGGGAGACGGTTCCCATTTTACAAGAAATGGAGACTCAGGGTTTAAATAAGTCGTCCAAAGTCACACCATGCTCCTTCTAGAGCACAGGCTGCCGCCCATGAGCGTAAACGTTACCCAAATCACCTTTTCCTCGCCTTGCATGTGTGTGGATGTGTACTAGGTATTTCCATGTGTATTTGGGGAGGGGGGTATAAATCCTTGAGAGGCAAAAAATAAGCGCTTTTAGAGTACAGAATTTTTTCTGAGTTTTTTTATTTTTTAGGGATGAGCCTAGAATACTCATATTTGCTCTTGATTTTAAATATTCTCTTTGAAGGCCTAACTGCTGAACTATAATAACGCGTTTCCCTTAATACATGTTCTCTCTCCTTTTTCCCCTTAAGAGTAATTGGCAAAGTGGCTAGAATTAACTTCCAATAATTAAATGTACGTGATTCTCGGGAACAATTTTGCAAGCGCGATGCCGTTTCTACGGACGACGGAAATAAAACTGGCCGTCCTTAGATTCGCGGTTCTCACGGTTTGCAGTCTCTGCTGCTGACATTTTTCCTGAGCTGGCACTCCCCAGAGAACATCATTTTGTCTTTTAAAAACAATTACGGGTAGAATTGGTATTGTTATTACTTTCTTAGCCACGGCAGGGGGTGCAATGCTCCAGCCTCCATCCAGTTCATCAGCTTGGCGTGCTGGGGGTGCAGCAGAGGGGGCTGCCGGCAGGAGCTGCACGCGGCCTTCGTCTGAGCTAAGGACAGGACAGAGCTCAGGAAGAATGGTGTGTTTGGTGGAGCCTTACCCAAGGGAGTGCCCACTAGTGCCCAAATCTGCGGTGATTTTCTTCTTTTCTGCACTGAGAGGCCTTCCCAGCTATGCCAGTTGCATTCAAACCCTGCTGCACAGTGGGGCCGTGGGGGGACCTTTGGAAGCTCTTCATACCCTGACTATACCCCAAACCAATTAAATCAGAAGCTCCAGAGGTAGCGCCAAGCATGAGTATTTTCTGGAAACTTCTGGAAAAGTTCCCAGAATTTTGCAACTTATGGTCAGGATGGAGAACCAGCGAATGGTAGAACCACATAGGTGGGTTTCCCAGACTCTCTGAGAATCACTGAGGGCAGCTCCAGATACCGTCCTGGACAAGGGTGTGTCATGGGGAGGCAATGCCTTGGGCCATGAGGTGTTAGACGCTGGTACCAGTCCTGCCCGTGCACGTCGAGCTGGCTTGTGCCCTAGGATGTGATCATGTGTACGTGCTGGACAAGCTAGATACCAGCTGGTGGGGTCTAATGACGGGCGGAGATCGGCCTCTTCTGGAGAAACTGCTTCTTAGTAGTTGGTGGAGCAGTGGACCCAGCCTGGAGACTGCTCTGCAGGAGCGGGCATGACCTTAACCTTGCCTCTCCATAACCCATATGTCAGGTGTAAGAGATTCGATTGCAGGGTTAGCCCTGAGCACCACTGCCGACCTATCCAGCACTTCTGAGCAAAACAATAGGTAAAAAATATCCCATATCCTAAGATATGTTCTAATCACTCAATCTGTATGGTAAAGGACCATTCAATCCTGCGTAGAGGAATCCTGGCTTACAGCATTCCCAGACTTAAAGGTGAGTGAGCAAGTTCCCTTCCTGAAAGGGCCAGGCACCTCAGCATACGTCGGAGCCCTCAAGAAAAGGGGAATTCACCCACTTCTGTGGGTTTTACAGTCGATGTCTGATGGCAAGTCCTTGGCTTGGCTTCTTAGCCTTGAGAGGCTTTTAACATTCCAAGATGAGATTCCTCATTAAAAGTTCCAGCAAAACAGACTTAAAAAGAGCCTGTGCGGTTGATCACTGCTCTTGATGCACTTACGTAAATAATCAGGCCACGTTTAATGAGAGCAGTCTTATTTTTCAAATAAATTAGCCTTCCTGTGATTATCTTTGGGAGAACTAGGAGTGACCGCACAGAGAAAAGCTGTTTCAGTGGAAAAGGACGGCACACGGTGCAGAAACGAGATTCCAGGCCTGTTCGTTGTCTCTGAGGTTCTGTTATCCACCTGTCAGCCTGACGAGGCCCTGGATTTTTCTAGTTTCCAGAACTATCTAACATTTTCAGTTTCTCCCACCCTTCTGACTTGGAATCACTCACCACAACAACCATCCTTTTCCCAAAGTTCTGCAAGCAGAAGCTGGATGCCTGATGTAAGCCTCAGAAGAATCCGCACAGCAGCTCCTGGACGGACAACTCCTGGCCTGATCTTGTGGGCCACTCGGAAAGGGCGCTGGAACACTCGATGACATCACCAGACATTCAAGCCGCAAAAGATGCCTGGAGAACCCCATCTAGAAACCTCCGCGGGCTGCCTGCCATCTCTGGAACCCATGCGGTGTTACATTCCATGGTGACAAAGGGCCTCGCAGAGGTGGCTGAGTTAAGGATCTTGAGATGGGAGATTATTCTGGGTCATCTGAGTGAGCCCTCTATGTAAATCACACGTAACCTCATAACAGGGACACAGAGGGAGATTTGACACACAGAAGAGGAGAAGGCGATGTGACCTCAGAGGCAGAGACCGTGGTGATACAGCCACAAGCCAAGGAATGCTGGCAGCCACCAGCAGCTAGAAGACGCAAGGGACACCTTCTCCCCCGGAGCCTCTGCAGGGAAGACGGCCCTGCAGCCTTGGTTGTGGTCTAGGGAAACTGATTTAAGACTTCTGTTTCCCACAACTGGAAGAACAACTTGTCCTTATCTTAAACCATCACATTTATGGGAATTCGTTGTCGCAGCCACAGGCAACTGACACGGACATCTAGAATGTCAACTCTAAACAGGTTTCGAAGTACATCCTGGCTTAGTAGCAGAGACAGCAGTGGAGGGTCTGTTTGGGGCATGCGTGGCTCACCAGCAGGTAGCATCAATGACGATTGTGATGAAAATTCTGTCATCTCAGTGTCATCTAGAAGGGACCTCGTAAATCATCGGCTCCAACGTCCGATCTAGTGCATCAACCTTCCCTCCATTCTCTTTAAATGCTTGTCCGGCTTAGCCTTGCTGTCAGTCAAACGATATTAAGAACCTGATGAATTCACAGTCAACTAAAAACACTAAGTTTTTTTCACGATCACGACTGTGTAACACCTCTAACTAACCCCTTATGTTTTCGCAAAGTTCGCTTTTTAGACCCAAATATATTTGACTTGCACCCCTGTGAAATTGCGTCCCTCTGGACTCGGTCTATTGTCCCAGTTTATTGAGGTTCTCTCGGATGTTATCGACCCTATATCCCAGTGTTAGGTCAATGTGACATAGATGTCAATGGCTTAGTCTTTAAAATAAACTTCTAATGACGTGGGGCCAAGGAGAGCCTAGCAACATGGTGTTTAGAAACATTTTCCCGCCACTCACAAGCCCACCTCATCATGGTGTCACCATCGTGTCCATAGGACATCATGAGCACCTTTACCTAACGTCTTGCTAAAAATCCAAATGACATCCCATGAACGAGTTTCCCTTTACCCATTTATGTAGTTTCCATTTATGCTGTTTACGTAAGTACTGTTATTCGCCTTTTTTATATTTGAAGTTGCTTTATAAAATTTAAGTCTCGTATACATATTCAAGGAATCCAGCAATCTAGTAAGCTTTTCAAAAAAGAAAACAAGTGAACCAATTCCCAGAAGTTTTCTTTTTGTTACAGAATTAAAATATCTAGTAGTTTTCTTGAAGTAGAAAAAAACAAAAAAGAACGTTTTTGAGTGATATTTTTGACTCTAATGAGGCTTCTACACTGAGATTGGTGGAAAGAAGTCCCCATCGGCCCTGGGGCATCCGTGGGGAAACAGCCATTCTCCTGAGCAGGATGAAGGGGAATGTCTGACAGGTCCAGCGTGTGACCTCAGTCTTTGCGGGAACACTGGCCCTACTCAGCCTGTAGACTGTTTGATAGAAAACCTGTTAGTGAATTTTATTCCAAACTTGGATTTAAGCAATTAAAATTTTTTAAATAAAAATCAAAGACTAATCATCAGTCACATTTTTTGAAATTCAAATTAGGTTTAACCAAGAATAGATTAGTCAGTTAAGTGCTGATTTATAGGTCCCCGTCAGGTTTTTAGCAATGTGGGCTTTTAGATAAGCTGAAATAACTGAATTTTACTTCTTAATACTTTTTTTTAAAGTGGCAGATGAATTAGAAGTGTGTAAAGGAACAAAGTAATACTTTTAATTTCTAAGCTCATCATTTGAAGATTAGTTTTTGGTGGGAAATAATTTTAATATTGAGTAATTTTAATGTAGGAAAGCAAAATGGACAGTATCTGTGGAATGTAAGAATAGCACATTTAACAATGGAAAATCATTCTCCTTTAGAAAATGGGATGACCTTCAAGATCTCTTTCAGCCCTAGAAATGCAGATTTAGTGTTGGAGCAAATGGCACAAGGAACAGAGAATGGTTGTCTCAATCCAGGGCTTTTCTATCTGAGCATATGAAAGTGTCGTATTGTATGTGATAAACTACGGACAAATTTGACAAGCACTCGATTTAAAAGATCCACTACAATAATGTGTAAAAAGAGTTCATTAACATTTATAAACCATAATTCCAATGGGCTCACATACAAACACCACCAGGCTGTATCACTGATGCGAATTTAACCAAAAAGGTGAATTTTCAGGTGTGTTTTCATACTGTAAAGAAGTGGGAATTATCAAAAAAGAGTCCGGAGAATTTTTTTTTTTTAAATAGATGAATTTTGGTTTCAAAATTTAGAGCTAAAAGGTAAAAGAAAGTATAAGACCTGCATGGGTCTTATCTTTGTAAGAAAAAAAAGGCTATCTTATTTAGCAACCTTATTTCGTTTCTTTAATAAGGATTTGTTGAGAAACTACTATGTGTTAGCTACTGTGCCAAGAATACAATGTTGAATAAAACAGAGAACAGGCCCTCGTGGAGTATAGCCTAGAGGTGGTGACAGGCATTAAACTAATACTTATAGAAATAAATATGTAATTACAAATTGTGGTGAGCACCATAAAGGAAATTTCCAGGGTGTTAGGAGAGACTACATACTTAATGAGAAAAAAAGCTCATTGACACTAAAAAATATTTGGTGCTGCATCCAGAGAATAATTTGTTGATGGTAGAACATATTAGACATGTTACGAAATAAAAGTACGAAGGTTGAATATAATTGAAATATATAGTTCATGATATAATTAACTAAAATGTGTTTTAACTCACTGTGTGACAGAATGAATTTAGAAGAAATCACGTAACATTTTAGCCCTCAGGTTTGAACCCGTGTGTTTTGGAGAATTTGGTGGCCTAGAAAATATTCTAGTTATATGTAAAGGAATTAGTGTCACTAACCACCACTGCTTCACTGTTTGCTTTCATTTCTAGGTAGAAACGTGTGTTACAGGCGGCTGAGAAATACGTTTTACCAGGTGAAATAAAAGCCTACTTAATAATTGGTATTTTTTACTGGTCCTCTCTGTTTCACATTCATCCAACTCGCCATCAAGAACAAAGAATTCTTGGACACTGTCGGTGTCCAGAGGTGATGAGTCCATCAGAAAAAAGGTCCTTCTCAATTCACCGTCCGCATTGCACAATAATCCGATTTCAGGGCATCCTAACCCCTGGCATCTCTAGCACCACGCTTCACTCTTAACAGAAATAAAGACAGGAAAATGGGAAGCTCTACAATGTGCTTACATATATTTTAACTAATCGTGAAAAGACGTGCCTCATCTCCCCTCCCCTTTTCTTTTGTGTTGGCTCTTTGGTGTTCTTGCGGGTTTTCACATGTGGGGAGCACCCTAGTGGGCTCCCAGAGGAAGAGGGCTTGTCTTTCTCACGTCAAGTGGGCGAAGGGGGCTTTTGAAAGAGAGGCTAGGAATGGCCAATGTTCACGAGGTTAGCAAAGGGGATGTGTGAAGACCTTGCTCTATAAATGAATTATTTTTTTAAAAACCATCACTACCCTCAGAGTTCTAAATATTTTCCTGTAAGCATCTCCAGGGTAAACATCTTGGCAAGACAGTTTGTTGTTTGGGTGGTTTTCTTGAGTTGTGACTCTCAACTTTCTGGCTGGTGTTATCAGAGAGAGATAATTATTGTCACATCCGTAACGTTATTTCCAAAATAATTTTTCTTTTAAAGTGATATTGCTCCTCTCCCTCCATATTCAAACACTCTGAACAGCCTCACACTCAGATTCGAATTTATACTCACATTTTACCGTGACGTGATGAATGCTTGCATACTCAAGTTCATTAATATTAAAAGGGGGACATTTTTAAAAAGGAAACACAGTCTTAAATACAGTAGACCACAGCAAACCTCTATATTGTTTTCCTTCTGTGACCCCTCCAAAGAAATGAGAAGAAAGGGACCCACGTGTCTTGGGTGCCTAGCTCAGTGCCTGGTACCTGGTAAGTGCTCAGTAACTAAATGGGTGAGTGAAATATAGACCATTCCCCTGTTAAATTTTTTATAAGATACCTAAAAAGAGGCATTTTCACCCCCCCACACACACACCCACTTCCAGATATAACCTTTTACTAGCAACCGAGGCTTCTAAACCATGTCTATGCCCACAAGTTTGAAAATCCCAAAGGTTAAATCACTCTTTTCAGGCGTCCCCAGAGGCACCTGTTTGGCAGTCCCTCGCTCTCCCGCCCTTAGGCCTCCCCTAGGGCGTTGATAGGTTAGACTTGGGGTCTCCAACTCGCACTCTATATCTCATCTGACTTTAATGCAATTTCCGGGCCCCACTGTACACCCCGGCCTCCCCGCCCCCACTTTCACGCACGGTCAGTGTCACGACGCCCTGGGGGCCCAGGGGGGCTGGGGATCGGGCGTTGCGGCCGAGCGCGGGGGTGGGCGGTTACGGCTGGGCGGGGCGGTCCCCCCTGGCCCTCTGCGTGGGTGCGGGCCTGAAGGAGGGCCCTGGCCGCTGTCCGGCCCCAGCACTGCAGGTATGGGGGACGGGGACCCTCTGCGACCCCTGCCTGGCCTTGGGTCCTCAGTCACCGAGCCTGGTGGGCTAGGCCCAGGATGGGAGGGCCGGCCAGGGGCGGCCCCGGGGAGCTGGGTGGAAACGGGGGCAGGGCCCTGGGGGTCCCTAACCCGTGGGGGGGATGGTCCCTGCCCTCAGGAGCTCCCCTTCCTAGTGCAGGGCTAGTGCCTGTGCGCCCGGCGGAGTGAGCTCTCTCTAGGCCTAGGGTAGTGAGGTTTGGCTCTCTCTCTGTCGTAAGGGAGTAAGGAGCTCTTTGAAAAAACTTTGCCCCCATTTATTGTGTAATATATACATACACACACATATATATACACATACATATATATACACACACAGACAGCACAATACAATACAGATGAGTGTATATGGGACCTAATGTAGGTAAGTGTAACTTCTAACAAGTTAGTATAACTTAGTATTTTGAATGTTATTACATTAATAACATTAATAGATATTGTACTTTGATTTGATTCATGGGGTAAACTTCATCTGTGTGTGTGTGTGGAGATATATATATATAATCACATATGTGCATCGATACACATTGTCGGATTTGATTTGTCAATATCTTATCTGGATATTTGCGTTTACGTTCATAAATGTTATGAACTTTTTTTGTGTCTATACATTTTTTTGTGCATGTACTTGTTCTTGCCTGATTTGGGATTCGTTGCTATTTTAATTTTAAGAAATAAGTTCATGTTCTAGCTTCTTTATTGAACACATTTTTAATCTTTAAACTACTAAATACATTTAGTTACTCTTCTAAACTTTGATTTCTAAGTTCTAAAACTGCGATAGCTGCATTCAGTTTTGAACATAAGATATTTTAATTGTTAAATGGTTCTAACTAGTAATTACCACTTTTATTTTCTTTTCAATTCATTGTTGCTTTGACTTAATGCCATATATAAATGAGTTCAATGTTCTAACTATTATTTTTTTATTACCATGTCTTTTGCCTTCATCTCTGCGTTGACTAGGTTTATCATGTACTTTTTATACAAAATATGTTTGAAAATGTTTGTTATCTTCATACTTAACGTGAAACTTGGCTATGTATAAAATTCTTAAGCCTCTCTTTTTTTTCCCTGAGGAAATGATCTGGCGTTTAAATGTTGCCATGGAAACTGTGAGGCTAACTTGATAGTTTTCACCTGATAGGAAAAAAGAATAACTCGTTTGACTTTTTACGCTGTTTGATGAATAGTGAGATTGAGCCATTTTTCTTATGTTTATTGGACGTCCGATGGTAATGTTGACAATATGGGCCAGTTGAAAGTCAAAACAGTGTTGGGATTAGCAGACTCTGTTGTAGGGGCTGGCAAATGATAGGCTATCAGTCAGATATGGGCTGCCACCTGTTGCTATATGGGCCACAAGCTAAGACAGGTTTTTATAAAGAAATAATCACAACCAGTTTGATCACAGGTAACACAAAACTTTGAATCCTAATTAAGTGACACGTTATCCTCCTCTAAAGAATTCTATTTTTCTTATTCATAGGCCTGTGTTTTTAAAAATGGTACTAAATTATTATTATACTCCATTGAATTTCATCCATAAGATATTGGTGGAAACCTGCATTCTCTTTTGTCATATGAATACCTATGTAATATCTTTGATTTTTGCCTTCTGGTCCACAAGCCTGAGATATTTATGCTTTGGTCTTTTTTCCCCGAAAGATTCTTCTGACCTCTATTGCAAATCCAGAATGAATTTGATTCAGGGATGCTTTTTTAATCCTATGGGGTATCTCCCTTGGGATATTTCTTCATCTTATCTCGAGTGTGAACCTAAAGGTTATGTTCTTCAATTCCTGGCTGCAATGAATGATTCTCTATGGCCGTTCTTGATACTCTTTGGGTCCTGATTGGAACTCTGTCTACACCCTAAGTCTCATCCCTAGGTAGACTGTCCTACACTGATATTGTAATTTCTGCTTCTTATCTGATGTAGACATTCCTATCATTTCTATTCTAGTAAGAACTACTCTTGCCTCTGACCTATTTCAGTCTGTCTTATTTGATTTATCTGAAGCTTGTTCACTTGCCAGTTGAAGGTTTTTTTTATTTTACATTGATTCTAGGCTAGTTTCTTGGCCTAAATTCTTTAGCTAGAGTATACTCTCATGCAGTGCATCTTGATGTGGAGAATTTCTGTATCTTGCTAGATTTCCCTCAGTAATCAGAAAGAGACCCTCTTTTTCACATTTCAAAAACACATTTTGTTTTGTTGTGTGCTTTTAAGGAATGCTGGCTGTTTATGTGGCCTTTTAGTACTTAATGACTGGTGACGTGAGTTCTGCAGTTCAGGCTACCAGTTCTGTTGCCTTCCCTAAGTTCTTTCTGATGATTTTCCCTAAGGAGATGATCTTAAAATGTATCACTATCTTCAGTCTTCAGAATGGAACTTAAGGTAAATTAGAATTGTATTTATTTACATCAACTCATCAATGTGGAAAGGAAAAAATAGTTTTAGAGAGGAAGGTAAGCAATGTGGACATTGTCCTGAGAAGGATGACAATCATTGTGAAGGGTCTGGAAATTACACTATGCATAAGGTACACTTGAAGGTAATGGGGACACTACTTAAACCTAGTGACAAGCTGGGAATTATGTATGTGGTTTTGAATACCTATAGTCATAGCTGTGAAATCATCTTCCATATGTAAAAAATATTTTTTTTACAGCCCATTACTTCATAGTTTTATTCAGAAAAAAATATGGCGACATATATACCCATCGATACAACAAAACTAGTAAATCAAGATGTGAACAGGGAGAAAAGTGATACAAAATCAAGGTAAAATAAGATATCTCAACAATATATGGCTAGTGGTAAGTCATTCTGACAAGAAAAAATGTAAATTGTCCTATGAGGATTGGAGGAGGGTGCTGGAGTGTAGGTAACCTTAGTTTGGGGAGGAGTATATGTAAGTGAACTGCATTTCTATAGTCCAGCAATAGATTGAAAATGTCATTAAATCATAACTACCATTTTATAATAGTAATGAAAAATAAGGTGCCTAGAAAAAATTATATTTTAAATGATGTGTTTGACTTTTATAGAGGGAATTATAAAATTTAATTGAGAATGCAACAATATATATAGAAAAAATATAGAAAAGCAGAGGTTCTAGAATATGTAAGCGCTCTTTAAGAAAATTGGAGAGTCTTAACTTACAGCTATTAAAACTATAGTAATTAAAGCAGCGTGATATAGAAATAAGGATAGACAAATAAAAATAAAGAACCAGAGATAGATGATACTATACAATGGGTGTTATAGGTCAGTGAAGGTGGCAATGGGGGTATTTAAGAATGGTGCTGTGACAGCTCCTTATGTGGAGGGAAAGATTTGATTTGCCCCTCACACCACACTCAAACCTCAAGGATTTAAGGACTTATGTATGAACTCTAAGAATTCTAAAATGTAAAACTTTAATATAAAATATGAAACTGTCAAGGAAAAAGTATTTTGTCATCACCTTGGAATAAGGAAAGATTTCTTAAGTAACACACAACCGACACAAACCTACACAGGCAAAGATAGATAAAGTAGATTATAATGAAATTGTGAACTTTTTTTATCAAGATTTTATCAAGAAATTAAAAAGATAAGTCCAAACCAGAAGACATTTTCAACACATACAAAATGACAAAAGATTTCTATCCAAAATGTGAAGAGAACTGAACAGTATTAAGAAAGCAGTAAACATTTCAGTCCCAAAGCAAAAGTATGTGGATAGACATTTCAATGAAGAGGAAACTGTTCGATGTGTTTAGAAACCAGGCGGGACTCACAAAATGCTCAAAGGGAGAAGACTTAAGAATCCCTGATAAAGCTATAAACAAGTTCAAAGACGTTGTGCTTCGTCTCTGAAGAGAAGTGTTACCTTCTTGTTCATGTGATAAAGTGTTTTTGTTTAATGTACCAATGGGTATTATTTTTTTTTACCAAGAAGTGTATGTAAATAATTACAGAATTATGAATTTCTTCTGCCTTGTGAAAATACGGTCCATCGCAGAAGTCAGTTGTAGGTAATGATTTTGGATTGTTTGTATGAAAAGATTTTTTCCAACTATTTACAAAATAGACAGTTGTCTCATGAACTGCGAAAAGACTTTGGTTTTAATCTTGATATGGGTTGTTGGTGGTTGCTTTTGTTGTTTTTTAAAAGAAGGTAACATATGGGTATTGAGGGTAATAGATGAATATACTCATATGTGAGTATAGGACCTTATTCTGCCACTAATTTAATTAACAGTTCTTCACCTTAAAATTAGATGAGAATTTTTAAGTCCCTTCCAGCTTTAAATTTTCAGTATCACTTAGATCTATTCAGCATTTAAATTGACCCCATGCTCAGATCTGCTTATCAAAATGACTATCAAAAATTGCCTGAAAGGACAGATGTTAAATTGTATCGTAAAGATTTACATTTTAAGTTACAGAGAATGTTAACCGTAGCATCTTATATCCTTTGTCCTATTAGACTTTATGAAGAGCAAAATTACAATTCTGGCACACCATCGGAGAATCAACTGCCTACGACGACAGAAAAGGAAACCTGGAAATATAAAACGTTTAGAACGTTTTCTGCACCTTTGAAGTCAGAGAAAGCAGAAGAAACTTATCCAGATGATTACTACCCAGGCATGTTGATTTATCTTTTTATGGAATGGAAATAAGTTCTCTTAGCATTACACTGAGAAAACAGGTGAGATATATTGAAATCCTAGAGTCTGCTTTCAAGAAACAAGATTTGGTACTTGACTAATTTCATTAGTCACAGCTGGGAGCAATATCTTCAGGTACATTCCTTGCCATTTAAAGGGAACATAACATAAATACGGATCATAAGATTAAAAATAACAGTGGTTACTGCTACTGCCCAGAATATCTGCTATTTCATATATATAATATATATTATATAATATATATTATATAATATATAATATAATATATAACATATAATTATATATATAATATATATAATATATATTATATATAATATATAATTATATTATATAATATATATTATATATAATATATATTATATATATTATATATATTTTAACTACCATTTCCTTTTTTATCTTGCTTTTTATATCCTCACTTTTATAAAAGTTATTCTTGGCTCTTTATTCTTTACTTCCTGGATCAGCCACTCTGTTCCCAAAATCTTTAACTCCATTTCCCATTTCTTTCCTCTGCATCTGGTCTGGCAGAACTTGAACTCTGATTGATGTAACTGTCCATTTTCTCTGCTTTCATGGGATGGTAAGGCTTTTTGCAGTGAATTTACAATCCCATCAAATGGTTCAATCACATCAGTGGGTACTCAGTGCTGTTTTTATTTTTCTCTTTTTCTTGTCTCCTTTTGTCTTTTCCTCCCATTACTCACAACTTCTGCTTAAACTGTCATAATGTGACCATTAGGCTCTCTTACTTGGCTGTGGCTCCTATTAAAGTAAAAAGGAAAAATAGAGGTTGTCAAGTGGGAACACCTAACTTCCAGCTCCCCAGGCCCATCTACAGTAAATTCTCGTCTCTGGGGTAACTGTGCCGCCTCCTCTTTGGAACAGATTGGGTGCAGGTGTGGGTTGTTTGGCCTACCTGGCAATTGCAAGAGGAAGGAAGTCTCACCTGATGCCTTTTATTAGCCCTGGGAAGTAAGGAACGAGATCAGTTGAAGTAGAAGGTTAGGAAGGGAAAGGCTTGGAGCTGTGAGGAGCGTGGAGACAATCTGAAATAGCCACTGAAACATCCAGAAGAGCAAGTCAGCCCAGTGGACAGTACGATTTCAGGTTCGTGTTCAGGGTTCATTTGTGCTTAATTAAAATGAATTTTGGAGGTGCTCAGTCCTCCAAATTGTGAGGTTTTCTCTAACTGCACCGGGCTGTAGGATGTAGGCACAGAGACATAGAGAGTTGGGTTCATCCAGGGCTGGTGTTTTGCCTTATAGGTGAGTTGAAAAGGGAGAGAGACGTTAGGATATCGGTAAGAGTGTTTTTGAAAGACGGCATAATCTCAGCTGGATAAACAGAAAGGTGGAAGAAAAAAACAGAAGGATGATGGATTGTAAGAAAGTGATGGGGCAGGAAACCGAAGGTACTAATGACATCAAATAATGCAGATGTCGGGAGTATTCAGCGAGCGGGAAGGAGAGTGGCCAGTGATGACAAGCACTAGGACAGAGTCTTGGGAGCGTCTGGTCGCTGTGGGCTGGAGATGTCTAGAAAGTGTGGGGAGGAGCACAGTCTCAGTCAGGCCTTCCTTCGTGAACCCCAAAGTCTTCCAGAACCATGACAGAGTTCACATGGAGAAGGTCGTCCCTGCTTGGAGCCAGGGTTCCGGATGGAGGGGCCAGGAAGTTGATGGGTGTCGTCGGAAAAGAGGGAAGAGCAGGATGTCATGAAAAGGCATTGTAACGATTTGGAAGTAGTGAACTGGGAACAAGGAGGAAAATAAGCCCACTTTCCCATCTTGAGGCCTGTGGGATGCTGGAGTGTAAACAAACCCTACCTGAGAGGGTCGCATGTAGTGGAGTCTCCAGGGAATAACTAGGTTTCAGTTAAGGCCAAGAGGTGGGAAAACTCTCAGAGTGGGTGTCAAAGGTAAGGGAAGGTTTTCCGTTGTCCCCCAAAAACTTTCCGTGGAAGCTCACATTTTCTCTTGGTCGCCTCCTGGACAGTCCTTTCGTTTTCTTGTCTCTCTCATCCCCAGGCCTGTCCCCACCCACAATGAAATATCTTATTCCTTGGCGTGAGACAGGTGTGTGGTCTCCTTTGCTATTCTCAATCTCGTTCCCTCCCACCCTCTCCTCCTCTCTCCTCCCCTTTCCTCTGCATTCGGACTATTGGCTGAAACAAAACTTATTGACTATTTCGCTTGTATTCATTTTGTTTTGGTTGAGATTATCGTGTTTTACCACCTACTTGATTGTAGCTCAATGTCTCGCATTATGTAAATATTTGAAATTAATGATGACAAAAAGTAAAATGTATTTGCTTTTTAAAAAAACCCTGTTTTTAATAGTTTCCCCATTTTTCATGTTGAAAATCCACCCACGAGGTAAGTCATAGAAGGAAAAAGAGAAATAGGCCCGATGTTATTTTCTGCCCCTGGGTCTAAACCTTTTCTGGGCTCAGCTGCCAAATTACATGAACACAAAGGGTTCGTTCTGCATTTAGTTTACATGGGGATTCCCATTTGAAAGATTTAGTGTGATAATAAAATCAATAACATCTCCCTCAGTAAGCGCTTACTGTGTCCTTTGAACATAGTAGTTAATTGAATCCTTGAAACACCCGATGGGCTCCTTACCCTGACAGTCCTCATTTTAAAGGTAATAAAGCAAGGCCGACAGGCAGCTTACAAGGTAAATCCCGAAACTGTACAAAGTGAAGCTTGTAACGGACCTTGACTCCGAGCCTGTGCAAATCCTGCGTCTTGATCAGCTCTGTTGCTGGGTATCTGGAATCCCCATGATATTATTCATAGCTCATAGCCATTATTCGGTTAATACCGGTTTTATTTTCAGATTACCTCCAGGAGAGTAGAACTCCACCAGATGCACCTGCTCCAGAACCAGTCCCCCAGGTTCAGAAGAAGAAAGAGAAATCGAAGAGAAAAAAGGACCAAGCTCACGCTTGCCTAAAAGTGAAGAAAGTGAGCCTCGTGCCCTGCGACAGATTCGGTAGGTGGGCCTACCAACCCAGCTGGCGTAGACGACACGCTGCTTTCTTATGTTTTCCTGCGGTTCAGCAGTCTTCCTGCGTTTTGTGTCGGGTTGCTTAAAAACTGGTAAATTGTTAGGAATCTCTTTGAAAACGTAAATTTCAATAGGTTAGAAAATGGACAGAGACTGTTCCGTGCCTGTGATCATAATTAAGGACAATCTCTGAAAATTATGACTGTGGGACTAGAAGTAAGGTAAAGATGTGTGGTTTTGTTTTCTCCTTTTATGTATTTAATCGTACGTCTTTGTCCGATACAGAGTTTAAATCTCCAAATAAATTACGAATATAAACAGATTTTTTTTCTGCTAACATTTTCCAGTTTGTATTTTCTCTATGCCTGTACTGTCTTTATATTTCCTAAAATTCTTAATTTAAGTTTTCTAGGAAGAAGGAAGCTTTTCTACTTTGCACTGACATCCTCTGGTTTACGGCAGATTTATCATAAAGCTATTGAAGCTGAAACTTCAGGGCCCCTCATTTATTCAGGCTTCATTTTTTAAGAGAATATCATCAAAATGATAAATGCCTCAGAGCAGAAAACCTGCACGGGTGTGGGGGGTGCTCTTGCCCTGTCCGATCCCACCCCCACTCCTGCCACGTAATGGCAGGGCCTGAGACTGGTTCCAACCAACAGGGTATGGCAGAGGTGATGGCTGTCGCCCCTGTGATCCTGTTACATGACAGAAGACCCCATCTTGCTAGCCACCTCATTCCAGAACCTCCCTCTCCTCTGCTGGTTTTGAAGAAGCAAGCTGCTGTGACTCCTTCAGCCACCAGAAAATGAATTCTGCCAACGACCTGGAAGCAGAACCTTTCCCAGCTGAGCCTCCAACTGCGAATTCAACCCCAGCCAACACCTTGATTTCAGCCTCTGAGACCCTAATAGAGCACCTGGTTGAGCCCTGTCCGGACTCCTGACCCACAGAAGTGCATTGCTTTAAACCACTAGATTTGTGGTAATTTGTAGTGCATCAGGAAGCTAATGCACTCGATCTTACTGTTTTCTTATCTTTCTATTCAAATGTTTGTTACAGTTGGGAAGAATTCTTTAAATACTGGTATTTTAATCCCTAGCTTCTTACGGAGGTTATAAATGTTTTCTTCCAGTTTGCTAATTATATTTTAACTCTGATGATGGTAGCTTTTCTTCTGTATAAATCGCTTAGTTTGAGGAAGTCAGACTTTTCTTCTAACGTGGCTTTGACTCTCTTGCAGGAGCCTTCACCAGGCTTAGAGACATAGTCTGCCATGTTTCCTTCTAATAGCTCTGTAATCTGCTTTTCCCATTTACTTCTCTAATTCATCTATATATGGGTCTCTGATCCATATACAGTTATTATCCATGTAATAATAATTTTATGTGTGCATATGTAATTACATGTTTTTATAAATGGCTAACCCATTTCCCACTATGAGTTCTGAGCACTTAATCATTCCTTATTGATTTGAAATTCTGCGTTTTACATTCCTAGATTTTCTGTTATAAGTCGTCATGTGTCCAGACTCTAATCTGTTCTACGGGTGTTGTTCTTTTCCTGTGCCAACACCACCCTACTTTGGTGCCTGTGTTTTCGTATCTGAGTCTGTAATATCACCTTGGCTGGACGTACACAGTTTGTGTCATCTCCTTACGCTAGCATCCCCTTCTCTTTTATACCTGATACTAACTTGCCTTCTTTTCAATTAAGTGTTTTAAACTTATTTGCATGTCTAAGCAACTGACAAGGCCCAGACTAGGGTGAGACAAGTGAGGTGCCTGGGGCATGGAATTTAACGGGGAATTTACTCTTATGGTCATGCACTGCCTTATCTGATCCCTGATACTGCCTCATACAATATCTCAAGTCTCATTTAATCCTTAGCAAAAGAATCGTTTTGATTAGCTGGTGTTTATGATTTGTGGAGGACCAGAGATCTGGGGCAACTTCAAAGCATTGTTGGTTTGCCCACCTGGCTTTTGGTGTGCTGCTTCTCCCATGATTTGTTTTATGAAGAAATTACGTTTAAGGCTGAGAGGACAATCGGTAGAGCATGGCGAACAAAAGTCAAGAAAAAGGGAATGTTCCAAGAAGGAGAGAACCATCGGCTGCCAAAAGATCAAGAAAGATTTGGTCTGAAAGGTGTCTTTTGGATGGGTATTCTTAGGAAGGACATTTCCATCTCACATAGTCATCCTTTCTTTGACCCTATTGCCTCCACCCCAGCTCAGGCCTTTATAAGGAAACCTTCTGGGTATGAGGGTGATCTGGCTGCAACATCTTCACCCCACTGATCGCCAGGGTTGATTTGGCCAGTCTGGCTGGCTAAGTGAGTGTCCCCTTCCTCCCTCACTGCTACACATGTGTCCCTTCCCAAACTGTGAGCTCGATGAAGAGGACGACCTTCCTCAACAGAGGAGAGGACCGTTCTCCAGTCAAGGGTTTATGAGCACCTGCCTTCCCCTGCTAGAGTCTCTGAAAAGCTCTCAAGAAAAGCCTTCTAACTAGTTTCTAGTGTCTCTTCTTTCTAACCACCTGTATAATTGTGGGGTTAGGTCTTTTGCAATCTTTCTTAAATGACAAAATATTATTTCTTATTTTCAGCCTCAGTTAAAATGGAATTTTTAGCTGTATTTCCTCCTCCAACTGTCTAGCCTGTAAACTTTGAGTGTCAGTTACCATTTAAATTTTTCTCTATGTAGAAGATTTGGAATATTATACATGATCCCTAAGTGATGCGTGTATTCACACTTATTTCGAATCTTTTTTTTTTTTTTTAATATTCTGAACCAGAATCAAATGATGATGATGTGGTAAGATATATCATTCAGCTAAGAGAAAAGCTTGGTTGGCAAACAGTATTACCACACCATACTTTGGAATACAGAAGTCCCCAAACTGGAGTTCAGAAGATTATTCTAAAGGTATCATGCATTTTATTTAGTTGTATACTATAAAAATGAATATTTGAAGCTGTCTTAATCTATTTCATTCATTTCAGATATTATATCAAAATCAGACATCATCACATTATTATCAGATTACGGTCTCGTTTCATGGTAAACGCTGCGATAAAAAAGTATTTGACATTTCATTTCACTTACTTAAAGAGTGGAGAACAGGCAAAACAAGGCATCTGCCTGAAATTTAAATCTACTCTTGTATTCATGTTTATCAGTTTTTTGTGTGTGATTTAAGGAGAAATCCTGATGCACTTCTGTAATATCCTGCCATTCTCCCTCTCCTATTCTCTGGTACCTGACTTTCTGTATCATCTCTGTATTTCCTCACCCTTTCCATTTGCTCCTTACCTATTAGCCTCTTCAGAAAATTTTGTCTTGTCCAAGGTCAAATGACCATAGGGTACAACCTGTGATAGGAACTACGGTCGTCCTCCTGTGACCTCACTTATCACAGGCGACCTAAGATCGAACAGGGCCCTCTCTTCCTACTTTTAGATCAGAGATTCTCAAAGTGCAGTCCCCAGGTAAGCAGCCTCAGCATCACCCTGGAACTTATTAAAATGCCTGTTTCATCTCCACCTCAGATCTTCTGAATCAGAAACTGCAGGAATAGAGCCCAGCAATCTGCGTTTTGTTAAGCTTTCGAGGTGATTCTGATGCACAGTTGAGGACTGTTGCTCCAGACCAGGGACCAGCAAACTTTTTCTTAAAAGGGCCAGGTAATAAATAGTTGAAGTTTTGCAGGCTACGTGATCTCCACTGCAATCCCTCAACTCTGTCATTGTCGTGCAAAAGCAGCAATAGACAATAATACACAAACGAGGGTGGCTGTGTTTCAGTAAACTTTATTTGTAAAAATGAGCACCGGGTCCTGGCCAGAGTTTGCTGGTCCCTCCCTGCTTTGTTACTGTGAGGATAAATGGTCTCTGGATTATTATTCAAAGGTGGCATTAATGTAAGGGGAAGTATATGCACAATAGAATCAGATTCACCGAGTTTTGAATCTCTGTGTACTTTTACTGTGTTATTTTGGTCAAGTTCCTAACTTCTCTGAGCTTTAGTTTCTTTGACCTTGAAATATGGAGATCATAATCCTGACCTTAGAAAGCTGTGAGAATTAGATGAGATAATGCATGTGATGGTGCCTGGTGGATAATGGGCCTGGTGGATAATGGGAACGGTGGTGAAAAAAGGACTACGGCTGTACATGAGCTTCATATCCTTGGACCATTTGTGGAGAAAGAATTGAGAATGTGGAAAACATCTCTTTTTAACTGCAAAGAATAATTTAATTGGAATATATTCTTATGCTTCTATACTTAGATTAGTTAATTATATATGTGTGTGTGTGTGTGTGTGTGTGTGTGTGTGTGTGTGTGTGTGTGTAAAATCCATCTAGAATGTATCTATATTTCTAGTGACCGCGATTTTTGGGGAAAATAATTGAGAGCAAAAATGCCTCAAGTGGCCAGTAACCGTAAGAAAGCCCATGTTCTGTACAAGTCATCACTCAGAGCTTCCTTATTTCATTTTGTTTGCAGTTTTTAAATTTGTTTTTTAAGGTTTCTCGGTACACACTATGTCAGAAGTCAAAATAAGAAAGTAAAGCAGCTGAGATGACTGAGAAGAAACAATAACAATCTTCAAGGAAGATACATACTTTTTTTTAGGAAAAAAAAAAACTGGATGCAAAATTTAAAATAATAGTGATTGGAAACTGTTACTACTCAGTCCAGCAGCTTCTGAAGGCATCACTGAATTGCAGTGAAAGAATACTAGATGCTCTTTTATATTAAAATTTAATGAACCAGAAAAGACTACGTTAAATTTCCTTATGGAGTTTTTATCAACAAAAGTTAAGTTTCAAAGCTAGAAAATAAATTACACTTAAATTTTTTTTCTGAATGCAGAATGTCGGATTCATGGGTAATGCCAGGTAAAAAGGAAGAGGCATTACAGTACGTTACTATAGGACGTGAGTCTAGGGTCAGGCTGCATTCCAGTCCCCGCTCTGCTACTTCACTTTGTGACTTTTCTCAAATACTCTCACTGTTCAAAATATTAATTTCTGCATCTGTTTACTGATATTAAGAAGGTTAAATTTCAATCCCTTAAATTTAACAGGTTAAATTTAAGAATTTAAGATATTAAACATTATTACTTAAATATTAGCTATTGTTATTATACTAAACCAACACCATTATTAAAATAAATGATGAATTTAATCTGCTCAAAAAGTTTTCTGGTGTCGGCAGACAAAAGACACATTTACCTGAAGCGTAGCACGTGTGTAAAAAGCGTTCAAGTGCTTGGGGTTAATACGTGTGTGTGAAGCATATAGATCCATTTTTGTGAATATTTTATCCCCACATTATATATAAGAATTAAATGTATCAAAACTTTCTCAAGATTAGTTTCATTGAACTTTGATTAATACAATTTAATGTTAGCTTTCCTCAATGATATTATTCTTATTTTGAATCTATATTAATATTGCTTCAATTTACTAAGTGATCTGTTCAGCCACTGTGCTGCTTAATTTGGTCAAGTAAATTAAAAAATACTGTTTTTAACCTAAGGAACCTTTGAAAGATGATGGAGAATTTATATACTGCCTTCCTCGGAAAAAGTCTAAAGTTCTTTATAATCCATATGATCTTCGGGTGGTCTCGGACCACAGAGTTAGACATTGCAAGGAATTTTGGATTATTACTGCTTCATTTATCTCAAAGGTAATATATGATGGGTGTTTTTAGCTTTCGGGAATACAATGGGAAAATATTACCCAATATAGAATTTAATTGAATACATCTATCTTTGTGCATTTCAGACAAGCCTGGTCACTTGAGGAACAGTGTATGTTTAAAAACCTCATTGGGAGAAAGTTGTATAATAGTGACTTTTTTTTTTTCTTTTTTTGTAGAGATTTAACTTTGAGGATTCGATTGTAAGATTTTTTTTACCTCTTAAATCATTAGTGTAATTTTTTTAACAGAAAGATCTAGGAAACAGGCCTTTGCTGACCTAACAGGAATGGTAATAATAACAGAAAAGAGTTTATTCTCAGGTTGTCAGAAATTGCAATTATACTCTTACATAGCACTTTGATACTTATCACAATTATACAATCACTTGTTTTAATCATTTGCTTACTGTCTGTCTGCCATCCTCTGCCCTCCCAGCCTCCCAGCCAAACTCTGTGTGCAGATGGGCAGCCCACAGCAGTAAGTGTAGATATGGCAATATCTCTAATACGCATCGTCAGCTGAAAATGGAAGAAACAACTTCTGTATAAACAAAAATATGCGCATGAATACCTGTGTGCTGCTGTAGGCATACTTTTGTGCTTTGTATTTGCAGGTTACCAAAATAGAAGGCGAAGAAGAAATAGAACTCATTCCTGTCTTGGAATGGCTGTTAGAAAGAAGATACTACAATTTATTACAGCAGTTCAAGTTCTTTTCCAGTTTTCGGTGAGATGGATGGAACGGAAACAGTATTTGTGCTATGACTCTTTTGAAAAAGCAATTAGCTGGATATGATATCTGGCTGCTTCTAGAGTCATGCCATACCTATGTGGAATTATAGAGGAAATAGGATAGTCCAGAAAAATTTTTTTGATAGAGGAAGCTTACTCGTAGAAGTATTACAACTCAATCTTTTCGGATAAATATCGTAAGAAAAAAAAAAAAGATGTTTTTAAGTCAAGCAAACTCAGATGGACCATAATGACTTTAACTTACCTTTGTTTTTCATGCATTTATTTGTTAAATGGATATTTATTGAGAGTCTGCTATGAACCAGGTATTATTCTAGATGCTGTGGAACAAACCCGGTAACTCAGGATGATCGAGACATGTTCTAGGGAATTTTCTAGTATCACTAAGTCCTTACTAAATATTTTCACATAATTTCATGATTTATGAGTATGGAATGTGAGACGTATTTTTCTTTTCAGAATTCACAAAGCATTTGTTACTTGGAAATTGAATGTTAGAAGAAGTAAGAAAGAGAAAAGCATGTAAGTCTGGATGTGCAACATATTTGTAAAAACTTCAAGAGGAAGCATTATTTTAAATATTTTAAGTATGGAAGCAGATACAAATTAGTTTTTACTCGGTGATTAGTTTTACTCAGTCATTTCATAACCTTTATGATGAAACTTAACCCATCTAATTTTTAACAGATTATTAAGATTTTATATATATTAAACATGATTGTGTGTGTGTGTGTGTGTGTGTGTGTGTGTGTGTGTGATGAACATTTATTATATGTCCTTTATTATATGAAGAAATCACAGTGCTCTGGAGAACCTATGATGAGTTCCCTTGGTCACTTGATCTAACTTTCTGCCTCCAAAGGGGAATGATTAAGTATCCAAGATAGATGACAGTTCATTCTATTTGTAGGATGTCCAGCAGCCAGGTTTTGTGGTGGTTATTAAACTTGAGCTCATTGTGACTGAAATGCACTTAATTGTAAGAAATGATACAAAGAGACCCCACGTGTCCTTCCCCGAGTGTCACCTTGCATGCCAGTAGGCCAGTGTGGCAACCAGGACAGCAACATCAACATAATGAAGACACAGAGCATTTCTATCACCTCAGGACCCCTCACGTGGCCCTTTTCATAGCCATACTCGTTTCCCTCCCACTTCCACCCTCTCCTTAACCCGTGGCAAGAACAGATCTGTTCTCCATTTCTATCATTTTGTCTTTTCAAGAAGAACATTATGCAGATGCAAGCACGCAGAAGGAAACCTTTGGGACTGATTCTTTTCACTCGGCGTAACTCTGGGGCTTCCTCCAGGTGGTTGCACATGCCACTTGTTCCTTTTTATTGCTGAGTTAGCAGTCCATGGTATGAACCTGCCACAGTTTCTTGAACCATTTACCTGTTGAAATGCAACTGGGTGCTTTCCAGTGTAGTTTGTTCCAGAGGAAGCTGCTGCCGACATTTATAGACAGGTTTTTTGTGTGAACAGAAGTTTCCGTTGCTCTGGGGTGTAGGCCCAGGAGTGCAATCGCTGGGTCATATGGTATTTGCATGTTTGGTTTTTTTTTTTTAAATCTACCGACGAGTTCCAGAGTGATTGTGTCATTTTTCATTCTCACTCGCAATCTGCGAGGGGTTCACTTCTTCCACGTACGTGCCACCATGTGCAGTTGTCACTGTATTTTATTTTAGACGTCTGGTAGGCGTGCGGTGATATCGCATGGTGGCTTTAATTTGCATTTCCCTGGTGACTAATGATGTTGAATATCTTTCCATGTGCTTATTTGCCATGTTCTTTGGGAAATGTCTTTTCGTGTCTTTTGTGCTTTTTCTAACTGGATTATTTGTCTTTATACTCTGGGGTTTTAGGATTTCTTTTTATGTTCCAGGTGTGGTCCTTCGTCATATACATGGTTTATAAGTATTTTCTCCCAGTCTTTGGCTCGTCTTTTTTTTTTTTTTTTTTTTTAATCCAGGAGTCTTTATTTAGCATCTGCTACATGACAGGCTCTAGGCTAGAAGTTAACTTGCTATTTGACTCTATAAAGTCACTCTTTGGCCTCACTGCTTTGCTGACCTGGACAAGCTTCTGTGTGGACCCGAGACTTTACTAAACAACGCCTCCTTGTGGAAGTGATACCTTATTTCTTTCTCTGCGCTCTTCTCTCCTCTCACTCTTTCCTTCCGTCCTTTCCAGCGCTGTGAGAAGTGGTTTGGCTCACCTTCCTGACCGCGAGCAGACCTGTAGGCAGGGGCAGAGGAGAGAAAAGGGCCATCCTCTCTGTTTTGTGATACAGGTGGTTAGAGAACTTATGAAACATTCTCCAGATGATTTCCAATCTAGTTAATCGTTTTTCCTGTAATTGGGGGCATTTAAACTTAATCAGTAGGGGAAATATCGTTCCATTTGGATGTCACCATCTACTATTTCAAAATTGTTAGAACTCAGGGGCCTAACGGAATAATATCATCACTTGGTTTCCTCTCCTAGTTTGTTCTTACTCAACACACTCAGCACCAAAATCTTGCCGTCAGCATTAGCCAAACAGACCTGTAGGGCTTATCATCTTTATCGATGCCATTTAAGATGGATGGCTGTCATGCAGATTAACTACGGGAATACGAGACAAGCAATGCTAGTTATCTCTATGCTGACTTCATTCATTCTGAAGAAGAGATAAGTCTGCTGCAATTTTGTAACTTCCAGGTCGTTTTTGTACCGCCACCTTTTTTCGGCTCATGAATTATTTCAGGAATGCTTGCTGTACATAAAGGGACTCTGCGAAGAGGCAGTGAATCTTAAAAATGGTAACGAGCATGAAGATAATCCATCTGCCATATGCCTCGTAAAGGTGGGTGGAAGTAGACTACCACAAGGTAATATCGGTAGATATTCACTGGGACATAGCTGGATAGACATATTCCCTAGTTTATGTACATATAAAGAACACGTGGAGTTGTGAATCAAAGGAATACAGACATCTAGACCCATAAATAAACCATCCCTATGCATGACTGATGTTCTCTAATACCTGCAAAGCGCATTATTCCCTTGGGTAGTCAATTTTTACAGTTAATAACATTCTTTATAAATAATTGCTTCCTTACACTTAGCTTGTCTGTTATGAGGCCCTTTATTTTCAGAGCTCCAAATCTGCAATAACATTTATAAATAATCAATTACCCCTCATGCATAATTGATAGCAGCTAACTTTCCCTCAGTATAGCACATCAAGAAATTGTCATGAGTTGAAACTCAGAGGTGTTGGTTTAAATTTGTGAATTCTCCTGTTCCACAATTCTAAGAGCCATGGTCTTCATGAATTAATTTACATAGAATAATTCTTTCAAAGAGGTTAAGTATACAGAAGTATAAATTTTAAGTTTAATACATAACTGAGCAGGATTGTAACAGTGCAAAGGAGACACTGAAAAGTGAAATGGACAGTCATCTAGACTTAGAAAGAGAAACAGTAAAAGGGCTTGGACAAATTTGACAATCAGTTCAAATATTAATTGTGTGAACTATGCGTAGGTAATAAGATTAATACTGGTAAAACAGTTTATTTTTAGAATCGATTCTGCGTAGTGACTGACACCTAAGAGTGACGGGCATTTTTTGAGTGAATACATGAAAGAATTAATGAGTAAAGAGTTCACCGCTAGAGATGAAGTAAATTTTGTAGAGTGGTCGTAGCAATATTACTGTCTCCAAGTGGTTGAGTAGAAGACGTTTCCCGGAGGCGTATTTTTGATACGGTTTGGATGTAGAAGGAAATTGGCTGGGCGGCTCAGATATTAGCTTGTTTTATTCACGGCCGGGTGACAGAATTTATCAGTTCACTCAGTGACGGGTGGTAAGGCAAAGCATTCTTTAGAACACTTTAGAAATTTCTGAAGTCTAAGCCTAAAATGCTAATGGCTGATAAAGCTAAATAGAGTGACTAAGACGGGATGTTGGGGCTCTTCCCTAGACACCTTAGGCTGTCTCAGTTTCCCCCCAGAACATCAAGGGGAAGGAAACAGACCTTTCCAGAGGATATAAACGTATTTGCTAATATCCAGAGGATATATACCTGCACATGCAACCTGCTCTGCAAAGGAGATAGATGGTGGTGGAGTAACAAGGAAGCACGGCTGCTTTCAATCTGCTTACAGGTGGCTGGAAGGGAGCCTTCTCTACATATAAAAACGATAGCTAATCCTGGAGGCATTCCCTCCATGTTGCTCATTATTCTTGCTAACCCATCAGCAAAATGCATGAACTAATAACACATGCAGAATGGACATGCCTTTGGAGTTGACGTTTGGGCATCTTTCCCGAAGGCCACGCTGGAGCCAAAGAGCCAGGGGAGAGGGAATGGGGCAGTTAAGTGAGGGATGTAAATGTGCATAAACCATTCAGTTCCTTGTTTAATTTGAGAGTTAGGTGGGGCCAAGAATAACAGAATAAGGGGAAAGTAGGGCTAAGTGAAGCTGCCCTTAGGGGTACTCCTAGATGAGGTTGGGAGGGCCTTTCCCAAAAATAGGAGAAGCCCGGGTCGGATGGAGAACAGAGTTTCAGAGTTTCATAGACAGGAGAACTGAGCCTGGGGTGGGTCAGGGGGGTTCTGCATGGCTGGGGACGCAGACACCAGTGAGGATTGCCGTAGAGGAGGTGAGGAGGATGAAGCAAGTGTACGAATGCGTACGATGGTGCTGGTCAGGGGTCAATGCCATGAGCGCAGGTCAGAGTGCGCCAGTACCCTCTGTGGGCGTGGAAGCACACCTTGACAGGGGCAGGAAAGTCTAGAACTGGAAGAGAATGTGCGTGCACGGGTCATTTTATCCAGATGACTAAGTCCCAGAGAAATTGTAACTTAGCCAAGGCCACAGAACCAGCCAGAGTTGGGTCTTTGATTATGTTTCCTATTCAAGAATGGTTGTGTTGGGGGTGGGGTAGTATTTCGGGTGCTTCATAAAAATTAAATTATTTTTTGTCCCACCCTTTTTGGGGGAGGGTGCAGTGGGTGGTGCTAGTTAATCTGCATTTTTACCAAGACCCTTAAGTGATTTTTCTGCAGAGTCAACTTTGAGAGCTATTCCTAAAATATGACTGTTGAAAGTTTCTGAACGTTACTTTAGGAAAATTAATGGGATGTTAGTTTGTGGGAAAAAAATCAAAAGTAAGGAGATACAGAGTTAAAGAGATCAGGGAGCATGTCCTGGAGGAATGTAGGTGGAAGCAATAAGGACTACAATTAGTAAGATCAGAAAAAGGAGGTTTGAGACACATTTAACTGGAAAAATCAGGACCTAGAATCCAGACAGGGGACCAGGAGAAGGAGAACACAGAGTTAATCCAGAATTTTAAGGCTAGAGCAGTATTTTTCCATCTTTAAAAAAAATTTTTGGGAAGCATACATGTATAAAGTATTATAGTATGACTAGGGATAGTGATATCTGCTTATTTATTGAAGAAAATGTATTTTGGCAATAAAATTAACATGAAGTAGGAAAATCAAGGAAACTCAGAAGGGAGGAAGAACGATGGGACAGAGATGAATGGATGAAACATCTCGTTCTGTCTAACCAGGGAGGAGGGCAGTAGCATGGTTGCTGGGTTCCAGAAAAACTCAGAATAACATCGACCTTATTTGCATTATTTTATTTTAGCCTCTTTATCTTATGTTTAGTGTTCATGTTTTTACGTTTTACAAATAATCAGGACTTTAAGCTAAAGCAGTTTCTGGGCCTCGTGGCCCCCCTGGGTGCATAGATATTTCAAAAATACATCAACCCTTGAATTTCTCTGCTTTGACATAGCCTTAGTGACAGTTAAAATAAGAATACATTTTTTCCTGTGTTTTATCAAGATTTAGATTTAAATAAGGGTATTGGAATACGATGACCCTGGAAGGAGTTACAGTACATAAAACATAATATGCAAAAGAAAGTATAAATGCACTCTTCTCTGTGACACGAAGAGATAGCCAAAAGCTGTCTTTTGCTTTTTTCCATGAATGACTTTCCAAAACTCAACATTCACTCTCATTTCATCAGCTTGATAGGTCTCGAACGTACTCGCTGGATGAGTTTTGTGAAGAACAGTTACAGCAAGCCACCCGGGCATGGCACCAACTCGAGGACATCAGGGCTAAGGCCATTTCCAACGTGAAAACGACAATTCTTAAGGTAATTCTTTAGTGACCTCCTTTCGACAGTTTTCAGGCACAGACTAACGCAGTGGCTCCGGGTCGCCTCCCTGAAGAAAGTGTTGGGAGTGGGCAGGGGGGGAGAGGCACGAAGACGAGTGATTGACCGACCAGCTGAGCTCGCGCTGCGCGTTTCCGAGGAAGGGCGTGGGAACTGTCCCGGCTGGTGTGTGGACTGCAGACCTGCGTGCCTGTAAGTGCATCGTGTGTGCGCACACGCACACGTGTGCATGTTTACGTACGTCCCTTCCAGATGCTCAAACTGTAACTCGAGCTGACACGTAAAAGGACATCGAGTTTGTGACGAAGTTCGGGCTTCCTGAGACAAAAAACTGGTTGCTCAGGAGAAATAGAAGTGGATGAGATGAAACTGCCCCAAGGATTCTGGAAAAAGGACTCAGTAATGCGGTGAATGATGTGCTCAGAGCAGGGACGTGCTGAGACTCATTTCACAGGACCGTTTGATCGGGCTCCCCCTCCCCCTATCAGAAATGACAGCGCGTGGGGCAGAACCCCCAGGTGCAGCCTGGCCAGGGACCAGTGCGGTGCCCTGTGGCTGTGGGCTTCCTGCCTCTCTCGGCCGGTGTGGCCGAATCCCGGTGGACATTTGAGGCTCTCTGGAGGAATAAATGGCCTGGGTCTCCCTTGACGGATTTTCCGATGTTATTTCTCTGATAGATACAGAGACCAAGGCAGGCAGCGGTGGTGGCCAGGACTGGTGGTGTGTACACGCGTGGCTGCTGGGGCTGTCTGCGGGCACCTGTGGGGTGGCAGGTGCCACTTGGAGGTGCACACAGTGGCCAGGGCCAGGGCAGGCAGCAACGGCCAGGCCGACGGCAGGTGCAGTGGTAGCTGCTGGGACCTGGCCGTCAGTGTGTCCCGCTGCGGCTGCTAGGACTCACCACAGGTTTATGGCAGGAGTGGCCAGTGACGGGGGCCAGGCAAGGGACATGCGGATGTTTAGCTGGCGACGCTAAATGCAGGTGAGCACGATGGGATGGGCCGAGACAGGGTCTGATCTGGGCCCACAAGCAGTTCTGGGAGTCCTGGCTGGCGTGCGTGCACTCCTGTGACTGCAGCATCTCCCCCCAGGCCGGCACCTGCAGAAGCGGAGGTTGGTGGCAGGTGGCAGGTCAGTGGCGTGCAAGTGCACAGTCGGTGGGGCTGGCCACGAGCATGTGCGTGATGGCGAGGGTCTGCCCTGGGCCTCTAGGCTGGCGGTGGCTTGCGCTCATTCAGCCAGAGGCCCGGCTGCCAGCGCGGTTCCCAGGTTCTGTGGGGGCAGATTGGGGAAGGGAGTGGGGACAGGCTTAGGCGGTGAAAGCTGGTGAGACCTGCTGGGGTTCGTGGCAGCCGTGCGGGCCACTGTTTCCTTTCTCGGTGGCAGAAGCTGCTGTGTTTGTCGAGCAGCTCACTGTGAACCGCGGTCGCTCCTGCTGTGTGGCTGCTGTTGGCGGTCCCCGTGTCTCCTCCCTGTTCCACCATCTCTGCACATGTCAGCCTTGCTGGTGCAGGGGGAGTCAGGTCAGAGCTGGGACCTCGGTGCAGTGCCACAAGGTCTGGGGAAACTAACTGGCTGGCCACACCCCACTCTTCCTTTCCTGGCAAGGAGACTTTCCTGCTGGGGAGACCCCTCTTGCTGCTGATGCAGGCACATTGAAGGCGTCTTCCCTCCCTTTTCCTGTCGTTGTTCCTGGGTGTTGCGTCCCACTGTGTTGCTGAAGTTTTGTGAGTGGGCTCAAGAGCTCTTCCAGAGCCGGCTTGCTGCTGTTGTTGTTTGTTTGTTCCATGGATAGCTGTCGAAATGTTGATTTTTATGGGAGACAGAGGCTCCCGCACTGCCATTTGAGACGAATTTTTAAAACGGAAATGCCTGCCTACTCTCTAGAGTCACCGGGGAGACTTTTAATCACCTTTGATATCTGGGCCCCTCCTGACTAACGCGATCAGAATTTCTGATGGTAGAGCCCAGGCAGCACCACTGAGGCTCCTCAAGTGACTCTAAAATACAGCCGGGTTGAAGAGCATCCTTCTGGGCGAGGTCTGGGACGGCCTAGCTCCGGGAGACCTCAGCACAGGTGTGGAGCTGGCGGAAGCAGTGAGGCAGCTTCCAGTCAGAACTGAGATGTGCCTGACCCAGGATGTACCCTGTGACGATAGAGATTCAGTCTGTCTATCAAATGCCAGCATTCCCGTCAGCCCCACCAGTATCTATAAAAGACCAGCATTACAAGGCCTGTCACTGTGTACTTCCCTTCTGATTCAAGTTATTTAAAAGGTGATTAAAGCTGTTTCAGTACCAGTGCTAAAAAGCTTTACTCTGAATAGTCAATATGCTCAGCTTCACCATTTTACCAGTGAAAAATCCATGCATTGTGCACATAAAGTTCTCAAATCAGGTGGCCACTCCTAGGAAAATAGAACCTTTTCTGTAAAAAAACACAACCTGTTAAAAATGAGCATTCCACCTATTAGGCCCAGGGTGGCTATGCCCATACCTGGTATAGAAACTACTCTGTCTACTTTTAGTCCAATTTCTCCGAACAACTATTGTAACAATAATATACTTTATCACATTCCTCCAGAAAGTCAGCCAGTCCTGGAAAAAAAAATTTGCCAGACTGGTAAACAATCGACCTAAGTAATTAAAAAAAGACAATACAAATGGATAAAATGAGACATGAAGAGAAGCAGTGTAAAAACTAATGCAGTTAATGATGTCTTAAAAAATTGTAAGTCGAAAAGGATGACTGCTTACCACATATTTAAGTGTCAGGGGAGCGAAAACTAAAGAACGTGAGCAACCAATAAAAGAACAAAAACTGGAACTATTTTTAGAATTTTTAAGGGCCATCGGTAATAAGATGTTTATGTGTCTAAAAGGGACCATTCTGAGTAATGTCCCGATTCTTTTTAGGATGACAATTTACAAGTTTGGTGGTATAGTAGTATGGATGCTATCCCGTGTTTTTGATCAAAACATGCCATTCTCCAGTTACTTACGAAGTCAGTTGTCTTAAGAGATATAGTTCTGTTAATTACATTATTTAAAAAATAAAACTCTAACATCAGATTTAATGAACTTAAATTCTTTCTTAATTTTTTTAATTATGTAGCATGTATGTGTTCCACGGAGGTTTTCTTAGAGCCCAATTGCTATAGCCTGGCATAAAGGAAGCAGCGTCGGACTGCATTTTAGGAAATCCTTGTATTTGAACTTGACTCTCGGTGTGTTTGAGGGCGGTCCCCCTGTGTGGGAACACAGATATTCATAAATATGGGCTTCCTGTTGGAGTTGATGTTATAAACTCACCTGCTTCATAGACTTCAAAACACAAAAGTTGTTTTCTTTTCATCTGATGTTTAAATACAGTGTAAGCCTGAAGTAAAGTTTGAATGGAAGTTGTTGATAATGTTGTAATGTTATTCAGACTAATAAAAATCCCGTAAATTAGAAATTGTGCTCTATTGACATAGGAAATCATTGCTTCTCTCTTAATTGTCTATTGAATTACAGGTGGCAGAGCAGAAGGAAATTAGAGAATTTTTTGAGCCAAACGTCTCTGATGATGACACAATACATTTCAAGCTGCCTAGATATAGACGTTTATTAGAAACGATTTTGAGATTCCTGATGCTGGTGGACTACATATTTCAGGAACTCGTCCGTCAGCTAATGAACACCGCAGTCACATTGCTTCTGGAATTATTTGATAACTCTGCTAGAATGCCAGGTTCGGTGGAAAAAAAGAATGAAAATCTCATCAAGTAAATCATGCTTTTTTTTACTTATAAATTTATAATCATAATGTTTTAAATATTGCCACTTATGGAGAAAATATCCAATAATTTAAGCCAGAATTTGATAATGCTTCTTATCGCATATTATGTGTACTCAGTTTTGCAATTGTTTGAACTATTATCTGCTAATATTTAATAGTGTCCGTAAAGTTTAAGAAAATTTACCAGTTTTTTAAAAATTCTGCATAAATCAGATTGCCATATAAAATACAGGATATCCAGTATAATTTGAAATTCAGGTAAACAACAAATAATTTTTTAGTATAAGTATGCCCCAAATATTACCTATACTAAAATTTAGTATTTGTTTGAAATTCAAATTTAACTGGGTGTTCTGGACTTTTATTTGCTAAATCTGGCAATTCTCTGGGTAGGTTTACTGTACTCTTCAGAGTTCAGAGCTAGTTCATAAAGACACGAGATGCCACAAATTTCATTTGGAATTTGAGTCAGTTCCATAGTAAGACCTATTGAGTATCAAATATTTCAACTTCTATTTAAATGTTAGTGTTTTGAAAACATTTTTTTATATTCACAACTGGGTCTATTATTTGTGAAACATAGAATCATGAATTAAAATTGTGGAATGCTGTATGTCCACACTGTTCATTTAGCAGTATCAATGGAGTCAAATCAGTTTTAGTCAAAGACGTATCAATTCATAAAATTTTGAAGATAATATATTGTTTTTTCTAGTTTATTACTGAATCCACAGAGCTTAAATCACTTACCTAGGGTTTCATAACTGATTTTAATCAGTGTTGGGACTCTCACCTGTAAGAATGCAACTATTTAGTGATAGCACATTATCATTTTATTTCTTCTAAAACTGTGTTTAGGAAAAGTCTTTAATTCTGAAAATAATTTTTAAAAATATATCATTATAGTTAATTCGTTATATTCTAGAATATGCAAACCCAAAATCACTCTAATTACATCACTTAAATACAGTGTCTTATTATTTTGGTGTAATTTCTTCTAGACTTTTTCTATATATTTTCCTGTTTTTATCATGTACTATTTATAGCTCACTAAAAAAATACAACATGTCTTGTATACACTTTTTTATGTTATAGGAGGGTAGTGGTTCAAGTACATCTTTCTGTGGGGTCAGACCAGTTGGGTTCTAATTCCACCTTCTTGAAAGTATCCTTTGGGTCATAAAAGTAATTTTGGAGCCGCTACGGAAAACACTATGGCGGTTCCCCAAAATATTAAAAACAGAACTACCATGTGATCCAGAAATTCCATTTCTATGAAGTTATCTGGAGAAGATTAAAACACTAATTTGAAAAGATATGTGCATCCCTATGTTCACTGCAGCATTATTCACAATAGCTAAGATATGGAAACAGCCTAAGTGTCCATCAGTGGGTGAACGGATAAAGAAGAGGTGAGACACGCAAGGATATGTACACACACACACACACACACACACACACACACACACACACACAATGGAATACTAGTCAGTCATGGAAAAGGATGCAACCTTGCCATTTGTGATACCATGGCTAGACCTTGCTAGACAGAGACAAATATGATCTCATATGTAGAATCTAAAAAACAAAATAAACAAAACTCACAGATTCAAAGAACATGCAGTTAGTTCCCAGGGGGAACTGAGGTGGGGGAACGGGCAAAATGGGTGAAAAAAACTTTTGGTTATGACACATCAGTCTCGGGGATATGAGGTACAGTACGGTGACTGTAGTTTCATGTTTGAAAGTTGCTAAGAGAGTAAATCTGAAAAGATCTCATCCCAAGGGGAAAAAAAACTAACTTTGTATGGTGATGAATGGTAACTAGACTTGTGTGGATCACTTCACAGTAAAATACAAAGAGTGAATCATGCTGTACACCTGAAACTAATGTCACGTGTCAGTTACGTCAGTTTAAAACAATGACTTTGTGCTATTCTTTTGCTGCCAGAAACTCCCAATAGCTTGATTTTTTAACCTTACTTTTTCATCTCACATTCAAATATGAATCGTATCTTAGTACGGCTTGATTTTGCCTTTTAACCCATTCTGATAGTTTCTGCCTTTTTTTATATAAAAATAATTTTTTATTAAAAGCAGCAGAGTCCAAGCAGGAGACAATACAAAGAGTGTAGGAAAACTGAACCTATTCACATTTAGTGAATGTGACTGATGGGCTTCAATTCTATTTCTTTCATTTTATGTATCTCATCGTTTATTTGACTTTGTTACTTCTTCCCTTTTCCAGGTTTTCTACTTTTGCTGATTTCGGTCAAATATCTCTTAATTCCCAATGCCCCCTCTCACCTTGCAATTTAGAGTACTTTATGCATTTCGGTGTGTTTATGACTTCTCCATCTTCCTAATAATTATGATTAAAATTCTATTTCCCTATTAGTGTATATATTTGTAAATATTTACTTGTCTATAAAATGTTCCTAGGTGCGATATAGGCATTTTTCATGATAATAAATATAAATAACATAAAACTTACCATTCTAATCATTTTTAGGTGTGTAATTCAGTGACATTAAGTACGTTCGGCATTATGCAGCCATCAGTATATCCATTTTCAGAACTTTTTCATCATCCCAAACGGAAACTTTATGGATTAAACAGTAACTGCTCAGACTCTGTGCACAGCCCCCTCCAGGCCTCGTAACCTCTATTATACTTTTTTTCTTCCCATTTCCTCATCTAGAATATACAAGGACTTCTCTGTAAAGACAACAAACGATTGTGAAGAACCCGTTTATTCACACTCACGTGCCACTTCTCTAAAGTCAGAAGTAAAAACAGAAGCTGATATTAATGAGGTAAAATGAAGTTGTTATTTGTCATTTAAAATTTAGGTAGTAGTATCCCAAATTCAAAGCAAGTGTTCTTTTATGTCACTGGAACTCTAACATATCTGTCCCATTAGATTCTGAATAGCATTAAAGTGGATCAGGATTTGAGAAAGACATATGCGCCAATATTTGAAGTAAATCTGCACTTGAGAATTCCCGCGGAGAGTGATTCTTCAGAAAATTCTGCGGAGGATTTTTCTGAGCTGGGCAAGGGCTCCGACAAATCTGTGATGCATGAAGATGAAGATGACGAAATAGCGACGGAAGAAGTCAGTTTGGTGGTAAAACAGTCAAGTGATGAACTGCCAGTCATGAAACCCAAAAAATTTAGTTACAACCTTGAAAAAATTTTTTCAGGTGAGACCAATGAGACGAGAGAGAGTGAGGGGAAGTGTCCCAACAGCCAGACAGTAAACCAGCGAGAGAAAATGTAGTAGTTTTCGTATTATGGGTTGCTGCTGGGTTGTGATTTTTATAAATGTTGGAGGAAGAATGCTCAAGGGGAGCATCAGCTCACAGGCCCTTTGCAGGGCCTGTGGGTGAGAACCCCATTGTTCGTTTTTATCTCAGTCCACGTGCCATTCCTAACTGAGGGCACCTGAGGACCCCCTTCTTGGGATGCTTATTAAAAATGCAGACCCTTGGACCCCATCTGAGACCTCATTAATCCAAATCGGAGGGCGGGGTGTACCACTGGAATACTCTGTCAGACGACCTTTCAAGTTTATCCTTAGGCTGTTGGGAAAGCCCTGACACACGTCAAGTTGCCATTTGGCGGATGTAAATATCAATTTTTTCATTCTCTCTTTCTTTCGATGGATTCTTACAGACATAGAAATGACGACTGAGTTTAAGAATAAATACGCGTATGATGAGTAAGTAGGAAACGTCTTTGAAATTTAAAGTAATTTTATACGTCAGTTACTTCATTCTTCTGAAATGTGCCTTTGTTGTTTTCTCTCTCAGACTTTTAGAATTTCCTACAAATCTCTTTATTGCTCCCAATAGATTGGAGTTTTCAATAAAAATTCAGAAAATGGTGACTGATATTGAAAAATGTATAAGTGAGTATGTTAAAGGTTTAATTAGATACGTTGTCTTCCTTGTCAATGTTTACTTAAATTTAGGCATTTGATGCTTTTACCCAGGGGTGTGGTAGATATTACGATATGTTAGGAGATTATAAATGTATACTCTTTGAGATCAATCAGTGAGAATTTGGAAGTATTTGGAATTACGTGCGAATTATACACACAATCATAGAGCACATAAAAGATGGGAATCAGGAAAATGGGGAAGGCCTGGATTTCTTTCAATAGTTTCACCAGAATTTTATGAGACTTAAATGAGCAATATCTTCTATGTCACAGTAAAACAAAGATATTATTTCCACCCCAAGTAGATTTTTAGTAATTCTTTGCCAGCTACGTGTGCACCGTCTGAAATCACATGGTAATCACTAGCCTGACCAATGAATTTGTCCTTTCCCCACAACCTAAGCGGGGTCCTTTGCCGCTCCCTAATTGCTGCGGCCTTCTCTAGTCCCATCATGATAGTTTGCTGAAATCTGAGGACCCTCTTTCTGGCCTCAGCTGGGAGCCAGCGCATTATTTGATTTCTTTCTGCAGGCCTCAGGAATCCAGTCTTTCCTCACGATACTTACTGTTTGTTGAGTTGTGAGAGGTCTTTACATGTACTCTGGATACAAGTCCCTTATCAGATAATAAGATTTGCAAACATTTTCTCCCGGACTGTGCGTTATCTTTCCACTCTTTTTCGCAGAGCTAAAGTACTTAATTTTGATAAAATATAGCTAATTCTTTTTTTTATAGATTATGCTTTTAGTTTTGTATCTAACTCTAACTCAAGGTCACCCAGATTTTTCCTGTCTTTTCTCCTAGATTTATAGATGTGTGTTTTATATTTAGGTATGTGATTCATCTTGAGTTGATGGTTTATAATGCATAAAGTATAGGTCAGAATTTTATTTTTATTTATTTATTTATTTATTTATTTATTTATTTAGTTTTTGCTTGTAGACATCCAATTTTGCAGCTAGATTGTGAACTCGTTGAGAGTAGAGGCTGTATGTACCTTTAGTGTCCTCACAATGGTATAATACTCTTCACATAGCATATGCACTTGGTATTGTTAACTTAATGACTTATTCTCTGTTTCTATTTTAATCACGCCTTATCCCGCCATCACCCAGTTACCTGTGAGTGATATCTTCTGTTTTCATAATATTAAATCCAAACTTTTGCACTTGTCTTTAAATTCCATTGATCAGAATAGAATATCATCTAGCTCTCACGAGAAATCAGCCTCAGTTTTTAGTAGTTCTAGATGTCATGGATAACTTTAAGGTGTTGCTTTTAGTGGGACTTCTGAAATTACTTTTTACTTATATCTTTTAGCCAAAATTATTCCTCTTTACAAAGATCCCCGCCTGTCCATCTTTACTGATTTGGTTTTAATGATGACTGTGCCTGATAAGAAAGGATATATGAAAGACTATAAGAAGCACACCACGTGGCCAGATTGTCAGATCCTTTTTGAAATGGATCCCGCCTACCAAAATAAAGTAAGTTCAGAAACGGTTTTTCTCGGGGAATGTTCGATTTAAGCAGCAGAAACTCACTGCAATGCTTAGATGAAAGGGGTTTAGTGAAAAATTAGAGTCTCGTAAGTTACAGCAATTGGAAAATCGTTCTCACCTTATCGCCCCATTTGTCTTCTTCGTGATATTTCATTTCTGTGGTTTTTTTTTCTGACTTTTACTGTGAAAATGAGCTTTCTTTTTTATGGTTCCCTCATAATACTGCCATGCTGATATGTTGAATTGGCATGGCCCCGGCTTTTCCCATTACTATCTAACTGGGAATTTTTGTTCAAATATACAGGAGAATGTAATTGTCTTAGCTTCAGTTAGGATTCAATTAGGATAGCTTTGTCTACTTTGGATGGTGGGTGGAACTGACCTTTTCCTTCTAGTCTTAGGTTTCCAAGGAATTTATTTAGTAGAGGTTCTTAATTAACCGCATAGAACTATTATTTTAAATATTTGAACAAAATTATTAGCATATTAGACCACACTATTTTTACCCGTAAAATAAAATTCTAACTCACTTTTTATCACTTTTATTTATAGATTGTGAGTCTCCTGACTGTTATTGGTGACAAAATGGGCCTAGTCAATGATTACAGCCGCAAGTTTTTAAAATATTGTACTATGGTCGAAAAGGCCAAAATCATGAGTATGAAAATATCGTCGATGGAAGAATTAACATCAACACAGTTTAAAGTGATACTAGCTAAATTTATAAACTACCTTAGACATATCGTTGACATGGTCATTGAGAAGCGCATTGGTATTTTCAAGGTTTTAAGTCTTGATTATCAGTCAGAATGCTTACCATATGTTGAGAATATCATACAGATAAGCCACGATCTCTTGCGATCTATAATCGAAAAAAAGAATACACATCTATTGGAAGTAAGTATTTTGAAAATTCCTGTTGCTTGAAAATCTTTAAGATTAGTAGGTTATAATTTTAAGTGTCTACTTAGAAAACACACGTAATCAGTATTATCTTCAGAAAGTTCCAATAGGCATTGCATTTGGGTCTGATCAAATGCCACTTCCTCAAAGAAACCTTCTCTGACCCCCATATCTAGAAATGTGCCCCACATCACTTTCTAACTGCTTTTCCTATCGGGAATCATTGCAAGATTTTAAGCAGGGATATGATGAGATGCAATTTGACTTTTTTGAAAGGACCACCATGGCTGCAGTGTGAAGAATGGATTAGAGTGGGACGAGAGCAGAGGAAAGATGATTCTGGGTCTGGGGGAGAGGGGACGATAGCTTGAACCAGGGAAGTAGCAAGGTGGAGTCCGAGAAGTATGTGGACTTGAGATCTCTTTAAGAGATGGAATCAGCAGGCCTTAGCGATTGACAGAATGTAAGGAATAAGAGAAAGGATGGGAATTAAAGATGCCTTTAGGGTTTTGACTAGGCAACAAGGTACTCAGTGATTGCGATTCCCTGGGAGAGGTCACATAGGGCTTGTTCAATTGTGTAATAATTGAGTAGAAATACTCAGGTGGACATGTCTGGCTATCAGGAAAGAGTCTGGACTGGAATCGTTTAAATGGCCAGCATACAGGTGGTCATTAAAATCATCAAAGTGGATGAGAATGTCCTTGTTTATGTATGTGGTGGCAGTGGAAAAGAACAACAGGAGTTCGAATAATGTCACTATTTAGGGGATTGCCAAAGGAGCCCACGAAGTACACTGAGGAGGGGCAGCCAGAGAGATGGAAGGAAGCAAGCGTGTTTTGAGAAGGAGGGAATGTTTCGTCATTTTTAATGCTACAAAAACTTTAAGAAAAGATCAAAAGTGTTTATTAGATGAAAGGTACTATGTGCTGTATAGAATGGAATATATATTATCTTTAGACCCACAATAATCCTATAATATACAGAAATTACTCAATTCAGGTTGTATTCTCCAGCAAGTATCTGAAAACCCAGAAAATAATGTTTATTAATTGAAGAGTTTATATGTCTAGAGCAGAAAGAAGTCTGAGTGTTGGTCACCAGGGCTGGTACAGTAGCTATGGTGCCAGCGTCATCCTTTCCGCCCTGTCCCCCTTACTGGTGACTGCAGCCACAGAGGCACTGTGCTCACATCCTAGCCGTAGAAAGAAACAAGGGGGAAGCCAAAGAAGCAGCATGGAAATTTCACTTTCCTTCTCATCGCCGGAACTGGGTCACAAAAGGACCTGGCTGAGATGAATGCTACAGCTTGAGTTAATACATTATTTAAGTCCCAAGACATTGGGACCACATATTTTACTACCGCATAACAAACACATCTCCTTGTCCGGCCTCCTAAATCTGTGAACTTACTGCCCCAATATAATGAGGCATTTAGGATGGTGTCATTTCCTCATTCTCGCCTTTGAAAATGAGATTTGGGGGCAATCTCACTCCGCACCCCTGCCCTCCATCACTGTTAGCCTTCACTGAGAGAGCATAGGCCTTTTAGTTCTAGATCATTACTAAAATAGCAGAGTGTCTCTTCTATTTAAAAAAAATATTAGGTAACATTTATATTTCATACTCCCAGAAAGGTCATCTTCATCCATTTTAAAAAGTAGAACTGAATCAGTATAATGTTTACAAACACCAATGACGACATGTAACCGCTTTAGTTCAAAACCCATGAAACAGCCACAGGGGAGAAATAGGACTAGACTTAATTTCCTGCTACGAAAAACTAGAAAACGGAAGCAAATATACGAAAGAAATACTTTCAGATGCTGAGTAACCATCAGTGTAGGATTGTGGTCCCAGAGATAAGGAAAGCAAATGAGATCAGGGATTTCTTTTACCTGGAGGCAATTTTTGAACTGCAGGAGGAGCCAGAATAGAGCCCAGTGGCCTCACTGAGTTGAGATGGCTCACATTTGTATTTTTAGAGTCAGGGTCATATAAGCGAGGGAGCCATGCAAAATAAAACAAAACCAAAACAGATCCACATAGAGGGCCCCATAACTACCAGCTAGTGACCTAGCATGTCTGCACGGACACAGAGTGACAGCCCACAGGGATGAGCCAGACGTCACCAAGGGCTGTGGGCAGCACTGTTTTCAGAGCTCACACAAGCCCAGTTCCAACCAGCCAGAGTGGAGGGTCCCGGAGTATGTGGGGTATTTATTCAGTGGGACTCTGGAGGGTTACACCTTAGGAATGGAGCCGACCTCTAGAGGGAAGGCCATTCTAAATATACTCTTCCAAAGATTAAAACTAGGCCTCAAAGTGATCAAAGCACAAAAACAAACAAAAAAAATTTGCAAATAACTACCTCATCTAACGGACAGCCCTTTTTAAATAAAGGCAATAAAAATTAGACATGTAACAGCATTAACAATGCCTGGCCTTCCATCCGAAATCACTAACTATGCTTAGCAACAAAAAAATATATATACCTCATAACTAGGAGGGGGAAAAAAGTCAATAAAAACAGGCCTAGAAAAGACAAAAAAAAAAAAAAAAGGACTATTGGATAAAGACATTTAAAACAGCTTATATAATTACGTACAAGTATTTAAATAAAAACACAAACATGACAAATAGATGGAAGAGATTTTAAAAAAGCCAAATGTAACTTAAAGAGGTGAAAAATACAATATCTTCAATGGAAATCTCACTTCATAGGCTTAGTAGATTAGGCACTATGGAAAAACAATTTGCACTTGAAGAAATAGCAATACAATGACCACACAAGAGGCACAAGGAGGAAACGAGACAGAAGAATCACAGTGTTTTGTTCCGGAAAGTAGTTTCCGAGCTTTGATTTTTTAGGAACCTGTCATGAAAGTTCTGTTTGGTCGCCCTCTTTCTAGCTCCTGCATTCCTCCATGTGGGTTTTTATTTTTTGAGGCTTTTGGTAGCTTCTCTCAATGTGGTTAAGTAAATTCTCGTATTGTGAAAGAATTCCTAATGTGATAGAACTCTTTTATAATAAGTGATTTTTATCAAATGCTTATTATGTACCTATTGAGGTAACCATACAGTTGTTTTAAGCTTTTAATGTGGGTAATTACATAAATGGACTTTCTAAAGTTAATCTCACACCCAGATTGGTAGATTGAGCTTGCCAGATTGCACATGTGCGTACATATACATAATTTTTAAGATTTTTGCATTTATGCTTGTAAATAACATCGATCTGTGATTTTCTTTTACCATCCTTATCCAGTTTGGGTATCAATGAACTACCAGTGACATAAAGGAAGTTGTGTGTATTTCACCTTTTTTACAAAATTGGAATTATCTGTTTCATTGTAATGTGGATCTATATTTAATAGTCATTTTTTTTCCTGGAATTTAACTGGGATTTGCAGTCGGAGTCAAGATGATTGTGTTTGTTTCCTCAGTTTTCTGTTTCATTTTTGATAAAATGTGGCAGGCACCATTACAGTCATAAGCCTACGACTAAATTATTTAATCCTCAGAACTACAGAGGAGGACACCAGGTTTGTCCAAGTAAACCTGTCTGCTCAGGTTCACACGGTTAGTAAATGCTGGAGCTGGGATTCAAACGCAAGCCTGTTCACATAAGCCCCGTGTTAAAAACGTGTAGGCAAGAGTGTGTTCGTTCGTGCAGGCTCACGTGCACACGCATTCACACCACAGCAAAATTTCTGATGCGCTAGCAGCGGTTGTTTCTAGGTGATAGAATGATAGGTATTTTCTACTTCGTAAACTGTTTTTTGTACTGAATTTTTGCATGAGCATTTGTTACTTTTATAATCAAATAGAACAAAGTGTTTGAAAATTAGGGACCTAGTCAGGCGATTAATTCAAGGCTGTGCAATTGAAAACTGAACTGCTATAGATTTCAAAATTATGCACAGAGTATTCCTTAAGAGTCATTGAAACGGAAAAAAAAGTATGATAAAATTGTAATTTGAGCATAGAAATCCAATGCTTTTGAAAATTTTCATGGAATAATACACATATAATAAAAAGTGTGGATGCTTTTTTAAATTTAATCTCATTAATTTATAATGAACACATATAAATGGGATTTAGATTCAGATTTGAGTTTGCATCATAGCTCTGTAACTCAGTACATTTCTCATCTTAGGCTAATTCATCCCTCTGAGAGTCAGTTTCCTTCTGTACAAAATGCAGAAAATAACTATTAGCAAACAGACTATGGGAACAAACTGAGCTCACGTATATAAAGAACCCAGATCCTGTGTAAAGAACCCAGCATGTAAATGCTCCAAAGACAGCAGCGGTTATATTATACACTGTTCACCATTCATCCATGCTCTTTTCATCATTAATACATTTATTTCATAGCGACAAAATTATTCATAATGGTACTTCTTTAATGTCTTAGTAGCATTTTTATGTGCAGGATACATTCCAGTTACTTCTGTCAATAATAGAATTGATTTGGTCTTATTAATACCTCAGTATTTTAAAAATATTTAGAATGTCTAGACGGTTTGTTTTTTTTTCTGAAATTATAACTAAGTTGGAGATAGTTAAAGAGAATAATTCACCTTCTAAAATAGTGGAAAGTGATTATATGATTATAATGGAGGTGTCAACGATTTCAGGTTGTAGACTCATCCTTGCGGAAGCTGGAATCTGATCCCACGGAAATAGAAGAATTTTTGGAGCACTTTACTTTTCTGGGTGCAGTTTCCTCAAAAATAACTGAATTAGAAAAAGAATATTCAACCGTTGCTCAGCTGTATGCGGTTTTAAGGTATTACCAGATCAACATTTCCGAAGAGCAAGTTGCCATATATAAAATCCTTCTTCTCAAGTTTGGTCAGCTAAAATCTGCTATGAAGTTAAGCGATACGAATAGAGATGCTGCTATTAGTAAATTCAGGGACAATTTGGAAGCGTACATCACTGGTCTACGGGTCGACATTAGTAATTTAAAGGCCAAGGTAAGTTTTCGTTTTTCGTTAAAAGTCAGCTTGACATCAGTCTCGTGTAAGCCTCCACATACAGGTATTTTCTTTGTACGGAATCTTAGGGAAATCGGTTAATCCGTGTATCCTTAACCTGGAATTCGCAAACAGAATTTTGTCGATTTACGCACTTGAACAGGAAGTAAAATTACATGTCCCTTTTCGCTAACCTCTAACTGAAATTTAGCCATTTCTTCAATTCTGAGTGCCTGTAGACAGCAAACGACACCAAAGCTGGTGACGTTTTCCGTAGGCTTCAACAGTCTGCCAAAGGGGCACGTGGCACGGAAAGGACTAAGGGAACCAGAAGCCTTTCTCGGCCTTCCTTAGTCTGGGCCAAATGGTGATGATAGTTCCAACTTCACTTACTTATCAAGAGGAGCAAACTGCAAACACCTAACAGTTCTTGAGCCTTTTACTGAGTGTCAGTGACTATGCCAAGTGCTTTACCCTTTTATCTATGTGAAAAGAAAAACAACCACCTGAGATTTAAAGGGGTCACGACGTAACTTGCCTCAGGTCGCACAGCAAGTAAGGGCCACACCAGGGACCCTGCTTCTCACCACCCCTCTGTGCTCACCACCATTACGAGCTATCATTAATTTATTCAATATATTTTGAGTACCTAAGGTGTGTTAGGCACAAGGTCATTTGTTTCGATTAATCATTTTTTCAGTTTCTCCATCCGTACAGTTGATCTATGCTGTCGCAAATGAATATAATGAAGATAAAAATATTAGTCATCAGAAAGGACCTGACGCACATATTCTATTGCGTTCTTTAAAATACCACTAGATACGTACAGGTACATACGTTCATACAAAAGTTTCTAGTTCCCCCCTTTTAGGTTTGTGAAGTGTGTTAGGTTGGACCCTGGCACACAGTGAGTTTGCTGGAGAGTGCTTGTAGCAACAGTGGAAGAGACTGAGGGGATCAAGATTGGATAGAAGGAGAGGCTGAGCCATACTGTCATTGCTACAAACGCGTCAAAGGATCCTGTGGGCATCTCTACAGTGGGATGCCCCTGCAGCGTTATTGTGAATGAGGCAGGAGAAAGCTGGGCCTTTGTACCTGCAGGACGGATCTGCAGAGGGCGTGTAATCTTGGGTGACTTGGTTATTTTCGGGCCAGGGAGATTCCCTGCGAGGGACTCAACTATGCAGAGGAAGCATCTGTCTTCAAGGTCCCTGATTCTTTCCTCTGTCATCTCCATCCTGCCATGGAGCCAAATCCAGGAAGCTTTTATTTATTTTTTTAATTGTGATCTTCAGTTCTAAAGTTTTCATTTGTTTCTTCATTCTGTCTTTTTGTTTTTCTTTGCTCATGTTTTCTTTTAAGAGTATTCATCCTTTTTTGGGGGGGGTGGGGGGTGCAGCATTTTTATAACCTGCTTTAAATTCTTTGTCAGATAATTCTGACATTTATATCATTTAGGTATTTGTATCTGTTGATTATCATTTTCCATGTGTGTTAAGGTTTCTCTCATTTTTTGTATACTGAATGATTTTATATGATATATTCTGGAACAAATATGCTGTAACACTCTGTGTCTTATTTAAATCTCATAGAACATGGATATTTTTGTTTCGGAAGGTTTAGGTGACATGTTCCAACCCACCTTCTTTGGGCTGTAGTTGTCATTTCAGTTAGCAAAGCTTTGCAGGGCTGTTCAGATTTAAACCACATGTGGCCCATCCTGTGGTCAGTCTTGTTCTGGGTAGTGGTCTGGTTAGTCTCAGAGTCTGACGTGCTGACATGGATCAGATCTATATGTGTGCAGCTTAGGGGTGAGCCCCCAGCGTTTATAGCCAATTTTATGCAGTCACTTTCTGGAGTACCTTCCTCTCTACAATCTTTCTGGTATTTTGCAGACTCTTTAGTCTTCTCAGTCCTCTGGTTAGAAAGCTGGGCCTTATAACTGTCCTCTGCTGTCTACTTCCAAGACTGCACCCACATCTGGAGCAAAGCAGCAGAACACAGAAAAATCGACAGCATAGACCTTCTGTGGAACCGCAGCTCAGCTGAACAGAGAATAAAGTTCTCTATTTTCAGCTCCTGAGGCTTTGATTGCCACCAGCTACTAATATTACCCTGGAATTGCTTGAGGGCTTGGGTGTGAAAGGACAAAAAGAAAGAAAGAAAAGAAAGGAGAAGGGTGGGGGGAAGGGAGGAAGGGGAACTTCTGTACTCTGAACATTAGGAATTGTCAGAAGAACCAGAGCTAGACAGTAGTCAAAGTGGTAAAAACAGGTTTTTATTCAGAACTATTGCAGTAGGGAAAGAGAGAGCTCAATATTGAACCAGGCGAAATTCTAAATACATCATGGACTAGTGGAAATTTACAGCTAAGGAGTGGGGAGGAAGTTGGTGGATGGAAAATTACTAAGGGGGAACGTCAGACATAAGGAAGGTTCTGGCTTAAGGTGACCTAACCGGATACTTCTGAGGACAGGCCAGGGTGGTCAGATGTCACTGGATGGTAGAGGAGGAGGGACCTGATCAGATATCCGGGATGATCAGACATTGAGGGCGAGTCTGGCTAAACTTGAGTTAGCAGTGTTCTTACTAAAACTGGGTCGGCTCAGGGCAAATTTTTACTTACACCCCTCCTTGGATGTCATAGTTGCAAATGTCCAAAATTTCACGTGCGACATAGTAAAACCCTCGCAAGGCGGCATGTGACAGGCATCAGAAGAGTCACAGAGAGTTCAACAGGATCAGAAAACAGAGTTTCAGGGTCAAGCTGCCAGGCGGCTGTCCCCTGAAATACCACTTAAAATGTGACAATGGGAAAATTATTCATAACCTTAAATTTTCTCTGAAATACTGTAAAAATATTAACTGTCTTTCGAGATTGTTGTATGGGTTGAGTAGGTAAGATAATGTGTTACCACTGACTGGGATAGAGGAGGCGCACAATACATTATAGATCTGTGGAATAGTAAACAATTAAAGTTAGTCATAATTAACACAGGTAATTATAAATTAAAGACAATCTTTTTAGATGATGTTTGCAAATAATGTTCGTGAAAGTTTCGATCACATCCTGAAATGCTGGCGCTTGCCGTGTCTGAGTTCTGAATGTCATGATCTCTCAGAACGCCTTCCTGTTATTTTTTTATTTTATTTTATTTTATTTTTTATTTTTTTGTTTATTTTATTTTATTTTATTATTTATTTTATTATTTTATTTTATTTTCATTTTCATTTTATTTTATTTTATTTTTATTTATTTTATTTTATTTTTATTTTATTTTATTATTATTTATTTTATTATTTTATTTTAATTTTATGTTAATTTAATTTAATTTTATTTTATTTTTTTATTTTATTTTATTTTATTTTATTTTATTATTATTTATTTTATTATTTTATTTTAATTTTATGTTAATTTTATTTTATTTTTATTTTATTTTTTATTTTTATTTATTTTATTTTTTATTTTATTTTATTTTATTTTATTTTATTTTTATTTTTATTTTATTTATTTTATTTAATTTTAGATAAGAACTCCCATTCTGCTATATGCTGGCACACGGGTGTCGGCAGCAATGGAGATGATCCAGACTTTCTCGGAGGAAGCTGCGAGCTTAGCCAACAAAGTGAAAACGTATTCAGACTATCAGGACTGTTTTGACGACGCACAGTCTCACATGCATTCTTTTAACGTGGAGGAGATCACACAGATTGTGCTTTCGGAGATCTCCGACATCGAATATGACCTCACCTTGAGGAAACTGTTGTGGGATGCGCAGGAGGAGTGGGGGGCACTCTTCCAGGAGTGGCGCAAGCGCACCCTTCACAGCATTGACATTGAGCTGGTCCAGAGAAACGTTTCAAACTGGATGAACATAATCTTCGTACTAGAAAAAGGTAAGAGTTTCCTTCTCAAGTCTTTCCACCAAGGATTACACACAAGATGGCCAGCGAGACCAGTGTCCTTGACCTGATTTTTACCCATTTCAAGGGCTGACCATTAATGGCTGGAGAAGCAGTGTAGGAGCATAGATAGGATCGTTTCTTGAAGCAAGAAAGAGATGAAAACTGTGTCCCTAAATTTTTTCTTAAGTAATGAATGACGATTTTTGTATCCTTTAAAAGTGGGTAGAATCCCTGCCACTTCGTCATGATTCTGGTCTTCTTAGGCTAGAGATGTTTTGAAGATAAGGGCCCACCTACGAGATCTCCACTCAGATCCCCATGATATATGCCTGCAGCATCCTTTGGGCTGTGGGGGAACAGCTAAAAAAGCCATTCTGAGTGAGAGCTTTCCTTTCAGCTAATCATCAAATTTGAAATCTCAACACAGAGATGCCGTTTCTGTGTGAGCAGTTCTGTAAGCTCACATCCTTTCCAAAAGGAACGTTTTATTTCACTTGGCAAGAGAATGTTTTTGCTTTTCAAATTCCTCCCTTATCTCTCAGCTCTCCTTCAAGCTGTGATTTCCTCTCCAGAAAAATACTTTAATTTCCTTGTTTTCAAATCATACAAGAAATTTAACCCTATCACAGAAAGAGAAAAATTGTGAGCAAATCTCCCACAGTCTCACTGCTTTCACATAATTCATTCTGTGCATTCTCTCTTAATGTTTTGTCGTATATCTGTTTCAGAAAACAATATATATGTAACGAGCAAACAATACCTTTTTTCTATATATAGCTTCCCAGATAAAATCTTGCTGTTTGCGGATTCATAATCCTTTCGTCCTTTTATTTAACCAGGTCTTGAAAAACATTTTGTTATTCTACATGGCTTTATTTTTAAAAGCCCCATTGTACAAACTTGGACATTTAAGAATACAGGCATAGTGTTCAGTTGTCCCGAGTCCCCAACTTTGGCTATATCTCTGCCTCTTCCCAGTTTTTGTAAAATGTCAAGTAAAAAGGTTATAAGTTTTGAAACTTACACCCTGTGGTGTGGCTATTCCCAGTATCAAATTTTCGAGGATAACTTAGCTCTGATGGTCTCGGGTTTTAATCTCCAGTCCTGATCACTATTTCTCTTTATTTTCATCTGCAGTTGATTCTTTCAGAAGAGTGATATCAATAAAATTTATTATTTTAGTGCAGACTAATAACTGACCAGCTAGTATTACATTAAGTAGCAATTTTATTTCCTGGCTTAAAAATATGATGGACTTATCATCATCAGTAAGCCTACTGACCCATTGCTATTTACAGGTTTACCCAGAAACAACATGGTGACACATCTTAGGCAATCAGTGACAGATTTTAAACAAGAGCTGCCCATCATCATAGCTCTGGGCAACCCCTGTCTCAAGCCAAGGCACTGGGAGGCTCTCCAGGAGATTATAGGAAAGTCAGTTTCTCTGGATAAAAACTGTACGGTTGAGGATCTTCTAGAGCTCAAGGTAAGTAAAAATAGTTTGAAAAAAATAGGTTGAAACACCAGTGGGGCCAACTTTCAGTGGGCGACTATAAATCTGTAAGGAACAGGAATTAGAAAAGGGAGACGCTCGTAGACCTTCTGGGGAGGTGGAAGTAGATCAGCAGATGATAGGTGACAGGAAGTTGTGTTTAGCTGGGCGTATTGGTTAACCTATTTATTGTGCCATTATCATCTGGATGATTAGGGAACACCAATACTGGCTTTTACATGTGGCAAATGAAATTAGCGTTTTATATTTAACAGTGCTGCCGATGGAGAACACATTTTATGGAAATAGAAAAATCCAAACTATATTCCATTTTATACAAAATGAAAATATATGAAGAGCTTCTTAGGATAACCCTACCAAAGAGTCAATATTTTATTGTAAATACACAATGAGCAAGTATTCGATTTGCCATGTAGGTTATGTTTTGAAAATAGAATTTTTCTGATATTTAAAAAATTTTTTCTTTTTTCATGCTTGGCTTAAAATAAGTTTCATTTATGTTTCATGTTTCAGTGTTGACAGTGTCTAATAACAGTATTTTATACCCATGATTTTCTACTAAATTATCTGTTGTGATGCAGAAATGAGGGGAAATTACAAGAATTTAAAAAGAGCTTCAAAAGACAACTTTAATTGATTTTTAAAATTAGATTATTACATATCTCCAGTCTTAACCTCAGCCTTTCTCCTGAACTCATGTATCGAATTTCCTAATCAATATCTCCACTTGTATGTCTAAGAGATATCTCAAAATTAATATCCAAAAAGGCACTTCTCATTCTTCATTTCCCAAATCCTACTCTTCTTCTCTCTTCCCCATCTCAGTTAATGGCATCTCCATTTTTGTCTGTCTTTTTTTTTTTAAGCGAAAAATCATGAAATAATCTTTGAATCTTCTCTTATTCTTTTACTGCTCATCCATCTAACTCTCTCATGCTTTCCTGGAACTTTCCCTAACTGAGTCTCCTAACTGATCTGTGAGCCACAAGTGAATTCAGCAAAATATCTAGACAATTTCAGAACATATAGGTCAATGCCAACAGCTAAGTCTGTTCAAACCAGCATTTCAGAAATCTGGCACAATTTCAATGATATTTTCATTTTCGAAGTCTTAGGTTGTTGGAATCATTCCTAGGCAAGTCAGTGAAAAGATTAAATTTGGCAAGCTAAGTGTCGCAGCAAGCAATAAAAATAGGGCCGACAGGCCCAGAGGGGATCAGCTCATGGCCTGCGTTGGGTTAATGATCTCAGAGGATTCCAGTGAGCTATCCTTCCATTTCTCAAATGAGCAGACAGTTTAGAGTGGAAGTCCCACATGGTTTTTGGAGGATCCAAATTAAAATAATTCAACTTCTGAACAAAAGTGAAGGTCTTCGGCCTCTGGAATACTTTAGCCAAGAGTCAAAGGAGCCCCTTCCACTCAAGGTTAGTTGTAATGGCAGAAGAGATGAGCAGACAATCAGCTGGTCCTACGAAGTGAGCTCTGAAAGTTCCTGGATGATTCTGATCATCCTGCAGAAATTAAACAACCACTAATCCAGATAACCTAAGAGCCTAGATGAACAGTATCTGGCCCAGAAAGTCAGCCTTCCTTTACTAAAACATGTGCATCTTGGGGCTGACCCAGAAATGCTGGTCATGATGCAAGACTGTCTAGAACAGGCTGTGATAGAGGTTCATTTGTGATTCTGTCAAATGAATAAATTATGGTGTCATAGAATAACAATTCTGCCCGAGATGTTCTGCAGGCTCCGAAAAGCTTTGTGATGCGAAAAGCATGTCACCAAGTAAAGAGGAAGAGGTCAATAGTATGCATAAGATGAACACGATTACTTTACGGTTGATCATTTTCACTGGAGAAAGCCAGGTGCTTTATCATAGAGGCCGATAATTAGTACAGGCATTAAGATTTCATCTGAAACGTTCCAGATGATCACCAAGTCAACTGGGGGGTCTGAGCATTTGGTGGTCAAGTCCTAACTTTGACGATAAAGGGCTAGGTCCACTTGGTTGCAATTTTGCTTTAGACGTTACCAATGTCTGGATTTGGTACTTAGCAATTTCAGAAGGTCGGCGTGAGGCGCAAAGTTCTTTCTTCAGCATAGAAACTGGATGGTCCTATGGCTCTTTATCTGCTTCAGGCTGAATAATCTGTGTCAAAGTGAAGGCTTTGACAGAGCTGTTACTTAAGACCATACACTGTCCACTGATGTCACCACAGTCACATCCACCTTTGGCAGACCCTTAAGAGAGATGATGACAAAAACTAGTCGTATTTGTTCAGAGTCCCCACTGAGCTGCATTAACAAAACAGGGATTAGGCATCACTCTTCAGCCCCATGAAAATGGATATGGCAACAGTGGTAGATTCTCCTTTCAGGGATAAAAACAGTCAGCCCCGCTGGTGAATTCTCAGAGGTGGAGATGGGAAGCTCTCTGAGTGTCTCTATTATGATGAGTGAATCTGGAGATCTTATATTAGGATCTTGTCCTATGGGAATGGGCGGTCTGCACACATGGAAAAGAGACCTATATAGACTTCACGATGAATTTTGAGAAACACTTATCCTTATCGAGGTATGGCAAAGAAGGGGAAGCCAGGGAGAGGTGAGTCCATTAGAGTTACATCCTCTCAGATCATTATGTCCCAAGAATTATTGTAGAAAGTAAAAGCATGTCAGCAAGTACCTAAGCAGTTGACATGAGTGCAGAGAACACATATATACCCGCGTATACCCAGAAGGTGCTGTTAACTATTCTTTACACTGACTAGAATCGGAGGAAATAAACATTGGGTTCAGAAATTTTCCCCGAGCATGAAGAATATGGAAAAGTTAGGATGAGTAAAAACGAAAAAGGGCTGCGTCGTGAAGGTCAGGCCATGAAGTCTCCGGTTAGGACATCAGCCTAACGGGACCGGATGGACCTTCGGTACTTCTGACGCATCTTCAACACGTTCATTTAAATCTTCCAGTTTGGGTGTATCAGGAATTATTGGCCCCATCGGACATTAAATAACAATTTTTTCATTTCAGATGTTTCAGCATGAAAGTCAAATAAACGAAATATCGACCTCAGCAACTAAAGAAACCGCTCTTGAAAAAATGCTCTTTAAGATTATTGAACTTTGGAACACGACCCCTTTGCATTTAGTTCCTCACCACACGGAGACTTCCTCGGTCCTAATCATTTCCTCTCTAGACGACATAATAGCTCAGCTGGAGGAGTCTCAGATCATACTTGCAACAATTAAAGGATCTTCCTATATCGGGCCCATTAAGGTAAATGCAGTGGCAAAGGGAATGGGTTTTAGTTGTCTCTATTTTTATTAATTACTTTAAGTTTTTCATCCTGCTAGCTTTGGAGTTATATAGACCATTCATGCACTTATCCAGAAATGAGGTGGAGGAGTTGGTAGTTCAAATACTCAGAGTAATTTTTATGGAAAATTACTGTTCATGAGGAAAACTATGTTCATGAGGAACTGTCAGAAAGTTTAACCTGGGCAGACGAGATAAATCCAGATAATATAAAGATGTGACCCCATGAGCCATGGCTCTTCCCAGCCGTGCCGCAGCTGCAAATACCCACGATGCTGGCATTGCCCGTGCCAAAACCATTGCCTTGAGTTTCTGCTGGCAGAAGTGGAATGTTTCATCTTTATTTCCCGTGCCGTTGCTCGTAAGGGTTAATCCTACCCCTATTCCTGTGTGTTCCTGCGGTTGTCTCTAGGTGACGACATGTGAAATTATTCCGAATCAGCAGGCTCCTCATCTATTCTAGTGTAATTAGGAATTAAAGCATATGGTCAGCTTTCGTTCCGTGGTCTCTGATAGTGCGTCTTTATCCTTGTAGGCTCTTGTGGATAAATGGGATCACAACTTGACTCTCTTCTCTCACACCCTTGAGGAATGGATGAATTGTCAAAGAACCTGGCTTTATCTTGAACCGATCTTTAATTCTTTAGAAATACAAAGGTAAACACTCAAAACATGCCATATGCAGGTTTTAAGAAAAGCACGGTGGGTAATTTATCTCCTGTAATCCCTGAGAAATCATTTTTCCATGAGAACTCTAAAACAGTCCTACCTGTAAGCATAGAGTGTAATCTGCTGCGTTATTGTGTATTTTATTTCGTAAAAGATTGAAATAAAAGTCTTATTTCTCAATTACGGGTATAAAGCCATAAAGAATTGGGAAAGAATATCAGATACATTATTATAATCCTAAAACTACAATACTGTGTGTATTTAGTGCTAGGATATTAGTGTAGATTTGATCTGAACAATAAAAATGCTTTTAATAGCATTCAGGCATGAATGGTAACTTCTTGCTTTGGACTATGAGAAAGAACGGAGGGCCTAGACAGTTGTTGAAAATTCTACCCTTTTTAGTCGTAGTGTTCAAATCAGTTGGTCTCTTTATAAAGTGTTTGGTCTTAGAGTGTTTAATTTACGACGTATGTACTGTCGGGAAGAATTTAATCCACTGACAATAAATCACACAGGCTCGCCATTCTGAAATAAGGTAGGAAGTCATGGGGTGTGTGTCTGGAAGGTATTAGGACATCTGACAGAAAACCTTGAATATCAGGGTAAGTGTTTTGAATTTCATTTTAGAGGCGAGAGGTCTGCAAAAGAGAGCTGCTTAGGTGTAAGTATTGTAGGAAAGAGTATCCATTTTCGTTATACATGCATATTTCTCATGAATGCTTTAGATCTTTCCGTTAGTCTCTCCTTATTCTGATAGTCTTCAAAGGTGAAACTACGGGATGTATTCTTTATGGTTACAGCAACTTTTTACTAAAGATTTCTTAACCGAAGGAGAAATAAGACTCCTGAGTAAGGTTGTTTAAAATGTCACTTACTTGTTCTTTTACAAGATTTGCTCGGAGGTTGAAAATGGGGCTTTTAATTAAAGACTGAAGGCTCTGGTACAAAAGTTGTAAAGAAAGGAAAAAAAAAATATGGGTTTGTAAAGGACCTGTCTTTGATTAATGGAGAAGGATGATGGGCCCTAATACCAAAAAGGGAAATGTGAAAATAAAGAAAGAAAAGGAAGAGAGGTGCATGAGAGGACAGGATTCTTCAAGGGAATTTGTGAGACTAGAGAAGATGCTGTGCCATTTGCCCTCACTCCAAACTAACTGAGAGTTGCACTGTAACCTCCCAGAGACAGAAGGGGAGGTTGACGTATCCTTTCTAATGGGATTTTTACTGAGCTGTAGAAAACTGTCCCAAGATGGGGACTTGGGATAATGGGGACGCTTTTAAAAGAGCTTGATATATGTCACCCTGGAAGTTGGGGCATTAGGAACTAGGACTTGCCTCTTCTCTGGGGAGGTTTGAAGCAGCCTTCAATAGCAAAGTGAAGAAATGCAAGAATGCAGGGTTCTTGTAGACCCCTGGTCCTCTACCAGAGGTGATTTTGCCCTTTAGGGGACATTTGGCAATGTCTGCAGACCCCTTTGACTGTCACAGGTGGCATGGTTGGGGGCAGGGGGAGATACTACTCGCGTCTAGTGAATAGAGAGGATGTCATGCATCCTGCAGTGCACAGGAAGGCACCACGGCCCCCCAAAAAGAATTGTCTGGCCCCAAATGTTAACAGTGTTCAAGCTGAGAAATCTTGACTCAGACCACAGAGACACAGTAGAAGGTTCCATCTGGACAGATCTTCACCCAAAATGGCCACAGCCAGAGCAAGGGAATGCCAGGGGTGCGCTGTGTAAGGCGATGATGAGGAGTGCCTGTGAGGGGTCAGCTGGAGAAAGCCAGGGTGTAGAAGTTTCTGTCGGGGGACTCTGAAGACCTCGGTAGTGCACCCCATGGGTAACTGTTCAGGCATTCAAGGGTGTTTAAGAGGCAAAAGAGAATTAAAAGAAACTCCAGCTGAATTAAAGACAAAAAGCCTTTCCTCTAATTTCTTCTCTGCCTCAACCTCCAAGTCGTCAGGAGCCTGAACCAGGTCGGGACTCAGGTGGGACGGGAGTGGGAAACACAGGTGAGCAGAGAGTGGCCTTCGAAGACGCTGCCCTCGCTCACCTTCGACGACAGCGGAAATGAATGACCGGTCTTGAGTTAAGGACTGATCTGCAAAAATGTAGCATATCAAGCCATTTTGTAACTGGAGCAATTTAGATGGTGGGTCTTAACTACCCCTTCGAAAAAACAAGATCGTCTCTGATTTTCTTCCTCCAGGCAGCTCCCGGCAGAAGCCAAGCTCTTCTCTCACGTGATTTCTCTGTGGAAAGAAATCATGTCAAAGCTACAGAACAAGCTGGATGCTTTGCAAATTGCCACCTCTGCAGGAGTCCTTGAAATTCTGCAAAATTGCAATACACATCTTGAATACATCAAGAAAAGTCTTGAGGTAAAGCAGGAGCGGTTCTAAAGTGGAGAATTATTTAACCTTCGAAATGCCACGCGTGCAGATGGTCTTCTCTGCTTTAGCTCCCAACGCTGTTGCAAACCCTCACCGTCTATAGGGTTAATGACAATACTATCCGAAGGGGGGAAAAGTGGGTGGGCCAAAATGGCTTTAGACAAAATATCAAATTTTTAAGTGCCTGGGTTTCCTTATCTTTAAGTTGGAGTAATGACAGGGCCTACCTGGAGGGGCTTTGTGCTAAGTGAGGTAATGCATTTAAAGCCTCAGAGCTGGCACAAAGAAAGTCCTTAATAAATGTGATTTATATTAGCACGACTATTGTTATTCGGTCATGAAATCAGCAAAAGTTGACTATTTTGATGGTTTTATAAATGATTGGTTCATGTGTTTTACGTTGCCAGAATGTTACATTCTCAGATAGGACAATATATGTCTTTAAATCCTGAGTTTCAATATTTGAGATTTTGAGATCTGGGAACACCCTCGCTTCACTTCATAAAGCAAGACACTTCCCAGGCATTCATCTTTTTTCCTCGTTGAACACACAAGCCTCGGTGGTTGTGCTGACTCCCGCACACGTGGCAGTTAGGGCCTGTGGAAGTTCTCTGCCCAGGAAGACCCTGTGCTGTCTACATCTGTGATCCGGGGCAGTTGTAAGGGGCTGCACCCAGAGTGACCCGGTTGATAATAACCAGCTTACCAAGTGACCACTGAAAAGAAGCTTTCTAGTCATTTCTAGCCCATCTTCGGACGACTACTAAGCATCATTCCCAACCAGTAATTTCCCACTCATTCATGTCCTGAGCGCCTCCTTCATAGCAGGCACTGCTGCTAGATGCTGGGACTACAAAGATAAAAGGCATATTCCTTCCCATTACAGAACTCAGAAACGATTGCAGGCAACAAGAAAGGCATAGAGATCTTACAGTGAGACACTGCGTGGTAGGTTGGCTGGTGAAGATTAATCCAGCCTGGGAGAAGGGATAATTGACCTACATGGGGTAGCCAGGTGAAAGAGTCCGGGTGTGGGCGGGTGGGAAGAACATCCTGAGCAAAGGACATTGTGGAACTGTCAACCGAGTGAAATCCCCGAAGTCGAAACGCAGGGCAGCATCCACAGCTGTGGAAGCATCACGTACACGAACGCTGAAAAGCGTCCAGTGAATTGGTAATGGGTTTGGATGGCAGAGCATGAGGATGCTTGAGAGATGAGTCAGTCAACATTCTGAGTTGTTAGACTCCCTTTTCGAGCACTTTGCAAAGAGAAGGTGGGTAGGTAGACAGTAGCTAGAGAAGAACAAAGGGAGAGAAGTGGGTTTCTTATAGTTTTCATGAAATTTAAGAGGGAAGGAGAGATTGAAGATACAGGAAAATAATAAATAAAACAAGAATAGCGTAGCCTGGCGTCAGTGGGTAGGCATCTCTTCTGAAAAGAACAAGAGTTAAAACTGGTATGAATGCAGCTAAATTGCGGGGAGGAGTGAAATATAGGAATTCTCTGTCCAGGAGAATGTGAGGTGACCTGCTGAAATGGCAGCTTCTCGTCGAAGAGGATAGGGAAATCAGAGCAGAAATTTGGGAGCAGAGAGAGCAGGTACATGATGCCAAAATATACTGTGTTTTATTAATGATCAATAATATAATAACGTGTGTGTCTGTGCATGCACGTGTGTGCACGGGTGGAATATTTTGTCTTTATTTTTCTTTTGATTTTCATGTGTTTTAGCTTTTCTTTTATTAGAAGTGTCTTTTAGTCTGCAGCCATGCCACCCCGAACGAACCCAATCCTGTCTGATCTCGGAAGCTAAGCAGGGCTGGGCCTGGTTAGTACTTGGATGGGAGACCACCTAGGAAGACCAGGTGCTGTGTAGGCTTAAAAAATAAGGGATTGTAAGATGACAAGGTCCTTGCAATCTGTGAGGTCAACCAAGGGCTGGCTCACCTAAAAAAAAAAAAAAAAAAGTTCCTTTTAGCAATTTACGTGTAGCTTTCGCTGAGCATCGTTATTCTGACTGATGCCGCTCTGTGGACTGCAACTTTAACATTGTGGCTTTTGCATGTAAATGTGGGATGTGATTCGTGTCACGATGAAGCGTATTCTGAATTGCACTTCTTTTGGTTCTGGGCAGGACTACCTGGAAATTAAAAGAACGATTTTTCCAAGATTTTACTTTCTTAGCAATGCTGAACTTCTTGACATTCTAGCGGAGAGCAGAAATCCTGAGTCTGTACAGGTAATACTGTTTGCTCAGCAATATTATTTCCCAGCCAAGTCAGAATGTTATAAAGCTATTGACATGTATATTTCTGGTCCACAGCCTCATCTTGTGAAGTGTTTTGAGAATATAAAACAATTATTGATATGGAAAGAAGAAATCGGCCCTCCTACCGTGATGATGCTCATATCTGCGGAAGGGGAGACTCTTATGCTGCCAAAGTACAATATTTATGTTACAAACTAAGCCTTTCGGCCCTGTAAAGCTTTAAGTAAAACCTCTGCTTGGAAATTTCTGATATTTCATGGAGGTTTGCTAAGTAAACCATTTCTTCAAAGATCATGTGCTCATGCAGAATTTCACATCTGTATTAATATTATCCTGAAAGCCAACGCGAGGTTTATTATTTAAACATGGATGGGAAGGAAATTTGCTATTTGCTTGGGAATATAGGTGCTGCTCCAACTGACCTCCGGTTTTGTCAGGCATGGCTGGCTGCCTGCTAGGGCCTCCCATTACTCTGGTCCAGTTCGCCAACCTGGCACGGGCTCCCTCATTTTTGGAAAGTATCCTGATGTGAATGAATTTTTAAAAATGCTGTCCCACTCCTCCTCCTAACTCGATCCTCACCTAGGCTTACGATCTCAAAGATCCAATGAGAAATCAAAAAAAAAAAAATGTTTTGTAATGTAATTTATCTATTTTGTAAATTCATATTTAATGGAAACTCTTAATTTTGTAAATTCATGGTTTTGACGTCAGAATTTCCTAAAGCTAAGTGATATTATTTTCTGCGTAGTTTTTTTCTATTAAGATCTAGGAAAACCAAAAGATAGTGCAGAATTGTAGTTCTTTGGTCCGTGAATGTTAAGTGTAGAAAACTCAGTCTACAGGTTTATCAATGGAATGAAACACTAATAAAAATAATTCTTCCTCTATTATTTTTGAACAATTATAGGAAAATCCGCGTAAGAAGTGCTGTAGAACAGTGGCTGGTAAATGTAGAGAAAAGCATGTTTGACATGCTGACAAAGTAAGTACAAAGTTCAAATCCTAAAATTTTTGTAGACATAAACATACATTTTTAACTTGGTTTTCTACTAATCCGAGTGGTAAGTATCCGCAGACATGTTTGACGTTAAAGTCCGTCATGACATGGGTTTGGATAAAACATGATGGCAAAATATAATCATTTTTACAGTGTAACTGTCAGGTCGAGAGCGTAACCATGGGCAACGCGGAGTTTTTGTGTTTTTCGTGATTCATACGTATCTGAAAACGGGCTGATGTGCCTGCCAAAGACCGAGGGCCCAGGAAGCCTCCAGTAGCAGCCCGCTTCGCTGCCTCCCATTCCTGTCCCACTTTTGCTTCCTGGGATGAATTACTGTCTTTCTAAAGTTCTCCTACTTACATTTTAATCTATCATTGCCGTTTGTTTAGAGTGAAGGAAGAAGCTGCCTCAGAATGCGAACTTTTAAATCTAATTGGACTAGAAGAGGCATTTACCTAATTATTTACCGATGGTTGTAGAAAAGGCTATTGGTCCTGAAGTTCTAAAATCTGTATTTGTTAATACCCTCCTGAATGCCAACACGAGGTTTCTAGGGCAGATTATTTTTTGTTTACATGACTAACCGTGGAGGCTTTCCTTTGCTCCAATCCTTCCACTTGGGGTGATGTGACAAGTATAAGATGTACTTATACCTGAGGCAGTTGCTTCTGTAGGGAAGGAGGCCCCAAAAGTGCATCTGGGCATTTTAGAGACAAACAGATGTTCTGTGATCGCTCTGGGATTTTTTTACAATTCTTTTAAAAATGTCATTCTCTTTTCATGTTGTTTGGGATGACGAATTTTATACATTTTAAAAAAGAGGTTACAGTGAGCATCCTTCTTTTGTCGCTAATTATTGGGAAAGCTTCTGATGTTTCACCTTCATTACGATGCTTAGGTTTCCGGAATACACCCCCTTATCAAAGTAGAGTTTTATTCTATTCCTAGTTTGCACAGTTTTTAATAATTAAAGGATGTTTAATTGCATTAAATGATTTTTCTGAATCTGTTGAGAAACACATACCGTTTCACCTTCAATTTGTGGCTATCCTGAATGATGTGAACAGATTTCCTTATGTGAACTTTCCTTGGTTTTCTCCTTCATTTTTTGGGCTACTTTAGTTTTAGGGAGCTACATAAACATTTCCTACTTTTTTGTGAATTTGTCGTTTTTTTTTTTTCTAACACATTTCTAACTTTGATGCTAGGTTGTTATAGAGAAACCTTCTCAGCAGAATGTACCTTTTGTCAATACATCAGTATTTATGCCAGTTCCTATTTTTTATTAAATGCTATTTATTTAACATTAATAACTAACATATCATACCAGTTTCCATGATCACAAACATGTTCTTTTTAATATTTCTGCGCCAGGTTAACATCTCTCGGGGCAAACATAAAACTAGACGTTAATTTTTGCTTCTGTTTTGTTTGATGTTTGTCAATAACTCCGTGTTCACTGTCAGTGCCAGTTCGTCTGTGTGCCCTGAAGATCATTCTGTGCCCTCTTCTGTGTGGTGTATACTCGGGGTGCTCATGCCCGCAGACGGGGTAACCTGATTCCTTCACCCCACAGCTTCTAGTTGCTTAGGGCAAATGTGAGGCTTCGTTTCTGCTTCACTAGTTTTAGCAGAACCCCTATGTTCCTTTACCTAAAGCCACGGCTTTTGACAGGGGGCACCTTTCCAACACCTCCAGCCATCACCGGGTTCAGTGACACCGCTCCTCTTCCCGCTTTGGGCCTTAGGGGCGGTATCACTGCCCCCTGTTGCTACACGCTGATGTTCACCTCCCCCCTCGTCGGCTCCCTTAACCCTGCCTTCATCCTGATCTCTCGCCAACTAACCCTTTGAATGTGCTGTCACCTGCCGACTGATCCCCGGCCTTTCAGCGTTTATCTTGATGATGCTCAAATTTAGACTCAGGCCTGCCATTGGATTGAAGGAAGTAAAAAACATATAATGTCCTTGTGTGGGTGTGTGCATGTATGTGAATATAAACAGGAAAAAAAAAATAAAGATCAAATAGCGAAGAACTAAGTAACAAAACCCCAAATAAAGTTCATAAATATTAATGTAAGTGTAGAATAAGATCTGAAGTAACCAATCTAAAGATTCTGTCAAGAGAAATGGAACTATATGTTGTTCTGAGAGATGAAACAAGGAAATAAAAAAGTTATGAAATAAAAGCAATAAAGGTATTTTATGGGACAGCAACAACAACAAAAAAGAAAGGATTTAAATAAAAGGTCATTTTAATCGATGAAGATACATTTCTCACTGATATTGATTTCAAATATATAAAACGTTGTTATAAACATGTATTCTCAGTGGCAACGATAAAAAAGGTAGCTAGCATTTGCAACTGCAGCAAAAATGAAAAGGATCGAAATTTGCTTTAAATAAGTAAAAAGAGAAGCCATTTACATATTAGAAGAAAATGAAAGAAATTTAGTGTTCAGAATTTCTAAAACGTATCAGTGATAAAATGTAAAGCAAAAGGTTGATCGATTTGCTTCCACAGACACAACTTCTGTATGAAAAAACAAGCCACCGTAATGATATTTAAACGAATACTGTTGAGACGTGTTAATTTGGTCTTAAATAAAAATGTCTGAATGTTTTTCATAAATCCTGTTTTCTCCATTACAAGTCTTAAAGCTAAATGCAGGACTTTTATCATTAAAATTCATCAGGTGGTTTCAGCCTAGTCCTCAATATTGTAGAAATTATTTTAAATCCTGATTTTACCATGAATAGTATTAGAAATTCAAAGCTAACGCATATCATCTCCTAGTTTAATGCCGTTTTTTTCATCCCAGAGACTGAATAGCCTCATTGGAAAAGTGCAGATGGTATTTAAAAGGAATTCAAAGAATATGCATTATGCACGAATCAAGGCTCTATTAATGCTATTTGGTCCCATACATGTACCTAAGTTAGAACAACAAAAAAAAAAATCGGAGATCCTAAAGATAAGTTCCCCTGTGGTCCTGTCGTGCCTGATCATGAAATGGCCACAATCAATGATTAGGTGTAAATAATAGAAGTAATTTTTTGCCTTTTAGATTTGTAAGCCAAGGAGTTGAAGAGTGGAACCACCAACCTTTTTCTCTGTGGGCGGTGTCTCACCCAGGACAAGTGGTGCTCGTTGTGGTAAGTGCATGCTGCCTTGCTGTGTCAGTATTGAACCGCACACACACACACACACACACACACACACACTCACACACACACACCCTGCCAAAAAAGCAGAGATTTAGGAATAAGTCATTACGAAGCGTATTGGGACATATAGCTTCTTTGAAATGCATTAAGAAAGAAGATGGACAGGTGGATAGACAGACATGTGATAAAGTATAGATAGCAATAAGTTAGTCGTAGAATATAAGTGATGGGTGTATATGTATTCATTTTACAATTCCTTCCACTTTTCCATAGTTTGAAATTTTTCAGAATAAGATGTTGAATAAAAATTAATCTTACTTTCCTAGGGACAGCCCTACATTACTCTATTAGTTTTCTGCTGCTGTCATTAAAAAAGTTACTGCAAACTTAGTTCCTTAAACCAACGCAAGTTAGTGTCTTACCATCTGATAGGTCAGGAGGCCAACGCGGGTATCACGAGCCTAAAAATCAGGGTGTCAGCAGGGCCGCGGTCCTTTCTGGGGGCCCTTGGGAAGACACTGTTTTCTTGAGTTTTCCAGCTTCTGGAGGCCGCGGGTGTTTCTTGGCGTGGCTTCCGTCATCTTCAGAGCTAGCTGTGTGCACCTCTCTGTCCATTCTCTATAGTCATATCCCCCTCTGCCAACAGGCAGGAAAAGGTCTCCAATTTTAAGGATCCATGCGATTACATCAGATCGATTACTCAGATAACCTACAAGCCTCTTGGCATCCCCCCTCCATGAACTTTAAGAGATAGATACATAAAGTACCTGAAAACTGTGATTATAGACTTAACATTTTCTAGGGATAGTACTTCTGGCTGCAACTGAGGAACCAGTACTGATTTCATCTTGGGGTTTTCTACCGTTATGACTGTCCCCAAGTTATTACTTAGCCTAGTGATGATGCGTTAAGAATACAACATGTACGGAGTAGAAATATTGCTGATAGATTTATTTCCACTTATTAACGAAGAAGGCCGCCCGCAAGCATCCATCAAAATGTAATCTCTAACCCTCAGATAGATGCAAATGCATAAGCTCTCCCTTTTACACACACACACGCACGCACTCACACATATTCACACTACCTACACTTCAGGAAAACATCTCTTTTCATCTACGAAACGGATGCGTTAATGATCCTGCTTGCATCTGACTTTTTCAGAGCCAGATCATGTTTTACAACGATTGCGTCAAAGGTTTCGCGAGTCCTCATTCAAGAGAGCAGTTGGAAAGAGTCCACGCCGAGACGGTCCGCCGTCTAGAGGAGGTTGCAGAGCTGATAGGGCTGGACACTAACAACTCACGAACGAAAATGGTCCTAGGGGCGTTGCTTTCCCTCTGTGTCCACTGCAGAGATATAGTGCGAGATTTGCTACTTAAAAACATTTTCAGTGCAGAGGATTTCGAGTGGACGAGGTGGGTAGATGTCCATGTCTATCTGAGTGTGTTGGTGATTCCAGGGCTACAGTTCCCAAACCGTATGCCCAGGCCCCTCACAGGGACCTCACAGGGCACTGCGAAATATTTTAATTTTTTGGGGGGGGAGGACTCACAGGGATGCACATCTGTCAGACACCAAGCAAAGCTAGTTGCTTCCAGCAATTCCCAGTTAGATCACATCCATATCCAGGAAGGTCAGAGTTCCAAATAAGATGAAAGTAAAAAGATCCACACCAGGGCACGCTACGTTTAAACTGTCAAATGGGAAAGACAAGGAGAGAATCTTAAAAGCAGAGCGAGAAAAACAGCTTGTTACGCACAAGGGGGAACCCCCATGAGACGTTCGGCAGGTTTTTCAGCAGAAACTTTGCCAGGAGGCAGGCCCAAAAGGCATGACACATACAAGGTCCGGCAAGAAAAATACTGCCGAGCCAGACACTCTACCAGCAAAAGCTGAAAAAACTTATCACCACTAGCCTCGCTTGACAAGAGTTAGAGTTTCCTTCAGGCTGAAACAAAAGGAGGCTAATTGGTAACAAGAAAACATAAAACTATAAATCTCACTGATAAAATGAATATATCTTTAAATACAGAAGTCTGTAGTGTGGTGGGTAAATCACTTAGAAATAGTTATATTTCTTAATGTAAGAAATATATTTCTTAACATAAGAAATATAATAGTTATAATTAAGAAATATAACTATTAAGGTTAAAAGACCAAAGTAGTAACAATAAAAAATACAATAATTTGTTAATGGATGCACCAAGCAAAAAATGCAAACTGCATTTGGAAAAAAAAAAAAAAGAAGTCATTTTGCCCCCAGAACATGAGCCTTTAAAACCTTGTTTTTCAGACACTTGCAGTATAAATGGAATGAAAAGCAGAAGCTGTGCTATGTGTCTCAAGGCAACGCCAGTTTCACGTACGGCTACGAGTACTTGGGCTGTACCCCGCGCCTGGTGGTCACGCCTCTCACGAGCAGATGCTGGCTGACCCTCACTGGCGCGCTGCACCTGAATCTGGGAGGCTGCCCCTGTGGCCCGGCGGGCACCGGGAAGACCGAGAGTGTCAAAGACCTGGCAAAAGTAGGCGGTTTACGTTCAGAATAAGACCTGTTTTTTTTTGAGTCCCACCAGCTTTTACGGTGCCTGAAATGCACACCGTGTGTGTGCTGTTAGGATGTTCATAGCAAACGAGTAACATTTATGAATTCGTACGATTCAGAGATTGGTTTTCGTTGCCTGTCACATGCTGGGCCTTGGGGTCTCAGTGAAGCCAACATGTGCTCGGTATTTACTTGGAACACCACTGCCCTAACCGACTGACGTTCCCCTTCCCCTTCCCGGAGGGGCGATTCATTTATCCTGAGCCCCATACACGGACGTTCACCTAGACTTCGTGATTAATAGCTGAGTGTGTGCGTGTGCACATGGCAGAGAGAGACACGCAGACAGAGTTTATGACACCACTAACTGCTTTCTTCTCAGTCATTTTTCGTCATTGATGTGTTTAAAAACATAACCTTTTAATGTTCCATGAGCAAATAAACCCAACTGTAACTGTGTATCTGCAGTGCTACTATCTTGGTTTTTTGAATTTCTATGTTGGGCACGTAATTCATCTCTAATTGCAAAACTTTCCTCAAAAGAATGAAGACGTTTTATTACTCGAGAAGTTTAACATTGATGTTTTGTGTCACGATTCAAGAAATGTATTAAAATATAATATTTTTTTGTCTCCCAGTCCTTAGGCAAGCATTGCGTGGTGTTCAACTGTTTTGAGGATTTGGATTATAAGGTAAAGATTATTTGTATGTACTCAGAAAAAAAAATATTGCACCCATAAAAGAAAAAGTCACTGAGGTTTGAAAGAATAAGCAAAATTTCTTAGACATTAAGTATTAGTAGAACTGTAAATGCTATTAATTGTTTTAAAATAATATTTTAAAATCATAGAATAGAAACTAAGAATGAAATAGAAACTTTAAACATTATACAGTTTGCTTTGATTCAACTGAACTACTTCTTAAGACTGGTCTTCAAATTTCTTGAGAGAATATCTTTCCAGACAAAATCTAATGTGGAACCTGAATTTATAAAAAAAATTAGGAGTACTGCCTTATTCATATAAATTTGTAAGTTCTTACTCTATACTCTAATTGACTGAAAAGGTCCATTAGGAACGAGTCTATTCTGATTAACACAGAAATTGGAGTCGGTGTGTAAAGCTGATGGCACTTGCCTCTGTCAGCCTTGTTTGGGTTGCACATAACCTAAGACATAGCTCGCAACAGTACAAAATATTTATTAAAATTTCTTGGACCTCAGTGCCTGTCACAAATTTACTCCACTGTGTTTTGTTCTGCATGTTAAGTTGCAGACTTCTACATTTTATTGTTTTATTTGCCATTCAAAGCACATTATCTCTGAGATCCTGCATTTCTAACTTGTGCTTGCTTAGCACATTAAAAAAATCAATAAACATAAATAAGCCGATTACGTTATTATTCCTACGACTCTTCCCTTTTTATCTCTGAAAGGAAACGGCTGTCCAGTAGGGCATAGTGGACTAGAGGTATAGGGTGTGGTGAGTGAGGCTCTCACCTGCTGAGCACAACACAAGGGGAACCCGAAAACCTAGTGATCGAGATAAATAATACTTTTAATGCAATATTATTTTAGAATCAAAATTAATGCCAAAAAAGAAAAAACCTCATGATAAACAAAATATCAGAATTTTAAATAAAGACAAATTCTGATTCCTGCAGCCAGAGGGAGGAGCCAGTTTCTGCATCAGGGTCTGAGGGGCTCTCTCTCCCTCTCTCATCCCCTCTTCCTTCCCTCCCACGCCTCGCCGGGGCTCCTCACTGAGTTCTGGTGTTGTTCCTCAGCCCGTATCTGGTCCACAGCTGCCCTGTTCGGCCTGATGGTGTTTGTTTTGTTTGTTGTTTTGTTTTGGCTGCCAGCACTTACAAACCAGGGGCGCCCAGAACCATGCAAAAATGAGCTGCGGCCCTCCCCTGATGGCCCCCGTGCGCATCAGAGTTTGCTGCTGTGTGTTTAGGCTTTTATAAGAGACAGAGGAGTTGACCCGTGCAGGAGTCTGAGTAGCTTTCGACATGAAAACAGTGCTTGGCCTGGGTGAAACGGGAAAAACATGCAGAAATTAATGTCCCAGTAAAAATTTTCACCTGCATCTCAATCTTAGCAATCTTTTTTTTCTTTTCTTTTCTTTTTTCTTTTTTTAAGATAATAGGAAAATTCTTCTTCGGACTCGTTCAGTCAGGAGCATGGTGTTGTTTTGATGAATTCAATCAAATCGACGTGCAAGTTCTGTCAGCCATCGCCTCGCAGATCCTGACGATTAAGGCCGCGAAAGACAGCTATTCTGTCAGGTATTTGTTGAAAACGTTCACACCTCTGGACTGCAGATTTGATCTACATTTACTGTCTAGTTCATCATTAGTATTTTTTCGACACGCAGTGTTTAGGTGCGGGTGGTAGGGCTCTCAGCACAGACCAAGAGGGATGGCACGTATCGAGAAGTTTCTTTTGCTTGGCAAATAACGTCAAAAACGTAGAACTAACTTTGGTGCCAACTCGAAGATATCCGGATTTGCCCAAGCTGGGAACAACCTCCTGAACTACCAAGACGACGATGCAAATAGATTCTGATTTCATTTTGAGTTTCAGTTCTCTTGGTACCTTTTCAGCTCATGATATTTCGTTTGAAGAAACCAAAGTTTTTTCCTGGAATTCTATATTTAAAAAATGAAAAAAATTATACTGGCCACACACCTGAAACTCCCTTTTAATCCCACTACTCTGAATTACTATACTTTAATTGAAAAATCTTTTAATAGCAGTATTTGTATGTTAGGATTACTAACGTTTACGAATCCAAACAAAAACTTTTTTCTCTTCAGATAAATTCAGAAACTCAGGTGATTTACTTTACGGGCATATTTGGATTTGTAGCTTTAAAATGTCTATTAGAGTCTGATATTTCTAATGTTTCCTTCGCAATCCAATATTTCTAACTCAAGCTAATGGACACTCGCTTCCAGCCTTATTCTCAAGGATTTTGTTCCATCAGAGTCCGTGTTACGAGGCCTCACAGGTCTGTGGGTAGAAGTGGGGGGCCGCAGGAACCCGCATGTCACCAGTTCTTCAGCACGTCTCAGCCTCTGCAGAGTTTTCCCCCCAGTTCTGTCCTCCGGATCTGTCCCACCCATGTCTCCTTTCCTGTTCAACCGCCCTTGTTGGTGTCACGAGGTGATTTCTCTGCATCGTCTCCGTCTCTGTCACTGGTGTCCATGTGAAGGGAGTAGGGACAGGCTGAGCTCCACACTGAAGCAGACGCTCTATGGCGTGGCCATTCTGTGTTCCACTGTGTCATCCAGGCAGAGCTCTTTGTCCCAGGGGTCCCCTCAGGTTCTTTTTACCGCGTATGTCACTCAGACGTGTCCCTTCCAGCCTCAGGCCCCACAAAACGCTTCGGACATTTTCAGACGTGATCAAATAAATAGGAATCCCTGCAGGGCTCGCGATTTTGGCCGAAGATAGATATGCTTTTTCTCTCCTCTTACCGTTGCTTTGTCCCCAGCGTGCTCTATGTAGATTTTAGTGGAACAGCCTTAGAAAAGCTCCCACCTCAGCTGTAGTTTTAACATACTTTGGCCTTGAGGAGACTATTCTCCTAGTGACGAATGCTGTAATGTCTTGTAGGTTTGTCCTGGAAGGAAAAGAAATTCGTATTAACATGTCTTGTGCAGTGTTTGTCACCATTAATTATGAGTAAGTACCAATCTATAGTAGGGGGAGACGTGGGGCAAAATACTTTCCTTAAACTTAATCATAGATGGAGTTGTCTGACATCATAGCTCTCTCATTTACCCTCCACCAACCACCCCTCTGGATATCTCACGTCATTTATAAACAGCTACGGCTCTTCTCTCCTCCATGTGGACAGTCTCACATTACACTCCTGAACAAGGGGTGCTTTCACTTCATGAATAGCCAGAGAGAAAGGGAAAGATGAGCACTTTGTCACGAAGAGGACACAGGAGAGCGGATGAGAGTAGCAGAAGGAATAGGACGATCGTCACTATAGGGCCGGAGGCTGGGCAGGTTCACTGAAGACCTGTTGCTGGAAGGTTACGATGGTCCAGGGCATCAGAGGGGGGACTCCTGTGAGGTGAACTGGAGGAGGAGGCGCAGGAAGAAAAGATCGTCAACTGAGAAGCTTTGCGAGATGAAAAGTACAATAGAAACGATCCTAGAAACTCATTTTCAGAGAAAGATCACATCGAAAGCCAAGAGAATTTGGGGGGGGGAGATAGTTGTACGGTGTGGTACCTCATTTAAAAACTGAAAAAATGGTGTTTTGTTTGTCTGTCTTTCTTCTCCTCTTAAGAAATGGAGGTCGAGTAGAACTCCCAGATAACTTAAAGTCTCTGTTTCGCCCAGTGGCAATGATGACTCCCCATTATCAAATGATTGCTGAAATCATCTTGTTTTCAGTCGGTTTCAAGTCCGCAGAATCACTCTCCAGAAAGCTAATTAACACTTACGAATTGGCGAGCAAACAGCTCTCACAACAGGTAACGAACCCCTTTTCTCAAATAAAAGTAATTAATTATACAAAGCTCTCTCTGACGTCGGTCCAGGAATGACCTACCCGGGAAAATAATGAATTTAGAATCCCAACAGCTCATCACGTCCATACCCCGACTTGGAGGTAAAGCCAGACAAGGCTTCCCACCTTTCCTCCTGTATCTGGGGAGAGTAATTGAGTCTCTGATATTTTAGATCGTTGACAGGGAAGTTAACGCTGAGAGCAGTGGTTTTCACACTTTATTGTGCATCGACACAATTCGAAGGACTCGTTAAAACACAAATAGTTGGACCTCACCACCAGCTTTCTAACTGTCTGGGGTAGGGTTAGAGAATTTACATTTCTAACCAAGTCTCAGGCGTTCCTGATGCTGCTGATCTGAGTCGTACCACAGTTTGAAAATGACTGTTCTACAATCTGCCAGTTTAATGGGTATTTGTAACCCAAAATAGTGAGGACAGCTAACCACATTATTTCCAAAGTGTTCCTCTTTACATTATTTTTTTTCCAATTCATCTCCCTCTTTCAGAGAACATTTAATTTAGATACTGATAAGTTTTTAAAACCTTTAATACTTATTCATTGTTCTTTGAGAAAGAGACTTTTAAGAGCTCCAGAGAGCATTAGAAGCAAAATTGAGGGAGGGTTTCTTCGATCCGTATTACCGTTTCTCTGCGTAGCCTAGTTGACGAGTTATTTAACTGTATACTGTTTGCATTTATTGCCAAATTAATTCTTTTTTTTTCTTCAGAAGCTTAATAATTCAGGTATTTTAATTTTTGATAGGATCATTATGATTTTGGCCTGAAGTCACTGAAGACGATTATAATCATGGCTGGAAAGAAGAAACAGAAATTTAAATGGTCAGTTGAATTTGCGGTTGTCAGGTCAAAGGGAGCTACGTAACACTGGGGAGATAATTCGTACCATTTTAATTAATGGTAAGATATCCATCCTGGTAAGACGTTGCCAGAGTGTCACAGTAAAATATGGTGGAGATTGTGAAGAATGTGAAAGAAGGAAAATTACCTTCCAAAAAAAGGATATCGGAACAGCCACCTTCTGAAAAATGAATATTAAGATATTAATGGCCTTTGATGCCAGCAAGGCACACCTGCCAACTTGGTTTTTTTCTGTTTGTTCTCGACCCTCAAAGTAACACAAGTGGCAATATCTCTGAAGCCGACGAAACGCTGATCATCATCGAAGCTGTAAGAGAAGCTAGCATTCCAAAATTTCTTCCAGACGATGTCCCAGTTTTCGAAAACATCATAGGAGATGCGTTTCTCGAAGCAACGGTCTCCAAAGTAAATCAAGTTGCCTTGGAGGTAATAAGGGCTTTGAAAACGGTCACCAACGATGTGGTGGTTCTTTCCGAGCTGCTCTATTCACGTTACAGTTTGGGGGAGAAAACTACCTGTCGGATTACCTATCCAGAGTTTAATTTACAACGCGTTTTAAATCAGTGTATTTATTTTGTTTCAGAAAGCAATAGCGATCGCAACACGACATTTGGGCTTGCAACAATGGCCAGCCCAGAAAAAGAAAATTATACAGTTTTACGACCAACTCCAGGTAAGCGGGGAATGGCATGTTAGCAGTTCTTGGCTCCTGGGTTTTCACAGGTGTGACCAAGGAGGAAAACACAGTAACAGAAGAGGCTTTGGTGTTTGACACTCGCTTTGCCTGTCACCAAATTCACCTTTTTTCCGTCGTCTTCTAAGCCCTTAATACGAAATTGTAAAAATATCCTACAAACGCAGTGTGAGGTGTTCTGCATCCCATTGCTGTACCTTCCTTGAATTTCCTGTTTTGAAGGAACAGGAATGAACCATTTGGGAAAACACCAGACTGTGCATTTCCCTAATTACTAGTAAAATCGCACGCCCCTTTATATGTGTATCAGCCATTCGTGTCTTCTGTGAATTGCCAGATTATGGAACGGACTCGTTTTTCAGTTGGGTTGTTTGTCTTTCCTTGAGTAAATGTACAGACTTCATTGCATTTTTATTTGATATTTCTTTGGTGCTTGTAAGCGTCGCAAATAAAACATCTGAGTCTTGGCTTTTTAGAAGCGATTATGGTGTTCACATGTGCAGGAGACATTGCTGCTGCAGCCATATTTATTGATCTTTTTATGGTTCCTGTTTTTGTGCCTTATTTTTAGAAATCCTTTAGAGTCTAGGTAGTTGAAGTACAATTAGATTCGAATTCCCTAGGCCCCACTTTGGCATGTGTACCAATCAGGGCGGCCTGGGGCTGTCATTAAAGGAAAGAAAGAAGCTCCATGCCCAGGAATGGTCCGGACTGAATCCCAAATTTTAAAAACAGGGCTACATAATAATATCTCATCTCTTCCATGCTGAGAAGTACCCGAGAAGCAGATGAAAGGAAGTAATCCCTTTTGGGGGACACCTGCATCCAATAACCAAGCTTCTTTGGAAAGATGTGTGGACACAGAGGAGAAAAGGGACGTAGAGTCAAATCTTTTACAGTCAGCTTTTGGGAAGGCCGTTCCAATGCCCGATCATACCAGAGGCCTATGGATGGTGGAGGGTGTGGAAGGTCCACGAAATAACGTGACCACCCGCTCATCGTTCTGTGACTTGCAGTAAAAGCTGCACCATCGTCAGGTTACAGATGGTCTAGATATCGGCGCACGACGCAAACGCTTTTCAGGAGACAGAATCCTGTTCGCCGGTGACACTGGAACAGCAGCCCCATGACTTGAAATGGTGTCAGGACCAGTGAGGCACCCTGACTGCCCCAAGAGAGAGCAGATTAAAGATCTGACGCGGGGTCTGCCAGGCGTATCTGAGGGTCTTTCAGGTCCTGTGCGATGTGGCCTCCCCGACAGCGAGACAGCTGAGGCGACCTCTGCCAGGAGTCGCAAGTCTGGACCGCAGTTGTAGCCCATGCACCGTACACACACAGTTCTTTACTTCGTGGGGTCTGTAGTGGTGAACGTGTGGCCGCACCCTTATGATGCTGAACCCCGACAGCAACCATGGCAATCTGGGGAGGGCAGGCTCGGTTCTGGGTCATCTCATCGAAGGATGGTCCTCAGCCTGGGCTCTCGAGGGGCTCAGTTTGATCAGCAGCCATGGTTCGTTTCCACAGTCACAGCCTCGAAGAGGGTATCTTCCATCTTCTAGGCTCTAGCTTTCCGAGTGGCAGCCCCGACAGATAGGCCCTTGGCAAGGCCCAAGAGTCGGATTCTTCCCAGTGAGCAGAGTTGAACAAGTCTGCGCTGGCTGAGGCCGAGCCGCAAGGGCCTTTACGTTTCAGTTCAGCCAAAGCATCAGAAAACCAGACCAAGGTATCGAGGGGAATCTTCCTGAATTAAGGGCTGCACCGAGCCATCAGCTGTGCTCCAGGACGTGAGGCGAGCGCTCAGATTGCTCCCAGAGGGCTAGCTGCCACTCTTTCACGTAAAGCCATCTCGCCGCTGGAGCCAGGTTAGCTCTGTTCATGTGACAAGCAGGGCTTTTGGACCCCTCTCGCCTTGTCCATTAAAGAATGGGACTACTAGACGTTTATTTCTCACAGTTTGGGAGGCTGGGAGTCCAAGGCCAAAGTGTTGGCAGATGTGGTTCCTGGCAAAAGCCCTCTTCCTGGCTTTTGGACAGCTTCTCCCTCACTGTGTCTTCACAGGGCAGAGAGCGGGCGAGCTCTCATCCTTCTTCCTCTTCTCACAAGGACACCACTCCAGTCATGGGGCCCTGCCCTCCTGACCCCATCTAAACCTGATTACCTACCAAAGGGCCCATCTCCCAAATCATCACAGTGTGTTTAAGCACTTCCACGTTGGCATTTGGGTGGTGGGCGGGGACAGTGGGCCATGCATAAGGAACTGCAGTTGTGGTCCTGATGGAAAGAAGATAGGATCAAGCAAAAGTTTTGTACCAGACGAGATGAAAAAGGCAAATATTCTGCTTTGTATGATTGGTATTTAGTGGTTTTATTAACCAGGTTAGAGAAATAAGAGAAGCAACAAGTATGACAAGAACATGCTGATTAGATGACGTGGACTTTGGAAAGGTGAGACCTCCAGATGAAAATATGTAGTAGACCACGGAAATTTCACTCTGGCACTTAGAACCAAAGACTGAGAAAAAAGTAGACAATTAGAGAGTCATTAGGATTCAGACGCAGTTAAAGATATGTAGATCGATCAGATCAGATAGGGACAATGTGGAAGAGAAGGGGACAAAGATGAACTAGGGAAGGCTGACAAGGAAAGGACAATCAGAATGCAAACGGGAGAAAAAATATCTCCGAGGAAAGCCCAGAGAAATGTTACTACGGAAGCCAAGTGCAGAGAAAGGAACGCGGAATAAGGAGAACTGGAAAGTGAGATAAACTGTTAAATATCAAGAACTGGAAACGATTGTTTGAATTTTAAAACTCGGAGATGACTGGCGATTTTGACATTAGCCTGGTCGAGAAAAACAACGCGGATTGCAACGGACTGGACAGTAATCTGAAGGAAGGATCCGTAGACATGGACGGAGACGTATTTGTAGATCAGAACCTTCGAGCTCAGCTTAGCTGAACCACCAGAAAGCCAGAACTAAACCGTCCGTCTGTAATTGTCTTTCAGGCTTGTGTTGGTGTGATGTTAGTGGGCCCAACCGGTGGAGGAAAGACAACAGTAAGAAGGGTTTTAGAGAAAGCATTAATACTACTGCCAAGTGAAATGTCATCATCAGCTGAAGGGAGGCAGTCCATCTCGCAGGTAAACGTTCCCCTCCGTGAAATGCTGCTCCATTTGCTGAGATCTAGTTTCATACTTAAGTTACATTTCACGTTCTCTTTATGTACGAGTGTGCTGTACTTAGTATATTCATTGCTAGGAATTTTGAAGTTAGGAATCATTGGAGTGAATAAGATTTTTTTTTTTTTATCATTTGAACCTCAAACTGGTCATTGCGCGTGTAAAATAAAACTATTGACTTGTGTGTTTATTTTGCATTTAGTCACCTCACTTAATGGACTGGTTAATCACTTAAATCATCTTCAAGTGAATATAATTTTGTCTCTTTTCTAAAATTTATATACCTCATATTCTGATTACACTGATTAACCCTCCAAGACAGTGTTCACATCTGGTTTCTTACTTTATCTGGAATGCAATTACTATTTCAGCGTTGAATATGACGTTTGCTTTTGGTCTCTGATAAGTATTTTTAATCATATGTCGGAAATTTTCTGTTATTCTCGTTATACTTTGGTTTTTGATTCCTAGAATTTTTGAAATTATTTTTTGGCATACGTTTTTGATGTTTTAATTGGTTAAGGTGCTAAGCTATGTCTTTTAAAAACATATTGGATTTTTTTCAGATTCCAGGAAAAAAAGGAAGAGTAGACATTTGTGTTTTGAACCCAAAGTGTATCACACTTAGTGAACTCTATGGACAGCTGGACCCTAATACTATGAAATGGACTGATGGGTTGTTATCGTCAACAATTCGAAATTACGTACATTTTAACACTGCAGGGAATTCAAAGAAAGACAATGATCTCGGACTAAAATCAGGAATCTCAGATTTATCTAATGTAAGTTTAGTATGGAATGAGTATTTTTCTTTGACTTGCGGATTATTTCATTGTTTATGTAAAGACATTAAAACATCATTAGGTGTCATTAGGTACTTACTAGTGCAAAAGGAAATTTAAAATTATTATAATAAGTTAAAAATGAAAAAAATATTAGCTATAAAAAATATACAGCATTATATTTTAAAGTGGTCAATAAACAATAGAACGCTTTTAAAGGAATGCAAAGTAGGTTAAGTGTAAGTAGAGGATGATGTACTGATTCAGGCATCATCGATATACCTTACAAATAAATGAAATACAAAAATACTTTAATGGAAAAATGAATCAAGTATTTGATACGAAATTCATCAAAGCATAAATGTGAAAAGCAAAAGCAAATTTGAAAATTGAATTCTCATTAGTAATAAATAAGTAGCGATTTCCAGTAAATTTCGTCGGCTAAGATATGTTAACAAAAAGAAGATATTTTGAACCAGATTAGCAAGAATTTATTAAGAGAAACATAATATTTCATATTTACAAGGTTGTGAAATAGAAGTTCATATGTATCTGGGAATAATTTGGGGAATATAAACTAAGCTTTTTTAACTAGACATTTCTTTTGATTTAGAAATCTACTTCTACTAATTGACCCTAAAGAAATAAAATTTTTTGTGTTGTTGCTATCACATTGATGAGGAAAGCATAATCTAGTTTACAAACACGTGTGCTAGAATACTTTTTAAAAAATATTTTTGAACATCATTCAAACTGCTTTTTTCCAGCAAGTATCTGACCAATATATTTCTGCTTCAATGAATCTTTGGGAAACTAAAAAAAAAAGTAATAATTCATTTGTCATCTTGCTGTACTTATTTTCTACAATCCATGAAAATAAGCTTATCAATATATTCTTTTATAGACTCTATTTCTTCAGTCACACCCTTCCCTTGTCTAAGATTATTCTGGTATATTGAAATTTGTTTAACAACAAACGTAATAATAGTAAACCCTCTTACATCTTTAATGTGATGTGTGTAATTTATTTTTGTGTAAATTATTAACTTAATTTTTCCCAGACAGAAAATTGTCCTGACACAGTTGAATAATTCATCTCTTTCCCACCAATACATATGCAATTTATGTTTGATTTCCTTTTTGATGCAAGAATTGTTTGAGAAAGATTCTTTTTTAAATATTCAAATAGCAGTATCTTTATGTTGTTATTGGCTTTATTATTAAGTTATCGTTCTATTGCTTTGTGATTAGAGAAATTGTCTCTAATGTTTCTCTTATTTTTAGAATATTTTAAGATTTACTTTATAACCTATTTTTAGTACGTTCTGTGGGCCCATGAAAGGAACATCATTCTTTGCTTTCAGGGTCTAGTAAAAGATGTAGATATTGATGAATTAATTAGACCTACCTTATGAAATTATTTAGCTCTTTTGTATCCTGAATTATTTTTATTTATTTCATCTACCATTACTAAGAGAGATGAATTAGTCTTCTACGAATATCCCTATCATTTTCTTTTTTGTATGTATTATTGCTTTTAATTTATGCTGGTTTGTAAATATTCATGACTGCTAAATCTTCGTTTCAGATTGTTTCCTTTCTCATTATAAAATCCTATTGTTTATCTCATTTAATGTTTTTGGCCCTAATTACCATTTCTGCTTTGTTTTTCCTTTTTCATTCTTTTGCCCACCTACCATGCTTTTACTTATTGTCCTACAACCTAAGTAATTTAAGAAATGTCTCACTATACACGACATAGTTGGCATTAAAGATTTTTCTTTCTATAGGCAAGTTTAGTTCATTTTCATTTTTTGATTATAGCGTGTTTGAGCTTATTATTGTTACTTGTTTAATATAATGATTATGTTTAAGTTATCCAGCTTGTGGGCTTTTTTCTTTGACTTATTTGTTTGTTCCTTCCAATAATTTGGAAGATTAGAAGTCTATTTTTGTTCTTCTCTGTGTTACTTTTATAGTTATGTTTTAATATAATAATTTCACTTTTGATTTTAAATAATTATTTTTATTTTTAATCTACCCTGCTTTTAGATAGAAGCATCAACATAATTAAATGACTACCCATCTTTTCTCAACATCCAGCTTTTACTAAATATATTATTATTGTTCCATTGTGGCTGAGTACATCTGTATTCATGATGTAGCCATGATTTGGGATCCACAGAGTCATTTTGTACAGATAATAATTCTTTCTAAATTGAGCTACCAATTAAATGCAGTTTTAATACAAATACTATCAAGTTTTGTTTAAAATGGCTTTATTAAGATTTTATTCATATATCATAAAATTTACCCTATCAGTGTGTACAATTCAGTGGTTTTCAGTATATTTACACAGCTTTGTGGCCATTGCCATGACCTAATATTAGAACATTTTGTCACTGCAAATATAAATTTTATAACCATTAGCATCTATTCCCCATTCCCAAACCGTCACCCCTTTCAACCCTAAGAAACCATCAATCTACTCTCTGTCTATAGAAAGTTGACAGAGTAAGTAAAAATTGCCAATAGACATATGAAAAGATGCTCAGGCTAAATATTAGCCAAAAAAATTTTAAAATTGTAATAATAGTCACCATGTTTTTTCTCATGAAAATTTCAAAACCTAAGGATATTGATAGTTAAAATGATCCGCGCTATCAAAGATACAGAGAAACAAACACTCTCACATCTCATTGGTGGAAGTATCACTGCTGTAAACTTTCAGAAAAAAATCCAGTGGACTCAACAAAGATTAAAATGCATATAATGCTTGGCCCATGTTTAAAAACACTGATCTAGAGAAAGAAGCGCAAGAGAGCATGATCATGCCTTATATGCACAGGAATGATCATTGCAGACTTTTGTAATAGCAATAATAATTGGAAATAGCCTGGGACTTGCTTGTCTTACTGACGAGGCTTGGAAATTAGAAGTGACTGTTGCATTCCTAGGCCCTGTGCTCACACCTAGGATTGGTCCCTCTCTTCAGAGCCCCTAGCTCTGGCCTAGTGTTTGGTCTTCTCCCTTCCTGCTCTTGGTGGTCAAGGCAACCTGTGCCAGTCAGGTGATGGATATTACCCCTGTTGGGGGCATAAATAATTAAGTCCCCTGCATAATTAAGAGTTAAGTATATGCATCGATTAGAATTTCTCAGAGATTGGTGTGAGAACAACCTGTATTAAGTTCACCTGGGCACATATTAAAAATGGAAATCCCACACCTATGCAAGCAGAATTGCCAAGGATGAGGCATTGGAATCTGTGATTTAGCAAACCCTGCAGATAATTCTTATGCAGCCTGAAATTCTAAAGCTCTATCATGGACGGTCTAGGAAAAAATATACACCAAAATGTCAACTGTTGTATTTTTATAGATAGTAGAAATTCAGAGAATTGTTGCTTTCTTCTTTGGGTTTTGCTGTATTATTTGAACATTATGCAATGGCATGTATTATCTTTCTGGGAGGAAAAAAAAAACTAAAATAAAAAAATTTTCTAAAATAAATGACCTGAGTCACAACTCAGTTACATTAGACTCTAGTATTTACGTGTTGGTCTCTTCAGCTACAGAACCTTCTGCCTTTTATATTTTTATCACATAAGAAAGCATATTGACAGATAGTCCATTTGAGTTGAAAAGTATGATCAAATAAAATTTTAACATAATGAATTACTTATTTTAGGTTTTCAAACTCGATTCTTCTGATACAGCAGATATTGACAATAATATTTTTGAGGAGATGGAGAAAGATGTTAAAATTCCAAATATTCAGAGTAAGTGTTGTTATTAAATTTAATAAAAATGATTCATTAACATAGAAGGCAAACCAAACCAATATGACCTTTATTTCTTTAAAAACATGTTCGGCTAGTGATATTTTGTCATTATACTATTTATTTTTTCCTCATGTGCTTATTTAAAATTTGTATAGCTTTACTACATGTTATATTTCAGTATAGACATGTATAGTTATGTTATATGAGGACCAGGGCTTAAATAACCCTTTTAGTTTATAATTTATAAATGGCCATTAATATCTCACAGGGACCAAGTAGATATTACGGGTGGAAATTAATATTGTGTGAGAAACAGCAATGGCAAAGTACAAAAGCTTCGGAAATAGGACTTCAAATGATCTACATTCCCAGACCGAATCAAGCATAGTTTTCTAAAATTAACTGCATATCCATCAGGTGCCACTTTGCTATGTGCCAGGGGGACAGAGAATGTGTATGCCGACAAGGTCCTTGTTCCATAGGAGCTGACAGTCTACTGCAGGGGCCCGGACCATTGCTTTCACTGCTCCACATTTAACCTCAAATCAGCATGGAGCAAGGTGGTGGCTGTAGAGAGGAGAAAGAAGAGTTCATGGACCCCCAATGTGAAATGCTCTAAAATCTGTCTTCTTGATTCTTTCTTCAAAGGGCATCTGTTTCCCTTGTCCATTTCCCAGAGGCAGCATTTCCAAAAAAACATTCCTGGGTGAAAAGAAACTCGCAAGCCATATTATTATAGAAAAAATAAATTCATGTTTCTTTCTCTTATCCTTATTTTAAGGGTTAATTATAGAATTCAGCTACCTAAAATAGTGAACCAACATTTAAAGTGTTATTAAGTACATGGTATGAATATTTATTTACATTTAGTAACACTAGAGATGACATTGAAACACATTCTCCCTCGTGTTCTTTAGGATATCATTTTTAATCTTAATTTTAAAAAATATTTTTTTTCTAAGTAAAATGGAATATTTGCAGGATTGTAATGAAAGAAGACCGAGATGATTCTGTTACATTAAAAATGTTTTTTCTCCCCAGACTTCAATTGGCAGTGGATTATCTTAGATGGTCCAGTGGACACCTTTTGGGTAGAAAGCCTACACTCCATGCTGGATGGCACTAGAACGTTGTGCCTAGCAAACAGCGAGAGAATCGCTCTAACTGAGCAGATAAGAGTGATTTTCGAAGTGGACAGCCTCTCTCACGCCAGTCCCACCACTGTCAGCCGATGTGCAATGGTCTATATGGTAAGGTCTCAAAATCAAGTTGCTCAACTGAAGAAATGCATTGTGCAGGGTAATAACTAGTCATTATCGATAGCGTTTTCGTACTTGTTCTGTTATTCCCTCCGGATCCAACAGAGCGATCCCAGTATTTAAAAGTTCCTTGTCCCCTAAGGCCTCCTAGCCCAGGAATGAATGTGCATGTAATTGTTACTGTTGTTAATACTCCTAAGTCATTGGATCGTCGGTATTTTCCACGACTGGAAGGAGTATTTCTCCAGTGGAAGAAAGATTGCTGGTTGTCTGGTAGGACCATAATTAAAAATCACAAGTATCTCAGTAAAGGGTAATTTGTTAAGCTTTTTTGATCGCTTGCCCTTTCATGAATGATCATTTTAAACCATATTTCTCAGGGGGCAGTGGTGAATTAAAGAGATACTAAGAAAGTAGGTGGACGCTGTATTTTTATTTATTTACAGAAAAAATTATCTGGTGCTTTTTACTACTAGGATCCCGTTGATCTGGGATGGGAGCCTTACATTAAGTCATGGCTTTCGAAAACTTCTAAAATTATGAGTCAGTCGGGAGTGGAGTATCTTGAGTTCATGATTAAAAATAGTGTCAAAGATGGACTGCAGTTTATAAAGAAATATCAGAAATTTCAGCCATTTCCTGTACAGGACATAACAATCATCATGACTCTCTGCAGAATTCTCGATGCTTTCTTTGACTTCATGAGTAAAAATGGAGGCTTGGGACAACGTGAGTTTTTTCCTCTCTGAGTCATACTAATGATATCCTGTCTTAGCTAGTCAATGCCATTTGTTGACCCCTTTCTATGAGATTTCATTTAAAAAAAAGCCAGGAATTTTCGGTCTATTTGAACCAACAGTAGACATGCACACGGAAGAAACTAAAAAGCATTTATTTCTAGAGGAGCACGTTAATCAAGTCAATTAATCTCATGTGTAAGTGTTAAGGGTCACAGGTGGCGATGAGGGTTGGGAGGGAGATTACTGCGGTCTGCCTAAGGTTGACCTGTTTGATGTTTCTTTTGATAAATTTCTTATTCGAAAGCATATAGGTTTTTTATTTTAATGCTTCATTGTATGAAGACCGATTTATTATTTAGTTTGTAATGTGTACCATCGTTAGAGGTATCACCTGAATGTCTAAAGGTTTTGTTTTGGAACAACCGGGACATACAAAAAAGTCACCAGAAGAGAATGAAGAGCAAAAGTATGCAGATTCGTGCTTCAAATAAATAAGGATCAATTCAGACAATTATTCTCCCGATCCTCTTTGCTTAGAAAAGTAACTCTCTTTGGCCAGATGAGGTACTCTAGGGTACTGTAGGTGAACGAAGATGCTTTCCTATGGCGATTCACAAACTAAACCGTGTTAAAAGTTCAACCTCACTACACTTTAGGGCTGTTGTTGATTGTGGGAAAATGCTCTTTTCCTTTTAAGGTGAAGATTTGAAGAACATTTCCACTGAGGAGAAAAGTTCTCCATATTCAAAAGTTTCTGTCAAATTCAAGGATAAAGAAAAGAGGTCAGTTACATTCATTCAACAGATGTGTTTCAGTGCCTGCAGGTGCCAGGCACTGGAACGGGCACAGGTTTACCTGTCAATAAACCAACCAGTGCTCTGATGGCTTCACAACATCAAAATTCACTTAACCTGATTTTATCCCAGCTTAGATGGTGTCCTTGTATATCTAATACAAGAGCAGCAGATTTCATGCTGTTACGTGCAGAAAAGTGAATACGTTTGTCCAGATTCTGTGCCTATTTGAGAAAGGAATGAAATTGAATCTGCAGCTTATGACCTGAGAAACATCAAACCAGTTACTAAGTATTTTTGAGCTTTGATTTTTCTCGTTCATAAAACTGGAAGAATCATGTGATGTACTAATATGTAGAATAGTGCCTGGTGCCTAGAACATGCTCGATAAATCATAACTGGAAATTATTAACTCTGTAATTCTGCCAGTTTGTAGGACAAGAGTGTCACTGTTGATGCCTTCCTTCCTACATCTCTTTGTTAATAAGTCCCTGAGACCTTCGTGTCACATTTGCTTTTAAGTGATAGAACGTTCTAAATGTGGTTCTTACCCTACCTGTCATTCATTTGTATACATCTTGCTTATCAGCATTTTAGCTCCACCCTTCACTGTTTCTCACCCGCACTGTTGCCCAGTTGTTTTCCCCAGTTCTTCCAGTCTATTCTCAACATGACAACCATATATTATTTTTAACTTATATAGCAAATGGCCATAAAAGAATATTTATAAAATATGCGTAAGGGAGAAATAACAATACACAACTATTCATACACATTATTTAGTTAGAGATAAAACATCAATTTGTCTTTGAAGTCCCCTGTCGCCTATCTTGCTTTTATGGCATCCTATCATCTGCAATAACGACAACCCTGGAGCTTTGTTTTTAATATATTCCCAAACAATATATTTTTCAACTTTGCATATTTTTGAACTTTAATGGAATCACACTCTATGTTCTTCTCTGCCTTCATTTTTGTTCGACGTTAGGTTCCTATGATTAATCTGTTGTTCCTTTCAGGCTTCTTTGCTCATTTTCACTGCTAATGGTCCATTGTATAAATATATCACAATCTATCTATTGATTAAATATAGTTTTTTTTTCAATTTTTGTTATTACAAATACTATTGTGATTAATATGATTGTCCATGTCTCCTGGTATTTATATGCAAGTGTTTGATTATTTTTTAGCATAAATTAGAATGTTTCTTTTTATAGCCATTTAATGACCTCCCGTTACACTCAGAATAGAAGGAAAAAAGCCTTAGGACAGCTTTAAAAGCCACTACACAGCTCCCAGATTCATCTCCACTAACTAGATGTGTGCTTCAATGACACTGGCCTGTTTTTTTTTTCCCAGGTCCTCAAACTAACCATGACCTTTGGTCTCCTGGTCTTGGCGCATGTATTCCTTCTGCTCAGATGCTGTTTTAAATTTTGTCCAACCCCACTCATTCTTCAGGTCTCGATTTAACTGTTTCTTCTTCAAAGAGGCCCTCCCTGACTCCCACAATCTAAATTAGTTATCTCTATTACTGTTATCCTTTGTGTTACGTTTGACTCTATTCTTTACACTTACTATTCATTATTATTCATTTTCTTGTCCTGAAAATAAAGGATCATGTTTGTTTTGTTCAGAGTAACTAATACATAGTAGAAATTTAATAAATATTTTCTAAATAAGCTATTACACATGACCAGAAATTTCAAAAAGAATTATACATGTGCATTGTACATGAATGGTCACCAGTAAATTTCAGCTCAGTAATATATATTTTTAGGATTTTTATAATTTATAAATTATGATAATGCTAAATCCTGAACTGTTGACAATGTCTTTATATCAGCCCCAAGCCTTTTGTTTGGCTCCATCGCCTGCAGGCTATCCACTGTAGAATTTCTGGGTCCTGCAAACCAGGGTGACCAGGGTTGACCCAGTCATGAGAGAAGACTCCCTCCAGATTCACACTACCTGGCTTTAGCCAGGTTGGACTAAATCAGCCTTTAGGACTTGATTAAGAGTTGTACAAAGTGACTGGCTCTTCACTTATGTCTGTCTACATAAAATGGAGAATTATCATATTCTCTCCCAAAAGACAGGCCAACTCTCAGCTAATAAATTGACCTAAAATAAAAGTGAATCATAGGTACAAATAAGTAAAATAAAAATTGGCTTCAAATCTCTTATACAGATAGTATTTTTTTAAAATTCACATGATTTACCAAAGGAAAATTACCCGTTCACTCTAAAACTTGTATGCCAACACTTAACAGTATTATAATTTTTAATGAGGAAACTTTGACAAGGTATTGAAATAAATTACTGAATGTTTTCTAAAAAATTTAAAACTTAATCTTGCCACATTTGTCTACCCCAGGTCTAAATATACATGGTATCTGGAGAAATACCCTGATAAATTAAACGTGATGATTCAAAAGCTTTTCGTGTTTGCATTTACTTGGGCCTTCGGAGGGACTTTAAAGCGTGAAGACGAACATGAAAATGACATCCTGTTTTATCCAAGTTTTGAGCCTGATTCTCTTGCAAGAGTAACCTATGACTTTGACAGCCTTGTTCATCAGTTATTTGAAAACAATACACAAGTAGGTAAGTCCTGGGTAGGAGGAGTCCTAATTATGCTTGCGTTAGAGTATTAATGTGGAACTATGATTGGGCTTCTGTTAATTAGGCCCTCCTTTTAAAATGTGAAGATTAAAGGTAAAAGAAGGTTGGTAAGTACACTCTCAACCCCCTTTCTCCGATGAAAAGAGGCTGAAGAAAATTAAATTCTTGATTTTTCTTGTTGCTACCAAAAAAGCCATAACTCGAGAAAGGCAGAACAAAAATAAAACCTTGGAACTATGAGCTCAGCTTAAGCGGAGCCCATCAGCTGTACAGCTCGATCTGTGTTATACTTATGATCATGTTGCAGAAACTTCTGTAGAAAATTATATTTTCATATTTATTTTTTGAAACAATAATATTTTCTCAATTATTTAAAAAGCCTTAGATTTCTTTAACATCTGCGTTATTTTGAAGCAGTTCTAACCAGTATAACCTATTTAACTTAGAAACAGTAAATTTTCTTAATCAGCTATTACTAATTAAAGGAACTCTGACCAGATAAAGAGATCATGGATGCAGATATCAAAAGGAGAAATATATTAAGCATGAATGTATCTGTTAAATAAAAATGAGAACTAAAAACATTATCAAAAATACAAATCCTACTGGTTTGTCTGATGTAACTCTTAATCGTTTGAAGTAATTTGAGAACCTGTCTTAAATATTCTCTCACACAAAAAAGGTAATTTTGTGAGTGATGGAAATGTTAACTAGCCCTACTGTGATCATCATTTCACAGTATTTCTGTATGAAATCATCATGTTTTCCACTTTAAACTCATGCAATATTATTTGTCATTTATGTCTCAATAAAGCTAGAAAAATAAAATATTTTTAAATTAATAATACCAAGAGCTGGCATAGAGGCATAGTAACAGGAACTTTCATATATTGCTAATTATAAAGTCAAAAGATACAGCCACACTGGAAAGCAGTAAGACAGTTTCTTAAAATATTAAAATATGCATGTATTCTCTGACGCAACGTTTCACCTCTAGATATTTATCCTGGAGAAATGAAAACTTATATTCAGACCAAAACCTATGCACAAATATTTATGGCAGCATTATTCATTATTGAAAAAAAGTCATTAACAACTCAAATGTTCTTTAATGAGCGAATGGGCAAACAAGTTTCGATACTTCTGCACAATGGAATATCACCCAGCAATAAAAAGGAATGAACTGTTGATGATTCACATCACTTTCTGGATGTAAAAAAGACAAAAAGTTAATAGAACATTGATTTTATACCACTAAAGATTAGAAGAAAAGAAAAATAGGACCTTGTATATATTTGGATATTCCATTGGTGAAGTTATTATTTCTGGTTTAACAGTCAGATCTTTCATATTAAGATCACATCATGAGTGAAACATTCCATAAATGAACCTCATTCTTACTTGAATTTATTTATTTATCCTTTTTTAAAAATCATTTTCCAATGTAGGCATTAACCTACCAACTGGCAAACACTCTATCTTTGGGTATTTTGTGGATATACAGACATGTGAATTCGTATCATGGTCAGAATTACTTCCTAATATTCAGACGCTGATTCAAAGAGGTAAGAGGAATTATAAGCATCATACTCTAACTTCTCTAAAATGTTGGGACTGCTTTATGTATATACGTAGTTACGTCAGCAACTCTGAGGACTGATATATTCCAAGTTTGTGCAGGAACCGGTTTAGATATGTGATTACAAAACCCGCCTCTAAAAATTATCTTTGAATATTGCTTTCTGAGAAAGTTGGAATGTATTTGATTGAGTCACCTGTAAATTATAAAGTGAGTTCATTGAAAGTCTAACAAAAATATTGATTATTTTCAGTAGCTCTCATTTAAAGGAGAAAGGGGAGAGGATCACTTCTAAAATAGCAAATACATACGTAAGAGCTACATTTGATTATAAAGGAAAGTCTTAATTAGAAAAGAATAACCAGAGTTTGATGAACATCCGTATATGCTAAATTGTTTTTATTCTCAATCTTCTACCATTATATAAAAATATAAAGGATGTAAAAAATTGTTGTACTTTGAGAACTTGGTTGAACTTTGAGGCAGGAACTTAATAAACCAAGCTTATGGGGATGTCTTGCAACTATAAGAAACCCAATGAATGCAAAAGGAATTAAATTGCTTTGAGGTCAGGTTTTTCTCATCAAAGAATTTCAAAGTTTGGTGTAAGAGCTTTGACGGAAACAGCTAGAACGATTGGAACCATAAAGCATCCAGAAAGTTCTAATTCTAATTTCAGTTAGAAGGTACCAAGCTTCTATTATACGGTACCTGTCGCAGTAAACATTAGCGGGTGATCGTATTTATTTAAAACCTCTGAATTGTATAACATATGTTAGTGCTAACGTTGTATCATTTTTTAAAGTATATGTTATTTTTCAATTTCAGCTGACATAAAATATTATATTAGTTTCAGCTGTGCAAGACCGCCGTGTTCCCCATGCTGTACTCTACATCGCCATGACTATCTTGTAACTGCCAGTTTGTGCCTCTTAATCCTTCCACCATCGCTCATCCTCCCAACCTTTCACTATGTTCTCTGTATCTACGAGCTTGTTTCTGTTTTGTCTATTTATCCTGTTCTCTAGATGCTGCTTATAAGTGAAATCACGTGGCATTTGTCTTTGTCTGACTTACTCCACTCAGCACAGTACCCTCTAGGTCCATCCATGTTGTTGCAAATGGCAAGATTTCGTTCTTTTTTATGGCTGAGTGATATTCCATTGGGTATGTGTATCACCCCTTTATCTGTCCATCCACTGATGGACACCCAGGTGGCCTCCACATCTTGGCCACTAGAAGTAATGCTGTGATAAACGTGTGGATGCACATGCCCCTTGGAAGTGGTGTTTTGGTTCTCTCTGCCATTTCCTGGGCTTGTATATCTATTTCCTTCACCAGGTTAAAGAAGTTTTTTGTCATCACTTCTTCAGATAGATTTTCAATTCCTTGCTCTCTTTTTTCTGGTAAACCCCTATGATGTGAATGTTGAGGTTGTCCCAGAGGCCCCTTAAATCATCCTCATTTTTTTTTAAATTCTTTTTTCTTGTTGCTATTCTGCCTGGGTGTTTTCTGCTACCACACCCTCCAAATTGCTGATTCAGTCCTCTTCCTCATCTAATCTGCTATTGATTCCTTCTGGTGTTTTCTCCATTTCATTTATTGTATTCTTCATTTCTGACTGTTCATTTTTTATGTTTTCTACCTCCATTTTCATTTTTTTGTCTTTAACTTTTATTATTATATAGAAAAAAATAGAACTGAATATCCGTGCATATAACTCAGAGTCTTTTTGTACCACTCCAATGGGAATTTGGTATTTTCTTCAAATATAGATAAATCCACCACTGGAACACCAGTAAAAAAATATGTGATTTAGTATTCATCAAATGAAATAATATTAATTACAAAAAATTCTTTACTAACATAGAAGTACCTTTAAAATACACTAAATTTTTAAAAATTGTGCAAGAGTATGGGAACACAATATGGGAACTAAGCAACTAGGGTATAGAGATGAGAAAGACTAACTGTTCATTGCATATCTTTATGTACTTTTGTGTATCATGTGAACGTATTAGCTATTCAGTTTTTAATTTTAAAAAAGAGTGGTAAAAGATGAAGAAGTGAGGCTATGTTGTATGTATCCCTTCTGAGAGTTTTTGCTGTATAATGGGGGGAAAAATGGGGTGATATTTATAGGAAACTGTGGGATCAAGGGACACTTGTTTTAGTTTTGAGGTATGTGTGTATTTTATTTTAGTAACAAAAATGTCCATTTAATATGATTCAAACGATAAAAGGACTGAGATACTAGCACATATATGTTTGTACAATGGAAAATTCCAGTACAAAGGAAGAGACAGATAATGATAGGGGGAAAAGTATTATCCAAAAAGTGAAGTTCCTTCAAAAAAATTGCAGCAAGCTTTGGCAAAAGAGCTACTTTCTTCGTTTTTACTGGAGGAAGGAAGGAATTGCTTGCATTGCGTATGAGAGCAGATTCGTAGGTTTGGTGGTAAGAAAGTCAGAGATTTTACATATAGTGAATTTAGGAATAGCGTGGTGAGTTCACTGGCTGGGAGTAGGAATGAAAGGGACAATTTCTGATGTCATCAGAGACCCCTAGGCACTTGCAACAATTTGGTTTCTCCATGTATTTAAATTGCTTAATAATGTACAGACTTCTTCAGAAAGTATCTAGTACCCAAAAGATTAAGTTAATATTATTTATGGATTTTTTTTCAATTTTTTTAAATAATTTTTTAACTTAGGAACTTCAAAACTAACTGATCTTCAAGGATCCGGTGAAAACATCTTGAAGATAACAGAATGTGGAGAGAACATTAATCACATTGCAACCAGAGACACAGTATGCCTCTCTTTTCTCATCAGCCTTCTTCTAAAGAATTCCTGCCCTGTACTTCTCACAGGTATTAAAAGTATTTAAAGGAGGAGAATTTCAGAGTTAGGAGGAAGCTTAGTAATGATTTCATTTTATTTCATAAAACAGGAAAAAAATATCTGAAAGCTGTAGTGACTGTATTGATATATTTTCCTACCAGCAGTATGTGAATACCCATTTCTCCACATATTTGTTCATACAGGACACCGTTAGTCTTTTTCATCCTTTCATTACCTGTAAGACAAACTCCAGAAGCAGAACTACTGGCTTAATATACATATGGCCTCCATGGCCTGTGGGCTAAGATCCTTAGAAGACCACTGATCGTAGTACTATTGATTGGTTTAATTATATTAAACCAATTTGAAGAAAAAAAAAAAGAGAAACTGGCTGATTTAGAAAAAAGTACACACATAATTCTTCAAGCAATGCTAAAATTTTTCAGTCCTTTACCATTAGCAAAGAAGTAATTCAGTACAGCTCCTATGCTTCCTTTTTTTTTAATTAAATTTATTGGGACAACATTGGTTAATTAATTTTTCTCTTTCTTAACATTTATTTCAACACTTTCAGTTTCTTTTCCAGTCCCCTAAGTTGTGCTGTCACCTTTCACTGTCCCGGTTCTACACTCAAAGTATTCAGGCAAAATGAAGTTGGAACTTACAGACTACCCATACTTTGTGTCCAACTTGGTCTTGGGAAATTCTTATTTTTGCTTAACATTTGGTGAATTGTAAAGTCATCGCTCCTTGTTCTGCTGCCAGAAATAGTTTATTAAAATTGCCCCCACAGATTGTGCTGGTAAATTTTTAAGGAAAATTAATTTCATGTCATAGCTCCACTGTGCTACCAGCAAAAAGCTTTGTGATAGGCTTAAACGAACGTTACGTAAAATTAATGGTTAACTTCTAATCTATTATTTTGTAAGAGACATAAGTAATTTAATTAATTTGAGAGGTTTTCACATTAACTACTCGGTCTATCCATGTTTAACCACATTTTTTTTAAAAAAAGAAGAGCAAAAACATGCTTTTCATGGGATTTTCAAATGAAAGAAAACGTTATTGGTCCATTGTAATGTGCTAGCACCCATTCATTTTCTGGCATGTAAATCTAATCTAAGGTATCTTTTTTTCCACCTTAGGAGACTCTGGTGTTGGGAAAACCATTACCATTAATCAAGTGCTTGAAAAGTTAGAAGGCTCAGGTGGATTTGACGTGAAATATGGGTCAATTTTAGGAGAAGTCCTATTATATCACGAAATTAAAAAATCAAGGTAGTAAATATTAAACTCTAAAATTGATTTGTCTGGTTAGAAAAAGTTTGCTTTAGTATCTAAACGTGTCTTGCTTTAAAACGCGAACCTGTTATATCAAAGTGCAGAGATATTCGAAAGAGGAGTTAAAAACAAAATCTTTACTTTTCCAGAGTATTAACAACTAGCTTAATGCCCTAAATGAGAAATTAATAGGTTTATTTTACATAAAACTAAATTTAAGTCTTTAATCCTTTTTTTCTTCCTAACAAAGTGCAGCTATACTTTCCTTCCTGGAGAAATGCACCTAAAACATATTAATAGTGTTGCATACAAGTAGTTTTGTCGCACCACAAATGTATTTCCTTCTCACTGAATATATAAATATATGAAGAACTTTGTCATTCTGTGGTCTCTTCCTAAAGAAAAAAAAAAAGAAGGAAAAGAAATCTAAATTGTGCAAATGAAAAGTATAAAACTTTAAAGTTAAGGCTAATTCTGTTAAAATATTAGCGAGGCCTGCCGTTGCTTGCGATGAATCGGAAGACAGGACTGTGGGGAGGCGCACCCAGCGCTCACCCTCGTCTAATCATGAGACTCGTTTATCCAGCTGCCTAGGTCACATACATACTGTGTGACATATACTATGTAAGGTATATTGGATATCTCGTGAATGCCTCGACATTAACAAAACCAACACATAATTCTTGATTTCTTTTCCTAAACTGTTCTTCCTCCACTGTTTCTCACTGCGATAAATGAGACCCAGTAATTCAAGGCTGAAACCTGGAACTCATCCCTGAATTCCCCCTCTCTCTTTTCACCAGTCATCACCAGTAGCCCATCTGATTCCTCCCAGTCCCTGTCCCCCCATTTTACCCCACCCCACAGCCAATCTTTTGATAGTCATGTCTGTTCTGCCTTCACAATACACCTTGAACGCCCCAACATCTCTTTCCAGTGTCACTTTTAGTCCAGGCCACCACCATGTACACCTTACACGAACAATTTTGAACTAGAATCCTACTACACTTAAGTAAGGCCTTAAAAATAATCAGAGAAATAATTTTTGAAACATTTAGTAAAATAAGAAGAATTTCTTATCTGCATGATTATGATCATAAATAATAGTGTGAAAAGTTTTTTACTATTATGTTCAATATTTAAACTGGAGTGAATTTTAGTCATAAAGAAAGATAACATAAGGGTAAAAAAAAAAAATCTGAAGACCAAAATAAAGGTCAATGGGGCTTTTATTGAGTGATCCATAGGGAAAATGCATTTTATAAAGGAATAAGTGAGTTAATAGCTTACTTTTCAAAGAAAAGACCCAATAGCCTGGCATCCTAGGAATTTGCCCAGTTTGTTCTTTTAGAGTAAGCTCATTTTTTTTTTAATTTAGCTGTCAGTTTTAATGGTGATGCTAATTTGATTACTGTAAAAATGTGGACAGGGAAAAAAAAATTTGTTTCCTTGTAGAAGATAGAAGTAAACTCACCCGTGCACTGATAGTCTCATTTTATTCTGTTCATACGGATACTAAGGTAAATAAGATCATTTTAAATTCTTAAAATATTTTATTCCAATAGCCTGAAGCAGAACATCAGCATCTTGCTTTCTGAAACGCATAAGACAGCAACTGGAAGTCTGGGTATGTGATCCAGCAGTTTCAGAACCTTCCTCTCTCAGCCACATATATGCCTATCATTACGCACCGTCCGAAATCCCACAACGGAAATTTCAGTTGGTAGTCTAAAATTTTAAAAGTCCTGGAAAAATAAAGCCGCTGCCCTCTCAAACTCTTCTTCCCTGCTGGCAGATAGTTCTGGAAGAGGGGTCGTATTTGTCTACCAGACAGTGGCTACTCTGGCTAAGACAAGAAGTCAGCAAAGGCAGTGTCCGTCTATTCTGTCCTCTCACCCTTTTAGAAATAACCCAGTTCTCAGATCAGACTCTACAGTAGAAACACACCTGGAGCTTCCAGAGCTTCCGCCCTGAGAATTCGGACTCAGGCATTTGGGAGCCCAAACTCGACTTCTCAAGAGGGAACGATGAGGTGGCCCAGAGACAGCCACACAAAGAGAAAGGGGGCCTGGCCACGAGATCCCGTCCAGGAGAATCTTCTGGGTTTTTTTCTTCCTCTTTGACGTTTGTTACGGCACCGTCCCAAATAACCCGAGTGACCCCAGTCAGACAGTGTGTCCTAATTTCCATGTCTCTGGTGGACACACTGTGAGCTGCGTTCAGATCATTCATGTGTAATTTCAGTATCAATATAGCATATTACAAATCAAAATATTTTTCCAGAATAAAAAGTGACAAGTGTCTGTTGTGCATGGATGAATAGAGGCACCTCTGAGCTGTCGTACTGTTAGGTTTGGCTATAGTTCCAAAGAGATCCTGTTTTCCGTGTAAACGTAAGGAAATATCTGGGAACGTTTCAGAGTTGGTATTCCTTCTCTCACTGAATTGTCCCCAGAGTAATTTCCTTAAAATGACAACGACATAGTAAAATTGTGCGATTTTCACTTTTCTTAATACCTTAGAGCAAAACTATTTTGAAAGTGTCCTAAATTTGTTTTTCTTTCCATGCTTGGCATCTTAGATAAGATTATTAAAAAGCCAGACGTTAAAACGGATGAAAGTTCATTTAAAAATAATAATAAAGGGATTATAGCCTCTACGATAAATTTTAGCATCAAAATAACAGCAGCCAAAGCCAAGGAGATGATCCTGAAGAATTTAATTAGGAGAACTAAAGACATCCTTGGAGCACCAAAAAGCAACAGGGTAAAACGCCTCACGTAGCTGTCGATTATCTGTTTATCCTACTCGTGATAAAGTGACTTATTTGAATTAATACTAATATACAGAAAAATATAAGTGTAGGATGCACTCCTGGGTGTTACTATAAAATGCACTTTAAAATAGAAATTTGGGTTTTCAAATCAACATAATTCCGTTTCTAACTTAACAAATGCTTCCTTAATATTGACTGAAGATTTGGATAAATTTGGTAGATCTTTGCCTAATTAGGGACACTTTAGGGATTTTGAAAAGAATAGTAATTGCTCATCCTAATCATACAAATGAAAAATACAGGCAAGAGAAATGATGGTCCAATCAGTTTGTCTATAATCATCCACCTTGTAATGCAAAAGGGAAAAAATGGCATCGACCGTTAAACAAATGAGGTAATTAAGTAATTCGATATAAATGACTGTTTGTATTTTTTAAATTTTTGCTTGCTCTACAAAAATAAATGGAATCTAAGGAGGCTAATGCACACAGAGATTACGATCAGTGCATTTCAGTGCACGATATTGTCCAAGGTGGGAAGCGACACAAGTTTAAAACCTGGAAGCGTGTCTGAGTTTCCTGCTGGTTGTTCATGACAACAGCATCTGCAGCAGAATCTTCAAACTCTAGTTCCAGGTGACAGTCTTATTCCTACCCACAGCACATACGGAATAAATAAATACCTAAACACCTCAACCATTGCCTCGCCGATAGTAGGCACTCAATAAGCAAAGGTCGAATGAATAAGAACCATGTTTGTGCCTGTGTAATAGCCACAACTGGATGACTTTATCCACCACCAGATACATTTCTAGCTCTTATTTGATGTAATTATAGAGAGTGAGTAGAGTTTCTGCTATTCTGCAAAATCGTTTTCTAAAATTATATCATCAGAATAGAATTTGGCCTGCTGCTTTTGAATAGAAAAAAAAGATGCCATTACGTAAAATTTTCTTCTCATGTCATAGCGTTATTAATAGTCCTAATTTGTAATTCAGTGAAAGGTGATGCTGATTAATGTCTGTCACAACCTTCTGTCTCCTTTAAGATTATAATATTTATTGATGATCTGAATATGCCAGAAACAGATATGTATGGAGCACAGCCGCCCCTGGAACTAATCAGACAATTATTGGATTTGGGAGGAGTTTATGATACTGAAAAACTCGCGTGGAAGGTACAGTACATGCTAAGATTTTGTTCATGTTCAACATTATTACGTAGCAGTAAATTAGATATTGCGAAAACGTCAAGTGCATTGAGTGAGAAATTTAGAAAATCCGGTGGTATTGACAGGTAGAACAAAGTCGAGACCCTAATTTAACCATGATAATGCCATCTTTGCAGGTGAGCACAGGTCCATGGATTCATAGAAATTCTACTTTTGGTACAATTAAATCGTAGTAAAAATTGCAAGTATATCCTAGAGATTTAGTGTCTGCGTCAAACAATGCTCACTACTGTTAAGCACATTAATAGTTAAATCAAAGTTTTCATTGTGTCAGCAGTTAATGTACATGAGAAAGGCTAACTAAAACGTGGCCTGACAAATCCTTCGTTTCTGTGTAAGACCACGCTGCATCCTTATTTTTAAGGACATAAATCAAGATATCCAGAAGCATCGCGAAGTCAAAAAAAAAAAAATTCCCAGAGAGGTATTTTTATGCAATTATTTTTGTTAGATTGAACCAAATCAGAATGGGCTTACAATTTTTTTTATTTTTTAATGCGCTTTTTCTCCTCATTTGATTCCTTCTCTGGAAATCATAAGCCCTACGTTCCAGAACTGACTTTATCACGTAAACTTTCTGGGCCTCGGTTCCTCATCCGTGCACTTAGACCCTTGCATTATAAACAGTTTCGTGTCTCAGACAAATCTGGGCCCAGGATCCCGGATGACGGACACTGGCTGGTGAGTAGCATCACCTCCAACCCAAGGCAGAGAGAAGAATCCAGATGCAGCCTCTCCCAGGGAGAATCCAGGAGCCTAGGAGGCGAGAACTGGGTCTGGAACGCACGGCCTGATAAGGGGATAGTGAGGCGGCCTTTCTATGGGGTTTCTGTGGCTGTGGGCGTGGGCAGGGGCAGGAACTAAGCTGTTAAAAGCCCCCCGATGTGAGCCGACTGTGGTCATCTCACGGTCAGAGTCACCCCGCTCCACAACACTCTGATGTCGCACTAAACAGCTGTTCTCTGCTCGAGCATCTTCTCACCCCAAGTCCATCCTGGCTCTTCTGAAGACGTGCTCACCAGGCTCTTCTCATTCTTTACTTATCACCAGAACCTTTGGCTTCAAAAACCTATTACTTATTTTCCATTTTTAAAAAATAGGCTGTTTCCTGATGACATTCAGCATTTAGAAAGCTTCTTAGAAGTAATGTGTCTTGAAGTTCCACTTTAGGATGGGTTACTTCTGAGAAGATAGAGTTCTATTTCTATCATGATTTTTGGGTTTTGGCAAATAATCTTTTTTACCCAAACATTTAAAAATCTTTTGTCTGTTTGGGCCTGAAAAATGGGTATGTATCTCACTCTCTACAGATATGTTGAGTTACTCTCCTTTTCACTCTTCCCACAGAATATTCAAGATCTCTCTCTGGTTGCTGCTTGTATTCCTCCCCTGGGTGCCAGGGATATTAGCCCACGTCTCCTCAAACATTTTTCCATCCTAGTATTGCCTCATCCTCCACAATGTGCCTTGCATACTATTTTCCAGGTAATACATATTGTTCGTTTTCTGCTAAAAAAAATAAATTAAAAAAGAAAAGAAGTTAATTTTATAGTGTGAGGGGGAAAGTGTAAGAACTTAAAACCATAATATTAAAAATAAATTCTCTTAAGGGGATGAATTTTATTCCTTGTATTTGTGGCCTGGCGTCACGCTTTGTCTCTAAATACCAAACACATAATTGCGTGTGCATAAGAAACATGTGGTGTGTGCTTAATGAAGGTTTAAAATGTAGATCCCAAGACTTTATCCTCAGAGATTCTGATTCCCTTTACCTGGGACAGAGCTCAGGAATCTGCACGAACAAGCACGCCAGATTTTTGCCGCTTTGATTTATTCTTTTCATTTCCTTATGGAAGAAAAAGTAATGAGGGAAAAAATTCTGAAAAATCTCTTAGAAAAATGGCTCAGATTGAAGCCTAGTTTGGTTAGAAAAGTAAGTCTTATGCAAGATTATTAAATTCTTCAAAACTAACCATTTGTTTTTCTTATAATATAGAATTTAAAGATTAATGTTTAAAATCGTTTTTCTGAAAATACTTGGTAATTCTGCGGGTGATCAATAATTCACACCTCGGAAAAAAACCAATATTAAGGAATATATATATACATTAACTAATTCAAACTGGGGCAATTGTTCTATCACTTTATATTTCTTCTAGTAACTTCCACTGAGGAGCAAGAATGTGGAAGAATTCGCAGCACACTTGGTATACACAAAGCATCCCAAAAAAAACAAATACACCAAACTAGGCCCAATTGAAATTTTCTCCAGTTTTCAACCCAGAATGTCTTTTCCCTAGTCCGCCATCTGCTTCACGTGGATTCTAATTCCTTACATCTTCAATAAAATTCACCCTCCATTAACAGGATACACATCTCCTTTTTAGGAGGCATGAGCTAGATGTAGTCTGGGCTTAAAATTTTGGGCAAACTAAATTATAAAATTTCTTTTCAAAGGCTCACTTGGGCATGTATTTCTCCATCAACAACTTCACAGCTGAAGTTCAGAAATGTAAGGATCCAATAATAAGTTGTTCCCTAGCGATTTACTACCAAGTGTGTCAGAGCATGTTGCCGACTCCAGCCAAGTGTCACTACATGTTCAATCTTCGGGATATGTTTAAGGTTTGTTTTAAAATTCACTTTTCAAGTCTAAGTAAGTCAGAGAAATGTAATTTACTGAATTGACTCTCCCATTCTCCTTACTCAACGATGCTGTCCACATTAAATTGTTAAAAGGAGAAAAGGGGGAAATTGAAATTGATTAGTTTTGCTATTTATTAGTAGCTCATCCCATGAGCTGGTCCACAAAGAATTGTCAAAATATTTGCATGCAGAGAATTCAAGGATAAAACCACTGAGATTGTTAGAGTTTTGGCTAAGATTCTCAGCAGGGGAAGACATGAGGAGATTATAGCGTGGATTTCGGTTTTGCTTTACAGCTGAGATCTCATGGCAGCTCTCAGAACATAAAAGCATGTATGCATTTCATAAACATGCTTGTATTCTTACGAGGCCTGCGTCTGACACCAGGCACTGCTGCCAGCGGTACTGGTTTAGTCATCAGCTTTTGTCAAGTACGTAATTTTCGGAATTAAAATGTTAAGGAAAACCATATTTGAATCTGATCTTTTGTTGCTATGGGACTTGAGCCCATAAGAGCACATATCATGTTTGGAATGAGTCATAAGGGTTTGGGTTTTGTTTTGTTTTTTTTAATCCAAGATAAGAATCTTAGAATATAACAACTGGGAAGCATCTCTGTATCCCCGCCAGCCCCCTAAGCCTCCGTGTAGGCACCGCAGGAAAGACTCGTGCCTGCCCATCCTGGCGAGGCCCCCACTGGACGTGGCTGAGGAGCCCTTAAGCCCTCTCCCTCCGATGGAAATGTTATGCCAGCGACGTTTTCCCTGATGTAGAGCTTGCCGATCTCATCAGAAATCCAGATTACCATTTCTAGAAGTCGACGGTTCTTACCTCGGATAACTGTTCCTATTTTTTTGGAAACGTAACCCTGCAAAAGTTGAGCCTTTGCTCACATAGTTCCCACTAATGGTTTTTTTAAAAATGTCCTTTTTACATCCCCCCCTAGCTTCTCCTAGGACTGCTGCAAGCCGAGAAGTCTGTCGTCAACTCCAAAGACATGGTCGCCCTGTTCTTCGTGCACGAAGCCACCCGCGTGTTTCACGATCGCTTAATCGAACATGCTGAAAAGGGGCTTTTTTATCAGTTTCTTTCAAAGGAACTCGAGAATTATTTTACGGTAAACTTATATTTAAAAATATATATATATTTTAAGTGTTGTCCTAGGCAAAAGTGTTGTTTTCGAAAAGTACCCAGACATTTCTATAATATGAATGAAAAAAGTGCTATCGATTCCACCTTTCACTGGACAATGTCTAAGTTTAAGTCTGACATGACAGAAACGACATGGTCTTGTCACCTTTGCTCGTGCGCTGGGCCTCAGGGGCCTCGGATCCGCTCCTTTCCCCCCTCACCCTCTCGCTCACCTATGAGTTCTATGAAAACAAAGCCAGATTTGTTTCCCTTCCTATATCTCCAGGATTTTACATCCTCCCTTAATTCCAGTTGGTGTTTGATAAATGTACCTGGGATGAATGGATGAGTAAAGGAATAAATGAAGGAACGTAGGGACTTGCTAAAATAACTGCCTAAAGAGAGCACGTTCTCGTCCCAGGAGAAATCCTCAACTCCCCCCCCTGTCAGTGCCAACTGCAGTTCAGCTTTACGAGCTTGCTAGGCCAGGGAAGAGGTGTAGAGGCCGCAGACCATGAGCATGCAAATTCTGACGCCTCGGATGAAGACACATTAACCCAATCTTCCTAATGACTTAGGCACTTAAATTACTCCTGTGAGCATTTGGGTTTCCCCGATATCATTTAATAACTCGGTTAGCCAGTTGGCTTTTTAAAAAAACAAAATGTGACGACTCTTGATTATCTTCCAATAGATTCCGTGGACCACGGAAACACTGATGAGTGATTCAACCGTGTTTGTGGACTTCTTGGATATAAATAAGCCTCATAGGAAAAAGGTCTATCAGAACACCAACGACTATCAGAAACTCGCCGGTGTGCTAAATGAATTCCAGATGAAGCTGAGTTCGACGTCTCTGGAGGTGAAACGCATATGGATAAAAATCTGAGAAACACTGTAGTGTGTAAATACGTTTATTCATACACGCACACACGTACAGAGATAGAAAGTCAAATATCTGGAAGCTGTGTGTGTAACAGAGAGTTCAGGAAAAAAGTTTTAAAGCAGACCATCAGGATTCGTTTTACGTGGTGTCATCACGTTCTGTGTCACTGACTAGGTGGACACACGAGGTGCACAGCTGAGGCTGTGGGAGGTTGAACGAGGAGAGTTAGTGGAGTTGAGGGGGGAGAGAGAGAGTGGCACTGGGCCCAGAGTGTCGACAAGGAGCAGTGAAACGGATGTGACTCATCTGCTCGTTCAGCTCGGTTGCCGTGGGCAGAGACGTGTTAAAACAGAGACACCAACAACCTCGCAGACGCCATAAACCCATTTTCTAAGGCCCTTCCTCCCACCGCTTATTCTACCCGCAGACGCAGCAGCAGAAAACCGCCTGGATGCTGCTGTTCTCCTCTTTGTCCTCTTCCCTGGAGTTTTTGAACCTCCCACCCCCAGACCCCGCAGAATACTGGCCTAGGGGCAGCCCTCACTGTGCAGATTTTCCATAAACGTAAACCAGTGTCCTGGGTCTAGATTACTACACTTCTAGAATGGTTATTCTCATTTCTGCATTTTTGTGCATAAAACTGTAATGAACATTCTTCTGCGCCTGAAATCAGCTTGTCACCTCTCCTCTGCCAGATCTCCCATTCCATGGTGTTCTTCAAGGAAGCCATAGAGCACATCACAAGGGCGACAAGGGTCCTTCGGCAACCAGGGAGTCACATGTTGATGGTAACCATTGAAATTCTTCAAATGCTTTCTAAGTTCGTAAAATGAAAATTGAGGATACTTGATGATACCTGCTTTGCGTGCAGACGTTTTATTTATCCAGACTTTTCGTTTATGAAAGTTCGAAGTCACTGAGTCACGGGACAAGATGCTTGTCCTCTCAGGAGTTTGCGTATGAAGTTCATCAGCACATGAAAGTGCCATTCGTTTGTAGAAGGCAAACGATGTGGATTAAAGTGGTCGATCTGGCGCCGTCTCGGGCATATTCTCAGCTCAAATATACTATCTATGCCGGGGGATACAGTATACTTCCTTGAATATTGATTTAGAGACGTGAGTCTTGGCATAAAATTTTAGTTCTCATGAAAACACATGAGAGTTAAATCTTTGGAAAATCCCAAAGACCTCAAATAGAGAAAAGTTTTCAGAAAACTAAATAAAATCAAACACTTTTAGCCAATGATGTGAATCGGATTATTCGTGGCTGTTTAGTATTTACGTCTATTATTTAGTTATTTATTTTATGCTTTATGTATAACTATTTCACCATGTAATTCACATCTTTTTTTCCCAAAAAAAAAAGGCTTTTTCTTTTCCTTTCAGAACAACAAGAGCTTTATTGAAACAGATATATGTACAAGACTAAAAAGAATTAGAAACTGGAAAATGCAATTCAGGGGAAAATACAAAAGCAAATCTTCCCAGCACCAAAACTGTTATTTTACTAGCCTTTCCCATCCCGTGAATGGCGCCACCGTACATCTCCTGCTCTGGCCAGAAACCCGGGAGCCCCTAACTCTTGACACTTTTCTCTCACTCCCCCACGTGCAATCTATCAATTAAGTGCCGACAGCACAACTTCCAAGATGTATCCGAAGCTGCCTGCTTCACCTGCCCCCGCCCCATTCAGCCCCATCACCTCTACCTGGACTGCTGCAGCAGCCCTCTCTGCCCCCCCGCGCCCCGTCTAAACGAGCATGCCCCTTATTCCTCCCCTCAGCCCCTGTCACCGTCCCTTTATTTTCTCTTGTTTTTCTCTGATCTTATACATTAATTTGTCATCATTTATGTCTCCACATTCAGAACAGAATGCAGAACATCGCTCTCTAAGAGCTATACATTTAATTTGTCTTATTTCAACCATTAATAGATTTTTTTCTATTCCTAAAGGGTATATGATGTTAAGTGTGCCTCTTTTTTCCCCAAAAAATGACTCTTTCTTTTCTAATAACAGGTCGAGTGCGCAAGTCCTCAGTTCTGAAATTCCTGATAAGGCATTCAGAGCAACATTGTTCAAGTCTAGCACTCAGCTAGAACTTTGCCTTCTTAGTTTATCTACAGGTTTTTTGTGAGCCTCTCTTCCACCTCAGAACCCCTGTTTAAAGTACAAAGTAAGATATGGCAAGTCCCTGCTTTCTCTCTCATCCTACGACTGTTTTGGCAATTAAAACAGGTGCGGTCTGGAAATTATATCTAAATAAAAAGTTTTATTAATTACCAAGAGCATTTATTGTTCATTGCTCAAAATACAGAAGAAAAGACCTACCTAAATTCTGATCAACGAAGAAAATATTGGCGATGACATGATGATTATTTATAAACCTGTCCATGTTATTTTTCCAGATTACCTTATAAGTGGAGTTATATATTCCAAGAGGCTGAGAAGGCAAAGGTGAAAATATTGAATGTATATGAAGGCCTTATAAAATTTTAATCAAATACTTCAATTATATTTGATATCTCTCCCCAAAATGGTTATAAAAATTGTCTACGTATTTTTATCTAAAGTATCTAAATTTCAAATATATCTAAACAGAAGATTATACATTGAAAGATTCCCAGAACGTATATAGGAATCATATGTTGGATTTTTTTTTTTCTCCCGAAGATTGGAATAGATGGATGCGGAAAAGAAACTTGTGCAACACTGGCCTGTTACTTGACAGAAAATAAAGTTTACCAAGTGCCTGGATCTCACAATTATGCCTACTTAGAATTCAAAGAAGACTTTAAAAAGATGTTTATTCAAGCAGGATTAGAGGGGAACCCCACTGTTTTGATAGTTGCTAATTTAAACCCAGATCAGGTAAGTGCTTTTTGTCTTCATGATTTGCTAAAGTTTGATATTTAAAATGCTGTTATTTTGCATAAGTTACGTCCTTTCACAGCCAAAACACATAGATTAATGAAATGAAATGAAATGATTTTAGGGCTTTGTAAAATGAACAGGTTAAGTAGAATACAGGGTGCCAGATGGTGAGTCACGGTTCGACAGCAGACCACGATACAAATTCGAATAGTGACGTTTGTCACTCCAGGTCCTGGAGGAAGGACACAATACACCTCGAAAGGCCACACAAGGAGGCGAAGGCAGGACGCAGGCAGGGAGAGAGGGGCAGGACCTGGGCCGCACGCCTTTCTTAGCAGCCTTGTGTTTTGCTTGGGAGTTTCTGGGCTCGCGTCAGATTGATCAATTCGAACTTAAAGAGAGGGGTTTTGGGGTGTCCTCATAGACGCAGAAGACGTACAGGTGCTGGGCGGTGGGGAGACCGTTGATCACAAGGGCAATCGTCTCAGAAACTCACACTGGCTTGTGACTCTGCTGCCTGCTGTCTCGGGCATGTGCTCGCACGAAGGGGCTAGTGTCAGTTTAATGCCCCGCAGGCCACTTGGCCAAACAGGACGAGTGCCAAACAGCAATGCCTTGGAATAGTTTAGTTAAACTTCTGACAAGTGGGTAATAATCAGTGTGTTTAATAAGCTTTGGTGGTTATCCATCATAGCGTGTCGTAGGTGAGACAGGAAAGCAGCCAGCTCTATGTCACCTCTGTTGGCTTCTGCTGGAGCCTGCCCCCCTTGCTTTCTGCCCATCCTTACCTGGGCTGAAATGCCAATGATATTTTTTTTAAAAAAGCTTGAATTTACTCTCCAAACCAAACTATCTTTTTTCGAACGCCTCTGGTAGAGTTTCTTCGCTGCTCTTCCTCTTCTCCTGCCTTTTCCATTCAATTTGGGACTCTTTATAGAGATGAACTTGGCTAAATTAAAATAACCCTTCAGCCATGTTGTTTCTAGTTTGTGTAGTATTCAAAGAAAAAAAGGAGATGCATTGAGGCCTTCCACAAACTGCTTGAGGCACAGTCCCTGCTCAGTTCCTGTCGTATCCACCCCTCCTGTGCCTCTAGCCCCAGTGCATGACACAGGTGTCTGGCCTACCGTCAGTACCAAACATGCGTTTCTCTAACGGTTGAATGATGAATAGATGAACGGAGCTTATTGGACTCAGGAAAAACAAAAAAAGATATTTATGATTAGCCTCGATTTTCCTTAAACCCGATTGCTTTCTCAATTTGGTGTGTTTAGAGTAGAAAATATAAATAATTTACCCATTCCTGATTAAACATATGCTTCCTCTAAGGAGTCGCTGTTGGAAGATTTGAACAGCATTCTGAATTTGGGGAAAATACCTGACATGTTTGAAAATGAGGAGCTGGACTCCATCGCCCTAAGGATCAGACCTCTTGCTGAGCAGTCCGGTTATATCGATAATAGGCAGGCTTTAGTTTCATTCTTCCAAAAGGTACTGTTTTTTTTCACGGATCGGGTTTATCTGATTGTCATGTTAATTTAAAATTAGACCATGTTCATAATTCTGTGCTTTGCTTTCAAGTTGGGTAATTTCTTTGGTTCTTTAAATGAGTTTTTTAAGCTGAAGTAATGACTGCCACCCTTACACTCAGACCCACAACACTCTGAGGCAGGCCAAAGGCTGACGAAGATCTCAGCCTCCCTATTTCAAGCCCAAAATAAATAATCACAGCTGGAGGCGATGACAAGAGATGTAGGATCCCAGGGTGATTTCTTACACTGAGATTCCTTCCTGGCCAAGGAGGTTTCCATGTCGGTCGTGCTGGTAGCAAGCGTGGAAAGGCACTATCCCTTTGAATAGCCCTAAAATTGGCCAGGAGCTGATGGGTACAGAAAGAAATCATCCAGAAGAAGCAGGGGATGTTCAGAACGAACTCAGAGGTAGGATAGCGGTGAAGGGACCAGCCTTATGAGAGATGTAGACTAGGCCGATGACCTAGGCTTTCCATGTCTGTAAGGCATGATGACCGGCCAGCGGCTTGGTGAGCGGGAAGATGTGATTTACCTAAACTGAAGGGCTCAGTGGGAAAGCAGCACAGGTCAGCTTATTTCTGGTGCCAGTTTCTGTCGTTCCCGGAATCGTTTGAAAAGTCGGCTAGGCCACCCTGCATTCCTCAACAGATACTCTGTGATCCTCAACACGAAGCTGTAAAAAAAAAATGCCAGAAATGGAATCCACAATTGAGAGAGGGCAATATCATATGAATGGACGCTTGGATTGAGTTATATGTTAAAACGCCTCACTCTTAAAGGCTAAAAATAATAATAATAATAGCTAGAGGCACTGTCAGGAGATGTAAGGCCCCAAGAAGGAAGGGGCAGCAGTTTTCCTGATAATGGGTGGCACTCTGGTGCCCTGATACTAAGTAGGTTTATCCAATGGATTGTAAGTGGTAAAGATCAAAGACATTCTCATTTGGAGTGTGGAGAGTGGTGCACTCCAGAAATGAAAAATAAACCAAGAATCCCAGTTAGAAATATATAGATGTATCTTCCAAAAAATGATTTGAAGTGTCTTACAATAGTAATCAATAGTGAAGGCACATTTTAAGCTGTGGATATCGGATGTGTTCCAGTAGGAGCTGGGGATGGGGAAAGGCAGGTAATTTCATTTTTAATTTAAATATTTCTGTATGGTGTGAATTTTGCATCGAGCAGTTTAATTTGCTTTTATAAAATTCTTGAAGACAAAAAAAAGAAGAAAAAACGTTACACTTTTAGCCTTCTCTCAACTTTATCTCGCTAATTTGGCAAAATAAGGTTGCTTGATGCTCAAAGATATTGTCGCTTTGTACAAGTTGAACTCTTCAAACTAAAAGAAATAGTAACTCACTGAGGCTGCTTTCAGAAATGGTTTTATTGTAAAGTGACGTATGGAAGTGGGAAAGGAGTCTGTGCCCCATGGCCAGTAATTCCCGGGAGTCAGTGGCAGCAGAAGCAGCACAACTTTTGGAGGGAAAGGTTTAATGGGGGGAAGGGAATCAGGCAAACTTCGTAGAAACTGACACTCTGCCTGGACCTGCAGAATTATACAGAATCTGATATTGCTTAGGCATCATCCTCCGGCTCTAGTGTATCTCCCCGGTGCTCCACCCACGACATCGGTCTCTGTTTCTCTCCGTGTCTTCAATGCATGGCCATTTCTCACGTGGAGTTGCAGTGGGCCTCAAATGCACACCACCCTAGGGGAAAGCGTCGATAGTCAGACCCATCGCCATCTGACGTCAGGGTACCTACTGAACCTAACTCCGGCACCAGGCCACCTCATGAGAGTGGGATGTCCTGGAGTCCGGTGTCTCCCCTACGTGGTCCATCCAAGAGGCTGGGGTCACATAGAGCAGCGCCCGGCCCCTTTCCTCGGAAGAGCTCCATGGGACTCGCAGTTTCCCTTGGCAGGACTCTGATTGCGGCAGGTGCTCACCGCCCAGTTGACCCGTTTATTGAGTAAGGGAAGCAATGACACAAGTTTAAAACGGAATTTGCAATATAATATTTTTTCAGTGCAGTTGATTACATTTTAACGACTTATATTTTCACTGATTTTCAGAGAATACATAAAAATTTCCATATTTTCATCATAATGAGTCCTACAGGACCGAACTTCCGCCAGAACTGCAGAATGTATTCTTCTATGATCAGCACTTGCACCATTGACTGGTACGAAAGGTGGCCAGAAGAGGCTCTTTTTGTGGTAGCTGACTCTTTCTTAAGAGAAAAGGTGGACTTAGAGAAAAGAGAGGTAAATATAACTTCTTTTATAAAAAAAAAAAAAAAAGCTAATACAAAGGATGGTTCCAGTTGATTAACTGAGTATGACAGTATCGTGTCTCTGAACAGCAAGGAACCTCACGGGCAAAAACAGGCAGCTCTAGGCAAAACTACGCGTCGAGTGTTTGTCTTGACTCTTTAGCAACTTCCCGTCTCTTTTGCCCCCGAATTCACCTGGTTTCAAAGGTGCCCAGATTCCTCACTGCCTGGGCCCCTTCACTATTCCGTCCCCGTGGTGAGCAGTGCATTTCCACGAAGGAACACGACCTCCGCTTTGCACACCAGACCCTACGATAAGGATGCTGCAGCCTTCTGTGTGCTTCTTGTAAATTCCTCCAGCCGGGCTGCAACAGCAAAACTACAGTGAAATGAGAGCATAGGCCTCACGCAAACTTCGCTCAGGGTTTGAGCTGCAAGTGAGTGAGAACCTCTTTGAGAGGGATTCAGCTGAAGACCCCGGGGGGTTTTGACGAAAGAAGTTGTAAACGCATAGAGAGGCCTGCAACTCGGAGTGGGACTTAGAGAGGGGCTTGCAGCCTTACTTGTCCACGTGTTCGAGGAAGGCCGAGGCCGAGAAGGGTAGAGACAGGGTGGAACCAGGAAAATAATGCAGCTGGGTTAAAAGTGACCAGGTCGTTGGCTGGGCGTGGTGGACTGGAGATGCATGACCAGGACAAAGTTGTTGTCTAAGTCAGCATTTTCTCCGAAGCTAAGCAAAGGAGATACTCTTTCTACTCACTATATCTAAATAGTAGATGATAGATGATGGATGGATGGATGGATGGATGGATGGATGGATGGATGGATGGATGGATGGATGGTGGGTGGGTGGATGGATGGATGGATGGATGGATGGATGGATGGTGGGTGGGTGGACGGATGGATGGTGGATGGATGGATGGATGGATGGATGGATAGATAGATGGATAGATGGATGGATGATAGACAGACAGATAGCTATAAATACAGATACAGATACAAATATATATTCAAATATCCTTTGAGCCTTTACATTTTGCAGCTTTATTTTACTTTATTTTACAAGGAGATTGAGTATCTTGCTGTTGATAACCGACTTTAAGAAAGAAAGATGAGAGATAAAGAAAGCACCATAAACCTGAGCCACTGACAATGGTGCCCTAAATCCTTGGCCGGCTGTAGCAGAAATGCGGGTTCAGCCTAGAAGAAGGCATCTGCTGTGTCATTAATCATCAGCCACACTGTTGCCCCTTGCACCGTACACCATCCCAACCATTAAAAATTTTAAATTTTTGGTCCCATTCACCCAGGGCCTTTTTCTGCATTCTCACACCTCAAAATGATAAGCTCTTCCAAATTAGTCACATTCAATTTAATCTTTTTTAATGTGTGTTGGGCTCGCTGTCTCTTAATTCTTGAAAATGATTATTTTCCAGAACTTGAAAGAAAAGCTCGTCCCAACATGTGTCCAAATCCACAAAAGTATAAAAGACTTGAGCATAAAATACTTTCAGAAAACCAGGAGGCGTTATTACATCACTCCCAGCACCTACTTGAGATTCATGGACACGTTTGCTCACATTTTGACGTCCCAGGAGAAGGAAATGCAGACGAGGAGGTGAGACTTTGAGACCAAACCAGAAACGTGTGTACTTTACATCGGTGCTTTTATTTGTATCAACAGACACAAACACAAAATAGGCCAATGGAAGGAGCCTGAGACTGCAACGCGGGTAGGATGCCCGGCTGCTGAGCGCTGCACTGAGCTGTAGCCAACAGTTTTGGAGTCTCCCACTGCACCTGCGACAGTTGGGGTATGGGGGGGAGGAAACGTGTGGCAGAGAGTCCCATACCTCATCAGAACCCAGGAGCCAAGGAGATCTCATGGCAGCCTCCCAGGAAGATACGGAAGAGACTGGGAAGCGGCCTTGTAGCATCCGCTCACAGCATCCGTGAGGATGGCGGGGTGGCCTGCCCGGACCTGCATCAGCTGTGGCTCAACCGTGCCCACATGTGGCCGATGGAGGGGCAGGCCTGGACAGCTCCATCCCGTGACCTGGTATATGGCCAGCTGGGAAAGAAAGGGCGCCCTGTCAGACACCTTACACAACACAGAACAAATAGTAACTCTGAGTAACTAAATAAACTTGTATTTTAGGAAGATCGCGCTGGTATTAGCTTAGACTGGGGAATAAATTGGAGAGATACAAGAATAAAAACAAGGATGTGGCTCCATGGTGTAGCGGTTAGCACGTCTGCTTTACCCGCAGAAGGTCCTGGGTCCGTGCCCCAGGGGAGCCACGGTCATGGTCTACGGCCAGGCTACCCTGAACAAGCCCGATGTCTGATCCCAGAAGCTAAGCAGGACCGGGCCTGGTTAGTACTTGGATGGGAGACCACCTAGGAAGACCAGGTGCTGTAGGCGTAAATAATAATAATAATAATAATTATTATTATTATTATTATCATTATTTTCGAAAATAAAAGAGGATTTGAGAGTTATTGTAGTAATCTAGATGAGAAGTCCTGAGAACCTGTTTGCATTACAGCAAAGAAAAAAACTGGAAGTACCTATGTAATGGACAATTTGAAGGGCATGGCTGATGATGCTCTTTTAGGTTTGAAAGCCAAAGAAGCAGGAATCATATCTCCTGGTTATTTTAAGTGCTCCACAGTGCTTATTCCCCGTCTTGGTAGAGTTAGGACTAAAATACTTGTAGTCTTCTCATTTTTAAATATTTATTTCTATTTATTTCGTTTCATACAAACCATATACTTTCTATTTTCATTCTAGCGAATGGGTAAATGAAATAGTTAAATGAAAAAGAATTCAACGTTCCCTTATAGCTTATTTTTTAAAATTCCTTTTTATTCCGAAATGATGAGATTCGTAGAAGGTTCAAAAATTGTGCAGAGAAGGCCAGTGTACCTTTTACTCACTTTCTCCCAATGGTTGTATTTTACATAATTATAGTACGATATCAAAACCAGGAAACTGGCATTGGTACGACGTGTGTACCCTGTTCTATGCCGTTTGATCATACCTGTCGATTCATGTAGATGCAACATTTTGCTGTAGCTTGCGCCTGTTCATGCTTTTCTTTTTCCTTCAGGAATCGTTTCCATGTGGGTCTATCCAAGATTCTAGAAGCAACCACTCTAGTTACGGACATGCAGGAGGAGCTCTTGATTCTCGGCCCTCAGATAGAACAAAAGACGAAGGTATGTTCCATTGACAACCTCTTTTTAAAGATTTTAAAGTTGAATACCGAACAGTGTCTGGAAGCAAAGGCTCTGGTATTTGACACGCGTGGATCAAAATGCTCACTTGGCTACCGTGCAACCATGTGACCTCTCTCAGTCTCAATGTTCTTGTCTGTAAAATGAGGAAAAGAACAATAGTAATGGCGCAATATTCACGTCGTTATCTTTGCTAATTAAATGTGATAATAGGCACATGACTGATCATAAAAGTTGATGTAGAAAAGTTCTGTAGTTATTAGTTAAATCCATCTGAAAGGTTCTGTGGTAAGTTGCAAGCTGCCACGTATTCTAAAGATCGTTATTTGTTATTTATATGTATGATGTGAAATGATATTTATTGTAGTCATCCCTCCCTCGTCTATTACACACATATACTTCAAGCCGAGTTTGATCAGTTTTGTAGGAATGAAGTGAGCTATTTGAATTTCTCGTTACAAAAGATCGTGTCTCTCGAAATCCGTGTTGAGAAGAATTGTTTGGTTCACTAGGAAACAGAAATCTTACTGGAAAAGCTACAGAAAGATTCACAAGTCGTCGAGAAAGTTCAGACGCTCGTCAAACAGGATGAAGAGATTATGGCCGAAGAAGTCAGAATCGTGGAAAGCTACGCTCAGGTAAAATTAAGAGACAGTCATTAAAAGTCATCTGGAGATGTGCAGAATCATTTCCTGATCTCGAAATTTTAAAAGGTCAGGCCTGCTAATGTGCAGTGCTCCAGCTTTGGATACTTTTAACATTTAGCCCAGCAAATATTTATTGAGCATCTACTACGTGTACGACACTGTCCGATGAAAACAGGGCGTACAAGGACGCGGGGTCCTTGCATTTGAGGGACCTGTTATCCCCGCCAGAGGCAGATGAGCCGGTTCTCCAGGTTACAATGAACAGAAACTCGTTCAAGCCACATCAGAACTGCACTTGGCCTCCAAGAGGAACATCCGCAGGAAGCGAAGCGGCTCTGGGGACTGTCCCTTTGGTGTGGGTCTCTTCTTTTAGCGACTGAGTAATCCTCTCTTTTTAAACTGATCTGCTCCTCTCAGTACGCTTGAGCCGGACTCCCAACGGGAGCCAGGCTGGGACATTAGCTAATGTCCCGAAGCGCAACAGATCCCCAGGTTTATTGTCAGAGCTGATTAGATCATCCCTGTTTTCACCTTGTAACGCGGCTGAAGAAGAGTTTACACCAGGGATGAGGGAGGTCTCAGCCTTCCCTTTTCTCCCGTCCGTGTTTTAAGGACCAGTTGGCTTCAAACTAGGTAGCATAGTCGGTAAATCTCCTTACATGAAGGCTAATACTTATTTAAAGTAAAGAAGCCCAATAATATACAAATATTTAAAAGTTGACGACGATTACAAACACCACAAAGTCTAGCAAAATTACAACAAAGTTTAGGAATTACCTGCCTTCCACACCCCCTAACACCTTTTTCCTGCATTTTTTCACTGTGTGCTGATCCCTTCCTCACATGATAATGATTTTGTCATATCATGTCCTGTAGAATCTCTAGTGATGTTGATTAAAACGTGTTTTTCCTTTCTGGTAGTTGATGAAAGTCTTTGCCAACTTCATGACTCATCACTGATAATGTCACGACCATTCTTGTTAGTGTTACTTTCAAATTTGATAAAACTCGCAGTGGCATTTCAGTTTCGCGCGCAGTGATTAATTTGCAATACTGTTTGAGGTGAGAATATTCATTAACCAGTTTTCCATCAATATCTTCATAACTGAGGTATTTTCTGGTATTTCTATTTTCATTGATGTTACTATTCCTTGCAAACTCAGCCAAAAACTTGAGTTTTTCTAGTGTAATCATATGATGCATTTTTCATTAATTGGATTATTAAACAGACCCAAACCCAAATCCTTACTTCTCTCCTAAATGTATTTTTTCTCATAATGAATGCTTGCTTTTGGTACGATCTGAAAATTTTCGTTACATTTGACTCCACAATAGCAAAATGATCTCTCTCAATTTTAACACGCGATGACTTTTAACAGTCTACAAATTTTTGTCTTAATTATTAATTCATAAATAAACATTAAAATGATAAAATAAGACACCTTTCACGTACATCTATGTAAGGAATCTGTAATTTCTCATTTATGTCATCGAGGCATTCCAAAACATCCTTACCTCTACCATCATGTTTATCTAAATACCCAGGAATTCTAATGAATTCTTTTGCTCAACTTTCATCAAAAAAATAAATAAATAAATAAAGGAAAAATACGTAGTAAGTTTAGAATAGTATATGCTGCATTACTGAATATACTCATGAAGAACTAAACTTCCATTCTGAGGAGATCTATGAATGAAAATCTGACCGTGGACCTTACAATTGTATATATCTGATAAAGGGAAGGTTTTCTGCAGACCAGATTCTGGATCTACACATTGCAAATCGTGTTTCTCGTCCAGTGCCCACGCAGGTCTGGTGCTGGCCGCTCTCGTGGAAGTTTCTATTACAAGGTGACCTCTGGCCCTGCACCTCAGTGTCACGTCGCCAGGAAAGCTGGAATTTTGGGGGGAAGTATTTTTCTAGAAGTCATTCCTTTTGGAGCTAGCTGGCAACGACTTAGTTACACGAAGAAGGGACTGTGAGCGACACCATTACAATTCCCGACTGTGCTCCTTCCCCAGATCCTAAAAATGTCCGTAGCTAGTTCGGTGCCACCTGACTGCAGGAAACCTGGCAAAGGGTGAGTCGGAGCGTAAAGAGAAATGGGGCTTAACTGATTCCAGTTAAAGTGTCTTCCTTTTGCACGTGACCCTACCAACACACTGGCAGAGCTCTTCCCTGGGCGTGGAAAGGGACTGACGCAGGTGAGAGGCTCTGAAGCCACCTCTACCTGAACCACTCCCCAAAAGGACATCGTGGTCCCACACTGAGTCCATCACCGATGGCTTCTCGCCAGGGACTGAGCAAGGCCCTTCGTGTAGGTCTGTAAAGCGCATTCCCGACCGAGGCAGCACGTGTGTGCGTACCTAAGTCAGAAGCATAACTTAGGGACAGTGTCAAAGCGTCGAGTTGTGTTTTCCGAGTTTGAAATACAAAAATGTTAAATGTGCAGCTCTGTTCATTCATATGTACTTGGAGGCTTGTAACTTCATTGCAGAAAACCGCCAATGAACTAAAAAGCGTGCTGCCGGCCCTGGACAAGGCAATCCTGGCCCTCAACGCCCTGGATAAAGCTAATGTGTCTGAACTGAGGTACGTAGTTGATCTGTTTCTCTTGAGTTGGGAAAGCTCAGGAAAAAGCAGAAATAATACGTGGTAAAAGTTACTAAGTCTCTCCCATTCTTAGATCAGGCCGTGTTTACCCATCTTGGTTACTTAACACTTTTTTTATGTGTGTTCCATACTGTATCTACTCAATGTTGTGGTCCCTTCAGCGGTACAGGCAGGGCAGTGTCTTATGTCTCCCTAAGAAAGAAAGAAATGCTGCCGAGTAAACTTTATAACGTGCCATTGGTTAAAACTGAATCTCAGTCTCAGAGATGCGGAAACGTGCATCTGAGAATTGTTAAAATACTGGATTGCCTGGGCTAGGAAGGAAAGCCACAGCGACTATGCAAACACCTGACCTGCAGCTCCCAAAGTAAGGGGCGATGTGGCCGGCTCGGCCGCTCGTGTGAGTTCAGCTGTGGCGCGTGGGAGGTCTGCAGGGACCCAGCGACGCACGTCTGTCTGCTGCGCCGTGGGCCGTGGCCACAAGGTGTCCCCTTTGCCCAGCCTTCCCTGTGTGTGTGTGTGTGGGGGGGGAAGCAATTACAGAGAAATTCAGAAGAAAACACAAGAGAAATGAAGTACTTCAAGGTGCAAAGATTTGAACCCGACGGCCCTAACTTGAATCTTTAGGGGAGATCGTTTTTCACGCCAGCTCGTCCCCTCACCAGACCGTGGGAATTTGCCTACGATGTCTCAGAAAGTGTTGAGTTTTCCATTATTTATAGGAAACAGTATTTGAAGAGGCAGAGGTACGGAGCACATCTCCAGTGATATGTATAGCACGTTATTAACTCTGGGGATAAGACTAGAAAATGGCCCAAAAAAAGGGGGGGAGGAGTTTAATCAATGTGCTTTTTACAGGAGGAGCAGAACGAGTCACAAGGCTGGAGGTTTTCCACCTACAGTCGCATTTGTTCAGCGGCCCCCTTGGGTGCACACTGTGTGACAGGCCCCATTCTAGGTGCCAAAGTTCCCGCACTTAAACGGGGGGAGGAGGGCTCTCTCCCGGGTGACAATGCAGCAGGGAACTGAGGGAAGTTTGATGTGGACAGAGAAGGAGTGTCCTAAGCAGACGGAATGGAACGCACAAGCGTCCCAAGGCAGACTCGGGCTTGCTGGGTTTCAGGAGCGGCTCACGACTGGGATGCCTGCGTGGCTGCCCATCGAAACGTTCCTCCTGTGACTGTCGCTCCGACCTCTGGATTTCCAAAGTGTCAGCTTCTCACCAGGGGTGCGGAGGCTTGTCACTTGAGGAGGACACAGCTAAGAGGCAGCTTCCAGTGTTCCAGTGGCGACTTGAGAGACAAATTCCCACCCACCTCCTCCCCCGACTCTGTTGTCTCAGTGATCCTGAGGGTGGGCATTTTAGATCAAGATGAAGAAGAGTCAGGGGATGTGTTGAAGGGAACACATAGCACCCCTTAGATCACAGGAGAAGGGCTGACGCCCGGCTCCCCTCCCCTGTCTCAGGCAAGCGGTCATCACTGTGAGGAAAGAGGGAGAATCCGCAGAGAGTGCTCTCGTAAGGAAAGAATTAACCTGCGACTGGGGTGTTCTCCATATTTAAGTTTGATGCATTTCTCCTTCCTAAGTCATCCATGTATTAAAGATACCCAAAATGTTAAAGACGCCCAAATAGTGAAAAGGCTCTGCGTTGGCAAAAGGTTCTCTTTGTCAAAAATCCTTGCTAAAACTCGGTATCTACCGTCTTCTGAGGCAGTTGACAGGGAGCGTTCGATTTGGCTGGGGAAGCCGGCTAGCTTTTTCACCATCTGTTGCAGAGTGTACACGCGTCCGCCTTTCCTCGTGCTGACGGTCATGAACGCAGTTTGCATCCTCCTGCAGAAGAAACCTAACTGGGCTACGGCGAAGCTGCTCCTTTCGGAGACTGGCTTCTTAAAGAAACTGATTAACCTCGACAAGGACAGCATCCCCGAGAAGGTAAAGGGGTCACCGCCAAGTAGCTCTTCCTTGGCGCATTTTACAGTTATGCTCCAGGGCGGTCAAATCGAAGTGTCAAAGCTGGCACTGTGCCTTAGAGCTGGAAGACAGTGGTCAGCGCTCAGAGATCCGGGAGCAAGCCGTGTCCCCGAACGCGACGGGCTTCCTGGAAGTGTGGAGGGAAAAGCGCGATGTCGCTGAACCTGGAAAATGCGACACGCCCCGTGACAACGAGATTAGAGAACAGCCCGATAGGGGGAGAGGATTGCATTCCACTGTGAAGGTGCAACGAGTGGATAAATGTGAGGCTTTTTTTGCAATGCAGTTGGTGGATAACATTGCATTGGTTTCAGGCGTGCGGCGTGATGATTCGGTATTTGCGCGTGTCGCAAAGTGACCACCACAGTGAGTCCAGTAAACACCCATCACTACGCACGGTTTCATCTTTTTCTTGTTATGATGACTTTTAAGATCTACTCCCTCAACAACTTTCAAATACAGAACATACAGTATTCTTAACTATCATCCCCCTGCTGTTCATTACATCCATAAAAATTGTTTCCATTACAACTGGAATTTTGTACCTTTTGACCACCAGCCCCCATTTCACCCATGCCCTATCCCTCTCCCCCACCTCCAGGAACCACCGGTCTGTTCTCTGTATCTGTGAATTTGTCTTTTCTTTTTTATTTTATATTCTACATATAAATAAAATCATTCACTTTAGGTAGGTGGTATGTTTGTAGGAATTTATCCACCTCTTTTAGGTTGTTCAGTTTGTTGGCCCATGATTATTCGTGGTAGTCTCTTATAATCCTTTGTATTCCTGTAGCATCAGTTATAATGGCTCCCTTCCTCATTTCTGACTTATTTATTTGAGCCCTCTCTCTCTCTCTCTTTTTTTTTTTTCCTTGGAGAGTCTAAGCCGCCACAGGTTTTTCGGTGCATGGGCTGCCAAAGCAAGCCCTAGCCAGAGGTTTTTCAACTTGGTTAATCTCTTCAAAAAAAAAAACAAATATTAGTTTTATCGATCTTTTCTATTGTCTTTTAGTCAGTTCCGTTTATTTCTGCTCTGATCTTTGTTATTTCCTTCTTTCCTTCTAGTAACTTTGGGCTTCATTTGCTCAAGAGAGAGATTTCATGTCTCTGTGGACATCAAATTTTGCAGAGCTGGAGAAAGTTAGCCTGTTTTCTTTTTAAAAAATCTGTAGCAACAAGAGCAATAACAAGATGTCTATAAAAGAGGGTTTTTTTTCTCCTTTTAAAAAAATTACTGGTGCCAAAGCCAGTTTTGTGCCTCGGTGTGCATTCTGCTGTTGAAGAATAGTTGAATATTTCTTATATGAAATAAAATTTCATTCAAATGTAGTTGGGGGAAAACTTCAGATCAATAACAGTTCCTTCTCATGCAATCCACGAACTGTGTTCTCTCTAGGTTTTCATTAGGCTGAAAAAAATTTTAAACCTACCTGATTTCAACCCAAACAAGATCGCTCTAGTTTCTGTTGCTTGTTGCTCCATGTGCCAGTGGGTTATAGCGCTGAATAACTACCACGAAGTGCAGAAGGTATGCTTGCCCTCCTGAATATTACAATTTGGAAGTGACACGTTATAGCGATTAAATATCCAGAAATAATTTTTATTTAACAATACTCAAATGAACTTCTATGGAAGGAATACCTAGTGAAAAACACTTTAATCCAACATATTATGCTGACTCACACAGATAACAAGTGCTTCTGTCAAATTCTTTTATTTATGGCAACTATGTTATTGTTTTATTGGTTTTAACGTGTTTCACCATATTAACCTACTTTATATTTCTTTTTGTACACATAATTCCAGGAAAGTTAATTTTAAGAGTTAACGCTTATAATTGATAAACTTAAGTGGTATTTTTTCAAGTGAACTTGAGATTTTTTGACGCTTAAATGCTGTGACATTTTTTTTCAAGCTGGTGGGCCCTAAACAAATCCAAGTAGCTGAAGCGCAAAATGTCCTAAAAATCGCACGTCAAAGGCTGGCTGAAAAGCAAAGAGGTTTACAGCTGGTAAGAATTTGTTTTACTTGTTAAACTATCAACACTTTTATAAACTAGAAAAAAAATCAGGAAAATGTAAGTATCTCATAATCAGTTTGAGATAAAATGGGGATAATAATAAAAGTAGTAAGAGGTTGGTATTAAGTAAATACTATAGACACTATACATGAAGGTCTTAGTACCTGCCACATAATAAAACACAATAATATTAATTATTATTATGTCCATAATATTTTATGATTTGACCAAATTTCTCGCAGGAGATATCTGTCACTTTGATCTACCAATGACACTTGGCATTAGTCTGTGTTCTTAAAACATTCTGCTTAACCTGTTTATATCAATTACTCTGTTACGTCAAAAAGACCTAGTTATTCCTTAAATGTCTTGGTTTTAAATTAAAATATAGTATCACTATGAGAACTAGAAGTAGAATTGAGGCCATTAATCCTTGTCTCCTATTTAACTCACATTTTAAGAGTAAATAAAATAATATACTTCAGTCCAGTAAATTCAGCCCACTGACATCTTTTGTTTGGCTTGTACCAAAGTTCGAGGTAGTTATCAAAATTTTTTAATCTAGAGATTTCACTTAAAATGTGAGTTTCTATCTTCTCTTGAAAATGCAGAAGACCTGGCAACCCTGGGCTAGTACTCTCACGTGGCTATGATAAGGCCTTTACGTAACTTCAAGTATTTTCATTCCTAGACCCATAGGCCTTTCTTGCAAACTCAGATATATAAAAAGTATTAGACGTATTTTGAAACTATTTTCAGTTTTGTTACTTATCCATTCGCATGATGGCCATGATTTTTTGTGTTTTTTGCATTTTTATTTATTTACCTGACAAATTGTTTATTTATAATGTTGTTCTTTTGTTTTTATTATAATTAACTGGTATCCAAGAAAAAGATAAACTGCAAACTCTAGTTAGAGCCTGACTAATATTCTACGTTCCTTTCTAGCTCTCTCTCGCAGGCTTCCTGAGAAGTTTCTAATATTTTAATTGATTGAACAGGTCTATTTAAAATGTATATTTTTACACTTATGTTTTAAAATTAAGTGCAGTAGTTAACTCCATTGGTTTTAAGCCCTTCGTGGAGGTTTTCCCCTCTCTCCACTATGTACTGTCTCCTATTTTAAAAAGAAGTCTTGTTCACCTGGACCCTAATATAAAAAAATATTTCTGAAAAAAATCTAGGGATCTGGGGGGAAATAGACAGTGCCAGAACTTATCATATTACATGAGCGTTCATTAAAAATGCCACCTTATCATAAACTATATACATGGCTAACCAGTGTACTGGATGCTTGGAACTAAAAATAAAATGCTAAAAAAAAAAAAAAGTCACTTTAAGGGGAACACAGTGCCTGTTGTTATAATAGAAACGTTATGGGTTTAATTGAATTAGTAAGCTTATACTTTAATATATAAATAACTCCCTAGGCCATGGGTAGGAAGGGAGGAGTTTTCTCAGAATCATCAATACGTGAATGAGCAAGCAGACAAAACAACATAATCTATAAAAGGGCAAATAACGGAATAATGATTTTGGGTGAACCAGGAATAAATAATAAGTCAGTAGAGAAAGCATGCCAAAAGTAGCTAACGTGTACATATATTTTTTAAATTAAGTATTTTCATCAGGCTACGATCTTTAAGATGGGAGGAGAAATCTCAAATCACAAACTGCATTCAATAAGCACGATTTTGTACATATAATTATGTGCACGAACCATGTTCAGGTCTCCGTGCTAAACTCAGTCTTCCAGGATTTTGAGAAGACATGAAAATCTTTCAAAAGTATAAATCACAGTAAAATAATAAGTCTTATTATTATTATAAGACTTAATGGACTGTGAGACCACAACTCAAGAGATAACATTGGACAGTTTGTAATTACTTCTCGAGTGACTGTTATCAACAGCATGCCAGTGTGGGTTTGACGAGACTGAGACTTCACGACAGCTGGAAGGTGATGAGGATTTTAAGGACTTAAAAATAAGTCTTGTCCACCTGGACCCTGATGTAAAAAATATTACCGGTATAAGGGAAGGATGTGGGCCAAATTCCGGAGATGAGAACATTTAAGAAATGTCCAGGAGATATGAAATAAACCAATCGGACTAAAGTATAATAAAGGAGATGAAATTGGAAAGGAAGGTGGGGGTCAGATAGTGGAGGCTTTTATTAATAGGGCCAAAACTTTGGACCATATCTAGGCTTTCATTGCTATAAGAATTCATCAAATACTTTTGAGCGAGAGTTTCATCAAGGTAAGTGGTGATTTTAAAAACTTCTCTTATCAGCTCTTTATGAAAATATGTCTTTGACTGACAGCCTAGGGATAACTTAGTGGCCGATTCATCCTTTCAACATAACTTCCAAAATTCATTAGTTCCCCGGGGCTGGCCGGTGACTCTGGGGTGAAAACAGTCCGATCATTTTCTTAGAGCAAGACTCTGAATGTGAAATAAAATTTTTCTGTGTGAAAAATAAATTAGAAAATGATGAATCTTCAAATTGTTTCAAAAAAATCTATTGGGGAAGATTATTTTAAATAACATTTTAAGAAAAGCAATCTTCAGTATCAAGGAATCATTCTTTTAATTACTGCGACGTATATTTTCATCTTGCCTGGAAGATTTTCCAGATTGTGAAAATGAAGTGGTCACACACTATATTTATCATAAATAAGCTCTTGCAGCAAAATGGGAGTAGGGTTTGTCTCAGTAACAAATTGTCTCTCAGGTTGAAGAACATCTGACATTTTTGCAAGCAGCCTACAAAGATATTGTGGCCGAAAAAGACCTATTAGCAAATCGAAAACAACTGGCCACTAGGCGCCTGCACTGTGCATCTATCTTGCTAACGGCCCTAAAAGATGAGAAGGTATGACTTTCGTTTGTTTTATGCCTCCTCATAGGCTTGACAAACCCCAAGATGTCATTTTCAGTGGAGACAAATATGCATGTATGCCTCCTCAAATTATCTTACTATCCATTTTCTCATTGAGATTAGTTAGACGGTCCTATTCAGATAAAAATAAAGGAGCCCTGGGCACGTAGTCTGAAAACCGAGGTAACAGGCTGCAGAGATCAGAAGCTGGTTTCTCTTTTTCCTAGAACGTCAGCCCACTTTCGTCTCTGAGGCCCAAGTGGACCTGTCGGCGAGGGGTCAGTTCTCTCTTTGTAGTGCAGGAACAACCCGCTGAAAGGAAGGAGATGTCACTAAAAAAGGAAAAATAAAATTTATTTTGTTCTATTGGTCTCCTGACCTCTTTTAAGATGCTATTGACAAATCTAAGAATAGGACTCCTGTTCCCCTCAAACAGTTTGTTTTTTAACGGTGTTCATTATTAATTATAACACAACATGAGAAAAGTTAGAGATAACCATGATAGATCTAGCTTGGAGACCATCGATATCCAAAACCTCTCCTCATAGTATATTTTATAGCAAAGATCGGTAACTTATTTGTATTTTGCCCTTTAGACTCGATGGCAAGAAACAATCCATCAAATAGACCAGAAGCTGGAAGGAATTCTGGGTGACATACTTCTTTCGGCCGCGTGCGTTGTCTACAGTGGAGTGTTAACAGCAGAATTTCGCCAGTTGATTGTGAACAAGTGGGAGAAGCTTTGCGCTCACAACAACATTCCTTTGTCTTCCAACTTCTCTTTAATTGAAGTCATGGCCCAGAAACATGAGGTAGAGACATTTCTAGTAACCCGTGCAGTGGCCGCTGTCGTTAATTTGGATTTTGCGTGCATGTGCATTGTTCTCGCTTGGATCTTTCCCCAGAATTTTTTGGCTAAGTGGAAATACTGAAGCTTGCCCCAGGCCTTAAAGTTATTTTAAGTTACAGGAATAATACCTCAGTTATTTACATCTCCTGTTTCTCATCCTCTGGGCAAAATACCCCTTTTTTCATTGTAATCTTACTACCCCGTCTAATAAATATAGCCGATTTCTCTCCTTGAAACTCTTTTTTCATTAATAGATTGGTGAACTAATTAAGCCACAGGTAATGTTCTTAGAAACAGCCAAAAATATGGACCTGACATTTATGAATTTATCAATAAATACTTGTCTATCTTTGTAAGTTCTATGCTGATGTTGAAAAAAAAAACACTTTTTTAATCCCCAGAGAGTAATTTTAGACTGGTTCCCCTGCTGAAAACTCAACTTAAACTGACCATTCAACCCACAAAATCTCAGAAGCCAAATCTGGAAGACTCAGTATTCTGAAGTTGCCAGTTTTTTCCAAATGGATCTATAGATCCCACGTACCGTAGCCCCCCTTTATCTGCAGGGGATATGTCCAGAGACTCCCCCAATGAATGCCTGAGGCCTTGGCTAGCACCAAGCCCTACGCATACCTTTCTATAGACCTTTTCCCTTAAAGGAAGCCTTTGATAGCTTCTCTTTGGCATATCACAATCGCCAGCATCACTCCTCTTGTATTTTGGGGTCATTATTAAGTTAAATAAAGGTTCCGTGAATGCAAGCACTGCAATACCACACAGTCGATCCAGTACCTGAGATGGCTACTAAGAGACTGAAGGGCAGGTCTATGCGGTAGAATATTAAGGATGTGAAGAAGTCTGTGAAACAATGAGAGCACTGATGGTCTCGTTCCAGATCAGCCGATGGCATCATCAGGGGCTACCTCTCGGCCAGTATTCAGCGGAGAATGCCATCTTGATCAAGAACGGCCTGCAGTGGCCACTGCTAATTGACCCGCATAAACAAGCCTACAACTGGATCCGTCAGATGGAAGGATCTAGGCTGCAGGAGCTCTACACTGAGGACAGCAATTACGTCAAAAAAATTGAAAATGCTATGAAAACGGGAGGGAGTATCCTCCTGCAGGTATTTGTACAAAATGACCTAATTCCCGAATTCCACCTAGTTGACACACGTGTGCACTAAACGTAAAGACTGAGTTTTAAATGACAGGTAACTTTGTCAGGGGAAAATAACAAGAGAATAGCAAGATTGACATTTTTAGAAAGCCCTGTCTTTTCAGCTGATTTATTTATTGTAAGACGATTTTGGGTTTTTTGTTTGTTTGTTTTCTGTCTGTTGGGTTTTTCAGAATCTCCCTGAAACATTGGCTCCAAGCTTAAAGGCAATTCTGAAGAAGGACATCTACCAAAGAAGAGGACAATATTTCATAAGGGTGGATGATTCTGAGATTGAATACAATTCCAAATTTAGGTAACGTCTCTCATAGTTAAACTGAGTCAAACGTTCATATTTTTTGAGGCAATAATGTTGAAGGTCCCATAGGTCAGTCCGATGAGCCGGAGGAAGAAGTAAGATTGCATCTAAATGTTCTTTTTATTTTCCCTGTTTCCAGTTTTTGTTTTGTTCATTAGTGCACAGAATAGAGAACAGATTTGTATTTATTAAGTCGTTGCACACCGCCAATATTTTTCAAACTCTGCCAGATGAAACCGGTGGGTTCCACGAAGAGTCTTCAGAAGCTGTGAGGGAAGGGTAGCAAACAGAAAGCCGGGTCTCGCTTGGTCCAGAGGATGTCGATGTGATCTGTTTGCCTAACATTTTATTTGGACAGGAAAAGTCTCTGCTTCCATAAAAAAAAAAAATAAAATAAAATAAAAAATAAAAATAAACCCATATTGGATATCTAGAGCAAAAAAATAGAGACTTCTCGCCTGGGCAGATAAGCATCTGCCGTACTCCAAGCAGTAACAGGGCTTCAGAGATTCGACTCCCTCCAGCTGACTTCTCAAAGCACCATTAGACAGTCAGGTGGGATTAGCACACAAATGCAATTTCCAAGTGAATAAGACATTTGAGGCACAAGCATTCCCTCCTCCATTTCATAAGCAGAACTTTGCCGACAAAACAAGTAATCAGCGAGGAGCATTCGAAGATGCTTTCAGCGACCCCCGGCCTGGTGCATTGAGCTTGGTTACTGGGACAGTGACAGACTGATTCCTTGACCAGTGGCCCTGACTCAACGCCGCCGCCACCGCTGAGTCCTCCCCCTAGGGCAGGGCCGTCAAAGCCCGACTCCCCAGAATTCCCTTCCAGCCTCCTTCCTTCCTCTAAACACTCCCAAAGCACGTTCTTCAAAACAGGATTTTAACAGGTGTCACTCAAAGAGGAATCCGGTGCTTTTGAGAAGCTCCAGGTTAAAGTTGAGCAAGAGTCTTCCCTGGTTAAATAGACTTTTATTAATTATATGGACTTTTGTTTTCATTAAAACTCCTGAATTTAACGCACCCTCTCCAGAAAATAGCATCCTAGAGAATACCCTTGGAAAACGTTAACTCATTCTTTATTTCTCACTAAATGCTACGTGATCGGTTAAGCAAACAGCTCTAGGAAGACTCATAGGTAACGTTTTTCCTGAATTGACAACCTGGTCACCACGTTTGAATTGGACGTTCGAGGAGGTGGCGGAAGACCCTGCTTTAGCGGCTGGGCCGGCAAGGGATTGTCACTTTCTGTCCATGGGATATAGGCAACTTATTTAACCTCTCACAGGTTCAATTCCCTTTAGAAAATGGAAAGAGGGCTCTCCCTGTTTTATTGGGTTGCAGTGAAGACTAAACAAGGTCCAGAATCTGACCGCTCCCGGCCGCTGCTGCTCGTAGCACTGTCACCTCTCACATGCCAACCCGTATCCCAGGGCCCTGCTTGCCCAGCTCCGTCTTCTGCAGACGACTCTCCAGACAGCAGCCAGAGTGGTCCTCCGCTCAGGTCCCTCCCCTGGCTTCTCACTCGGGGAGAAAACCGCAGTCCTGGCGGGAGGTCAGAACTGCCCGTTAGCATTTTTCTTTACTCTGGCTTCTTTCTTAGCCCAAATGTAGTATGGACATGGTTTGCGGTTGTATTTTTTAGGTCAGAAATAGCAAATGCACTCACGTCGTTTAAATTGAGAGCCTGCTTGTGTGCAAGGCTGAATAACACTAAAAATTGACCTTGTTTCCCTCCAGGAGAAATGTTTTTTTTTTTCCATTATTAAACACATGTTTCATTTTTTTCCCTCTGCATGTCCACTGAACAACTGGGGCCTCTCCCATGTTTTAGGTTGTACATATCTACGGAAATAGACAACCCCCATTTTCCTCCATCCGTTTACAACTTTGTTACTATGATCAACTTCACGGTGACGTTCCAAGGGCTGCAGGATCAGCTCTTATCTACTGTGCTCAGTCACGAAGTTCCTCATTTAGAAAATCAGCGTTACCAGTTACTGGAGAGTATCTCCGTCGACGCTATGACTCTTGAGGAACTGGAGGAAAAAGCACTAACCGTCCTGCAGAACGCACAAGGTGAGTTACTCAGCCATACTGGGAGGCCTTTGCAAACCTTCGTGAATGCTGCAGTTAAAGTTGTAAGGACCGTAGTCTGACTTGGCACCAAAACTACCAAATCTCCCATTTTCACCAAAAAACTGATTGATACAGACAAGTCACCGCATTTCTAAACTTAAAAACATTGTGGATTTTGCTGTTCCTCAGTTCCTACCCCTGCTTTAGCTCATGTTTCAGGACATTTTCCACCCTGTACTTAGGAAAAGCTGTAGGGAAAATCTCACAGAGGCTGGTTAGTGTCCTCCTCACCCTATGCCTGTGCTTCGGGGTGCCTGACATCTGTGAGCGGTGGCCCACAGCTTAGGGCCAGCGTCACCCTTCAGTAGAAATGTGGTACCCACATCATGGAATGTAATAATCGCACAATGCTTCTCAACGGTCGTTTCAAGCTGCCTTTAGTTTCAGGTATCACATTTTAAGAGGACTGAGATGTGTTCAGAAATAAGCTTGGTGAGGAGTCTAGAATTCATGTCATTAAAAAAAAGAAAAAACAACGACTTGAGAATGGGAATGTTTAGCCCATAAGACAGTAGAGTTTATAATGGAAACGTAAGAGCTGTCGCACCTATTCGAAAGGGATAGAATTATCATCTGTGGTTTAGAGCAGCCCACCAGTGGGATGAGGAATCGGTTTCGTGAGTCATTGTCAGCTGTTTAAAAAAGTAGAATACCACAGGCAATATCAGAGGGTGTCGCACGAAATGCTGGTACCCTCGTTATTGTCAGGAAATTTTATTTTCATTTTCTCAGTGTATAGTGGGTCCCAGTGGGAATATATTCCTTCTGATAGAAGGGCTGCTCATTATGTGCCTGTAAGAAAAATGGAATCCACAGACACTAATCTAAAGAAGAGATGAGGGAGTCTGTGCTGTTAATCCAATTTTATTAGAAATGTGACTTCTCTGCACGTCAGAGCTCCTCTCTGAAATAAAATGAACAAAAAAACCAACAGAAAAAAGAAAAAAAAAAAAAGCAGCTCTTACAGAGAGTACAAAATGAAGAAACCGCCGTGTAATATTCCAGTGGTTTTTGTTTATTTTTGATTGTCTTTAGGGTATGTATTAGATGACGAGGAAATTGTAGACATCTTAAGAAAAACCAAAATTACATCGAACGAAATTTCGAAGCGCATCGACGCCGCGGAGAAAGCGGAAAGCGAAATCCAGGCCACACGGAAAAACTACCTGCCCATCGCCACCCGCGGGGCCCTGCTCTACTTCCTGGTGGCTGGTCTCACTCAGCTCAGTCACATGTACCAGTTCTCCCTCGACTGGTTTCAGCGAGTTTTTGTTGCATCCGTCGTTTCCAGACGCGAAAAGCAGGAACGCACCTTGGAAAGAGAGAGGGCGTCTTGGAAAAAAGTTCCAGAAATGGCAGCCCGCTGGCAAGAACCGAAGTCAACGTGCGAGAAAGGTCTCTTCGAGGAGCATCTCGAACACTCAATAGATGCGCTGACAAGGAACGTTTTTGAGGTGAGACGTTGTTTAATGTGAATCTGGCAGATGCGTTCCGTCTATCCCTGTTGATCCAAGTTGCCTTTTCCCCCCCTAGGTGGTGTCTTCAGCTCTATTTAACAAGCATAAACTTTGCTTCTCCTTTCTGCTTTGCACTACAATCATGCAAAATAACGCCAGTGAAAGTCTCACTCAGGATGACATCGGGTCCCTGCCGGACAAAGAGTGGAACATCTTCTTATACTCTGGCATACTGACGAACATTAAAGGCGTAACACCCCAGCCTCGCCTCAATAGTGAGTAGAAGTAATTGCTCTGGATTTAGCAAAGAGCCCATTAAAACCGTGTTTCCCTGAAAAACACGAAAAGATTTCTAAGGTGCTCCAAGTCAACACTTAATATTTCTTAAACTAAAAGCAGCTTCGGTTCGAGTGTGGGGTCTAATCCATCGTTCCGTCCTGTACACTGTCGTGCATGTAATTGGCACGTGATAACTTCTGAGTGAGTGGACGAATGAATGAATGAATGAATGGCCATTGCTGTGGTTATTACAATCCTCATCTACACGATTGTGGAGACTGAGCAGTCCCATGACCTGTAGGCTGGAGCACCAGGAAAGCTAGTGCTATAATTCGGCCTGAGTCCAACGGCCTGAGAACAGAGGAGCTAGCGGATGGTGTAAGGCCTGGTCCAAGTCCTGAGATCATCTGAGGGCAGGAGAAGATAAGGCTCAAGGGAGAGAATAATTTTGCCCTTTCTGTTTTTTGTCCGAGTTAGCCTCTCAGTGGATTGCATGATGCCCACCCAAACTGGCGAGGGCCATCTTCAATTCAAATGCTAATCAGCCTCTGCAGTCAGGAGGGCCAGTTCCTACAATAAATCCCCTCTCATATATCTGCATATATCCTATTAGTTCTGTTTCTCTGGAAAACCCTAACAGAGTAACCACACACACACACACACACACACACACATCAAAAAAAAATCTATAGAATATACACAAAAAGAGAATAGAATCAGTGAATATGATTACTTTTTAAAAAATCACTACAACACAAAGGCAGTAAGAAACAAACGGCGGGACGTACAAGCTGTAAGACATACAGAAAACAGTTAACGAAATGGCAAGAGTAAATCCTTCCCTGTCGATAATTAGCATAAATGGATTAAACTCTCTGATCAAAAGACTTCGACTGGCTTATGGGGTAAAACAAAACAAAACAAAACAAAACAAAACAAAACAAAACAAAGCAATACAACTGTATACTTGCGACAAGAGACTTACTTTAGAGTTTAGGATACACGTAGGCTGGAAGTGAAAGGAGAGAGAGAGAGGACAACCAAAGGAGATAGAAGTGGCCATACTGACGTGAGAAAAAAAATAGATTTGAAGTCAAAAATGTTAGAAAAGACAAAGAAGAACATTATATGATGACAAAAGGATCCGTTCATCAAGAAGAGGTTAAAACTATGAATTTTTATGCACCGGACCTTAGAGCTGCTAGTTCCGTAAAGAAAACACTGATGGACGCGAAGGGGGAAATAGGCAACAGCAACACGATGGTGGTAGGAGGCCTCGATGCCCCACTCTCAGTCCTGGGTGGCCCACCAGACCCAAGACCAAGAAGGGAAGAGAGGCCTGGAACACCCCAGTGGAGCCCGGGGCCTGACGGGGAAGGGAGGAGGGAAGGCTTGTTTCCAGGTGCACAGTTGCTCATTTGCAGGGAACGTTCCGGATACCTGTTTCACAGCATCACGGAGATACTTAACGCTCCTGAACCGTACACTTAAAGCCGGTCCCGCCGGGGGAGCACGGCGGGGGGAGTGCAGTCAGCATCAGTATCAGGGCTAAGAGAGGGGCGGGGAGGGCGAGGGCAACTGCCGGGATGGATTTAGGGACGTCATCAGATACTTGAAACTAATTTAAACAATAAGTTTATTTTTAAAAATGGTTAAGATGGTAGATTTTATGTTTTATTCACAACAAAGCATCCTCTTCTATGTAGTTAATTTTTAGACAAGGTCACTTTCTCCCAGCACCACGTGTTTAGTTAGCATCCACTCTGTCACGGGTGACTGGAGGGTAAAGGATGCGCGGCTCCCGGAGCCATCATCCCCGCCTCTCCCTCCAGGCCTGTACGAAGTCTACAAGAGCCAGCACCTGCACTGGCTGTCGGCCCCCCGGTGGAAGCAGTGCCAGTACGTCGGCAGTCAGCTGGAGCCCTTCGCGCTGCTCTGCAAGTCCCTCCTCTCCAACGCGCGGCAGTGGACCGCGTTCAAAAACTGCGCGGCTCCGTACTTTCTGACCGGCACGCCCTTCTCTTCGGAAACCGCGTCTCTGGCGGGGAGTGGAAAATCGCCCGAAGAAGGTAAGGAGAGGGGCCCAGCCTTTTAACTGACACGATCGTGGCTGTGAGTGCGGCTGGCGATCGTCAGCTGGTGAGCGTAGCGCAGCACCCCATGTCACGGCAAACACAGGGGAGGGGAGGGCCACCAGGGTGGGAGCCGGTCCCCTGGTCTTTCACGTGACGCTCACGACCGCCTTGTGGGGTGGTTGTCACGAAGGTCGTCGCCACTCTGGTGCGAAGTCGAAGTTTTGGTCTTCGACTCTAAACAAGACTGTGCAGACGACAAATATGCGTCCTACATGCCGGATACGGGTTTCATGTGACATCCGCGTGTTTTTTTAAATTGCGTAGGGAATAGGTCGGACTTCGAACGACTTGCTGTTTTCAGCACGTCGTTTCCTGCTCGTCTTCCCATTCTGAACTCCCTTCCTCGGCTTTCCCTGCCCCTGCCGCCCACATCGCCCTGGTCAGGAGCCGGCCTAATGTGTTTTCCTTCCACGTTTCTCTCCATTTTTTGCTTCCAGATTTTTGCCACAATCTACGTTTGTGTGATGCGCTGACATAAACATCGCTACGCGTATTTCCTTTGCTTTCATTCCTCTGAGATGGTGACCAGAAGTAGAATGGCCGAGTCAAAAATAGATTGTTTTTACGTTGACAGCTGCTCCCGGGTTGTTTTTCTGAAAAGTCCATGATCATTGGGTTTGCCATTCTCACTTAGCCCATCTTTACTGGCTTGTTTCTCTCTCTTTCTGTCCGTTTACAAGAACCTCTTGGCGTACAAGATGATTAAATTTTGTCCTTAATTTAAAGCTGTTCATTTTTTTAATTCAAATATTTTTTTTCATAACTTGTCATTGTCTATTGTATTTTGTTTAAATGTTCGCATAGTCAAATTTATCTATTTTTTTTTCTTTTATAGTTCCTTGACTTCCACTTTTGATTAAGACGTTTTCTCCCCCCCACCCCCCTAGAGTTTTCTCTCTGGGTCAATATTGTTCTATTTTGTCGCCTTTGTCACTTTTCAATTTTGGATTCATCACTTGTTATGCTATAACAGTCAATATCTTCGAGTTAAAGGAACTTTTTCCTGACCCATTTTAGAAAGGGAAGATCTTTTTATTTTTCAGATAACCCCAAATTTATCCATTTGTAACTATTTTTCAGGATCACGGACTTTTATTAAGATGAGCAACTCTATTTTAGTTGTATTAAAAAAAAAAAGCTATTTCTATGATCGGTAAGTTGTATTTAAAGTTAAACATTGGGGAAATACCGTAGAACTGTAAGGTAGGAAGAAATGATAGCTGTACCTAGGATGACTGGAAACGAAAAGTAGAAGGCGCCTCACCTTGCAGGGGAGCGTGATCCAGTGGGACTCGACTGCCGTGGAGAGCGGGGTCAGCGTTCAGTTTTTCAAAAATTCGAGACTCTTGTTGTATTTCTATGCGATCCTTATTCTTTCTATCTTTCATGGGTAGCTTATGGATGAAGATCTCTAACCTCTCAAGTTACTAGTTTGCGTTTCTCAGAAAAAAACTTCACATGTGCAGGAGCAGGTGCTGGCTCTGCCCTTTGCCTCTCTTTTTCCCTCCAGCATCTTTAAGCACGTCCACCAACCTCTTCGCCAGGGCCAGGCTGAAACTTAAATCTGCCTAAACGTCTACCTCTTTTGCTGTGTTAAGCATAGTTGGTGATGTCTCCAATCCCAGAGGAATAAAGCTCGCCTTAAAAGTTGTCAGCCATGCGTTTTTTAAAAAAAAGAACTTCACAACTCTATAACAAAAATTTTAATTTTGGTATCTTTTAGCGACCCAAAGAATTTGATTGTTAATCTCGGTTTCTTTCTCTCAATTTTTATCTAGCCGAACTCCTGAACGACGACGACGAATTGTGTGATGCTGTAAATTTTCCCTGGGAGAAGCTCACTCCATTCCAAAGGCTTATTTTGGTAAGATGCGCGCTGAGAAGATGTTGGCGTTCTAAACGTTTCGAGCTCTTGACATCAGTCCCTTAACCCGTTCGAATAGGAAATTCCAGAAACCCAACGTTGCTTTCACAAGCTAACGCTAGAGGGATGCGCTCACCCCATCGTGGCGTTTCTCTGCCGTGGAGGGGGTCCAGTCAGAGCGACATCCCCGGCATCTCTCGGTCCCCTGACTCCTCCCTAGAGAGGGGCAAGGACCTGCAAGAAGGGTGGCTGCGAGAGGTAAGCTCAGAGGGCATCGTTCGGCCCTTTCTCTCCTGCCCCTTCAGGATCCGCCTGCCTGCGGAAAGCGTATTTTCCGCTCTGCTTCTCGTGCTGCAAATCACACAGGAGCAGACCCTGGCTCTTTCGAGGAAGGCCAGTGACGGGCAGGCAGGCCTGTCTGATCCTAGGGTCTGGTGTCAGGAAGCACACGCTCCTAAGCCACGTGCACCGGCTTGGCCTTTCTGGTTACGAAAAGGCACGTTTTGCCTGACCCCTCTGTTTCGTGACTGCTTCGGGGCGGGGAGGGGCGAGGCTGGCGGGCGAGGGATGTGAGCAGGTGTCATTCGTGAGGCCCTGAAAGCATCAAAAGCTCCCTGTACGCTGAGCGCCTTACATGAGCTGTTTTATTTCATCCTCGTGATAATCTCAGGAGGGGAGGCACAATCATCTCCCCGCTTTCACGGATCGGGAAGCCAATGCTCGGAAAAGGCCTGCCGAAGCCGTAACTGAAACTCAGACCATTTGGCTCTAAAGTCTGGGCTCTTGGCTGTAACGCTGTGCTATGCTTTACCAAAGCAGGTCACCCTGAATTCATCCTTATCACCTCGGACGATCTTTTTGTTTGTTTGTTTGTTTGTTTTTACGGTGACATTGGCTAACAAAACCCAGCAAGTGTCAGCTGCACACTTTAACAGTCAGGCACATGTATGTTTACACTGGGTGTCCACCTCCCAGGGTTAGATTTCTTTCTGTCGCCACGAATTCAACCCCTACTCACCCCTTTACGTCCCTTTCTCCGCCTCCTCCCCAACCCTCTGGTGACCACTTGTCTATAGCCCACGCCCATGCGTCTCTATCTGTCCTGTCCGCTTTTTGCTTTTATAGGTTTATATCCCGCATATAAACGAGATCATGTGCTTTTCAACTTTTTCTGCCTGGCCTATTTCGCCTAGCATGATTATCTCGAGGTCCATCCCCGTTGTCGCCTATGGCAGCGTTTCATCCTTCTTACGGCTGAGTAATCTTCCATCGTATGTATGCACCACGGCTTCTTTATGCAGTCATCTGTTGTAGGGCATTCTGGTTACTTCCATGTCCTGGCCACCAGGAATAATGCCGCTATAAACACAGAAGTGCAAATATCTTCTGGGATATGAGTTTTAAGGTCTTTGGGGGTAAATCCCCAGGAGAGGGATTGCTGGATCAGATGGTAGATGAATTCTTAGTTTTCTGAGGACCCTCCATACTGTTCTCCATAGTGGCTGTACCAATGTGCGGTCCCACCACCAGGGCACGAGGGCTCCTTCTTCTCCGCATCCTCTCCAGCATTTGCTATTGCTTGCCCTGTTGATTCATTTTGTTTTCCCATTTACTCTCTCGTTTAGTGGGGGAACACGCCCTCCTCTCACTCCCCTCGCGACCCTAACCTCCTGCAAATGCCAGCCTGGACAGCCAACGCTATTTCTTTTCGCCTTAAATTTGATCTTTGCAACATTTAAAAAAAAATGCATCTGGATTAGAGACATGCTATATTTGTCCTGTAGGTTTTTTTTGGTCATTTTTCAACCTTGCGATAGCAATTGATCACTAAGCAAATGGATTTGAACTTAAGGAGATCTTTCTTGACCAATTCTTGATTGATCAATAAAGGAGGAGCTAGCAACATGAGAGTGACATTTGGGAGCCCAGATCCTCAGCAGCGACAGTGTCAGAGGACTGTCCCCGATGGCCTGTTTCATTGGCCACTTCTAGCTCTTTCATTAACTGGATCTACTGGGTGAACTGGATTTCCATAGACGGGCACAGCAGAGCAGGAAGAAACCCTGGGGGCAAGGTCTCCTTTTGCAGAATCGGGGACCGTACCTCGGATTTTTACATCCGCAGCAAGATCTCAGAGCATGAAAGAGAGAGACACAAGGTGGCCCTGGTGTCTGGCAAGGGCCCGATGAGGGGCAAGAGCTAGAACGGCAGCGCTTGGCGGACACCACCAGGGAGCACAGCGAAGAAACATTTAAATGCTGAAGATGAAGACTCGGTCTCACGGCCCACAGCCCTCATGAAGATCCAGAAGTGGAACCTCTCAGGTGAAAGGAGGCTTTTCGGCACGCGCCTGGCTGGCTCTCTAGCCCACCGTACCAGTGAGCGTCGTCCAGAGCATATGCTGCGCTGTTTGGAGGGGATCAAAACTGTTAAATCAGCACGAAAAATCTGGAGAAGTGGCAGTTCTGTAGCAAGAGGAGCACTATGTATACGAATTGGTACGAAGAAGAGGGCTTCACACAAGCCAACTCATGAAATCTTGCCAAGAGTTTAGAGACTGTGCAGTCCCTCGTCTAAGGATGGAGGGACCGACCTCTGTGCCTGGGACTGGATTCGGTCCCCAACGTCTGCAGTGGGGAAATGTGTCCGCGATGAAAGAGGAGGTGTTGGCTTGAGGCTGCAGACGTCAGAATGACTGGGCATACACTCAGAGCAGATGAGCGCCGTGGGTGTGGCCACGTTGTCCTGGGTCATCCCGACCGGGCCATAGGACTGGGCAAACCGACCTTACAATTGTCAGAGGAAAGTTTCATGTCAGAGGCCAGGCTTGGGTTTCTGTCTTCCCATGATTAGCCTGGGACTCCGGAGGAGGGGCTGCTTCAGAAGTGTTGCTGGGATCTTTATTTTTTTCTTTTTTTTTTTTTGCAGGAAGATGATAGGTAAGAGATGGCCTGAGATTAGGTTGGGAACCAGATGTTGGGCCTGTGTATGATGCCCATTTTGCCCTGGGATGCTGTGTGATGTGCTTGGCTTGCCAGTAGGTGGTGGCGTTGATGCTAGCTCTGCTTTAGGAAGGATGAACGTTCCATTGATTTTGCATCTTTTGTCATTTGTGCATTTACTTGGCATTGTTCTCATGTCATCAGATTTCTCATAGGAGAGAATTCTGAGGGGCTTTTGCTTGTTTAAATTACAAAAATGGGTTTTTACATCGTTAATAAGGAATTCGTGGTGACAAAAATGGAAAAATAAATATCTTTTTTTTGGGGGGGGGTCCAAAAAAAGGAAAAAAAAAATCAATAACTGCAGTTTCCCCACCACACGTGCTCTCTCCCGTTAACCTTTCCAGCACAAGGAATGCCTGACTGACAACCTACACAATGAATACATCTTAGGGGGGGTGGTTGTTTGTTGTTTGTTGTTTGTTGTTGTTGTTTTACTATAGTGAATATCCTTTCAGTGGTTTTTAAAGTTACCTTATCTTCCCTATTTTCTTTTTTAGATCAAAATTCTTAAACCAGAACGTTTAAAGAATTCAGTGAGAAAGTTTGTAACCGAAAAACTGGGAAGCGAATATATTCACAGAACTGGAACCAATTTCAAAGCATTATATAAAGAATCCAACGCGAGGACTCCCCTGATACTTATTCACTCCCAGGGTAAGCTATTTATAAACGGTTAAGATGACGATAACGACGTTTGTCAAAAGATGCAGAGAAGTAGGCTCTGTGTCAGGTTATTCTGTGTTTAAAATATGTTGCTATTATTTAAATAGTTGGGAAAGGAACAGATTTAAATTTCGAAGTACATTAAGGATAAATCTTTCTAAAAGTGTAAAAGAATAAAGAAAAATAAGATTTCCCAGATTCATGAATACAGAAAAATTTATCAGCACTAGTTTTCTGTGCAGAAAATGCCTCACGAATACATGTTATTGATCAGAAAGTTGGGATTTCCCTTGAACTTAGTAATTCTTTTAATTAACATTAATTTGTGAAAAAAAATAGATATGTTATAAAATAACCTATCAGAAATGGCCCTGCTGATCCAGCCCTTGTATTCTTCAAAACTCCAAACACTTTTTTTTTTTTGGTCTTTGATCTACAGACCTTAAGCACAATATTTTCTTCATTTATCATCTCCAAGTCAGATATGTCTTTAGAATTCACCATTTTCAAACTTCGACTCTCTTGGGCAGAAATCTTGTCCCCAATGCCTCCATGTTGAGGCTTTCTCATCTGAAACGATTTGTGTGTAAAGCAACTGGCTATGTGCCTGACACACTCATGACAGGTGCTGTCCATTTCTTCAAGACTTGGCGCAAGATGGCAGCGAGGGCGCCAGCCATCACACCCACATCCTAAACACCAAATGGAGAATAAAACAATTATATAACAATCTAACAAACATTATGGCCAAAGCCTATTCAGACAACTTAGATGCCCATAAATAACCACAAGAGAGACTGAAAATAAAGTATTTTAACTGGGTTCACAGCCATCTCAAGTAACGCTGGGGTTCAGCTACAGAGGAAGAAGGGGCAAGTGATGTTGGAGTCGGTAACCTGCAGTTGCTACTGTAGGTCGCTATGGTCACACCCATATGTTAGAAACCTCAGTCACCCAGTTAGCAAGTGGCAGCGTCAGAATCTGAACACTAGGTCCTAATTTCAAATCTCCCACCGCCACTCAGAAAGTAGCAGGTTGTGTTTTTTAAGAGGGAATTCAGTGAGTTTACCGTTGTGCGTTCCTCTCCACATTGTTACCCAGGGATCGATCTCACCAACACCCTCCTGAAATTTGCACAAGAGTTCAAAGGGACGACCCGTCACGTGGCCGTGCTCTCTCTGGGCCACGGCCAGGCGGCCAAAGCCGAAGACCTCATCGTGAAGGCCCTAGCCAAGCCAGAGCAGTGGGTCTTCCTCCAGAACTGCCATCTCGCAGCAGCGTTCATGCCGAAGCTTTGCACTATTGTGGAATCGTAAGAGTTTTACATTTCTTGGTCAAAGAGCAGACGTGTCATCGAAACGATGAAGTGCCACAGGGAAAGGCAGCATTTATTGTGCTTTAATAGGGATGAAACAATGTGTTGGGCCACTCGGAGGAAACTTAAGCCCTGTGAGGGCTCTGTTTTTCTAAGAACTTGAAAACGGCACTAAACATGCATCAGGTTTTATTAGAAAAAAGAGCCTCTCTAGTTTTTTACTTTCCATCTTATTTATTTCTTTCCTTCTCAAGCTCTCACTCTCAGTAGATGAACAGGCATACGTACAGAGACATCCTGTCAGCCTTCTGAAAGTGTATGAAGATAGAAACAATATGATGGCAGATAGTAATTAACAATATGTAAGAAACATTCCATCCCATCAGAGTAGAATTAAGAAAAATTCATATTTCTTTATCAAATCAAGCCTTTAAATATTTAAGACTATCACCCTCATGCCTACGGTGGAATTAAAAAAAAATTAATTCTCAATATGCTGCTGAGAGAAAAAAGAGCAGGAAACAAACAGGATATACAATATAATTTTTTGTTAAAAAAGAGAGAAAGAGAGAAAGAGAAAGAAAGAAAACATACTTATACTTAGTTGAATTTCAGATCGTTTTTATTTTTCTGTTTAATTTTGTATTTGGTGATTTGTTTTGGGGGGGGTTGTATTGTTTGCTTTCGTTTGCTTTGGTTTCTTTTGCAAATTAAAAAAAATTAATTTCAGACTTGCAGAAGAGTTGAAAGAATAGTTTCCCAATTGCTAACATGTGCCCTCTCATTTTGTTCATATGTAATTTTTTTTTCTGATTTGAAAGTAAATTGCAGACACGACTCTTAAAATACTTCAGTGTGTTTACTGATTATTCTCACCAACCAGACTTAATCATATCTAGCTTATTGTCCCAAAGATATCTTTTATTGCAAAAAAAAAAAAAAGGTTCTGGTTCAGGTTCCAGTTAAGGATTTCTCACTGCAGTCAGTTGCCATGGCTCTTAAATCTCCTTCGATTCAGAATAGTCGTTCAGCTGTGTTTGTCTTTCATGACTTTGACACTTTTAAAAATACCAGCCGGCTATTTTGGAAAGAGTTCATGGATTTGGGCTTGTCTGCCATTTCCTTATGGTGAGGTGAAGCTAATGCAGGAAAACCACAGGAGCAACGCGATATCCTCCTTGGTACCTCATGCCGAGAAGCACATGAGGTCGCCGCGTCCCCTTCCTGGTGGTACCGACATCTGTCACTTGATCAAAGAGGTTTCTACACCTGTTGGGTCTTTCAAACCACACATATACATTTCAACTTTTAACCCACTGGTTTTAACATCCCCCGATAATTTTTTTTACTGAATTATCACTATTTTATTTACCAACGGCGACTTTCTAACTTCACAACTTTTTCTGAATTTATTCAGCGATGTTCTGTAAGAAAGAGAGCTCCCTTCTCCCCCATTTATTTATTAACTTGTTCATTTGTATCAGCGTGGACTCATGGACTCCCACTTTATTCAGTGGATTGTAGTCGTTCTGTCGTCATTTATTTTGATGTTCACTTGTCCCAGTGGAACTCTTCATTTTTTTCTTAATTCGTAATTTTCCCAGGTCTTTTGCAATGCGTAGATATCACTTTTGTACATGGGGGAGGAAAAACTACCTTTTAAGATAGGAATGAATGGGTCCTGTGCAAACTGCCTAGAAGCATGAAAGTTTTTAGGGGCGTCCGATAAGATCTTTGAATTCGAAGGTCACTTAACACATTGAAACGCTGTGATTCTTAGACCACGTTGGTTCGGCTTCCGTTATTTACGTCGATGTGTCAATTTTTTACTTTGCAGATTTAATAGTCCCGAGGTGACCGTGGACCCTGAGTTTAGGCTCTGGTTAAGCTCAAAATCAGACAGTTCTTTCCCAATTCCTGTTCTTCAAAGGAGTTTAAAGGTAAGGACAACGTATAAAAGATTTTAATCCTGACCGAGGAGCACAGTGTAAATGTAAACAAGCTTGCATCGCAGTTCGGAAGTAGGAACTGAGTCTAGTTCTAGCATGTTAAGTTTCTGCCCTGTGCTCAGCCCTGTGCTGTGGACCAGGAAGGATGCTAAAGGAGCAGACGAGATCCCTCCTTACAGACGGCTCACAACTTCGATGTTTATTTTCTCAAACAAAGATGCTTAGGCTTCCAACTCTGATAAACGGGGCTATGGAATTTGCCCGTTGCTTTTCCAGCTTCTTCCTGTCTCTGCTTCCCCTTAACTGTTGCTCAGTTGTTATGAAGCCTCTGGAAAGGGTCTGGCAGAAAGCGGCTTGAGACTATTTATTGACTGAAAAAATCCTAATTAAGGATTATCTGTGACTTCTACTCATCTCCATCACCACTGAGTTTGAGTAAATGCTAAAACTTAGCCAATGCTGTTAAACGAGTGTCTGGTCGACCAAAAGGTGTGGAGTCTAATAGCAAAGAAAACTAACTGATGGCAGCGGTCACAGAGATGCGAGTCCGGGCATTTGTCCTGCTTGAACAGAGTCAGAGTAAGGGTGGAGGACATTGGGAAGACGGGGCACTGTCCTGATGGAGTCCCAGTCCAACCTGAGAATAAATCAGATTCTCTCTTGGGAAGCAACAAAGCTTCTCCCTGCCACACTGCTCCCCAGCTCTGCCCGGGCTCCTGGGTACATTCACCCGAGCTGAGCTGACGGTCGGTTCTGAGCCACTTCCCAACAGCCTGCCCTTGGGTTGGAAAAAGGACAGAAGGTGGATTGGAGAAATCCACATTTTTAGTGTAGGAGCCCAGGGTATTCCATTTCTCTCCCAGGGTTGGGCAGGTTGTGATCTCAAACAGCGTTTTCTCTTTGGGCCGGGAGCGGTGGTTTTAGGAGGTGAAGGGGCTGGGCAGGGAGAAGGGAGGGGGGCAGGGAGGCACAGGAACAAAGCTGCAAGGGACGTTTCTCCGCGAGTAGGTCCACTCACTTCTAGGAAAAGACCAAATAAATGATGGCATATTTACATGATGAAAGAGTCTGCTGCCTCTGAAAATAAAACTCTACAGGAACATATAATGACAGGAGAACACAGAATAAGTATGGCAAAAGGCAGAATGCAAAGGAAGACATGTTATATGAATTTTGTAAAAGAAAATAAAGAGGAAAAAATATTACACAGAAGCAAATATAACCCAATGTTATCAGTAGCTCCCCTTAGGTGGCATGTTATGAGTGATTTTGAAATATTTTAAAATATTTTATATTGTTTTATCTTATGATAAATACATTAGTGGGTACTTTTGTTTTATGGATTTTATATTTTCTTACATTTTTATTTCTTTTTTTTCTAAAATTCTTACCACAAGCATGTGCTAATTGTATCAAAAAAGGTATTTTAACAGTACGTGTCCACATGATTACCTGCAAGGAGCCCACAGACTAGTGGAGGAATGAGAAATGATAGCAAGTGCTTCCGGCAGGTGGCCAGGAGGGCCAGGCAAGAAAAGGCTCGTCAACGAAAGGACACTTGAGAGGACTGGAAAGACAACAGCAAAACAGCTAGAACAACACCCTCGAGGTTGTTTCGAAGCTCTCATGGGTTGGCTCCAGCTTTTTTTTTTATGCTCAACTAAGTGCCAGTTAATAAGAAAAACGGGACTTGGCCATAATTGTCAAAATATTGACCGTCGTTGGAGGTGAAGGCTGGAGTCAATGGGGTATATTAGAAAAAAAAAATGTTTTTAATAAAAAGCGCACCGCCCCCCTAATCAAATCAGTTCGGGTTTTCACGGAACCAGTTGCTGGAGTAAATAAATCACTTGCTTACGAGTAGGACCCGAACACCATCATCTCACATTTTAAAAACAAGGAAAGGGAAGGGAGGGAAAGGAAGACCGAGGACATGGCATGGGCCTGCTTTTGAAATTTAACCAAATAAGGTTTAATTGTGCACGCACATCTTCTCTGTCCCTTTTCCTCTCTCCTTCGGCTTCGTGTGTGTGTGTGTGTGTGTGTGTGTGTGTGTGTGTGTGTGTGTGTGTGTGTGTGTGTAAACTGTGCGAGCTCGGGGACAGCTCAGACCCTCACGGTGTCAGACTTAGCCTCATTCTCCACAAAGGCCTCCTGCTGGTTCCCTCCTCACTTCCATTATCCGAGTTAAGAAGTCAGCCAAAGGGGTTTGTAACGCAAGCAAAACAGTTGAGAAACGCATCAGATACGTTGCTTTTCCTCGTTTTCCAGTTTGCCATCAGCGATGAGTCGTCACTTCCCTCTGTTTCCTATGATTTGGCGCCCGCCCTCGCTGGGGCCACTCGGCCCTGATGCTTGCTGTGACAGGCCACTTACCTGCCATTGAGATTCGGACCACAGTAACTCTTCATTGTCAAATTTCCTCAAGTTTTCTCAAGTTTTCTCAAGTTTTCTCTAGAAGCCGTTGCTTCTAGAACTCGACGTAGAGCGAACGGGGGCGCTTTTCATGACAATGTTAGACTTCTCGTTTTAAGAAATAATGTGGAACAAAAGGAAATCTGGTAAAAAGCCTTCGGTGGAACTTTTCAAAAGGGGAAAGGATACACAAGATTTTGGATTTGCCACCGAATCTCGAAAGCAGTCGCGTTCTTAGTTAGTTCTTTGACTGGCTCCACACAGAAAGGGTCCCCCCCCGGGGTCCCAGGGCCTGTATCTGTCCTCTCGTGTTGTTTTTTTATTCACATCTGCTTCCCAGATCGCCGTGGAAAACCCCATGGGACTGAAAAATAACTTGCTGCAGACGTTCGGATTTAGCGGGACTGGAGAGGTCACAGAAGAAATGTTTAAAAAACCCGACTGTGGACCGTGGTGGAAGAAGCTTCTGTTCAGCTTGTGTTTTTTCAACGCTCTGATCAACGAAAGAAAAAATTATGGCGTGTTGGGCTGGAATGTCCATTACGAGTTTAGTTCTTCGGATTTAGAGGTAAGTGCAGTATCTTTAAAATCCGCAATAACAAAAGAACCACGCAGTGCAAGCCGAGAGCCTACTATGTGTCTTTCTATGGCATGTGAAATGGAACTGGGTAATAACTAGGGAGAAAAGGCTAATGTTTAGCAGCGTAGACCCTGAGCCAGCTTTTTCGAAATTAAATCACCGCTCCCCTGCTTACAGTTGTACACGTTTTTCCTTTATTGGGCAAGCTGATTAAGGCCTCTGGGTCTTAGTTTTGTTGGCAAAGGGGGTTGGGGGGGTTGCCAATGTCAGTGCCTGCTTCCCTGGGCATTAATAAAAGGCAGATGAGTTGTGTGGGTGAAGCACTCAGAGCAGTGCCCGACACGCATAAATAGCGGCCCAACTGTTGTTGTTTTTGCCTAATTCGGTTAAAGTGAGATTACACTGACCCATTGTGGTGGGGAAAAAAGCGCAGCTTGAATGTCTCCCTTTACTATTCTCTGTACGGAACCTTCTATTTGTGCTCACTGTTGTGTAGGGCGTCTTCCTTATTTCCACAGCAAACACATGGCAGCTGCTTAAGCTTCCCCCAGGTTGTGCCTCCGGTGCAGAATCTTGGCCTCAGTCACACGTGCCATGTGCACGTTAGGGTGGGTCCCAGAAAGAAATGTCGCGAGGAGAACCTTGCCTCTGCCTCTGGGTGTCTGTCCCCGAGACCCACCTGAGCTGGGTCCCCTTCCATCTCTCCTGTGTCTTCAGGGGGCTTTTCAGTCTCCACAAAGAGGCTTTAGGCTCAAACGCCGCCTACCTATCAGGGGGCCTGCTTCTGTCCCGAGCCGGGACAGAAAACAAAACAAAAAGCACTGCACTGTGTATCAGACAAACGGTGAATATGCCTTTTACATGGCAGCCGTGAGGGCTTCTTCTCCAGTGGGGAGGAAGCGCAGCGCCTGGTGCCCCGATCTCCGGGCTGTGGTGCCTGGTGTCCTGGGAGCTGGCTGCAAGGTCCACCTGTTGGCACCTGGGAGCTTTGCGAGAGACCGGACCTCTGCACAGCCTCCCCCATTAGGGAAATGAGGGCGCTGGCTCAACGGAAGTTGCATTTTAGACACAGCTCCTTCCCTAGGGGAAGTCCGGTCCCAGGTGGTCATTGTGTCCAGGGCTGACTGCGAGCCCAGAGGGCCGAACATTAGCGTATCTTCCACCGGGCGCAGGGCGTCAGCCCCTGAAAGCTCCCCCAAGCCTGGACCTGAGCCCCAAGGACAAGGCCGAGAAAAATAACCTATCTAACCCGATTCTGTAGCCAGAGAGAGAAAGAGCACAGGAAATGGGTCAGAAAATGATGTTATTTTAGTATGAATTCAAGGAAAGGGAAAGTCACCTGTACAACAGGAACAGTGCCACGTCTAAATGAATGAGGAAGAAAAAAAAGACAATAAATAACAAGTGGATCAAAAATAAGAGGGAGAGGAACCACGAAGCACAAAGGCAGGACATGAAGCCACACGAAGGGGATAGCGTCAGTCGCCTTAAATGTAGATGGACTGCAGCCTCTCATCAGCAAACAAAATCGTTGAAATGGTTGTTTTCTCGGAAAACTTCCAAGAAAATAAAAACAGCAAAAGGGGAAGGATAGCAACGTCAGATCAGATGAAATTTAAGTGGAAGAGGCCCCACATGGTAGAGGAGGAAACGATTTATGAAGACGCGACGGTCACGAGCACGGTTAGCTTTTATGCGGGGGGTGGGGGCTTCCTCCCAGACATGGTCTTCAGCACGTGGGGATTCTTAAACTTCACAAGGACCCTATAAAAAGCCAGTGTCATCCTCACGTTGCAGTTGAAGCGCGGAGAGGCGAAGCTGCCTGATGCGTAAGCAGCATAGACACGGCTCAGACACGCGTGGTCCAGTGTGCGCTCTCAGCCGTGCCCCGCTCCGGCCTCTGTGTTTGTTAGACAGTAGCCGGCAGCAGCCTCTGCAGACGCGTGTGGCCTCACGGGGGCTAACAGACGCAGAGAGAGCCTAGCGTCCCTCCCAGTGGACAGGACACGTTCCTTCCTACCCCCCGAGGACCTGCTGTGACCACGGTCGCAGAGGATAATCCTGCGCAGCGAAATAAGGCAGACAGGAAAGGGTGCAAAGCACATGATGTCACTTCCACGTGGGATATACTCGTCGACTGTATGTGAAAACATCAAAATAAGCCAAACACACACACCCCGAAATCCTCCTGTTCGACAGGTGGCCATAAAGGTGCTGGAAAACGCGCTGAGCTCGCAGGCCGCCGTCCCGTGGCACGAACTGCGCTTCCTGATCGGGGACGTGGTGTACGGTGGCTGCGTGGCCGACGCCTGGGACAGGCGCTGTCTGAACACGCTTCTCTACAAATTCTGCAACCCCGACGTGCTGAGAGAGGACTTCAGTTTCTGCGGCGAGGAGGTGAGAGAGGGATTTCTCCTCTTCCGTCCCGTCCCCCGATCATTCGTAACCAAGTGTGGTCGCGTTCCTCGTTCGCTGGTGGGGGCCTTCGCCGCCTTCTGGCATCACAAACTTGATTTGCCATTCCTCTGCTCGTGACCATTTCGTCTCCGCAGCCAAGGGCTGTCCCTTCCAGAGCCTTGGTCTCATCAGTCCTTCGTCAGGGCGAAGGGACAGGAAGCCGCCGCTGGTAGACAGGAAGAAAGGGCTCCCTTTTTTCCCCCCGTTAAATAGTTTCTCCCTTTGTTTCTCGATCTGTTTTATACCTGGACGCTTTTGCCTCGGGACCACCGTCACCGGTGGCTGAGTGGTCAGTTCCTAAGTCCGCGCTCATCCCTCCTACAGGTTTTACCAAAGTGGAAGTGGTTTTTGAAATCTCGGTTGCGTTCGTTGTCTCCGGGTGTGGCTTCCCGAGGCAGTGGGCAGTCCGAGCCACCCTAGCCTTGAAGTATTTTCCTTCCTTCCTTTCCTTTTTCCCTTTTCCCGACGAGAAGGTGGTACGTGCCTCTCACGTAACTGAACTTCATAATGCGGCGGCCCCATTCACCAGGCAACAACTAACCATTTCTAAATATTCAGACGTATCTGCCAGTGCCGGGATCCGCAAGCCTGGAGGATTACCTACAGGTCATCCAGGCCTTACCTGATGACGACCCTCCCGAGCTCTTAGGGCTGCACCCCGAGGCCACCCGGGGCTGCAGGGAGATCCAGAGCCAGGATTTCGTTGACAATCTCATTACCCTGAAACCAAGAACCACCCACACAGGCCTCAAGGTCAGGTAAGGCTCACTCTTGGTAGTCACATTAGAAAAATCGTAAATCAAAAAAAAAAACTCGTAAATAGTCATTTGAAGAGAGATGATATAGGATTTACAGAAAAAAACGTAACCTAAATCCTGCAAAGGACACAGCAGCAAGGATACACACACGTGCACGGACACACACACACACGTGATCACCGAGCGGGTGGCAGGTACTCGGTAAACCCTTGTCCAGAGGGTTCTTGGACTGGACCCGATGGGTGGTATCTTTAAACTGAAGTTGTTTAAATGTGAAATGTCCTATTCCGCAGGGGAGGGGAGCACAACCGTCCTGACAAGTCAGAGGACGGTGTGGTCGAGAGGCCTGGGCCCTGCTTCCGACGGCCTGCGTTGATCACACCCCATTAGCCCTGCACCCGAGGTCACACTGCCTCCCTCTCCTCGCCCTGCGCATCCGTAAGGGGAGATGGGATCCGTCTACCCACCAAGGCCACTGTAACGCGCACAGCCCACTCTCTCAGGCCTCCGCAAGCCTGTGGCCGTCCGTAGACGGAGACCGTGTCTAAGGATGCCCGAATGGCATGGCTTTTAAGGCCTTGACTGCCAAAGGGATGGCTCTTCCCTCCCCACCCTGTGAAGCCGCCCCGGATGAAGTCCACTGAGAAACCCTATTTGTGAAATCAAAACCAGAGCGTGACGACTAAACAAAACAAGGACACGCTCCCTCCTCATCCGCTACCTGTGGAGGGAGGTCCCGTCGCCTCTCTGAGCCCTGGGCTCCTCATCTGTGAAAGGACCCCCCACAGGGCTCCCGCAGCTTTCGTGTCTTATGGCTTTGTGGAGTGTCACGGCCTCACCCAGACCCGTGCACACACTGTCCAGCAGTCGTCACCCACCGCATGTGCGCCCAGGGACACTTTATGGTAAACACGGTCGAATAACCTAGAAAGCGGCCTGAGCGTCCTCCTTCTGGTTGCCGCCTCCGTCTCGTCTCAGCCCTGGTGCCTCTTTTATGCAGACACATTCAGACGATGAGCATTTGACAGTGAAATCTTAGGAAACCTGTAAAGAGGCCAATTTCCGCGCCAGCGTCTGAAGCGCATGGAACCGTGGCCCTCGTCTGGGAAATGAAGCGAACCCCGTGGTGCTGTCTCGAAGTCCCCACTGGTCACGGCCCCACAGCCCTCGCTGGGACGCTGTGTTCGCCTCCAGAGAGGGGTCCCCTGGAGCAGCCGGCTCTGTCGCTCACCCTCCCCTCCGCTTCCTCCGCAGTCCCGAGCAGAGCAACGACGAGCTGGTGACGGAAATCTTGTCCGACGTGATGAAGCGGGTGCCCCTGTCCGTGGAGAAGGAAGAAAGCGTCGGAACGCCCAGCACGCTGAAGTCCATCATGTCGAGCCCCATCTGGGACTCTCTGTATAAGAGTCTCGACGGTAAGCCCGTCCCGTGGGTTCCCCGCCCTCGCTGCCACCCGCCTCCTCGCTGCCCGTCGGGGGAAGACGAGTTAGAGAAGGAAATGATGCTGGGGGTTCACTTTTGTCTTTGGAGCTGGGGTCGGGGGAGACGGGCTCGAGGCTAAAAGTGGAGAAACGGCAATGAAGGCCGCAGGACGCAGCAGCTCGGCTGGAGCGGGTCTGAAGAGCCTCTAGGCCCGTGTCCTCTTGGCCTCTCTGCCTCACGGTGCCGCGTGAGGTGGTTCCAGGCCCGGCTCCGAGGGGCCTAACGGGTTGGACTGTGGTCCTTTGCCCGGTTACATGTTCAGCATCCATCCTCTAACCCTTTTAAAAAGATCCGTCTTGGGGACCAGATGTCGGGCACTTGTCCGTCACGGTCGTACCGTGGCGAAGTCTCGATCAGCGGTGGGGGACCGGGGCCGGTGGGACAGGGACACACCCAGCCCACCCGCAAGCCCAAATGGCTGGGAGAAGTCGAAAGGATGACGTTTTGTGACGCGTAAACATCACATAAAAGTCCACATTGAGGTCCCACAGGTAAAGCGTGTTGGGATTCGGCCACGCAGAGACCGCATGGCCCGCAGAGCCTGAAACCCTCACTCTCCGGCCCTCCGCAGGAAACGTCTTTTCAGACAAACAAACCCCTTTTAGCTTCCGAATCCTCTCTCTCTCTCCATGTGAAGCCTCCCTTTACGTGAAGGTTATCATGATTTTATCTCTTTTTTTTATTTATTTTTTTAATCCAGGCTACGACCCCCTTATCCACTGCGCCTTGCTGACCTTCCTGAGCCAAGAAATCGAGCGGTTTAATAAGTTACTGACGGTTGTACACGAGTCGCTAAGAAACCTCCGGCTCGCCGTAAAAGGGGAGATCGTGCTCACCCGGGAACTGGAGGAGATATACGACTCTTTCCTTAAGATGAGGGTGCCAACATTGTGGCAGGTAAGCGAGGGTCGTTGCTGTCCGCTTGCGCGATTGAAAGAGACGGCCCGGTTGCCGGCGACAGGTAGGCCAACCGTGGTGCCCCCCACGTGATGAAATATTGCGCGTCCGTTAAACAACGCCGACACCCTTTCGGTGCGAGTATGGAGGGCCGCTCGGCAGTTCTGCTTGAGTTTCCCTCAGAGATGTTTCCCTCGGGACTGTCGGAAATAGCCCAAAGCTGAAAGCAGCCTGAGCCTCTGTCTAGTCATCGGGCTCTGATGAGATAAATTAGGACCCGCACAGGTGCGGTCCGTCCTGGTTCACGAAAGAAATCTCTGAGATGGATCGTTAATTTCTTTTTCAAAGTTTCAGAAAAAAAAAAAAACTGTCACATTTAAGGATTTTAAAAACGGATAGATTTACGTAAAAACGCTTGTCTATGTACGCGCTCAGGAAAAGGTGTGTGTCCTTTCGACTCAAGAAGCCCACAGGAGAGTGTGGGAAGTGCCAAGAAAGCCAGCCGAACGGGGACTGGGCCCCCCCCCCTCCAGGGGCACACGGGGGGAGGCAGGGCTGACTCGAGTCCACAGGATGAGCCGGCCCGCTGGCAGGGGCCGGGGCCGGCTGGGGCCCAGCGCCACGGCGAGCTCGAGACTCAGGCCAGCTCCACGCTGGGCCGGCCGCAGGCCCAGGCGGCTGGGAGCCGGGGGCCAAAGGGAGCCGGGCGGCTGTGGACCGGGAGGTAGGAGCGGGGGGCGGGGGAGCCCTGTGTGTGTGGGGGGGGTGCCGGTGGCTGTTAAAAGTCCTTTAGTGAAGTAGGAGTCGGGGCTGGGGTGGGTCCTGGCCGCAAACGTCGGGCCTCTCGTGCCCCTGGTGCCCCTGGCATCACACTGTTCCCATAGGCCAGGGGAAATTGTTTTTAATTATGCACCTGTCTCTAACTCCCCCACAGAAATCCGCCTACAAGTCGTGTAAACCCCTGAGCTCCTGGGTTAACGATCTCATCCAGCGACTGAACTTCTTCAACACCTGGGCCAAGATGGCCTACACGGCCATTCACCACCGGTACGCAGGGCGGCCGCCTGGCGCCTCCTGCTCGTTTCCGCTCAGCGCTGAGCGGTTGGCTCCCTCCGTGGACACCGCCACGTCCCGGGCTTGGCCTCAGGGGCAGGCAGCGAGGGAGCGATTCTCCGGTTTAGGCTGAGGCCGCCGGGCCCCCCTACGAGGCGGCGCGTCCTGTCCAAGGTCACTCGCTCTCAGAGACGGAGACGGAAGCAGCCCCTGGTCCATTTCTCTTCCCGTTGTTCACGGGGGGAGATAGGAAAGGAGATGAGAACTCGCCGCGTGTGGTTTTTAAATTCCGTGATACAAAGTGCGACACGTCCCTCTGGAGGGGTCGGTGACCCAGAAACGACCCACAGGGTTCCGCGAGGCCCCGCCGGGATGCCTGCCCTAATAACAACATCCCCCGTCACCCACACGTAACGCCTTCTAGTGCTCGGTGACCTCGGGAGCTGTAAAGCCCCAGCTGGGACCAGGGGCCTGGGCGGGGGAGAGTTGGGATGAGAAGGAAGGGAGGAAGCTGGGAGGGACTGGGAGGGAATGGCTCGGGGCATCGGAAGCGCGCAGTTGCGACGCCCTTAACCCCCCGACCTGCGGTCTGCTCCGACAGGTACATGAGATTTACCGCAGCTTGGAAACACTTTGTCCCGTCACCTAACCCCAAACCCCAAAGTCCTACTGGTGAGAAAAGTAACTTCTTTGAAGGATTTCCGGCAAGATACTGGCTCCCGGCTTTCTTCTTCCCACAAGGTGAGCGCGAGAGCCAGGCCCGGCCCCGCACCTGGCCCAGGCAAGTCTGCACCCCACTTCTCCACCGCCAGCCCCACCCCCCTCCTTTAGGGCGACAGGGAGGCCCCACGACGGGGCCCCTGGTGAGCGGGACAGCAGTCCGGGTCCCGATCCCTCGGGGGTCTGCTTTACTCTCCGGTCTCGACGCGGTGGCGACGGGAAGCAGGACACTGGGAGGGGGGTGGACGTGGACGAGGCGGCCATTCAGGACGAGGCAGACCAGCAGGGCACCACGTTGGAGGGGATGGGGGGAGAGGGAGGCAGGTGCCGAGCGTGACTCCCAGCTTCTGGCTCAGAGAGCAGGGCGGGTGCGGACGTCGCTTACCGGCACAGGGAGCACGGGGAGAGGAGCACAGCGAGGGGGGTAAGATGACCGTCACGTCGAGTTTGAGACGTTCAGCGGGTCCCACACAGTGTGGGTAAGAAACCGGTCACCTGAGGCCGGAGCTCAAGAGAGAGACGTCTGCGCTGGACAAAGGTGGCGTGGCCAGGGGTCACTGAGCTCGGCGGACAGGGCCGCACCCCAGACAGGGTGGCTGCCATGGGCACGGGGATGCTCAAAACCCAGGCCTTGGCTCCTGCAGCCCGCAGGCCTCCGGAAGGCACGGGAGGAGGGCAAGGTCATTGCTGGCTGGGCCCATAGAGGTGGCCTCGTGGGCTCTGGGGAATCACAGAGAAACCCGAGGACGCTCATCCAAGGCCGACGGCACGAGGGAAGACACGGGGTCGGGGACGCCGTCTCGGTGGCTACTTGGCGGAGCAGTGGAGTGGAGTGGGCAGGCCGGGCCGGCAGGGTTTTCACTGCCCGGATACGGAGACTAAAGTTCACCCTGTGAGCGCGGGGCTGGCGGACTCCACGCAGGTCCTGGCCCGCTCGAGCGCTGGGACGAAGTCGCCGGACGGGCAAAGCCTGTGCCGGAGGGACTCACGGGGGAGGGAGGGCGCTTTGGAGCTGCGCTAGGCGTCTTGGTACCGAGCTACAGAACGCAGTCCGAACCGGTGCGCACGCCGGGGCAAGCTGTAGGCTCACAGAGGTGGAAAGGAGGGCCGGGGGTCTCGCCGGTGCGGGCGTGGCCGGACCCAGACGGCCGCCTGTCCTCTGTGTGACTCGCGTGGCCTGTGGCCTCGTGTCTGCTGGTCTCAGTGTTTTCTGCCACACCGAGCCTTTCTCCACGAAACCAAGGGGGAAAAGGTGGTCACAAGCAGCTTAGCAAGTCCCCGGGGGAAAGCGCCGCCTCCTGGCAGGGTCCGCGAATGTCGTTTCTTGAGAAAGACTCTGACCCACTCTTGGGCCTGGCCCTTGCCCCCTGGGACCCGTCCCGGCTGCCAGGAGGATGAGGTACTGTGATCAGCCCAGGTTGGGCGAGAAGTGGGCAAGGTCTCAGGGTTGGAGGTCTCAGGGTTAGAGCCCCTCTGTACCTGCGGCGGGGAGTATGGGAGGGGCGCTGGGCCTCACGCAGTGGTCCCCAAATATGCATGTCGCCTAGCGCCTTGGGCGAGGGCTGGAGTCACACCCTCCTCCCACCTGCCCCGGCTCACGGGCTCACAGCCGCCTCTTGCATTTCCCAACCCCCCCTCTTCTCCATCTTCCCTCCCCGGGAGGCGTCGGTGTTGCTCAGCGGCCCCCACCCACCCCATAAACCTTTAGGAATCGCGCCTCCCCCCCCCCCTGGTCCCCGACTCACAAGGAGCCGGCCCTGTGTGCTTCTCTCCAAAGCCTTCCTGACCACCGTGCTGCAGGACCACGGACGGGCCCGGGGACTCTCCGTAGACGCCCTCGCCTTTACGCACCGCGTGCTCTCCGACACGGCCGACACCAAGGAGAAGGAGTTCTCCCTCATCATCCAGAAGAAGCTCAACATCGTCAGGAGGGCCTTTAAGGTGCCGGCGGCTGCGAAGCTCAGAAAGAGCGCCCTCCCCCTCGTTTGCTCGGTCCCCCGTGGCCCCCGGCAGGCCTTGCTTTGGTCCCTCGCCCCGTGGCAGGCACCGCCCTGGGCACCGGGCAGGCGGCCTGGCCCAGGCCCAGCCCCCTCCGGTCCAGCAAACGGCGTCTCTGCCGCTCATTCCGGAGTCCGGCCCGGCCCGCTCCCAAGCAGGAACCCCCACCGGCCTGCACGGGGACTCGGTGGCCCGCAGCCGATGCTCTCTGAGCGACCCGAGGCCGACCCCAGCCCTGTCGCTCTCCCACCGTTGCCCCCGCTGACTTCCAGGACCATCAAGGTCGTTCGCTAGATTCTAACCTGTCCCGGGAACCCATGTCTCCACTCCAGGACCCCCACCACCCAGGTCTAGGGGTGTTACAGTTGACTGTGGGCACTGGGGAGAGCGAGTCAGTCCTCGTTTTGCTGTTTTGTTATTTTTTTTTTTCATGAAAGTTTTATTTTATTAATTTTTTCAACTTTTTATTGTGGCAAAACATACATAACATAAAACGTAACCGTTTTTAACTGGCGTGGAGTATACCCACAGTGCCGAACGCCAGTCACCACCGTCACCACCGTCCGTCACTACTGCATCTTCCCGTTAAACACCGCCCCCCGCCCCACCCGACCACCGTTCTCCTCCGTCTCCATGAACCTGGCCCCGGTGGGAACCTCGTAGACGTGGAATCAGGCACCGCCGGCTTTTGTCACTCGGCGTGTCTTTAGGAGGAGTCAGCGTGGTGGTGCGCATCAGGTTCCCTTTTCTCTAGGACTGAAACGTCTTTCGTCGTGCACGAACTGCCTGTCTTAGCGCAGGCTGCCACCACGAAGCGCCACCGACCGGGCGGCCCACACGACAGACACATCCTTTCGCCCTGTCTGGAAGCCGGGCGCCCGCCCCCAGGGTGCCAGCCGAGACGGCTCTCCCTAGGCAGCGGCCTCGCTCTGTCCGCACGTGGTGTCCCTGCCTAATAGGGATGCCTGATCCTCTGGGATCGGGACGCCACCTGTGCGACTTCATTGCACCTTAACCCCTTCCTCAGAGGCCCCACCTCTCAATGCAGGGACGCCTGAGCGGCCAAGGCTTTGACACACGAATTGGGCCGGGCCGTAGACGTTCAGGCCACGACACCCCATCTGGTTCATCCGTCCATCGGTCAGGGGACCCGAGGGCGGCTTCCGTCCCTTGGCTGTCGCGCGTGGCGCCGCCGTGACCACAGGTGTGCAGGTCTCTGCTCGCCTGCTTTTAGGGTTGCTGTGGGTGTGTAGGAGCGGGGTCGCTGGGCCACGTGGCGGGCCCATGGCGGGGGGGGCATCCTGGTTTGCGTGGTGGCTGCACTGCCGTACGTGCCCCCCAGCAGCACGCGGGGGCTCATTTCTTCACACCCTCGGCAATGCTGCTGTTTTCTGGGGTTCGAGAGCGGCCGGCCCCGTGGAAGCGGAGGGGGGCCTTCCTGTGGTTTCGACCGACGGTTCGCTGACGACTGACGACGTCGAGCGTCTTTTCGTGAGCTTGTTGGCTCTCTGCACATCTTCTCTGGGGAAATGTCCGTTCGAGCTCTTTGCCTATTTTTTAATCAGAATTTTTTTTGTTTTTTGTTTTGTTTTGTTTTGGGTGTTGAATTGGGAGAGTTTCTCACGTATTCTGGAGACGAATCTTGTATTTAGATGTGTGATTTCCAAACATTTCCCCCCCCCTCCTCTGCACTCTGTTGACCGTGTCCTTTGATGCGCGAAGGCTTTTAATTTGGATGTGGCCCCGTGTATGTATTTTTCCTTTCGCCGTCTGGGCTTTCGGCGTCATAGCCAAGGCATCACTGACGAACCCTAAGTTTGTGGTTCTAGCCCTGAGGTTCGGGTCATTGATCCGCTGTGAGGTCACGGGGTGTAAGTTAACAGTCCACGCTGTGTGTTGATACCCGACTTTCCCAGCACCATCTGTTGACGAAGGAAGTGGTCCTCCACCCCCCCACCGCCCCGAACATCCTTTGAGCGTGTCCCTGAGTGTTTATGTCCCGGTTCTCTATTCTCCGTGCTGTCGTCATGCCAGGGGCACAGTGTTAACTACTGCAGCCTTGAGGGGGGGTGTAAGACCTCAGACTTTATTCTTCACGATAGTTTTGTCGGTTCGGTTGTCCCTGAGAGGCCCCGTGAATTTCAGGATGCATTTCCTCTATTTCTGCAAAAAGTGTCTTTGGGATTTCGAGAGGGATTGCCGCGAATCTGCAGGCGACTTTGGGCCGCGTTGACATCCTTCCTTGGTTCCTTTGTAAAACTGCCTTGACCTTTGCACACTTTTCTCTTCCAGGTGGATTTGAGGCGAGGCCGATCCCATTTCACCTTCTTAAACAACCTGCTGGGATTTGGGTCAGGTTTCAAGTAGACTTACAGATTTGGGAGAGAATTGCCACCTTTTGACATTGAGTTTTTCCATGCAGCAGTGTGACTTGTCTTCCCATTTAGTAGGCTTATTGGTGTCCTCTAGGAAGTTCTGTTTTCTTCACGTCGGTCTTAGAAAATTACCGTTAGATTTTTTTTTTTTAAGTGTTTTATAATTGTCGAGCCTTCCCGGGGGACATCGCGCTGCGCCACCCACCTCCGCCACACCCCTTACGAGCCCACCCAGGGTACACCTGGGCCTTCCCCCCAAAACTGGCAACAAAATTTTTCTTCGTAACAGAATTTATCGGAAACACATTTAACCCTTTTCACGTCAAAGACCTGAGGTAGGACCCCTCCGAGACTTTTAAAATTTAAATTAAAATTCCCAAATGCATCGGTGCAGCCGCAGGGGTGGAAGGAAGTGACAGTGTTGGCACAGTGGATTTTAGCCCGAGTTGCTGTTGTTCCTGTTCTCTTCTAAAAAGCTAGGCTAAGGGTTATATTTCTGCAACTTCGGAGTTCTCCCTGTCCACTCGGGATCCTCGCGTGTAGACCAGAGTCTCCGAACTTGTTGAAGAGCTCAGAGCAGGCGGAGAGTGAGGCGCCCACCTTGGAACCTGGGGACACCTGCCTCATGCAGAAGCGGCCTCACCCGGCTGGAAGGGGAGCCCCGGGCTTTCTCTGTCACTGCCCTCCTCCCCCTCCTCCTCTCCTCCTGGGGACGGAGCTCCTGCTAAAGGAGGCCACCGCCGGGGACCCGCTGACGTCCCCTTTCTTTCGTCTCAGAGCACGGACTCCAAACACGCCGGCGTTCACGTGTTTGGCTTGTTCATCGAGGGGGCGAGGTGGAATCACGAGCAGAAGACGCTAGAAGACTCGCTGCCTTTCGAGATATGTTGTGATTTTCCCGAGATACACTTCCTGCCCACGGAGGTGACCACCCCAAGCGTTTGTCGGGAATCGTAAACCTCGGAGCCCCCCCCCCGCCCCCGGAAACGCACTCCGTCCCCTCTGCTCCCCGTGCCCCGTGCCCTCGCCATGGAAATTTGATAATATTCTTCATGAGGCCAACGTTTAAAATTTAAGCCTAAAATAGCGCTAAGCCTTAAAATAGGTGTTTTGCCAACATCCAGTGTTATGGCTCCTTATGTACTGTAAGGCCACGACAATTACTCCTTAAAATGGACTTTTTCTGGCATCATTTCCATATGAAGTGACGTAGCCACCTACCTCAGATGTATTTAATTTGTCACAAACCCGCCCCATCTAGCACATCAGCAACTGTGAGCTACCAGTTTGCTTGGACTGTGCAATTTGACTCTTGAATTTTTATTTATTTTTATTTTTTAAGATTTCCACGAGAAGTCCCAATGCTCCGGACCAGGCAGATTCCGAATCAGGACTCTATACTTTTGAATGCCCAGTGTACCAGACACCCGAGAGGTCAAGGACCTCGCCACAAACCGGCTTCCCCTCCAACTTCTTAACGTCGGTGCATCTGTCCACGAAGAAGCCGCCGAGCCACTGGATCACAATGCAGGTTGCACTGCTGTGTGAGAGGGACGAGAAATAAACTCCCACACCGAACCAGCGCGTCTCTGACTCCGGCCAGGCGTACGTGTTCCAGGGTATTCCCACGTGGGCAGCACCTTTTGTCCAAAGATTTTATTTTTTTCCAGCCAGACCAGGCAGGTGCGATCTCTTCCTTCCTCCCACTAGTACGTGGCCCCGGCGAGAGGGGGGATGTTCCAACTGCTCTTCCTCCGAGCCCCATCTGTGCAGTCGGGCTCCGGTTTTAGGGCAGTGAGTGTGTCCCGAGCTGCAGCTGGTTTGACTTTTCCAAAAATGAAAGCCACGGCACCTGGCAAGATACCAGGGTGTGTTTCCATGGACCTCGTGACTCCAAGCAGTGAGATCCGTGGCTGCAGGCAGCAGACTGCCCACACGCGTGAAGAGCCTGGGATGCTTCCCCGGATGCTCTGAGTCACACAGAACCAGACACCACAGCTTCCGAGACGAGGGGGAGGACCTTGCCTTAAAGACAGTCTCTCGTTCTGCCTGACTTCAGACCGTCCTTCCCTCCGAGAAAGGCAGTCCTAAGAATCCAGCAGGTTGGATTAGGGTCAAAGGTGTTTCTGCAGGCGGAGTTTTTATCATGGAGTGCCGTGCCGGGCTCGAGGGAGAATTCCCGTATGACCCTCAGACCGCCCACGTACAGTGTGGCCTGTCGGCCAGATTTCATACGAGGGGGAACTGGAGCCCAGAGGGCCAGCGACTTGCCCAAGCTCACATTGCCGAGAGGGAGCAGAGCCGAGATGCAAAGCCACGTTCACTGTCGCTTTCCCGTGGCGATGGGCTCACTGGCAGAAAACCTGCTCGTGTGTACACAAACGAAGGCCGACCATCCATTTTCTCTGTAGCAAGGGGTGGGGAAAGTGGGCCTCGTACCCGGGACCAGACTCTGAGACAGCCACGAACAGAATAGGAACCTCTTCTTACTGTTTTGTCTATAAATCTGTCCCACCAGAAAGTAGCATCACGAAAACATACGGTAAGGAGGAGCCTAGGTACTCGCCACGCTACAGAAGAGCATTTAAAGACCCAGTCCCTGTCGTTTAGGGACCAGTAAGAAAATGATAAAGTATAGGATTTTAACAAAAGGTACAAGGTGGAATGGCCCGACTGGGTCCGATTCACTTGCTAACGTGGTTTTAGGACCTACCCAGGGTTTGCTGAAACAGTCCGTGATTTCCGGAAACTACCCACACACAAGCCTTTTCTCCAAGCCGGACAAGAATAGAGGCCTAGACCTCTCCCAGTCACACAATGTGGTATTTTTAACCTACTTGATGACGTGCAGATTCTGACACCCACCTTCTACAGGGCACCCTGGGGAGAGAGACACAGACAGACGTGAGGGGGTCTGCGCTCACCCAGCCGACACAATGCCTGTCACATGTCGCGTCCTTCGAATGCACACAGATGATCAACACGGATTCGTTTGAAAGTATTACTGAACCTACAACAGCTGTGACCATTTATCTTCTCAAACAGCAAAGACTGAATCCGTGGCCTTTATCTGGGCATCGGGACCCCCCACTAACCCGTTCAAGCTCGTTTCCAAGAGCCAGAGGCCCTGTTTGCCTGTGGTCCAGGAGGGACCCAAACAAATGACTCCAGGGAAAGTCAGTGGTGGTGGTAGAGGGGGGAGGGACTAAGGACCCCTGTTTTGATCCCAATGATCCCAGAGTTAGCAGCAAAAAAAAAAAAAAAAAACCACGAAGCTCCAAAGGGATCAAAGAACATCTCTTTATTTTCGACTTTATTTCCAACTTAAAACTTCATTATAAAACTTATCAAACAAACGTGTCGACAGCACAATGAGAAGCAAACTGTAGCCGGTATCCAGAAACGGCAGGCCGGGGCGGGTGACGAGCTCCTTTTTCGTTGCCAGGGATAAGTTAAAAGTCCTCCTCCCTCCCGCGACGCCTCCGTGGTGAATCTAGTCTGGGATGCCACTTTCTGGCGCCAAACGGAAAGCACAACAAGACACTGCTCGCTCGCACGGCGCGACCACGACACTGACGATCCCTCCGAACCAGCGCGGAAGACGACGGGATGCAGGACGCGAGGGTGACCCCGCGGCTGCACTGCCACCAGTGCGATCGCCCACGTCAAGCTGCAGGGCAGAGTGGACAGCGCACATCTAAACGGCTCGACTTAAAATGCATAATTAGCAACCCAGCACACATACGTATTTATCAGCTTCCCCTATGTTTAGGATACTGAGAATTTAAGTTTGAATGTAGAAGTTTAGTGAATTTGATGTTCCCTTGTAGATTAGAGATGAGACTATGTCGGTTTAATGACTAAAGCTACCTTATGCGCATCTATTACACTAAAAGCGCTTGCCTTAAGCTGTTTTGGACGACTAGACTTCTAGAAGGAACACAACACTCCTGAACAGGGAGGAGAGTTTTGTACAGATAAAGGATATAAAAAATACAGTGTAAACTGCATGAGCTAAACAGTAGCAAAAACACAGCTCAATTAAAAAGGTCAAAAACATACAAAAATATTAGCCTGAAATGGCAAATCTTCAGCCAGCAATCTTTGTAAAAATGTTTAAATAGTGATGTTACTCCAAAAATATATATTTTTTCTACTTTTTCTATCTGCAACAGTTTATAAAGGCAAACAAACACCTGCAGTTGAGGTAGAGAAGCCAAATTCACAAACTTTGGACTAAGAAAAATATCCTTCCTATATCTTAACAGCGTCTTTTACACAATATTTAGTGAATTCTAATTGTTTCAAAGATTTTAATTCACATGTATTACTTTACAAAGCTTAATTTAAAATACTGCAAATGTTTTTGTTAAAAAGACACTCAGTCCTGGCGATTATTTCACATTCAAAATACTGTACAAAAAATCCGAAGTCGCGATATATTACACACAAGCTACGTATTTACAGTCCGAACGCAGCTGCAGCAGTGGGGGGTAAGCACCCTATCACTCAGGAGCCATCCCCTCGAGGGTGCCCGCTGATCGGCGGTCATCCTCCTGACACAGCATTCAACGGTTTTACTTTCAGATCCCAGAACTGGTAAACGATTTAATTTAAAGGGAAATGAAATTCTCTTCTCAATGCAACACAGCGTAAATGTGCTCGAAACGTGACAGGGTTTTCACTTAAAGGGAACCAGCTTACAAAACGAAAAAGATCAAAATCGGAAAAATCTTCAAAGCCACCCACAGCGTCAAGAGTGCTCTTCTCTGCATCTAGAAGCCTGCTGCCCGCCCAGACCCGCAGGGACTGGGAACTCGCCGTGGGAATGCCACGTCTGACACCCTTCCGCTCTCCCGCACGCTGCTAAGACTGAGTGACAAGAGCAGCGGTCCCCCTGGAAGGTGACGTGGCTCTGACGCCCTGACTCCCGTCGGGGGCAGGCGGCGCCGGCTCAGTACACGTAGGGCAGCAGGCGGTAGGGCACGCGCCGGCAGTACTGGTCCCAGGCCAGGCCGTACTTGCGGCGGCACTGGCGCTCGTCGCGGGCCTCGCGGTGCACCAGCAGCGCGGCGAAGTAGATCACGTAGAAGTAGGGCAGGACGTGGCCGAAGCCTGCGGAGAACGACAGTGAGCAGGGCTCGGGCTTCTGGGACGGCCACTGCGCGCCAGGACGTCCGTCCTGCTCCTCCCGCAGAGCCTCCCCGCGAGCTCCGTGCTCTTCGAAATCGGGGCGATCGGGGGAAACGGAGCGGCCCCACCGGTGGGTGATCCGCTCGTCAGGGGGGCGTTGGTGAACCCATTGTGACCGTCCCTAAGACCGTCTGTCCTCATAGGTAAAGCAGACGTCCCTGTGTCCGCCCCCGGGGTACTCGGCAGCCACCCACACGGTAGGGAGGGCCACTGCGGCCCCTCCAAGGCCAGTACAACAAACCCGACTGCCTTCCCTAAGAGCCAAAGCGTGGCAGGATGCGTGCGCACTGAGCCATGAATAAAAACACATTCCCACGTCTTCTGCTTAGATCAAAGCTGTCGGGCACAGTCTAAATCCTAAAATTGTGCTTTGAAGAGTTTCGAGTAAAACGTCAGGCTCCGTGGGCTCCCTACTGCCCTGGGAGGCCAGGGGGATGGGTGCTACCTGGCCAAGAACGGGCACAGGTGGTGGGCAGTGTTGGTCCTGGGCCTCCCTGACCTCGGTCGGGGGGACCCAGTCACTCACACCAGCTCTGCCCGCGCTGCCCCAACTGAGGACACATGCCCTGCGGGCAGCTGGACAGAGTCCCGTTAGCCCTCCCCGAGTGCTTACCACATGGGAGGGACCACGCCAGGGCCATGATGAGGTCACCCAAGTAATTGGGGTGGCGAACGAAGCCCCACCATCCAGAAACGAGAAGGTTTTTCCCCGCTGACGTGTGAATGGTTTTTAAATCTGTATAAAAATAAAAATACATCGGTAACGATCTCTGGACAAACAAAGACATAAAATCGTCACGAAATATAAATAATGCAAACAGAAAGCCAACACTTACGTGCCAGCTTCGGATCGGCGGGATTTTTCCGGAATGCGTTTTTCTGCGTGTTTGAACATCGGAAGATTATGTATCCGCAAACTGTCAATTTTTTAAAATTCCACATTAACGACTGAGACATCACCTACTACTTAGAAGCATCTGCAATTTCACTTAGAGATTATTTCTGAACTCCGAGAATATCTCCAAAGTAGAGAGCAGTTTGATTTCTTAAGAAAAGTTCCCAACCCCTCCGCCTCAGAACGTCAGAGCCAGAAAACTGTCCCCAAATCCCACGGCTTCCATCGCCTACCTGGGAATACCCCGAAGCCAAAACCAACAAAAATGATGATGCCCACGAATAAAATCCAACAACGTCCATACTAGAGCCCGGGATAATGAAGGGGGGAGAGAGGCATCTCCTCTGGTGGGTATGACACCTCCTGGCCAAGACACGAACACCGTACTAAGCAGCACACAGAAGGGGCTCAGTTCTAGAACATCAGACACGTGAGCACACGCCGGACCCCACTGCGAACCTACGCGTCGGCAGTTTTAGTTCCAAGTTCAAAATGTCGCAGTAACAGGCCCTGCCATAGCACTGACCACTCGCTCTGATGCTGCCAGCCCCGCTTATCAGCTCACCTGTCGTGAGTAACACCTGGCACGGCTGACGCGGACAGCCAAACCGGTGATGAGACGACACCTTCCTTTAACCAGCGGCTTCAGGTTCTTCTGTCACACCCACTAGTGAGTGTAGCAGAACTCGCTGTACCTGAGCCCGTTGCTCGCCTTGCCCACCCTCCCCCTGGACGTGTCTAAAGAACCGTGTGGTGAGGGCAAAACCACCCGCAGCTACCCACCCTCGCCTCGGGAACTTTGGCCGGCCCAGCTGAGCCCCTCGCTCCTTCCCAAACACCCCTCCCACGTCCCCACCACTCCGCCAGAGCTGTCCCCTCTGCCTGGCTCACCTGCCTCCCCACCCCATTTTTACCCACAAACTCAGATCAAACGCCATCTCTCCACCTCCAACTCCCGTCACATCTGGCCTGTCAGCCCCGCTCGTGCTCTCCTCTGCACACCTGGTCCCAGAGTCTGGGAGCCCCACTTCCCCCGTTAGAAAGTCAGCCCCGTGACGCAAAGGCTGGTTTCCTACTTTTCAAGGTGCCCACCACAGAAAGCAGGCCCGGAGTAGGAAAAAAGATGAATCGTCACTAAACCCAATTTTAAATCGTTTTATCAATTCAAATCAGCTTTATTACACTGAAAAGCCAATGGTTGGCTGGAAAATTCTCTCCCTAGAGCAAACCGCTGGCTGCCAGCTGGGAAAGGGGTTGGGAGGCTGGATGAACAGGTGGAAAGACGAAGAAATACAAACCGGCAGTTACGAAACAGCCGCGGGGACGGAGAGGGCAGCACGGGGACTGTGACAGTGAAACTGCAGCACCTATGTACGGTGCCAGGTGGGCACCAGACCTATGGGAGGGGTGACGTCCTAAAGGACTTAAATGTCTAATCTCTGTGCCGTACACCTGAAACCAACACAAAATGCCAACTGCAAATTTTTTAAATGTCAAATGAATAAAAATTCTGCCTTCAGAGACGACTACGGAACCCAGGTATGAATCCTCTCCTCGTCCGTCACTCACACTTCAGCGGTGAGCCCGTCGCAGCCATGTCAAGGGCACGTTATAAGCTCGCAGACCCCAGCGCTCGGCAGACGCGGCACGGATGTGCCACGCGGAGGCTGGAACTAATACTCACGCTTCAGAGCCACGATTAGGGAGGCCGCCGGCCAGGACACTTCGTTTGGATGGTGGACCAGGTAAAAGGCTTGGAAGCTGTAGATGAACGGGACCCAGACTAAGTCTCCGAAAGCCAGCATGAACCCGAACCCATCGTGGATGATGTCCATGGTCGTGAGCAACGCCTCCTGCGAGGGCACGGAGGGAAAAGGGACTTAAAGTCACGTGAGAGGAGAAACAAGTGTGTTCAAATGACTCCAACGAAGCCCTAGTCTACAGCCAAATCTGCGTGGGGCTTCGGGCGGGGACGCCGGCCAAGTGTTTTCTACAGTAGGAGAGGGAGCCGGGCCCCGGCACGTGCGTGCCTCACCCTGGGTCCTCCTGCCGGCTTCGCCTCGGTCACCCTCCTGCTCACTCTGTGATCCAAAGAAAAAGCCTCTCGTGCCTCCACGCCCTCGCCCAGGCCACTCCTTCTGCCTGGATCGTCCCCTCGGATGCTGCCCCCTCCCCAGGCTAACGCACGCGTGTGACTGTACGTGGCTGTCTCCCCACTGGTCTGTGAAATAAAAAACGGAGCAGGTGTTCTCGCCCTTGTCACCCCAGCCACAGCACACTGCTTGCTGCGTGCAGTAAGCGCTCAAACACGTCTGCTGCAGGAATAGTAAGATCGCCACCTGCCTTGGTGCCAGCTCCTTGGGCACCAGTGCATTTCTGACCGTAATCGGGCTTTTCGTGTATTTTCCACATAAGAAAATAAGCCCCTGGCAACATGGGACTCTGCCTGCTCCACTCTCATGCTAAATGCATAAAAGCAAGCGCACCCTCCTAGGGATGTGGTTGGCATAAGCCAGTGGCCAGTCGCCTCAGGACCTGGATACCTGCAGGCCAGACCCCGGAATGCGGGGACACCGAGGTCCAAACTCAGAAGGCCTGGACCGAGGGTCTCTAACCTGCTTCTACCTTCAGTACGCACAGGCCCACCCACCTCGAGGACAAAGCAGGGTGGCTCCAGACGCCACAGTAAAGCGGGTCACACAAACTTGGGGTTGCCCTGCGCACGCGTGAGTCATGTTTATACTACACTGTAGCCTATAAGGTGTATATACCTTAATTTAAAAATAATTTCTTGCTAACAGATGCTAACCAGCATTTGAGCCTCCAGCCAGTTGTCATCTTTTTCTTGGCGGAGGGTCTTACCTTCAGTTTGTAAAAACACCAAACCTGCAAAGCGCAGTAAAGCCGAGCCCACCTGTACACAGCACTGACGCCGGCAAGTTAGCAGCACGAACTCTGCTAAAGACCCAGCACCCTAGGTTTGAGAAAAAGGGGGACACCTCCGAAGAGCAGTTTATCCCCCCGGAAAAAAAGGAGAAAGACCGTGGAACAGAAAAACGAATGTCTCAGCCTTTGGGCCCTCAGGGCTCACACTCGGGTCATGAGCGCCCACTCGCAGGCACGTGGGCTCGCCAGACCTGCAGCGGGAGGCCAGGGGCCCGAAACAGATCGAGGGGGGTACGACGTGGGAGCAGACCAATAGCAGATGCAGCGGGAACAGCACGGGCAAGTGGGAGGGAGGGGCCAGGGTGGGAGCAGCAGCCCCACTCCATCCCTTCCAGGGGCGTCAGAGCCGTCATAGTCACAGGCCAGCCCCACAGCGGCCTGATGAGGGGTCACGTATATTTAAACACTACTCTCGGTCTCTGCGGGTGTGGCACTTCCAAACAGAGGCATGTCTACCCACCGACCGAGTAAGAAAGTTAGTGAGCATCCGCTGACTGCCCAGCGGCGTTCCAGATGCTCAAGACAATCAGAAAACCAAGTCCCTTCCTCAAGAAGTTTACTCTCATCTGGCTGAGAGAACGATAACGCCCCGAAGAAAACGACTCCCCATCCCCAGTCCTGGGCTCTGCAAAAACTGCCCGAAGAGTTTTTCCTTAAGATACAAACATTTTCTGTTAATTAACAGAAGACAGTGTCTGGCTACATCTCCAGAAATACATACGTAAATTTCTAAGACACTTAAATGATGACTTATTTTCCGCATTTTGTGTAAGAAGCCAGGGCCCTGAGAGGTCAGGTCACTCACCCACACCGAAAGCCGTCTGACCCCAAAGCCTCTGCTCTGAAAATTACCTCGTTCCAGAGTGCATCCACCACGTATAAGAGCTGGAAACTGTTAACCAAAACCATCGCCAAGGATGGAGTCGCACGGTGCTGTAGCTTCATCTCCGCCAAAAGCATCGCCAAGTTAATGACCACCTGAAACAGAAGGGGAAACGAACAGTCTCAAAGCACCTCCTCGGAGACCCTCAGCTCCTAACTACAGAGGGGAAGATGCAGCTTCACAGCTGAGAAAGCTGCTGACGCCCACCCCCAAAGTAGCCACCGTTATGCAGATGTTAACACGAGGGAGGTAGGAGGAGTGAGGGAAATAAGGTAACTATTTTACTACCCCCCCGCGAGTCTAAAATTAGGGTGAATACGTTTTGTTTTTAAGAGGAGGAAAATACATTTTTCCTTACACGACTTCATCTCTACTATCTAATTTTCCTACATAAATAGAAACGGATATAATCGAAACAAAGCAAACTCTCTTAAGGCCTACTAACCACTACGAGGGCATCTTAGCCCCCTGGACTATATTCACAATAAGAAAATATTTTAGGTAGACAGATTTAAGGAAAGCTATAATTATTACTAAAAATACACCGCCCATGGCTTACTTTAAAGTTGTCGACAACTCTTTCTAAACCCACCAATCTGTACTGAACTGAAATTAAAAAACAAAGGCTTACCCATCCGATCAATCCGGGGCGCAACTCACAAAAGTATTTCAGATCGAAAGTGCCAATCCGAGGATTTAATTCGTGGCCAATGTAGAAATCATAGATGGCATTTCCTGAGAAGAGAAAGTTCTTAGCGAACAGAGCTTTCTGGAAAGGCTCTACTCCAGACCCAGCTGAGACTCTGAAAACACACTGTTGGCAACTACCCAGGGTCACAGCTCACTCGCCCCCAGAGTCACCAGGTGCGGCGGCGAGGTTCAGGACTGGTGAGGACTGGAGCAGTCGGATCCCGATTTTAAGGTGACGAGAGGTTTTTTCATGTGGACTCACATTTTTTTTTAAATAAACAACTTAATTTTTTTTTTTTTGATGTTTAAGGACTTCTGGCCGGAATCAACCAATCTGTAATCTGTTATTTTGTTGGTAGTTTTTAAAGAATGCTGACTATTTGGGACAAAAAATAATAATATTTGTCATCAATTGTGATGCTACTAAAGTTACCCAAATATAAGTAAGCTTCTAAAATGTCTCCCTGTCATCAGGTGACTAAAAAAGGGAGAGAAACAACTAGGAAAAACTCCAATATAGGTTTTTCCTTTACATCTATTTTTCTGTAAATTTGTTCATCTTTTTATTTCCTCTTATTCTTACTTCTCTTCATGTCTCATAAACTGAAGCTATGAGAGTAACGAGAGCACATGGAGAGGCGGCTGCTGGAGGGCTGGAGGACGCGTTCGTGACCCACATTCCAACGCTGCTCACCGGAGCTGGCCGGCGACAGCTCGTCCTGTGGAGCCCGCAGAGCCCGCACGTAGAGATAAACACTCAGGACCACAGAGAAGACAATGGCTGCCAGTGCCAACTGGAGGAAATGCCTGTACACATAGTACAGCTCCAGGCCCCAGAAGAGAGCTGCTCCGACGACTGCAGACGTCAGGATAAAAGCATAGAACCCTTGGGGGGAAAAATAATAAGCAACGTTAACCCAGGGCTCACATGGAATTTACCCCATTATAAAATCATGTGGTCATCTTTTAAAGTCTTAACTTCATTACTGAGGAGAAATACACACAAATATGTATAAACAGGCAGGGCTCCTGGGGGGTAATCTTCAATACAGATGCTCTGTCTCTCACACAGTTTTTCAAACACTTTAACTTAAGTGACCCTTTTTCCCTGGGAAGAGTCACTGTCTGCTTTTAATTAAGAGAAAGCTGAAAAGAAGGGCTCAGAAATTCACCACGAAAAAGCTCAAAAGAATCGCAAACTTCATATAATCAAAAAAGGCTATCTCTAACTTATTCCTGAAACCCACATTTTCCACATATTGGGTTTATTCCAAAGAGTAACTTTTAATATTTAAACGTTTTAATTTTTTTAAACACTCTCAATTCCATAAAATTTATGAATATTAAAGAAAAAATGGTACACAAAGCAGTTTCCTCCCCTCTAGCCTATGTGGATTAAAAACAATCATTCAGAATGTCTTAGGAATCTCCTGAGTTCATCTTGGTAGAATCTCCTAAGGAGAAATCTCACAAAACAAGAACCAAAGTAACCAGATGAGGAAATTTGCAAAGAAGAATCAAGCGACTACTCCCACCGTGGCCCACTCACTCCAGCGGCTCTGAGATAAGGCACAGGGCTCGTGAGCGTGTCACATTCTCGAAAGGAAGCAGAAGCAGAAGTCAGGACCACTTGGGAACCAAGGAAATCAGGACCCTGGACAGAAGCCCACAGACACACAGACCCACAGACCTTTAAGGCAAAAAGGGCACCCATCTCTCCCCAGAATCAGCACCACTGTAAGGCACATGAGAGGGTGGTCGGAGATTTGAAACCTGGTTCCAGCAGCAAGGAATTTGGTAAAAGTGAACAAAATATCTGACAATAGCTGCAAATGAGTGTCAAGCATCGCCATAGGTCAGGCGCCGAGCTAGGTTCGATGCTTCCCAGAGTTGGCACAAAAGGCAGAGGCGTCTGCGCGTCCTTTGCTTCCCTGTGAGAACACAGCGATGATTTCGGATAGAGTGGATGCTAGGTAGGCAAGTCACTCAGAGTCAGAAAGGTACGAAATGACAGGATGAAAAAGAGCCAAGAATTAAAGTTTTTGATGTAATTCCCAAGAAAAAGAAAACAGCCTAGACCAGTGGTCTCCAGCCTTTCTGGAACCAGGGACCGGGGCTCCCATGAGAATCTAACGTGTGAGGACCTGAGCTGGAGCCGAGGTGGTGATGCCAGCGCTGGGGAGCGGCTGCAGATACAGATGAAGCCTCACTTGCCCGCCACTCCCCTCCTGTGGGGCCCAGTTCCTAACAGGCCATGGACTGGTACCAGTGTGCAGCCCAGGGGCTGGGGAACCCTGGCCTAGACCATGTAGCTAAAATGCATAATCATTTAAGGAAAACTACACTATCCACATATTTATAATAGTTAAATAAACTTGATCCAAGTCTTTGCATGGCAAAGTTGGACTGATCCTCTTACTTAACCCACACTCCTGCCATGGAGGTGCCCAGGGCAAGACAGGCAATAGGTAATGTCTGCCCACGCGGTGTGAGGCTTGGGGAGACCGACTTCTTGCCCTCCGTGCCAACAGATTAATGAGTGCCCCCACAGGCCACCCACTTTCCTGGCACCAAGCACACCACAATGAACACAACCAAACCCAGCCCACCAAGCTACTTTCCAGTGGGGAAGACCCCAGTGAACAGACACACACACTGATGTCAGCAAGGCAGAGCGGGCATAGAGAAAGATAAAACAGAGCAAAGGAGAGACAGGGACCTGAAGACTTATCTGAGCACAGACGTGACAGGGATGAAACAGCTGCCATTATACGTTTTAGGGGAAAGTTTTCTAGGCAAAAACAGAGCGAACACATCCAAGAGACAGCCCAGAGGCCAGTGGCTGGAGCAAAGTGAGCCAGGGCCAGGTGGCTCCCCACAGGCAGGAGTGGCAAGGAGCCTGTGCCAGTGCAGGGCTTGTTAGGCCACGGGAATGACTCAGGATGGTCATATATACAAATATACAAATCAGATTCTTTCAATTCATGATACATGTTACTAAGAAAATGGGCACAGGAAAGGGTGACTGAGGGACTACGTTCCTTTACGTGGCGTAACTTTTACGTGTTGGCTGCAGGTGTGAACAGTTTCTCTGCATGCCCTTCAGATCTAAGAGATAATTTACGATTTAGTACTTTGGCGTAATCGGCTTTGACCGTTTAAAAAGCACAACACTCAAAAGTCTTGAGCTATCAAGTCACCAATTTGAGTCTTTAAAAAATAAATCACCATTTAATCTATACTTCAGTCTTCTTCCATCAGTAAGAGGTGTTCCTTCTACAACCTTAAAAGAAAAAAAATTTTTATTTAAAAATTTAAAAAGCACAACATGTTACCATCACACATACGTCTTCCAATATCACTTAAATTTCAACATGCCTAAGGAGGAGGACCATCTTTTAGTAGGAAAATTTATTGACAGGTTTCAAACATCTTAACAGCAAACCCTTATAAGAAGCAAGTCCACCTTCAGGAGTTTGTCTTAAATAGAAATCTGGTAATAACTTCTCAGAGTACGTGACTTCACCAAAGCTACCCTCCCGCCCACCACCCCCTGGGCCACCACATGACTAAAGGAGCTTTAATAACCTCTACGTCTAGTCAATCTCTAGCTTGGAAACCTTCAGCGTCTTCCTTCTGTTATGATAGCTCTTCTGTCTTTTCAACTGGGCTCCATTCCACTTACCCCTCCACCCTGGTCCACGTGCTACGTCACAAGACGCACTCAGGTGCTGACCTGCTCTGCTATCTACACATATACACTCACTTGGTTATTCAGTTATTCGTTTCATGTAATTCTTGACCTCCACGGTGAGCACTTCATGGATGGGGACCACGGATGTCTTTGTTCAGATCACCCTATGTCCCCATACCTCAGGTACTCAAACTTAACACATTTCCACAGTTAAATAAAATGTCCACTTGCTCAACGGCAGCCACATTTTACTACAAAGAATTACTTAGAAATGGCACAATTCATGTTAAACCAGAAAATACTAACATGGTATCTATCATTTTGGGGGGCTCAACTACTTTACCCTTTCAGTAACTAAGAAAGGGAGCCCAGGAAAAATGTAATACCTTTGAAATTATGGAATTAGCAAAAACCTCACATGCTAATTCCAAATGATCCTTCTATTAAAGGTTCCTCACAAATACTGTTGGCTTTTAGTTTGTGAATTTTACATATATATTCATAAAACTGCTTTTCTTAATAAATATCATCTAGCTTGAATAAACCTTACCTAAGTTAGTCTGAACTTGTGGCTTTTTACTGGAGAGCCTTACCATAAAAATGCCTGGAGGTCCACACCACAACAATCCCCGCGAGAGCCAGCCTTACGGGGAGATTCTAGAAGTTCACACCTGCAGCTCTATCCTATCACTGGCGTTCGCCCCTCTTAGTAACACTGATCCTTTGGTTTACAATCGGTAAACTCGCAAAGCCCTAAGAATAAGATCTCTAAATGAATTATTTATTACTCAGAGAATCTCACGTTCCTTTAAATATATTCAAGTATTCTAATAAAAGAAGAAAAACCTACACTTAGCAACAAGGAGGAATTTTAAAAATGTTGCATAGGTTTGAACATAAAATGTTCCTGACAACGCATTTCTAAAAGAGATGAAAATTAGAAACTCACCCTATTAAGAAAAAAAAAAAGACACAGACTAAAGTCCATGGAGCTTGATAGCTCATAACTAAAACCGTTAATTTTAACTTCTGCATCTGAAATGACGTATACTGAGCAGATTTTTTTTTCCCAGGAAACTCTACCATTAGGTTATTTTGCAAAATAGCTTATTCTTCTCTATTTGGCTTGGAAAGTTACACAAAAAAACCTCCATCCGATTTTTAAAGTTCCACTTAATGAGCAAGGGTTATAGGATACAAGAGTAAAACTTCACTACTAAGTGAGCTGGGATAGTTATGAGTAAGGACGGCTTTTAACCTTAAAACTTCTGTAAATTTCTTCACATAAACATGGGAGAGAGGGGAGGAAAACCTCCCAGTACTCTGCACCGCTAACAAAAACTTACCTTCCCAATTGGCAGCAAGGAGAACAGAGCCTGAACGAAAAACCAGAGGACGTAGACCCCAAATGCTCTGGTTTCCCATAAGCCATTCAGAGCCGGCAGGGGAGGCGGGAAATTCAGGAGACTGGGGTCTCTCTGTCTACACATCAACAGCAGCAGGAAGAGGAAGGCAGGCAGGCCCAGCATGATGAGACACGCACCTACGGACAATTAGGGGACAATTTTCAATCCAGGTTTTGGTTTTTGGTTTTGGGGGGTTGTTTTTCAAGAATCATGTGGGTTTTTCAAGGTCAGAACTCAAGTCTGGCTAGCTGTTCAAAGCCAATTCCTAATGTTCCATGAAAAAGTCCCCATCTCTGCCGGTCACGTCCGGTGGGCCGAGCCATCACGGCCACCAAAGCAGTAAGACAGCGGACGTGCAGCCTTGAACAGCTAAAATCCACCTGGGAAACCAGGCCCCACAACATGTACAATCCAAACACTACAGAAGCAAACGCGTTGAAACTCCAACAAATTAAAGTTTGGAACGTCTAAAATTATCAGCCTAATCTTAAAACTGAAAAAAAAAAAAAGAACCACTTCATGTTCTTAAGTTTCTAACAGCTAAAATGGTATCACGTCCCTGTAACACGTGCTCTGCTTTTCAGTGATGCTGGACACCACCTTTAGCGGACCAGCTGGCCAGTGGTTACAATGACAAAGTGCAGAGCAACTGAGCCCGGCAGGATTTTGAACCATTTGGCCAAGATGCATTTTCTTTCACGAGCCCATAAAATGTCACCAGTACCACCCACTTAATAACTCCAAGCCTCTGAACACTTAGATCTCAGCCTCTCATAACCAACCCGTCTAACAGGTAGAGTAGACGGCCTTTTCTGCCCGAAGCTGCTTCTCACCGCTCTGACGCCAGGCCCTGTCACCTCAGGTCTGATGATTAGCAGATATCCTCGTGCCTAATTGTCCACCACCCTTCCTGTAGACAGCTCTGACATCAACCTTCCTTTCATCATGGCTTCGTGCTTCTTTGCTCGTGACCTGTTAACTAACTGCTAGGTTTATTTTTAGCCACACTGGCACCCTTTCTGCTCTGTGATAATCCTCAAGAATGTTCCCACCTCGGGCCTTTGCCCCTCGTGCTCCTTCTGACGGGAAGGTCCTTCCCCAGGTTCCCACCTGGCTCCTTACCTGGCCAGGTACGGAATTCTTCAGAGAAAGGTGCCCTCCCTCCCTCACCCCGGACCTGACACCTACCAGGTACTCCTCCAAACTCTAGGTCCTTCTTCTGTGTGGCTGTCATTTCAAAGGTTCTCAACGATGTAGGTCCTTTAGTGACAATTTTTTCTTCCTTGGAATCTAGTTCTTTTAATTTCATCTCTTCTCTCCTCGGACGGAGGCCATACTGTGCAGATATGTGACTACTTTCTTCTGACAAATGGAATTTCTCCTAGTTAAAAAATTAGAAGTGTTAAATATCTGTAGTCAGTAATTAGCATTAACTAATCCGGCATCTTAATATAGCCATATACTAATAAGAATGAATGTGTTCGATTATATTTATCCTTAATTTGGGCAAAATTTTAGAAATGACTGTAAGAAATATTATGGTTTTCAATGTACTTCCTTGGGGAAAGTCACTTTAACAAACCGAAAATTGCCCGAGATGGAAATGAACGCTTTCGTACCTGTGTGTTTTTGTGTGGTATGTCATTCCTCTCCCTGTGCTCAGGCTCCCCATTGTACCTGCTGACGCTATTCCCGAATGGCTGCTACAATGAAGGATAGGAAGCATGTTAACCATGAGAATCATAGCATATTGAAAAAGAACACGATGGCAAAATTTTACTATTGTGAAATCAAGCGGTGAAATAAAGCGAAGATGTTCGATTTCATTTCTGGAGAATTCAGTCTACTTCTGTTAAAAACGAAAAAAGATAAGATTGACTAGAATTTCTGTCTTTAAAAGATGGGATTTGATATTACAGATTTCCACATAAGATCTTCATCTTTTAAAAATAATTAGACTGAACATTATAATGTCAAAGACATTCAGTGCCCCCAAATAGCCAGTAATAGGAAGTTCAGAAATCGTGGGTACGTATGGAGCATTACTAGTGACCTACACACTGACTATTCTGAATTTCACACTGCCCGGGTCTTTCTTGACCTTAAATGTCTCTCCCTACGTCCCTTTTCTGGACTCAGCCTCTTCCCTTGAACGTGCATTCTCTTCCAGCAGTGGAGGCAATTTCTCATCAGACTGAGCAGGGCAAGTGCTTTGCTTGCAAAAGATTTTTCAGGCAATGAATGTCTGAAATCTGTCACTTTGCTCCTTCATAAGTCACTGACAAGTTATAACACTAACAAAGCAAGAAGAGGAAAACAAATTAAAAACCCAAGTGTACCCTTTGGGAGGAGAGGCGGCGAAGGACAGCATCAACACAGTACCAAGTGCAGTTCAAATTGGAGTCTAACTGAACAGGGATAACAGGCAACGCACTCTCAGATTTACCCAAGAGCCAACAGCCCTGTCATAGCAAACGGACCCACTGAAATACCACATACATGTACAGTACACAACCCACAGTACCACAAGTGCAATCTCGTAGCAGCCAGTTAGCCGACCCTAAACCGTGCCCACTGCAAACTGACAGGACACTCACGCAGAGAGGCCAGTTACTGCAAAAGACAGGATTACGAGTCAACAAGAACAAGGTTGACTGAACGTTCAAAGCCACGTGCAGTGGGAGTACAGTCTTTCCCACACAGCACACCATCCTTGACTGTGGTGGGTCCGCGGCGGGCCCAGGGCTCTACTGGTGAGACTGTGGCTCTTGGGGCACCAGGACTGTAAGAAGGCTACACGGTAATACAGTCGTCACTAAAGGCTAAAACTGAAAATGTGACAGGAAGTAGCACACCCAACCTGCTTCTTAATCTGACTCACCTGACCAATACGGAGAGTCATAGAGAATAGTGAGAATGTTCAAACTCATGAGCAATTATGAAAATGCAAGTTAAAACAGTGAGTTGAGAATCTTTGACCATCATATTGGCAAAATAATTATTATTAGACTCAAAATGAGAAAATGGGCATTCACACACTACTGAGGCTGGTATACTTTCTTAAAGCAGTTTGGCAACATGTATCAAAAGCCTCGAATCTGCTCTATGCATCTGACCTAGCAGTTCTACTTGTAAGAATTTATCCTAAGGAAATAGCAGACATCACAGAATATTTGTTTTAACAGTGAAAATTCAGAAAAAAAGAAGCTAAATGTCTATCAATAATGAAGCTGACTTTAAACATAATTTGTGGTATATCCAAACAATTCCCGATATTTTAAAATTTAACAGTCTGTGCATACTACAAAATACTATGCACATAACCCATTTTCTAAGGTTGTTAAAAATCTGTATTTCATTCAGAAAGAGGTAACATTAAATAAATTATAAAATGACCTTTATTCAATTCTTTTTGACTTAAAAATAATTTCTATTTGGTCTATTATCTAAAATAGTCATCGTGCAAGGTCCTACAGGCTCCACATATTCTGAGAGTTCTCAAATTGAGCTTTCAAAGCAATTCCATTAAAATGACCACCTCTGAATAGAGAAAGTGATCATTACATTGTAATGATGCTGAGAGAGCAAGAATGTTTTTAAAACATGCAGTTACGTCTCATTATTTTATATACTATAAAACTACAATCTCTCATTCATACTTAAAAACTACGTTTTTGGAAAAAACCACAATGGTGAATAGTACTCCCACAATTAAAAACCATTCTTTTTCACTGGCATTTAAAAGCATTATACCTTCTATTTTTCCAAACGTTCACTTTTGATGTAATCTTCCAAAGTCACCACTTTAGACTTGATGTTTCACTGACATTTAAATACTATTAATTGCAACTGATATGAGTAAACGCACATACAAAGGGGAAGACTGTGTCCTGGACAGATTCAACCTTGCATAAGGACAACGATTTCCCAAAGATGTGGACACGTACCAACACCAGTGGAGTCAACTTCACTTCCAACACTTCCCTCCTCATCTCCTTGATGTCAGGCTGCTGCGAAGCCGAGGCCGAGCGCCGGGAACTTCTAGGTGGTCGGCCAGGGGAGCGGGAGCGTGACCTTGACCTTGACCTGCTCCCACGGCGGCGAGAGGGAGAACTGGAAGTTGAGCCACTTTTCCTTTGCTTAAAGGAAGTTAAAGGCTAGAAAGAGGCAGAAAGCAAAGAGCTTTACAAGTCATAAAACCTTCAGACAGACCCAAATTCAAAGAGGGTCGCAGAGGCAGTCACTGGTACCGTTAACTCGAAACCCATCCTGGGAAATCCAGGGATCTGATTGGACCAGATGAGGCCCGGGAGGGCTGCTGCACTAATGACCCTCCCGGGTCAAATGCCCCAACCCGTGTTTGTGTGGCTCAGGAGCTAAGAATGGCTTTACATTTTAACTGATTGTGAACAAAATCAGAAGAATGAAACTCCATGACATATGAGAATTATCTGAAATTCAGATTTCAGGGTCTTGAAATAAGGTTTTACTGGAACACAGCCATGTCCATTCCCTTCCAGACTGCCCAGAGCTGCTGCAGCACTGCAGAAACGATGTGGCCGACAGAGCCGCAAATATTTACGACCTGTCCCTTTATTCAAAAGCCCTGCCAACCTCGGGTATAGAGCACTCAAACCCAAACCATGGTCTGCAGGTTCCAGGTTCCAGAACTGTTGCTAATCCACAACAAGGCACGGAACTACAAACAGGTGTACAGAAATTTCCGTAGTATTTTGACAAAGTAAATGCATGTCTGTTGAATCTGATCCTGAAAAGTTAGAATTTACTTTGTGCATCTTTGTTTTCATTTGTCTAGTAATTCACTGTGATGATATTTTACATACATATTTGCACACCACAGATGAGATGTTTCAAAGCCCAGGCCCTCATGGGATGGGTTAAGGAGTCCAGGGCAGACTCAGATTAATCTAAGTCTGTCTCCTGATTACGCCTGTGGTGTTTGCGATGAAGCCCAACTCCTCCTGCCATGTTTTAGCACGCTCTCCCAGCACCTGGCTGTCTGCGTCCCCCAACCCAAGCTTTTGGCATCTGCCCCCTTCAAAGCTGCCCCCTCCACCCACTCAGTTTCTCCTATTTGGTTTTATAACTCAGCTCAGGTGTCACCACCTCTGAAAGCCTTCCCGGAAACCCAGTGCCAGGACCAACGCCTGTCACAGAACGTGTTCCCCCAGGGAGATGACCGCTGTCGTGTGTCTTCTCCAGCAGACTGGCAGCTCCTGACATCCCTGAGCCCCGAACAAGGTCTGACCCAAAGCAGGTGCACCACCCTGCGCCTCCGGAGCCAGAACTGACGACTCCAAACTGAACAACACACCATGTTTAGAGCCCTCTGGTCATGAACACACTCCAGTGCTCACCTTGATGTCACTCTCTTTCAGTTCAAGCTCAGTTCCATCTTTGTATTTCACAGTGTAAAGCTGGGAGTTGCTGTCGTGGCTCAGAATTTCCACTTCGTAGTAAAGCGAACTCCCGGGCCATCGACCTCTGACCACCTCCCCGTCGGCATATTTCCTACTTGGCATTTTTGAAAATCAGTCTGGATAGTTTTAAAGAAAAAAAAAAAAATAGAGTCAGTGTATGCATACTTACATTTGTCTTTTTTTTCCCCCATGGATTGGACACTAAAATACAACTTTCCACAATTTTAACTGGTCAAAATTTGGGGGCCAGGAAGGCCTCTGGAGGAGAGGATGTGCCATCTCTTAAAGGTGAGAGACTGAGGCTTAAAGATGTTAACAGTTTTGTCCAAGGGCATAAAAACAGCCATCGAGGAATGGCACAGTTAGGACAACACAGGGATAGTTCTCCCAGCCACACCATTTAAAATGCCTTCAATGTTTAACAAATTACTTTTATTAAAAACAAAAACTCAGTAAAACACTGTCTGGGAAAATCAACGATGTATAATGAACATTATGTAACCCGCCAAGAGGGAGGGAAAAAATCCAAATCTGTGAGTAGCGAATTTGGGGTTCTTCGATAAAGCTTTCAAGTTCCACAGCTCAAGTCCCAAGTGCAAACCGAGGAACTGTGCTGACGTCACACTTGGGCGAGCACATACTTGGCCCTCATCCCAGCTGGCTCCTCTCCCACAAGCCGACAGCAGACATGGACCCCGATCAGAACATTCTTTTCCACTCACTCCAAACACGGCCCACGAAGCCTCTGATAAACGACACTCTAAGAAGCCACAAGCAACCCATGGGAATCGCCACTGTCGTGAAGCCTGTTTGCCCCCCTTCTGAGCATCAACTGACTGCTGGGTGCCCTGAGTGCTCACGAGCAGTTTCACACTCCCACGTGACAAAACCAGTGCCTCTGACCTCCTCCAACACCAACCAAACCGGCTGGGCCCAGCCTAAGAAGCAGGCAGTGGGACAGGAAAGTGCCCCCCCCATCTCCCTCATTTACCAACTAAGCAATTCCCGATACATTGTCTGGGAACATAAACATCCACTCCTCTCCCAGCTCCTTAAGAGCTGATTATACAACAGTAACGAAATTTAAGAGCTTCTGAAGACTGTGGAGCTAAGAAAGGACACAGTTACTTACCCCACCCCTCCCAAGGAAAAAAAAACCTTTCATAAGCACCAGCTTCTCCACTGTTAATCGCCTGAGAAAAAAGTTAACAAGCTTCACTTGTTCAGGAAGATAGTAGCTAGGTGGGCAGATGAAAGGAAACACAACTCCTTATCTGGTGATTAGAGGGTGTCAGCCCATTCACACGTTAGGTAAAAGAGACAGCCTTCTTCCCAGCACCTACAGAAATAGCATCCCCAGGGTGCCGGGAAGGGGTCTGGGCTTGGAGTAGGGGGCAGAGGAGCCCAGAAGCTTGGGGATGAAGCCGCACCTGGCTGAGGAGTCACCCGAGGGGCACTGGGGAAAGCAGGAGGCAGTCAACACCTTGGGAGTGGAGGAGGGCCACAAATAAGGAAGGTGACAACATCGAGCTTTGCCTATTTCAACATTAAGCCTGAGCCTCCAAATTCGAAGAAAGAGGAAGGAAATGTGGCCTCCTTCTTTCTTCTCTGTGCCCCCTCTTCCTCCTTGGACCCCCTAAAATCAAACCATTGTTATTTATAGTAGTTATCCAAGGCGGGTCAACCAGGGTTGAAAGAAGGCAATCACATCCTTCTCTACCGAGATGCCATTCAAGCCTCAAACTACTTTTTATAAACTTTTGAAATCCAGTCCCTCAGGACTCAGGGGCCACCAGGGTTTTTTTTCAAAGGCCCCTGCACAGATTCTGTACCTTTTTGAAAGTTTATTTATAGGCATCTTTCTGTGACCAAGTAAACATTTTAGGTCAAACAAATTAAGATATCTGGTGGGTATCTGTTAGGTCTCTAAGCTCAATTAAATAAAAATTAAGAATTGGGGGTTTCATGTGGTGGTTGGAAAAGAACAAACAAACCAGGATTCTCCTTAGGAGATAACTATCTTACAAGAATGTTGCAAAAGACAAAGCCAGTAACATTATGTCCACCCCCACTTTGCACAAGACCGAAGCACCACTGTCACATGTGCAATCACAGACTAGCATGGTCTCCTGCAGAAATGACTTAGCCAGGCAGGTCACAAATGCGTGTCCTGCACTCACACGTGGATGCGGTCTCCTTATGAGGGATGCTTTAGCCAAGCGTGTAAAGAAAACAATTGTTTACTGAACACAAGGTCCTCGTTCGCGGTAAGCAGTGGAAACATGGAGACCCTCAAGCACCTGTTCGCTAACTTCAGCGTCAACTGGCACTGGACCCCTCCCACACCTGGGCTCCAACATGCTACTTTTTGTCAACGGGACAGAACGCTGCGGTGCTCTGGGGATCAGAGTCAACACTTAAGGTCCCTGGTTCTCTTTCCTTCACTTCTCCAAATTGGTGTCAGTGTGGCAGAAAAAGGGAAGCTCAAGTGGAGTGTGACGGCTTCCCTTCCACACCTGGGCCCAAGGCTGGCCGACTGGGTAAGAAAAAGAACGCCAGCAGGGCCCCCCGGCCTGGCTCCGGCCCCGCTGCAGGATGCAGAAGCAACGCCACCTTCCTGGCTGCAGCGGCAGGATGGCCTGAATGGTCCACTAAGACAGACGGGTGGAAGGGAAGGCTGGTCCCCCTCCTGCTCGCCGTACTGCCGCTCCCCAGACAGCTCTCCACACCGAACCAACCCGACCTGCGCCCAGCCCAGAGCAGGGCGCCTCTCCTCCCGGATCCCCCATCACAAAGCGGAATTCCAGATTCGCTCCTGTCTGTGTGCACTCTCCCCGCGTGCTACCCCGGAGTGGGCGGAGCCACGCCGCAGGGGGGCCAGCTCGCTCGCCCGGGGACGGGCCCCCCGGAGCTCGCCCAAGCGCTGTCCAGGGTCTGCCCGGGGTCGTCCCGAGCGAGAAGGGTCCCGGCCTGACCCCCGGCCGGGCCCATGACAATCATTAGGGCGAAGCGCCTGGAACCAGGCCCCCCGACATCGAGGGCTCCCTCCGTGCCCCCTGAGTCTCCTGGAAGGGGTCATTAGGAGGCATTTTTTTTTTTTAAGCCTTAAAAAGGGAGGGATAAAAAGGACCGAGCTCCCGCGAGAGCCCGCCAACCTACGGATCGGTGTCTGGGGGTGCGCGGACACGGGGCGAGGGAATGAGAACGCACTGCAAGCGAGCGACCCGGGCCCGCGCCGGGGAGGGCCCCCCAGGCCGGGGCACCCGGCGCCAGCCGTGCGGCCCCGTCCGCCAGGCCCCCCGGGTCCCTGTCAAACGGGGGGCGCGGCGCGGGCCGGGCAGGGCGGGTGCTGCCGCAGGGTGCGGGGCACGCAGGGGCCGGGAGGCGTCCCCGACGCCCACATCCGCCGCGGCCCGCACCCCCCTGCGCCCCGACACGGCGCGTCCAAGATGGAGGGGGAAGCGCGCGTTCCCGGGGCGCCCCCGACGGCGGCTCCGCTTCGGCCGCGCGCCCGGCACCCCCGCGCCCGGCACCCCCGCGCCCATAACCATCGCGCCCGGCACCCCCGCGCCCAGCCCCATCGCACCCAGCACCCCCGCGCCCAGCCCCATCGCGCCCGGCACCCCCGCGCCCAGCCCCATCGCGCCCAGCACCCCCGCGCCCGGCACCCCCGCGCCCGGCACCCCCGCGCCCGGCACCCCCGCGCCCGGCACCCCCGCGCCCAGCCCCATCGCGCCCCGCACCCCCAGGCCCGGCACCCCCGCGCCCCGCACCCCCGCGCCCCGGACCGACGCGGAGGGGCGCAGGGCGAGGCCGCGGGGACCAGGCCCGGCGCCCCCCGGGGTCCCCACCCCCCGCCGACCCTGCGCCCGCCGCGCCCCGGCCTCCTCCGCCCGCACGCCCTCCCCGGGGCCGCGCCGCGATGGAGGAGGGTCGGGGGGGCGGGATTGGGCCGCGGCGGCCTCACCTGCGCCGGCCCCGGCGGCGACACCAACGGCGGCGACGGTTCCGCGCGCGCGCGCGCCACGGCGTCCGGACGCGCGCCCGAGGCCCCGCCCCCGCCCGAGGCCCCGCCCCAACAGGCCGCGCCCCGCGCGCCTCGGGCTCCCATTGGCTCCTCCGCCTTTTGAATCGTCCCCGCGGCTGCGGATTGGCCGTGCTCCGTGGCGCGTCCGCGTGGCCCCGCCCCGCGGCCGGGGCCTTATTGCTCCGTGAGGCGATCCCGGGGCGGGGCGCAGGGGGGGCGCGGTGCAGGCGGCCGTGGGGGCGCGGTGCAGGCGGGTGGGGCTGCGGCCGCAGGTGCACCCCGGACCCCGCATCCGCCCGCGGCTTATCTCCGCCGCCCAGGCGCCCCGGCGGGCCGCGACCGCGCCCTTTCCCTCCAGGCACCCCGCAGTCGGCTGGTGATGCGCCGCGGAGCGTTTGGGGGACTGGAGGGGCGGGGAGAGGTGTCTTGGCGCGAGAGATGCCAAAAAGCTACCCATCAGTCCTCGGAGGGACGAAAGGCGGACGGTGCGAGAGCAGGGCTGCTGTTCGCGCTCGCCTCGCCCTGCTGAGCTCCTGCAGGAGCCCCAGCGCCTTGCAGGGGCTGCCAGGGGGGTCGGGGCTTTGTCCCGGCGGTGGCCGCCCCCGGGGAGAACCCCATCGGGGCCAGGGCTTGCAGCCTGCGAGCGGGCGGGGACGGTGGCAGGGGACGTGCGAAGGCACCCCGCAGCTCAGCGGGGTTCCCACGACGCCTGCGGGGAGGAGCGGGGTGCATGTGAAGGGCGGTCCTGCCGAGGTCTGCGGTCGAAGAAAACACCCAAAAACGCGCAGCCCGGACCAGGAAACGCCGCGCCTCGCGCACTGAGATGCCAGCTAACCTGCCTCCCCCCGTCGGGCTGGCCTGGTGACCTTCGGAATGCTGAATCATGACGGTGCTGACGCCGGATCCCAGATGGATTCGGAACCTTTTTTTCTTTTTTCTCCTACGCGTTATCATGATTGGTTACTTGGTTTCCTTCCTTTGAGGTCGAGAGTTGAAAACAGTCCATCGAAGTTCCCCATTTTGCAGTGTGGTTTTTAATCAAAGTATTTCTTAACCCGACTACTAAGTTCGTCTAACTTAGCAGGTAAACCTACGTGAATGTCTCTTTGGGGAGCATGAGCCATTGAATTAGGATAACAAAGAGGCTTTTTCATGTAGCGTCCAGCTTCAAGGGCAAGAGCTCTCATTTTCGCAGTTACAACTGCAAAATACCCACATTTACTAAAAAAAAAAAAAAAAGTCTAGTACACTGAGCTTTCTTGGTCATTCCGTCACTCACATGCACAGTGAATGACTTCATCAGAGCCTCCCTGGAAAATAAGTTCTGACATGGAATTGTCATCAAATTCGTCCTGGGTAGAAATCTGAGCCACAGAAATGAGCACTGCACTTCGAAGTTAGAAAACCTATGTGACTTTTGGCAAAGCCCTGAGCCTGAGTTGCCTAAATGAGGTAAGATGTTAGCCTTGCTGTTTCTTTTTCTTTCTTTTTCTTCTCTCTCCTTCCTTCCTTCCTTCCTTCCTTCCTTCCTTCCTTCCTTCCTTCCTTCCTTCCTAACTTCTTTCTATTTTTGCAGCAAATGGCCTAAAAAAGAAAACACTACACCAGGTCCGAGGGGAGCTAAGGTAGTTATTGTCCCTGACAGCAAAGCAGCACTATCTGTTACTGTCTCATATGTTCCACCCATATTTCACTGGAGTCCCCTAGATCGTTTTCGTTTATGCAATAAAAAAAGGATTTATATTTTTTGTAAAATAAATAAATCCATTGTAAAAGTCAGATTTATAAAGTCTCATCAGAACAAAATGAAGTTAAAAGATTATGAATTACTAGAACCAGCTTACTTCACATTCTTCCTCGTAAATTATCTACTAAAGATATGTTTAAAACAGAACTGATTTTGACAGCAGAGAAACTAAGCAATAATTGTTTATTTCTGGACGGAAGCATATTGTGAAAAATCAGATGAACATCAAGGCTACTTTCTCAATAAAGGAACTGTTGGTGTTTTCCTCTTTTTCCTTTTTAAGAACTACTAAAACGTGTATAGATTTGGGAGCGGAGAATTTCCAGGTTTAGTTCTCAGAGAGCTGCTTGTCCACCCAAAATTTCAAAGTCTTCAGAATACATAAAAGTACAAGTCACTGAAAGAGCCATGTCTTGGCATTGCCGTTCTTAATGTGGCCGTGAGTGACACAGGCCCCTTCCTCATTCATAAGGAAAATGAGAAGTAAAAGAGAAGCAAAGCCCATCAGCACTGCCAGTAAAAGCAGCCAGAAGACACACTTTGGGCCGGAAAACCTTACATATGAAGCACAAGAACCTCAGTGCCATGCGTCATTATTTGGCTCTGCTTTCCAGAGGCTGTCAAAACCAAAGCATCTCTCTCAGGAAAGAGGTCCAGGTAAAAGTTCACCTGGAGTGAAGAAGTCCAGTTGGAGTCATGTAGTGCCGTTTCATAAGGAGCAGACATTCCCATGCTGGGAGCTGCAGAAAGCCTCCCTTTATAAAACAGAAGTCTCCCAAGAGCCGTCTGAGCACAGTACAGCCCCACAGATGTTGTCTCATCTGAACGATCTCTATTCACCCTGAAATGGAGTTCATGATGGAATAATGGTGTCCATGTCGATGCCACACTTTTTTTTTTTCATTTTTTCTATGAAACACACGTATGGATGTTTGCAGCACTTACTTACCCCAACTTTTTTCTTACTATCTACCTCTCAGGGGCCAGACGGGGAAACTATTTGAATAGATGGAGCTAACCAAGTACACTGCTGTCCTCAGCTTCAGTGGAAGAACTTAAAAGAGGGTAGGACACTTATTCCTTAATGCATTGGCAATAGAGAAAGAAAAAAGGCAGAATCTGGTGTAATAATCGTAATAACTAACCTTTATTTATTAAGCTCTTACTTCTGCCAGAACATCACATATCTTGATTTTTTTTTTTTTAACCCACTGGACAGTGCTGGGCCAGGAACACAGTGTCCCCCAAGCTAGCAGTCTGGATTCTATTTCTAGCACTCTCAGCCCTTCTCTGGTGTTTTCTCTCAGTCTTGATTTCCTCATCTGTAAAATGGGGATAGAAAGGGCTAAATGCAATCATGCATATTAGAAGGTACAGCGGGCAATAACTCTTAGTGTAAGTTCGTTTTATTTCAAGTCCCTTTTTTAATGGTAAGTAAAAGGGTGTTTTTAATAACAGATGTGTCAATACGTTTTTTAAGGGTTTGCTCTTTATTATGTAAATATCTAAATCCTTTGAATCCTCCTGTAGCACACCTGTGAATTTAAGACTGTTGTATCCATACTATTCTAAAAGAAAAATAGAAACTTGCTCGCTGGTGAATCTTAAACTTAAAGAACCTTTGTCTAATTGTTATTCAAACTTGTTTTTTTAACCTTTGCTGATCTGTAACTGTTTTTAAAATAGCCTAAAATTTGTTTGAGTGTGTTGGGAGTCCTGAAATATTTGTCCACAGGAAAAAATTTCAGCTCTGTGGCATGACGTATAAGAAAGGCCTTCAAAAGCTCTTGCCCTATCAGATCTTTTCCAAGCTGAGCTCCCTCTGTGGCTTTCTTTCCTTTCCCACCCACTTCATTCTCCAGTTCTTCAAAATCCCTGTTGGGCCCCCAGACAAGCCTCTTTCTTTCACGTTGCTTAGGACGCCTTCCCCTTTCCGAGCGTGGCCTGCTCTTGCCCGTCCCCAGCAAAGCTCACTCTCTGCTCCAGTTGCATGTCCCACATGCACCTGTCACTGCCGTACCTGTTCTGGGCCTCCACTCTCCCGGAAGACAGGATGCATATTTTATTTCTCTTTGTGTCTCTTTGCATTAAATATATGAATGGTTAGTTCATTCTGAAACTGTGTCATGTATGTTCCCTGTCTTGGACTAGTTACTGAGTTTCTAAGAGGCTGGGTTGAGGCAAGAAGCAATAGAGCTTTGACCGGCATCCTAAGGTGGGTGAGGAAGCTACCTTGGGAGCATGGCTGGACCTCCTGTTCTCCGCGTCCCCCTTGTCCCCTGCCACAGGCCCTGCAGGGGCCATCCACTGGATTTCGCTCTGCTTTGGTTTTGATCTCTGCCCCCTCATCTCTGTCTCTGAATCCAGAATACGTAATTAAGTGTTTCTTTAAAAACCTACTGTATATTTCATGGGGGTTTAGACAACGAACACAAGTGCATGGTTTGTGTTGCCACAGTTGCTAAACTATGAGTCCCTGAGGGCAGCCTTTCTTCCAACCTCCGACAGTAAGCACTTCCCATTCCTCACCTTATTTATGGCTCAGACTGGCTCGATGAAATATGTATCATTACCCCCGTTTTTAAGATGGGGAAGCTGAGACTCAGGTCAACAAACTCGCACCAGGTTACGCCCAGCAAATAAGTGCCAGAGCAGAGAATCTGGCTTCGTCTAAGGGTTCCCCAGTGGCTGCTCCTTCCTCCACGCGACCCCGTCTGGTCCCCTGAGTAGCACTTTGGTTCTTCTGGCCACCAACTTCCAGCAACCACACGTAGCTCATACTGCAGGATGCCAGTGTCCTACCAGCAGGAGACTTCCCAGGTCAATCAGAATACAGCTCCTGGGCTTTCGGTCTACTGTTCTGTGGCAAAGAACACCCATGACAAGGCTCCCTGAGCGCACGTGACATGTGAACTTGGCTTTGCCTCCACCCTTTGAGTCTTTCCTCCGTGACTCTTTTAATTCGGATGCCCTAATTCTGGAATCGCCCGTACGTCTTCCTTCTGAGGGGCTGTCTTAGAAGATGCGCTGTGAGATAACAAGGGCGAGAGCACTGCAATCTCTGGACTGTATTTGGTGCAAGCGAATCTGTTTAAAATGGGTTTGAGGGTGATGGTACAAAATATTTGAGATGGACGTTCAAAATCAAATTTGCATGAATATTTTAAATGCCTTCATTTTATTTGAGTAAGAAGAGCACCCTAACAGATGGCCTAAAACCTCTTCGGAGCACAGTAGTGTACTGAATCTATTTTATTTCCTTCAGAACACGCGTCTACATACAATGACTAAAAGTATAGTGTGTGAATATTATATCTTTTTAAACAGATGACATGTAATTATAGCATAGATGTATTTGAGAGCTGTAGAGTCATCTCGAATAACTATCCAATATTATTTAACATGATTATTTGGGCAGAAAACTTTGCACATTTATACTAAGTTGCTTAAGAATTCCTTTGGTCGTTTATGTTTTATGCTAACACTAGGCTCCCAGAGACTTGCCACCGCTGAAGCAGCGATGCTGTTCTGAATCGGGGGGTCAGGCCTTCCCCCAAGTGAAGTCTTATTGTCAAAGAAAATGCCATTTTTTAGATCTCCTTCGAGCTTGTTCGATTATATGGGCACGGTTTTTACCTACGTAGATTTCTAAAATCTCAGTAGAATAACATCTTCCCTTTGTGATGCAACACAGGACGGTTTATCTCAGATCCCTCAACATGATCCCGTTTGTCAAATGGCAAAAGTACCTTCTGAGCCTTCCTGGAGCAGTCACCTACACAGTAACATTAACGCGCCACCCCTCGAAAATGTCATTTCTGCAAATACGCGCCCCTCCCATCTTTACCAGTTGCCAGAAAGTTCTTCAAATCGCTTGAGCGTGCTCTTCCCCCACCACACACACCGCTGCCGCCTCTGCCATGTCCTCGGCCTTTGAGCACATTTTGCAAGGAGAATAACTGAACTCACACCAGGACCTTTAAGACCCGACCCACAGGTGAGAGTCCACTGAGCGATGAGCTGAAGCTACGCCCGCAGGTGGAGAGGGGAGGGTTGGGGACAGGGCACATGTCAGGTTTGGCGATCGGACTTGGCACCCCCAGACGTCACGCTGCCCCCCGTGCCCACGTTGAAACCACCTCGCTCTGTCTGGCCAGGAGCGTTTCACAACGAGCTTCACTCCCTGTTGGTAAGATCTGGATCATTTTTAAAGTGTTTGCTCCCACTGCCCATGTGCCAAGTGTTAGACATTCTGAACAGGCTTAATTAATGATTAATGACATCCCTGAGCTCCCTCTGCTGGCTCTGCCTCAGCCAGCTGTGGCGGGGGGTAGTTAGTTCTGTTTCCATTTCTTTCTAGAACAATTTCTAATCCACAAACAGGGATGGTGGAGCAAAGGACGTTTAAGAAGCAGTTAGAGGGGCACAGACGGGCACTCACCAGTGGGCGACGGCCCCGGGCTGCATCTGGGTGGTCTGGGCTGCTCTTGGCACCACGCAGAACCCTTCCAGAACCTCAGTGTGTTGAGCAGATGAAACCAAAAGCAAAGGGACTGGAAACTCTTCCGTTACACACCTGAGGGAGTTCAGAGAGACTAAGACAAACATCTGAGCCCTTTGTTTTCTGTTTCAAGTTTCTAAACAGGAAGCACAAAAACGCCTCGATTTACAGACCGCCCATGACAGGGCCTGGAGGCATCGCCTTTGCTCAGGGTTCCCCTGCAGGAGGAGAACGGGGCCCTGCCAGGAACCGTGGCAGCCCTGTCCCCGGACGGACGGCTGTCGGATGTGGACGGGGCCCGGCGTGGCCGGCAGAGGGGCACGTCTTGGCCAGCGAAGGCTTGTGACTGGAATCACCACGCATCAGTCAGTGTGCTGGCCTCTCTCTCCAAGCTAAAGACAAACACTATTTCATCGTCTTGGTGGTCTTTGCAACCTTGTCATGGTATAGGCCAATGGGGACTTGTCGGATGGATCAAAAAAAAAAAAATGGGGATGGATCAAAAAAGATGAAAAGAATGAGAAAGAATGAGACAAACGGGAGAAGCAAGTGTGCCGCTCTGGAGAGGCGATGTGGTCGCTTCGATGCCATGGACGTGTTGGCTCGAAGAGTTACATCACTTTCAGAGTCTGCCCAAGTCACCGCGGCATGGCCTGACCTTGCCTGGGGAGGAGGGAGGTGACAGAGAGCTGAGTGCAAGGCACCCCTGAGAGAGGCTAGGTCCTCAGCAGGCCACCCAGAGAAGTGTCAGGGTGGGGTGGGGGTTGTACATGGTTATTGAGAAAGGGGAGAGCTGAGAAAAATAAAGAAACACGAAGAGTTCGGCCAGTGCCTGCACCTGCGCACCGTCCCACACGTAGGGATGGAGCAGCCCCCGCCACTCTCTGGGGACACAAAGATGCCACTTGACACTTGGTAAAACTCCACGGGGGTCAGCATTTTACAGGCAGAAGCTCTAGTAATCCTTCCAACGCCTCTGTGAGTGCGGTGGCCCGCCATGGGTGTGACTGGCCAACTGTAAGCAGTGTGACAGCTAGGGTCTGTCACGTGATCTCACATACATCCCCCGCAGTTGATTGCTGATTGACTGACAGGTGGCCAAGCTGTCTTTTCAGGACACTTTCTATCCTCATTTTAATGACAAAAACCAGTCCCCTCGAGGGCTCTCTGACTTTACAAAAACCCAGCCTCCTGTGCCCGCTCCTACCCTAAGGGCTTTCTCCCACAGCGCCCCGGGCCAGACCACCCAGGGAAGGAAAGAAACCCCAGAGATGACAGACGCCGCCTCTCTGTGTACATGTGGAGGTGACCCACGGTTAAGGTCAAAGGCCTGGAGTCTGTGAGAGTGGCCGGGCGCTGCGCCACCAGCAGCGACACTTCTCCTGGATTCAGAGCCCTCCTGAGCAGGGAACCGGCCGCAGCAGACGCCCTGGGAGGGGCCCCCCTATTGTTCCATTCGCTTCTGACTTCACTTCCCGAGTGAAAGGCCTCTGGGGCCCGCACGTGAGCAGGAAGCGGGCGGGCCCGCTGCAGGGCCGGGCGGTTCACGAAAGAGGAAACACGGACCCGGCGTAACCTCTGCGGTCTGGGTCCTGTCGCAATGAGCAAGCCGGGACGCCGATCCGAAGGCAGAGCGGGGGGAGCCGGCCTTTGTCCCCCGCAGGAAGTGCCAGGCCCCGGCAGCTGGGAACGCCGCACGACCTTGGAAAGGTTCCCCCAAATACAGCCATGTCCTCCCACTGGAGAGTGTTTACGAGACTGCAATTCGATGTTTTTTAAATCGGGTTCGATTTTCTCAAAAAAACAAAACAACAAAAAACAACCTAACAGCTCCTCCCTGTGGTCTGACCTGAGTGAGAAGCGACGTGAGTCGGGGGTGATAGATGGGGAGACAGGGATGCCCTGTCCCTGCCCTCCCCGGTCTCAGCGTGTTTTTTCGGCTGCTAGAGCCCCCACCTGCCTTTCTGCTGGGACTCGAAGACCTGCCAGGCAGGCGGTCTCACAGATGGTCCTAAATAGCTGCCTGGATCGGTGCCAGCAAAAATTCTGGAAAGTACTGCTTACAGGCTGGCCAGGAAAATGTTTTCACCAGAAGAGGCCACGGAGTCTAGGTAGAAATATGCCCGTGAAAGATGGAAACACCGAAGTTCAGGGAAACAGCATCTTGATGGAGCCACGAGAAGACCCGTCATCATAGGCACCCTGGGGGCAGAAGCTCCGGCTGTCCAAGTTTTGGGGACCAGCAAGGCGGAGAGAAGACGAGCCTCCCACCTGCTCTCTGCCCCCTGCTACACCTACCTGCTCAGCAGGTAAATCGGACTGGAAAAGCAAGACTGGGAGTGGTCGTGCCGCACCTGTTAGGAAATGCCTGACTTTTAGCCCTCAGTGTGGTTCCTCCCGGGTGTCATCGTTCTTACAGATTAGACCCGGGAGTGGTGGATCATGATGTCATGGCCCCTGAGAGCCTGCGGCCCGGCCGGCTGGTGCCCCTGCAGGGCTGGCAGTGATTGTTATAAAACCCGTGTCCAGACTGTGGTGCCTCCAGGCTGAACATCAGAGTCACTTTCATCTTAATTAGATTTGAGATATTAAAACAAATACCCGACTCCCAGAGCAGGGAGGGAGCCCAGAGAACTCCCAGGAGGCGAAGATCTCAGGGGTTGGGGTCAGGCGGGCCTCCAGAGGCCACACAGAGCTACTGGGGCAGCTGGGGTCACAGACCCCCCTGTCCCCTCACCCCCACCCAGGTGTTTCCCCCCAGCGGTGGCCGGCCTGGCCCACCCAGGTGTTTCCCCCCCAGCGGTGGCCGGCCTGGCTCTGTGTGGTTTCTGAGAACAAAGAGAAAAGCTGTGTGCGGGGTGGGGCCTGAGACACGTGGGAAAGCCATTGCTGACTCCTGCCGGCCATGCAGCAAACACGCACCGGCCCTGAACCTCGGGGCAGATGGGGACACGGTGCATGGGGTAGAGGGACTATTTTCATGTGGCAAAAAGGGGCCTATGTCCGCAGAGACCCCAGTTCCCAAACTTTGGGTTATGGCAGAAGGGAACTTTTCGGGGAGCGCCTGGTGCTGGATAGCTGGTGAGCACGTCCCAAGCCAGGCCCTAGAAGAAACCGGGGGCTTCTGCATTGGGGGACCGTGCTCTTCCTCTCAGGGGCCCCTCTTCCAGCCCGAGTACCCTCTGCCCAATATTTAAAAATTTAAAAATCTGACTACAAAACAGCGTTTTTTTAGGTTATTGAATATCTGAGTGCATTTTGTCTAGAAGAGGTAACATTAAGTGAATACATTTTTTAAAAATGATTTTTACTCAATTCTTTTTACTTAAAAATCATTTCTGGTTGGTCTGCTATCTAAAATACTGACCGCACACAGTTCTGGAGGCCCCAGGCACCCCGGTCTGAACACAAGCACTGGGCAGGCTTGCTGGGGCGCCGGGGGAGACCCCTCCCGGGGGCACACTTGTCCTGTAACTAAAAGGCTGCATCTCAGACATTCTCAATGATACACGTGTCGTTGCCGGAAAGAACATCATCCCGTGGCATCCGCGAGGCCATGCGCCGAGGCCTCCACAGAGCACTGGGGGTGGTGAGCCACACGGGGTCTCGCGGATGGGTAGCGGACGGCTGTTCACTCTCTTGCGACAACACCTGTTGAGCACCTGCGGGGTACGGGCACGGTGCCACGACCTGGCCCCGGCCTGCAGGGAGAGACAGATGGGGTCGCGACGGGGCAGAGTGCAGTCCTGCTCTGGGGGAAATCAGGGGCCCGAGGAGGGGACATGCAAATCGGACCTGCTCTTTCTCGTCACGCTTGAGGAGAATGCCATGCGACGGAAATGCCATGCTGCCGCTAGACGTCCCCACCTGCCCTCGACTCCTCCCAGCTCCATCCTTCGCGGCCACCTCCACGTACTTGAAACACGACAGGACGCATGCTCCAGGTCCCCTCCGCTAGATAAATATGTGCTGAACAAATGAATGAATGAATGAATGAAGGAGCCACAAAACAGTGCCCCCCACCCCCGACTCCCAGGTGGGAAGGAAGATTTGAGGCGCCCGCCTCTCGTCGTCACCCTCACCTGCTCACCGGCATCCCAGTGAGGACCACGGCATCCCGGTGAGGACCAAGGCATCCCGGTGAGGACCACGCTACTACCCGGCATCGACCAGGTAAAGGTGACGGAAACGCGTGTCCCCTGACCGGCCCGGGCCTGCCCTGCCCAGTGGGGGTTGTGCTCCACCGCGCAGCCTCGGCCCCCCTGTGGGGTGATTTCACTTCTCTTTCCAGTCACTTCTCTCTGCCCCCAGCGGGTGGGACGGCACGGCAGGGCGTGGGACTCACTGCCCCACCCAGCGCTGACTGGGAGGGACGGGATTGCTGCCCAGGGACCTGGAGGACCCCCCACCCCCCACCCCTCCATCTGGTATCACTTCTTTTTTGTTGTTGTTCGTTCCTGCCCCCCAACCCCGCCCATCACCCCGCCACATCTCAGGATGTCTGCTGGGGTCTGGAGGGCGGGCGTAGGGCAGGGGACCAGAGGGGCTGCGTTCAAACACACGAAAGCCCAAGTGAACCGTAAGATGTATGAAAACGTCCCCTAAAAATAACCCCCCGCCTCCTCTCTCAAGGCCACGCTGTGTGGTCCAGGAGCGGGTGGCCCCCGCAGACTCCTCCAAGCAGTGGCCCCAGCTCTGCCTGTCGTGCCGGTCCCAGCGGCAGCATCGCGGGCCACCGGGGCTCCCAGACGAGGCCAGACGAGGCCTCTGGATAAACAGCTCTGTCCCCAAGCCAGGGAGGGCAGAGGGAGTCTCTGCCCCCACCGCACCCCCACCCAAAGCATGAGGGAGCTTCACCGTGGTGGAGGGAGGGGACCACCCCGCTGGCAGACGGCTTCTCCCCTGGGAGTTTGGAACCAGATAGTGATGGTGTTTCTTCAGGTGAACAGGCCTACACTGCGTGGGTGGGAGCGATGGGGGAGGCATTTCCGGCACCACGGGGCTGGGGAAGCAGAGGAAGATGATGAGAGAGAGAGACAGAGACAGAGAGAGAGACAGAAGCTGTGCAGCAGGTCAGATGGAGGAGGCCGTGCGGCAGCAGGCAGGCCATGTGCCCGCTGCACAGATATTTGGGAGGCTCCAAGGGGGAGCCAGGCCCCCGACTCAAGCTTGGCCACAGGAACTCCTTCTCTGCTGAAAGATGCCTAAAAAGAAATAATTCATCTTGGGATTTGCTCGCATGGGAAAACTCTGAATTCCCTTTTTTCTCCGTCGGACGGGTAGGACCTGGGAGGCTTGTCCGGGTGTTTGTCTCAAGGCCCCTGCTTGTCAGCAATTCAGCCTCCTGAGGGAGGAAATAAGCGGGGTTGGGGGTGGGGACAGGAGCCAGCTCTGGGCCTGGACCAGCAGACGGCACGTGGAGGAGGCTCGCTGGGCCTGGAGGGGCCGGGAGGAGGCTGGGCCGACGTAAACCAGGCGTTTGACAAGGGTCCCTGTTAACTCTCATTTAGTGCTTAACCAGGGAGCGGGAATGCTGGTCCCAGGGGCAATCCAGGACCTGAGAGCCACCCGGGAGCAGACAGGAGCGGCCGGGTGGAGAGGGCGCTGCAGGTTAGCCGCGTGGGCCTGGGTGGGACAGGAAGTGGGATCTGAAAAAAGCGGTGTGACCATGCTCAGTCAGCCCAGGCTCGGGGAAGGAAGCACAAAGCCCCATCTTTTGGGGGGGTGACTCGGTCCCAGCGTCAATGCGGAGGGGCAGGCAGGGCCTCGGTGAGCTGTGGCCCGGGGTTTACGGCCTGGACCAGCCAGGACGTGGGCATCACGGCCCCTGAACCTGGTGCCGTCTTTGAGACGTCTTTGCTGAGAGTGTGCAGGTGGCTGTGCAATTCACCGTCCGCACACACGGAACAGGATGAGAGCGATGCTCCCTTCCCCGAGTCCCTTCCCCGACTCCGGAAGGACAGACAGGCCTTTGTGTTCCCCCAGGGAGGCTCTCAGAGGGGGAAGGCAGGATAGGGGAGGGGCGGTGAACCAAACTTTGCTTTAGGGGCTGCCAGGCCCCAGAGGGACCCACCTGGGTTGCCCGAGGCCTGACAGGGAGGGAGCATAGGCCTTGGGGCTCCTCCAATGAGAAAGGCCAGCCTGCCCTGGGGCCGTGGCGTGGGCCCTAGACGGGTCCACAGATCTCCTTGTGCTCAAGAGCAGTTTGAGGGGATCCCTGTGTGTGCCGGTGGCCCAGGCCTCCTTCCTGTTCCTGTCCCCTGAAAGCCTCGTGATTCCCGATGAGCCCACGGAGTAGGGAGAAGTCCCCAGAAATTGAAAGTATACCACCCCCCGCCCCAAGGAAGTGCAGGCCTGAGGTCAGATTGATTTTTCCTTAGGAAGTGATGTTTGCTTGTGAAGAGCAGTGGGGGGAGACGGGGCCTTCACTTCCACCCCCGGGGGAGGTGCTGGCTGAGTGAGAGAGGCCTGTGGGGCCCTCTGGGGTCCTCTGCGATCCCTTCTGCAGAGAGAGACTTCTTGGGACGGTCAGAGGCCTGGAGTCAACATCCCACAAGGAGGACAAGGAGCTTTCTGGGGCCATGGCTCCGAGTCGTCCCTCCTTGCTCTTTAAAACAAGAAGAAATGAACTTGAGCTCTAGACAAGGGACTCAGGTTAGACCTACAAGCACTTCCCAAAGGTTAGGGGGACTGACAGCGAGAAGGTGGAGATGACTGCGTGGGCCCCGGTGGGATCCTAACCGAAAAGCCAGCCACGGGCCACACGTCTGCTCCTTGGGCTCCTTCCAGAAGCACACAGAACTGCAGGCCGAGCGCTCCTCTGCGTGTCTGCGGACGGGGTCCTCAGAGACCCCGGACTGTCTCCTCGTCAGTAGCAGGAGGGGACCCTTCGGGGGCTTCCCAGCTCTGCCCCTAAGATGGTGAGTGAACCCCTTGGACTGTGCACAGAAAGTGCGAGAAGGACTAGGGAGGAAAACAGACTCGAGGGCTTGTTTAGAACCGAGTCCCGAGCCGGCCCTCACCTGCTGACTCAGAGGCCGGGCCCAGTCAAATCTGGGGCCGCACCACGCTGGCCTCGTGCGTTTCCTTGGCCGCCACCACGCACCTGCTGTCCTGTCTGCATCCACTGTCCTCCCAGGTCGGAGCCGCACTCCCGGATTTCGTTCAGGTAGGTCCCTGTCCCCGTGTCACACCCTCAGGGACGTCTTTCCCCATCGCCTGCTCTAACGAATAAACAAGCCATCAGGCGATCAGACAGCGCAGTGGACAGGTATAGGTGACGGTCTGTGCAGGACACGGAGCCCCGGCCATGGGGAACAGGCACCATGGGCCAGGCTCAGAGGAGCTCCTTGCTCATGACCTGGGGAACCAGGCCACCTCGGAGCTGGGGTGAGTTAGGGGTTGAATTGTGTCCCCCTCCGATTCATATGCGGATGTCCTGACCCCCAGTATCCCGGACTATGGCTCCATTGCAGATAGTCCTTGCAGAGGTATCGAGAGGTGATGAGGTCACTGTGGTGTCCACGTAAAAAACAGAATTTGGGACGTCATCGTGTGCAGGGGAGACACCACAGGAAGACGCAGGGGCAACAACACGAGATCGACTTTCCAGTTTCCAGACCTTGTCTGTGCGCTCAGGACAGAGCCCAGTGCGGCAGCACGGTCATCGCTGGCAATGACGTGGTTTATTTTTCTTTGTGTTCTCAGCCTGGCACCTGGCACACAGTAGGTGCTCACTAAGTGCTAAGCCCTTCCTAAAATACATAACGCCAGCACCGCACTCTGCGCGGCAGAGGCGATGGCCGTGGGCAACTCAGGCTGGTGTTCTAGATGCCCGGACGGGGGTCAGGGGCTCCCGATTCCAGATCAGTGTCTGCTGCTGGGTGACCGCAGACGACTCTCCCCACGTGCTCCAGGTTTCCGCCAAAGGCGAGAGCCTGGGTCCCTGGCAGGAGGATGGCCTCCAGCCCCCCAAATCCCTCCCAGGTTCAGGTCAGGCGGGTTCGTCTCTGGTACTAAGAGGCTTCTCCAGAGCTGACGACTGCGGGGTGCTGGCAGCAGGGAGCCCACAAGGAGGAAGCCAGGCCACCCTCGCCCTCCGGACTCTCCCAGGGGCCTCCCCCATCACCTCACAGCTGCGCTGGCCACTTTCTAGTTGTCCACTAGCCTAGCCTGAGAGGTCACAGCTTTCAGGGGCCGGAGTGAAGAATCAGGGGAGACACCCCTCTCCCCCACACACATACCCGTAACCTTGTCAGGGTTTCAAGGGGTGAGGACCCACGTGGCGCTGTGAGGGACAGAATGAGACCCCAGATTCATAGTCCCTCCACACCAGCGAGCAAGTGGCCTGGGAGGCCTTCTCTAGGCCCACAGTGGGCGAGACCTCACAAGGCTGTCCCTTCCTTTGGAGGACAGCCCTGGCCAATGGAATGTTCTGGAATACAGAAATTGGTCTGCTGTAGTCTCCATCATGGACCGCAGGCATGCGGGACGCCCTTCTCCACACAGCCCTTCGGTGGGTGGGGTCCCCTCGTATTCCCTGGTCCCTTCCCCTGGCTGAAACCCCCCACCACTAAGGGAACCCAGCGATAGCAGGACGATGGCAGAACAAGGAGTCCTACCCGAGGTCTCAGGGCTGCGCGTGCCCCCTCCGGCCCCTCACCCAGTCTGGACTGGGGCCTTGGACGGGCCACGCCGTCGGTGGGCGCGGACGCAGAGGTGACGAGCAGCGTGCAGGGCGTGGACGCAGGTGGCCCGACACCCTCCTCGGTCACGGGCTGCTGACGTGCAGACGGTGCCTGCAGAAAGCCCTCCGAGGGTTGAGGACTGAGCCCAGTTCAAGGTCCTCACCTTGCGCACAGCCACCCACCCCGCCAACGATGTTGGTTTCGCGTCTCAACCTTCTCTTCCCCTTTGTATAGGTAGATGCCAAGCCCCGGAGACAATTTCCCTCGACAGCAAGAGTCCCTTTATCTGGATTCCCGAATGATTTGGGTCAAGCGGCCATTTACGACGTGTCGCTTTACAACAAGCTGCTGTCACTCCCTTCGGCCCTGCAATGCAGCGAGGCCGTAACTCAGAAACGCCACGAGACACGAGCTCCCCTCTGCACGCTGACTCGTGTCTAACTCTGAATAGAAGGTGGCCTGTGTGTGTGCACGTGTGTAGGGGACCCCTACCCTGTAAAGCATGACCTCGGCCCTCAGCCCACGCAGCTTGAAGAGGCACCCCCGATCGGAAAGCCCCAGGTTTGATCAGAAAGTCCTGTGAACTGTCCCATTTTAGCAAAGACGACAGCGCTGCATCATCTTTTCAGGACGCAAACGTACATTTCTAGTTTTAAATAAATCTGCAGCAAAGCAAGATCACAGAGAGACGACCCCATTTGGACCATAAGAAATTCGCCTTTCGATGTTACCTGCTGTGCTCTTCCACGGCACGCAGTTGGCCTAGCAACGTGGTAGGTCTTCGAAGGGAAATGTATTTAACCTTCTAAATCTCATCGTGGAAACGGTTCGTGTCGTTTTCTAACCAGAAGGGCCCATCGCTGATTCCCCGACCCCTCCGAAGCTCCCCTGGCATTCACCCACACGTGCACGGACCCCCCGCCCCCCAGGGGGTCGGCAGAAAGCGCGATGCAACTGGCTTCGGTCACGTAAACAACAGGAGCTTGAAACCAGAACTTTCGAAGGTCCAGCTCTGCCTGCTCCGTCCACAGCGAGTCGTGGCCGGCCCGGCTCACCCCACCTGTATCCCCCAGCTACAGACTCAAGACTCAAGTGCGTTTCCATAATTAAACTGCAGAAGGCTTCCTCGGTCTCATCAAGCAAACCACAAAAAGAATTTCGATGAAAACGTGTAAATACTCTACTTGAACATCACATGTTGCATCAACTAGAGACGTCTGAAGATAGAATCCTCTCTCTGGCCCACTTTTGCTAGAAACACTTCATTTTCCCCCCAAAAAAAGCGCATGTGTGCGCGCACACACACACACAGGAAGGCAAGCCTGTGGCTCACAAAAAGTGAATTCCGAAACACACACACACACAGCCACCGGGCACGGGAGTAAAAGAGCGTCCATAAAACAGAACCCATCGTGTATGCTCCCAAACCTTCCCGTTCGACCTCTGACCCTGTGCCAACTGTGCGTGTCTTAAGACCAAGCAAGGCCTCCCAGCACGTCGCTGCAGTGGCACGGAAGGGTCACCTGGTTTGCCAGGAAGTGGCCGTGAGTCTTTGGATCCGAACGAGGAACTGGGAAGGAATGAGACTTATGTCCCATATATAAGAAGAAGGGTAGGGAGGGAAGGGTCACTGTCTTTTTGCCCCTCTCAAGGATGGCGGTGATGGAACAAGCGGCACAGCAGGTTCGGAGGATATGGAAACCGCTGGGGGGCCTTCCTCGCCAGGAAAATGAGGCTCCCTCACTCTGCAAGGACAGTGAAGGGGAGTGGAACTAAGGGTAAATGGTGGATTAAGCAGAATTTTTTTTAACATAATGAGCAGAAACTACGCCCCCAAATTCAATTCAGTTTCTGGAAGCGACACTTAAAATGCTGAGGTGCCCGTTGTGAATTCCTGGCTCAGGCCTCAAACTCCCACGCCCTTGCTAATGGAAATGAATCGATCCAGATTTTAAGGACCCTCCTGAGTACCTAAACCCTCCCAGGACTTTTCTCCGAAGGATCCTCCCCTCCCTGGACATTGTAGGGACAAAGTCAGCGCTACCGCGGGAGCCAAGTTCACGCCCACGTTCGACCTGGTGGTGACAATGAAAACCCTAAAATTTCAGCGAGGCCAATTAAAAGCATTTTCCAAAAGGCCTTTAATCTTTCTTTTTTAAAGGGATTTAAGAAGTCTCATGAATGTGACTAAGGGCACGGAACGGTAGGACTTTTTAAGAGCCACAGTTTTAAACGCCTCCGTGGTACGTGTTTTCCACACGATGACAATAGCGTATAAATGCCACCGAGGACCTGTTCTCTCAGTTTCTAGAGTTAAATGGAAGCTTTTGGACCTGGTGGGAGAACGAAATGTCCTTCGGTGTAAACACCGACAAATGTACGTTTCTTTTCTTCTTCTAAGTGCCTTTCCCTGCGTCATCCAAAGGACCGACTGCACGCTTTTCTGCATCGTCTAAGCCTTCGTGGCAGAACCACCGTTTAGTAAAAACCAAACCCACCCACGTTATTCACCAGCTTAAGCAGTGATTTCTTCTCTGTTTTAATTTTTTTTTTACCCTGGTGCTAAAGAAACCATTCCTGAAGTCGAAAGAGGGGGAAAATCCCATTTACAACATGACAAACCCTGTCATTCGTATGCAGACTTTTTAATGAAACAAAAGCAAATATAGCCTCTGATGAGACATATCAGCTTTCCTAATAACCTTTATTAGAATAAAAAGCTGTATTCTCTCAAGACTTAATTTTGGGTGAGAAAAGTTTGAATTTGGTGACTAGCTCACTGGTGCATGCGAGTGTTCTAAACGATAGGAGTTATATGCCTTTATAGAGATAAAGGAGGGCACTTTTCAGAGGGTTTCCTCTTACTACCAGCCACCTCCCGACAGCCCTGACTTTCTGCCTCCCCTGGGAATCCCAAGGTCCTGCACCGGAAGCTTCCAGAAGGACCGCTCTGTGCTGTTTCTCTGAGTATTTCAAACGCTTCATAGAGGTGGGGCCCACAGGAACTATGCTCTCTTGGCTCGAAAAACACTTCAGTTTCAGCTTTATTCACCCTCTATGTTAATCAGCAGGTATTTGGGGCCTGCGACACGCCTTAAACGACACTAACATTCCAGTTTAGAGCTGACGTGCAACAGACAACATCCAACATCTATAATAATGGAAGCCACTTCGCTTTCTAGGTCTTCACATATATCGATTTCTTCAGATTTAACAGACACAGCCAGTGTTTCTTTTAACATCCTAAGTTATCATGGCGAAGCCATTCATTTACCCTCTCGCAGGGACTACCACCCTACAAAGAAAAACCATTTAGGAAGATATTACAGGGTTCATACCCAAGCAGTTTTCGGATGTAACTTCTTACCGAAAGACCCAGTTTGCCTCCCGTGAGAATTCACCACTGACGTCCGACACAGGATGTAGCCTACAGCCACGTATGTTGATGCTGAATATCCGTACCCATCCCAAACTGACTGTGTTAATAGTGTTCTAATCAGCGTTAGACTTCTAATTCGAAGCTTTCACTTCCAGTATTCGAAACAGATACAGCCCTCTCTCGATTCCGAAACAGGAGGACAACAGAGGGAACCAGATCCACCACCTGTTTGGATGGTGGGTACCCAGACAGCCTCCGTCGTGGACTCCCAGCAGCACCGACTCGCGTAGACGGCCTTTCCTGGGGAGCTACAAACGTTAGCTTCTCCAACGTGCTCACACTCCAGGGAAAACTATTCTTAAAAGCGAACGTCGTCATGTGGCCGAAGGTGCCAGAACAACTCTCTGTTCACTCAGACTCACCAAGTTTCCTTACACATACAAGCTTCGACGTCAAAAACCCCTAAGTGGAAATATCGAATGGCTTTTCAGTGAAAAGTCAGAGGTCTTATGCATCACCAGGTGCACTATACTTGAGTTACCTTTCGCATATTCCTAGAGCTTTGAGGAGACCGACAGACACAAATCCATCTCCAAAAAACAAAAAAACAAACAGAAAATGGTACTACTAGGATCAGGTGAGAGTTCTGACGTGAACGCTGGAGTAAATGTCTTAAGCAAGTGGATTTCGTTACGGCTGCATAAAGGAATTAGGAGCTCCTAGAGAGTTCTTTCACTCACCATGCTGTATGTGATGTCATTTTTATGCTTTTAATCGTCAGAATCTAAAGCTAAAAGGGTTATTAAGTTACGACGGCCACGAAAAGAAATTACAGAGAGCCGGTAGCTTGTCTTTGTAAACTGTGCTTCACACGGGATCACATCGCTTAGAATTTAAAGGCCGGTCCTCCGCAACGGCACGGAAAGGATATCGGGATCTAGGCAGCCGATCAAAGTTGCTGCTAGGCAGATTTAAAAGGTCACCATCTGCTACCTAACTCATTCTTGAATGGGAAGTGACTCTTTAGTCTGTAGACACATACTGTGATTTCTACGTAAAGGGAACCAAGAACCGGAGACGGGATGGAGAGGGAAAACCAGCTGGTATTTTTAGAACCGGGGGCTGTGTCCCAGACGCGAATATCAACGAATAAACCCGTATTCCACGGGAAGTGGGAAGGATGATTGCTGTCCGGTGAAAGAAAAGAAAAAAAAAAAAAGACAAGGATTGTCGTATTTCTAATGAAAACATGAGAAGTTTAACATGGGATTCAAAATGAGCACTTCCGAAGCGTCAGTAAAAGGTACCGCTGCTGACACGCAGGTGTCAAGATAACGGCATGACGCATCCACGGACACTAGGGGTCACGGATTCACCATGTTTAAAATTCGGTGCTCGATAAGGCCCTTCATTCACCCACACGATGATGGCCTTTGCCCTGAACACTGCACGCAGGAAAAGTTTAAGATGAGTCTGAGTCTCTGACTATGCAGTAGGACAAAACGGAATAATTAACTTAAACATCAACCGTTCCCTTGACTGTGAGAGTAAGAGCCGGTGTGTCAAGCAGGGCTGTGAGAGAAAACAAGAACAAACAGGAAACAGCCAACAGTTAGTTATTTCAAACAAAAAGGAGATCCACTCCCCTTTCCCCCTCTGCACACATTCCTTAGAACTCACGACTTTTATGAAATCTTCGAGGAGGAGTCACGGACGTGCAAGTGGCTTTTCACATTCCGCGCCAGCGGACTAGTTACGAAGATGACCCGCGGGTCACAAACAGGCCACACGTATGTACTGCAATTTTATTTCAATCGCACAAACGAAGTTAGCGTGTAGGAAATTTAAACGAAACAGGGGGGTAGAAACAGCAGAGAAGGGACCACTCTGACAAGGAAGGACACCTAAAGCGTGACGATGCAACATCCACGAGGGTTTCATCTTCCGTTGGGATGGACACGCGCGGCATCTGCCAACTTCGGAACCCACTCTGGAATCAGGGTGACTCTTCCGAAGAGATCCCAGCACCAGCACTAAGGTTTGTACATTCAGTTGGTTTGCAGTTGACCTGTTAGCCATTGACAGAGTGTGCAGTCCAGGTGTGTCACGGGTCATATCACAGTGTTGAGGAAAGAAGGACCTTCCTGTCGTTGCGGAGCGTCCCCTTCACTGCTTAAGACATCCAATGTACAACCAGCACGGAAACCATCGTCACAACGTGGCTCCAGCACAGTTCGGATTAGGAAAATAACTTAAGCTTCTGCGGCCCGTGTTCATGGCTGAAATCTCTCACAATGTGACACGACTGTCACGGTCGACAGCAAAGGTACACACAGTAATTCAATCGAACTTCTCGGGAAAGAACACACGTAAGCAATCTGGGGGTAACGCGAAATGATGGAAAACAGAACATGATTCAACACTGGTTCTTCCTGTCCATTGACACAGACATCGTGTTAATAGAAGACCAAGGCACAAAACGTTTAGTGCATAAACCAGTTTTTTGTGTTTTTGTGTTTTTGTTTTTTTTTTCAAGATCTAGCGTTTTATTGTAGTCTCTCATCTGACTTTGGACCCCTTGTACCCAGAGTACTCTATCCTACTAGAGACTGTTTAACTTAACTAACAAAATCAAAAAGTTATTTCTGACCAGATGGATAGGGGACATAAACGTGTATACCGTCGAAGTGTTCACATAACCTAAAGTACAATAATAAAGATGGAAACGCCTATTTCTTTCAGAAAACAGTACTTTATAAGCTTGTTGCAGCTTTAACGCCTTTACTACTCTGCATGACAAATAGCTGATAGGAGAAAGAACTATATACTTGAATTCTGATAGCTCTTCCATCACAGAGTAATCTAAAAATGAAGTTTCTACAGAAACAGGAACTATTTTAACAAGGAAAACGAATTCCCTCATTCAAACCTCTCCAAAGTGGTTAACGGCTACACATCTGCAGCCTTTAGAAAACTCTGCTATCAAACACGCTGTCTTTACGGGCTGAGATGTAAGAAATCTAGAGAGCAGATGGAAATGGATCACGTCTTCAAAATTTCAGGAAAACTGATCACCGAAGGTTTCAAAGCAAATATGGCACGTAACAACTCAAGCATAAGTCAAGATGGAGAGCTGGGAGAATTCTCGATTTCCTAAATGTTTCCCCCCCCAAAAAGTCTATCATCGCAACATAAAGGAGTTCTCCCCTATTTTAATCGTCACAGATTTCAAAGAAAAGAGTGGATTACATACACACGCGTGTGTGTGCACCAACACGCACACACACACACAGTAATTAATAAGCAGAGCATCGAGTCCCTTGTTCCCACCACCTAAGCCTCACTTTATTCATTAAAACTAGGCAGAGCCCCCCATGGGTTTCCCCGTATCATGACTTCTGTGACCTTAGCTGCTGATCCCGGTTCTTACTTCCTGTGATTCGACAGAACTAAGTTCCAAAGCAGCTGTGTAGTCAGGAGCAGGCACCTGAACTCGTGTGTGTGCGCGGGGCACCTAGGTAACAGCCAAATTCGGGGGTCGGACTTTTGAGTTCCACAGGAAGCTACCATTCATGGGAAGCTCAGCGTCGTGTTTCAGGCCATCGAAACTACCGAAGTTCAAATAACAAAGAGCTGACGACATGATGTCGAAGGTTAAGTACTTGGTTCTGTTCACATAGTTACCAATTAAAGTCACAAAAGAGTCCTCGTGGTTTTTCATGCAGGTAATTGAGAAAAATGATAGTGCAGTAATTAACTTCAAATAAAAAAATTATTCCTTCCCTTCCACCCTCTCCCCTATACGTTACAAAAGGAGTTCCCTGGGACTAGGCCTTGAAAAGGCCGCTACGTATTACTGTGACATGCATTACTGGCTGCAGTTAAAAAAGCTAATTCTGTGGTCGTCGTAATTACATTATAAAAATGTCCACATGCATAAATCTAAAAAAGGTTGAAAACCTACAGTAAGTCTACAATATACTGTGTGACATTTGACCACTGGTTTGTGGGATGTAGGAGTCATAGGTTTGGTAAAGCATCGTAACAATTTAGGAAGGCATCTAAATCTTTCAATTCTGGACGAGTTTTAGGTTTTCATCTACAAAATTGCATGAAGGCGAACTCGAGAGACTTCCTATCATTCCGAAATTCCTCAAGCCGGACAAACCCTTTTCAGGACACTTTCTCATAAATATCACCCTTTGGAAAGCAACATACAACTCCGTGGTGTTAACACCTACCTAGGGCTGATCTCAATATTCGTGGAATAACAGGATAGGAAGACAAACCTGAGAGAAACATTTACAATACAATAATAGCATCACCCGCTGAATTCTTCATCAGCACTTTCTGGAAAAAAAAAAAAAAAAAACTTCTTAAGCCTTTCTCCTCTTTATTTTAGCAATGGATTGTGGAAAACGTGCATTTCATCTTGACATGAAAATATCTCAATGCACTGTGGTCTTGCCGGACGGTCGAGGATTTTCTGCATCACTGTGGCAGGAACGCGGATAGGACTCACTTCCGTCCTGACACTGGGAGGGAAACAGCTTGTCGCCAGAGTGACAGTGTCCGCAGGCCTTTAACGCGCGTTGGGTTTTCCCTCCTTCCGAACGTGTGTCTCCATCTCCTTATGCAGCTCACAAAATGTAGGGGTTTGTTGTTAACAGTTGTTGTTGGTAGATGTTTTTTCATCCTTTCCTTCTCCAGATTTAAGTCCTATCGCTCCTTAGTTTGTTTCTCTATTGGACTTGCTCAGTTCCTGCCTGATGGCTGGACGAGAAAAGGAAAAGTGAGGGAAGGAAATAGCATGGTAAGGTATAAAATACAGGAGTGATTCGAGCGTAAGAAATTTCAGTGGCTGTGTTCAAACGCCCAGGAATACAAAGATACCCTGATCGTGCATCTTTCACTGCAGAGATCTGTTTTCTTATTGCAAAGATATTAATTTTCACATGTATATATTCATTCATTCTCTCCCTTTTGTACACCAAATGAAAACACTGATTCTGTGTGTTCACAACAAGAGGACAGTGGGAGGGATGGAAAGACTCGCTCACCTCGTTCCATCAATCACTACTCCACACCTGAAACTTAGGGATCTCGTTTACCAATAATTTCCATTACATGCAGGAGCGATTATCCTTAGCCAAGCAAAGGATAACTGTTTTGTGCCCTCAAGCAATAAAACCGCATCTTTCTTTATTTGCATTCTCGTAGAAATGGCCATTCTGAAACATTACAGGAGCAGCAAACCTGTTTGGACACTCACCGTCGATGAGCTCTTCTTTTAGCTTTGTTAATTCTTTTCTCATTTCATCTAAAATGTCCTGAAATTAGAGAAAACCATCAGGCATACCGGCAATAATGACTGCGAAAAAGATTCCTGCTGATACAAAATGTTAAGAAGGTATGACACGTGACACATGGTTTTTGTTTCTGGAGTCACGGTGTGTGTCTTAGAGGCCTAACCTTGGTGAACTTTGTCTTGAAGAGCTTTCTCCCTTCCCAATTTTTGTTCATTCTAGCCCAGCGAGATCGGACACAGAATGCTTTCTAAGACTAAAATGGCTATTCTGTCGTCCAGGGAGAGGTAGGAGTCAGATAAGTTTTAGATAAAAGTAATGACTCCGCTTTCAATCTCATCATCTAGGACTGGTCTGAGGAGTGAATCCTAAACAGTTGCAAGGAAGAAGAGAGGGAAACTGGACAGTCAGCTCCTCTGGCTTGAAGGGATTCCTTAGGAGCCATCAAAACTGCCACTACATCTCAAGGAATTCCCCGGAGGTCCCTCCAAGGCTGCCCCCTACTTTGGAAATGGAGGTGAATAGGACTCCTCGGGACCCGTCCTGTCCCGTTCGGCAGGCACCGGCCACACGCAGCTTCTGAGCACCAGCAACGTGCCCAGTCTGAAATGAGATGCGTAAGTGGAACACGTAAACCGGATGCCAAACACTTAGCACTAAGAAAATAATGTACAGTAACTCGTTAGAAATTCTAAGATATCGGTTACCTATTGTTATTTTGGTATTTCACCTGTTTCTCTGTACTTATCTAACATGACGACTAGAAACTTTAAGTACTTCTGTGGCCCATAGTCCATTTCTTTTCCATAGTGATGCTCTGGGTCCTCCCACCTCCCCGAAAACCACTCCATCTTCCTATGTTTTGCAGAATCTCTATTTATGAAGTTCCATTAAGCTCACCCCCCCGCCGCCCTCAAGTTAAAGAATCATCAAGCAGTAAGAAGGCGACGACAAGGTGACACAATTTTAAGGGTAAACAATAACAGCTACCCTTGGGGAGGATCACTTTCGAGCTAGGAGCCTTTCTTTATTAACTGCACACACCTCGGGTAACATTCAATTGCTCTGTTTAAGGTTTATTTTTTTAAAAAACGCTTTTCTCACGTTTAAAATAAGGTTGGAAACTATCAATTCGTTTAATGCCTCCATTTTACTAATGAGGGCTCAGAGGCACAGAAGGTATATGGGCTCACAGATATCCTTATTCGAATCACATCCCCTCTCCTGCTCTGCCACTTCGGATAACCGAGGTTCGTCCCTCTTTTAAAGTAAGTGTGAGCGCTCTATTTTAAAACAGTTTTCAAGAGAGCGTACCTAATACACAGGAAAACAAAGGCTTCATTACCTGTGGCCACACGTAGGCTCCCCTTTCAAATGATACAACCCAATGTAACTTTTCAAACAGCTTTGCACTACAGAAGCTGAGTTTCTATGAAATCTGTAGTAGTTCTCTTTAATTCCTGTTTAACTGTTATTTTGAACTCATATTCATGCCACATCATCGTTCCCTTCTGGATCCCCAAACATCTGCTGGCATTTAAAAAAGTGAGTGACAGGATGGGGAAAATGGGCTTTGAAGGAATACTCGGGTTCTAACCCTGACTCAGCTGGGTACTTAGCTGTGGGAGCGAGTAGATCTAACTTCTCTGAGCCTCAGATGTGCAGAATCTGTGGAGGCTGAAGATTAATTAGACTCTCCATTTCGGGGTCACCTGCACTCAGGTGTGCGAAACTGACACTCGCTTTCCACCAGTTTTTTTTTTTTTTAGAATTATTTTACCTCTTCTAGGAATAAACTATTTTAAAGCTCCCTAATCTCATATTGTTTTCTTTTTCATAGGGTTGACATGACTGTTCATACTGTTTGGCCACCTGCCCGTTTCCCCTAACATGGGCACATGTTCACGATCCACTGTTCAATATTCTCTCAGTTATGATTCCTTAAAGCTGCAGAGCTGCCCCTATGCGGAATGTGTATATATTTCTCCAATGTTTTCTTAGCTTAAACTCTTAGAAGTGAAATTGCTGGGTTCAAAGGTAAGAGTTGCTTCCCAAACTGTTTCCTAGAAAGAAGAAGTATGTAAGAGGGCCCATTTTCCTTACATTCTTTCTCAAACCAGATTTACTGGGTCTGTTTTTGCCATTGTAAGTGAAAAGTGGGAACCCCACCCCCCCAACTTCTAACAACTGTGCACCATGCACTTACATTTAAAGTTTATACCACTGAACCATACCCCACCCACCATCACTGCTGGAACTTTATGTTAACCCACTAAATAACAAAAAAAAAAATAAATTAAAAAAATATATATATATTATAAAAAATAAACATATAAAATATATATACAAATATATATATAAATATATAAAATATATATTATATATATATATATATATATATATATATATATATATATTACTAATACCATTGTTTAATTTGTAGGAAAATATCTTAACTCTATATTCTTTTCAAGTATATCTATGATCTGTCAAATACAGGCCCAAGAGACACCTTTTCAAGTACAAATGAAGGACAGCCGCCGCTGAGCGCCCACCTGCTTCAGTCTGTCGTAGTCTAGGATCTCTGTCTGGACTCCATTGGCACTGGGCTGGGACGAGGGTGCAGATTTTGGTCTGTACAAATGAAATTTCCAGAACAGGTAAACACCACGCAGGCTATTTAATGAGTTCGTAGACAATTGCAAATTTACCAACCCAACACCAGATTTAAGCACATTTCTTAAAACACGGGGTGTTAAAAGTTAATTGTCAAAGTTGTAGGACTGATTAGAACAGAAAACGTGTTTTCGCTTTCCTCCGTATTTTCAGTTATTTGTAAAGAAAGTACAAAAGGGTGATGACAGTTGTTTCAGGAAAGAGTAGAAGACAGCGTTCCTTGGGCATGAGGCAGGTAAGCAGGTTAACGTGTGCCACGTTCATCAAGACAGAGACGAAAGGCTGGCTGCGACGTCCGAGGCCCAAGTGACACGGTCTCGATTTTGCCTTCTTTTGAAATCGTACATTTTCTGCTAAATATCTGACAAATCAGTGGAAGGGAAAATAAAAGGCCTATTGTACTCTAGTATGAATCAGTTTACAAATTCTATGCCTTGGTTTGTAGGAAATAAAAACATTTTAGTAAGCACGACTTTTTTTTTCTGGTTTTATTCCATTTCAAGCATCAAAATAAGTAAGAATGGTAGGGAAATGATTAAAAGTATATATTCATAGCCAGTTGGCTATGTGGTGTTTTGTCAATGAAGTTTTTATGGAGATGTCATTTGAATGGTGTGTTTCCAGCTACTTCCATACATTTTATTAAAAAAAAAATGCCACACAGAAGTGATTACTGTAATTTCTGCACTTTCCAAAGTTTAGTTTCTATGAAAAATGTTACATGAAGTAAGTCTTAAGGATTAGGAATATTTTAAGCAAAGGTTTCAATACAGAATAAGTCTTTTGTGGCTCCCCCTCCAATTCTGGCAATCAGAGAAAATCCTCAGTGGAAATCTAGAGTTTCAGTTGGGTCCACGTCCTGGCCTAGAATCCCAAGTGGCCTCTCTTTCAGGGCCACAACACAATGAAAATCAAAACCGTCAGTCAAATCACAGGTTTTCACCTTTTAGAGTGTCAATGTTAAGAAATGTGAACCGAGACTTAATCGGTTTAATAACTTTCCCCAAGTTCCAACTGCACAGATCTTACGAGGCACGTTAACCCTCAAACCCACAGGCGGTGGTTGTGAAGATGAGGCCGCAGTTAATTTGCTTTACTATCAGATATGCAACCACTTCAAGGTGGTCGTGAGGCAGGTCAGCCACGCTTACTTTATTAGCTGTGTCTGCTGCTACGCCTGCGTGAATAAGGAAAACAGTGACTTTCAGAAAACTTCATTCTGTAAGCACTGGGGAGGCACCGCAGGGGACAGGCATACGTGTGTGACATTTCCTTTCCTCCTGTGAGGATACGCCTTTTTACTGTGTTGATGCCACTTAATTCCACAGTCACCTAAGATGCGTTGAAGGCCACAGTTTGCAAGTCCCGGTGCTCTGTATCGAGTCTGGCCTCCTCAAATATTCTTAAAGGCCCTCCCGGTGTGCGCTTTTCACCCGTGCTGTCTACTCCTGCTCTCTCAAACTAAATCATTTATTACCCTTTTATTTTACTTTTAGCATTTAAGTGGTACAATCAGTGAATTATTTTTTATGTTGCAATGAAAGTCATGTGAATAACTACAGCCAGCTACTTAACTGGGCTGTATGTTATGAATTCATATTTACTAAACACTGCAAAACATTATTGTTATATAATAAACTGTGGAAACATGCAGTTTTTAAAAAATTGAGGTCATGCTGACATGCAATCCACCACCACCACCACCACCACCACCACCACCACCACCACCACCACCACCACCACCATAATTAACTAAAGGGGGGAACTTTTCATACTGAAGGAAAGAAGTAATCACCACTTTTTTTAAAAAAAAGGTTTGTCAACACTGTCCCAGGAGGTACTATGTGTGAAAGCAGCAAAGTAACTGAGAAGATTTACAACAAAAAAATCTTTTTTCTTTTTCTATGTACTAGCAAATTTCCTAAGTAAGTCTTTTGGTCCTAAAAATTAAATCACCCCCTAAAAAGCAGAAGAAAAAAAAACTATTTTACAATTGTCATAGAATTTTATGCATAGAATCAATGGCATGGAAATAATTTTAGCTAATAACAATTTGGCCAAATAGAGCCTGATTACAGAACTCCTTACTCACTGTCATAAACACTCCCTCCAAATACTATGTATTTCGTGTTCCCAGTAGACTTCATGTGTATTTTTAAAAACAGATGTATACAGTAACCTGGGTAGATCTCAACAGCTCCTGACCTGTGGGTTTTTACTACAATTAGTAATGAAATATTAGGGTTTCTCAGAGGTTTTCATTCCTTTATAATGTGACTGTTACCTCTAGATACCTACCTAAACAATAACTGTACAATACTTACATCCCTATTCTGCCAAATTAACTCTAAATATAGCTTAAGCATTTGAGGATTTTGAAACGCTGTCAATTTTTTTAATTAAAAGGAAGTGCACGCTTCTCATGTTAAGTTTTCTTAATTAAGAAAATGGTATAATAGGACTCATCCTAAACAAACAACCTGCTCAGGATGTTAGATGCTAGGCTGTTAGATGCCAGGAAATGGAGCTTCTCCTCAGAGAATAAACTCAGAGAATAAACCCATAGTTATGGCTAAGATACTGTCCATGGCAGAGTGTCAAATAGTCTGGAGCCTTCTATTCCACTTTTTGAAAGCCCCCTCGCACACTTACAAAGAGAACAGCCTTTAAAAGCAAATGCAAATGCTCCAACCAGCCTCGATATAAAATATGTGGCATTCGACTCCCATTCTCATATGTTTGCCATTTATATTCATCCTAACTCCACTATAAAGTGATGGAAGAGAAATAAATACTATTAACCTTCCTAATTAAAATCTTTCATAATTTTTTTTACAAAAAGTATTCTAAAAAAAAGCTAACCATGACAGGTTCAATCTTCCTAAATATCCTTCTCGTGGTGATTACCAATCCATGTAGAAAAAGCTCAGCCCTATCCTCAACATGTTATTGAGAAGTCTCAAATCACAAAGCCACATCAGGATGATACCTGTGTAATGAATCATAGGACCTGCTGTCAAAAACAATCTGATTTTTCCTTGGAGAATCCCGTCTATGAAGGGGAAAAGCCATTTAAAGGGGTATGTATATACAACAGAACTTTTAAAAGTAACTCTCATTATGTTATTGTTTATAGGTTTTTAGTCATAGCCAACAAAAAAAAAAAAAAAAAATGAGAACTAGAGGAGTCCCTTAACCTTAAAACAATTAGGTTTTGTTTTTCAATAAAAAAGAAGGCTTTTGAAGACTTAATCCTAGTTATGTCAGGATACTTGTTTACTTCATTAGAGAATTTAAAAAATCATTACTTTTACCGACAGTGGACACAGTAAAAATCTACCTACACAAAGATTCAGTGAGGATCAAAGACACTTTGTACAAAACCGAAGGCGTTTACATGAGAGTGAATGCAAAGCTACACTCTCAAATGAAAAGCTCAATAAAAACCACTGTGGCCTGAAGGATCCAAAATGAACTCTTCTCACGAGGCATGCAAGGAACACTTTTCCATCTTGAAGACAAGATCCGTAAGCTCTCAATAAAAATCATGGGAAGAATCCACAAACCTTCCGAAGTGACGTGCCAGGCAGTTTAAAGCATTTTTAACTACAACGTTCTTGCTTTTATTCTGACATCTTCACTTAATAAACACAGCAAAATGCACTATCTCTGTATATTATAGGATATTACTCCATCTTACCACTACCATAATTTTGACATACATATTCAGAAGAGAAATGGACATTTTCACTACCCACTGCGAGTGTGCAAGCGTGAGGCACACTTAAGAAAGCACACAAAGTGGCCAACGCACTTGTTTTTAGAAGGAACCTGGAGAGAGAGCTTAGGAAGAAAAGCAATCCAGTTCTTAGCCTTTTAAACATATTTGTTAAATCATTTATGGTTTAACAGTGTTTGCAGTGAAATTCTGGGACACGTATGACTCACATCAGGGACTGAATCAAATCTATCAAAAGATATATGAGTGATTAGGAAATAATTGGACATTTCAGAATTCCTATTTTGGGAAGAGAGAAGAAAACCATCCATCAGAATCAGAACATGGTTACAATGCCCTACTGGATAGTAAGAACCAATATTTGACTAATCTATAGAAAAACCCTTTTAAAAAGGTGACCTTCAGACCACTTACTAACCCTTTCCTTTTAAGTCTGAAAAACCTTTCAAAGAGAATTTTTTCCTTCACTAAATGAACCCAAAAGCATCAAGGAACATATTCCATCTGAAGAGCCTCGTCCATGTCCCTTCTAAGGTATATGTGGCTTTTGCCAGGGATCAGGTTTGGCTGCAGGTAAGTCCACTACGGAAGCTTATCAATGACGGGGGGACACACAGTCGAAGCAAAGAGGATAAAGAATGCTTCCCGTCATAATTTATTCCTTCAGAGGACGAACGGTACATCACAGTCTGTTCTCTGACTGTGCTTGATAAATGAGGCTTCGTGATGTGCTACTGAAGAAAATCTCTAACGACGACTAGAGATGCATTAGCAGGCCAGGTCAGGTAGGTGAGAGACATTTTAAAGGTGCCATTTTAAACTCTACTGAAAAAATGCATGCACCAAAAGCAACCCCTGCATCTTCCTCTAAAATCAATACATTCATTTTTCAGTCACTTAGAAACTAAAAGCGTCTATATGTTCCGGAAGGCCCAATTGTTTGGTGGAGCTTACATCGTGTCCTCATTAAACCCAAATTTAGATTTAGGCGAATACAGAACAGATTTGTGACAATAAGAGGTAAATCCTTCTATTTTTCTTTATAAGGTTTCTATAACTAAAGTTTGCTTCTGATGAGGCAAAAATAAGGCAAACGGCTCACAAAAAAAGGCAAAAACTTATTAGTCTCTAGGAAAAACATGTTGCATTTCTGGGGGAAAAAACGAGTCCTTTAAACTGTTTTATAAACCCCCAAAAAGTTGCACCTCTATTCAAGGCCTGTGATGTACATTTAGTTACGATAATAAAGTATGCCCAGCTAAGACTTACTGGATTTCCTTGACCATGGTCAGATGGCCACTTGCAGAAACATAACTAGTCTTTTTCCTGGACACTACCTTTTCTAACTAGATTATAATTACAGATTTCAATGGAATGGGCGATAAATTTTTTTCTATCTTACGAATTTAAAATTTTAGGGTTTTTTTGTTCTCTTAAATACTGCAGTTTTTCCCCTCCAGCTGCTTTTCACTTTAAAACATAAAGTTTCTTTTAAAAATTACATTTACAAAACACAAGATGTCTTGAGCCTAATGGTGAAATTTCAACATAATATTATTGTTCGGGGTTAAATTTCTTGAGAGGAAACCCAGTATTGGGGTTGCGCAGGAGAATGACCTGGTTCTTAGAAAAAAAACGGGCAAGTATTCAGGGTGAAGCAGCAAGTTTTTGCAAATTTCTTTCCAATTACTCAGATGGGAAAAAAGTGTGTCTGTGTAGAGGAGAATTCAAATGAATGTGGCAGAGCCTTAGTAAGGGGTGTGTTTAGGTGACGGATATGTGGGTGTTCGCACTGTACTATTATTCTTTAAACCTCTCTGCAGTTTTGAGTTTTTCAAAATAAAAAAACTGGGAGGAATCAAAGCCGTCTTAAAGTTTCAGACAGCCTGGCTGAGAACAATCAGAATGGAGGCGAACACTAGCGAAAACAAATGGGGCTCAGAGGCTGTCCGCGAGCAGAGGATTACAGGTGTTTTATTTGCTCCATTGCACAATCACAAATCGACTATTCCAGTGTTTCTACAGTAAAAATGCAGAGGTCGATTTCTTTTCAGATATGACTGTAACGCTCAGAAAAAATACTGATACCTGGAAATAACAGGTGACTTGCTGCCATTCATTGTATTTGTTCTTTCCCAAGGTTTTCTTGTTGGTTCTTTAAAAATAAAGAACATGAGTTATTAAATAGCCTATACGCTCCCAGAGTCATTGCAAAACAAACAACAAAACGTTAAATACTATTATATAGGTTTATACGGTATTATCGATAAATAAAAAAACCTCAATTCGAAACTTCAATTAAAATCTACGAGGATTCTAATTTGTATCATTTCGGACCTTAAAATAAGTTAACAAGCGACTGTGACAAGTTTCCCTCAAATATACTTAGATTTTTAAATCTAAAATACTATAATTCTGTACACCAGATGGAACGATGCTTCTCTCATAAAGACAGGATAATCAAATAAGAGTAGGATTTTTAAAATGAGTTTGAACGAAATAGCATAAATTATTTTAAATTGAGAGAGCATAAATTTATTAGAATGGGACAGTACTAGCTCTACGATTTTAAAAATACTTTTAGTGCTAATTGTAAAATAAATAAAAAGCAGAATCTTTAACGTGTCTGTAAACTTTGATATTTAAGCTAAAATCAAATCGTCCTCTTGGGGAAAAATATTCAAACAGCTCAAAATACATTTCAGGATCATGCAAGTCCACTGTACTCTCCTGATTCTCAAAGAAACCAATTCTTGGGACTTAGCAGGTAACTCCAGTTAAATAAGTCAGTTCACTCCGAGCTCGCAGCACAGGAGACGTCGCGCAGTGACTCACTGGGCGGGCGGGCCACTGGGCTTTAAATTGCTTTTCTCATGGGCCGACTCACTGGCCCGTCTCTGGCCTCACCAGACGACGGGGTGAAACCGCAGTCATGGAAGGAAGCATTCGGGTCACATGGGAATTAACCAAGTCTCCGTCCGAGCTGTGATCTCGCTGCAGGTTCAGCAGGAAACTGCGCTCTGAGTTCCAGCGCGGCCCTTCGCCTGGCTTCTTCCCTAGGCGACAGCCAGCCTGGCCTCTCTTCCAACCACACGCACGCAAAACGAAACCCAAACTCTCCCCTGAAACACCACTTGCGGTCCGGATTTCTGTTCCACTCACTCATCCAGGTGTGAAACCTTACGAGGCACCGTTCATCTCCTAAAATCTAATGTCAACCAGTCATCGATGTCTCTCGCTTTAATTATACGCTGTCACTGTCATTCCTTCTTCTGTATTCTGACAGCTAAGACGTGCTGTCATCGGCCACCACAGAGCTGACCCGGGGACATCAATAACCGAGTGAAGAGGTCCAGGATGAAGAGGATCAGAAACACACCCAAGAGACACCTGCTAGCGCAGGCCAAGAGTTCCGAGTCCTGAGTGAAACTGGAGGACGCCCGGACAGGCAGAGGACTGGTCATCAGGACGCTGTCGCCCAAACAGAGGCAGGTGGCGAGCCGAGGAACATGCTAGACTGAACTCCTGATCTTTTCATGAAAAGCGTGCAGCATTTTGGTCCTGACTCGCTTTTCCAACCTTATTCCTCAACATTCCTCCCAAAGAATTCTCCATTCCCGTCAGGCGCGGTGACCGCTTCCTGGGTGTCCAGCTCCCTAACTGTGCTCGGGGTCCCCACTCTGGAAAAATCACGTGACCCTCCCTCTACTTTCAGCCAAACGAAAGGGCCTTCAAGGCACAGCAGACCACGCTAAGGAACACACTCACTGAATCTTCACCTTTCAGGATCAATTATGAAAAACACTTTCACATGACAATGTATTTTTCCTTCTTTTCGTGAATAACCTCAAACCATTAACAGTCACACACACGGAACGTGTAAAAATGATGATTTTCGAAGGAAGAGTCATCAGATAAAAAAAACTCTAGGTTTTAACGGCTTTCTCAGTATCAGAAAGAAGTTAACCACTGCTTCTGAGCTAACAAAAGGCAGAGGAGAAGAAGCCAACGCTTTCAAGTGTGAACAAAAAACTTGAACATTTTAGTGACCAAGCGGTCCCTTGATCCAAACATGGGGAAACAGGGATTTTTTAACCAGGGAATTTTTTTACATTTAGAGCGGGTTTACAAAAGTTAAAGTATTTTTATCTCTTGTACTTACCAGGTGTACTTGTTGAACAGGCCTTAGAAGTTACAGGCTCTGAATCTTCCTAAACACACAGAGATGCTCGTTAATAATATCATCTCAGGCAGAAACCTGTCGTCCACATAGTTAGTGTTTTATCCTCCCACTTCCAGTATCCTTCCTGCCATTTCCCACTCTTTCCTTCGTCCGTCTTTTCTCCCTTCTACTTTAGGTTGCTTTCTTCTCTTACCTTCCTAGCATTTCCCCCTCCTGTACCCCGACAGCTCCTGTCCTCATTGTCCTAAGAACCGCACTGGCCAATAACAGCACAAGGCCAGGCAGGAGAGACAGACTTGAGGAAGGCCCAGTGTAGCAGGAAAAACAACCCGATTATTTACTAAACACCTGCATATGAAACAGATACATCGGAGTCGGCCCGGCTGAACTGGAGAGGGGGTATAGCTGACAAACACAGGGCCCCCCAGGAAACATGTGAAAACCTTCATTTTACGTGCAAGGAAACAGACCCTAAGAGGGAAAAATAACCTAAACACTAGTAAAGGGTCATTCACTCAGTACAGAATTACACTCTATAGGCTTGAACTTCCATGCTCTCCCCCCGTCCATGTATTCAACCTACTTCACTAAGAATGTCACAAAAAATTTATGAAAAATGCTCAAAATGAGCTATTTTGAATACCTGAAGAGTAAGTAGTAAGCAACTGAAAGCTCCTATTAAGTTCACACGAATCTTTGACACAATTTCCTGAATAAGCGACACTTGAATTTCCCCTCTGTGGGGCCAGCAGACTACACCTTTATTAACTTACATTTTTGTCCTCTTTTTGTTCTGTTTCTATTGTTGATCCCTTTTCAGCAATTCTTCTCCTAGGAGGAGAGTAAATTGGATTTTTTTTTTTAAAAAATTACCAAACTCTTAGTATAAAAACTACTCCAAAAGGGAAGAAATGCATCTAATTAAATTACATTCGGAATAAAAGGAACAGAACAGGTTGTTATCATTCTGAACAGGCTGACGGGACTTCTCACTCACCTCCTGGCCAGCAGGGCACTCATTTCTTCCATCAAACCACTGCCCCCTAAAGGAAGGGGTCCATTCCCACGGCCTGTGTCTGTTTTGGATGAGGCCGAGTTCACGCCCGGGGTATTCCCCGCACCGGGGAAGGGGGCATCCTCCATCTTAATGAGAACACACACACACAATGAGCTCCGAGGTTAGACGATATTCAAGGCAAAGCAGAAGGATATATAGCAGCATTCATTTCAATAAAAACACCAATTTTTAAAAAAATCTTAAGAACCGATGAGGTGAATAGCACTGACTGTATGTATCAAAGGAAGGATCATCAAAACTAACATCGCCAATAATGGAAAAAAAGTCATGTGTCCCCTTGTGTGATATATTGAAAAGGACACAGCACTTTGGTGGTTAAAAAAAATAATAATAAAAAATAAATTTTAAAAAAACGTATAACCTGCCCCCCAAATGCATAACTCTAACGCTGAGGAAACATCAGATAAACCAAACTGAAGGGTGAGCTACAAAATAATTGCTTTGTGGTCTTCAAAAATGTCACTGTGACGGAAGACTGAGGGATTGTTACAGGTGAAAGCGAATCGAAGAGGCATTACAACTAAATGACGATGGGTCATCTCAGACTAGGAAAAAGACATAAAAAAAACATTATTGGACAATCGAGGAAATCTGAACCGATTTACAGATTATGGTTTTCTGTCGATTACATTTCCTGGGAGGGAGTGTTCAGAGGAAGTGCCTAGGGAAACAGGGGCGCGGTGTCTCACTCTCGACCGAGACAAGACCAGAAAGTGTGCGCGCGTGTGTGTTTATGTTGAAGAGACCAAATACGGGGACAGAAGAGTCAAGGAAATCAGTAAAATGCAACTTTTCCATAATTTTTAAAAATCAAGCAAGTTAACACATAGGGTTCATAAGGACACAGTAAATTTAGTGTTTTATACACGGACAAAGAACAGGACAGACATCAAAAAGTGCGATAATTTGGAAATGCATTTACCCGTGACACTTTCCGAAGTTTTGCTCCGGCAATTGCAGCTGCCAGTCCAGTCAACGGGCGATTGTCATCTGATGTGGATCCCGCAAAAAATCCAGATGCCGGGAGGGGAGGCGCGGGAGGCGGGGGAGGAGGGGGGGGTGTTTGGTTGGGGAGCGGGGGTGGGGGAGGCGGCGGCGGAGGCCCTGAGGTCGGCAGCGGAGGAGGCGGAGGGGGTCCTGGGGGAGGAGGAAGTGAGGCTAAAGCCATGGCAGGACCCGGTGGCAGTGGCGGTGGGGGCGGAGGTGCGGGCGGCCCCAAGACGATGCCTGAGAAAGAAATGTCAAAGGAGACCATCAGCAACAGAGCTAACCGACCCCGCCTGCCCTGGAAGGGGATGGCACGATGCCATCCCAAATAAGGCTGAGGACGCTCTTATGCGTCCGACATATCATCAGAAGGTTTAAGGCCTACAGAGTGGTATTAAAAAGACACTAAAATGTAAAGCCAAAGTGTCTAACTACTTACACTTCAACGTCAGGCTTTACTGGCAGAACCGTGCCAACAGACCATCTAATCAGAATTTCTTTTTTTGTGTTCGTGGGGATCGAGTAAATTAAAGAACTGCTCATGAAACTTGGAAAAACAAAATAGTGTATATGACCCAAAACAAGCTGTGAACCAGGAATGTGGCTGAACTGAGAACTGAAGAGAGGTGGGTCTCAGGCTTCAAAATCTCAAATTATTCCACATCGAGTTCCAACGTGCAGCGAAAAACGTGAATCGCTGAAGTAAATCTAAATCTGCTAGTACAGAGTAAATTCTCAATAACTAGCAGAAATCGTTAAATGAAATGAAAGTGAGGCACAGAATTCTTTTCGCCTAGAAGACGGGGGTAAGAGAAAAACGTCCACGTCTTCTAAGATCACAAAAGAAGGGAAAGAGACCTGATTTAACAGCAGAAAACCGAACTAGTAGGTTCTCCCTTCCGTAAGGCTTAAAAAGGGGGCTGTTTGGGAACAAATGGCATGCTGTTTGCACGCCGGGCAGGCCATCTTTTGAAACTGCTAACTCTGAGGAGCTGCACAAGCTGAAAACACCAACTGCTTGAAGACGAGTCCAAAGTAATGAGCTGTCCGTCTGCCGGGGGTTACCGGGCTCTCAGGACAGGGTGGGGGGCCGCTTGACCCTATCGGACTAGCTGTGGCTCTCCGGTCCAGCATCACGGTCGTGAGGAAACCCAAACTAGAATTTTGACTTGCATTTATGCAAATCTGGTAAGCCAACAAGAAAAAATGTATGCACGGCCACGACGAGCTCTATTACTTTCCTCTGAGAACTAAGGTTTTTAAGAAGAGCTATGTTTAAAGCTGACTACAGCACTGCTCCTTTGTAAGTACAAATCCGTCATCACAGTCTTTCCCGTTCATTCTCCCTAAAAAAAAAAAAAAAAAAGGCGGAGGAGCATCTTATTTACGGAGCCAGGTCCCTCTCTCATACGAATGAAATAAATGAATGACCCACTCTTAGATGATGCCTCCCTTCCCTGTCACCAGGGCAGCAGGGTCAGGCATGGGGGTGGGATGCCGGGCGGAGGGAATAACTGTAGGAGATGCTAGTCTCCCTCAACCGTCCCTTTGGCCTGCGGCTCCTTATAATTCTGGACCATGGAGCTGGTTTGGCGCAGCGACCCAGCCTGCCATCCTCTCCACCTGCTCCCGCAAAGTCAGGGGCTCCACAGGGTTTCGGGGGGCACCCAGCCCTGGAAGTCCAATATGGGGAGCCAACCATAGGAAAGGCCCAAACGCAACAGGGCCCCCGAGGAGAACTGTTGCACAGGAAAGTCCAGGATTATATATGTAACGACTACTGCTGGGCCCTAAACACAACTCTAAGTTTCCAGAAACTCAAGGAAGACGAGTTGGAATAGATATTGATCGTACAGGTCAGGGGTGTCAAGTACTGTCTTCCCACTGAACTTGAAAAGAAACGCATCACGGGGGCTCTCAACTGCGGCGGCAACACGCCTCCAATCACGATGCTGCCGACGACCCCCAAGTCCAGTTCAGTGTGCAGATCGCTCACACTGCTCCTCCGAACGTAACGCACCCGGCAGCCAGGAAAAGCTCATTTGTCTCCCCATCTTACACAGGGACCGCGGCCCAGCGACGTCCAGCTCTCCAAACCACCCTCCCCGCTCTTCCGGCGACCGGAGCGGCCGCGGCTGCGGCGAGCCGGTGGTGGCGAGGACGGGGACCTTACCCGGCGGGGCTGGCGTCTCGGCCGGCTGAGAGGCTGCCTGCAAGCCCGGCTCGGAAGCAGAGGAGTCCCCCAGCACAGAGTTTAGAGGAGTCTCCACAGCGGCGGGGGCAGCTGCAGAGGGAGAAGGGAGAACGCTAGGCTTGGATGAGGGAGTTGAGGCAACGGGGGCGCCCGGAGGAGGAGAAGCTCGAGATCCACAGTGTGACAGTGGCGCCGGGGACGGCAGCGGAGGCGGCGGCGGCGCTGGCCCTGAGGTAGGCGGCGGAGACACCGGGTATGGGACAGAGTCGGGCAGCCCGTTGGCTGCGGTGGGTGATGGAGGCATTTGGGGCCCGGGAGAAGAAACGCAAACGGGGAGGACAGGCCTCGGACCGGTAGCCTTGCCCGGGGGGCTGCTAATCATCACTGGAGGAGACGGAGGGAGGGGCGAGACACTGGATGGGGACCAGGCCCCGGGCTTCGCGGCTGGAGGCTGGCCGGGGGGAGCGTTGACGGGAGAAGAAGGCCGAGAGTTTCTGTTCAGAGGACGAGGAACCGTGGCATAGTGGGGGAGGACGGGGTGGAAGGCTGACCCTAAGGAGGTGGCAAAACGTGTCGCTGAGTGTCGAAGTGGTGGTGTAGGGGGTGTGGAAGTAGGTGGCAAAGCGGTCACTACAGCATAGTCAGGAGTGGCATCTGACACTGGAGCTGAGATGACTTTAGCGTATGATGGAGGAGGTGCCGAAGGAGGCTGGCAACTGGCGTACTCCGGGAGCGGAGCACTATACGGGGAGCTGTCGGAAGATGGAGCTGGATAGAGGTGGAAAGCGGCAGCAAAAGACAGGATAAAAAAGGAGAGAGAAAAAGGGAGCTAGTAAAGCCACAAAACCAGCATTCAGACAAAATGTATAAATGTAGACTACAGTTAGCACAGGGAATCGGGCACGTGTGCACATTACTGACTTCGCCCGAGGACGTTGTAACTTTTAATTGCATTTTGAGACCCAGAAGAGGATGAAATAAGGTTTCTTTTCCGCTAATAAGCAGGTTGATCAAATAAATTGACTAGCTCGTCCTTTACAAAAAAAGCCAGCACCTGTCGTCTTAAATTTTCATTACTTAATCCACTAAGAAAATATTAAGGTTATACAAATAGGTCTACAAACAGAAGTTCAATTGTTTTTTTAAAACAAGCACAGCAACACTGGCAAACAATTGTGATAAAGGGCTAGGAACCCCCTATTCAATGCTCACTGGTGGTAAAGTTTTGTTTTGTTGGCTATAAGCCCAGAAAATAATTAAGAAGTTAAAAACGAACCAATCAACCGATATTTAATCAACCCACATTGAGATACTTCACACGGGCCATACGGCATCACAAAAATTCTTAAACCTGACAACGTAGGTTAATTTTAATGGACGTCTAAAGGCCTCGGATGCTGTCATACCTAAACCCTTAGGCCTTTGAATAAAGTCCATCCGATTTAGTGATAACCAGTAATTTTTTGCCATACCGAAAATCATACAGGAATAACTGGTCAGTTTCGGAGAGGACATTTTAAACCTTAAATTCCTCTTTCAAACCCTCAGGAACGCAATCAAGCAAACGACTTGCCGCACGGTACTGTGACAGTACAGTCTGCAAGACCATCTAAGATATCTCAGCAGGGAAATACCGGGGAAGTTCTCCAATACAACCGATTTCCCATAGAGACATCCCTATCGTTGACAGACAGTTTCTAGGGAGCTAGGAGAATTAGGATGGCAGAGTGAGAGTTTCCCAGAGCTTTCTTTACGTCTCCGAGCAATAAAGGCGATACAGAGAGGAAGGAGAAAGTGCTCAAGTGGCAACTGCCGCGTATTTTTAATCGTCCCCAGTCGCACTGCCTGATCCCAAGCATCTCGAGTGGGACCTACTCCAGCCCCCGGCTCCGCCGAACAGGGCCCATCCTCTCCAGGAGCCCGGGATGACGAGGGGCGAACTTACCGGCGCTGGCCACCCTCCGCTCTCGCTCCCACTCCAGCTGCTCCCTTTCCAGCTGCTCCTGCCGCTCGCGGTCCAGTCTCTCCAGGCGCTCCCGCTCCTGCCGCTCGCGCTCCAGGCGGTCCAGGCGGTCCTGCCGCTCCCGCTCCTGCCGCTCCCGCTCCAGCTGCTCCTGCTCCAGGCGCTCCCGCTCCAGCCGCTCCCGCTCCAGCCTCTCCCGCTCCAGCCTCTCCCTCTCCAGCTCCTTCTGTCGCTGCTCTTGGAGCTGCCTGGAATTAAAAACAAATAAATAAATAGGTAAAAGCAGGCATCTGTGGCCACTCGTTATGAAAACCCATTCCTAGGTACATTTCACTCTGCTTCAAGCACAAAGCGGTGCGGAGCGTGTGACCGACGCCTCTCCCCCGCGGGAGGAAAGGCCGCCTGAGAGGTGACTTATCCGTCTCACGGCCACGACGAGACTTTCTCTCCGTAGGACCCTGTCTGGCTTCAACGTTACACCGTCTCGTTGGGTTCTGCACTTCCCACCAATACATGGGTTTTCCCAATGACTGAACTGACCACTTTAATGACCACGGTGCTATTTTAATCGCTTGATGAAAAAACTCGAAACTGTGATTTCTTTCCTAAAATACGGCACCAAATATTCCTTGTACAAGTAACCCATTATCGTTCTAGAAAATGCAATGGGGGGGGGCGGTTCACGGGAATGGCTCAACGAAAGTTTCCTTGAATGGAAAAAAAAAACAAAACAGGGAAGAAAAACATAAACTTTAAGTCATCTGACGTCTCATATCCCAAGGTAACTATAATTGACACTGGGCATTCCAACTTCCAGACTTTTCTTTATGCAAAAATATACACATACACTTTAAAAATAAAATAAGAGTAGCCCCCTACCACTCTGAAATCCGTTTTCTCTGACATTTAATACATCGTGAAAGGTGTTTAGGGCACGAAGCAGCTCTGCATCTTTATTGCCCGTGACTGAGCGGTCCCCCCCCCACTGTCCACGGTTTAAGCAGTCGCCTCTGGTATGACCTGAGCCGAGCGCTGTCCCTGACGCTGCAATAAACTCGCACTTTCACTTAACCCGAGAACCCCTTTCTGACCTCATTTTAAGGATCAGTACAGATGTTCTACGTAGAAAGGTATGTTCTGTTCAGCTAGAAGACCAGCTAGGAAAATATTCACACTTTTCACTCTGCACTGTCTACTCTATGAACGGTCTCGTTAGTCATCGCATTCAATTCAAAACCTTGTCTATACCTGAGCTTTCGTTTTGTTTGTTCACGTTTCTTGTTTTATATTCCACGTGAGTGGAATCATGCAGTTTCTGTCCTTTTCCATGACCTATTTTATGTGGCATAATACCCTCAAGGGCCACCTAACTGCGGGTTCACCACGGGAAGGGGAGTGGGGGTGCGGCCAAATGGGTCAGGGGGGTCCAAATGTATGACGACGGACGGAAACCAGACTTTCGGTCATGAGCATGAAGATATCAAATTGTAACGTTGTACACCTGAAATAAAATGTTATTAGCCAATGTTACCTCAGTAAAAAATTAACTAATTTAAAAAATCTTTTAACTCCAGACTACAAACGCTGATTATGTTCCAGAATCTCTTTATGATTATATTAAAGCCTCCTTGTATGTGGCTCTAAAATACTACCTTCCACACACATATGTAAGAGCAAGGAAATGTCCCCAAATCCCCACCTGGACCTAAATGATAGTTTTGCTATAAATATTAACCTCCACGCCCCCCAAACATTACCTTCATCTTACACATATTTCACAGTACTGTGAAAGAGTAGTGAAGCAATGCCTTCAGTCCCTTTAAAAAGTACCTGGAACGTCAGACCATTCAATAAATGGGAGCTGCCTTACTACTTATTTAGAAATTTCAAACTGGGCCTTCCCCAGGATAAAGCCACTGGGTTCTGATTCCAGGTAGAGCTAAAGGACAGAAAGGGACACTACCTTCCTTTGCTCCTCCCAGCAGTATCCATAAACCAATAAACGTGAAGACCTTTCCAGAAACCTCTCCCCTTCCTGTTTCCTAAACTGACTACAAAACAAAAGGAAAAGCCCACTCGATGAGAAAAATGAATCCCACTTCTCTCACTACAACGCGAAGCCTCTCTCTGGACACATCACCACGAAGTGAGCAATAACTGCAAGAGAAAACCAGACGAAACCAGAAAAAAACTCCATAAGAAAATCAGGTTTTTAGGATGCAGTCCCGACTTCACTGAGCTACCTGACAAACCATGAGCCACCCACGCTTCTGCAGGGTGAGGACGAGACATTAGGTGTCTTCAGAAGAATGTTTTTAACGATAAACCAGGCAGAGAAAGTCGGTTATTTTTTAAATAACCCACATCTAATGAATAAATTCAGCTGGGGCTTATGTTAAATTTAAAACATACAACATGTGCTGAAAAAAAAAAAAGGGGGGGATTCTGAACATAATACTCTAAGCAATCTACTGGGTCCAAAAGGCAAAAGATACACCCACATTCTTCTAATTAGAATATATTTAAATGCAGAAGCCGAGGTAATTACTTAATTCTAGAGCACAGTAGCTATAGCAAGAAATCAATGAAAAGCCAAATTACTAAGTCCTTTTCCATTCCTATGTCACCTCTTTCATCTCATTTTATCAAAGTAACACAAAAGCACATGGTTTTTAAAGCTTATAATAGAACCACCAGCCGGGGCCCTAATCCTTCCCAACCCGTGTCCAACGCGTCAGAGAAAATTACCGTCGGCTCTTCCGGATGTTTCACGTTTTAACTTTAGATGAATTATCTACCGACTTTTTACTAAAAAGATGACTCTAGTAACAACGTCCTCCCCCCATCACTCCTCCCAATATAGTCACGGGAGAATATGAATTTCTGCTGATCGCATCAACATCCCGCGTTTACGTTAACGTGATAATGTAAATACTACCCACGGTTGAGCCACACGGTATTCTAAGACTACATTTCATTTCTCATTCAAGTTTTAGGGTTTTTTTTTTTTACTCCCAAGTTAACAGCTGCTTCTCTACACAATACAACACTTTTTACACACAAAAAAAGGAGCTTAAATCACAGGTAGAAGGCCAGGTTCGAGGGAAGCGAATCTGAAAAGAATACCGACTGGTGGCATCGATGAGCGCCCTGAGTTCAGACTGTTCCTTGTGTCATCCTATTCGAGGGTTTTCCACTTAGTAAAGATAAAGAGCATGTACTGATGGAGAGAGAGAGCACAAGCCAGAGACCTCCCAAGTTCACTGACCGGCGACTGAAACGCACCGCTCACACAGCGGCGGGAGATCGCGCTGACCCCGCACGGGCGTTTTCTTGATTTGAAGGTTAAGAAAGGAAACTGTTGAGTGTCCCCGCTAATTTTCAACCTGCTCACTGACAAGGGGCACATCTGACTGTATTCCCCAAAACGGGATGTCAAAGAGAAAAAGGATTGCAACCTTTCATGACGCAATTCCCACCCGGAGTGGATGGGATATAAACCTTCTGACTTCCATGTCTTCTAAAGCAGGACTTTGTATAAAGTTGTATGGGGACCGTTTCCAAATTTAGAAACTCTGCTTTTCTTAGAAATATCGCTGTCGACTCACATACTGGATGCAAAGGACACAACTCCGCCCCGAGTTCCACCCCAACTGCTGTTCCCTTCACTCAGTAACGGAGTGCAAGGGCCCTAATTCTAAAACTGTGAAAAATTCTGGCAGAGTAAATGTTCTTTGACATTAGGATATGCTTTTTTAAATAATTTTTTAAATGTTTATTTTCTCAGAAACAGTTATCTAGTGCAAATGTCCAATATTATAGCCAATACAAACATCTTAAAAAATGATATCAGCAATAGTTCCCCCGGCCCACAAAATTTCTCCCCAAATGTAAAAGGGATGGACCAAAAGCACTGGCTGATGAGACGGCTTTTTTATATATTGAAACACATACTTCGGTTTATGCTAGTCAGACTTATTTTTTTAAAGCAAGCCAAATATAAATCATAAAATTAAAAATATTATTATTCAGCCTTACTCATAAGAAAGGGTTAGGGAAATCAAACGTGATTTAAATTGTGAAATAATAAAGCAGGAGAACATTCTGGGTTGACATCATTCAGTAACACTCTCATATTCCTGATATTTGCCAGAAAATAAAACTCCATAAATATGTTTTCATCATATAACACGGGCGTTTCACTTCTCTATTAGTGAACAAAAGAAAATAGGTAAAACTAAGCCAGGTCACAGAGTCTTGGTACGAGAGCGCTCCTGGGACAGGGGGCGATACTTACGAGAGAAGGCGGTCGACTCTGGGCCCGTCCCGCCTCTGCGGGCTACCCGCAGGTCCGTACACTCGCATCGCTCCAGCTCCCGTGGCTGCGCTGGGCTCCTCATTCCTCATTTATAACTTCCAGGTAGAAGCGGTGATTTGCAAACTATTTATAGATATTAACTAACACAGGACTGACTCATGCTTCTCAGAATATGGTTTTCACCAGTCGGCCCAGGAAGCCAATCAGAACCCGACAGGAACGAGAGGTGCGTGAACGCACAGGACACTACACAAGCATTATCTTGCCTGAAAGTCTCTGCATTGACTGTTCCCTCTGCATGCAATGCACCTACCCAGACATCCACTCGGCTAATTCCTTCCTTTCATCTCAATAAGGTCTACCCTGACCAACCTATTTAAAGAGACAGCCGCACTTCCCCTGGCCCTTCTGCAACACCTGCCCCCCTTTACGTGGCTCTATTTCTTCCCAGGCCATTTATCATCTTCTACTATGCTACGTCATGTTTCTAGCGTATTGTCTGATTAGGGTAAGGCTTTTGCCCGTCCCCCAATCCCTGTCCCACGGATCCTAAGCACTTAGAACGAACGGTGCCCGGAACACAACTGAACAGTGGAGGCATCCACGGTCCAGAATACAATCTGAAAATGCCTGAAGCAGGCGAGGGAGGAGGAATCTGGGAAAGACCTAATGAGACTGGCACGCAGAGAGAATGGGAATGAGCTATGCAACAACAGTCAAGCTGATTCATGAGCACACACACTGAAGAACAGCTGCACCGGCCACCCTTGTCCTCCCAACCTTAGCTCAATGGACGGAATGGCATTTACCACGGGAGGCTGTTCTCCCAAGCATGAGCCAGGGCACCTGGTGGAACTAGCGGTAGCTCAGCATCTGGGGGGTCCTGAGCCTGTCTGCTCCCCACTCTGGTACCCTCTACCTACCGGCGAGCCCACCAGCTATCTGCTCTTCCAGGCCCACTTCCACAGACCTCCCTGGCCGGCCTTCCCGTCAGGGCGGAAGGCTGCCCAGCAGAGATCTAAACTCCTGGATGGACGGGGAAACCCAAGCCAAGTACCGATGCCACTCGACCTAATTCTGTTTTAGAAATAAACGGACCACGAAGGGGGAGCAGATATTCCAGTAAAACCAATAAGGCAAACAATACAACTCTACAGAGGGGAGATAAGCTGAGCAAAGGAAAGGAAACACGAGAGACTGAAAACGCAATCAGGAATTCAGAACCGGCCGTTATAAAAAAGGAACTGGCCATTATCAAGAGAGAAAACGTTGTTAGAGATAAAAACTAAATTTTCAACAGAACATCTACTGTGCTATCCAGTTAGGTGGCCGTGAGCGGCTCTTGGGAACTCACAACGCGGAGAGTCTGACCAGAAATGGGTTGCAGGTGTAAAATCACATACCACATTTTAAAGGTTCTGTACGAAAAGTAGAATGTAAGATACCTTACTCTGTATGCTCCCTTCATGTTGAAATGGTAACGGTTTGTATATGGTGGGTTAAGTAAAACACATTATTAAAGTTAATCCTTTTACCTTTGCTAATATGGCTGGACCAAAGTGGTTCGGTACCAAAGCAGCTGACATGGCATGTGGCAAGACATCCCTTTGTCAGGGGAACATGACACACTTTAAGACGACAGTGAGAATGTGAAGTGTTTCAAACGTGAGGTCCAAATCAAAGGTCACGAGCAGAGATTGCTGGTTTGTCGTGAAACAAACACTTCCCAACTGGAAAAATTCATCTATACAACAGCCAGCAACTCTCCAAAACAAAACAGAGGTGGCCGACTCGGTCTAAAACACCCCATGTGTTTAAAATGGGACGGACACCTGGGATTGGCTAAATAAGCTGGGGTGCATATATACAATGGGACGTTACTCAGCCACAAGAGGAGATGAAACACCGCCACTGGTGACAATGCGGATGGACTCTGGGATAATCGTGCTAAGCTAAATTAGCCAGATAGAAAAAATTGAAAATCACCCGATATCACTTATATGTGGGAAATAAATCTAAAAGCAACAAACAACAGGACAAACGGAGACTCGTGGTCATGGACAAGAGACTAGTGGTTACCAGAGGGGAGGGGGGAGGAGAGAAGGGGTCAAATACGCAGTGACAGAAAGAAATCTAACTATGAGCAGTGCACACACAATGCGATATGGAGACACATGCCTCACCGTTAAATTGTACACCTGAAGCTTACTTGATTTCGTTAACCAAAGTCACCACAAAAAAACTTTTTTAAAAAAATTTTAAATAGTAATTTTATAAATAGTAATTTTTACTATTTATAATAACTAACTAAATAGTAAAATGGGGCACCTGGTATGACTAGCTCAATTTCAGTTACCAAATGCACCTGAGTTTTGTCACCGAGCAGCTTAGAATTCAGAGATCCCTTACTTATTCAGAACAACTACCCATCCACGAAGCTGTATCATAATTTCCAATGTGTTCCTAAACTGCGCTGAAATAATGAAGATGTTGCGGATCTCCTTCGATCAGCAGCTTTGTCATCAACAGAATGATTTCGTCTTCCATCACTAAACCCAATGGTAATATCTCAAAATCGATGCCTTATACAAACGGCCAACACTGTTTCAATTTTCTAGTAAACTGTAAGGACCATCGATTAATTTATAACTCCTATAAAAATAAGATTCCTTGAAGTATTAGACATCTTGTATGCTGTTAAGTGTATTTAAACTATTTTAAACTTACATGAGTATGATTTTTACCAAAAAAAACAAAAACGCAGATATGAAATTTTATGACATCTTTTGCCCAGCATAACAAGAATTTGCCCATCTATTAATGGTGATTCCAAAAGTTAACAATAAAACAACAAAAGTTCTGGCTCTCGAATGGCTGACGAGGTATAATCTGCCTTCCATATCAGGGTGTTGGTTCATAGTTTGGCCTTCGGTGGAAGAATGAAAAAGTATAAAAAATAACATGTAAATTTACCTTCTTTGAATTTCCAATTCTTCTTGTGATGGGCCATTTTGAACTTGGGTAGGTAGTTGTGAATTTTGTCTAGGCAATGTTGGCCCTAAAAAGAGAAGAAAACATTATAGGTGAACATTATCTCGCTATGTGGCTGGACAGAGAGAAAATCATGAGAAGAACATAAAACCATCACAGATTTACAAATGTATCTTCTTTTCGTTTAGCAAAATAAAATATAAGCTGTTCATAACACACAGCAAATGAAAGACTGCAACATAATACTGTCATCATCTCCAAAGGCTCACTTGAAACAAATGGAAAACATCAACAATAAAGGAAAAATAAACATTTATATATGAAGAGCTGGAGTAAAACAAGTGTTCAATGAGCATCTGAATAGGCACCTAAGCTTGACATTTCTAAGACAATGACACATTCTCTTTGGGGGACTTATTCATGAAGTGGAGAGGGAGGACTTAAATGAAAAATCAGAATTCAAAAACTCACCTAAATAGAACACTGGAAATGAAAAACAGGAGAGAGAGAGCATGAGAACCTTATTACTAGACTGACGTACGCTAACGCATTTATCAAATTTGCCCAATTCAAGCTGCCGTTCTTATTTATTGGCCTGGTATTTCCAGCACCGGAGAGAGCAAACATTTGCTAAACTTCCATGTATAATTCACCTTCTTAACTAAATTTTTCATATAACGGAGGTCAGCTTAATAACTTTTCATTTGGAGTAAAAAAAAAACCCAAAAAACAGAAAAGAAAAAACCTGCATTCAAACCAACATGGTTCTGTCGTGAGAGACTAACAGCCATCCACTCCCACGTGTCATGGACAGAGGAGACCCATGTTTAGCATCTTATAAAGAATGCCAATAAATTATGGGGCATTTTGATGTCACTGGATGTAAAACCTAAATGTGTCACAAAATGAGATTAATAAACACTAGATCTAATAGACAATGCCTGGGGTTACAATGTAACAATCTTGAAATCTAATCCAATAAACAAGAGAATAGATAGTCATCTTCCACTCTCGGAGAAAAATGAATGAGTAATGATGACATGCTGTACATATTTGTGAATTCTAGCGTGCCAGCAAATGCCTTTATCGGATATTTTATAAGTGTTTTGTAGGCCACTAGTATAAAAAAAAGAAAGTCAATAAATAAACGCTTCTAAAGCAAATTCTTGTAATCTATGAATTAACAGCACAAAGTATTTTATACTAGTGGAACAGACTTGGCAACTAGGAGGATAAGGTCCGTTAAAATATAATTCAGTCCTGGTATGTTGCAAGTGTAGAAAACGATTTCATCTGAACTTACCTACCAATTTCTTCCTTATCTCCTTACACATACTTTTAACATTAATCATCTAATAATCTAATTTGTACTCTAAAGACAAATTAGATGACCTCTACAGTGACATTTTTCATTAGATTTCCTGAGTCTGCTCTTTTGAGAACCACATAAATATAAAAATACATTCCATATAATCAACAACAAAAAAATCAAAAGCCTTTTAAATTAAAATTAAATACACACTTAAATGCATAAATTAAAATATATAACTCGTCTAGTGAACAGACTGGAATTCTTTCCTTCTTTTGAAAATTAGCATAATGATGTAAAAATTCTGTCACGTTAAGCCCTACATTAACTACTTTACAGGGAAAGACATCTCGTCTCTTTTGGCAGAAAGGGTACCTACAGGGTGGGAGGGTAAACTGGAGAAAATATAGATTATTTAGGAGAAGTATTTTATATATCCAAAGTTATATTTATCCAAAAACATTAAATAAGCATTTAGCATGGGCAAACTCATAAGACCATTTTGGTTTAAATATTTAATATTAATAGATTAAATTTGCCAATTAAAATCTATCAGTCATTTTTAATTCAAACATATAAATTCAAGAAAAAGATGTCCAAATTTCAACTCAATCCTAATTTTATTAAACAGGTTTTTAAAAAAAAAAAACTAACAAAAGTTGATATAAATCACCCAAAAAAATTTCTGAATGAGAAAAAAGTATTATCTTTAAGCAATTTACAGAAACTGTTTTAGATTTTTTTAAGTTACAAGTTTACTCAATGAACTTGTTTTGAAAGAAAAAAGTTTTAGAAGTTTATTTAAACTATGGGCAATACTTCTTATTATAAAAATAATTTTGCTACAGTCTTATTCATGCAGCTGAAAGCAAAGATTCAAGAAAGATCTTTTAAAATGGGGGATATTTTTGATCCAAGAACAACTCTTAAAATTCTTTTCTATATAGTTCTTTGTGACAATGGGCTATTTACAGACATTCATTCTGTAAATGGGAAGCGGGAGGAGAAGCTTCCCCTTTGGCATTTTCTCACATCTACATTTCGACGGATGGTTTCCTTTTTGTTTCTTCTTCACCAACAAGTCACAATAAGGAGCACACTGAAATTCATGTGCATTTAAAAAATATAAGTATACAGCAAGCATTAAATAAGAGTGCTAGGTAAGTTAGGAATTGCAGGTAGATACACGGTTGAGCTTTTTCTTCTTGTCAAACGTTCTTTTGGGTTATACAGTCGGTAAATTATACCAAAGGCACCACACAAAGCATGAAGCGGCAACTAAGATCAGGCAAAGCTGTCAGCTGCCACCGTACTGTCTGGAATATAACTATTACTTACTTCACATAGGTCATGGTCCTAAATGAGTATTTTTCTCGTTGAAATAAAAAAAAAAAGGTCCTTTCCTAAGAGGCAGGAAAATGACAATATATTTTATGAGCATCATGTGGTGATTAACAATTCTTTTTTGGAAAAAAAAACAGAAGAAACAAGTAAGCCTGCTTTGTTCCAACTATATTCTCATAAAGAACAATAGCTACTTGGGGGTTAGCTTGGTTAGTTCTCTCTGTTTTAGTACCACAGCCAAAGACAATGGTTGATCTTAATTTGTCCTGGCTAAAATTCACATAGTGAAGCCTGTGACCTCAGTTTCTAATAAAGAAAGTGTGTCCATGTCAATGACATGGTGTCCTACAAGCGATGGAAATCAGAACAGAGGATCCTCTGAACTGGGGACGAATGGCTGAAGCCCATTTCACTTACTGTAACATTTTTATTTTCACAACTAGTTTCACACTTAGCCACAGACTACTTAATCACACAGGACCAAAAGACAAATAGGTGCCATTATACACAATACAATCGAGTGGAAACTTAACAACGTGGTCATTATATGGTTTCTACAATTCAAGGTAATAATGGGGGAAATGTCCTTTTTAACACATTATTTTACGACTTAAAAAATTCACTTTTATTAAGGCCAAATCAACCTTTTTCTCTGCAACTGGGTAAACTGTATCTATGATTCTGCATGTGAAACTCCACGTATTAAGTAGCGAGTATAGGACATCAAGCAGGTTTTTGAAATAAACTAAAGAGTCCTAATAACACAAACAAGAATAATCATTCAAAAGGGAACCTGGAAGAACCCCCAGGAGGAGGCAAAAAAATAGGAATTAAAAGTTACGAATATAACATCTGCAATGATTAATTATGGAATCTGGGGAGGAGGGATTTATAAAGAGCCAAACAAGAGGCTCACTTCTGTAACTGTGTCACCTGGAGCAACTGTAAAATATAACAAGAAATGCACTAGAATTTTCATTTTTGGAAATTTATAATGCATGCTTCTTGGCCTAAACCAGCAAGTACATAAACTTTAAAATAAGTTTCTTTATAGGTAAAGAAACAGTATCATTAATACTGAAGAGTCATATGGATAAAGTACATATACATACAGCTGAACCGTTCGTGGAAAATTTTAGCAGCAATCATTTTACCAGTTTATCTCTCATTTAAAAATCTAGCAAGTCGAGGTATACAGAAATACAAAAAGGTATACGTATTTTAAAAAAGGCTCTATGATTTAAAAGTCACTTTCTGAACTTGGATTTTCGAAAAAGGAAGTTTTAGAATCAAATGAGCATAAAAAAGAATTCAGACGAGGGTGTGTGTGTGTGTGTGTGTGTGTGTGTACACACAGAAATACTGATTTATCCTTGTGTAAGGATAAGGATATACATACATCTGATTAACCGGAATTTGGGGTGGCTAAGTGCCATAACTGGTTTGTCCATTCAAACAATACGTGTGTGTGTGTGTGTGTGTGTGTGTGTGTGTGTGAGTGACAGTGACAGTGAAAGAAATCACTCTATAGGCCGAAATTCACTTATAAGCCACAGATATCTAAACTACTGAAGAATGAGGCTTTTGGTCAAAAGTAAACCTATGAGAGCAAGTAATAGTTAACATTTGCCTGGCAAAGTGCACACCTAAAAATTAATTCAAGTTAAGCAAAAGCTCCCTTCCGATAAATCATATCAACATTCCCCAAACTATAGTAAGATGAATATAGCTTTTTCCCTTAAATTCCATATTAAAAGATCGCTTTCAAACAAAACAGTTAAAAACAAAAACCTCTCCCGTTCATGCTAGAAGTGAACAAGAACTAGTAGTCTTAAGCTCCCAATTCTAACTAACTCCTCCCTAAGCAGCCAACCCAAACGCTGACCAAATCACCTACATGAACCACAACAAATATCACAACATAAAACAAGAGCTTGTTGTATATAATAACCCCCAAAACCACAAACCAGACTATGGCCTAAGGAAACAAAAGTTATGGAAATGTGCAAGGAGTATGTAGCACGGCTCGAAAAAGTAATGTAAACAATAATGTTGCTTACCACAGAAAATACATCGCAAATTAGTGCTGTCCTGGGGAGCAGCAACCTTGCTCTGAGCTGCAACAGACACCTTGGTGTTAGAAGCTTCGAGGATACCGGGGCCATCTGAAGAATTTCACATTAACTAAAAGGTGCTTCGAAAGGTTCAAAATGTATTTAGACATACTTCCTAGCTAGACCCCCCTTCTGGAAGCTCTGTAATTTAATAAAGACGTATCCTCCTTAATATTAGCTTAAACATTGTTTGATGTATAATCTTATTTGTGGAAAAACCCTATAATAAGCCACAGATCAAAGGATGCACTTATGGCTTAATTACTTCCCGAGTTAGACAATTAGAGAATGCAATCGATTTACGTTTTACAATTATATTTTAAAAAGTAAATGAGGCCGAGGCACAGGAAGTCGAGATCTATGGCCATTAGAGTTAATTTCATATCTACCCTCTTTTAGGATTGCTTGTTTAGAATCATTTGCAGCTGAAACAAAAATTTAGGAAAAATGTTTACGACTCCCAACATGATGAGATAAACTCATTTCTATTAGTTGAAAAGAACCAAACCAGTTTAAACAGCCTACAGCGATTCGAGTGCTTTACAGTCATTGATGTAAAATAAGAATATCTTTATTTGCTCTGGACTTTGAAAAACAGCCAAGTATTTGTTGTTTTACCAAGCCACATATTAATGTTCCTTTTTTTCCTAACTATGTGGATATGTATACATATTTGACAAATTACCCTACTAAAATGTAGTATGGCCATATCAAATAGTCCTCTAATATTTAGGCTCTCGCCATTAAAATTTACCTTAAGCATTAATGTAAACGCTCTTTAAGAGACCAAACCCAACGAGAAGGTGATCATTTATGAAAAGAGAAAGCCTTATAAAAATCAAGGTGACACTCAAAATTAGGGTAGAAAAAAAACAAATAAGATTGTTTTAGTATTACATTAGTGACATTCAAAACTTCACGTCAGTAACTCTCCATAAAATCCTAAAGTTCTTTTCAGCGTGGGAAAAATTTTCTTTTTCCGTTGGTAGTAACCAGACACAGTGAACAGGTTAAAAATATACTGACTTAAGAAAGACTACATTCAGGCAAGCAAGATGGTATTTTAGATTTCCCTTAGAACCGTATTCTTTAAAGAATATAATTTATGCTAACGAAACAGTTTGCACAGAATCAGAACCAAACCAATTCATAAGGGTAATCAATCTTAAATAATCAAGGATTTTTGTGATCATGTTTAGAAATTAGATTTAACATAATTCAATGAAGTATAAATCTTGTTTGAAATATATACAGCAGAGGTTTTCAAATACAAACAAAATAAGGTTGATAAATGTCACCTCCGCCAAGGATTTCCAACCACCCAATCTATTATTAAAGTCGCATGCACAGTATTTACAGGAATGACATAAAAAAGACCACAGGCATACATATGACACGTCGACCAATCGAATTCGAGCATGCTAAAGAAGAGAAACAATTTTAAAATTTTTCAATAATATTTTAAGTTTAAACTTTATAAAACTGTCTTACCAATGTTTGCAAATGACTATTTCTATGAAGCCTTTATTAAATAAACATGCCTAGTCTTCAGGTGTTTACCCTTCGGTTTCCTTTAATTCATATGGGGAGGGGGGGACAAGGCAAATATAAAAACTTACAAGAAAAACTGGAGACATTATCTCGTCTCTGACAGCAAAGAAACTGCCACGGTCCATGACCACCAATCATTTTGGCAAAAAGTCAGGTGACAATCGTCAGAATGCAGGCAAACCGTGGTTACCGCGCGAGACAAACCATTTTCACGCCAGAACTCTCCAGGCTGTCCCAGGGTGAACCATGTAAGCGCCATCCTTGCATGTGATCAGTAAGCATCTTCCTTCGACTCACTTCTACCTCTCACCACCACATACAACACTGATCTAAATTCTGATACGGCTGCTTGCATTCTGCTGCAGCGTGCATGTCCCGAGGACACTAAATTATTCATCCCATCACACGCATAGGGCTCACAGTCCTTCCTGCTCAGGCTCAGGCCTGACGCTGTTAATTCTTTTTTTCGCTCAGTTGGGGGAGGAGGGCAGCATATGAGAAAGAACATTCCCTGTCCAGACTGAGGAGATTCACCAATGCGGTGATTACCGCAGTTTCAGGAGGAGCATCTATATTCCATACATCTTACGTTTTGCCTGTAAAAGGACAATTCTCTTTAAGTTAGTCGTATTCCAATAGGCTCAGGGCTAAGAGAAATTAGGATGGGCCCTAAAGAAAAGCATGAATTGAGGAAGCCTGTGTATCAAAAAGCGAAATTTAACACTAAGATTTTCAGAGAAGAAAAATGGCCCTATCACCTACTCTGACCTTCAAGTGGTCTCATCCTGGTGGCTCATTTACTTCTCACGGGGTCTGTGAAACTGTGATTCCTCAGGCTCTCCCTGCTGCCTTTTCACATCCTTTGCCAGGAGGTGTTTGTTGTGCAAGAGCAGGGAAATGTAGAAACCTTGGGTTTGGCATATTAGTAGCAGGCCACAGCAGGCTGTTTGGATTTGGTCAGTGTCCCCGTTTCACTGGTATGGGATTGTCACAGCAGACCCTGGCGCTCATGATTTCACATGAGAGGCTTCCACTATAAGCCATCAGTCCCCAGGCGATTCATCCTGGGGATAGTGGTTTTTTTCTGAGGACTCAATGAGATCATGTTTGCTGGAAGCTGACTTTAACCTGATTCGCACCTTGGAAAGCTGGTCCGTTGCGTGTGCACATTCGGCATGAAAATGAGCAGCATCCACACCTTTTCCCATCAATAAGGCCCCCAGGGATCACCCTTCTGATTGCGAAGTTCTACGATATACCTTTTAGAGAGGGAATGAAAGCAAATGTGTTCGTTTGCTCTAAGGCATCTAGAGTATCCTGGAGAAGGACACTGCAGGGGTATGGGGTTGTCTGCGTTAAAAAACAAACCAAAACAAAACAAAAAAAAAAGCAGGTACTTGGAAATGTAAACTGGTGCAGCCGCTATGGAAAACCACACGGAGGTTCCCCAAAAAATGAGCAATGGAACTACTCAATGATCCAGTTACGTCCCATTTCTGGGTCTGTGTCCAAAGACATGACAGCAGGACATCGAAGAAATATCTGCACCCTCTGGTCACTGCAGCATTGTCCATCATAGTCAAGATACAGAGACAACATAGTCGGCAGATACATGGATAAAGAAATGCAGAATAAAATGCACGTAGAAAACGACTGCACGACTCTGCTTTACACAAGGTACCAAGTTTTAAAATGTTGACTCTTTTCAAAATAAAGAATTGAGGACAATTTGCTTTTAATCTATTTTTTTTATGTTAAGATTTTGTCATTACTTTCTCTGTATGCCATTCCCATATGACTTTGAAGCGAAGCAAAAATCTGCTAAAACGTAGAAGTCCATTGTTAAAACTTCGCATGCCCAGATACGTGAACACATGCTTTTGATCATGATTTACTTTTCATACGACCACGCATGATGCGTGCTACAGGACGGGTGAACCTTGAAAACATTATGATGCCAAGTAAAAGATGTCAGAAAGGATCATTGGTGTGCAGTATCAATGACATGGCCTGTCCGGCCTGGGAAACTCTGCAGAAATAGAAAGGAGACAAGCAGCTGCCAAGAGTCGGGAGCTACAGAGGCACTGGGGGTGGGTGAAGGTGAGGGTGCTGATGATGGCTTAGGGCACAGGGCTCTTCTTGGTAGGACAAAAGTGTTTGAAAGTGATAACTGCACAACCTTTAGTATTGATGCTATTAATTCTTTTTTCACCCAGGAGACCGTGAACATACTAAAACCCATTGAATATGCTAAAAATATACTAAAAACCACTGAAATGTACACTTTAAGTTGGTAAACTGCATGGTAAGTGAAGTAAAGCTCAATAAAAAAAAAAAAAAGCTGTTGAGGCAAAAAAAAGTACTGGGTTGTGTAGTTCATTTCAGAACCGTTTACAATGCCACGTTGAAAAGGAGCTCAGAGCCACTGCTCTTCCATTCCAGAAAATGTTAGAGGAGATTATCTCTGGGTAGTGGGGGTTTAGGTGTTTTTACTTTCTTCTTTATGCTTTTCTGTGCTGCTTAAATTTTTTATATTAGGTACATGACTTTTTAATCAGGAAAAAAACCACCGTATCCTCATTTGAAAAACAAAAAATGCTGTGAATTCGAGTTCTTGTCAGACGGGGCTCTAGCTGGCTCTCGCGTCCGATGAGAGACTCAGCTGTGAACAGTGAAGGACGTGACCCCTCTGATAATACCAACGTGACCCAAGTGTCTGGAAGGGCTGCTGGGCCTGGCCGGGTGCCCTTGCAGACGCCGGCCCTGGTGTGAGATGACGGCTCCTCTGCCATCGGAACCAAAGGCACATCTGGTCAGGACAGTGCATGGAAACCAGGGCTGTCCCAGTCACCCCAGCACAGCTGTCAGCTTCCCCCGGGAGCCCACTGCCCTCGCCCATCTCCCTTCTCTGCACAGGAATTCGTGATCCTTCACCAGTGAGACCAAGAAACAACTTCCATCTGAAACAATAAATAGCTACATGACCAAAGGTGTCCCAATTTACTTTTTCAGATTCAAAAATATATAATAATTTAAAATTTTTTGTTGGATAGATTAAAAGCTAAGTAAACTGGGCTTGTTTCCCTTCACATGGCGTTTATTAAGTAGAATGAAATATAAGTTATTGGTCTGAGCTATCGGCAAGGACAATAAAATAAACTTGTTCAACAACAACAAAACAGCCCTTAATTTCAGTCTCTGAAATGTCATTATATCCCTAACTATATGTGTATCTTTATTTTACTACTCCTCAAAAAATATACTGTCTCAGAATTAGGTAGGCCATAAATTTGGAATGCCAATTCATATATGACGGGATGTTGTTTAGATGAAACGTCAGTGTATTCAGACAAGGAAAATGAAAAAGGCCATTTCCTGGGTTGGAAAACATAAAAATTAAGGAAACTTTAAATCAGCACTGTCACGTTCCCACTCTTAAGACTCAATCAACGTTGCTCAATAAAGCACCTTTACTTTTGGGAAAACTGCACAAAAGGCTTACTGCCATATTTTAAATGATATTTTTAGTATTTTAGTTCAGTCTGTAGGGTTATATTATTCTACTTTCTTCATTAGACATTTTCCACGTTAAATCTCAGTCTGTCACTACTCACCCTCTAAGAATAAAAGACACAAAAGCAGCAGCAATTCACTGTTATTTAAAAACTAAACGGTACAGATCATCCAAACATAAAAACTAAAGGGGAGAAGAAAAAAGAAAACCTCAGTATCATCAAGAATCCATTATAAAATCCCAATACCAACTGGTAGAGCCTAAGATCTTCCCCATTTTATTGTGATTGGTAAATTATTACTTTATATTATCTACTTAGTCAGCTGTTCGCCTCACTATACTTAAAGGTGTTCAAAAGTAGCACCTGTGCCATATTTACCTTCCTAATAACAGCATGAAGCTTGGCACACAGCAGGTAACTGATAAATTTTTTTTAAACGAAATGGGAGTTTTACAGAATTGATGCAACTTCAACAGAGCTCATTAAAGGTATATTATGTCTTAGCTGTATTCGAAGTACTTTTACATATATTAATCCATCTAAATAGTGCAAATGGAGAGAATATGAGAATAAATGAATCTGTATAATTTTAAAGGAGCAGGAGAAATACACAAAACCAGAAACACTTAAATAAAAGTTAGGAAAATAAAACTGTCTTGCCAAGAAAACATTTATGTGGATGGGGCAGGTCCTACACAGCCAAATTCAGTATAATCTGAAGGAATAACCCAGAAATCCTATATCCAAAGTTTTTAGTGGACTATAAAGCTGAAATCCCACAGGCTTCCAGAAAAATAAAAAATTAAAAATTAAAAAATAAATAAATAAATAATAAAAAAATAATAATAAAAAATAAATTTTTTAAAAAGCAAAAAAAGAGGCCCAGTCCACAGACAATTCCCAAATTCCCAGAGTGAAGAAATTCAGGTGAAGGTAAGTTCTTTCCTCAAGCTTTCCGACCAAAAACCATCAGAAGAAGGCAGGACACAAGAGCCGTCTTAAAGGAGGGATGACTCTAGAAAACAGGATCTCTCTAGAAAGGCAATCCGGCTCCATCTTCTTGAGTGACAACCTTGTTTGGAAGCAAATCAAGACTCTACGGGCCTGCTGCAAGGAGCATGCACTGTTGCTATTTGCACAGAAAACCCTGGTGGAAAGTGTTACATTTGTTCAAATTCACACTTCAACGAATAAAAAGATAAGTTTTGACCCAGAAGTAACTGCTGGGCTCACTGACAGCGTGGACGTATCACAGAATCCTGAAAACCTCGCTCTTGTCTGGGATGTGAAACTTAAAAATAAAACCGCATTATCCCAACTGAGGCAAAAGTACCTACTTAAGAGGGAAAAGACAGAATTCATGTCGATTTACCCAAAAGAATAGTATCCCTTGGGGGCAGTAAAACACTATGGCTTCCTAAGAAGAAAATTTTAGGGACTCAAACCCCTGTTCACGTAAATAATTCTATAAATTACTACAATTGCATTAAACAGACTTGAGAGCTATTTATAGATCACACCTTGGTCCACTCTGTAAGGGCGTATGCTACGTTAAATTTACATACTTATTTGATTTTTACGTGCAGATAAAACGTTAATAGGTGTTGCTGCGTTAGCATGGTCGCTAACCTCTGGTTCTGCCAATTTTATTACACGGCCCAGAAATGAACAGTGTAAAGTGAGAACAGGGAGTCCCACAGTGGGGAACGGAGGCAGAAACGGTGCGAGGACCTTGGGTCTGGTATAGTGTGACCACAGTCAAGGTCAGGACAGTATCTGTAAAGGAAACGCCTCAATAAAAAAAAAAAATGTATTTTTTCCTGAAGGAATAGCACCATCATAGCCAAATGCCCCTGAAAACTTCCAGAAAACAGAAGCCGTTTGTTTTCTGGCATGAATTATCTCAGAAACTTCAAAAGTCCATAGAAACAGCAAGTCTACCTTGTAGGAATTATTTCTGGTATCTTCCTATGAGTAGCATGCTTTCCTATTTATTTTGCTTCCAAATTCCCGCTCTGTGCCATTTATGACACTTGCACTGCCTTGCATATATTTTTTTTTTACCACGTTTTAATTGTCTCTATACAATTAACTGACCCTTAAGGTCAACCATGTTGAATTATTCATTTTTGCGGCTCTCAGAGCACGCAATATATTATCTTATTAAGAGTACACACAGTTCAGTTCCCTGTGGCTTTTCTCCTTTTAGGTTATGAGACCGTCGCCCTCTTAGGAATTTCTTATGGATTTCTTAAACAACGTCACAATATCCTTTATATGCAAAATACTGACTTCAAAGATACCACTGTTTCATGTCATCTTTAAAAATCTGATTAGAAATGTCCTGTCTCGCCTAGATTATACAACAAGGACCCACCAACGTGCGCACGCTCTTTGCTGAATTCTAAGACACGTCCCAGGGGTTCCCCATCTCACCTACAGACCGAGAAAAGCATGGCCGGAACCAAGCTGTAAAACCCGTGGAGCAGGCGTGCCGTGACGGGTCTCCCTGGAGAAGAAATGGTCCCTCCAATTCGTTTATCATCATCACTGGACAACAAGATAGACTCTGTCTCATTAAAGCCTCTCCTCACCCTCTGAATCCTTGTTTAAAGATGAGAAAGCCTTATGAAAAGGTATCAGATTTTAGACAAACATCCAGCCAGCGCTTCTCTAATTTACGGGCGGCAAATAGGATTAAAATTCGGGAAGACAAGGGGGAGTGATGACATACAAAATACTATTCTCGTGCGGGAAAACATGGAAGGGACCAGGAACGACATCCTCAGCAGGGCCACCAATTCAATGTCAAGCTTACTGTGAAATGAGCCTAAAGGGTAAGTCTGAACCAGGCAACACGTTACAAGACGCCCCACCGGCAGAGGAGGGAGAAATAAGAACGAGAGGCAGACAGCACAGACTGACAACAAACTTCGGGATAAAATAAAAGTCTATAAGAGTCATCACTATGGGGAAGATTCATGTCCTGTTACCGTGAAGACGTGACCTTATAAACGGGGAAGACTGGAAGAGGGAGGTGAGAGGGCAGCAGGACGTGACAGCCCTTGTGGCAGGACTGTCCCACCTGCCCACCCTTGAACCTGCCTGATCTAAATGCTGCTTCCCCAGGAAGATCAGCTGGTTTAGGAAAAAGCTAAATGTGAACAACACTGTCCAGGGCTGCCTCTGGGTGGCTTCGTGATCCAGCTTTACAGGATTTCGTGAAAACGTCAATAAAGTACCGCCAACGCCGCGGTAGGTCTAGAATCAAATTCGCTGCATGCTGCCCGGCATCCCTGCTCCCTCCCCTCCCCACCTCTGGGGACTAGTGGCGTCTCCATCACCAGCCCAAAAGGACACACCTCATTCGCCCCTCGCTGGCCTGTCCGTTACCTTTCACTGATGCAGCAGAAAGGAGATAATCGTTAACACTAGATCTGGGTACAAATGCCCGTTATGCCACTGTCCAGGTGTGGGCTTCTGGGCTGGTCCAGCGACCTTCTTCTGTAAGCCCCAACCTCGTCTCTAAAACAAAGACGACACCTACCACCAGCGCTGCAGGGTTGTTATAAAGATGTGATCAGGAATATATCTGACCCCATTCGGATCCGGCACCCAGCAGACACCCAACAGGCAGGTCATCGTTCCTGCCTCAGAACTGCTTTAAGGACTAAATGAGGCCACGAGTAGGCGGCCTAGGACGAGGCCCTGGCAGGCACAGGGGCACTGCACGGGCCTGCCGCGTCCTCCTCACTCCATCCCTCTCCTCTTTATACAGCACCACCCCAGGCCGCCTCTTTCTCCCTGACGTTGTCATCCCACGGTGTCCCTCAACCGACCTCCACGCTCGCACAGGCTCACCAGCCCTCTGCTTTCGCGCTAAAGCACAAACCAAAATGAAGGGAATCTCGATATTTACATGTTACGTATAAAACCTAAAGAACATTTCAATCGTGAGGATATGTCTGACGATGATCTCATTTTCAATAGATATATTAAAAACAAAAACAAAAACTAGCAAAAGCAGTGTCAGTGCCAAAATACTTGAAGGGTGTCCACCCCTACCTGATGGTGATATATAATTTTTTTAATGCACTGCTGTCGCATTAATTTTTTTCTGTTGTCTTCTTGTCCTCCATTCTATGTCATTCTGCTCTGATTTTTATTATTTTCTTCCTTCTACTGACTTTGGGCTTCATTCGTTCTTCTTCTAGTTCTTTAAGATGGAAAGTTAAATTACTTGTAATTTTTCTTGTTCCTTGAGATAGGCCCCTAATGATATGAACTTCCCTCTTATTACCGCTTTTTCATGTATTCCAAATTTTGGTAGGCTTTATTTGCATTCTCATTTCTTTCTACGTATCCCTTGATCTCCTTTCATTTCTTTGACCCAGTTGTTGTTTAATCTCCACATATTTGTGGCTTTTTCCGCTTTCTTTTTGCTTCTGATCAGAGATTTCTTGGGTAGATTTTTTTGTTTAGGGAGGAGACTTACAAGTTAAACTTTTTCGACTTGGTTTTGGCAGAAGGACAATGGATGGTTTCAGCAAGGACCTGGCTGTGAACCCAAAACACGACAGCTGCAGAGGGGGAAGGTGTGTTTGAGATGAGAGGCGACATTATTGGGTATGTTTGTTCAGGCGGGAGGGAGGGGACCCGCCAAATGATACTGGGGTGGGGTACACACTTCTCCTACTTTGGTGGAGACTTACAGAAAGATTATATCCGTCCCCAAGGACACTTCTGATTCTCATTAGCACCGACCTCCTCCACTTCTAAGCAAATGAATGCCCTCAAAAATCCGAAATTAGTGTTTGCAGTTAATTTACGAAATGTTATTTTCTAAATAAAATCAGACTATAAAAAGCATCAACCACTTTATATGCTTTGTTTTTTTTTTTTCTGATGAAAAAGCTACAGAAGCAAAAGCCTCTTTGCCTATGACCTGGGCCATGATATAAGAAGATGGCTAGGATGGGCCAGCTTATTCCACCTTCCTCTTTCTTTCCTCAGCCCATAGGATTGCGGGTTGGGACTGTGACAGAGAACAGAATAAAGTTTCAAAACCACAGAAGAAAAGTCCATTAAATCTTTTGCCCTTTCCGAAATGCTTGTGCAGCTAGTGAGATGAGATGGGCGACTTCCCCCTTGCCAAATGTGGAAATTACAGAGGATGTAATTGAGTCTCTCCACATCAAGACTCATTAATTTCAAAAGATGAAGATCAGACGGGGGAAAAAAAAAACATTCATTAGCATTTTCATTTCGAAAGCGAACTGTATGACTACCCGCTGATAAAAACAATCCATTTGGTTATAAAAAAAAAAAGCGGATGACAATAAGAACAATAGTTTTAACTACTTTATATTAGTAACATTTCGTTCCTAACATCAGTGGGAAACCTTTTGAAGGTTCAGAAACTAAAATGCTAGTTTGTTCCAAATATGGGGAAGCCAAAAATTATTGTCGTACATGTGCTGTCTCAACTTTGGTCCTCTAATTATTTTATTACGTAACTGACCTATTTAATAAGATTTTAAGAACCACAATTCTAGTTTCCTTCCCATGGCAAAACTATGGTGACCAAAAAATAAATAAATAAAAGCAATTCTACACCTACAGTAGCATGCCAATAAAACATTGATGCCTGCAAGAAACGTACAGTGACTTAGAGGGACCATCTACAACCGAGACTACATATACACGCAGACCTTCCTACGCTATTTTCTGGACCTACGGACAACCAGGAGACGTTCCAGCGGTTTAGTCTCTCAAAACAGATGAGATGTGAGAGCTGAGTACAAATTATATAGAGAGATATTCATCTCCTCAAAAGAGATCTGATCTTAATCATCTAATCTAAACATTCCAAAATGACTTATTCCTCTGAAATCTGCATCTGAAAGAGACTGACACATGAGCTAGATGTTTCAATCCTTTTTAGATCAGAGACAAGACGTAAATAAAATTTAACGTATCAACGACAGGTTTAAAATCCTATACCTTCAATGAAATACCACATTTTCATTGGCTTATAAGTCCCTCCTCTTAAAATATAGAAAGAAACTTTGTTCGTAGCACATTTACATCAAGATCCCTGCTAAATTAACCCCAAAGGGTTTATTTGAATTTTTATATATATATCTCATTTATAAAATCTAGCTCCCCAAAGAAATAACAAACCATTGGTATAGTTATTTTTCTACTTTTAAAACAAAAACAAAAACTGAGCTCATCTCTGACACATACAGAGTCTTAAATCACGGGGGTTTTTTTAAGTGAATTGTTTCTACGCAGCCAGCTGTCTAAGCACCACGCAGCGTCGGGGGAGCTGCAATTCAGGGCTTACACCACCTGAGGGTGCTCCTAAAATCTTGAAACAACTCGCAGAACCGAATTTTTATTGACTCGGAGGAAGGAGACCTAGGCCTACTTGAAGTTTAAGGGCTCGGTGGTGCCTTAAGAAACGTGCTTCAGAAAACGTGTTTCTTCATAAAAACTGAGATGATTGATGATCGCTGGGCATCATTCTATTCGCTGCACGTTCTCTGGGCCTCGCAGCTTTGCAACCAAAGCTGAGGTTCGAGAGCAGGATCAACAGAACTAACTAACTTCAAACGAGAGCATTAAAAAATTCCTAACTAATCGCAGGTGATTACGCCTCTAGGCTACCGGCTTATCACCCTCAAATAACAGTTCGCACGTCTGTAGAGAACAACAGAAATTCAGGAATTACTTCGAAGACGCGCGTACGATGTAAAAGCTGGTCAGAAAAGATCGGTTTTAACAGATACACACCACTTCGGGTCAAGAGGGCACGTCGGCGAGGGGCACCTTACCCGTTTCCTGTGAATTCAGCACTTCTAAGGCATGCATCATGGCACTTGCAAAGACATTGGCATCCTCTTTGCTGCCAAAGTTGAGACCATACACCTGTCTAGCATCCCGCCACTGGTGGAAGGTCTGTGTGGCTTGATTGTACTTCAGCCCTTTAGGAATGGCACAGTTTATCACGACCTAAAAGACAGTAATTCTTTATAAGGTCAAGGCAATCACTGGCAAAGTCGACAAATCCTGATCAGATACTTATTCATTCAGACCTTTTCCAGAGAGATCTTGGCAAAAAAAATGGTTAAAACAATGATCTGGGGTCAAATCACTCTGTGGAAATAGCAGCCTGATGGAAGCAAAGCCGTCTAGCAGTCACAACCGTCTGGCCTTACAACAGTAAATCAGCGAAATAAAAGAAAACCTATATCCCCCATTAAATATGTTTTACCGTGCTTATTTAAGTATGATAAATTCACTAAGTACATAAAACATAAGCACGTGTCTCAGTAAATATGTCCGTGTAGCCAAATCCCTGATCAAGACATAGGATATCTTTCTTAATTGCCCCCACCTCCCAGAAAGCTACTTTTACCCCAAATCAACTAGAATTGACTTATGCCTTGTGGTGTGAAACCCGGTCCAAGTCTCCTTTTTGTTTCAATGCAACTCTCCAACTGACCCAATCCTACCTATTTTACCTTTTCCCTAAATCAAGCGTCTACACACGGCTCTGTTTTGTTCTACTGGTCACTAGGCCTGTCTCTGAGCCAACGTCACAGTGTCTCTTTAGTACTGGAGCTTTACACTAAGTCTTGATGGCCTAAAGTATGTCCTCCCGCTTTGTTTTTCAACAAAAGTCCTTTGTGGGCGGCTACAATTTTATATTAAGATTATCAATTTTGTGTTATTGATCCAACCTGCCAGTTACTGCTTTTAGTCCATTTCCCGTTTAGAAAAGACAAGTTGCCAGCATTTTATTTTACGTAAACACACAATGTGAGGCTGAAGCAAATCTAAAATGTGAAAATATGAAAACGGTTATTAAGTTATTTCTAAAGAGAACTTGTCTCTAATCCTAATGTGACAGAAATGTATACAAAATTGGATTCATCAAATAACTCTTTGGCTTACAACTGTTCGAGAACGATGTTAACATCACATGTAGGAACACTAGGTTTTCTAGGATTTGACATTTTTAGTGATCGAAAATTATTATATTTTGTAAATAAAAATACCTCTTCTAAGAACAACGTTATAAACAGAATGATGTCATTTGTTTCCAAAGACTATGGACATACTAGAGCCATGCAAAAATAATAAATAATAAAGGGAACTCTTTCGTGATAAACTCTGAGGGTGAGGTTAGTACTGTCACCCGCACGTTATCTTGGGGTAAACACTGCAGCCAAAGCTCCGCTGGTGAGTGTTCTTGGGGCAAACGGGAAATGGGTTAACTGGAGTGTTCACTTATATGTAATGTAAATTATATATAAATGTGGATCTGAATCTACCATAACTTCTTTTAGAGATTATTATAGTTATCCCTTCTATTAGCTTGTTTTAGCAGCTGCCATGAGATCATAACAACAGGCATCTTAAACTGATCCAAGACAAAAACTGGTATTTTTACCTTTCCCTCAACGATACAAGGATTTTACAAACACTTATCTCCAGTACCAGTTCCTGTCATCTCTTTGTGTGCCCAGGTACTTCGACTGAGTGACAGGCACTGTGTATGGACAACTGTATAAAAACTCTGCGGCCTACAATGATGCTGTATTTTTCCAGGAAAAATTCACATTTGCTTCTGGCCAACAGCTGGGGAAACTAAGAAGCTCAAATAACATTAATCCCAAAGTGACTGAAAAGGCTGGGTTTCAGTTCCTACAAAGGCCAACCTCTTCCCAGTCGCATGGGGCGTCTGGGTCGCAAGTCATGGCCTGGGGGACACACGAAATGCTACTGACTCTTATATACTGATCCAGCAACCGTGCTGAACAATCTTGTTAGTTCTAATATCTCATTTGCAGATACTTTGGGGGTTTTTTATGTAGGCAGTTACATCATCAGTGCATAAAATCCGCTGGTTCTTCTTTTTCAATCCTGAAAGCCCCTTATTTTCTTCATCTTCACATCAATGCGAAATGAAAGGGAGGAAGGCTGCAATCTCGACTCACTTATTCCCGAGTTTGACGGAAACTCACCACTGTCCTGTCCTGTAAGATGTTTACTGTCTTGTTTATATTATTAATCCTTATCGGCTTGAGAAGATTTATTTTTATGCCCAATGCGATGAAAATTATTATGTGCAGATTTTAATTTTATTAAATGCTTTTCCCAAATCTCATTTCTTGTAGGTTTTCTTCTGGCAAATGACATTACAAGGTTGTCTAACGTTAAACTATCTTTAGGTGGCTGAGATAGAGGGAGATGAACCGTATTTGGTCATGAGGTGGCCTTTTTCATATGCGTTCCTGCATCGGTCACTAATCTCTTACTGAGGACGTCTAGATATGTCGATGTTCAAAATTGAGACTGGTTATAACTTTCCTCTCTCAAACTGTTCTGTTTTAGATATCAAAATGAGACTAACCTCATAAAATACTGTTCTTTAAAACGGTTTGCATAAAACGGGTAGTATTCTGAAGATATTTAGATTTTGTTTGTAAATGCTCTGGATTCCCTCCATTTTTAAAAATTTGGGGGTCGGTTATTAACTTTTGATATATTGTATGATTGCTGACTGCAGGTCTGCATTTTTCTATTCTACCAGTTTTGGTAAGTTATATTTTTCTACAAAGTGGTCCATTTATTGGCATACAGCTGTTCATATTATCTTACAAAATGTATCTCCTTATTACATAGTGACATCTCTTTTCCAAGCTACTTAACAGTGTTTGTCACTTTTTTTGTTTGATTCTGCCAATTTTTATATTCAGTGTGTTAAAAATTTCTGTTTATTTTTATTTAATTATTTTCTTTTTATTTTTTGATTTCCTTCTGCTTTCTTGGGTTTAAGCTCATTATATGCCATTGAGATGTGTCCACAGCTTAGACATCCCACAGTTTCTATATGTAATACCTTGTCATTCAGACCTAAGTACGTTTTTCTAAACATTTTCTAATCTTCCTAATTTCACCTTAGTGTCATAAATTCTTTGGAAATGTTTTCAAATGTCCAAACCTTTTAAAACTGCTCTATTTGTCAAAAATTAGAAATCACTGGATAGTTTACTTACGAATAAAAATGTCAGTGTTTCATATGGACATTTCCTGACTTTTTCTAATTATCTCTAAATATCTGTCTTCTTTTTCGCCAGCATTTAGATACTTTTAGGACTATGCATCAGCACTGTTTCCCCCCATGGAGACTATTTCGGCTATAGTTTTAAAGCATTTTACTGTATAGTTTTACTGTACTTTACTGCACATGCCAAGCCTTTCTGTAATACAAGATGACTTTAAGAACCGAACAGCCCCTTACCTGATGGTCCTGAATCTTCCTGCCCACCACTCTGAAGGTGTTGTTGCCTGTGTGGTGATATATGTGAACTCGGCTGAACCCAGTTGAGCCACCAGCTGGCACCCACTTCTTATTGGCATCATCATAAACCATCACAGCAGCTCTTGCCTGACAGATACTCTGTTCGCTGTTTAAAGAAAAAAAAAATAACAAGCAAGCGTAAGATATTGAAAATATGCTGTTTCCCACACAGCCACTAATAACTCAGTTTGCCAACCCAGCAGTCAACCATTAATGCTTTCCTGGAAACAACAGTGAACCAGACACAAGCTTCCTGCCCTTATGGGTACAGCTGAATGGGAAAGATGGACAAAAAAAAAAAAAATAAGGTGTGACAAGGGGCCCGAAAGAGATCAGGACGCATGAAGAACACGGACACTGACGACACAAAAAAATGTATTCTTTTGAATTTGAGTATCTAATACGTTCATTAAACTGAATAGAACTACAAGAATAAATTAATCACCGTTTGTTTAATGATATATTGTTTATAATACTGGTGACCTGTTTGTGATTCCCCTCCCTACGGATAAAATTATTTTTATCATCAGGCTAAGCTCTATCTGCCTGAAAAGAGCAACTCCATGATATCTTTCCATTTCAGCTTCATCTCAAATTATTTGTTACTAAGACTGAGATACACAAATATATAAAATGAGGAGGGGTGATCTTAATTGCATATTAAGTACTAGTTTCATCTTTCAAAAATCCTATACTACTACTGGGAGGAAAACAAGATTGATGTGAATTTTACTATCTTCCATATCACGTTTTATTTCTAAAAAATCAAATACCAAAAGTGGGCAGAAGAAAACAGGTCCATCAGCTCGATGCAGACTGTCCATTAACCCAACTGAACTAACCCAATCCCCTCAGAAAAGACTCATCTGACTTTGGAGCCGCAGTTAATGGAGATGCTGCCCACTAGCCCACCCAGCCTCGTCGCTAACAAAAGCCCTGCTCCCCACCACCGATTTTAGCCTCGAAGATTTTCAACAGTAAATTAGGCAGGTTCTTCTCCAACATCCTCAGAAACAAAAAGTCACTTTCATGCCCCCCATTAAAACGCTTCTGCCCCATCTCTCAACCGTGTACGTATGTGTTTCACTCGACCTGTCATGCCACTTAATGACAGAAGATCCAGGGAAACCCATGAGGTGACAGTGCTGAGGAGCAATAACATGGCTTCAGAACACTGAGGTTATGATGATTTGTACTTTTCCATGAGAGAAAGTGCACAAACACCAACTTGCAACAATATCTGAGCAGCACAGACACTAAAATAAACCCAGGGATAGCCTAAGTTCTTATGCTGCACGGAAATATTTTAGTAGCAAAGTTCTGGGGGGGAAAACGAGCCAATGAGTAAAGCTTGAATTATTTTTAAAAGCTTGATTACAGAACATTTGTCAGCACAGCAGTTGAAATCTCTTCATCACTCACAACAGAAACACTTGAGTGACAACATTTACATGAGCCTATAGGAAGATTACATGAAACAAGCTAGAGCAAAGTGCCTCTTACAGCACCCGATCCAAGGAAGAAATCTACCACTAACTGTACACAATTCAATAAACAAATTTATAAATTACTGAGGAACAGTGTTTTCCAGTTTTCAAAAATTAGTATTTTTGAACATACAAGGGCTCGCGTGGTTCCAGAAATAACGTCTCTTCAAGAAAACCCCAGTGAGATCAGATCATGCAAGCTGATGCGATAGTTGAACTCCTATTCTGTACGTCAGGCCTTTCCATGCTTAAAAAGTATGTTAAAAATACATACAGAAAATCTAAAACCAGGACTTAGACAGAATGTCCCACCTTCTTCTCCCACCTTTCTTCTCCCTGTTGCTATATCGTGGGCTGCTGGAGGCATTCCAAACAAGGGCGCACAGTTAACCGAACAGCTTCGACTAGTTAGTGGTTAATACACAAATCACTTAGTAAACAACCAAATGCTGGGCACTTCACTTTCCCTGGGAAAGCTATAACCACAGAAACAGACATCGCCAAAAGAACAAATCAAAGTAGCCAAGAAAGGCCAAAAATGCAAAAAAATAAAATAAAAAATAAAAAATAAAAAAATAAAGTTGATTGGCTTTCTAAAGAAGAGGAAAAGAAATGCTCAAAATGAGATCTTAAAGATGCAAATCCAACTCTAAACAAAGCCAGGAAGCACCCGGAGAAGCCAAGGTTAAAGAAAACTCAGATGTGGGGAGAGCTGAGCAACAGCAATGGCCACGCGGGGTGTGCGGCAAGCTGCGAAGGGGCCGACAGGTTAAGCCTGAATAACCCTGCAGATGCCATCGGGCACTCAGAGAAGCCACATCAAGGTCATGCCAGGAAGAAATGGCCCTGTCTGCCGGGGTTCTGAGTGACGAATTCGAGTCGAGTCCTTCCACTCCTTCCCACCACATCTCCTCATCAGAGACAGACATTCCGTGGTAATGACGCCAGGCTTCAGGCCGGGGGCTGGGGGCTGGCCGCTGGAAATACCCAGCCAGCATCAGAAGGATGACATGTTCTGTCCCAAACCCTAGTTCTGGGGAGGGAAGAAGGGCTAGAAATTGATTCACTCGGCAATGGCCAACGATTTCATCAATCACGTCCACATAACACGACACTCAAACGAGCTCACGTGGGGGTGCTGGCGGGGTGGCATACCCGAAAAGGGCATGGCAGCTCTGCACCTGTCCCAGACCTGGCCCTATGCACCTCGCCATCCGGCTGCTCCCTTTATAATGAACCAGTAACGGTAAGTAAAGTCCCTTCCTAAGTTCTAGGAGTCGTTCCAGTAACTCATCAAACCTGGAGGGGTGTCGTGGGAACCCCTGAATCTGTAGCCAGCCAGGCATCAGTGCAGGTGAGGTACCCCCCTGGCAAGGGGCATCGAAAGTGGGGGCAGTCTGGTGGGACTGAGCCCTTAACCTGTGGGGTCTGTGCCAGCTCCAGACAGTGTCCCGACTGAACTGAATTCTGGACACCCAGGTGGCGCGGAAAAACAGGACTGGATTTTGATGCGAGAAGAAAACTATTCAATATGCCAACTCCAACACAAGCGTGCCCAAAAGCAGCCGGTGGTACCCAGTCTTAGATTTCATAGACCCCAAAACTTCAAACACAGATTTGACGAATCGATACAGAATTGGTTGACAATACTTCGGCCCACTTGTTAGGTAGGCTGTTGGGGCTGGGGGAGGGATTGCCATAACTTAGTAAAATAAGGATATTTTGGAACTTCAAAATCTCAAAATAAGAATAACATAATAGACTGTAAATGCAATGACTGCCTTTCTATACAGTTCCCTACATTTTTTTCTCCATTTCTCGCTGGTCCAGTGAAACACTTAAGGTCTGCTTTAATGCGTGACCGGCCCGAGGCACACCACTGCCTATACATCTGAGCATTTACACGCAACAGAGAGAGCGAGGACAGGGTCTGCTCAGGGGTTCTCTTGATAGGAATTTCCAGCTTTCTCTAGGAGGGTTTTTAGCTGAGAAAAATCAACGAGTAAATTCCTGAAATGCTATTGATTATGTGAAATTGCACGCATACGCGCAGTTTTTCAGAGAAAAGAACACGGATGGAAGGGAAGGCAAGACTTAAGAACCACGGTTACAGAAGAGTCAAAAAGAAAAAAAAATAAAGGGATCTAAAGTAAAGAAGCACAGCAGAAAAGACAAACATTTTGTAATCTTCACACTATCATTCTACCTGCCTCATAAAAAGACTCAAAATGAAAACCTGGTCAAAGCCTTCAGCATAGGGGAAAACTACACAAAAGATGAGATTAGTGAATCACTAAATTATATAGTTCTGTGAAGATCAGGCACTAAATCAGTTATAAGCAGAAATTTCACGTTGCCAACTGCAGCTGGTACACACAGACAACACAGCTAATCCTCCTGACGGTCACTTTGGTGTTTTAAAATAAAAGAGGTCATCAGATGGCTAGAGACAGGTGCGCTTTTTTAAGTATAAAAGCCATGACACCACTTCATAACTTTGTGACTTGGTCAAGTAATTCGTTTCTGAACAGAGCAGCTTCCTTTCAAAGGTAACCACGCACATTCACCACTGGACCAAGAAAGCACAAATGTGACCACCTAGCACGTAGCAGGCCCTCTTTAAACGCTTGTTCAGGGCATCATTTTGTCTAACAACATGAAGAACCAGATCTCTGTTCAATTTCTCTGTTAAGCCCTTCTGGGGTCCCCAAGGCCAGACCTGATTGCTCCCCACGGAGCTCCCTCTCTGGGGAGCTGACATCTGAGCCACAGGCAGGGGCCGGGATTTTACTCCGAGTGCACTCGCGGGCTCTAGGGAACGCGGCTCTCGGGACCACGGGGAGCAGGGACTCGGGAAGGAGACATGGGAATGGAGAATGCAACCGCGACATGGGAGACGTGCGTATGGTGGGACTGGAATCCGACCAGCAACAGGAGAGGGTGCACACAGGGTGCAGAGCAGAGGGACAGCAGAGGGATAGCCAGTGCACAGGGGGAAGGGGAGGGGAGGGCAGGAGGAACTTCCCAGATGTCCCCTCACATTCTCTGGATACTCCTACAGCAGCATGTGACGTGCTGTGAGGTATACGGCACGGCCGAAGGTCATGGTCTCGTTCACTTATTTTGTAACATAAATGGGTCTTCGCCATCTCTGAAAGGGGAAGGTGTCGTTTCACCTTCCAGTCCTCAACGTGCAGCACGGAGCCCAGTCTGCGGTTAGGCATCAGGGCCCGTACCATCCCCTCCACTAGACCCCTCAGAGTTTACCCCAAGACAGAGCCAGCACCTCGTCTGTTATGACACTGAGCCACCCTACCAACTGAGGCGTCAGTTCTTCGGAGGATAGAAACATTAAAGAGGAGGATTTCCCTCTTATTCTGATGTCCACCTTTTTGCTCAAGCTGCAATTTTTTCACATTTGAAGCGCTCAAGAGGCTGCAAGTACACACAATGATCAATTTCGACTTGATTGCTCAAGTATTGCTCATGTCTACACTCCACAGCTCCAGGCCACCTCAGCTACGAAAGAGTACGCACTTGATCAGGAATAATCAACACGGATTTTCCTCAAATCGGAAAGCGAACAGTAAACATCACGTCCTGCACTGTGTCAAACCCTAGAAAAGGCACCGATAGAGAGTCTTTTCGCCCCGTCCACCACTCTGGACAATAGTCACCCTGCAAAGTCTCTGGAGAGAGTCACTCCAGAGTCCTCCCAGCCTTGAAGCGGCCACGCCCTCGGCCACCAGGCCTGCCAACTCCACGTCCTAAAGCCTTCTAACTCATCACCACTCTCTGCTCACAGGGCTCAAAACGGGACCCTTCCCCAGTTCCTCAGCCGGACTGTGTCAACGTCTTCCAGTTGGTCATTCTGACGTTACTTCCTCCTCCCGACGCTTCTAGAGAGCCAACTCTGGCTTCGAAGCTTGGCACCCAAGGTCACCACGATGTGGCCTCTTGTCTCTGACGTTCATTCTGGCTTCCTTTCAAATGCCTGCAGCATGTAATACGTGCCGGACACCATTCCACCATCCTACTGCTGGGGGCACGCTGATGTTCCAGAAGGTTTAAAACTCCAACACAACAGCAGTCACCGCGATGCCATCCCTGCCCAGGTAGCCACCCACCCGCACCTTTGCACGCGCCTCTCCCGCTACCTGACCTCACTGCACATCTCCTTCCCAGGTACCTTCTGCCTCATACTGACTGTCCAAAGCAGACACAAGTATTATGACCTCTTGAAAGCTTTCCGCCCCCACCCCAAACTGGGGCTCATTCTGCGTTCTCACAATACACTGTGCACATCACCTCTCCACCCACATCAGACGTTGAGGCCCTGAAGGGTTAGCACTGTTTCTCCTAATTAAGATGTGTTAGCGACTTGAAAGGCAGTGAGAGATTTACTGTAAAAGGTAAAAATCTGTAAACCCTAAGAGCCCCAACACATGCCAGTGAAAGCGGCCTTTTCTGACTTCTAATCCTCCACCAAGTCCTCTCCTCTGTCTATGAAACGTACCAGCAGCACGCAGACGCCCAGAGCGGGCAAGCCGGTCCAATCGCCCTCTGCTCCTCTGCCCCCAGCACTGCCCCAGGGTCAGCTGTGTCTGCGACCACAAAGATGCATTCCAGTTGCACTGGAGTCTTAAAATATCATAGAAACTGATCCCATGGGACTATATAGAAATTCTATGCTACTAAGTTGAACGTTCTGGAAAGTTGTATCAAGGTGAGTCACTAAAAAAACGGAGATGGATATAAAAATTGGAGGGGGGGGACAGACGAGTCAAGCAGAATGCCACACTCAGAATGCCCCGCCTGTGTCGAAGTTCTCTCCTCACTTTAAAGAAATAAAAACTGAAACTCTGAAGATATAAGCTAGGGATTCTTTAGGAAATGATGCAGAAAACTCATCCACCAGACGAACACTAAAAACTTCACAGGAAAAGGCTCTACAGGATGAACACATATGCTATAAGTAAACTAAAATATGTAAAGATCTGCGTCATGGACACCAAACTTTAACTGGTTCAATTAACCGACCATTATCTATCACAGGTACAGACCACATCAGACCCCAGGGCTTCTCCTATGGGGTACATGGATGAACCATGCATAGCTTTTCTTTTATATTCTACCAAAAAAAAAACATCTTGCTAAGAATCGGGGTGGGGTGAAGTTGTTTGCTAACGACAACCAGGCGCTGACATGGCTTGCTGACTGAGGGATGCAGAAAAACCCACTGTGGATGCCACTGACGAACAGCAGACGCAAACAACGGCAGCAAATAAACTTATTTTCAGCAAGGCAAGAAGGCCATCTGGGAGGCAGCAGCTCCCAATATGTCCAAAGGCAAAATTTCCTGTAAAGACCACGCGGTTACAAATCATTCATCTCTCTAAGAAATACTGAAAGGTATTTTTCTTTTAAAAAAAGGTAAAAATAGTAAAAATATTGATGTCACTACTAAACTCTTTATCCCACGACGTCTATATCCATGTGCAAAGTACAAATGCAATCTAGTAGGGCAACTGGTCCCCAGTCACCAAAGAAAACCATCGGCGAAACTAAAGGAGATAATAATACGTTTCAGGAAACATTGCAGCAAAAATCGAAAAAAGTCTCTTAAATCATTAGGTTAAGTAATAAGTAGAAAAAGTGCCTTCAAGGAGGTATTTACTACAGACAGTCGCGAGTGTATATAAAAAATGAGAGTAATCTTTTCTTAAAAAAAATCTTGACGGTACTATTTGACTTTAATTATGAATACCTCTTACTTGAATAACAGAACGTGGACGTTCTATAAACGTGACTTGGCCAACAACAAGAACCTGCCTCTGCCAACAAGAGAAATAATGAGGAAAATGAAAATGTACCATTTCAGTGCTCTCAGAGCCACAAAAGAGAAAAAAAAAAAAATCTCATGCTCCCCTGTCCTGCCCAGGATACAGACTAGCTAAAAAAAAATAAATAAAGCAGACGTTATTTTTTTGAAAATGAAAATCAACGGTTTCAGAAGACCACACTCTAGAACTATCCATAAATATCCCTGGAGCCTACCTTTTCCAAGTATTGCTTAACCAAAGTCATAACCAAATCACTGAGGGAAAATGTGTTAATGGAGTACAGCCTGTGGTAACTAGTACAGACAGATACAAACCCAGTTAGCCGTAGCCATAAAGAACCCAAATTTCTTAATAATATGAAAGACCTAAAACCCAGAGACAATTAAGTGGCATAGGTAACTGCCGAGCTAGTGCTGTGCTGGCAATAATGACTTTAATAATAAAAATAAGTACTAATGCAAATATAATTCACTGTTCTGTGTGCTTTGCCTTTATTAACTCACTTATTCAACAACCTTATTTGGTCAATACCTGTTAATATCCCCATTTTTTAGACAGGAAATTGAGACAGTGAATTAACTTGACCAAGAACATCCTATGCAACGTGGCAGAAATGGGATCCCAAGCAGCCCATCCGCTCCAGAGTCTGGACTGGGGGCCACTCTGTCTGAAAAAGAGAATTAGATTCTGCTGAACAATTCTATCAGTTCCACAAAATTACCTCCTCCTGAGTTTTCTCTTATTCCCACGTTATACTTCATGTTATATTTAATGTGAAGCTAAGAGAAAGGAAGCTGCGTGTTTGCTGGAACCGATGTTCTTATAGAAGTAAGGGTTCTTCCGAAGCTGTCACCAGAGAACACATCACAAAACCCTGTCTAGACTGTCACACCTTTTTCTGAAGGTGGCAGCACAAAACACAAGGATAAAATTAATGTTTCAGAGAAAAGTTTCCTTCAAACAGAACCGCGACCTTCTTCAAAGAATTACATGAAGCCAAAAGACGTGGGAAGCGTTTTAGGGATAGAGGTTAAATGCTCTGCACAAACTGCCTAAATCTCCGGAGGACCCCTGAACTCTGCATGTGTAGGGGACTTTCTACGCCACCAACTAAAAGGCTAAAAGACCTGAACTAAAATGTGACCTGTGCCCAACCGAGAGACAGATTTGGCAGGGTAAGTCCACCCCGGTTGTGTGCCTGATGTCACAGAAAGACCGACACTCCTCAGGGCACCGTCACCGAATTCAGAGGCTCCACCACCATCCATCACGTGCAGTGTCCAGAACACAGCTGACCATCACGCAGCACTCTCAAGAGAAAAGCAAGTCAATGCAGCCCAACCACCTCCTAAAGCGGATGCCGTGCTGGACCCGAAAGCAGCTACTGTCACCGTGATCAATCACCTAAAACAAAAGGGGCTCGTGAGGGAAATAGCAGAGGAAAACTTGAAATGCCTTCTGTAAAGTCTACTCTGAAAAACATCTTTCTTTACCAGCAAGACGAAAAATCCGCTGCATGAGCTTAACAGAAGGATGGAGGCAGCAGAGGAATGAATGTACAAACTTTACGCCGTGAGCAAGAGAAATTATCGCATCTAAAGACGAGAAAGAAAAAGACACTCTGGGGTGGCGGTGGGGAGAAGGGGTGACCTGAACACTGGCTCGGGGACCTGTGCAAAAACACCATTCCCTGAGGGAGCCATACCCGAGAGCATGGACTTGATGATTCCTATGTGATAAAGCTCTGAAACAGGAAACACGAACTGACGGAGGCTATAAATCAGAACAGTGGCTGCCTGTGGGGAAGGGGGCTAAAGTGAGGATGCCAGGGGAAGGGGCTTCTGGAAACTACCGTCACCCTGGAATGCTCCATCTTGAAAGAGGTTTGGCTTACATGGGTGCGTGCGTCTTCTGAAGCTCACCCAAGGATGTGTGTCTCTCACGCTACATACTTTACCACGAAAGAAAAAAATATATATATACTGAGCCCCAGTTAATGACATACATACTGAAATGCCTAGGAAATGGGCTGAAAACTATCACTTAATTTTTTGAAATGCATCAAAATAAATAAAAAGTATATACGGTTAGACATGTGACAAAGCGAGTACCATAAATCGTTAACGTGGACTCGAGACTGTGGGTTTACGGGTTTCCACTGAATAACTCTTGCACATCTTCTGCACGTTTGAAATTTTTAATAATGAACTGCTGGGTTGGGGGGCAGGGTGCAGCCTTCTCTATAAAGGAGCTAATTAAGCACAGACTTCACATCCACAATAAAAATTATGCAGTGTCACACTTTTTAAAATATCTTCATTAACAAAAAGGAAAGATAAAAGACTGACATCTTTTATGGCTCCACACTCACTCAAACAAGAACTCTAAAAATTCCAGCTGAATGGGCTGGGAAACAATGTGCACAGGAAAACCATCAGTTTGCCAAGCAGAGCAGTGACTAATCCCCTCCCTGCGCCACTCAGAACACACACCGCTGCCGCCACCACCCAAGCTTACATGTCCTGCCCATACTTCTCCCTCCCCTCAGCGCCAAACCCACTTAGACAACTGCTCGGGTGTGTTTCTATCTAAATATCACAAATCTACCTCATAATGCAACCTATTTCCCTCCCTCACCTCATCTGCTCCTCTCCCCCTAGTTCCCAGCCCAGGGGAAGGATTCTGACATCCCTACTGCGGGGCCCCAGCTAGAAACCTGGGTACCACTCCTTGGCCTGCTTCTCTGCAGTCATCCCCAGTCAGTGACCAAGCCGTGGCGGTTCCATCACCCAAGTCTCTGCAACTACCCCCTCCACCTGCCTCCCCCACTGCATGAACGCACTGTTTCCTCCCTGGATTTCTATAGGGGCCTCCAAAGCGGCCTTCCTACCCCCACCCTCTCCAGCTAGAAGCCCCATAATCAGCACAAAGAGAGCATCCTCTTACCCAGAAAGGCTAACGACCTCCTATTTCTACAGAGGAGACTCCAGGTAACATTTTAATTGGGACCTTTTACAACACAGACTGAAGCTTTCCACTGATTTCGCTAGCATTTTGGTAAGTGAGGACAGCAGATAAAGGGGGTTCCAGAGTCACAAATGGGAACAACACTACCAGACAACTACGGTGCATCCTTAACACCTGATGAGCTGACGACGAAGCTGAGGATCCACGGCGTGCGTGGCGTCACCCGACTCTCCCACACCGGGCTGGCAGAGTGGGCACGAGAGCCGACGTGCCTACTCCGCCAGCCCGGTGTGTGACCGTGAGCTTGACCGCCTCCCCATCACCTGCGTGCAGATGGGGCTTTCTGCATTCCCACTCACCCCTGGGTGCCCATTTAACCTGGTGGCTATTACCGGCTACAGAGGTTATTTATGGTCTGGGAATTCACAATGGCCTTGAAATGGCCTTGAAAGGTACACTGCTACAAACGGCTATTGCTGAGCACATCTCCATGGGACTGGAAAACAATTCTAACTTCTTGTTTCAAATTACCCCATGTGACTTAAAAGGATCATGGACCCTTCAAGTCCTAAGAAGTTGCTTTTTGTTCATTTCTAATATCTGAATTAAAAGTCAACTTAAAGTAAAATACATATGAATAGGATATTCAGGTACGTTGGATACTTTAGTCAAACTAAACTGACTATAAACTAATGCCTCTCGTGCTTAAAAATAGCCACTTGAGGAAAGCCTGGTTTTCCTATTATTCTAATGAAACCCTCAATTTTCCAAGAGTATTTCTTGGACATTAGTGGTTCCAGACCAGATATTTATATAGTTTGGCAACTACCGTCAACATTCACCAGTTGCCAGCTCCTGCTCAGAACGACTCCGTGAGTTGTGAAATTCTGCCCTGACAGTCTGTCCACTACAGCTGGGAAAGCATATTTCTCTCCTCTTTCTCCATATATAGTTCTTCCACACAGACCAGGAATTCAGCCCCTAAATATGACATACCAGACTCCCCTCAGCGCAAATTAGCTAAATCAAATGAGGTCAGCATGCTTTCTTTAGGCCCGAGGACTAGACGACGACGACGACCATGAAACAAAAATCCAGGAAAAGTATCTGAAGATTACATGAGATGGCACACACACCCTAAAGAAGTCCAAGAGCCCCGAAGAGCCTATAGCAAACAGATTTCTCAGCAGCATCACGTTTCATATTAAAATGCAATGAGTATTTTGCAATTCACTCCGTGACACATGCTGTTTTAATACGATGCTCTCCCCCTAAACATAAAGTTGATGCTCCACCTTAGCTGTGTGCCACAGCACATCTCAAAGAGGGGTACAGGCACCCCAGTTTGAGGAGAGGGAGGTACCGACAAGTGCTATAAGGACTATAAGAGGAGGCCCGAATCTCAAAGCAAACACCAATCCTAACACAGCCCTAGCAGGTGGAAGAAGGCGTAGGTACGGATGCAGAGTCCGCGGTCGAGTGCCACTGGCAAGAGAATGAACGTGACGAAAGCTAAGAGTGATTTGGGATTCACGAGCAGACGATGTTTGGTTCACACACGCAGGCAGCGTGTTCGGGGAGTAATTATAGCCCAGCATCATCAAAGGGAATCACGGGCCCTGTTCTGAAGAAGAGCGGCCTACTTTCATTATCCATCCTCAGCCAAATACAAACGGCACGCCACTCGAGAAATTTCGGAATTTCTCGTCCCGTGGTTCTACAGAATGTTCAAACAAACTATCACGGTAATTATTACATTTTTAAGAAGCTGCTTGACTAGAAAGCCTGAGTGCTATAATTTTTATAATCTTGTCAACAGAGTGGTTATTAGCAATCAATGGTTGCTGGCAGAGAAAACTGTTTGCTAGAACCTGCTGAAGGCGAAACCGAATTAGTGGGCCTGGAGAACACCCACTATTCTCCTACGATGTCAGCCGTGAAAATCCTCTTTTCAATCGACTTTAAAGAGCTGCTGCAATGAGCGTGCCTGCGACAGAAGTTGAGGTGAGGCCAGAAATACAGACAACATTACGTTGCTTCTCTGGCCCATTGCTAGATGCGAAATTTAAGTTAAATGGTTGTCAAGATCAGCAAATGCAATCGTTTTGTTTGAGTGAGGACACCTCCAGCACGGCACAAAGTCTCCATTTCTGGGTTCTGTCAGTGCAATCACACCATCACAATCCACTAAATCTTGTGGTTCCCACTGAGCCAACCAACGGTCTCTCTCCTCTTCACTCCTTTAGTCGTCCTATTCCTGAAGGTCCATCCAGAAAGGGTTCCCTGCCTCATGGTCACAACTGTTACTGTTCAGTCTGTATCTCACAGTTCACGTCGAGCCATCTTCTCAGACTGGCCTCTCCCCACGCCACACCCCCCGGATGGTCTGCAAGCGCCACAGACCGCAGGTGTCCTCCTAGCCCACCTGGCTCCCACTGCATTCCGACACCTTGTTTCTCAGGCAGTGCACGTCCTGGTGTAGGGAGTTGTACCACCTCTACCTACAGGGTTCATATTTGAAGCATTTTCAAGACTTTGCCAAATGTCAAATAAGCAAATGGAGTACAATGCCCAGCACGAAATGTGGACAACCACTATTTTCATCTCTTTAAACTTTTCTTTTTTATTAGAGATCGCCTCCTACGGAATATGCAATTTTGTGCTTAAAGTCAGTGGGAAAATCTCTCACTCTTTCACAGGCATCTTTGCTAAAAGCGTCGTCATTGAAGGTTAGGAACTCTACATGCGCTAAACAAACCTACGGAATTGATGCAATTAAGGAATAACAGGCACAGAGAAAACCTCAACCCGTACAATGTCAATCTATCTGAAAGCAGCTTAGTAGGCACTCAGTCTCAAAACTACCAAATGAATCGTGGCATAAAGATTCGAACTAAATATTTCCACTACCCAACTGATTTTAATCAGATGAAGTCTGAAATGGACTCTGACTTACTGATATGTATCTTGATATGAGTAGCTGGTCACACTCAAAATCCTCACTAAAGGAGGGGGAAATACTCCCAGCTTTCAGATGGGAAACCTAAAACCAGGCTCTCTTAATCATGAAATGAGCTTTTGCCATGAAAAAGAGGCCTCTGAAACAAGGCAGAACTACTCAGAACATTCTAAAGTGCAGTGTTTACACCGACACTCCCATGTGTTAGCTTAATCTTTTGTTTTCGTAGCAGCTGACTATCAGTTGGCATAGGCTCTAAATCATGATCCTATCTCCCAAAGTATTTCACATACATCTCTAAGCAACAGCTGCGTAATTTTTATAGCGTGTCTAAAAATATAAAAGTTCAAAGCATTAAACGAATTTCATCGAACAGGAATATGCCTGAACAGGATACAGTCAACGCAATCCGTGGTAAAGGAGTAATTCAGCAGAAGGCAACATTCTAAATGATGAGTAACCCAATTCATAAAAAAAAAAAAAAAGAAAAATGGTTATGGGCTGTATTTTAATTTTAGAAGTGTCCTCTTTCTTCCCTCAAGAATACCTGCAACTGTACTTAAAGTATTCTCTTTATTATTTCCCCGCTGCTTAAGAGGATATTCTTTTGGGCTAAAAATTTAGAAACTCTAGTTTTCGCAACATCTTGACATAATTCTATGCCCTCCCACAACTTTAATTGAAGACTTTGCTGAAGCTGGCTTATTTTGTCTTTCTGTGACTGACCTCGTAAGCCACTTAGCTGCAAAGAGCTCATGCTATCTTTTAATACACTATCCCAGAAGTCCCACAGGCTAGTGAGACAGAGAGCTATGGCTAACACAAAGCACTCCTCACTGAACAACCCAATTTTCAGATACTTTTCTCCCCTAGTGACAATCACAATAGGGACTTATATTTCACTTGGGCAAAAGCCCACCAGGCAAAGCCGCCTGACCGATCCCTCTGCCAGTCAGACCTGGCACTAGATCAGCCAAGCATCCAGAGGGCTCTCGTTGAGGTCAGCACTCTGAGGCCTGTAATTGCCTGATCACTAAAATAAAAGGGTTCCCAAAACTACATAAGCCATATGACAAGACTACGAAGCCCTCGTACAGCCTTGATGAAGCTAAACAGCTTCAAGTTAAGGCAAGGGCCGTTGGGTGGAAACTGGCTTTACAAAGTACTTTTTTCAAAAACTTTTATTTATATTCATTGACTAGTATTTAAATTATACAACAACCAAAAGACTATGAATATTCTCCAATATTAAGCCTGAAAGGAGTGATTTAGCTTATATATATATATTGCTCTAAATCAATATATATATATATATAGAAATTTTTACTCATTTCATCTAGGAATACTGTTGAAAACTTGGTCTTATGGATTAGCCATTTCACTTCAAAAGCCACAAAATAAAAACATCATAACCAGGTGATACAGATGCAGCTTGGGCAGGGAAGGGTTAAAAAATTACTGGTCATCTTGCAGTTGGATAGGACATTCCTCACACACAGCTGCCACCTGAAGACTTCAATCTTTAGATGCTCAGATGAAAATTAAAATCAAACATCTGACCAGTGAGATAAAAATGGTAAATAAGTTGAACAAGTGGCCACAGCTGTTAGTTATATGGTTCTGTCATTCTGGTGGCAGGTCTGGGACAAAAGACCTAGTTAAAATCCCTTCTCTCATCTCTCCCCTCCTTTCTCCCACTCTTAAGACAATAAAATCTCTGCCATCAAGTCCTAGACACCACAGCTATGTGGGACACATACCAATGGCTGTTGACCATTCAAAACGCGAACTCCACATTACAATCATGTTCCCTAAGTGAAAGTCACGAAATAGTTTAACCAACATTTAAAATTACACGTGGGATTTCCTGAAACTTTATGTGTGTAGGAAAAAACTTTTAAAACTACATACACGGTTCATTCTAGTTCAAGGTACGTGTTTAAAAGCTAGTTTATTATTAAAACCACCCGATATTTTTTAAGATATGATAATTTGCAGTCTCTTTTAAATTATTTTTATTTACAAATTAATACTCTAAAGAAAACTGGGGAAAGTATACCGTTGAATAGAACCTTGCTTCTTTCTCCAAGAAATCAGTATAAACATTACACTTTAGAATGTTCTATTAATCTTTAAATTTAACACTAGCATCAGGCTTCAGTTTCAAAAAGGCAAGGAATTGCTGTTTATTCTGCCTCGGCCTCACAATGCACAGACACATCCATTTCATGCATGTTCTGGCTACCTAAGTGCTATGAGTCATGTTTATTTTCAAAGACAACACTTAGGGAGTATCAATCAGGACCGTGAAAAAGTCCATTAAGAAACACATTAGTCCTTACCCAACGGATGGTTTTAAAAATTAGAGCATCTGCCAATGCATAAGATAATACAACTGAAATCTCTTTATATAAAATTTCACAAATTTAAGTAGCATATGGCTATGGGATTAAAGGGTCAAAATAAAAATTGTTCATCACTTAGGATTGCAAAGAAAAAAAAATAGATGATGGTGAAATGAGAAGTGTGTTATATAAAACAGATGAAAATACCACCCAATAGCCTTTCACATATCAGGTTTTGATGGGTCGATCTTAAACTGTATTTATTCAACTACCATTAAATGTAAAAACATTTTGTAAGTAAAACATTTTTTAAGTACTGTTAATTTCTGCTAAAAACTTCTAATAAGCAGAAACTTGCATGTAAGCCAAAAACTCCTCAGTAACAATACACATTCTGAGTAAAATAATGACACTGTTATTCCAATAAATAAACTGAGAAACTTAAAGGGGTCATTTTGGAGGGTCAGACATAAAAACCGGAATTCCTAGTCTCTTTCCTTTGAAAACACCCAACTCATAGGGTGGCACTCCTGGTTCTTTTACCAATTTTTGGCTGGTGAAGTTATTACTATTTCTTTCTTCTTTGGATAATGTCAAGTGAATGGAGAGAGAATGGACAAACAGAGCGAAAGGGAAAAATGAGGGCTTAATACAAAAAGGGGTAAATAAGTAGGTGGCAAAATACGTGCCAACTGGCTATTAAATAAAAAAAGACTAACACTGGGTGATTTTTATTACCCACTGGAAATAAAAATCAATGTTTAAAAATTACATATGTTAAACATGAAACACTGAGTACATATTAACAACAATATCTAAAAGATCAAACAGTAAAAATCTTGCTTTTTTATTCAGCTAAATATTACCAAAAAAGCAATAAATATTTGTAAATGGAAGGGAAAAAAACAACATCTGAAAAAAGCATAATCAGATTAAATCAACCCTAAGGGAAAGGTTACAAGATGGCTGCAAGCATACTTTGGTCAACATTAATTAGACATTACGTAGGGGCTGTGAGGGGGTTAAACCATACAAGACAGGGGTGATGTCAACATGCAGTGTTGATTTCCCACGGGGCTCATGAAAAAAAATCTGCACAACAGAAAAACACTTCCAAAAACATGAACCTAGAGCTATCAAGTTGCTCGTTAATCTCTGAAATGCAAATAGGAAATACCAAATTAAAATCTAAAAACACACAAACAGCTCGTAAATAGCATCATACTTTGAATAGACAATAAGAACACGACAAAATAAAGCTTAAAACATGTAAAACAAAGCGCTACGTCTGCCCTTTAAACGGTCCTGCAATACCCACAACGATTACTACTAAGGATGGCTAAACAAGTAGTGGATGTATTATAATCTAACTTAGAGATAGGCCAGATCCAAAGATCTACCTTTTAAATTTTATTGCAAAAGCAAAAAAAAAGTCACCAATCTTTCTTAGTATTTAACCAAGCAAGATCTAATAGTGAAAACTGGCCCTTAGGTCAAACAGTTCTTGTGTGCAAGCTGGAACTCTCCCAGCAATCAAGATGAGTGTGCACGTGTGCTTCTGTTGTAACACAACCAGGTACGAGGCAAACTCCAGCACTGATGTAACCATGAGTCAGTTCCCGATGTCTCCTGAAAACCAGTGGTGACGTACATTAGGAGTCCCTCTTACATATGGAGTATGATATCCCATAGTTTTACACTGTGATCGCATAATTAGAAAAGCAAAAGCAACTGAATGGATGTATTCAAGAAATTGTTTTAAGGCTAATTACAATTAGCTGAAAACACATACTCTGTCTTGAAGTGATAAATACTATTGAAAATAAATACTTTCTATTCAATGCTGAGCACGTTTCTAGGGAAAAGCTTAGGAAGGCCAAAAAACAAAGGGCACTGAGTCAAGGATTCTGCTCCCAGTCATTCACTCATCTTATCATCGCTGAGAGCGAACCCACTACCACTGTTTCATTTAGTTGCAGTAGCTACTGCTGTTACTCCCATCTTGCAGAGGAAGAAACTGAGGCTTAGAACTTAAAGAGCTGGCCTAAGGTTATAAATGTACTAAGCCACAAAACCAGAATTCAGACCTGAGCAATCTGAGCCCAGAATCCTCCTTTTAACTACCCAGTATGTATGCATTTGGTCTTTATAATTTCAATTTATTCACCTATGAGGTTCTATTCTGTTTAGTTCATGGGAAAACAGCAACAGTGTTTTCAACTTTTTCAACAAGACAGATCTAGAAGCAATGGAAAAGAGACTTTTAAAATTAATAACAAAAACACAAACACCCCAATATAAAAATGGGCAATTCATAAAATCATTTAGAGAAGGCTAATAAAGATAAAAAAAAAAAAAAATACTAAAGCTCCCTTATGGCCAAGACATGCAAGTTAAAACAAGATATCCTTTTAAACTTTGATAATATCAGATAAATAAATAAATAATAAATAAATAAATAGAAACAGCACCAGCGTACCTTATTGATAAAGCGGAAGGATTAAGCATTTTGAAGGGCTGTTTGTCCTTAAGCATCAAGTCTTTGAAATGCAGATATCCACTGATTCAGCAGATTACCGTAGGTTCACTTAAGGAAATCAGGAAGTATATTATGTACATATAAGGATGTTAAACCAACAACTACTTGTGATGATGAAAATTCCAACAAGGGATTCTGACTGGGTAAGTACATGTTTAGGATGAACCTTACAAAACTGTCGATATTCAATTACCTGTGAATAGAAAATCATACAGTAACTCTTAAAATAACATATCTATATTTGAAATTGACATGTTTATATTAAATGGCGGGGATATAAAACAGACTATTTTAGAAAAGAAGAAAAACCAATAAAAGTATTTGACAGATGACCCTATGTCAGGCCCTTTAGCATACACGGACTTTAACTTCTTACAATCACCCTGAGAGGTACTGTTTGTTACTCGCAGCTCACAGATTTGGGAGCAAGTCTCAGGTTAAATAATTTTGGAAACTACTAAGAGGCAAGGCTAAGATTCAAACTATATATCTGACTACAAAGCCTATACTTTCGCACTAGGTCACACAAATACATTTCTTTCTCCAGTGTATGAGAAATAACACTGCTTTCAAAGCATAAGAGATAATGAAATTACTTGTTAAGGGCCGAACTGAACCCCCCTCCAATGTATATGTTGAAGTCCTAAACCCCAGTACCTCAGAATGTGACTATATGTGAAGATAGGATCTTTAAAGGGATGATTAAGTTAAAATGAGGTTGTATAGGTAGGAAGGCCTCAATCCAGTATGACTAGAGATGAGGACACAAAAACCGGGCTGTGGTGAGCACAGCCTGGACATCTGCAAGCCAAGGAGAGCAGCCTCAGAAGAAATGAAACCTGCCAGCACCTGGCCCTTGGACTTCCAGCCTCCAGAACTGTGAGAAAATAAACTTCTGTTGTTCAAACCAGCCAGTCGGTAGCATTATGTGGTATGACAACCCTGGCTAACGGATAAAATACTTCTACTCTAAACATATCGAACATCTTAAAAACCTAAACTTCACATTCCCCTTAAGAAAATATGTTCTTTTAGAAAGATTATTCACAACGCACCGAAAGAGAACTTTTTACAAATACTTTTAATGCAATCATTTTAAAAATACACCTAAATTTAACCTACTAGAATTATCAAATTTTAATAAATTAGTTGAAAAGCACTGGTCATCCATTCAAAATAAGTAAACTTCAATAACCTTAACCAAACACAAAATTAGCCCTTCTTCCACTTATCCAATAAAATAACTAAGCCCACTGAGGGCCTGCATCACAGAGCCAGCAGTGCCAAGCAAAGATCTGAAAAGACCTCACCGCAACTGCTCACCTATTCTTGGCACCATGTAGGGGTGTTCCTTACAAGTCCAACACTAAATAATTGTTTTAAAGGCAAGGACCACAAACAAACAAAACAGAAGGACACTATCGTAGATCCCAGATAGCAACACAATTTGAGAAGTCTAGAAAGAAGAAAGACGAGTGGTGACTAACTCATCAGGCGAGAGAAAGCAGAAATTATCTCATGGAGGTTTTCAGAGTGAGTACCAAAAAGAAGGCCAGGAAAGCGTCAGGAGTCAGGAGCAGAGCAGACTAAAGAGAACTGGTTAAAATGTGACAGAAGGAGTCATTCGTCCAACGCTCAGATCTCATAACCTGGGCCGCTCCACTAAGCCCTCCTCTGGGAAGCTCATACAAGAGGGACGACAAACAAAGGCCGATAGAAGGGGAATTAAGTGTGAGTCCAAATACTGAATGGTAACTACCAACCACCAACGACCCTCCTCTTTTCCAGCTCGGCCACAGAATCTTGGCAGTCAAGCTTATTTTCTTAGGCAGGAAAATCCCTGTATGGAAAACAAAATGCCTAGCAGAAAAAGGACCTACACACAGACACTGACAGCTGAAGGTCTCTCAAAGAAAATCAAATCCACCAGTTCACCCTTAAAATAGAAGCACCACCACCTTATAAGCTTTACCCATTAAAACACACATTCCAATCTGCTTTAAAAGAAAAAGAAAAAGCCTCACACTTAAATCTGAATAGACAGCCAAGGATCAAACATTTGAGAAATACTTTAACTTGAAAGAAGTAAAACAGAGGGGGAAAAAATATTTTGAAAAAACAAAACAGATAATGCAGGAAAAGAAAAAAAAAATCAAATTATATGTAATTACTATCCTCAAAGGAAATAAAGATATTCATGAGAGAAATAAGTGCACATTCTAAAAAAAACTCTCAAAATTAAAAAAAGACAGTAAAAACTAAATCTAATCAAAAAGATGGAATATAAAGAAAAACAACAAATATAGAAAATGGGAAAGGAAAGAGAAGGCAATCAAAGAATTGGTTCATAGGCCCCAAAACCCCATAGCAAGAGTTCTTTCTTTCCAGAGAGCCCATTACCAAAGAAATAATAAATTTCTTAGCCTTGAAGAGTATGTTTCTAGATTTAAAGGGTCCATCAAAGACCCAGCACACTCTTTTTTTTACAGACACACTAAGACTCATCACTATAAAATTTCAGAGTACCAGGAATAAAGAGAAAATCCTCAAGGCTTCCAGAAATAACTCAGGTTTCTTCCAAAGGACTGGCAATCAGAATGACTCAAGCTTTTCACAGCAACACTGAAAACCAGAAGACACTGGAGCGATGCCTTCACGCTTCTGAGGAAAAATAATAACCTTGACTTCTAACCACAGACAAGTTACCAAGTGGAGGCTCTAATAAAAATATCCTTAAATATTCCGGGTCTAAAAGAACTGGCTTCCACGATTCATTTCTTAGGAGGCTACAAGTGGTAAGCAACACAGAAAAAAGGCAGAGAATTCCCATGACGGTAGAAGAAATTCTACTGCAAAAAAGCCGGCCAAGAAAGCAGCCAGTCAGAATTAGAACAGGTGAAGGGATCCAAGAAGACAATTTCAAAACACTGAGGGGTGTCTGATGCGTGCAGCTATGCTGAAAAGAGAGTTTAAATGTCAGTGGGAGAGTCTGGAGCTGAGTAAGTGATGGATGCGTGGTAAGCTGCATCAGTGAACAGTCATTAATTCTAGATAAAACAAAAAGGCTTTTCAAAAAATGTAATCATGATACGAGCATGGCTCAGATGTAAATATTCTGTATGTGACCATCATAGCGCAAAACCATGAGATGAAAAGAAAATACAGCGGAGGTAAGGTTAAAACTAAACCCCTGTCTTCCACAGTGAGAAGTCAAGAGATAAATTCTAAAACTGGAGCAAGTCAAGAGATGTTGGTGTAGACATATCTGGGGGGAAAAAATGCAGAAGGAAGAAGTAAAAGGTGACAGTGGTTCATTTGGAGAGCTGGATTCTAGAGAGAAAAGGAACAGTGAGTAAGTGGCTAAAGAACTTTTTTTAATTCTAGGCTTTGCAGATTTGACTTTATAAATCACATACTACTTTGATAAAAATATTTTAAAATCTAGTGGTTACCAGAGGGTGGGGTGGAGGGGGTGGGGGGGTGAGTAAAAGGAGTCAAATACATGCTGATATTAAACAATTAAAAATAAACAAACATATATTAAATAGAAAAAATATATATTTTTAAATCATGCTTTAATTTTTTAAATCATGCTTTAGAATAATTAATTATAGTAAATTATTAATAGGGAAATCGCATTATAGAATATTATGTTCAATAAACAATATTGCATAAACAAAAACAGGAAGTATACACACCAAAAGTGTTTTTCCTTACGTGGCATTATTTTCACTTTCTTATATAAGCTTTTCTGTATTTTTCCAATTTTCTATAATACATATGCATAATTGTATACATTTAAAAGAATGTAAGAAGGAATAGAAGGTTAGTAGAACTCAAAGACTAAAGAATTAAAGTAATACTGATTCCTGCCCCAATAAGTCACTTAGGCCGCATCATGGGATTAAAAATAAATTTGTAACTTTTATAATTACTATTAAAACGCTGGGACACTCTTAAAATCTAGTATAAAAACAAACAAACAAACAAAATGCCAGGTCCCCAAGTCAGAAAATATTCTCACTTTTTCAACTTCACATCAAGATCACCTGGCTCAGACAGCCGACTTCCCATTTCAAAACTCCTATAGAGCGATCACTTGCTAAACTTAAAAGTCACCAAGGGGATGAGAAAAGAAAACCACTTGTTAACTTCTCTACACCCAAAAAAAGAACTAAAATTAAAAGGAAAAAAGCCAACCAAAGGATAGAGGAAATATTCATACCAATGGTAGCACTGCAAAAATAATACTAACACTGAAGTGAGTGCAGCCTCCACAAAAGCTGGATTTGGCCTGCACACGCGTGCTCAGGAGAAAAACAAACACCGGGATGTGCACGACACGCTATCCCAAAGCTACACATAATCCAAATGTTTATTAACAGTAGAACAAGCAAACTAGCCTTTCACATGATGGAAGAAAATGAATGATATGGATGGATGGCAGAAGCCGTTAAGCCAAGGAAGCGGGACCCAGATTACATCGTGTGATTCTATTTACGTGAGCCCGAGAACAGGCCAAACCAACCTACAGCAGTTACCCTCCCGGGAGACCGCGAGAGGGCATGAGGGAGGCTGGGCTCTTTCTCCATCTCGATGCTGGCTACATGGGTCTCCTGAGTTCGTGAAAACTGAGTTGAACACTTAAGGTATATGGGCTTCCCTATGCCTATTATTCCTCTTATACTTTAAATTCGTGGTACACTTTCAAGTAAAACTTTCAAATTGTAAACAGGCTATACTCAAATGGAAAAATGCTCAACATCATGAGTCATTAAGGTAATGCAAAATCAAGAACCACAATGAGGTACCACTTCACCCTTACTAGGATGGCCATAATAAAAACCAAAAATAAATAAATAAATAGATAGATAGATAGATAGATAGATACATACATAGATAAATAAATAAAAATAACAAGTGTGGGCAGAGGACGTGGAGAAACTGGAACCTCCATTTGTCACTGGTGGGAACGTAAAATGTCACAGCCACTGTGGAAACCAGCCTGAAAGGTCCTCGATAAGTTAAACAGCATTACCACGTGACCCTGCAATTCCACCCCTAGCGATATGCCCCAAGAAAATCACAACAGGCACTGAAACAAACACTTGCGCATAAATGTTCACAGCAACTCTATTCACAGTAGCCAAAAGGTGGAAAGAACCCAAACGGCCATCGATAGATGAATGGATCACAAAAGTGCGTTATACAAACAAGTGCCAAACGATGGGATAGAAAGAATGAAGCTATAAAAAGGAATGCAGTCCTGCCACCTGCTATAACATGGATGAACCCTGAAGCCTTAGCTAAACGAAAGGAAGCCAGACACAAAAAGCCTTCTATTTTATGATTCCATTTATATGAAATGTTCACAATAGGCAAGCCCATAAAGTCAGAATGCGGACTAGCAGAAGCTAGGAGTTGGGGGTGGGGAGGGAGAAGTGACTGCTTAATGGGCGGGGGGGCTTCCAACTTGGGTGATGACAAGTTCTGGAACCGAACAGTGGTCACAGCCATATGACACCGTGAGCGAACCCCATCCCACTGAATTGTTCACTTTAAATTTTATGTTATGTGTATTTTATCACAATAAATGTTTTCAAGCAAAAACGCTATGATATCTAAATGCAGGCCAGGATACGGGAAGCACCCTCCATACGCTGGCAACTGGAACATAAACTAACAATCCATTATGCAAAGTATCTTAGCAATAAACAATAGTTCACAGCTTTGCCCCAGTTCATAGTTCTCCTTCAGGGAACCAGCCCTAAGAAACAAAAGAGCCTCAGATCCAAAAGTGCTTATTGTAACATTTATAGTATGAAGGGAGGGAGGAATCAAATTCAAAACTATCAGAGGATGGGTAAGTAAATTATGATATATTTACAGAATTAATTATACCCAAACGCAAATGTTTACTAAAGGCATGCACTATAAAGTAGGGGGACATTTAATATTATAAAGCAACTGTGATCACTGCAGAATACAAATCCTATAAACAGAACCCGAACTCTGCAACAAAAAAGATTCAAAGCACATTTACTATGGGTGTGCTATGGTCACTTTCTGGAGGCTTCCTGTCCCTGGAACAAAGCAGCCCACCCTGATCTCAGGCCTTGGGGTCTTACTGTATCAAGTCCTGGGACTGCTCTTCCTTCTGCTGTCCACGTGACTCTCACCTTTTAGGTCAACTCATACTTCAACCCCTAACCTCTCTAATCAGGCTTTGGGGCACCCTCTCCCCCACCCTTTCCCACCACACATTGTATCTTCTTCGTTGCATTTACTGCAACCTGAGAATAACTGTCTTACTAATTAATTGGAGCATTTTCCTCTCCACCCCCTACAAGCATGCAGGCCCCCTGGGTACAGGGACTCTTCGCTGATGTAGCTACATTATCTCCAGACCAGAGAACTGTGCCTGGCATTAATAATAAATATGCAGGAAGGTATTATTAAATATTAGTTGACTAACTTGTTCCTTCTATTTTTCTACACTCTGTCAATTTTCTAAATAGGCATATAATGTTTTTACACCTTTATTTGCACTTAGAAATATAAAACTATTTCAAAGGGCTTATTGAGCCAAAGAAAACATGTAACTTTGCTGGATATTCCCTTAGGACAAGACTGGGGTCTGATTTTCAGTTACAACAACAAAAACGACCAATTATAAATGCGGCCTAACCAAAGATAATGCTCTAGCGTACTTGATAGCATGTGTTATCTGTTTTCAGAAGCTCAGAGATCTGTCTCCAATTCGATTCCCCAACACCAGTCCTACCTTTATTCCACCCCAACGCCCTTCTTCACACACACGTGAACCCTGTGAGCAATATTTTAAAAGAATCAAATCGAAGGCATGATAATTATTTCAGAACACCATGGAGACAATATGTCAATATTAAACGATGTTGAGAAAAAAATTAAATTTTACTCATACAAGTGAAATTCAAATTAAAATACACTAGGAAAGCAGCCTAAGGACATTTACTTTGTTGATCTGTAAATGAAATGCAATTTCACAAGAACATAACTATATATAGTATTTATAACTATATTTACACTGTATCCGCATATAAAAATTGAAGAGAAAAATATCCCTTTCTAAAGAGAAGAGCTAACTAGTCGAGATGTTCGAGAATCAAAAGTGATACCACCCTTTGGAGGAGCTAATTCCAGACTCCAGTAAAATACAAGCATTCAAAATTTACTGTCAGCAAGTTAGTGATTAGAAAACTGAACCCATCTACAAATCGAAGTCTGAAGATGCCCAGCTTAAGTACTAAACATCTGCTGCGCTCAGGCCCCCTAATCAACCTTGGACATCAGGGAAAAAAAGGACGTTCCCATCTGTCATTCTAGTTACATGAAAGTTATCTCAACTGACAACTGTGCCATCAATTCTAAATGTGAATTTAAGTTCTCCTCATGATGATACAACCAAATTAAACATGCAGAGATGCAAACGAACCCCCAAATCTTGGGCCTCAGCCTTCCCAGCTCAGAGATACCACAACAGACCGTCTCGATAAAAAGACCTGTCTGGGTGGCACAGACGACCTACTGACTGACAGCTTGTAGACCGAGCCTGAACAGAGACTGGGGTTATTAAAATCCTGGCTCGGAATTTAAACTCATTCTCTGATACGTAAAGAAGGTTAGCTCACACCCACATTGAAAGCACCGCTGCAGGTTTTACGTCTGTAGTAGGAAATATTCATTCAGATAATCCAAAGGATCTTAGCAGCACGGTGCTAAGTGGGCAAGGCCTGTCCTAGGCCAACCATTAACTTCTAAGCCCTTCTGTAAACTCCTGACATGAGCGTTTACAGTCAGTACCAGGAGAAAGGGTCAGATATACGACCCATGAGTGCAACCCTAACCAACTAGCAAGCTCAGGGCCCAACCAGCCAAGTAAATTCTGCTACTAGAGCTTCTAAAGGTGAGGAGAATTTCAATTCCAACGCAAAATATGGATAAATCCTCTTTGATACTGGCCTCTAACTGGAAAGCATCTTAAAACTCTACCAAAATAGTCAGATAGCACACAACTAACTTTCTAACTCAAACACCCTGTCACCCCCAACTTGTGATTAAAACTCTGAGCAAAAACTAAGAGAAGGCAGAAGCAACATTTTCCATTTGCTCATCACAGCTATCGAACACTCTTTCAAGAAAGCTCCCTGGAAGAGAAAGGTGATCAGTTAGAAACTTTACCAGCCAGAACTAAGGGAACGTAACTGGGCAGAGGAGGAAAACATTTATCCTTGCGGCAAAGGAACAGGATTTCAGGAACCGGGCGGCAGATTTCAACTGCATACCCCCTTGCACCTAATCCTCAAACAGATTGTTGTGCAGCTGTTGTCCTAGCCAAAGTCGACTCCCATCTCGTCCACGCAGGCCCCTGGAGGAAAACGACACCTCCCCGAGAGCAATCCAGCCTTCCTGACCACCAACCTGTCCAAGAACGAGGCCGTAAAGTGAATCATGGGCCGATAGCCCTAACAACTAAAAGCACCAGCATCTCTTTCCCAAATGGCCTATCCATCTCCCTTAGAAAAGAATGGCCATCCGGATACAAAACTAGCCACAGGGACTGCTTTGAATCAACCAGCTGCCAACGTGGGATTCCTTTCTCCTTCTCTCTCTCCTTCCGAGAGAGCACAGCACAGAAACACGGGGACAATAACTGCCTCTGTGCCCACTTCTGCTTCATCATTCCCTCATAAGCAGTTCACAGATCACAGATCAGGGCTCAGGATCCTCTCCATTCCTTCATTCGGTCCACACATATTTACTGAGTGAGTTCTAAATGTCAAGCATTGTTCTGTCTTCTTTTCCTCTGAAGCACAGATGAATCCCTCGGTGATTTCAATACGAAAACTCGACGTAGGAAGTGTGATGATCTACTTAAACCGCAAAAATGTAAAAGGAGAAAGGCCCTCGTGCTCAGGTTTTCTGTTTTTAACTACCTTTATACCAGAAACTACCAGGAAGTCCCTTGGGAGGGGGGGAAAGACCCCCAAAGGATTCTGCTCTTGTGCTAGACTCTATTTCATTACACAGCAGGTAAAGGAAAAGCTGAGCCAGAGTTCAGAGGAGCCTGGTGGACCAGTGAAAGGGGAGAAAGCCTATCGTCCCAGCCCACGGCAGAAAGACAGGAGGTTAAGGAAGCCCCCGGACCCCTGGATCTCCAAGACACCCAACCCCCATCAATTCATCTTCAAAACAGCAGTCAAATTTGTGAGGTCAGTGATAAATACACTGTCCACACTACGACCCAGTACACACATCTACGACCCACGACATCCATGCACGCACGCACAGAGAACTACAACAGTTTCGCAAAACACATGATACTTGCCATAACCATGGGCAATGGATCCCATTCCTCCAATCTTAATAAATGTTGTTAAAAAAATAATAATAATAACGTTTGAAAAGCACCACTCTAAAACACTTCTCTTTGCCCTGCTTCTTAGAGCAAGGGAGGATGACTATGAGAGACAAGACCCATCAGAACCTGGAGGAGACCAAGGAGAATGAATCCCTGTTCCCAGAGCAGATGAGAGGACAGCATCAGGGGAAGGGGAACGCCAACCCTGGGTATCCCGCTTTGCAACTCTGAGCAGATGGTCCTGAGAAATGTTTTAAAGACATGTCTGTCAGGTCGACTTTGCAGTCCCAGTGTTTGTCAAAGAAACATAAATTAGAGACGTTAAACACGTCTGGTGATATAATTAAACGTGCTGGGTTGAGCCATAGTAAATTTCCACATCTGATGGGTTTTGACCTCCGAAACGAGCACATTTCATATAGTTTAACCTAATGGTCCGAATACAAATTCAAGGACACAGATGCACTGTGTGGCCCGGGGCTTGAGGACACAATGAGCCTTTATGAGAACACGGCTTCCACAGAAAGCCACGTGCTAACCTACCACGTGGCCCATTTCAAAAGCTGGGACTCCCTGAAAAGCAGCTGTGGTGTGATCCGGCATCTCTCAACACTTCCTCTAAGTGACCCTTTCTCTTAGCCACCAAGGAAGGCCTAGGTGTCCTTCACTCAAAGCCCGGGACTTCCTCTCCCATGCAACCTGGGATGCCTGGTTCCTTCTGGTGTTCACCAGACCTGAGGCCTGGACCTGCACCTGCCACTTCTATCAGCCCCACCTAAGTTCCTGCAAGCATGCTCAGTTCAAACCAAGCGATCGGAAGCTCCTTACCAGTGGCGACAATCCTTCTTAATCTTTGAAAATCCACGTCTTCGCAGAGTCTTGTACTACACTATCAAACAATAAAATGTGTCCTATATTAAAAGGAAGCTTCTCCAGAAAATCCCTGCCCCATTCCGACCCGCCTCAAATCTCCTGACGATGACAAGGCTATCCTTCTACCCGGTCCCAAATTCCAGGATGTTCTTCCATCTCACCATTCTGCAGTCACGACTCTACCAGGGCTGCGTTATCCACGTGAAAATCTCCCCAAACGCTTCTTCATATTCCTACCGACGACCTCCCAGCAACCGTTCCCATTCTCACCTTTCCAACTCACACGGCACGGCCATGGGAATCTTCTCTTTGAACCTACCTCATGGCATCGTGCTAAGCGAACTAGGTCATAAAGACAAGGACAAAGACTACAGAACCTGTAAAAGCCAATCTCATAGAAACAGAATCAACGATGGTTGCTGGGGACTGGGAGAACTGGGGAGATGTTGGTCAAAGGGTCCAACTTCCAGCTCTGAGATGAGTAAGTTCTGGTGATTTAGATCTCACGTACAGCTTGGCGACTGCAAGTTCCAGCACCGTGTGATATCCCTGAAAAGGAAGATCTTAAATATTCTCATCGCACATACACGAAAAGGGGTGAAGGTGCTGACTATCCTTATTGGGGTCATTCCATAATAAATACACACATCAAATCATCACACTGCACACTCTAAACTTGCGTAGGTTGTGTATGTCAACAACACCTCAAGAAAGCTGGAAAACAGAAATGTGCAAAAACCACCCTACCTCTTAACCAGTAAGGTTATTTTACATGCACACCGTGAGGATCCTGGCACTCCCCCTACTACCAAATTCTTCGTTGGTTTTTCCAAAAATTCAAACTTTTCCCATCTGTTACGTGGGCCTTTAAGTACTGAACACACCCAACCAGGCCGTCTCCTTGACCAGGTACCTCGGCCCACAGCTTTGCTTTCTCCTAGAGCAGAAAGTTCTCCACGCCATGTACCTGTCCCCCCTCGCAAAGCCCTCCGAGGCTGGAGTACTTCTTGGCTCTGGAAGAGAGGCGGCCATTCAGAACCCCTTACACTCTTTATTCTCTCCGTGGCTCCCTCTTCAAATCTCTTACTTCGCAATCAGCTGAAAATCTGTTTCTACCCCCACCACACTGACTATCACAATGAACATCTGCAGCCAGCATTCCTTCTCCGAGGAGTGCCCCATCCCCCACTGGAGAAGGAAGAACAATGACCTGAGCAGGCTTTGTCCCCAATCTTAATCCAGTATTTTTCTACTTGAAGATTACAGGAAACATTCTTTGACTCTGATTTACAAATGCTGGGAGAATGGGGATCTGAGAAACCAAGTGAAGACAGACAGCCAGCAGTGACTAAGAAAAGAGCCAAGCAAAGAGAAGAAACGCCTAGCCAACCCAAATCACCAGCTCGGTTCTGGTCCTCGAGATCCTACGAGCCAGCGGCTGCCCTGGTTCCAGCAGCTCTCAGCTTGATTCTATAAGCTAGGCCAGAGTCGTCCTTAAGCTACAGCAGAGCTTATGTCAGTGTCAACAAAATTATCTCAGCTGGGACACAGACACAGACGGATGCGTAAGGACAGCCAGGGTCCATCCAGTCCCACTGAGGCTGAAGAATTGTCACTTTTGAAAAACATTTATCTCAACTGTTACTAACACGCTTCATTTCTCCTACTTTCCCCTTATTTTTATAACAGCAAAAACACAGTGATAAATAAATGCACACAACGACACTGACCAAATGGAACAGGAGAGTAGAAAGTTGTACCACCACGCAAGGGGTCAAATCACTGTCTGCTGACACAGGAGACACTACAGAAAGGAATGGTATTCCACGGTGTAAGTATGTAGTGTATAAAGCTCATATAGGGAAAATCCTTTAACAAGAATTTTCATACTCAGTTATACAGAAGGAAATGGGTGAACTTTTTTCCAGCCTATTAGAAGAAAAATTATGGGGTCTAAAGCTTACAAAATGAGAGTAAGAATTTTGTTTAGTATCACAAGTCTTACATTGATATTATTTATGTTAGTCCCTTATGTTTGTGGTTAAAAAAGATAAAGGAAAATTGTCACTGAAATACCTATTTATCAGGAAGTATAAGTTCATATGAACATATCACTGCTCTGGTGTGGAAGCACGATATTGAAGGTGCTCTATGTAGTTATACGAAATGAATTAAATGGTCTTATTTATTATCTAGAGCTCAAGAGAGAAATGAATTAAATGGTCTTATTTATTATCTAGAGCTTATTTATTATCTGGAGCTCACGAGAGAAAGGTAGCCAGAAATTTATATCTGGGAATCCGCAGCACAGTGAGTCAAAGCCCAGGGACTGCATGAGATTGGGAGACACGTGGGGGTGGGGAGCAGAGGACCAAGAGACACCGACCAAGAGATAAGCAGAGAATCGAGAGAGCTCAGAACCGCCCAAGTCAAAGTGGTCCAAGGCCAGGCCGGTCCACTGTGCTGCCTGCCAGGGGCGGCCAGTAGGATGTCACTTTATCAACTTTCAGGAATGCTCTCCCCGGGCCTGTCATGACTCGGGCAGAAAACGTTCTATCAGTACTTACTATTTTGAATTCTACGACCAGTTTCCAGGGAAAAGTCATTTTATCTCCCAAGTCGTTCATGGTTTTCTAGCTGCAGAAGTAACCGTGACCGAGGGTACATCTGAGGAGCACCCACTGGCCAAGGTGGTGACCGAAGCTGATGTGAGATGCTCCACCCAGCACCCAGAGCCCACCGGCAGGGCGAAGGGGAGAGTCAAGCCTATCCTGCCCCAGCTTTCGAAGATGTCATTTGAAACACACACTACTTTGTCCCATACCACCCAACTGATCAAAAAGAGTACTGAAGAGCAGAAAAAGGTCAGTCATTTTGTGCATCGAAAACATGTTAAATAGCATTCGATGGATCCTTACCTGGGCAGTGACTGCATCAAACCAAACGTAAGCAGTTTAGGAGCCCAAACTAGTAGCCAGGCCTTCCTTCTCTCAAACCTGGCCCCAACCACAATGACAATTCTAGGTGTAAAAGTCCAGCAGAGCCATGAGTGGGTTTTCCTTAAACCCTGCTGCTGCGGGCTGTGGGGAAACGGACACTCCGTGTATTTGCTAGCTGGCATAAAAACTGGTGCGACACTTTTGGAAAGCATTTGGCAATAGGATTCGAAAGCTTCTAAAGCTGTTTCTGTTTCTTCAGAGATCGAATACTATTTCTGGAAATCTATCTTAAGGAATTAGTCTGCAATTAGGAGGGAAAAAAAAAACCCTTTGGGTTCATGAAAGCATTACTCATTATACAAAATCACTTTAAACCATGTAAATAGCCATTTAAAAGGAAATAGGTAAATTACAGTGAAATATTGCAACTAATAAAATTCTGAGCAGTTTTTAAAAGCACAGAAAATGCAAAACACATTAAGTGAACAAAGCAAAAAAATGGGCACAGTATAATCAAACATGTATATAAATGCACAAAAACAAAAGGACTTTTTTTTTTTTTTTGGAAGATTGTGCAACTGTGAAGACAAATGAAAAGCAAATTGACTATAACGTTAATCTGGCTGAGCAGGCTGGGAACGGGTAAATTCAGGGAGGATCAGGGTCCAGGATTCTCAAGGCCAAAGAGGCTCAAGCACATTAAGGCGCAGGGGGTGTTAAGGGAAAAGTTAAGTCCTTTAGTTAGAAATGGGAACGGAGACACAGCACCCAGCAAAAGTTCACAAAAAGCCATCAACTGCAAGCTCAAATGACACCCTGCACTGCTTTTCCCCCTTTCATTCTTGCCCATTTCTCTTTATTCTAGATTGCCAATACTGCAGTTAACTCCAGATTATCCATGAAAAAGAGCATAAATTTAGAAAATATTAAGCAGATGCTCCAATGCCAATTGGCTTTAGCCTTTGATAGCACCCCATTAGAATCCTCTAATGACAATGTACCTTGCTATATATCTGTATTAAACGATCAGAAAATAATCTGTATTCTCTGTACACTCCACTGGAAGCACCAGCATGGAAAACGGCCCAGAAACAAACCAAAAAAGGGAATCAAATCCTTCTTCTATGATTATCCATAATGTGTATCATTTCATATGCAATTACCCATAATATAAAATAACACAAACAATATCCTTTTAAAATGATAGAAAAACATGTGTAAAATAAGACAAGGATTTATGGCCAAATTAAATTCATTACAAGTTCAAATCACTATTGAAGTATATTAATTTTACTTCCAACAGCTACAAAAAATATATTTTTTTAAATCACTGCCCCTACCACTAAGCAAAAAAGAAATTCCCATACGCCATGGTAATTAATGATGTAACACAGTGGCTCAGGGCACAGAAGAGCCAGGCTGCCGGGGTTTGATTTCTGGCTCCACTTAGGTCTAGTGTGTGTTCCTCTCTGTGCCTCAGTCTTCTCGCCTGGAACATAATGTTATTAGGTCCTTATAAAAGTTAAATGAGCTAATTTACCTAAAGAACCGAGGAGACAGCCTGGACTAAGTTACTAAATGAATGCAAAAGGCTGTTTATTCATTTCTGGACAGAGATGAGAGTTGCAAACAGTGTGAATGTACTTAATGCCACAGAAAGGGACACTTAAAAACAGCTGAAATGGTAAATTTTACATTAGGTATGGTTTAACACAATGCTCTGGGAAAAAAATCTATTACCCATCACCCATTTGTTACTAAAACTTTTTAATTTTTCCAGGATGAAAATAAACTATCAGATTTTACCTGAGATTCTATAAAAGTTTAGGGTTCCTATAAAAATAATCTTCATCGATTAAGGGATATTGGGTCTGTACTGTTCAAAATAAATTTCAAAATAATATGTTTTGCTATGGTAAAACTGATGTTCAAATTATTTAACTTGAATTTTCAAGCAAAAATTTACTCACTGGAAGTTGCCAGTACCCACCTCTTACAATGAAACGAAATCAGTGCTCTAACCTGTAACAACTTAGAAACGGATCTATAAAACCCTTTCTGTGAACACAAGCATTTTATTATGCTTCCTACATAAGAAAAGCCTTCACAGACCAATTTAAAAAAGCAACAAAAATCTTTAAATGCCTGTTTTAAAATAAAACCTTGCAAAATAGCTCAAAACCACTTCTCTCAGATTACAAAATGAGCATGCGGTGAAAAAGGACAGAATACCAATTTACTATACCCTGCACTAACTGACAATGTTTGTTGCATAGCAACAAGATTCTGCAGTCTGAAACAGCACAAAACTCCTTTTCTTAATTTGCCAGGCCACAATTAACCCCATCAAGGTTGAGAAAGTACGCAAAAACAAATTGGTGCAGACTACTCCCAACATCAGAAGTCCAAAGACATAAATTCTAAAACTATAAAATCACAGCCCAAATTCCAGCCTGTTTACAATTTGAATCTATCCATTAGGCCTTCACGCTTGATGTTTCTCTGGATACTAGCAAAAAAACTGCTACTCAATTCTGGACACATTTCTTCTAAAAGCATCATCTGCAAGAGTTGTGTTTTTTTTTTAAATCCTTCATAATAGCATACCCACACATCTTTTGTTTCATAATTTCAACGCAGTAATTTGATCCTTCTGGTTTGTTTTCTAAAGATCATAATTTATAAGCAAGCGTTATAATTTCCTAACAAAATTTTCTCCTACTAAAAATTACTCTGAACTATTTTCGTGGATTGCCCATATAGGTAACTCATAACATTTCATAACTTTTTTTAACAGAAATCTACTTCATCTAAAGAACAAAAAGTAAAAGTTGCAGTGATTCCTGCCACGGCTTTAAAAACTTTCATTGTTTTTGGGATTCCCTCTCTCCTGAGAAAGTTAAATGGTTGCCAAGCCCCACCTAAGAAATATTCTAAAAAAATAAATATACAACAGTGGTTCTCAGCCTTTTTGAAGATGGGAAGGTCTTTTAAATTCCCTCATTCTACTTTTAATATATGTTGTCTGAAAAAATGTGATTTAAAAGTACTTTGAGTTTACTAGCTTTAAATTAATCTGTACATTATAACAGCATCTGCATATATTTGAAATATAATGCATGTGAAGGTCAGCATCTGTGGATTATAGACAAAGCTTAGTGAACACGGAAGTTCAAGTGCTCTTTAAAATAATCCCACCGCTGGGCCTGGAGCCCACAGATTGGAAGTCATTCATCTATGGGAAAAGTTCAAATCATTTTGAAGATACAGAATAAAGTGCCCACAGGTATGCAAGGGAAACAATATTGGATTGAGGTCTGGGTTCCATCACTCACTAGCCACATACTCTCCAGCAAAGGCAACAAAAAGGATCAGACCCACCCTGCAGTGTAGTTGGAAGGATTCAAGAGCGAGGTATGGAAGTATGCAGCACCTTACAAAGGTCCATTCCTTTGCCCGTCATTCCAGGCCTCCCCCAGTCCAGCCCCATCCACAGCATTTCCCATCACCTCCTGCACAAACTCCAAGATGAGAACTGAGATGCAACTGGATGTGATCTTAAGGATGGAAAATGAAATCTGAGAAGCAGTACTGAAAAGTAAGACAATGAGATGCATATGAAGTATCACGAGCAAGGCCTTTGGAATCTCGCAGGCCTGGACTTGAACTTCAGCTGCCACTGATCAACCTTGTGACGTTAGCCAAGTCGTCTTAAGCATTCTAGGCCTCGGTTTCCTCCACTATAAAATGACAACAGTGACACCAATCTCATGCTTATTCTAATCCATTAAATGAAACGACTCACGTGGAGCACTAAGCAAGTTGCCTGGCCTGTCTTTAAGTGATCCACAAGAGCTATTATTTACCAAATGTCTACTTCTTTTGCATAAATAAAATTAAACGTTATCAAATGTAATAGGTTAGCCCACTTGGTACCTACTCAATGTGAGCAAAGTTTACCCAAAGGTTAGCTGTGGAGGAGACAGCCAGGGACTGTGCCTGTGCCAGGCATGTGTTGGATCTTCAGGTCCTGGACCCTCTGGATCAGTGAGAAAATTTTATCAGGACTTTGAAACACAAAAGTTAATCATGAAAATATCTCTAAAGACAATGTGTTCAATTTATTTTAAATGCATGCATTGAACTAACAATGAAGTACAATTTCTTTGAGAGTGTTTTTTTTTCCATTTCACTTACGTTAAAATTTAAAACTGATATTTTTCATCTTTAGTTAGTTCCTACTTTATGAATGGGCTCACATCCACTGATTTCAGGACAGATTTTTATCTTTTGAAAACTGTTTAGAAATTGTGGTTGAGTTACCAGGCTAAAGTCTAAGTAACCAAACAAACATAAATCTTTAGTAATAAAAGTAGAAAACCATACAACTGTCGTTTTTTTTTTTTGTAATTTAAAAAATATTTAAATGTTTTAAGAATGTTAAATTATTTAAAACTTATTTCAATTATTTAAAACATATTTTTAAACTTATAAAAATTATACAGTAATTCCTGACATTACAGAATTTATAGCAGTTCTCAACTGGGGTTAATTTTTCCCTCATGCAACATGTGACAATGTCTAAAGACATCTAATGAGTAGAGGCCAGAGCACTAAACATCCTACGATGAACAGGACAGTCCCCACAACACAGAATTACCTGGCCCCAAATATCAAGTGCCCAGGTTGAGAAACCCTGATTTAGAGGTAGGCATTCATATGACAGGGGGGGAAAAATCACTGCTGAAAACTCTCCTTCACAAGAACTAGGAATAGCCAGCTTTCCCAACGCCATTTGTTGAAAAGATTATCCTTTCCCCATTGAATGGTCTCGGCATCCTTGCCAAAAATCAAGCGACTAAATATGTGAGAGTTTACTCTGGGTCTCTATTCTGTTCCAGTGGTCTCTGGTCTGTAGGGCTACACTTATCTAGAATTACACTTACGCTACTGTAGCTTTGTAATAAGTTTTGCAATCAGCAAATGTGAGTCTTCTAACTTTGCTCTTTTTCAAGATTGTTATGGCTATTCAGGGTCCCTTGAAATTCCATATGATAATTTTAGAATCATTTTTTCTATTTCTGGAAAAAAAAAAGTGGGATTTTGACAAGAGATTATACAGATTCTACACATCGCTTGGGTAGTTCTATCATCTCAACAATATCGACTTCCAATCCATGACTACGAAGGTCTTTTTATTTTTTTAGGTCTTAATTTCTTTCAGCGATATTTTATAATTTTCAGTGTACAAGTCTCACCTTGCTGGTTAAATTTATTCCTACATATTTTATTCTTTTAGAATGCCTAAAAACAGAAGAAGAGTCTTTCATATTACGAGTTCAAGAGAAAAGGACATTCAGGAGCTTAAACTTCATTTTTTAAAAAAGTTATGGTGCGACACAAAGAAAACAATAAATGGTATACACCAAATCCATAAATCCTCTACATGCATCATGGCAAACTGTAAAACAAGCCAATGGATTATCAATCCCATTTTGTAGAGAAAGCAACTGAGATTTGGGACAGCCAAGGACTCACCGCCAATAAATAGCAAAACAACTTTGAAACCAATGGCAGCTATTAAACCTGACCATCTCCACCCAAAATCAAAAACACCTTGAAAACCTTCCATATCCAGAGTAACAGAAAAAGAAGATATTAGGAGGGATTTCCTTTAGATGATTTGAATGAAGTAATAGATGGACGGAACAAAATCCTCTTCTAAGGCGATACAAAATGACATTGGCAATCCACCATAATTAATAAGCACACACACTAGAGAAATTTTTAAAGTATTATTTGCAGGAGACATTATTTAGCAAGTAGTCCAATAAAAATAGATGAAACAGTCTCCACCCTCACTATACCATTGTACAGCTCTTCACATCGTGAAAATTGATTAATGCTCCCTCCTCTACTAAACTGCAAAGGAATGGGTCATGTCTACGCATGTCTTTACGTTTTAATAAGTGGTTTTAAGGATTTACCTTCCTGGGCCATTTTAACAACTCTGAAATCACGGAATGAAAAGAATCATGCCAGGAGGAGGCCATGATAAGAAGTTTGGTCTTAATTTTTAAAGAAATGGGAAGCCACCGAAATGTTTGAGACATGAGACTGAATTTCAGAAAGATCTTACTGTTCCATAGATCAAAGACTGGATGAGGTAACAGACCAAAGCAATACATCAGAGAATCCATAAACAGATCTGTAAAAACGTAATAGAGGACCAAATGGGTCCAGGGGGTCTTAATATGATCACGGCCAGACGCCCATAAAATGCCAGATTGCCCAGGAAAGCAAAAGTAACCCTAACACCAAAATATACACTTGCAAATTAACCGTTGATAAAATCAGTCCCTACCAAACATCCATCCCAAGGGTACCATTAGCCTGTCAGTCCATTGCGCCTTTGCCCGGTCATCTCTCAGTGACTGGCAGCTATTTCAACTACAAAGCAAGACAGCGCAAGTCACCTACCAAGCGAACGTGTAAACAGTCCGAAAGTTCCAGGCCTTTATGAAGTCACTGAAGATGATGAGAACTATTTCCAACCCCTGGCAACGCCGCTGACATCAATGAAGGTTTGAAAGGGACACTGACGGGGAGGGAACGAAATGGGGTCACAAGTATGTTATGTGCCCTGACCTGGTTGGTGGCTACACAGGTGTGTACACACAGCAAAAAGTCATCAGGCTGTATGTACACTTATGTGTAAATTATACATAAAAAAGAAAGAAAAGGAGCACATGAAGAAATGGTCCTTTTTCCTCAAAGAACTACTGGGTCTGCAAGTGAAGCCTGGAAATCTCACGGCCCACCTGCCACCAGCATGAAGACGAGTGGACACTGAAGATGGCAGGAGACATCAGTGAGCCACGAGTGCAGGAGCCCACGCCTCCTCAGGACTTCCGATTGTATGAGATAGTAAATTTTCTTAATTTTTAAGCACTTTGTTAGTTACAGCTGAAGACAGAATATAATCAGCCAGGACTTGGAGAAGGCTCAAAAGAAAATAATCTGAACAGCTAAGTAAAGCCCCTGCGCTGTCCTAAAGAAGCCCTGAACATTTTGGCAAAAAAAAAGACTCTTTAGGATCATCCTGGCAAAGTCCATCGTAACATGAAAGACATAGCTTCGGGCCATCTTGCAATTTTTAAAGAAAAATTATACAAAAAAAGCATCCCATACTTGATTTTTTCCATTCTAAGAACTGAACACATAGTTGCAACAAGAACATGAATGTGTTCATAATTTTGTTTCATTTTTCAAGATTAAACCCAAATAAAGCCTTTTCTCCCTACCCCTGCTATCTCTGAAATGTTGCTCCTATTCTAGGTCAATGCATTCTATCTACACAGCTTTGTTCTTGGACTAAATGTTTTCAGAAAATAAAGAACCTTTACATGATGAAATCACAAAGAAAAATAAATTATTTGCTCATACATCAACCTTTGGAAAATTCAAATATATTCAAATATATGCCTCCGTTCATACGTTATCCATCACAGAGAGGCCCAGTGAGTACTGGTTAAACGCTTGGGCTCAAGAACCAGACTGCCTGGGAGGGAATCCCAGTTCCACTCTTACCAGCAGGTGACCCCGGGCACGTCACAACCCTCTGTGACTCAGTTTCCTCCTATATAAAATAAGGATAACAACAGTTCTAACTTTACAAGCTGTTAGAGGAGTATTAAATGGTTAATTTGTGAAGTATTTCAGGCAGTTAAGTACTCAATCACTATTAGCTATTATAATATTTCAGAATCTAAGCACACTGAGGAATAAATGCCAACCCTGGAATGAATTAGCAAAGGAAAACTTTTTTAAAAACACAGCAATACATGTTAAGTAAAATTAATGCAAAGTGAGAACAGATGTGCTTAGAGTAAAAAAAGCTAAAAGTTTAATTTCTAAGTCTGTATTTAAACGGACCACATCGAACCTATTAAACTAGAAACCAATGTGTCACTGCACTTCACTAAAGACGAAATAAAAAATCTGAATAGATGGACAGAAAAAAAATGGAAAACTCGGTTTATTAAAGGGTCAATTTTTTCTCCACCCACATTAATCCGTTAGTGTAACACAATTCTAAAAAACGCTCCAAAAGCTTCAGAGTCGTCATTTTTTTCATATCATCTGTAGTTGATTCAATGACTCTAGAACTAATCTTAAAGAATGTGTTAAACGAAATAGCAAATGAAGTTTTGAAAATGATGCTGATAAACGATTACTGGATGTTTAGTTGGATACCAGCCTCCCATCTTACAACAAATAAATTTCAGGTGGTTTACATTTAAATATAAACGAAACCATAAATACCAGAGAAGAAAATGTAAGTACGCATATTTTAAGCTGGAGAAAGCATGACGCTAGAGGCCGAAGCTATAAAGGTAGACTGACAGATCTGACAGGAAATTTTAAAACTTCTACACCAAAACAAACAAAAACCAAGCGGCAAATTTAGAAGATACATGTGGCAATTTTACATCATGCCCCCATGAATCACACCTCTTGATATAGCCTGGTGTAGTCTCCTCCCACCCTGATCTGGGCCCAACCATGTGACTTGCTTTGGGCCAAGGCGACATGAAAGGACAGGAGGGACTCGAGCAGGGGGCTGATAACAGCTTGTGCAGCGGGGCTGATCTCATAGTAGGCTGCTATTGCTGAGAGACGGACCGACAAACCGCATGAACCCAGCCAAGGAATAAAAACCCATGAGGAGCCCGGGTGAGGCCAGCAGAACTGCCCAACCAACTCACACACGTTTCGCTAGGCTCTGAGGTGGTTCGTTAAACCCCATCAGAAGTCTGACACAATATATCTGCGCCATAAAGGGTCACTGATTAAATATATTAGAAATCACTATAAGAAAAACTAAACAGCAAAACTAAACTAAACGCACGTGAACAGGTGATCCACATAAAAGAGATATCCAGCCAACACGTGAAGAAATGATCCACTCTTTGTAATTAAAAACTACAAATTAAAATGAGATAACACCTTTTGCCTACCTGATAAAATTCTCTTTGGTCTGGCCATTTCGTTTCATTATTCACTCAAATACTACTGCATACTCACAAAGGCCTGTGCTGAGAACGAGGAATAGAGCCAAACCAGGCAGGACCTCAATAATTTGGGTTTTATTATTAATTTGGGTTTTCTTCTAAGAGCTCTAAGATACCACTGACGGATTTAGCAAGGGACTAGTGGTATCTGATTTCCACTTAAAGCTTAACCGACGCATAAAAATGGCAGGCACTAATGGGAATGAGGAGAAGCTAACAGTTCAGCTCAGAGTAACAGCGGCCTGGACTTGGGTGGTGGCTGTGAGATGGAAAGAAGCAAATGGAGGTCGGCTGGGCCTACTGATAGAGAAAAGTTAAGAGAAGGAAAATAAATACTAATTGACTTTACTTCCAGGAACTGATCCTAAAATATAAGTCTATGTGCAAATATGAAATATCACATATGTGCACAAAGACATATATCCGAGGATGTTCACAGCAGTGTTTTTTGTAACAAAAATGAAGAAAAAATATCTAAAAGTCCATCCCTAGGAGATTAAGGTCACCCAAACCATAGTGATAATACCATGCAGTCACTAAATATATACAGACCTATACTTAGTGACAAGAATTAGGTAGAAAGGGGCCAGTTACAAAATATATAACACAGCATAATTCCATCGCTGCATAGTATCACCTCACTTTTATTTAAAACACACTCATACACACAACCACATTTATGGCTGCGTGTATGTATTACAAAAAGTCTAAAAGCTAGCCACCAAAATATCAAAATTCTAGATGGTTTGGAACTGAGTTACTACCATTGCTATACTTCCCATACTTTCTAAAACCTGTGCAAAACCTTTCCTGCTTCATAATGAAAGAAAAAAGTAATTAAAAAATTTTTAAAACTGATCAGACGTTTGGACAATAGCAATTGGTTCCTTTTCTTATAATAATGCAAATACAATTCAAGATACTACAGAGAAAGACAACTCTTAAGTTTTAAATGAAAACCTATAAATCTTAAATTGTTAAAAATCGAAGAGTCACAACTTTGTTTGTAGTACGGGTCTAATATGAGATGGGAATCTGGGCGAGGAGAAGTAGGGGACATCTCAGACCGCAGAGCAAAGTGAACACTCAGATAAAACCAGGATTTGCCCATTATAAAACCTTCACGGAAAGATCCCTTCGCTGAACTATAACACGAGCCATTTGGACTCCCTTGAGATTTGACCTAAAGAGCCATTCGGTTTATCTCCCTTATGTTCTGAGGCTCTTTAGAAAGTTCCTTCCCTACCAAGCTGACACATATAACACAGATACCAAAAAGGACAGGAGACTGAGGACCTGGGGATCACCGTGAAAGGTCGCCGTTGTGACTTCATCTCCTACGATGGCCTGGTTGCCAAGACCAAATGTTCTAGAGGGCTGCTATCCCTGGGACAGTCACTCAGTTCATTTAAAACTGTCATCCAGGCTACTTCGTTCCCCAAGGATAAAACCTGCTTCGGTATTTAACATTGTGATAAAGAGACCCAAAAAAATCAGCACCCAGATTAAAGAGTTTCCTGAAGATTCGGCTGGAACTGCCTCTGATTCCATCAGTGACCTTGTCATCGTTACCTGTGACAGGCTACCACACGGATGGCTGCTACCTTAGCCTGAACGCAGGGCTCCAAAATTCATGTGGGCCTCTCAAAGGCAGCAACATGACTGCCGTTCCCTCTCCAGCACTCCCACCTGCCTGGCTCCCTCCAGAGAAAAGCCAGGCGGCTCCATCGTCCGTCTCTCTTCCTTAGAAAACATGACGATGTCCACTTAAAATGCTCATCCAACATAATGAAAATGTCAGACACGATATAAAGTAAATGAGATCCCCTTCTGATACTAGACCTTCTCGTGAATAAGGGGAAATCATAATCCAAGGATAGGGGAGTGGGAGTTGAAACAATTCAGAGTCCATAAAATTCTCCATTCGCAAGTATAAAGTTCAGCAGTTTTCAGGAGATTCCCAAGGTTGTGCAACCACGATCGCTTTAATTTCTGAACATTTTCACCACCCCACACACATCCTCCACAAGAGCATCCCCTTCCCATGCCTCCTGTACTCTCCCCAGGCCCTGGCAACCACTCATCTCCCTTCTGTCCCCACGGATGCGCCTACGCTGGGCGGTTCACATCCACGGGGCCACACGACATGCGGCCCTTTGGGTCTGATTCCTCCACTGAGCGTGTTTCCATTGTGCTGGGGCACGTATCAGTACTTCCTTCATTCCTCCTGATGGCCAAACCTTATTCCAATGTGTGGAGAGTGCCTCCACAGCTCGGGGTGGACACTTGGGCTGTGTCCACTTTTCCACTATTACGGATGCTGCTGCTATCAACGCACGTGAACAAGTTTCGGCGTGGACCTACGTTCTCATTCCTCCTGGGTCTATGTCTAGGAACCGCTGCATCCTACTGGAACTCTGGATTCAACTTTCTCAGGAGCTGCCAAACTATTTTCTAAAGCAGCTACCCCGTTTTCCACGGTGGTTCACATTCTTAGCATCAACTTCAGAGACGTCGAACTTCGTAGCAGTGAGGTGATCTACTCTCATCAAGTCCATCTTGTGTGCCCAGGGTTATGCCAGGCTTTGGGACAACATTTGATATAATCTGCCCAACAGCTCTGTAATGCACAAATTATCACCATTTTATAGGAAAAAATTCAATGAGCTAGAAAAATCAGTTACTTAATAAATGTCAAAACAGAATTCATCAGGTTGACGTCAAAGCCTGGACTCTACCCTCCACCATGCGACCTCTGCACTTGAATACATGCACGCCGCTTCACACCACACACCGCTTCACACCACACACCGCTTCACACCACAAGCATTCTTTGGATAAGTTACATGTTCATTAAAGTTATGAGAATCATCCTAAAGCTTCCCAATGTACAGAAATTTCCAGAAAATAGGAGGTCCTGTGCATAGATCCACCTCCTCATTTTTCGTTTGTAATGATCTACATGTAATGACTTAAAATAAGACCTATCGATGTCACCTAAGCATTATACAGATTAGCTTCTTCTATCAAAAGTCGTATGCACTGATTAAAAAAAAAATCTGGGTATCTTACGCTCACGACAGAATTGGGCCCCTCTCCCCAAATTCACGTTGAAGCCGATTCTCCCTCCCACACCCCCGCCCAGTGTGATTTCATTTGCAGACAGAGCTTACAGGAGGCAATGAAAGTTAAAGTCATAAAGAGGGACGCGAATCTGATAGAACCGGTGACCTTGTAAGAAGAGGAGAAATCTCTTTGTCCCTCTCTGCCACTAGCAGACACAGGGAGGAAGCCAAGAAGATGGCAGTCCGCAAGCCAGTAAAGCGAGCCCGACCCGAACCACCCTGGCACCGCGACCTCAGACTGCCAGCCTCCCAAACTTTAAGAAAGTATATTTCTGGGGGTTAAGCCACCCGATCTATGGTACTTTGTTATGGCACCCGGAGCTGACTAAGACATCTCCCTTCATCAACATCACACACTATCCAATATTTTTAAACATTTACAGCAGCTTTACTTATAGCAGCAAAAAACGGGGGGGGGGGCGAATATTGGCATTTTAAGCACTGATTGGACTCAAAACGAAGCAGGCATTAAATGGACTAGAAATAAGCTAAAGCAACAGACATGTATATACTCACTGCTCAAATATATTCACAAGTCCCATGACCAAAAAGATTAAAACACTGAATGAAGGCCCTTCCATTAATTCGGGGTTTAATGAGAAAGTCACGGAAACGTGGCATCCTTCAAAGGAATGTGGAGTCACACAAACCTGAATGGGACTCTTGTTGGTCACTTCAGAGCTTTGTGTTTTGAGTTAGAAACAAATCCTACACCTATTCCTGTGGCCAGGATGCTGGTGTTTGTTTGTTTGTTTGTTTGTTTGAATCAGATAACTTTATTCACGTTTACTATGGGCCAAATGCTGTTACACACCACAGCTTCCAGGATCTTACAGGTGCTCCAAAAACGGCGGGTGCTATTGTTAGGAGACTCTAAAAAAGGACACTCCAAACTCAAAAATTATACGAGCACCCGCTATTTGCCAAATACTCTGCTGGTACCAGGAATATAAAAATGCGGTCCCTGCCCTCAAGGAGCTTGCAAATAAAGAGGGACAGACAGGTCCAGGCAACTATAAAAACAAACGTAAAAAAATACTATAGCCAAAAATGTGCAGAATGCACAGGAACACACAGGAATAGCTGGGAGCCAGATAACTCAGAGACGACTTCTTCCCAGAAGGTCTGGCAAGGAATTCCTTCCTTTGTATTCCAGAAAACTTCGTCAGCCCTTATTTAGGGCAGTACCTACAGAGGTACAGCCTCAGCTCAGATTCTTCTGACTTTTACTTCCACTCAATTCCATCTACCAATTTCAAAGAAAGGAAGGGGTAAAAAGTGTGTGGGGGGGGTAACTTTAAGCCGACATAGGAAGAGTTTAAATATCCTTGTCCTCCCTGCAAGCACATAAAAATTGAAACTGCGTTTTTTCCAATCCTTACACTTATGACAAGGACTGGGTGTTCTCCAACTTATACAATCACCCCAAATTTAAGCTGTGTGTAGAATATATAACCACGACCATCGGTCTAGTATGTCATTTTTTTCTACACCAGCCAAATGGGACCTGCCTAGTGATTTTGCTTATTCCAACTGGATTAACGAGGTATCCGAAACCTTGAATAGTGTATAAACTTCACTAAATTGTCTCCATTAATCCACATTCACTCAATACTTACTCATTTAACAAATACCTACAGTGCAAAAACAATGCCTGCATACAAGGTAATGATACTCTTTTAAAAATACAAACTTGGCTCCTGCCCCTAAAATAAACCTTGTGGGAAAGTCACACATCCAACAGTTACAAGTATAAAAGAAAACATGGGAACAGAGAGACTACTATTTGTATCCTTTTGTGGGTATCTCACTTAACACAACCATCCTGTGAAATAACAGAATTATCCCCATTTTTACCAGGTTGCTCAATTAATAAGTCAGCATATGAAAGCCTAGATCTTCTGAGCCTTGATTGTACCACACACTAAAGTGTAAATTACATTGATCACTACCATAAATAAAGGTAACAAAATCACAAAAAGTATTTCGAAGATGCTAAATATACACAAGGAAGGAAACGGTAATGATCCATTTCCTCACCAATAAAATGAGAAGGCTGGACTGGACCACGGGTGGATAAATAAGTAGCATTCCAGGAAACACTCTCCCCTGTCCCTCCCTGGGCCCCATGTGCCAGGTAAACACTACCAATCATGGCACTCTTGATCCCACCAAGCCCAGAAATGTATCTATTATGTCCATCAACACGGCAGCCACTACCAACTGGAAGAGGTAGACGAAATGTAAACCTACTCACCATCCTTGAACTAATAAGGCCCAGAAAGGTGAAGTAAACTACTCCAAAGTTTCATATAATCAGGTATCAAAACGAGAGAAGTAACATAATTATATAATGCTTAGAAATATATAAAGCCTTTTCTCTTCTACTATTATCTGACCCTCACTACCCAGTGAAGAATTATCCCCATTTTTACCTATTTTGAAACATGAATCAGTGAAATAACGTGATTAGCTCATGATCATCCAACCAGTAAGTGTCTTGGATGAATCCTCACAATCCTACTACACTTTTTTACATGAGAAAGTCAGAATAGTGAGTGGAAGCCTGAACAATTTAATATGGACCCAAGAATGTCCATTCAAAATCTTCTGAGCTCTTCTCCATGCAACTATTTTAGATCAGACAAGCTCTTCCTTCTATTAAAAAAAAAAACGCCTTGAGTAACTAACCACTGAAAAAAGTAATCATTTAAAAGGCATACACTATATTAATATTACATATATATACCTACCTCAATCACAAACCATCTTATACTTCTGAAACATTACAAAAATGAAAAATAAGAAGAGAACCAAAAAGTTGGATGTTACAGTAAAAGTATCAGTTTGCGGGGGTTTCAACCCTCTCACTGTCTTGTATAAGAAATAGACCTCATATTTTAAATTCTCATCTTTAAATAAAGTACTAAAGTATTAAGTATTACTTTATTTAAAGTAACTCTATATACAGCTTTTAACACGCGTAGAATGTCTTTAAGACTGTTTCAGGAATGTAAAGTATTACTCAGCTCTTTTATGTAGGGATTATTACATTATATCACAGTAGGCATGCTACTCCTAAAATTAAAGTCATCTGAGATATCTTACCACAAATTCTTAAACAGCAACATATTTATCATATCCTCTCTTCAGAATCCTGACCAATTTAAAGTGGAAATTCCTACCCAGGCATTCCTATTTCTGGCTGGCCTTTAAAACATCAGAACAGTTCCTTAAAATAAAACTAAAATGGACTTGACTTAATAGTATAACATTTTTGTCCTACAGTTCTTGAAACCATCATTGAGACTAGTCAAATATTAATATAACCTGAAAAGCCCTATCTAAAGCACCAAAATATCCCAAAGCTTTCCACAACTAGCACAAGACCTCTGACTCCCCAAATCTGACATCCTACTTTTACAGGTATCTAAGGAAATGTGTACACATGAGATACACACACCACCGACCAAATAATCCAATGCCTTCCAAAGTGAAAAGCTGATCCTCCTTTCTGCTCTTCAATTATTCAAAATTAGCCTACAAAGAATTACTGTGGACGGCCCGAACAAACTTTTCAGACCTGTGTACCACATTCTATATTTATGCTACTGGAAAGCATCATGTGATTCCCCCCTCTCTACATTTAATAAGTAACAGAGCGGGAAAAGAGCTTTTAAAAGTACAAATTACTCTTCATTAGAAAAGGAACTTTTAAGTGAAGACATCATTTACCTGTGACACACTGACAACGATAAACGAGTGATCAAACTTCACTGAATATCCAAAACGTTAACTTTTTTTTCATTGGTTCACAACCTCTGATCAGAAAACTATGATCATTTTATTTAAAAGTTCCCCAGTTTCACTGTTTTACATTGCTCTGTGTTAAGATAAGTTTACCCAAAATTTGGGGGGTGGAATGATAATTTCTGGTCTGTAAGACCCCTACAGTATTAAATCTTTAAAGGAGAAATCAATAATATATAGTATTACAAGATATAACATTCCATATATTTGATTATAGTTCCTGAGTTTACAAGGACATTAGTAACTTGATTTAAAAAAAAAAGCTCACCCCACGGCTTGAGTTTTTCTCAAGTCCCTCTTAAAAGGATTATGTTTTTTGGTTTGCATGCCATCATATCTTAAACTGATTCATTACATTTGAAAGTAACTCGTGCGAAATAAAGGAAAAGGGTCACTTACAGACAGCGGTAAACAGATACAGCATTAAACAGAGACCGCGTTAAACCATTTTTAAGGCCATCTCAGTAAAGGTCTGGAACTTGGAACCAGAGAAAAGCATTAATTCAAATTCACAGTAAACTGAAGTACAAGTTATGTCACAGAAAAAGAAAAAGGGCATAAAAAATAGGCAAGTGTTCAACAGTGATAGGGAAAAAAAAAGACAACTAAAGTTTAAAGTGGAAACTACTTAAATTGAGAAAGAATTCCAATGACATGACATTTTCTTGCCAAAGCAAAGGAATTTGTAGATTATATCATTCAAATCTCATTGTATCACATCATAAAGGTCTTGGCAACGGTTGGCCATTAATCTTTAACACAAAGGAGATTCAAATCCAAATGAACTGTAAGACTATCTCTTCCAGCACACAGACATGAAGTAATTTACTTTATCCACAATTGTTTAACCCAAAAGGAAGGCCCATAAGGATGATAACGCAGAATAGCTCAGCCTTCAGTCTACCAAGTCCCCTTTCTCACGAAGTCTTGCACCAATCCGAAAAGAGAAGGTTATATGGACACAAAACAGGCTTAAGAAAGGCTGGAAAAAAAAAAAAATCTCCAGTGAATGACACACCACACCATGGTTTATTCTCTTACACAATTGGAGAAACAGAAAAGAAACATGTCACACCATATGTTTCATCGTAGCAATTAAAGAAAAAAAGAAAAGAAACAGATTACAACGGTACGTTCAATTCTTCTTTGGGGCTGAAAAGAATAATTTAGCTTCTGTTTTATTGATTCGGGGGGGGGGGGAGGCGGCTGCTGCAATGCAACACAGGCTGCTACAGGGGAAGGAGAGAAAGGGGTTTTGCAAACGGTCCCCTCCCCTCCCCCGTCCACACACCCCAAACAAGTTCGCTGTCTCCCCCCCCATGGAAACCTAATAAATGCTCCCCCTCCCAGGGGAAATTTCACCTTCCAGGGCTCCCCCTTCACCCTCCCCCTCCGGGAGCACTTCGCGGCCCGCACAGATTCCCCATCTTCCCAACTTTTCCTCCTTTTGTTAATTAAACACTAGAGTTCTGGAATCAAAGCGGACGCGATTGCGAGGTCGATATGGGGGGGAAATACCTGTTTCCGAGCAACACGCGCCCCGCGACTCGCGAACCCCTCCCCGTCTCCCGGGTTTGGCAGCCGAAGGCTGGGGGGGCGGGGGGCGGGGGGGGAGCCAGGCGCAAATTCAGTTGGGGAAGGGGAATCCTGGGCGAAAGACGCGCATTTGGGGGGGGAAAGGGGGAGGGAGACCGTCAGATGAGACGCCCTCGCCCCAATAAAGGGTGTTCGGGGGGGAGGGGGTTACAAGATCGGAAAAAGAAATGAGAGGGGACAAAGGGGGAGGGGGGGAGACCCGGGGCGCCGGGCCGGGGAGGGGGAGGGGAGGGAGGGGAGAAGGCGGGGTCCGCGGGCGGCGGGGTCGCCGCACAATGGCCGGGCCGGGCCCCCCCACCCCGCGCCCCCCACCCCGCGCCCCTCACCTCATGGTGCCGGCGGCGCCGGGGCGGCCTCCCCGGCAGCCGGGAGACGCGGGGGGCGCCGGGCCCGGGGGTCCGTCGAGCAGGGCCCCGGGGCGCTACCGCATCCCGCGCACAAAGCCGCGGCGCCGGCCGGGCCGGGGGGCGCGCGGGGGCCGCGGCGCGGGCGGGGGGCGGGCGGCCGAGCGGGTCCCCCTGCGCCTCCTCGTCCCCCTGCGCCTCCTGGTCCCCCTGCGCCTCCGCCTCCCGCGCTCCCGGGGCCGCCGCCGGCCCCGCCGCCCAGGCCGTGCGCTCCCGGCAGCTGCGGCAGGAGAGTGCGGGGCGCGCGGCCGCCGGGCCCGGGGCGGGGGCGGGGCGGGGGCGGGGCGCGCGGCGCCGGAGCACGCAGGCGCCGCCCCCTCCCTCCGCCTCCCCCCGCACCCCTCCGCCTCCCCCCGCACCCCCCGGGAGGGCCGGGGTAGGGGGTGGGGGGCCGGCGGCGGCGGAGCCTCTTTGTTGCTTCCCCGCCCCGCCCCGCTCCCCCCGCACCCCGGGATCGCGTCTGTCCCCCCTGAACCCCCGATCGCGTCTGTCCCCCCCCCGCACCCCGGGATCGCGTCTATACCCCCCGCAGCCCCGGATCGCGTCTGTCCCCCCCCCGCCCCGCGGGATCGCGTCTGTCCCCCCCGCACCTCCGGATCGCGTCTGTCCCCCCCGCACCCCCGATCGCGTCTGTCCCCCCCGCACCCGGGATCGCGTCTGTCCCCTCCGAACCCCCGGATCGCGTCTGTCCCCCCCGCACCCCGGGATCGCGTCTGTCCCCCCCGCACCCCGGGATCGCGTCTGTCCCCCCTCCGCACCCCCGGATCGCGTCTGTCCCCCCCGCGCCCCGGGATCGCGTCTGTCCCCCCGGCACCCCCGGATCGCGTCTGTCCCACCCGCACCCCCGGGATCTTGTCTGTCCCCCCCCCGCACCCCGGGATCGCGTCTGTCCCCCCCACCCGCCTCCCCTCCGCGGAGGGATCCCCGTCCCGGGTCGTCCTTGGCCGGCGGCCCCCTCGCGAGCCCCTGGGGCTGGGGGTGCCCCGGGGACCCCCTCTCCCCCCCCCTGCGCTGCGGCCGGGGTGGTGCGGGGACCGACTCTGGGCGCCGGCGTGGGGGGCCCCCGAGGTGCCCGCGGCCGGGGGTAGGGGGGAGGGGAACGCGCGGGGCGCATCCTCCGCCCGGCCTGTTGCAGCTGAGCACCCGGACCCGGGAGTCGGGGGGCGCCCCCGCCCAGCCGCCGCTGCCGGCCGTACCCCGGGGTGTGGTGGGGGTGCGGGTGCACGGGGGGCGGGGTGCGTATGCATGTAAACCACAGTCATCACTGATCGTCACTGATCGTTCGCTCCTGCTCCCCCCGGGGCATCCCTGCGCTCCAAGGTACACCCCGTGCCTACATCGGGGTGCCTGCACCCCCAAACGCACGCAGCCGGGCGCGGCGGCGGCGGCGGCGGCGGCGGGAGGGGGAGGAAGGAGCCGGCGAGCCCTCCTTTCCGTCGTCATTGGCAGAAAGGGAATTCCAGCCCGGCGTGGGGGATGGGGGGCGAGCACCAGGGACCGATTTGAATTTCCCGTCATCACGTTCTGTGTTCAAAATCACCTTTTTTAAAAAGGTAGATTTTTTAAAAGGTGGATGTCAAATGCTCGCGGAGCGAACCCTTTGGAAACCGATGGAGACGGGACGCGGGAGGAGGGTTGGGGAGGTTGGGGGGGGTGTCATCCTGGGAGCCAGAATGTATAATTGTGGGAGTTTTTCGGTATCCAAAAGCCTGTCAATCAAATAAAAAATTTAACCTGGACAAATTTCAGCCCCCTTGTAGTCACAGTACAAGGAAGGCACAGTATTTTCTATAAAAAAAAGAAAGAAAGAAGAGAGAGAGAGAGAGAGAGAGAGAGAGAGAGAGAGAGAGAGAGAGAGAGAGAGAGAGAGAGAGAGAGAGAGAGAGAGAGAGAGAGAGAGAGAGAGAGAAAGAAAGAAAGAAAGAAAGAAAGAAAGAAAGAAAGAAAGAAAGAAAGAAAGAAAGAAAGAAAGAAAGAAAGAAAGAAAGAAAGAAAGAAAAGAAAAGGAAAGAAGACTAGAATGGCAAAGGTCTGTCTGCTGCTTGATTCGTCTTCCTGGAGGATCTAACCCAAAATGGAGGCCTTACCCTGACTCCAAGAAATCCAGGCAAAAGTGTGAGTGCTTTCTTTGAAGCTGGAGGTGCCATTCAAATTATAGTTATGACCGTCGAGATCATTTATTCGTCTAAAAGGAAAAGTGCAGCAAGTTACGGTCAGACTTGGTCAATGCCTGACTTGTCTATGATGGAACTGTGTGGCCCAGTGGTAACTATAAAAAGCTTCCTGGTTTTAGACCCGATACCAAGTTATCATCGTTCTGGAACCTGCAGCCTCAAACCAACAGCCCTGTAGAAGCAGTGACCTGCAGCTATGGCTGGGGAACAGAGTGGCCTCAAGTACTAAAAAGCACAGCGCCTCTGCTTAAACATGGTGTACTTGAAGAACACTAATTCCCACCCACGTACCTAATTACAGCTTACCATCACAGAGAGCATTTTATCCGAGGATCTCCAAGCACTGGGGAGAAAACACGCTTGCCAGTCACATATCCTTGTTGGCAGATGACAAGCAGAGACAAGGAAATACAGAACTCAAGACCTGGATGAGTTCGTGCAATAGGTGCAATTAAAGATCATAGCTGCTAACTCTGAGGTTCATTGTCTTCTCCTAAATACTCACTATAATTGATGGAACTAAAACACACGCACCTCAGATATTATTCTCCAAATTAACCAAAGAACATTGGCTGTGGAGGCTTTTTTTTTTTTTTTCTTGGAAAAGTATTAATAAGACATATTCAACCACAAAGAATTCACACCAATTTGCCTTAGTCCATTCATAGCAATACAGTAAATCCAGCAGAGCTTGTGTTTCAGGGAAAAGTCTTAACAAAGGGCCAAAAGGGGTGGAGATTGTGCTGTAATGATTCCAGCTATCTCCTGCCAGAGACAAGAGGCAAGGATAAAAATTCCTTACAGATGACTCCATAACCTACTTCTCATTTGTGAAAGTTAATCCATCCTGCGCTAAATAAGTGATATATCACATCATCTTTATCCTAACAGCAAATGTTCCAGGGGTATGGGTACCAAATTAAGCAATCCAATTGGAAGACGCTGTTCTTATTTTTTCTATGTTTATTAAAAATGTACCAGCCAAGAATCTTGGCTGCCTACGACCATTTCCATCTTTCGGGATGGCAGCCCTCCAGCTCACAAGTTGGTCATGCCCTTGCCTTTGGGTTTAGTTATTGCGATGGGTGGCCTGACCTCCAAAGTTCCTTCTGCGGAAGGGCAATTTGTTGGCTGTGACAAAATGTTTTTGCTTCTTGTTCATATTTGGTTTAACAATCAAAGAAGGCAACAGGGAAACTCATGCGAGGAAATCACAGACGAATTCTGGCCACAAAGGAAATTTTGTGGAATGTGGTACCATATAGAATAAAAGAATTTTAGCGATGGGAGGAATCTTGGGTCCAACCCACTCGTTTTTCAAAAAAAAAAAAAAAGCCAAGCAAGGGCCAGAGAGATTGAGTAAATTACCCACAGTCACGCAGTCTCTTTGGGGTAGAACTAAAACCTAAACCCAGGATTTCCAATTATTGGTCCATCGCTCCTTCTATTGTTTCATACTATTTTCCCATGGCATAAGTAAGAATGGATTAAAGCAGGAAAATTTAAAGCTGATTTTCTTCTCATAAATCTTGTTGAATGAGATTGTGTTAGCTTCGTGCATACCACTCGAATTTTTCTCCTGTAAAAGTTGCCCGATGCCTGGACCTCGTGTAGGCACCTGGCTGTCTGAAAGGTGAAGAAATGGATAAATGAATGAGTGAATGAATGACTGCTCTAATCTAAGATGAAAGGGAAACTATTTGTCAAAAGCAATAGACTCTCTTCTTAACCTTAAGTATGTGGATCTCAACTTTCCCTCACAGAACAACATCCCAGCTTAATACTCCAGTGGGGGGACCGCTCTAAGTCCTAAGTGTACACAGCCATCGCAAGTTGCCTACAAAGCTGTTAGCAGCGTGCACCCCGGCGTAAGATGAAACAAAACATGCGTATGTTGAAGAGGGTTTTGCTGCAGGGGTGTTGTCAGTCTGGCTCTGAGGGCTCTCTCAGAACATGCCTTGTTTAAATCCGTCTGATGGCATCAGTGTGGGCTCGGCCTCCATTTATGGGCATGAGGAGGATGTATGACTAATGGTACCCAGCAGTCAGAAAATCATTGCTAAGGATTGTAGGCACGGTCTCCCTCATCACCCAAAAAAGGGTTCTCACGTGAGAAATTAGGAATTACTAAAAGGTGGGTGAAGAAGGGAAGATAGTTGGGAGTGAACGTGATTGTGCGTGTTCCACCTGTACGCAACAGTATTGTTTTCTTTGTTGGCAATTAGTGTACTTTTTGTTCATTATCCTGAGAATGGGGACAAAATAATGCAGAATGTGATATTCCAGTAGGATTCGAGATGTTTTTATTACTCATCTTCTAGCTTTAGCTGCCCATCTATACTCTGAGTTCTAAAATATTATCAGGAGATGTAGACATTAAAGGAAACTATTCCACTCTCTGCCATTTGCATTTTTCTTCCATTTGTCATTTTATCTCGTTTCTAAATTAAGATTTACCCAGTTAATTTCATTTCCTCTTCCCCAGAGTCTCTTTTCTTAGTGCTTATAGTGTTTCAATCTTGCAGATGATTTTTAGGAATCTGCTTTCGGGCAGGAATGGTATTGGTGTAACATGAATTGATAGAGGTGACAGTCTATAAAATGCTTCGTTTCCACACAATTCAGCCATGGCTGCCATTTAAAGGATATGGCAGGTGGGCTTTGTTTCTAGATAACAGTCAAATATGGTGCTTTAGAAATTGGATTGATCTGTAGTACCTCCGTAATCTGATTCTGACCTCCCATCTCTTATAAAATCTAGCTGATAACCTGGGAAGTAAAACAAGTGGAAGCTTGCTTGCTTTCTTTGAATTGATTTGCTTGTCCCATTTACTGTAATTAAACTTGAGAATACTAGTCGATTATTTTAGGGACATTATGATCAGATAACAACTGGCTTTGGAGTAGTTATTCAAAGGAGATCGGAAGAATTAATGATTATTTTCTGGGTCATCTCAGTAGAGAAGAAAGTTGTTACCACTAGGATGTCTTCTGGACGAACTGTTTAACTCACGTTACTCAACACCACATCTTTTGTAGCTTTTATCCCCCCACCTTTCAGCTAAGTTTCCAAGCTCATTTAAAAATCCCAGTTATTTTTCTCCCTGCAGCTCTTACTATGCATGGTGACATGGGCAAGTTCTAGCTTAAGAAGTTATCTTTGAACCTTTATTTTCTAGATTTAATGTCCAATTTCCATCTCTAGTCAAGTCTTAGTCGAGTTGAAAGAGTAGCCGTTATCAGAAAAAAAATAATTTCCTTATGTGTCATTGGTCACAATACTTTCATTTGGCCTCCAAACATTTAATACCCTTAACTCATCCATCATTCATACTGATTTACGATGAAGTAAAATGATGGTAGTCTTATTCATTGTATATGCAGAAAGGTTGAGTGCTTAGATCCAAGTAGCCAGTGGGGAAATTCTCTATTTAGTCATAAATGAATTCAATTACAAATCAGAAATTAAGACAATTAAGGGCAGAATTTAGTCTTACTCCCATCTCCTCTCTGTAGAGTACTCATACCTGCTATAGATAGAAGCCAACAGACATAGGCTCTGCATTTGAGTAAAGCAGTAGTCTCTGGGTCACAAGGACATAAGGGATTAACGTAGCTAAGTGGCTGGCTCGCCAATACTGATCTTTGCTAACCTGCTGGGCACTTCAACTAATCCTCACAAGATTCCTAGGAAGTGGGTACCATTACAGTCATCCTTGCCATACATGTAGCTCATGCAGGGGAGGCCCAAAAAGGTTAAGACACCTGCCTGAAGCCACGGGGCTAGTAAATGTTTCACAAGCTACACTGTTAATCTCTGCACCAGGTGGCCTCTTCTGTGTCACTTTACTTCCTTTGACGAAAGGAAGAGAGAAAATAAGAAGAAGAAGAAAAAAAAACACTCAAGGATATGGAACTAGTCAAGTTAAAAACAAAACACACAAAAAACTCTCGTCACTTAACTCCTGATTCTGCCACATTCAGTAAATCGTGGCATTCTGATCACCCAAGCTACGAACAAACCTCTCCTTTAGGCAGAGATGTGTATCCCAGGGCAATGTACCTTGAGTAATGTAGGGGCTAAGTTAATGACTTAAATGAATCTCCAAATTTGATAACTCCAAGTGAATGGGTTTTTCCCCCAGAATGACAGTGCCACTGAGAAGTTAGAAATGAAAACTCATTCCCTAGTCCTTCACCTTAGCTAGCTCTGGTATACAGCTAGTGTAGAGTTTTATAGAGCTTATAGGGGTAAAGTTTCTTAAACCAACTCAGGGAACCCAAAACTCATACAAATGCTTGGAGTGCATTGGTTAACATTTCCTGTTGAACACAGGGAAACAAGCAGAATTTACGCCAAGCCCGAGTGTATTTTTAAAGGTGTTTAGAGAAGTGTCTACATTTTCTTTATTAATATTCTAATTAGTATCAGAGAGACCAGACGGGAATCCCATACCCTTTAGGTGAGCCCATTACTATCCTGAGCTTTGGTAGTTTGCAAAGGAATTGGACATAAAAGTCATAGTCTAGGATGAAACTTAACAAAATCTTTGAAAAGGTGTTATCTATTTCTTCATTTATCTTGTGAAAGACATTTTTAGGACTTAGGTGCTCGTTGAAAATCCATCACCGATGCACATGGTTATGATATTTAAGGAAGAGGCCTTGAATGGAATCCTTATTTTAGCTTCCCATTCGGGCTTTCTTATCTAACGAACTCAAGTGGCATTTTAGATCTGTCAAGCATCTCATAATTAATTTTTCCTTAAATACTTCTTGTTTTTGTGTGTTTTTTATAACACTGCCTTAACAGGGCATCTCATTGTACTTGATTTTATTCAGTGTTTCTCACTTGCAAATGATATTTCCCTTCAGAAGTTCACAGTCTGGTATTTTCCTTCTTATTTTTCACTTTACTTTGTCTCCTATTACTAATAAGATGGTGATACTGAATTTCTTTATTTGAGTTATTTATATCTTCAGGCCTCTGTCTAGTATCAAGTCTGATTTGGCATTCTCCTCCTACTGAATGATGCCCAAATTAAGGAACAATTCCTGAGAACACTGGCCTGTGATGTTTCATGTTCATTTGGGATCCCAAACACTGAACAATCTGTTTAATTTTGAGTGCTGATGTAACCAGCTAAGTTCATACTTTCTGTCAAATTTGACTCAGCGGATGTTTTCCGAAGTGACTCTGTTCTAAGACTGTTTGAGGGAACACAAATAGGGAAGGAAGAATTAAAGCAACCTAGGTGGAGAGTGTAAACACGTAAGAGTTATTGACACAGTGCAATTTGATCTCTTGGTGAACTCCTGCTCCTTTGGCATCAACCCATAGAACATAAGGCATTTAACCCTCTCCTAATGACAGGGTTTTTAGTGAGCGGATGCTAAATGGAGTACAGTAACGAGGAGCCCTGATGCTAAATCTAACATAACTACTCCCGGCATTACCATCAACTACCTCTGCGCTTCAGTGGCACCTAGCCCAGGCTGCCACCAGATCCACACTACAGTCGGCTGTAGTGGTTGGCTGTGGGGCTGCCGGCCTCGCCTCACTGGAGTTTAACTCCTTAGGAACAGTGGTGGTGTCTTACTCCCTTTTGCATTCTGAGGGTCTTGCATTAACTCCGGCCTGGTAACGTTTGTTGACTGACCATGTAGATGGGAGACTGTGAATACATTTTTTTTTAATCTGCCTTTAGGCCAATTATTTAACGTAGGCCTTTGTTTCCTTATCTGTAAATTGACTTACGATAGCTGATTTACAGTATCTTTCTACTTTGAACTTTTTTTTATATTCTATATTTATTCTCAGAAATCTAGTAAAATAGTCTATTTTAACATATCCCCAAACTGGATGATGGCTCAAATGGTGCTGTCGATAATGCTGGATGACTGTTGACTTTGACGCTTTTAGCGGCAGCATCTTACCTACCATGAAGTGATAAGATGAAGATGGTAGGATTCTTCTCAATTAACTTTGCCAGCAGATGTGATAAGGAAGAACTGCACCATTTTAATCTAAATATACAATGTAGCAGCAATAGCACCTTCTCACATTTCCTATAAGTCTGTATCTTTATGTTTCTGTCATTTTTTTCTTTTTTTTTTTTTTTTTTACAATTTAAGAGTACAAAAAGAAGAATGATAATACTTAGGAAAATATAGTCCATTATTTAGCTGCATAGTCACAATTAAAGCAATCTAGTAATTATTATTTAAATTGTAAATTGTAGTAGTTATTTAGAATTTTTTTAAAAAGTTGTTTACTCAAATATATCAAGTTAAAAATATATAATGAAGAATTTTTTTCCGCATGGAATATGGCAAATATTGTTTTAAATCATGCAAAGTATCTATTTTATTTTTGGATGTATAAACCCAGAAGTTTCTTTTCCACATGATTACCCTGGAAAAGGTTAGAAACTGAAGCAGTCTATGCTAGCTCCCGAACTTCTTTCCAGTTTTACAGCATTTGTTAGCTGGCAACATCCAGAGCCAAATCTACAACTTAGATTTCAAATTTAGTAAGTGGTAAATCATTTGTAAGACCCAAAATACACAAAGCTACAGCAGTGACAATATCCTTCTCAAGTATTTCAGAAAGATCACAAGCATACTGCCAACATGTATTAATTGCTCTATAAAAAGACACACATGAAGGCATGAGCCCGAGGTCTGACGATGCCAAAACATTATTAGCATTACTGATAACTGTCAATTAACTCTGAAGCAAAAGCTGCTCGTGGAATTATATAACAATTAATAATCTTCCAGGATGTCTTCATATTTTTTAGGCGCTTTGGAGCTTTTGTTCAAATTAGAGATGTTCTTCCTCCTCTGACAGTGTGAGTGCTGAATTGGATGGGCCCATGCTGCATGGCCCTTTCCCATATGTAACAGATCAATATTTCTGCCATTAAATATATATATATATAAATCAGACCAGAAGCCTGGAACCCCATCTGGCATCTGTCTTTCACGATCTATAAAATGGGAGTAACAGTCCTGAGAAAGAGTCTACCCAGTGAAACTTCTATAAAAATAGGTTTAATTATTTTTTTTTAACTCGATGGTATCCCCAAGAAAACCCAGCACGTGAAAACCTCTCAGATTATAAGAAGTGATTATGTTTTTGAAGTTTCATATAACTACTTAAAAATAGGTATCTGATGATAATTTAAAGACATGGGAACATGGGAACACCAGGCTATCAAATGGCAAGAAAAGAATGAGACCAATTTTTAAAAATAAGGATATATAAAAATAATGGAGGAATGTGCATAAAAATGTTTACTGAAGTCATCTCTAAACTGTCACATTACTTTCTTCTATTTACCCTTCTATAATTTCTAAGTTTTCTACAATGAATGTATATTAGTTTGTAATAAAAAGTTATTTTAAAAAATCTTATAAAATAATTGATTATAGACTTTTTTCTAAATAGCTAGCTCCTCTATGCCAGCTATTTTTCAAATGATTTTATTGTCAGACTACCGTGCAAAGTGAGACATACTGTCCTTTTTTTTGAAACATACCTTCTTAATTTGTTATTGGAATCACCCCTCGCTTCTAGAGGTTTGAGAGCTGATAGTTTTCACTAAAAGACAACTAAGAACCAATAAGTAAGCAAAAAAAAAAAAAAAGCATTTGACAAAAATAAATAAGTTTTGGCGAGGATATGGAGAAACTGAAATCTTCATGCACTGATGATGGTGGGAATATAAAATGGTTTTGCTACTTTGGGAAATATTATAGAAGTTCCTCAAAAAAATAATAATAGAATTACTTATAATCCAGTAATTCCACTTCTGGGTATATATTCAAAAGAACTAAAAGCAAGGTGTCTAAGAGATCGTTGTACACCCACATTCATAGCAGCGTTATTCCCAATTGCCAAAAGGCAGAAGCAGCCCAACAGCAGAAGTCCATCGACAGATGAATGCGTGAACAGAATGTGGTCTATACATATTATTCAGCCTTAAAAAGAATAAATATTATTCAGCTGGAATATTGTTCAGCCTTAAAAAGGATGAAAATTCAGACACATGCTTCAGCACAAACTTCGAGGACATAGTGTTAAGTGAAACAAGCCAGTCACGAAAGGCCAGATATTGTATGATTCACTTACACGAGGGGCCTAGAGCAGTCAAACTCATAGAGAGAGAAAGTAGAATGGTGGTTCCAGGGCTGGAGGGAGGAGGAAATGAAGAGGGTTTATTGTTTAATGATGGGTAGAGGGTTTCAGGTCTGAAAAATGAGTTTTCTGCAGATGGATGGTGACGAAGGTCGCTCAGTGGTGTGACTACTTAATGCGACTAAACTGTACACTTAAACATGAGTAAAATGGTAAGTTGTATGTCACGTATTTTACCACAATGAAAAAGAATAACCAAAAAAGAGTCATTTATGTTGTTTTAAAAATCAGCGTACGAAAACTCAGGCACAGAATCCATTTGAGGGCTGGGGCCAGCCCTGAGGATGTGTTCAGTCTTATTTACGAGCCAGTTCTGAGAAGTTTGACAGTCTGCTCCCCGGCTCTAAACAAATTAAAGTCAGCCAGATAGAAAGGGAAAGGCCTCAAGAGGCAGCTAGGAGTGTGACAGCTTGGCAAACGTCCACCTATAAACAGAGGGGAGGGTGGCAGGGGCTTGTGGGGGCAGGAGAGATGCCCCACACATGGGAGAAGTCTCCATTCAACATGAAATATTAACGGAGCTTCAGTCGTGAGAACCCGGAGCCGCATCCAGGTAAGTTAGAGAGAATACGTTTAGAAAGTCTGAGAAACAAGAACAGAGCTTCAGCATGTGCACTCCGGGTTCTCAGAGGCACCAGTGTTCTTACCTGGGAAAGTCACCAGCATCCGCCCACACCGAGGAGTTCATTCTCCTGCCCGCGCTAGACAAAGGCGGCCTTCTGTGTCCCCATGCCAGCAGTCACTTGAGCAACCCCACCCGGAGGCCGGCGCCCTCGCCTTGGTTACAATCTCTCCCACAAGGCTTCACTCATCAGTGCTTGCTCCCGGGCTTCCTTCCCAGGCAGGTGCCTCTGCTCTCCCACCTGCGACACACCTGTTGCTCCTTCTGCAAAACCCACCTGCCCTGGAGCGCGGGAGGGTGCAGCTGAGGTGCTGGGCTCCTTGGAGCTTGGGGGCTTCTTGGGGGCAGCATGGGTGGTCCTTAAGGGAGGGAGTCGTGGACACGTTGCGATCACGGCCTTGTCACTCAGCCCTGGCACTGAAAGGGAACCCTGTCCTTTCTCCCTTCCTCTCTGCTTGGGCCACAGATCGTTAAGTGCGGTCTACGCATTGTCTTTTAAGAAGAACTAAACATCACGTTGGGCTGGTCCCTCAGTGATCCAGAAGCAGGGAGATATCACCCCATTTGGGACCGGGTGACCTTCTTCGAGAAAGCAGTTTTGAAGCACTTGGGGCGAAATGACCAGCTTTACTTCACGAAATGTGGTGGCACAGGCTGGCTGGAGGAGAGAGAGAGAGAGAGGAGAGAGGGAGGGAGGGAGGGGGGAGAGAGAGATGGAGGGGGAGGACATCCAGGTGTGCTTAAATATAGCTTGTGAGGTTTGGAAAGCTGTGTTCAGACTGACAGGCGGTTGATTCCCCCCAGTCAGCCTCCTGGGGCAGGTGCTTCTGGACAGCTCAGAGCAGCTTTGCTTCATCAGTTTTAAATTAAGTTCACTTTTCTTTGTCAACCCAGAAACAAAACTACAAACGTGGTTCCGCTTGAAAACGGGTACGATGGTCGATTTTAGGTCACGTGTGTTAGCACACACACACACACACAAATGTAACGTCTGCTGAGAGAAAGGACAGGGACCCCTAGTGACGTTTGCTTTTTGTTTCCAAAGGCCTAACTCGTGGCCGATTCAAATTCTGACCGCAGCATGAGAAATCAAAGACAAGTGCTTACTAGTTCTCTGGAACATCCTGCTTTGTTCCGCTGCTTATAGGACTGGCTTAGCCAGTAAATTATTTCTTTATTTCTCACTCACAAACCAATGGGAATTATACGCAGAGAAGCAGGATTTGGACATTTAGGGGAAAGTATAATGCACGGGTAACCTGAACTCTGGCGAGAATTCTTTGGCAATTCAGGAAACTGCTAGTTACTTTTGTCCCTCCTTGGAAAGTGTCTAAGTTTTCAAAATGCTCAGGTGTCCTCAGACTCTCAGAAAAGTACCATACACTGCACCACATGCCCCCCTATAGATTCATTTGTCTTCAAAGGCAAATAACACGGATGGAACCCCCCAAACTCCACTATTTAAAACGCCTGGACACGCTGGGCTGCAGAACAAGCAATGGAAGCAAACGCTTGACTTAATTATAATATTTGGTCCCCCACGCCTACCCTTGTTTGAAGGCGAGGTTGCCGCGTTCAGGGGACTGACTGCTTCAACAATGAACCATTCATTCACTTGTGATTGCACCAGAAGGAGAGTCGTTTTTTTGAAGCAAGAAATTAGCATTGGAGTTGGCGCTGTTAACTGAATCAATCCCAAATGCGGCCACCCAATATCGTAAAAACAAAAATCAAATAAATACGCAAGCCTCGGCAATAATAAAGCGATGACCCAGGAGATGAGTCGAGTTCATGTCTGCCACCCCCATGATCTGGAGCATGACTTCATTGGTACAAGGTCCACGTGGTTCCAGTGTGGCTTCGACGACACTGTCCTCGGGAGTAGCTTCGGGCTCTGCTTCCCGAAGCTCAGGGCTTCTCATATTGGGTATCTCGGAGTCTGCTGTTCTGGAGAAAAACTTTCGAGTTGACATCAAACCGAGCCCACGAGAGCATGGAGGGCGAATGGACAGCCAGAGCTCTGGGCCCACTCTCCTGTCTCAGCCGGGGCGGCCTTTTCGTGTTACTTTTTAAAAATAGAATCCTGTGTCGGGAGTCATTTTTCCAAATGCACCTTCTGTTTTGAAAATCCGAAAACCACTGCAGCAGCTCACCTGGAAGCCAAGGTCCTTAGAACAGCGAGTTGTCACAGGGGCTCAGAGAACTGAGCCCAAGTGACGAGCCCGAGGTCACAGCGATCAGGGGCACAGCCAGGACTAGAATCCAGGTGCTCCTGAAGTTCAGAGAGGAAGGCCAGGCTGGTGTTTGCTGATAGTTCATTTTTCCTTCAAATGGACATGTAACTCGTAACAATTGTTTTTTTTTTTTTCCTCCTTCCCATGACATTTCTGATGGCCATTGAAGGACCCACGATTCCCTCTGTCCCAGCTGGTCGCGTCTTCTGGCTCTTTCTTGTAGTAAACTGTGGTTGTCTCCCCAAATCTGTGTCCCCTTCTCCCATAGTAGCGGAGTTTCAGCCCACACCCCCCACATGCAACTAGAGGCCTCATTCCCCAGCCCCCCTAGGGCTCAAAATGGCTATAGGACCGTGTCCTCAGCAACGGACTGTGAGCGCCAGTGATGTGTGTAATCCCCACACCACCTGCCTAAAAAGAAACAGCTTATCCAGGACTTTCCTTTCTCTCTTTCACTCTCCCACAGGCCGAGCGCTCACGCGGTGGGGACCCTGTACCCCTCAGGCAGACAAGGACAGCTCTGGGGGAAGGTAGAGAAGCAGACCGAAAAGGCCTGGGTCCCCGAGGGCCTGCACGAAGCTCGGTTGCTCCGCCGGTGGGGACAGCTCACCTCCAGGTTTCTCTAAGGGTCTAGAGTCGAACGCCAGCAAGGGGCCTGCAACCTCGTTCTGTGATTGAATCGGTAGATCCGAGAAATTGAGCTGAGAGAAGTCTCAGGGACAGGACGGGGCGGAAGGAGGGACCCGGGCCAGGCCCGGTTTGCTGGAAGCAACCTGCTTGGGGTGTCCAGCAAGTCTGTCTCTTCTGACTCTCCTGACTGGAATCTCTTCTTTGGGGCCCCTTGGCGTGGTCCCACCTCCTTTGCGTAGAGAGAAGGACACTGAGCCCCAGTCACTTGTCTGGGTCTCGTGGTGATTTCGTGGCGAAGCTGGGACTGGAATCCGGGGACCCCCTGAGGTGTAAGCTGTGTCGGTGCAACCTGACAAAACGTGCGCTCCCGTTTTCCAGCTTAGACTGAGTCGACCACGTGGGTGCAGAAACGAATAGTCGTGTCGTCTCCTGATGTTTGTCCTCGTGGCCCTGCACAGAGGCCCACCTGCCTGGAGCCTCTCTCCCAGAGCCTAGGCCTCACCTGGGGGCCCCCTTCTCCAGCGCCTGGCATGCACCCAGCGGCCCCAGCTTTCTGTCTGACCTTACGCCTTGGCTTCTTTCCTCTCTTTGTCCAGCCCTGGCACAGCGTGGAAGCAGGGAGTGGGCAGAAACCCGTCGGCTGTCGGCTCCCAAGACACCAAGACAAACAGGACCGATCTCTTTTAAGTACGATCTTACGACATCCAGGAATAAATGAGGGACAAGTCAAAGGCTGGAGAGCCGAGAAAGGCCAACTCTCGCCTGGAGACACTTGGAGCCAGGTGGTCAGAATGAATGACCTCAGGGAGGAGATGAAAGTCTCATAAGAGAGCGCCTGCCGCACCGTTCATACTTTTTTGCCTGTCAACACCTCTCGGCTGAAAAGAAATAAGAAAACCGAACTTGAGCTTCACTCTGGAGCTTGGTAAGATCAAGCAGGAATCTCACATTCGGTCATTGCCTTCCCGATTTCGCCCCCTTCCCCCCTTTCCTCTCTTTGAATTCAGATTACTTAGCAGACAAGGGTTCCAGCTAAACATCGATGCTCATTTTTTCCGAGTTACCTATGATGTCATTTACCGTGTTCCCGTGTCTCCGGAGTCGGCACTGCACAGGCTCAGGCCTGGAGATCACACTCGCAGGATAAAACCGCGGTTCGCACGCGGCCGCTTCCCGGGCTTGCGGGATGGCTGGGGCCTGCGGACTAGACTTTTCCAAGCGGCTGTTCGTCCAGGTTGCTGCTGCCCTTCCCCATGGCCCTCCATCCGGGCATCTCAGCTGGATTCTAGCCAAGCATTGACGCTCACACCTCCCCAAGGAGGTTACTGTGTTTTCGACAGCAGGAAACTGAGGCCCCAGCTAACGAACCTTTTGAGTCAATGGGGAAGTTTCCAGCTAAGTTAGGAATAAAATTTACTTTGTGAGAAAAATAGGAACATACATTTTTATCCGTTTTTTTTTTGGGGGGGGGTCGGGGGAAGGGTAAGGGAGGCAGACACCAAAAAAGGCTATCAACATGCCGAGGGTTAAACCTGTGGGCGAAATGAATTCAGTGGTTCAGCTCAGGACAGAACCTATTGGGAATGAATAATAGAAAACCAGGACTCTCCCTAGGCTTCATAGCTCCAGCAAATTTGCGGATTCGGGTGAACCAAGGCTGGAATTCCAGGACTCAAGTTGCCCAAGTGTGGCAGACCAGAGGATGGGGGTGGGGGTCTGTCGATTGGATGGAAGATCTTCAGCGTCAGCATTCCTGTTCGACTGTATTCAACATTTTTCTTTTATGTAAATAACCTTCTCTCCATTCTTATGTTGATAAGGAGCCCAGGGACTGCATGGAAAGGAGGAGGGAAAAGTCTGTGTCCACTTGGGACTGGATGCGGCCACCAGTTGGCACTAAGAGACACTGCACACCTCAGGCTGGAGAGACGACAAAGCAATGACCGCATCATGCATCTGTCACGCGATCCATGAGCTGTCATGCGTCCCCAGCTGGCTGTGTCGGATGCTCCATCTCCCCAGTGACCTGGAGGGCAGGGACGCCCTTACTACAGTGCTTCTGCGACTCCCGTGGTGCATTACGTCAGTGATGCTATCAGCCAGGGGTCCACTTGGGAAGCAGAACGCCCGTAAGTACTACAGGACACGTTAGACGATCGTGGGAGACCCTGGGGAAGGAGGGGTGCCTGATGGCGAGTGAGAGGATCCGTCCCTCACCAGCTGCTGTGAATGGACCAGGCGAAGCTCGCCCAGGAGTGTGGACAGCCAGGCGCGGGCCGCCGCTGGAGGGGACTGCGCGAGCAGAGCTGCTGGAGACGGCCATGGGAAACGGTGGCCTTCGCTGGTGGCGGGCCCGGGGCCACAGTGGGTGGTGGGACCCGCAGGCAGAAAGAATTGCTGGGGAAAGTAGAATGGTGGTTGCCGGGGCTGGGGGAAGGGTAAAATGGGGAGGAATTAGTCAAAGGGTGCAAAGTTCCACTAAACGAGATGAGTAAGTCCTAGAGATGCCCTGGGCAGCTCAGCGCCGGTAGAGATGGGCACTGTATTGTGTCCTCAGAGGGTCGCTGAGATCTCGGTTTAGTATTTTGGTCGCACACAAATAATATTAATAATAATAATAATAATAATAATAATATTAGTAAACAAAGTGGGAGGAGACTTTTGGAGGTGGTGGATGTTTCTATGGCATGGACTGCGGTGATGACTTCATGGACGTGCACTTACCTCCAAGGTCACCAAGTCGTGTACATTAAAACCGTACAGCTTTTTGTATGTCAGTCAGATCTCAATAAAGTGTTTTTAAAAAAAAAGGAAGGAAGGAAGGAAGGAAGGAAGGAAGGAAGGAAGGAAGGAAGGAAGGAAGGAAGGAAGGAACTTCTGGACGTGGAATGTGGAAAAGCAAGAACAAGCTGGAAACCACCTGCGTCCGTCCGGCACCACGTCAGGCCACAATGACAGCCACAGAGTGGTGGCTGGTGCTTTGCTTCCACTTTCCAAGTCTTGTCCCATTTCCTCCACCAACCCTAACTCTAACCACACAGAGGAGGGGATCCTGGGAAGCGCAGTTCCAGTTAAGCCACGTTGGCGCAGTACAGCACGCGTTCCTCATGGCCTCGCGATAGTCACTCCGCTCGGTTTCTAGGGGAGGCTCTGGTGGGAGTTAGGACATCTAGGAATCCTGGTCACGGTTCCACCTCCAAAACCGTGTCCTTGGCTGAGCCGATTAATTTCTCCGCTCGGCAGGTCCTCAAGAGGTGTCTGTTTAGAGCTGTCTTCTGGCCGAAGCATGGGTTTGAGAATCAGAAATTCCGGCTCTTTTTTCTCTAGCTCGAACCTGGGGGTGCTACGGAATCTTTGGAGCACGTCGTTAGACCGTTTGCTGTCCACATATACTCCTGTGCCGAAAACAAGATGATAACTATCCCGCGACAGTAACTTCCCGGCACTAGCCCAGCCCCTCAACGAAACGGAGGCCCTGAGCTTCACTTCCAGGCCTTGCTTTCCCATCTCCTTCCTGAGACAATAGATAAGATGACGCCAGAAGTCCCGAAGCCAGCAGACCCGCCCCGTCTCACCTCACGCTGGAGCTACGGCGTTTGCTTCCTTGAAGGATGCCCCAGCAAACACAGAAAAGCATTTTTTTTTCCAGGTTCTAACCTCATCATCTGCAAAGTGATAAAGGGAGACCTGTCTTGCTCCATCCCCTGGCAATGGTGACAGGGAGTCGAAGAAACCCACCGGAGAGGGACCCAGGCCAGGGTGAGGATGGCCGGGTCTGACCCAAGCCGACGCTCTCTCGCTGCACCGACCACTTTCTACAGAAGTGGGGGCGAATCGAGCCCGGCCCGCCGCCCCCTCCCGAGACCACAGCTCTGAAGAACACAAAACACAGACTTCACAAACCTCACCGCTTGGATGGGGAGGGTCAATCCTGTTTCTCCCACAGTCATTCACGAGCAACAAGTGCCTTTCGGGGCCTAAGAACTCCAGCGTCTTCCCTGAATACGCACGTACCGTCCGGGCAGTAAATGGTCCAGCTCTTTCTATCTGACGTTCTTAAGTGTTGACCAGACCCACTAAGAAAGGGGAACATGTGTCCTGTGAACAGAAAGTGACATCTCTTGCCTTCACAGGTGACAGGGCCCAGAGCAGCGTTTTTCATCCTCAGCTTCCCCCTGTGAGCCCGAGTTTATTTATAAAGGCGAAGCCTTGGGCTGCACCATCCGCATTCTCTCTCGTGTCTCTCTCTGTGCAGGTTCCAGAGCCATCCTTCAGTTCGGCAAGCTGGCTGATAGACAGTAAGTGAGGTCCGAACGTTCATATAGAGTCAAGGGTGAGCAGATTCAGTGCTCCCAAAGCCTGGCATAAAAATAGCACTACAAATATTTCCAGATAAAAATAATCAGTCCCAAGGTCCGTGATTCGTTTCTCCCTTTTTTTAACTGGGAGACGACGTGACGTACAGCATTCGGGTCCTGTGTCATGTGTGTGGTGTTTACATAGTAACCCAAACTCCGGATAAATATTTAGGCCGTTACAAAACTTCCACCTGGCCCCAAACTTGGAATAACCCAAAAGCAAACCGAGCACCCCATGTGGGGCAGTTGTAAATCTCCAGTTGTCAAGGTGACTTGGCTATCGAAAGGAAAGGGGCGAGCTGGAATGGCTCCCATATGTTTGTCACTAGCGGAGGGAGGAGGGGAGGACAGCAGCCGGGGCCGCCATGGCCCGTCTTCCCTGAGTGTCCCGCCAGTCTGGTAACGTGCAGAGACAGCATCATTTTGCACTTGTCAGCTGTTGCCCGGCGGACACCTGCATAATAAATGAATAATAGGCTCCATGGGGCTCTTCTTACACTAAAAAATTCAGTGCAGATGGTTCTGGCCAGTTCTCTACCCCATCCTATCTCATGGTCACTACTGGACGTGCATGTGTTCCCCCAGGCCACAGAAAAGGGTCTGGCCGCTCTGAAGACAGAGCTGAGGCCCAAACTTAGAGATTCAGCCTTTCGGAGCACGACGTAAAGAATCCATGTTAGAAACCTGGAAGCGAGGTCATCTAGAGAAGCAATCAGGGCCCGCGGGGTGGAGGGTGAAGGAAAAGAAGGTTCTCGCAAGGGCTGTTCCTCCGAATACGTAAAGACCCCCAGGTGCACATTTTAAACTGGGAATCATTTGAGGAATTGGAGGAGAGAGAGAGGTAGTCAGCAAAGGATGCTCCCGGCCTCGTGTGCATTACAAGGTGCTGTCATTTGGGGCCAACGACCTCTGTGTGTGTGTCTGGTGCCGCTGAGTTGGCTCCGACTCCTCGCTGCCACACGAATGAGTGACGTCCACAGTGTCCTGTCGTCAGTAGCCCTGCTCAGGCCCTATAGACTCATGCTCACGGCTTCCTTCATGGAGTCGATCCATCCCTCTTGGGCCTTCCTCCTTTCCTGCTGCCTTGCATTTTAAGAGGCATCGTTGTCTTTTCCAGGGAACCCCGCCTCCTCACGATGGAACCAAAGTCACGCAGCTTCAGTTCCGTCGTTTTTGCCTCCAGCCACGTTTCAGGTTAAATTTGCTCTAAGACCCACTGGTCCGTCTTTCTGGTGGCCCTGGGTCCCCACTGAGCTCTCCTCCATCATCGAATTTCAAGAAAATCAGTGATCTATCAGATGATAATCGTAACTATGGTTACTTCACAAGGTTGTGAGAAATTAACCCAACACAGAAGTTGCTCAGCACAACGTCAGGCACAAAGTAGGTGGTAATCAGCATTTGCTACTATTTTATTATTATTATTATTATTATTATTATTATTATTATTATTACCACCCAGCCTCTGAGACACTGCTCACTACCCGCACCGCAAGGAAAGAGTTTCCTACGGGACTGACTTAGCTGGAACCAGCAGAAAAACTGAGCGGGCGACCTTCACAAGGGGCTTTGATGTGGAGGAAGACTGTTTGTGGTTCTTTTGTCTGGAAGCTCTGGCCTGGGGCATCGCCAGTTTCTCCCTACCCAGGAGAGAGAGCCCTACCCCGGCTGCAGCTAAGCAAGCAGCAGCCAGGCTTCCTGGGAGTGGAGGCTGTCGGGGCCTCTCGAACAGTTCGAAGCGTTTCTCGAAGCTTTGCTAGTGGGGCAAGGAATGGAAGCTGAAATAGCCCCCGCCAGGGCCGATGGCTGACAGCTGTGGCAATGGCAGCTGCTGCGACCCACGTCACCGCACCTGACCCCAGGCATGGGGATCCCTGACAAACGGTCTTGAGAGTCTCCCATTTTTCATTCGTCTGAAAGCCAAAGGGAGGTGAAAGGGAGCAAGATGCTCTCTCTTCCCCAACAATGGCACCCTGTCTACACGGCCGTATCCCGCCTCCTGTCATCCCTCTTCTTGCCACGGAATCCGCAAAGCTGGAGGGGGACAGGGAGAGCTTCCATGCTTTGGAGCTACGAGAGAATTGTTCTTTTATCCGGTTTCCATTTTGAAAGTCAGGTCAATATCCAAACAGAATTTTACACCTGGGACTATCTGAACGAGGTTTTGAACACTGAATAGCACGTGAGCAGGAGCACTGAAGCAAGCTGCCGTGTATTAAGCGTATGCGACATGCCTGGCAGTATTAGGGGAGCTTTGTACTATTATTTGTTTCATCTTCTAAGTATATTCTAATACCGATTTTACACAGCCGGTGAGTGGCAAAGGCTGACTCAGTCTTGTCTATAGACAGCTGCCTGGTTTTTCAAGGATCTTCTTGAGGCCTTCTCTTTTTCTTCTAAAAAAAATGATTTCTAAAGTTTTCTGGTTATAAAAACAATGCATACTCATATTAGAAAATTCAAAATCCAGGAGATGCATAAAACGTAGCGATCTGACTACCCAATAGGTTGTTAACTTGCAATTTTTTCCCAGTGAGTTTTTCTGTGCATATACGTATAATATTCTTTTTTTTTTTTTTCTCAAAACTGGGATCTGAAAAAACTTTTCAGACTTTCCAAAGACGTTTAAATGTCCTTGAAATACGAGAAAGCCCATTTTACCCAGTAAAGTTCGAATGGGCTTCTCGAGTTCAAATAGAGTTCAGAAAACTGGTGACGTCATTTCAAAGAGGGGACTGAATTTGGCGAAATGCCTCTCTCCGCCCTGACAGGGAGTCGAAGTGCCTGGTCATTTGTTTCCCTGGCAGTGGGACCACTTCTCCGTGCTGACCAATGGCTCTCAGCGTCATTAGGAGTTCTGAGACCTCGTTAGGCCTCCATCATGCTCCAGACGCTACAAAAGTTAGCGACTGAAAATGAGCATACATGGAAGTCTTCAGCTGCTGCCTCAAGGTCACGGGTGTTTCGGCTTCATGCTCTTCATTCGGAGCCTCAGCCAGACCCCGTCAGCGGGATTCCGCCCTCGTTACAAACCGAAGAGTCTTCATTATGCATATATTTTAGCATTTTGTATTTTCACTTGGCCCACCCCAATGGTGTCCCTTTGAAACATCTTCCCTTCGATAGGTGGCCCTTCATGGGGTCCTTTAGCAATGGTGAGAGCGTTTACTGTTTTGATTCTATCTTTGCCCTTGAGATGCCAACAGCAGCATCCTGGATTCCTACTTCGTCTGATCAAATGGAATTATTTGCAGTAGAGGCTGCTTTGCCTGAAAGGCAACTTATCATCTTAAAAAGCCCTGGACGTGGTAGCCATGCGGGCCTCTCGACGGCGTGTGTCTCGCATTGCAGTGTCTTCTCCGCCCAGAAGACTGACTACCTTCGCATTCACCCTTCCTGCTCCTGTGTGTCCGAAAAGATAAATGAACGGCTTCGGCGCCGCATATAGCAACTGCAGCATGCATCATCCTTGACAGCCCCATCCTGAACTTCATCCCTGAGCGGTGTTCAAGCCGTTCCTATGGGTTCTCAGCAGAGTTCGACAGTGCGGAGGGACCTGAGGAGCAGGCAGCAACAGGGGCCAGCCGTGTGTGCCCTCCCACGGCCCTCCACGCTGCCCTACGCCACCCCGTCCAGCATTTTCACATATTTGCTTAAAGATGGAATGCACAGTCCAGTTCGCTGGAACCCTGTGGGATAAACATGGGGAAAATGTGGGAGCTATGTCAGGAACCACAGCGGCTTTGCGCCCTGTGTAATTCGAAGACAAGATTCCTTAGCTGTGTGTCACTCACCGCTGTCGCCCAATATTTCGTAACCATCCATTCTTTGCCAGTGCCCGCATGCAAAGATGGGTTTGTATTAAAAAATAAATGAGAACAGCACATTCTGATGGGGTGTAGTGTATCAGCGTTTTCCACCCGAAGCCTCGTTCGTTGCCTGTCCTTCCCCTTTTAGGAAACAAAGGACACAGAGAATAACTACTTATCCTGTTACAGCTCCCGAGGAGAAGGGTGACAGGATGTCAGAAATGAAAGAAAAGCCTTTATCCTTTTGAAATAATATCTCAATGTCCAAAGATGGGAACAGCCACAGGGGGGAGAACACTGTGCTATGCAGTTTGATCTGATTTCGTGGACCATCCATTTCCAGTTGGAAAACTCAATTATTTTCAACTGTGAGAGTCAGAAGACCGACCTTAGAGTGGCTTCAACATATAGAGATTTATTTTTCTCACTTAATGAGAAGACTGGATGTGGGCAGTCCAGGCCAGGTCACAAAGGACTCGAGTTCTCCTTTCTGTTCCACCAACCGTGCCTTGTTGAATTTCCTCCTTGTGTTTGTCGCCTGGTGGGGACAAGGTAGCTGCACCACCACCAGGACTCATTCTGGAGGCGGGAAGAAGGGGACAGGGCCATGCTAGCCAGACAGCCTCCTTGCATCTGAAAAGCAAAAGGTTTCTCTGAACCCGGAGCAGATTTCTGCTGTCCTCTCATTGTTCGGAACTGCGTTGCATCCTCGCTCTCAATAAGCTTGAAAAATGAGTTTTTGTTGGGAGAACTGCTGCCTGGAAAGAAAAAGTGTGAGCACAGAAGAGGAAGGAATGGGTGCAATTTAGTCTTTAAGACCCTGCGTAGAGGATGGTGGAGCTGAGAGAAAGGCCTGGAAGGAGAACATGTGACCTCTTTGGAGGTATAAGTGACTGTCACATGCTGTGTTCTTGCAGGCACGGGCGTCACAAGCAGCCCTTGCTCTGTGAGCGAGTCCCAGACTTCTTGTTCACATGTGAAAATTTCTGTACTGAATGGTTAATTTCTCATTACGGATATTATGAGAACTTACCATACTTAAATTAATGGGAAAGGAAAAATGCTATTTTTAAAAGCGAAGTCTGACCGTTTCTCCACCCTGCTTAAAACCCTTTAGGAGCTTAAAACTCTTCAGGAACTTAAAACCCTTCCATAGCTCTTAAGATAAAATGTAGAGTCTTTTGGCATGACCTTTAGAGTCCTGAAAGACAGTCTCCATTCCTTTCAGCAGCTTCTTATCTGTCTCTCTGCCTCAGGACCTTTGCATACGCCCTTTCTGCTGCCCAGAACCCTCTTCCCCTACTCTAGGCCTAGGACCCCCTGCTTATTGTTCAGCTCCAGGATAAAAAGAGTTCCTAGAAAAGCATCCCCTGACCTGTCAGGCTAGCTTAGGGCACCCTGATATAAACTCCAAGTATTCTAATCTTCCTGGAATTTATCTAAAAAATTAATTAATTTACTGCGAATGGTTTCAAGCCTGCTTCCCCTGCTAGAATGTTAGCTTTGTGAAGGTCCCAGTAGTCTTGTCTACTGCACCTGGCTTACTGCCTGTTGTGCCATAAGCACTTAACAAACGTTTATCAAACAAATGAAAAAGAATTAGAAAAGCCCCCAAATCAATTTGCCGTTAATACGCGTTCGCGCCACTCGGAATGGAGCCTGCTCACTGGTGCTGGTCTGCAGAGTGTTCACCGTTAATCTGCAAAGCATGGAAATTGAAAGTCAGCATGTAGAGACTTTTCTAGCAATTTTAAAAACGTTGTCAGTCAATTTTAAAAATAAAGGAATCCTACTAGTTCTTCGACACAGATCAGTAGAGAAGCACTGCTGGTTGGTTAGATCCTACAATCTGTCACTCCACTGGTAAAATGTAAACATTTCTAAAGCTACGAGAGCATCGAAGCCAATGTCAGCAGTGGTCAGAAGCTAGCAAGCAGGTCACATGAAGCTCCCGCAAGAGGGAGGCCGTACGGACCCCTCCACCTCCCGAGCAGAATCCTGTCTCCTTGACTCCACAGCAAGTTGTTAAACATTATTTAATTTATTTGTGCCCAAGGGTAAATGGGGATACTAATAGGACCTATTTTGCAGTGTTGTTGAGAAAGGTTGAGCTGGGCCATTGGATGCAAAGCATTTTCACTGTATGAGTTTCTGACGTACTTGCAATACATGAGAGAACCATTTTGCACAAAATAAGAGAGGATTTTGAAAAAGAAATAGAACATGGTTTTGATTAAAATAACCTTTGAGATATAAAAGCATACTGCACAGAGATTGCTATCAAAGGACACAGAACAAACTGCCCGCTGGGTGGACGTAAGCTTGTGTGTGCCTGGGGCAGGCTGAGACCTGGCTCTGACCTCAGATCAAGGAAAATATTTGCACGGCAGAGCTGGTATATTCGTGCATGGCTCCTATGTAGGAAAACTTGCAAACCCGACAGTCAGAAAGGAGGATGATGGATTTCTTTTACTTGAATATTCTCCTTCAGCTCAGAGTAGATGCCTGAAATTCCACCAAGTAGGGCTGTATCTTCTGAGCTGAAGGCTTTAATGTAAAATGGAAGTACAGCCTGTAGGTTGCAGTTTAAGCTCTTGACAGTCATTTACACTTTAGTATGAATAAAAAAGTCTGAAGACAGCTTGGACAGGGGCCCTCTGTTCATATCTTACTCTGACACTTGCTCCCTAACTCCAGTTCCTCTGTTGCAAATTTGGCCCATTATACACAGTTTAGCTTAGCTCATGCCTTAGACTGGAACACGTCCTGGCTGTCCAGCTTCACGCTTCTCCCACTTCCCTGATAGAAAGTATAAACTACGCCACATTATTCAACACTGACTTAGGTTCTCCCATCCACCCTTCCGTACAGTTTCATGTGTGTTTACCTGAAGTGCATGTCTGAGTTCAGGGACTACATCTTCCCCTTTTCAGTCTCCCCTCCTTCCCCAGCACAGGGCCGCACAAGAAACTCTTCTTGGATGATGGGGAAGGTGAATCAGAAAACCCAGGACGTCTGTGTTCGTGGAGTGTAGGGGTAAGCCGTGGATTTCAGGCTGAAGGAGGTCATTCGTGACCTTAAAGAGAGCATTTTCAGTGGGGAATTGAAGAAAGGGCAAAGAGAAAGGAGCAAGAGGCGGGCAAAAACAATGGAGGTGAAAAGTATAACAGAAAGTCCTTTTTTCTCCTCTTTTTTGCTTCCTCTTTATTTTTTTTCTTTCCGTTTTATTGAGATATAATCAACATACGGCACTGTGTAAATTTTAGGTGTACAGCATAGTGGCTTGACTTCCAGATATTGTGAAATGATTACCATGATAAGTTTAGCAAACATGCATTACCTCATATAAATACAAAAAAAATGTTTTAAGTTTTGCTTTGTTTTATCGGCGATCAGAACTCTTAGGATCTATTCTCTTAGCCGCTCCCAGAGATATCAGACAGCAGCGTTAACTCCAGTCACTGCTGAATGTCCCATCTCCAGCACTTACTCATCTTACAGCTGGAAGTTTGTACCTTTTGACCACTTTCCTCCAGTTCCCTCAGCCCCCAGTCCCTGCCTCTCGTAACCACAAATCTGGTCCCTTTTTCTATGAGTTTGGGGATTTTTTGTAGATTGTACATATAAGTGAGATTATACAGTATTTCTCTTTTTCTGATTTATTTTACTTCGCATAATAACCACGAGGACCACCCATGTTGTCGTGAATGACAAGATTTCCTTCTTATTATGGTTGAATAATATTCCATTATATAATTAATTAATTAATTAATATAATTAATATGATTGAGATGATTGAGATGATTGAGATGATTAATATAATATAATATAATTAACATAATATAATATAATATGATACAATACAATACAATACAACATAATTGATATAATTAATATAATTGATATAATTGAGATAATTAATATAATTAATATAATTGAGATAATTAATATAATTTAATCAATATAATATAATGTCATGTCATGTAATATAATATAATATAATATAAATCACATTTTATTTATCCATTCGTCTGTCAATGGACACTTAGGCTGTTTCCATGCCTTGGCCATTGTAAACAAGGCTGCAGTGAACATGAACGGACGTGCGGACATCTCTTCAACACACCGGTTTTGTTTCCTTCCGATAAAGTCCCAGGAGTAGAGTAGCTGGTTATACAGAAGTTTTATTTTTCGCTTTTTTGAGGAGCCTCCATACTGTTTCCCGTAGTGGCTGTACCAAGTTACATTCCCATCAACAGTGCGCAAGGGCTCCCTTTTCTCCACATTCTCACCTAAATTTGTTTCTTGTCTTTTTGATGATAAAGTCTTTTTTTTTTAAAGTTTGTCGGTAAAGAAAGGTGAGGGGACAGCTATCAGGGGGGCATGGGAAGATGTTTTCAGGGTAGAAGAGACCTGAGCTTATGTGTTTGCAGAATGAACGGGACCCCAGGGAGGAGGCATTTGTAGGTGAGGAGAGCAGAGATAGTTGGTGCATTACAGTCCCCAAAAGGCATGAGGTCAGCTGTCCCGATAGAGAGGTTAATCTTGGCTAGAAAGAGGGGTCCTCCTGTTCGGGGACGGAAGGGAAGGAAAAGTGGGTGAGTGGGGACACTGAAATGCCGAGAGGCGGACAGGGCAGGGAGCTGGCAGATTTGATCCTGGAAAACAGGAATTCAGGTTCTCCTGCAAGGGAAGGCCGCCCCCCCTTTCTTACCCACGTCCCAGAGTTTGAGGCTTGAGGAGAGTGGAAAGAACGTTTGTCGTAGGTGCCAGGATGTCAGCGAAGAGGGGCTTACAAAGGACCCGGTTTCAGCGACTGCTGGGGATGTGCGATAGACCGAGAAAGAATTAAAGTCACTGATTCATTCAGCAGTTTCGTACCCAGAGCCCACCATGTGCCGGGCGGTACCTAAAGCCTTAGGGATATGAAAGAGATGCCGTCCCGGCCTCCAGGATGGGTAGACTGGAAGGGGAACAGACAGGATACGATAGGGGAACGTGTGCGGGCTGTGGGGAGATGGCTCCGATTTTGATAGAGAACTAAACTCTGCAAAGCTTGGTCCAGGCAGAATAAGTGACAGCATCAAAGGGCCAAAGGCAAGAAAAAAACTGGCATTTCTGGAAATTAAAAGTGGAGCAGTGTGGCTGGATGAAGAGAAGGTGGCGATGAGGGGGAAAGGCTGGAGGTTGGAGGGGACGCAGGGGGAGCAGATCACAGGGAGCCGAATCTGTCCCCACAGGCCACCCCCTCCTCCCCGCCCCAACATGCTCCAGAGTCTGGTTTTTCTCCTGTGGAAGGGAGGGAGGCAGTTTGGAAACAAAAAGGCCAGTTACAAGTAGTGACAGTGGAAATAAACAGAAGCGAATAGACTTGGGGGATTTATAGGAGGCCTGATTGTTAGTCGATTGGAACAGGGAGAAAGGAAAGCGGGCTCTCAAGTTTCCAGCTTGGGCAGCTGGGCAGAGGGCGGTGCCATGCACTGAACCGGGAAACAGAGGGAAGAACTAGCTACGGGGGGGAGATGAGCTTATTCTGAACATGTCGGCTTTGAGGGGCCTGTGGGAATTAAGTGCACAGGGCTGTTTGCATCTGGAGCCCAGATGGGGGATCGGGGCCGGAGCATTGGATGGTAACAGAAGCCATGGTCGTCGGTAGGAACCGAGGGATGGGGAGAGGGAGAAGAGAATGAGACTGAGGCCAGAAGAGGACAGAACACGGCCATTTAGGGAAGGGAGAGGCTGGAGAACGTAGACATTAAAGACTAGAGGGTATGCTGTTACCAGGAAAGTCGAGGGAAGAAAAAGCATTTCGCAGAAGGGACCATCGACAACGTCGGGAGCTGCCGGGAAGCCAAGGAAGACTGGAGACTGTGGTCGGCTCTAGTGTCAGCGAGATTTCTTCTATGGTCTTGGGAAAACCGGCTCAAGGCAGGAGGAAAGGCAGTGACATGGACCGCTCTTTAAAGAGGACGGAGTAAAGGAGACGACGGAACGACAGAAGGAGGGGACACGGGTCCAGGGAAGTTGGAGATTTCAGGGTCATTTTCAAACATCGAAGGAAATCGGATTTGTTTGCACGCTGCTGTGTCGGAGCCTGAAGAACAAAGGTCGAAGGCACAGGGAGAGTGAACAACTGATGAGAACGGATCTCCTGAGGGCGCCAGACGGAACCCAGAACACTGAGGAAGGCCGTGGCCAGAAGTGGTACCCGTCACCGTCACGAATACAGACGTCTTCGTGTGGCAGGCACTGCGTCGGCCTCCTACATCCACCCTCTCACTTAACGTCCACAACAATCCAATAAAATAAACGTATCGTCATCTCCAGTTTCAACTGAGGCTCCCACAATCGCCTCGACTGCTCTGGGTCACGCAGCGAGTCCATGGTGGGAAAAGATGGGCCTTTTCCATCTTTACAGGAAAGGAAGAGGAGAGGATGGATCCGGCGGCAGGGGACTGGGGGCATTGTCGTCTGGCGTCTCCTATCTCTCTGCGAAGTTGGAGATGGGCTAGAGGGTGGCAGTGGAGGGTGCCCGAAGGGAAGGAGAGGGTCCCCGCGTGGTGAACAGTACGACAGATGAGCCCCAGACAGGCTCGCAGCTCCAGCGGCCCCTGGCAGCCCGGGATCGGAGCAGAGGCGGGACACAGGACCGGGGACTGGTTCCCACTTGCCTCTCCCTCTTCCAGACACGGGGGAGGAGCGCAGACCTCGGAGGTGTACGAGCCAGGGGGCCAGTTTCGTTCCAAAGAGGAGGTGGAACCTGCCCGTGCTGACACACGTCAGAACAGTGTTCCTGCTGGGTCCGGGGAAATGGTGGGGCCAAACCCAAGTCACGGTCAGACGCAGCGTTTTTCCTTGGCTGTCGGGTCAGCTTTGGGATTTGGGTTGAAGCTTACTTTTGAGGTATCAAATCTCAGCAGCACAACAGTGTTCAGTTCCAAAATATCTCATTTATTCCATCAATATTCATTCCTCAACTATGGATCGAGGGTCAGGCAGTGGTGGCCAACACATCCCCTCCAAAGCCAGGGCCCAACATTCCCGTCACCGCCCGCCCCCCCATGTGACGTGACATGGAAGTGGCCATAGGTACTTGGAGATCCAGCGAGGAGGAGGCTACACTGGGGATACACGTATGGGCTGAGGGGACCTGTGTAAGTCACTCATTGTCACTAGCTGTCCTACCATGGGGATGGCTTTCCTACCGTCCTCTGCGAAGACCCACCCGGCACGTCCCACGGGGGTGGGGTCGGCCAGATGTGGTGTCACAAACACGCGTATGTGTGTCCTAGTCTCCTGACACTGGAAGTTCGTGGGTGTTAGAGGGAAAAAGATCTTCCTCGGGGATGTTCTCCGAAATTGTGTAAGCTTCAGGCCCCTCAAAACGTGAATCTGCCCTTGGCCGGGTGGATGGATGACTCTACGTCGTCTTGGGGTCGAGAAATCACCAGCTCCTACTTTGCTTTTCTCTGGCACAAAGTCTAGTTCAAGGCTGATTCTTGGTCCTCGGAAATGAATCAAACCCTCCTGGGAAACGGTCCATTGTCCTAGACGATGATGCTCTCATACGAACAGCCGGACCAGCCTCTCCACGGGGCAGTGAACTTCCAGGAGGTCTTCAGAGCTGACACGTCCGCCAATTCTCATTCCCGCTAGATGATGTCCAAAGAGATATTGTCGCCGCCACATCCTTTGTACCAGATGCTGGACAGACGCCAGCCTCGCACGTTAGAGAGTGACTGCATGAGGGCACTTTTAGTAACGGTCGTTCATTCATTCAACAAACGTGTGAGCGGGGGCCTTGGGGGGAAAGCTTTACCGGAGACACAGACCCCTTCTTCGAAGAGCTTGTAAGTCGAGGGAGGGAGGGAGACGTTTAAGCAGGCGATGACAATCCCGGATCGGGACCAAGACCGGGGGTGGTGATGAGCGCAGCGTTTTCTCAAAGCTCTTGGGTGAGGCCCCTACCTCGGGCAAGTCGGGGAACGCTCCTTGGAAAAGCTGAGTCAAGGCCGGGCAGGAATGCCGCCGCACCGGGTGCGAGGGGGAAGCTGGATCAAAGGGCCCCGGCTCTGGTCGAGCGTCAAAATCGCCTGGGGGAGCTCCGAGGACCCCAGGCCCCCACATCCCCACCCGGCTGACTCAGAATCTCCAAGGGGTCCAACCTCAGGGAGTCTGTGTCCACGCAGCACCACCTCCCGCGCTGTTTCTGCTCCATCAGATTTGGTGCTGACCTTAGAGGTCCTGTGGGGACAGAGAGGCCCGCGGGACCTCGGAAGGTCAGACGGCAGAGGCCTCGGGGGAAGGTGGGGCTGAGGGCAGAGCTGGGTGGCGGAGGGGGCCTTCCAGGGACGGGAACAAAGGCCTCCTAGACATCGAGGCAGAACGGACTATCCCCCGACTCTCCACCAGCCATCTCTGTCCCCTGTGGACATTTCGGTGGAAATTAATTCTTCGGGGGTAGTAAATTAGTCTATTTACCAAGTATTCAAACCCCACTAAATGTATTTAAAGTCCATTTACATTGCGTACAGTATCAATCGAGTTCAATTGCAAACGTCTCTGGGAGGGCTCGATTTGCATCCCAGTGAACCCCACTAATGCTCTCACGCTGGAAGGGAACTTAGACGGTCTTAGCTTCTTTCTGAAGCGGCCACGAGCCTGTGAGAGCCACCTGCAGAGGAGCTGGCTTTGCATAACTGTTACTAGGAGCGTTGGGAGGGACAGGTCCAGAGCAGGGGACGTGGGGTTGGCAACGGCCGGCCCTATGCGAGGTACCACGAAGGGATGTAAGGGGAAGCAAGAGGGTGCTGGTGCCAGGGGAGGGGGTGTCCGCAGAGGACATGAACGATGTGGCTGGAGTGGGGTGGGCAGCCAAGAAAACTCCCTCCCACGTCTCGGGATGGCCAGACACCTTCCCCGTGCAGGGTTCCGGTCCCTAGTTCCGATTCCCAAACACCGCTGATAAACCTCTTTGCTAGAGTGCCAGAAAAGTCTCAAGTAATTTTCCAATTTTAATTCCCCTTCGTCTTAAAAATAAACACAGGCCTCGTGGCATTTTTAAGAGGGGTGGGTGTTTGATGAAATAAAATGAGTGACAACAGAGTGTCACAACTCCAGCGAGGTTTCGCGTCGCGGGTTTCGCTTCCCAGTGAGTAGGAGTTTGATGAACTGAAAAAAAAGAAAAAAGAGAGAGAAAAGAAGAAGGAGAAATGGCTTCTAAATGACTCTGCCGCCCGCTACGACGATTTGCAAACACACACCCTTCCCACACCACCGAGAGCTCCGGGCCCCCCCGGGGTGAATGGACCCTGGGAGGCCAGGTCTTGGAGCTCACCCAGCAGCGTGGAAAAGGCGGTGAAAGGACACGTCAGCATCCGATCGATAGCAGCGACGCCCTTGGGGAGGCAGAGCCAGTGAGGGACCAGCCGGGGCCATCGGACGGGCATCCAGGGCCCAGCACAAAAGCTTCCCTGGGAACTCTAGGGCCGGCCTCACGTTTCCCTCTGAAAGAGGCCACCACCACAACGGCCGAGCTGCTCCCTTCTGGCTCTCCAGAGATGCCCAGGGGAAAAAAAAAGAGAGAGAAAAGGGCAAAGCGGCCTTATCGGCGCCCGTTTGTGCTCGACCTTGATTCTGAAGCAGCATCTGGGGGTGTCTCCGGCGCTGGGAGAGGCTGGAAGCTCCTTCCTGCGTGTGAAGGCGATTCATGACTTCGGTTCAGACTCTCGAGCCCTGGAGGGTGTAGGAATCGCTTTCATGTGACTATGACCTGGGAGGAATAGTTCACATCGTGATCTTCCTCTTCCTCGAGGAGGGAGCTCGAGGAGCCCATCGGTCCAGAACGTGTCTCTCCTAGAACCCAGCAGGTGCGGTCGCTTCATGGAGACACCCCACTGAGGCACCACTGAGGCCCCCATGGCTTTCGTATTTGTAGCCTTTTCTCATACCCAAGAAATAGCTACTTCCCTCTCTCTCTCTCTCCCTCCCTCTCTCTCTTTCTCTCATTTTCCCTTTTCTCAAAACTCCGGATAGCGATGAACAGACGGGATAAAGATGAGGCAGGGCAGACCTTTGTAAACACGTTTTTAAAAAGTAGAACTCTTTCTAATGAAACCTGTACCCGGCCTCAGGATACAAAACAAAGACAGGCCGAGGTCCTTCGGCGGAGCTGGGGTGGGGACCTGGAGCCTGGTCCACCCTGGCAGCCCCTGGGAAGCAGACCTGCTCCCGTTCTTCCAGAATTCTGCCATCGTCCAAATCGCAGTTCTCAGTCTCCCGGGGAAATTTTGTCACCTGGCCTTCAATGGCGGCTTTAAATTGTTACCAAATATGGGGCAAAATCCCAGTGGGAGGGGCAGCACCTGCGCCTGGACTTGGGAGCCAGCGGGGGTGACACTGGGGGGGGCTAAGTGACCGCTGTCGGCTCTGCGCGGTGGCTCTCGTACCCACCCCCCGTGTTTGTCCTCTATCTCACCTAGCGCGCCTGGTTGAGAAAAGGCCTTAGAGAGACCCAGAGAACGCCAGGAGGCAGAAGGAGGGTGACGCATGCCTGACTTAGGTCAGATGGCACGTCAGCTTGACTCTCCCCGCTGACTAAGGACGCCTCCCACACGCCGTTTGCCTGCTTGCCGAGGCCTGTCTTGACGACTGATGGTAGACGGCTGTGACTAGCCAGGTTCCCCCCCAGAAGTGGATGGACGTACGACACATAGAGACACTCGACCCCTCAGAATCTTCCCAGAGGCTCCAGGTCAGCCGTCTGTTCGTCTGCACATGCAACACCCGGGCCGGGTCAGCTAAATAACCCCGGATGGTTGCAGGCCAGGATTTTTCTGGAAGAGAAGTGAGGGGCTCTGCCTCAGTGGGCACCGGGGCCCACTCTGGAATTGGAATCAAGATGCAAGGAAATGGTTCTTTGGAACCGATCGCCCCCGTCCCCAGGAGGAGGAAGGCGTGAAGGCAGGCCCGAGCGTTAGGGGGGACTTCACGTGTCCCGTGGCTCTAGCAAAGGCAGAAAAGCATGCAGCCTGTCCCCGCTCACGCCTCTCGGCCACCGAGCCCAGGAGGTTCACCGTGTCCTCAGCACGGCTGGAGGCAAGGCCGCCAAATGTCCTGTCCGGTGAAGACGGACCCGACCAGGAGGACACGCGCCAAGAGTCTGTCCTCGTGGTCACCGGGATGGATTATGATCCTGCTGGGACCAAAGGCGTGAGGTCCCGGGTCAGGGGCAGCCGGGCCACCGCTGGGAGCCGGCCAGGCCACCTCCGTGAGGGGCTCTAGACCCCGGATCCCGGGCCCAGCGCTCAGCTCGGGGGACCCACAGCGAATGCTGTCCTGGGAGGCAGCTCAGGGAAAACAGGAGAATCAGGAGCCGAGTCGTCTGAGCTCAGGCCCCAGCCTCTGTGAAGGCTGGGACGGTGACCATCCGCACCTCGCTGAGTCATCGCAAAGAAGAAACGAGCTAATTAATACACGTGAGATCTGACTCGGGGGCCTGGCACGCGGCAGGTGCGACGTGAGTGGCCCCCGAGCTCATCTCGGTCCTGGGCTAACGAGCCACACTCCCGTGACGATGCTGCAGGTGCTGACACTCGGGGTGCATGCGGCACCTCACCCTGCTGCGTCCCCGCCCCCTCCTCAGAGCCCGGGAGTGTGACGTGGGTCCTGGAAGAGCTCCAGGGGCCCTGCTCCAGCAGCCACCGGCAGCCGCACCCACGTGGGATTCCGCTGGAAAAGTCACTTTTCACCTCTTGTCTTAAGCAAGACAAACAGTCGTGCGCCCCAGACTTGCGCGTCTGCGTGTCTCCGGTGACTGAGAGGGATGCTCTGAGCAGAAGGTGCCTGACTGAGGCTCTTGCTTGGTGAAGCCCATGCTAGGAACTTGGGAGTCGCTGACGCCTCACTCTTGCGACTTGGCCGTATGCTCTTCGGCCTCTTTCTTCCACGTTCTGCCTTTACAAAGTGGGAACGAACTACCTCTGAGATTGTTCTGTAAACAGACTCTAATGAAAACGAACGCCAGGGGCCTCTCCAGAGAGCAAGAACAGCGGATAGACATGCTTTTACGGAGTAAAATCCGCTCTTGCTTCCTCCCTTCCCAACCAGAACCACAGAATCGATAGGGCCGGGTCCCTAGGACAAGATGGGAACGGACCTGCCCCGCCACAGGGAGTGGCCCTGCCCCCTGGAGCCTGGCATCTCGGCCTTTGGCGGGTCAAGCGCCCATCCCTGCCCGGGATTCCGGCCAAGATGCCAGGGTTGTGAATTTCTCTCACTTCAGAGGAAGCTTTGTTTAGGGGTCGAGTCCTCACAATGGCTTTGGCCACCTGTGTCCGTCCTGTTTTCTCGGATGTAAACTGGACTGTCGTTTACTGAGTGTCCCTTGTGCTCCGGGCTCTGCTAAATGCAGCCACCGGCATTATCTTGTTTAATCCTCTGAGCAGCCCTGTGAGGTGGGTGTCATTTCCAGGCCTATTTTACCTGAGGAAATGGACACTTGAGACTGATCGGGGCAGCACAGACGACCCGGGCCAGGCCAGAGCCCACTGCTCCTCTGCCATGCAGGCTTCCCGTGGTCCCATCTTGCAGTGAGTGCAAGTGACGGGTGCAAACGAACAACAGCATGAGAGATGACCCTTTGGGGGCTTCTCTGGGAGCTCCATGTAGAGACAGAGGTGTCGATTACTAGACCCTCTGTCGCAGGGAGCTGAGATGTAGAGCAAAGTGGAGCCGCCTCGGGATCTATTGCACGATGCCTGTTCTCTTCTCCCCCTCGCCCCCCACATCATAAAACTCCGTTCATTTGGGGCAGCGATGCGCCCAGCCAAAGTCGACATTTCCGAGCTTTCCTGGCCAGTGAGATATAAGGGGATGTTATATGTGCAGTTTTCAAGAATTTTGCTTTTGTTTCTGTCCCGCCACCTGGATTGTGGATGTGACGGCCAGCACGGCGCTTTTGGACCCTGAGGTGACCTTGGGGATGGAAGCCAGTCCTAAGGCTGGTGCTGGAGAAAGCCAGAGCAGCTTGGGGTCCCTGATAACTTCGTGGAGCCACCAGGCCTGCCCGGATGAATACCTCTGTTCTTCTTTTACATGGAAAAATGAACCCTTGCTTTCTGTTGTAGATAGTCTCGCTCAATCCTAACTGATAGATCCTAAGTGAAAGAAGGTCCCGGAACGTCTAGCTAGCCAAGGGCACTTGAGCCCTATCCACTCATCTGTCTCCTAAACACACATTCCTTAGTGTGAAGAAGCGCAGAGTACATGGTCATCTGTAAAAGTTTAAGAAAGAAATGATTAATCAACTAAATTCATGCCTGACCTTGGCCCTTTGATGAAGTGATAGACCTTAGACATCTACCATGCGCCAGGTGCTGAGCTGGATGCACGGTCTCTGTGCTCAGGAAACTTAGAGACAATTTAAACAGAATGAGATGTGTATTGTAAGGAAATGCCGTAAGAGAGGAGCTCCCTCACCTAACCTTGGTGAAGGCTTCTCAGGAAAACCTGGGGCCTATGGGACCAGTGGGAGCCGTCGGGTACAGAGTAACGGGAGTCGAATGAGGAGCTTCCCACTGCTGCTGATACACAGCCCCCCTCAGTGGACTGCAGTGGTCTTGTAGTGACCGACACTGACAGCCACTGCATCACCCTACCCACGGTATAGAAGGCAGTTAGCTCATCTTTTTACTTCTTTGCCTTTTACTCCTTTCTAGGGCCTAGAGTAAGAGGGAAAAAATGCGTGTGGATCAGAAAGTCTGATCCTATACTCAGAGGAGATCTGGGGGAAGGGCCTACTCTGGTTGTACCCAGAATAAATTTGCACATTCTCTGTGCTTTTAGGCCTTGGCCTTGGAAGAGAGGGGGCGCGGGGCAGGGAGCATCCCCAGGGATCAATGGTCTCCAGGGACCCGGTTTGACTGTCACTCCCGGAGCTGAGGATGTGGAGGCAGCTCTAGGTCTGTGCCTCCGCCTTTAACAGAAGTTCAAAGGTTTCGTTTACATTAAAGATGAGATTAAATTGGTTGTCATTTAAACCAAGTCGGCCAGATTAATCACAGAGGGTGCGTCACCGAGACGGGTAGAGGTTTTCTTTTTGCACGACTGGCAGGAAAGCAGCTGTGCCCCGGGACAACACCAAAATCAGGGACTAGCAGGTATCCCGAGCGTCTTGCCGCCATGTCTCATCCCTGGTCTATGTCCACTTGCTCTGTAATGGACTTTAATGCTCTGCAGTCCACATGGCAATAAAATAATAAAAACTAAACGAAACGTCGTGCCTTAACTCCCGGTTGTTTACATGTTTAAGAGAGCAGCCCAGACTAAATTGAGCCCAGGTCCTGTGACAAAGACACTAACTAGCTCAGCTTGGTCTAGAAGCCCATCCTGGGATGAAAACCGTGGCCACGGAGAGGGGTCACAGCAGGTAGATGGAGCCGCAGAGCTCACCCCTGTAACCACGGGGAAGGGAGTGGGCGATGTTGGGGAGGGAGGGTGGGCAGACAACCCAGCACCTGTCTGTTGCAGTCCAAGGAGTCCCAGAATCTTACCTTTCTCCCCCAAATCCTCCCCGATCCCCACGTGGACCGACACGTCTCAGTCAGAACCTGACTTCTCAGACAAACGCCTCTGCCCTAGCTGGAACGCAAGCTCTGTCAGGACAGAGATTTTAGTCTGCTCCATCCACCATGAAGAGCTCAGATACTTGGCACGTCAACGAATGAAATTCAAGTCTCCATTCCATGCCTTCTCGGGAATGGAAAGGGGGCAGGATGGCAGCTGAGGCCGAGGGGAGAGAGCACAGGCCAGAGAATAAGATTAGGATCTTAGAAAACGCTCCCGGGGCATATTTGGAGGCAGGGCCTCCCTGCTTTCCGGGCCCTGGACGGGGTCCAGGAGCAATGACATGCCCTGACCTTGGAGCCCGGTAGACAAGTCCAGGAGTTCAAGGAGGCAGTGCTCACTAGATGCCAAGTTCTACCGTCCTCTCCGCGTCGACAGGCTGGGCTCACTGCCTCCTCTGGGCCTGCGATTCCTGGCTACCTTTCAGCCTCCCTGCGTCTTGTTTATCGGTAAATAGATGGCAAGGTTATGGAGGAGATGGATGACAGAATACGTGAAATGCTCCTTTGTATGTAGGAGGCCTTCTGTAAACATGGCTGTTGGGTTTTCTGTTGTTTCGTGGGGGCTGGGGCGGGAATAGGACAGAACTGTAACTCTGCGACTTACTGCGGTTTCTGGGTTCTCAGAGGAGATGGAATTCTCTAGTGTAGTTAACCCTTCTCACTTAGGAACGGCCCCGCCTTCACCCGGAGCCTTTTGCACAAGGTTTCCTCCTTTCTGTAGAAGGGTAAAGCTTTGACTCTTCAGTGGGAGCCATAAACGTAGCATGGGCTAGTTGGGGGGACGACTGGGTTTGTCTGTGCCATGTGTGTCTTCCCGCCGTCGGCGGGGTCAGAGGGCAGGTAGGAGCTGATGGTGACTGTGCGGTGAGTCCTTGGCCTTGTTCACTCTGCCTTCCCCCCACCTGGCTTCTTCCCCAGGTTTCCCAAGCACAGTTCAGCCTCTGTGAGTCGCTGGCCTGCCCCAGCCACCCCAACCCCTAGGATTTTTTTCAGACCACGGTTCCCAGCCCCCCTGCTTCCAAGGTCTCCCCTATTTTGGTTGTCACGCCCTGCCCCCACACCCCAGGGCTCCTCCTCCTCCCATCCCACTAACCTGAGAGAAATGGTCTCCCAGGCCTGGTCCCCCAGGAGTCTCTCTCCCTACCGACCACTCGCCCTAGTTCAACCTCACACAGGGCAGACTGTGTTTGAGGATCATCCCTGTCCTCGGGATGCCCCATTATCCACCTCCAACAGTTAGGGACGCCGTGACAGTCGAAATCACACAGAGAAAGAAGGAGAAATTTTGAAAAGAGAGGACAAGAACAGATCATTTCAAAAGGACATTCAGCTCCATTCAGGGACACAATCTCCAATCAACAAAACGAAAGGCAAGCCGGGGCCCCGCAGGGACGGGCTGAAAGGCAGCTCCTGGTGGGAGTGTTCGGGACCTGGCTTCTCACGCAGGCCTCCCCCACACACCCAGCAGCATCCTGGCTCCCAGCAACCAGCCCCACCCTGGGGGGATCGGGTCTGGACCCCACCCCGAGCTGTGGGGCTTTTGGGGCCTCCCTGCCGACAGGGCTGAGGACAGCTCCCTCACCTGGGGGTAAACAGCAGGACCCAGCTTGGCTGACAGGATTCTTTGGCAGAAAAATGCTGTCTGAGTCAGCCCTGAGAAATAATTAACCCTCCTGATGTTTCCTGGAGCACTCAAGAGGGCTGAATGCTGAAAACGCAGTGAGTGCCAAAGCGTTTGGCTTCTGAAAGGGAGGGGAGGGCGTACCCCACCCCGGGACCCCTCACCTGAGATAGTGGGGCACCCCCGGGCTCTCTAGGCCTCAAGATTGTCCTGGGGGGCAGAGACAAGGCCCTCGTTTCCCTAGATACTCTTCCTGAAGGCCTGTTTCCATTCGGGGTCTCTCCGTGACATGTGAGTCAGGCAGGAAACAAGGATGAAGAGCCGCCCTGTGCTGCTAAGTACGGCTCCAAGCGCTCAGAGAAGGTGCAGGTGAAATATGAGACCCCCCCGGGTGGAGAGGTGAGACATGAAAAGACACTAAATCAGGTAGCTCTGTTGGTCATGCATTCACACATCCAGTGTGAAAGCAGAGACGACATTTCCTTGAGCCTAAGCAGATTACCGTCCACATTTAGACCAGCAGCAGCTTAAAGACTTGCTAAGATAATGTTGTCGCTCCTATTGGCTCTTTCTTCTGAAAAGGCTCCAGAGCTCCCCTGAATGTCCCCAGGGAGCTCAGTCTGATCCCCTCCTTCATTTCCTTCCATCCCCATCCTCAGTGCCCGACCAGGAAAGCCAAGCAACAGGCCTCGGGCAACTGGCCCGAGATTTCCACACTCAACGAGGCAGGCGAAGCTTTTTAAACCCCCACTGGCACCTCCATCTTCGTGCACAGGAGGAAGACATGGAGTTTGTAATTGGTAAGTGCACTCCTGGAAGAGGTGCGGTCCAAAGAGAATCAGAGAACTGGAAAACCTGGCTGGCAGCGTGCTGGGTGGGACTGACTGTCGACGCAGACAGCACGGGTGCGGGCGGAGGCTGCTGTGTACGAGCTCGGGGGACAACGAACCTTCTCCAGTCGACGGCCGTGCCACCCTGAACACGCCTGATCTCGTCTGATCTTGGAAGCTAAACAGGGTCAGTACTTGGATGGGAGACCAGCTAGGAACACCAGGTGCTGTAGGCAAAAAATAAATAAATAAAATAAAGATCTTTCTGTAAAGGGCCAGATAGAAAACAGTAAACATTTTAGGCTTTGCAGACTGAATGTCATCTCAGTTGCATATTATTCTTTGTTTTGTTTAGTTTACTTTTTTTAAAAAATTGTGTTAAAATACACATAACATAAAATTTGACATCTTCTCGGCGAAAAAAGTCTCTTCAAAAAACAGTGTTGGGAAACCTGGATATCTACATACAAAAGCATGAAGTTGGGCCCTCACCTTATACTATATATATGTGTGTGTGTGTGTGTGTGTGTGTGTGTGTGTGTGTGTGTGTGTGTGTGTGTGTGTATATATATAAACTCAAAGTGAATTAAAAACTTAAGCATAAAACCCAAAATTATAAAACTCCCAGAGAAAAACAGGGAAAAGCTTTCTGACATTAAAGTTGCAGCCAAATTTCTTGGACGCAATGACCAAAAACACCAGCAACGAAAGCAAAAATAGACAAATGGGACTACCTCAATCTTAAAATCTTTTGCACATCAAAGGACATAATCGACAGATTTAAAAGGCAGCCTGTGAAATGGGAGAAAATATTTGCCGGTCACGTATCTGATAAGAGGTTGATAGCCAGAACGTAGAAGGAACTCCTCCCAGTCAGCAATGAAAACTCAAAAAACCCAATTTAAAAATAGGCAAAGGACGCGAACAGACATTTCTCCAAAGATAATATACAAATGGCCGACAAACCTATGAAATGATGCTCAACGTCACTAATTATCAGAGAAAGACAAAGCAAACCCCACTGAGATGTCGCCTCACACCCGTTAGGATGGTCACCATCAGAGCGCGCACACGCACACCCAGAAAATAAAAGAGTCGGGGAGTGAGGATGTGGGGAAATGGGAACCAGTAGGCACTGTTGGTAGGACTGAACAACGGGCACAACTACTGTGGCAAACTGCATGGCAGGTCCTCAAAAATTAAAAACAGACCCCGCAATCCCACGTCTGTGTGTGTATCCAAAAGAACCGAAGCGGGATCTCTCAGAGACACGTGCCCACCCATGACCATGGCAGCAAGAGGTGGCAACAGCCCAAACGCCCACCGATGAGTAAATAGATAGGAGCTATATTCACGCGACGGGATTCAGCCTTAAAAAAGAAAAGAAGCCTTGTCACATGGGAGAAACATGAGAGCACTGAGCTACGTGAAGTAAGCCAGCCCCCCAAAGACAAAGGCTGTAGATTCCACTTCGATGAGTTACCTAGAGCAGTCAGATCCACAGAAACAGAAAGCAGAATGGTGGTTGCCAGGTGCCAGGGGTGAAGGAGAAATAAAGAATTGTATTTAACACTGCTGAACTGTACACACTTCAGAACGGTTAAATGGAAAATTCTTTGTTCTGTGGTTTTAGCACAATTTTTTAAAAGAAGCACTGAAAGCCCCAGCTAAAAAAAATAAATAAAAAAAATAATAAAGTTACTATCTTAACCATTTTAAGTGTACAGTTCAGTGCATGTGGGTCTCTGCGTTTAAAACCCTTTAAACATGTAAAATAAAATGAAAAAGAACAGAGGAAAAAACGAGGAAAGAAGGAAATGTAGAAACCATGCTTAGAGCAGTGTGGAAAAGCGGGCCAGAGCTAGGTTTTGTCCCTAGGCTGCAGTTCGCCGACCCCTGTGCGAGATCACGCTACACACACAGGGCCCAGATTTGGGAAAATGGAAAGACTTTCATCCAGGACGAAGGAAAAGGCATCACAGACGTGAGACAACGGTGTGGTCCTTCAGGCTGGTGCCTGAGTCAGATGCGTGCTCTGCCACGCGCAGGCCGGATGACCGTAGACAGGCTGTTTGCCCTCTCCACCCCGTGAGCGCATCGTGAGACCGGGGTGATAACCGAGCTTCTTCGTAGAGTCGTGAGGATCAGACGAGAGAGGGCATGGGACGCACGTGGCACGGGGGTGGCCACGTAGGAAGATCACAGCAGACGAGGCCTCCTAAACCAAGGGACTGTGGGGACGACACCCCGTAAACCACACTGCCAAGGCCAAACCGTTGGGACTCCGTGATGAGATACTGGTCAGACGCGTTTGCTCAGCCTGGGAAGTCTCTGGAAGCTCAAGGGCTGTAAGAGCTGACTGCAGATCGCCCTGGGGCTCCTGGGTGGGGAGCCAGCCCCCCTGAGCTAACAGATGGTTCTGTTTGAACCCTGTCCCCTGCTCCTCGGCTTCAAGATTTAATTCAGGGGAGAGGCTGCCACCAGCAATTGTTTGCCCTTCAGGCTGGAGAACAGTGAGGGTGACCAGATGGTCAGGAGGGGCAAGTGATGAGAGGAGTCACAAGAAAGAGAGCCTGTGGCTAGATGGGTGGGACCAGAGTCTCGCCATCCACACCCACCCTGCTGAGGGCAGCTTTCCTCTGCCCCCGTGGGTGGGTGTAACAGTCGGCGACACCGCTGGGAGCGGGGAGTGGCAGCTACGCACACCCTGGCTCCTCAGCAGGCCTCAGAGAAATTAAGGAGAGAGATGAGGATTCTGAGACTTGCCCCTGGATTCAAAAGCAAATTCCTGACTCCCAACTCCTCCCCAGGCCTGTCAGCAGCCTTCGCCGGGGCCCGCCTTGTGCAAAGCCCTGTGGGGATCCGTGGGCGCTTAAATGAAACTACCACGGCCGTGGAGGGCTCACGTCGATTCACAGCACGAGCCAGCATGGGAGGAAGTCCCCGGGACCACCACGCAGGCTCCAGACTGCTCCCCGAGGGCTTCAGAGGCAAAGAGCATGGAGCCTGATGTGCTCAGCCAGCCCCACCTCCGAGGCAGCACCTCTGGGGTCACTGCAGCCCTGACTTGAAGGGCATGGGCAGGCCAGGTGGTGGGTGGGGATGCACTTGGTTTTAGCAAAAAAAAACAACAATCACAGATCCAGTTTCAAGGCTTTGAGTCCCTCCACCCTCTCCTTCCAGTCTTTTCTAAACAGCTGCATGAACTGGACCCCAGTGCAAGGGAGGCGGCCACAGGCACCTGCTGGGCTCCACAGGCTTCTCCCTGAGCCCCCACCCGGCTCCTGCTGTCCACGCAGGTGGGCAGCCCGGGCTTGGCTGGATGAGGGGACAGGAATCTGCAGGAGTCTTTGGCCCAGTGACTAAGTGGTCCCAAAACTAAAGACAAAAATGCCTGCAAGACCCACACTGGGAACTCAACCCAGAGGCACGAAATGAAGAAACAAGATGAATCCCCGCCCCACCACGCGCACACAGGAGCCAGAATTTTCTGAAGCCCAGGTAGGGACAGTAAGAGAGATCTTTATCCTGCGCAAGGGCTCCGCCTCCTTCAGGAGCCCTCTCTTATCCCCCCTCTTCCTACCCGTTTGATGATGACCCCTCTGAGGTGTCATCTCCCCACACACCTCGAGTTAGTTGTTTCCCAAACAGCGGCATCCCAAGGAGCCATTCAGGTGGCATCTTCAGCCATGCTGACCCAGGGGGGTTACTCAGGCTTAATCAGACTCCAGTCCAGAGGCTGGAGCCACACCAGGCTCCCCCAGTTCAGCAGAAAGTGGCCTGAGCTAGTGAAGGAAGGTCTATTTTAGAGGTCAGGCCCCGAAGCTGCTCCCTCCCGCTGCAGATCTAGCTCAGACCAAGTCCAAGACAAAAGTTGACATTACTTTGCATTTTAAATAATTTACTAGTCACGCAAAGAGTGCTGACGGATGAGGTGCAATTAATGAAGTCATCAGCTGCAAACTGCCAGTAACTGCTATCGTTTCGAGCGTGGATATTTTCTTCTTCCCGTCCTTCGCTCTGCTTTCCGTCTGCCTTTAACCCGGCGTGTTTACTGAGCTTCTTCCGACAAGGCCTGGGCTAGGAGCCATGGGGCATAAAAAAGATAAAACCAGCCACAGATTTGCACGTGAGATATTTTTAGTGGGGCTGAGGTAGGGACATGCTATTCACAGGGGAGAAAGTCCAAATGTCAAGGGTGGTGAGGGATGAACGCCGGCTCTGCCAGGGCAGACGTGACATCGGATGCTCGGCAAGTCTGATTTTGAGTTGCTCGACGATTGTCAGCTTCTTCTATTGCCAATGAGGTGCATTTCTTTACGTCAGTAGATCCCCCACATTGGAAATCTGAATTATAGGTGCAAGTTCTAAACAAAACAAAACAGAAACACCAGTGTCCTACAGCCAAAAGCATCTGGGAGACAGACAGGTGCCTGTATTTAAGTGAGATACCATGGACCTATAACGTTGGGCCTCGGCAGGTCAGAGTTCAGATGTGGCTCTGCCCTATGGACCGGGGGACCTTGAGAAAGCTACTTCCCCTCTCTGGACTTCTGTCACTTCAACCGCATGTACCTGCTCAGGTGGCTGTGAGCGCTGAACCCAAGGGGCCCGCACACGGTCAACGCTGACTCGATGTCGGCTGTGCGGTTGCTGCTGCTAAGCTTGCTCGCCGGGTCAGGGAGAGAGCGCAGCCAGAGCGCGGAGAGACTGCAAGGACAGCCCGTGACGCTGGCCCCGAGCACAGGGACAGTGTTCGTACATCTCTCCTAAGATCTCGAAGCCCTTAAAACATCTCAACTTATCCATTTTCCCAGGAGTCCCTTGACAAAGGCTGGAATCCAGTATAATCACCCCAGTGAGGGGTTCACGACCTGCTCAAGGTTGCTTGCCAGGGTCGGCCACAGGCTAGAAATAGAAATTGGCTCCACAGTCACCTCTTTGTCTCAGCAGCTTCCTCCCGGTGTGGTTTTGGCAAAGATAAAACGCCCGGGAGTGGTGCGGGACCGGGAGGGAAGGTCAAAGAACAGCATCTGTGTTTCGCGCGGCCTCGGCGATGCTTTTGTTCCTTCATCCTCCCGCAGCTGGCTGATCTAGCCAGCAGCCTCCTGTCCCCCTCTCAGCACCCAAAATAGTATTCCCTGACCTCCATTCCCCAGGCTATGCCAGTGAGGGGGTGAGGACACACTGGGGACGCCAAGGGAAGGCTCCCTGACCTCAGACCTTTCTGCACCGGCACGTCCTTGCTTCCCACCAACCTGGTGCCTTCCGCCGTCACTGCAGTCACGCCAGGTCCTTGGAAGGACCCGTCCTTTCCTTGCAGCTTCCATAAACAGGAAACATTCTCCGTGGCCGGTCCCCTGCCCGAGCATCCAGGACCAAGTGGGAAACAGCCTCATTTACAAGCGCAAAAGCAGTCAAGTTCATAAAAAAAAAGCAAAACAGAAAATCATATATTAGAGGCACTTAGAAAACTCCTGTCTGTGTGTGCGTGTGTGCGTGTGTGTGCTTAGACACCCCTCTGCCCTCCCTCTCCAGTTACTCAGACTCCCCACTTGGACAGTTGTCGCAGTTCATAATTTATGGAGCATCATACTGCATGCAGCGTCTCCCAGGACCACCCAGATTGTCACCACCCCGGGGAGTTCACTACCTCGTCCTTCGGACAGAATGGGCCAGTGCGGCAGCAGGTGAACGGGAAGGGACAGTGACCTCCGTGAGGGATTCTGACCTCACCCGAGGTTGGAAGGTGACAGGGGACGATGGAAACGTCTGGTCTGCCTCCTTACGAGGCATTAGTGACAGAGAAGCAGGCAGTTATGACGAGGAATTCCCGACCGAGCCGTCAGGCCACCCTGTTGTCACGACATATGCCTCACCTGACAACCCGAAGGTTCCGGGCGAGGAGTCTGTATGAAAAGCTGAGTGTGGCCATCGAGCCTCCAGCACGGGGGATCCGACTATGAGTCCCCTGCACGTTACTGTGGGCACCGTGGGTCAGTTGCTCAGAATTTCTGCTTCTATATCTGGGGCTTTATATCTGCTCTTGGTGGCTCTTTACATAGAAAAGACCAACATTCATCCTCCTCTGGGTCTCTGTCTGCTCTCGAATGGTTTACGAAATACGGCAGAACGGATAAAACGTGCACTCAGTGCTGCCCTTGTGAAGGAATGCTCTGGAAGGTGATGCTGGATCCCCTTTCTCCAAAGTAGGCACGCCTAGAACAGCGTTCCCCAAATCTCATTTTTCTCGCTGAGAGTTCGCATACCTGTCAAACAGTAAACACGGTTTGCTTGCATTTCATGTGCGTTTTAAATCCCATCCCATATGGATCATCCAGTTATAGAACCATCAATAGAAGAGGCACTGTCATTCCTGTGCACCATCGGGAAAGAGAAGGACTTTCACTGATTGAAAAGCGCATCCTGATTTCAGCGATTCAGATGCGGGGAAAGTGCACATCTTAGAATTGATGCAACATTACGCTGAGAGGAATCTCATTTGCCTCCGGTTCCTGCCAAAAGTCAGAGAACAGCACCCTATCCTCTCTGCAAGTCTGATGAGGCCAGCCTGCTTCAGAGCTGCCATCGCTGAAGAAAACCCAGGGGAAAGAAAAGGAAGGAATGATCGATGTATAGGGCTGAGACGCCATACGGAGAAGCACGTGGCCTGCGCATCCCACCTCTGCTTGCTGGGTCTGCCGAGGAGTTGAGCTCAGTATTGATGGGAAGGGACCTGGGGAGGGTGGGGGAGGTGACTTCTTGACCTGCTTTGTACAGAAAAGGGCACCGCTGGTACCCGAGGCAGCATCTGAGCTGTGCTACAGGAAAGGGTGTAGCCGGGGAGAAGGCATTAATGGTGGAGAAGGCATTCGGCCTGAACTTGAAGGTGAAAGCATCTCAGGACTGAGAAAGCAGGAAGGCGGGCAAACGTGCAGCATGAGGGGGGCGGGCAGTGCCGCCTCCTCAGTGACAGCAGATGGTGGGCAACAAAGCAGGACGAAGAGGCAGGTGAGGGACTTCCAGGTCACACACAAATGGCTCAGGACCCTGCACCTTCTTAGGCTGGCATTGGCCACCCTCAGGCTTTTCAGCTTGGGACTAATTGACGCCAACCCACATTTCAGGGGGGAAAAGTGGCATTTCAGGAAAAGAAAAACCGCATTTTAAGGAGACAGACTGGCTGTTCCGTGTGTCGTGAACTCAGTGGGAGGAGGTAGAAGTTGAAAGGATCGATGGAAACGAAAACTAACATTTATTGAGTGCACCAGCGACAGGAACAGGAAATTAAAAGAAAGCTTTGCTGAGGCAGCCGTGGTCGGGATAATTGACCGGGATGATGAATCTGAGGTCGTAGAAGAATGAGCCATTAAGTGGATGGAGACGTAGAAGTGACCCCGGGGAGAGAAAGGATGGAAAGGCAGACGTGGGCATCCCTTTCCGAGAGGCGGAAGTTGAGTCAGGAGGTGCTGAAGTCATGGGGGAAAAGATGCGATGCAGAAAAGTAGAGCTTTAGGGCCGCAATTGAGTAATTTTTTTAAATTATAAGATATTTAAAATGTGCAGGCCATGAGCATGGAAATAATATAATAAACACCTTGTACCTACCACCCGGATATTCGAACGTATCACCCTTTTGATGTTTCTGCTTCAGACTCCTTCTGTATATTTTTTTTTTTCCTAAAGAAAAAAAACAAACATTACAGACAGAATCAAGATTTATGCACTTCTCCTCTCCTTCCCGGGAGATAAACACTATTCTCCCGTTTGATTGCCCTGGGACCCTTCTAATTATTTTTGTTCTCTTCTGACATATATAAAAAGCCAAAAAGATTAAGGCAGCGCTTTCATATTTAATGTTTGCGTACACGGTGTGATAGCATCCGTATCCTTTTGCCATTTGCTTTTATTTCATTCAATATTCATGTTATGTTTTGGAAATTTATCCGTAATTATGTGTGTATATATACGAAATATATTTAACTTCTATACAGCATCCTATAATCTGAATACGTCGTGACTTTCTCCACTTTCTCCAGTGTCAGCTATTACAAACGACGCAGTAATGGGCATCCAAGTACGTGTTCCAAGTACGTGCTCCGCATTTGCCCAAGTTTCCGAGAGAAATCTCTTCAGAAGCAGGCTCCCGGATGGTAGGATGTACACGTTCCCGACAGATATTGCCAAATTGCTTTCTAAGTATGTGTTTTCAAGTCTGCGTTTCCACCAGTTCTGGCGATTGCCAGACTTCCCATCTTTTTGCTAATCTCATGGGCAGAAGCTGGTATCTTGTTTTCTAATTTGCATTTCCCTGATCACTGGTGAGTGGGGACATTGGCCACTCAAGTTCCTCTTTCTGGAAATGCACTTGCTCGTTCTCAAGTCTGCCCTTTTTGACTTATGACATCGGCGGATTTTTTAAAAACTGAATTGTATTTTTTTATGTATTTTAGGTGGGAATCCTTCGTCATTTGCACGTGCTCTAAATAGGCACATGTGGCTGGTCTTTTATCACTATTTAGAGTGTCTTTCATATTTTTTATTCTGGAAAGGTTCGATCGACCACAAAGCTTGAAAGAACGGTCTAATGAAACCACGACTCTTTACCCGGACTTGACCATTAACAAGGTTTTGTCTCACTCGCTCGAACTATCCTTTTTTTCCCCTTTTATATTTCTGCAAATCCCAGACCATGTGTCATTTTATTTCTACATACTTCAGTGAACATCTATGCAACTAGGGGCACGTGCCTACGTAGCCAAACCGTGCCATGACGACGCCTACCAAAACCAACAGTATCCCTTCATATGACCTCATCCATGGCGATGGTGAGTACCAGGTCGTTTTAATTGGGGCTCAAAGTTTCTACTGCTGAGCAGACATGTATCACCACGGCTTGGATTAGGATAACTGGCCTCCCTACGTGAGGATAACGTAAAAATGATTCCATTTTTGACTGATCAACAGCCTTTTCCCAGAAAGCAGGCAGGACCTTCTCTACCGGGGGAAAGATGTGAGACGCCTGCTTCAGGCCGTGCCTCTGGCGGCTGTTTACGAGGCCTGTGACCACCTGAGACTCTTCTGTTAGAGAAGAGCCCTCGACCTCAGAGAGGGTGGTCTGCCCCCTGCCAGTATTTCCCAATGCTTCCCTGTGGGGCTGATGTGAGTTCCCACGTAAAACTCTTAATTCCCTTAGATATAAATGAGTCTAAACTGGCTTGGGAAATGGGCTGGGGTTCATTCCTCTGCCCATTCCTCTGCGGTTCATTTGTTCATGTCCCAGAACGAAGAAAACAGACATTTACCAGGGAAAAGAAAGGGCTTGAATACGAGACTAGAATAGGGTTCCTCAAGTGTACTTTCTGTGAATCCCTTTACACACACAAAAAAGAGTCAGTGGATTTCTCCTCATACTGCTTAATGAGGTCAGAGACCCCAAAACACTGGAATTAATGGGAGACTTGGATAAGATACCAGTGAGGTAATGTCTGGTTTGGGTTAAATATCCTAAATAGATTACTCACTCTCGCTAGATAAAAGGTAAAGACACTGTCATGGAGTAAACACAAATCCTGCTGAAATGGGGCCCTCAAAGGTCTCCGGAGTGGGGAACCTCCATGCTGCTTTAAAGACCAGCGGCTGTGGGGTCACAGGTGAACCTGACTTGACAAGAAAACCAGTCAACAATAGGACCTCTGCAAACTCCTTTTAGCTAGGACCCCAGACCACAAACCAGAGCCAGGCTGGACCATCAGGGAGAGGCAGGCACCGAGCTCTTATCAGAGGGGGCCGGAAGGAGGTCCACGTGACAGGTCTCCTCAGTCTTCCGGAGAAGGGTGAGCCTGGCAGAGCAAGAGAATCGGGCCCAAAAGGCTCCGCAAGGCTCCTGGTAGCTTCTGGGCCTTCGTCCCGTGCCTGGAGCTCTCTATAGTTTACCACGAATTTCCACAGTCATTGCTTCAATTGATCTTCGAGGACCTTTCTAGATAAGCAGATGAGAGAGAGGCTCGGATTGGTTAAGTGGTCAGACAGGGCCTCCATGGGAACATGCACCCCAAGCTCATGGCCGTTTCCCTCTGGCCATGAAGATAGTTGGAAAAAGGCTCCTGGGTTGTCCCTTCTTGACGTTACCGACTAGGGCTGTCAGGGGCCTAGGAGAGTCTAAGAAGAGGGACAGGAAATCACTTTCTAGTCCCCGGTGTTCCTTCATGTCACTATATCATCCCCCATCCCCCTACCAGGGGACCATCTCTTGTTCCCACCCAAGACCGCAGGCTGCAGAGCAGAGAACAGAGCAGCTCGTGGAGCCCCCAGCTAGCTGCCCAGTGCTGGTCCCGGCGGCAGACCTTCTGCTCGTTCTTCAACGGGACTCATGGAGTGCGAGGGACGTGGACAAACGTCCCCAGATCCTTGCTGCCAGCCAAGGCATCCCGCATGCTCTCTGACTCCCTGTGGTAGGGTCCTCGCGATGTCATTTCACAACTTCCTGCAGATAGCAGGGCAGCGAGGGCAATCCCCTCGTTGTTGGCCAGGGTCCCAACAGGACGACTGCTGCCCGCTCTGCCAAGGGCTTCCGCCTCCCCCACACGCCGTTGCCAGGCCACCAGCCTGCAATCTTGGTGACTACCTCTGTGACCTCGGGTCTCCAGGACATGTGAAGGCCTCTCGTGATAACGAGCCAAAAGCAAGGCCTGCGCTTCCCCCACCATCCCTCCCCCTCCCCCTCAGTCACAGGGAATGACCCTTTTCACCCACATCCAGGGACAAACTCAGGCTTAGCAGAAGCCCTGGAACATGGAACAGACAAGCTCGTAGGACCTGGGAGCTCATCTCCTCCAGGACCTGGAGGGACAGGGGTCTGCACTGCGGCTATTTGTCTTGCTCCACCTGCGTGGTGGCCGCACCCACAAAACTGCTCCTCTGAGAAGCCCAGCGCGTCTCCCTGTGCTTCGTGGTGCGCCTAGATGCTCCTCTGGTGAAAATCGCCAGCCTGCTCTGGGTCATGAGGTTTTAGTAATCAGCAACGAAATCGCAGGGAAATGTGAATGACACAGAAGCAGAAATAGTCCCAGGACCCGCGGTCATTAGAGCCAGAACAAAGTGTCTGCCTTCTCTGTCATCTCAGCAATTAGCCAAGTAGAGAGAAAAAACTCGCCATCACCCTGTATGTACAGTGTGTGATGGATTTTTTTTTAACATTAATACATTTTAAGTTATTTCTATCTTCAGAAAGAAACTGCGTCTGGCACACAGGAAATTCAAATGTGGGTTTCTCTTCCTTTCTCCCACTGAGGTAGGACGGGAAGCTATTATTCTCCCCGTTTTACAATAAAAGAGACCTGGGCCGCAATTATTCAAGATGAAACACATACGTAGATCGCAGGGGCCCTAGACGCACACGCAGCTTTCTTGGCTGTGCATGTCCGGCTCCCAGGATCCTGGGGTCAATACATGACCCCTTCTTTCCTCTCAAGGCCCCATCCAATTGGTCCTGCGGATGCTGTACCATTCTCATCATGGCCGGCCCAGTTCTAAGCACTTGAAATCTATTCCCTACTTTAATCCTCATAAGACACTATGGTAGGCATCGTTATTCTCACTCTACAGATGAGGACACGGACGTGCCTAATGGTTAAGGAATCCCTCCCAGTCACACTGCGGCGGGGCCAGGCCGTCTGGCCCCGCAGCCTGGGCCCCTGGTGACCGCGTCGCATCAGCTCCCGCGTCGTTCTGAGTGTCTGCCTCTCTCAGACATGACTCAGTACGTCCTCGAAGGCGAGGGCTGTCTTTCCACCCTTTTCCCCAAGCCCCAAGCACGGTGTCTGGCACACAGTGTGTGTTCACGCACGATCGCGTGAATAAACGTTTGGGAAAAGAGGAAACCAGAGGAAGGACATCCTGTCGGCACCTAAACTCTCGGAGCTCAAACTGGTCACGAATGCTTTCCTCTGCCGGGACCCAAGACATCAAACAGCCCCCAAAAACAGATCATCGATCGCAACCTAGGCCATCCTCGGAGGGTCTGAGAGTACCCAGCCCTCCAAAGGGCAGTGCCAGCCCCCGAGGACGCGGCGCAGAGCTCCTGGGGACCCAGCCCTCGGCCGACATCAGGCTCCCAGGACCCCACTTCTGCGTCTGTGCTTGGAACCAATCGGCTCCCACAAATGAGGGGGGATCTGCCGGCCCCACAGCTCGGATGCTCGTGTGCAGGCGTGAATCACACGGCGAGGACTTCCCAGAACGTCCGAGTGAATCAGCTGCTCAGGTTGGGACACGTCCAGAACATGTGACCGCAGAGGGTGGCACGTTGAAAATTGAGATCTAATATGAGCCATCTGGTCCGGAGAAATGGCCAACCAGAGGGACAAGGGCCTGGAAGCCGGCCAGGGAGCAGACTGATCTGGGGGGAAATGATGAGTCAGCTCTGCCCAGGAACAGACGCCCTTCATGCAACCCTCTGCAGGGGGCCCACGGCCCCTCTTCTTGAAGCCGGAACGGGTAACGCCGTCTGAAGATCACCCTGGGATTCTGTGTTTTAAGGTGCCTGGGCCCAGGCCTAGCGTGGACATGGGGGAGCATAGACATGGGTGAGCACAGATGTGGGTGAGTGAGGACCTGTGTGAGCGCAGATGTGGGTGAGCATAGACCTGGGTGAGCGTGGATGTGGGTGAGCAAGGACATGGCCGAGCATGGACCCCGGTGCAGTAAACCTTCATCGCTGTGTGGGGACCTCGGGGGCTGGAGAGAATCATTTCACGGTCAGATGTGCCAGGCAAGACGCGATGGGAGGTACCAGACGAGCTGGGGACCAGCGCTTTCCCCTAGAAGGGGGACGGAGTAGCCTTGGTCCTGGAGGACAACTTTCTCCTGTGTCTCCCCTCAAGCCGTTGCCTGGAAAAAAGTAAAAAGCAGACTGATGACCAGGTCTAATGACCTCCCTTCAGTCTCCTCCGGGCCGCAGCGGCCGAGGCTCTTGCCAAAGCTCTGCTTCAGCAACACCCTCATCCCAAAAGGCCCACGTTGGCGGGAGAAGGCTCGGCTGGCCCGGAGCAGCTGAGAAGCTTCCTGACACCAAGGCAGGGCACAGGAGTTCAAGGCCAGAAGGTTCAAAGCGTCGACCCCCCTCGAGCCCCCGGCCTCCGCTGGACAGAGGAGAGGTGGAGGAGCCCACCGTCTGGAACTTCCCCAGCAAATGCCGCAGCAGTCAACGGCCACCCGCCCTGATGCCCCCTCCCCAGGAAGTTAGGAGGTGTCTTGAAGGCCTGTTCGTGCTCGTCGTGGGAACTCCAAGGTCAAGGCGAGCTCCAAGGCTGTTTCCGTCCCGGCATGCCGAGAGCTGAACCCGGGCCTCCCAGCCGAGCAGAGCCGGGAGATGGGCCAGGGCTCTCAAGGGCACGCTGGGGAGCTCCCCCGGCACCACGCCATTGCTGATCTGCACTTCCTCGCCCTTCCAAAGACGTTTCCCTACCTCAGCCCACGGGTGAGCCCGGGACCTATTGTCTCTTCTTGGCTGGAACAGGAGGGAGCTCGTCCTGAAGGATGCCCTGAGCTCAAGGCTGTCTCTGACTCACAGAGTAGCGAACCCCAGTCACCTCGGGGGCCTGGGCCTGCAGGGGCAGGGAGGCGGGGGGACATCAGCCAGGCGGGCATCTCCTTGACCTCCAACCTTGCAGCCCTAGGGGGAGCAGGACCAGATGTAGCTCGCTGGGCAGCCATGAAGCCTGAGGAGAAGCTGGGCTGGCAGTTTGAGAACAGGTGGGTGTCGTGAGCTCGGGCGCACAGGAATCAGGGGATACCCACCTATTCACGCACAAACACGGCCGCAGCCTCGCACGGGGCTGTGGGGGGCAGGAAGGGGAGTGGGCTTCCAGGGGCCTGGGGGGCTTCAAACTAGAAACGCAAGGAGAACGAACGGCCGTGCCCGCCAGCGTGTTCGTGACCCACGGCCAGAAGAAAGGAGGCTCGGAGCCGAGGTGGACACGTCTCCCGGCCCTCACCCCCATGCATACGACGACGACGGGTCCACAGGCTGAGATGTGAGTGCCTGAGGCGTCCCTGGACCTGCAGGACTTCCCCGGCCGGTGCTAAAGAAGAACCTGCCCCTAGAACCTGATGGGCGGGGGCTTCTCCGCACATTCCTGCTGGCCAGGAGCAGAGTTCCCGAGCGGTCCTGTCCGCAGGGGCCCGACGGGGCCCCCCTACCCTGCCTCCCCCCAGACAGACCGGCCATGAAGGGAAACTGAGCTTAGCAGGAGCCTGAGACGGCCCAGGCTTGGAACTGGGCGAACACCAGAGACACGCAACCTGAAGACAGAAGTTCTGCCTGTTTTACTGTGTCCCCTGTCACCGTGGCTGGAATGCTGGCTGAGGCGAGGAAGGAATGAGGGCAAAGGAGGGAAACGGGGTGAGAGTCACACTGACGGGCGGAGAGTCACAGTGGCCGTGGAGCGAGAGGCCAGGGGGGCTGTGGGACGACGCCCTGGGGTCTGGGTGGGGAAGGAGACGGGACGGGCGCCTCGTCAGACACGATGTCCCCGGGGGCTGGGATCACCTTCTCCGTTTGTCCTCCACAGTGGCCAGGGCACTGAGCTTGGTAGGTTTCCCTGTCTCCCTTCACTTGCCGTGATGAAGGCCGCGGTTATCAGTGTCCCGCTTCCTGCGGCCCCAGGTGGCCCCACCGGCTCCCAGGCCAGTCCCGCGCCCGTGGCCTCCAAAAGAGAAGGCGAGTTGGGAGGCCCCTGCTCACCCTGTGTCCAGTCGTCGCTGCCCACGCCGATGCCCTTGTTCCCAACCGGTCACTCTGAGCATCTCTGGGGCTAAGCCCGCCGCACTCGGAGGGCCCCGGCCTCCCCCAGGAAGGCCTGCGCCGGCTTCATAAGAGTCTGTCTCGTCTCTGCACCTTTGCTCACACCCTCTCTGGATCCAAAAGCCCAGCCAACCCACCTACCGGAACCTGACCTTCATCTTCAACATCCAGGTCCTCTGGGCAGCTTTTCTGATTCCTGCCCCCGGTTAACCTCTCTCTCCTCTGCTCCGGAGACTGTTGTGACTTGATTGTACACACGGCTCCTCAGAGCTCGTCGTGCATACACACCCATCGCCTTTTTTTGTGCTGTGTCTCCTCCCCTCTCCTCACAAAACCCCAGTGGGTACCAAGCAGATGCTCTGGATAATGTGTTGATGGACCTGTTGGACTCACCGACTGAGGACGTGACAGCTGTGACCAACCGAGAGTCCGCGCTCCCCACCTCCCAGGCCGCCCAGACTGTTTGCGCGGCAGGGCCCGCTGTGAGTGGCGATGTCCTCGGATGGATTAATTAACGCAGACACCATCCACCCGAAGGCTCCAGGGCATGGTTTAAAAAAAAAAAATCTAGAACATGTTTAAAATGATACAAATAACTTTGACCAGCCTAGAAATAACCGAAGTTTTCTTCCTAGTGCTTCGGTCCCAGCATCGATCCCCGCTTCTGCACCACCCAGGCCCCCTTGGCCCCCACCAGCTAGTCGCCCCTTTTCCCACCTTGCTTCCTGAGTGATTAACAGATTCCTGCCAGGGAGGGCTAATTGGGTTAATGGAGTGACTGCGGATTCTGTTCTCTCCGCCGCCCGACCCACCACGCTGGCTGCTTTCCACTACCTGCCTCTCCTCGGTTCCAGGATCCCTCATTTGCAACAACAACGTCCATTGTGGGCCACATCTGGGACTGTGGGGTTTGAAGTGAATCTCCTCGAGGCAGAGAACAGAAGATGCTGCTATTTTGGTTTGTCCCAGCTACAATGGGGCCATTCTCTGGGGTTCACGGGCATGCGGGGGGAAATCTGAGCAGCCGTGGGACCCAGGCCAGAGCACAGTGTGCTGGGGAGGAGGGGGAGGCCAGCAGGTGGGGGAAACATTCTGACCTTTGCTTCCCAGCTACTCGGGTTTGCATTTCATTTTAATCAGTTTCAGATGAAGCTGACAAGCCAGGAGCCTCTGGAATCTCAACGGCCCTGGCCTTTGGCCTCTGGTCTCTAGAACTCCTGGCGTGTGGCCTGGCCTGACCCAGCTTGCCCCCAGGAGGCTGCGCTGAGGGTGGCCTTTCCGACGACCCCCAAGGCTCTCGATGGTCTTGGGAAAAACAAGGCTTTTCCCCTCTGTTGTTTTTTCGAGATATAGTTCGTTCTGCCTCAGTCTGTTTCGCCTTAGATGGATCGCTACCTGCCCTAAGGATGGAAATGTCAGCATTCTTGGCGTGAGCTGCAGGGACAGTGAGAGGCAGCCTCCCAGAGCCCTGAGACAGGCCTGAGGGATGCCTCGTTGGTGCGGGTGGCATGAGGGTGCTAGCGCCGACTTGGATCTCCCATTCCCTCCAGCAGGGCTCTGGGAAGGGCCTTTGTCTCTTAGGGTGACTTCGATCTCCGCCTTTGCCCCTCCCTCCTTTTCTTTTGCACCCCAGCCCCGGCCTCAAGGCTGTCCTTATCCTTTCCGTCCCTAAGCCAACTGCAGGGCTTCTGGTCCCAGAATCCCAGAAGGCTGAATGTGGGTCCCTGAGGGTCAAGGCCTGGGCGGATCCCACAGACACACCCCATCCCACCCAATGGCCTGGGTGGGCAGGGGGTGCTCGGACCCTCTTGGATCCCCGGTGCCCTGCGCCCTGCTGTGGCAGGCGCTCCAAACGTGCTTGTTTCCGCCTTCAGTTCTGATTGTTTGTAAACTCGCGCGGCCCCCGCACCCTCCTCCGTTCTCGTGGGCAGGCGAGCTTCTCGTACGTGTTGGTTTTCCCTGCAGCACGCACTGCTTGGGCGTCTGCCGAGAAGGGGTGCTCAATAAATAAGTGATGGATACAACTGGATCGGAAGTTTCTGGCAATCGCATAAGAGCAGAGGTTCTCTCCAGAAAGGAGGAGATGGACCACAGGTAACCAAACGCACCAACACCTCTCCCAGCCACGTGGGAGGGTAAGTGCTCCAGGGGGGACCATTTCCATCAGGGAAGGCCGAAGAAGTCGGCCTTCAGGTGCACAAGGCCACACGGCTGTCTGCACGCCACTGCCCTCCGCTGGACACCGAGCCAGAGCTGCCCCGAGACCCGGTCCACGCCGGAATGCCCTCAGGTGTCCTTCCCACCCGTCCTGGACACAACGACTGGGCAAACTGGTTTCCTAGCTGGCTTCTCTTACCAAGCTTGTTCCCCCCTGACCACCGTGCATGGAATCCATGACACCCGAGATGAGACAAGAGGAGCAGAGCTTCTTTGACTCCCTGGCTCGTCGTAGGTTCCCTAAATACTCAGCCCGTGAAAATCGACACCGTGACCCACGTTCCTGGCACGCCAACAGCCCCGGGGCCTGTGATGATGATGATTAATTAAGAATCCATTTAAGAACCTGGAGTCCAGAACAGCCACGACGCTGGCGATTGTTAGAAGACAACTGAGGACAGCACGCAGGGGCAAAAGGCAGGAGAATTCGACAACGATCAGTCATTTCTCTCTGTCTTGACAACCGCAAAACCTCCCTCCTTGGGGAAAAGATAAAGAAGAGAGAAAGCGAACACGTAGGCGGCCAGCTCTTGTAGATGAGACCGCTCTCGCCCTCACTGGGACGAGTTCTCTGTCTTCAGTAGCAGGGGTTTGTGAGTTTGCCTCGTTATCTCTGCCTCCGACCTTGTTAGCTTATGAGCACTTTGCCCGGCACAGTGACTGGCCTGTGAAAAGTCTGCAGAACATGGATTTGGACTCCTGGCGGTCACACACAGCGTGTGTAAGAGAGGCTGACAACCTGCCAATGGCGACAGTCAAATAAGCAAAAAACGGAAGCATCACTTATGACTTATAAATGGCTTCAGTCTGCTAAGAACTTTTCTTCAACTCCCAAAGTTGAACTCTGGGGTTAGCCCAGGGCCTGGCAGGACACATGACTCTGAAGCTTCAGGAAGAATCCTGGACTGACCAGAGTTCTAGGAGTCCTACACAGAGCATGGAGGTGGAACGGGAGACCCAGGGTGGGCTGTAGAAGGCGAAATCAAAGTCTGGGACCTCGGGACTGGATGCTGAAGGACCAGGGGGCGCAGAGGAGGCCAGGACAGGGGCAGAGCAGGAAAGGCCAGAGAAGGGAAGGAGGAGAGAGGAAGAGGAGGACCGAGAAAGCCAAGGACCTGGGGAGTTTGCAGGACAAAGGAGGGGCCTGTTGCCTCGAACGCAGCTGAGGAATCTAGTCGAGACAGGATTGAAAGCTGATTGCTGGACTGGGCAATGTGACGGTCAGTGGTGAGCTGTGAGAGCATTTGGTGACCTCGGTGAACTCAGTGATGGGGACCCTCACTATGGCAAGCTCTTCTTTACTGTCACCTTTCCTGCTAAGCAAGAGCCCTATAAGGCAGGGACTGGGTCTGTCTCCAGGGCCCAGCACAGTTCCTGGTGCTTGCCCAGAATGGGCACTTGACATATGTTTTGATGAATTAAAAATAAATTTATCTCTAATATTCTGTGTTTTGACAGAAGGCAAAGTTGGCACTGTCTTAACTTCAAGCGAAAACTTCTCCTCCCTGGCTCTGCCCTCTCTCACCTCTCACTTCTGTTCTTCATGGCTCCCCACCCCATCTTCATTAACTAAGGACTTGGGCCCCCGGCTCACAGCCTTCTTCATCTTCGCCCCTTTCTTGCTTATAAGTGTCTTTAATACTTGCGAGGACAACCCGGTCTCACTAGGAAATGTTGCTCCTCCGATCGATAATCGCACCATAAACGCCAATTCCTCTTTCCTTTATTAGCTTCAAATTTCTTGGAGACCTGGTCTCTGAACCTCTCTTTTTTGGCCCCATTAGTTACTCACCGATCTAGTCTGGATCTCATGATTTATTACCTCAACCGCTCCTTTGCCAAACCTTCAACGTTTTTGTCCATCTGCCACATGTACCCTATAAATCCCTGACATCCGCCTTTTCTATTCCAAGATCCAGAGTTTTGGATGGTGCTGGAGACAAATCCCAAATGTGCAGATCAGGGCTTTCCCCAGATGATCTCCGATTTCAGCTGAGTCTTCAACTCTGCTTGACGTAGTGTTTCTGAGTTCCAGGTCTGCTTCCTGATTCATTTCTCACGATGGCTTTTCCAAATCTTCTCACAGTTCCAATCCCACCCTTGCCCTCCTGTCTTAGAAGATAGCCTTGCCTCTTAAGTGACAAAGCAAATTTACCTTCTTGCCCTTGGATCTACACACTCACCTTTGTCCTCACCCACTTTTTCTTCCTTCCCCAACGCCTCAAAGGCCATGGTGAACTCTCTTTCCTATGCATCTGTGCCTTGGCTCCTTCCCTTGCTGTTACCCCTGAGATTTTGCTTTCCCTTTTTTCTTATATTTTAATCTCTCCTTCTCTTATGATTTCTTCTCTAAAAGTTATAAACAGACAAAATTTTTCCATCTTATAAAACACTCTTTCTTTACCCAGCATCTTCAGGCCACCTCATCTCCTTTTCCCTTCATGACTGAGCTCATTAGAAGAGTATAGAGCAGCCGCATTTGCCACTTTGCCACCTCTTCGGCCTCTTTCGGTCCATTCTACCTGACCCCTAGCGCGATAGCGGTTCCTCTGGCCAAGGTCACCAATGACCTCCCAGTGATTACAATCAATCGACTCATTTCATTTCTTATTGTACTCGTATCCTATCTGCCATCTGACACCGCCCCCAAAACCCTCTCCTCCCCTCACTTCTTTTTTCTGGTCTCCTTTTCTCTCTTAATTTCTCCTCCACTTCCTTTGTGGACTCTACTCCCTCTCTCTCGCCCTTTGTACATGTGGCTCTTTCCCAGGATTGTCCTTTTCTTCTCTTCTTATCCTATATTCTCTCCGCAAGATGGCTCAACTAAGACCTTTTTCTTCTAATGACCCTATTTTAGGCCACTGCGGGAGTTTCAGGTGAAGATACCCAGCTAAGCTACCAGACATCCCCACCAGATGTCCCAAATATACTTCAACCTCGCCAAGCCCAGAACTGAACCTGTTCTCTTCCCCTAAATGTCTCCAGACCCATTCTCCTTCCTTTTGCTCCATGTCAGCCGATGACCACCTCTTCCATTGACTTAAGAGTCATCTTCCACTCCCCTTTCCTGCATTCCCAATGTCCAATCACTCACCAAGTAAATCTCGAATCTGTATCCTCTTCTCAATTCCTGTTTGTGCCTTGATTCAGATCCATGGTCGCTTATGCCCATATTACTGCAAGAATATCTTAAGAGGCCTCCGGCTTGCATCACTTCTGTTCAGGCTTGGTGTGCTGCTGGAGCCCTATAAAATGCAGATCTGTTTAAAGCCCTTCGATGGACAGGAAAACCTAATCTATAGGAGCAGAAAGCAGACTAGTGATTGCCTGAGGCCAGGGGTGAGGGTGGAGAGGTTGAATAGAAAGAAAAACGAGGAAACTGTTTTGGAGACGAATATTCTGCATTTTGATTGCAGTACTGGGCGAATCGGATATATCCCCGATGAGTCCATCTGTCAAATGCATCCATCACTCTGCACGTTTAAAACCCGAACGTTTTACTGTGTATAAAATATGCCTCAATAAACTCAATTAAAGAAAGATATCCTCCTACATCCCCACATCGCCTGGTGGACAAAGTTCACATCCCTTGTCCCGGCCTAAGTGATGCTGTGGCTTCTTTTCTTGCTCCTCCTCTTCCTCCATCCGCGAAACACCCGCCACATCAAGTGCACCGCAGGTCCAGAATGGACCTAGATGTCCTGCCTGCCTGTTGAACATCCACCACGTTTCCTGGGCCTCGGCTTGTGCTGTCACTCACTATTCGCATCCCCCCTCCCTGCAGGAGAGCATCCTGCCCCTTGTGTTCCACCTGCCCAATATAAACCATAGTTTTCGGTTGCATTCTTGCGTGTGTGCCTCACTTCTCCTTGACTAGGCGGAGGGTGTGACAGCGGGACCCCGTCTTCTGCATTCCTGCAGCTCCAGCTTATCCTCCAGCCGCTCGATTTTCCGCTGAAGGAACCTGGGCTTTTTCCCCATTGCAGGCCGGCCCAGCGGGCAGCCGGACACATGCTCTTCCACTCCTCCAGAGGGCGCTGTGGCGCCCGCCAGCGCTCCCTGCTCGACTGCTCCGCGCGCCAGCTCCCAGAACCTCTTGCTCCTGGCTCCGCCCCCTGCCTGCCAACATCCTTTCTCCTTATTGGCCAGGGTGGTCCCGGCAGCCCAATGAAGCGAGGCGTTGCTTCGAGGCGGCGCCGCCATCTTTGGGCTTCCGGGCTCTGCCGCGGTTAGTGGCGGCGGGCGCTGCGGAAGTCGGCGGGGCGTGATCGCGCCGCCTCCGGTGCCGGTGCCGGTGCCGGCCTCCCCCTCCGTCCGCCTCTCCGCCGCGGGATCGCCATGCCGCAGTATCAGACCTGGGAGGAGTTCAGCCGCGCGGCCGAGAAGCTCTACCTCGCCGATCCCATGAAGGTAAACGGGTGGCGGGGCCGGTGCGTCTGTGCCCAGCGGCAGGTCGCAGGGGCTCCCCTCCCGGGGGCTCGGCCTGCGGAGCGGCCCCTGCACCCTGGGAGGCGCCGCGAGTCTGCAGAGACTGACCCCAGCAAGTCACGTTCTTGCTCCCCGATGTACGGCCCGATGAGGCCCTGAAAGGGCCAAAAATCCGGGTCATTTCAGGGCCCTGAGGGTTGCGGTCGGCCTTGCCCGGTCCCCGACCCCTGAGCTTCCGTTAGGGCCTTGGTTAGTTCACGTGTCTCTAAGGGCAGGGATCCCCCCTGCAGCTCGGGCTTCCAGGCCTTGAGTCCTCCTGCTGCCCCTTTCTCGTTCCGCCAGCGGGTCAGGGTGCTTCGTATAAAATGAGTTTTTTTTTTTTTTTCCTGCCACTGCTGAGACATTCTGGAAAAGCCCCGATTTGGAGTTACCTACACCCCTTAGAATAGGAGGCCTCAGTCTGTTGGAGGTCAGCGCGCCCTTTTCTCAGAAAAAAGGCACTTAAACATTCAGGTTTGCAAACAGTTTCGCGGGGCTCATGGCTTCATTCGTGGCCCTAACGAAAATTATAAGTGGGCGCCAGAGGTTAGCTTATTTTGGTGTGGCATGCTGCGATGCTACGCAGCTTATATTCTTACTGTCAAATGCCAAAGCACCTTAAGAGTCTCACAGTCCCTGAATGTGAATGTGTTTGGGAAATTTTAAGACTTTAAAAATATAGTAAATTGTAGCAATAGGAATGGAATGTTGTAAAATGCGGTTTTCTACCTCAATTCAGTAATTAATGAGTTTACAATAAAGGTGCCTTTAATCTTGGCTATTAATTCTAAAAGAATCCATTTTAGCCCACGTGAAGATTACATTATTTATGAGCAATATCTTCTGATTTCACTGTCGCTAAATATGTATTTTTGTTTCAGGCACGTGTGGTTCTCAAATATAGGCATTCTGATGGAAGTTTGTGTATTAAAGTAACAGATGATTTAGTTGTAAGTATACATTTTTATTTGTTGCATACTTTCGGATTTGTTCTGAGTTAATCATTTGAAATTATTTACATAGGATTTAGGCAGATCACCCATTAGGATGCTCATCTTGCATTTCATTCTAAAGTCAAGACTGCATTCTGGAAACTACTTTTATAGGCTCTTGGGGAAATAATTTAACTTGCTTCTTTCAGACAGTATGTCAAGTGTAGTTTAATAACTGTTCTCTTCGGACCTTAAGCAAGAGGAATGTAGAGAGCAAATCTGCCTCCTTCCTGCAGTGTTCTGCTGAAACCGCTCTCTGCCCCTTAATTTTCAAACCCGGTCTGATCCGTTCTTACTTCACTTGACGTTCTTGCCGCTTTTGATCCAGAAAACCTTTTCTCTTGAAGAAATTCTTTTGTCATCTATGGCTCCATGTTGTCTTTCTCTGTTTCTGCTTCATTGTTTTCTAATTACTTGACTGAAGTGCCCCCGTAAATGTTGGTTTCCCTAGGATTCTGTCCTTGGTTGTCTTTTCATCCTACTTCTGGAGTAATCCAGTCATTAAGTCCAAACACTGCCTGTTTCTATGTCTGTTTTCACAGTTGTACATTTAGCTCTAACCCCTGACTAGCGCTAAACTGAGTGTCCTGACCTCACTACTCAGAATCCGCCTGTGTAGGATGGAATCATTGTGCAGCATTGGCGTCTCGTGTAGCTTTAGTTGCTCTTCACCTTTGCAGATCATGTTTGGTCCCTTTTTCTCATTCTCATGTCCACTATTCTTTCATTTGAAAATTTGTATTTTGATTGTCTGATACGTTCTGTACACTTTTCTAAGCATTTGGGGATTATCAGTTAAGCTTCATCTTGTTTCCTATCATGAATGATCTATCTTCGCTGCTACTCTCAAGTTTAAAATCTCATCATCACTTGCCTAGTGGACCATTAGAAAAGTTTCCTAACTGGGTCCCCGATTCCAGTTCATTCTTAAAACTATTGCAAATAGAAGGGACCAAAGATGTAGTCAGAGCCATCCTGCCAAATAGTAAATATATGAATCAACTATGACAGTAAAAATTTGTTTCCTAATGACTCTTTTAAAGAAGTTTGTATGCTTCCCTCACTAATTCATTTTTAATATCTAATAATTTCTTCAGAAAACTCAATCTTAAGGTCTCATTATTTTCATGTGGCTTTGACTTATAATCCCATTTATGCATCCTTTTTTCTAATTCCATAATATTGTCTTCTATAGACCTAAAATCTTTTTCTGTCATACTGTAATGAGAAGGTGTATAGTCTCCCAGAGCACATATACTAAAATTGAAAATGGTGGTTGTTATGGTCTGTTTATAAGATCGTTACATATATATGTGTAATATATGGATTAGAAAACTTTTCAGAAGTAAAGATTTAAAGTACGTGATGAGGTTCAACTCCAGATTTCTTAAATCAATGAATATTATTACAACATCATACGTTCAGATTGTTTAAAACTCATATGCCTTTAGAATGGGCTAAAGAAAAAGAGACCTGTATTACAAAAGGGAGAAAAGAGCTGCCAGCTTATATTTGATGTTTTTGAAGACTGTGGAACAAATGGTTTTATGACCATCTATAAAAAAGCAGATGTTACGTATCCTTCTAATGAAGCATGTAACTTATAGCAAGGAAGAATGTGGTTTGGTTTAAAAATTATAAATACCTTCAGAAAATCAAGGTTGGACAGATTTATCTGTTAATTTGGGTGGTCACCGGCTGTAAGCAAAGTACTCTAGATTTTCTTTTTGACTGTCGTCATCTCCCACCTTCCCCCAACTTCACAAATAGAGAAAGGGATCCAAGGATTTCTACGCTTTTCTCAGTGTAACTCAATTATTCATGACCAGATCCAAAGGAGGAAATAACCTTCATTCCAAGCCTCTAGTTCTCATTAGACCATAGTAGGGATTCAGTGTGACTTAACTGGTCTTTTGAGAAGCTTCTGGTAGAGTTCATTGAGTTTTTTTAATCCATTTAAAAAATGCTACACTTAAGAATGTAATTGATGGGGCCTGGGAACGGTATAATTTTCTTAGTATGTCCAGGGAGAATAGAGGGGAAAAAATAGAGCAAAAATGGTGGAAGCCAAGATTCAGCTTTTTACCGAATCACATATTTGCTACGTTGTCAGTAACCTAGTTTTATGTAGTTAATGTGTACTTTTAAATTTTCTGACAGTGTTTGGTGTATAGGACAGACCAAGCTCAAGATGTAAAGAAGATTGAGAAATTTCACAGTCAACTAATGCGACTTATGGTAGCCAAGGAATCCCGCAGTGTTGCCATGGAAACAGACTGAATGGTTTGAAATGAAGACTGTTTGACATGTTCTTAGGAGTAAACATCTTTTGAATTTGAGAAAGTGTTGGGACAGAAAATACTTTATGTAACTAAGTGGGCTATTCAGAAGCCAAAAGATCATTTTTTCATACATTGTTTTGTTTTTTTTTTAATGTTTACTTTAGAGAGATGGGAATAGAAATGATTTCAGTTAGAAAGCCTTTATTTATTTTTGGAAATTGGACAAAAAATCCATCTATCTTGGAAACCTTTTGCGGATTATTTGATGCTGGGTAAAACATATACCTATTTCTTTTGGTAAATTTGTATCAGTAATTTGAAAATGAAATGTCAAGAAAAGTTTATTCTTTAAATTTAGTTTATCCATCTTTAAAAGAAAACTGAACTTAACCATTTTACCGAATTGATAGACTTCTTATGGAGCATAAAATTTGTATTGTTAATGACTAACAAATATAAACTATGGCAACTAGAATTAACTGCATAGCAGTATACCTAATAATATACAGTAGTATAGCCTCAATTGTATCTAAAAATAATTATGGAAACAAGTATGCTTTACCTTAAACTTTCAAAATTTAATGCATATTTTTGAGTATAAGAGATTCATAGTATTAATAGTTTGTCAAGCAGACTTACTTTGAATCTAGTTTTCAGTGCTCGAAACAACTGCAGTTCCTTTAAATGCGTGAACAGAATATTCAGTGATGGACTGAAACCACCCTATTACAGAAGTATTTGCCACACACTTTCCATCTGTAGTTTCTGAGAAGGGCTAAGGATTATGTAAACTGTTAAATTTTTGCAAAGCTCCTTGACACTCCTCCCCTCCCCATTTCTGTACTTATCCAGGGTGTTAGCTTAACTGTCACACTTGTTATGTTTTCCATTAAACCAGAAGTATGATATTTGATATTTATCTATTTGTAACCTTAATTTTACCACCTAAATGTAATGTTCACTTATTGATTTCTACATTAAAATATTTTTGGTAGGAGTTTGTTGTGTTGAGGAACATTTTTATATGCAAAGTTCCATTAGCCATATACATTTTGACATGTTTCAGAAAGGTCAGTAAATAAAATGTTATGTGGCTATATATTATTTCTCTCAAAGTTTTTAACTTCTCGAGAATCACTGATTTCTTTACTGGGATATACTGTATTCATGTCTAAAATGAGCTTCATGATACTGTAAATTTTGTTTTATTTTTGGTACTTTTATTACATGACTTTCTGTGAGCTGTATGTTAATGGCAAGGTTCTGTTCTTGGTTTAAAAAAGTAACATCAGATAGTGTGGGAAGTTTTGAGTTTGAGTTGTTCTCCCCCCTCCCCCACCACACCCCTTCCCAAATCCATGGAATCACTGGAGGGGTGTTTTTGGCCTTTTCTCATTTACGTCTTCCATTTTTTAACACTGCTTTATAAAGAACCAGAGAGGACCGAGCTAATTTTGGCTCAAGTCCTTAGTAGCTTGTGGGACAGTGGTTAGAGCAGAGGTTTCAAGGTGGGCTGCCTGCACTGCAGTCTCGGCTCCACTGCTTCCTACCGTGGTCTGAGACAAGACACTTCTGTAAGCCTCTGTTTTCCTCTGGAGATTGAGTTACCAGTAGTACTCATAGGACTTCATGAAGATTAAAGAGCATGGTCCATTTTAAGCCTTTAGCACGGTGCCTGGAACATAGTAAAACTATTATTTCTGTTATTGTGATTATTGTTTTTCAGGGAGAGGGTATGAGTAGCTACTAGGTCTTCTGTTTTCTCATAATTTTAAGTGAATGATTATTTATTGGTAATGTCCGCCTTTTCTGCCAGGCTATGTCTGTTATTAAATGCCATTTTTGGCAGTTGGGAAATACAACAAGATTGCCCTCAGAGTGTTCTTATTCGGGAGAAATCCTTAAATCTAAAACTTGTGTTCATTCGGATCTGTATAAAGTAAAATCATTGAATTAATTGGTGGTAAAAGTATTGAATCTCTTAAAGACCATATAAATAATAAAGCATCACATCATTCTGAAAATCACAGCGCTGGATACTCGTGATTTTTTTTTTTTTTAATCAGGAAGTGTTTCTGAACACTACAGTCATTTTCACGGATTAATTTTTAACAAATGGTTTTGTGATGTATTTGCAAAAGCTGCTGACTCAAGGTAATCCAAATGAAGTGATTCTAGGTACAGGTAGCAGTTTAAATAATTTCATTTGCTTCTGTAAAGACCCACTCCTGTTGGATTACAAAGCCCATTAAACATTACTGTTAGGCTACATATGTTCTCTGTTATGAAAGATTGGCTTGTCCCTTTCATAATTGGCTTCTTCCTTCCAGGGTTCCCAGGCTGCCAACTTTTAGTCTTAAAAATAGAAAATCTCTTAGTCACAGACTAACAACTTGTATGTACCCTAATGTATAAAGAACTCTCAAACTCAATGAGAAAACAACCCTTCTCCCCCACCAAAAAGAAAAAACCCACAAAAGATTTGAACAGACGCTTCGCTGAAGATGTTACAGATGGCAAAGAAGCACGTGAAAAGATGTTCAACGTCATTGGTGGTTACGGGATGCAACTTAAAATCACAAGATCCCACTACGCACCTGTTAGGATGGCTAACGTTAAACTGACCATCCCAAGTGCGGACAAGAACAAGGAGCAACCAGAACTGTCATACGCTGCTGGTGGGACTATAAATAGGTACAACTTCTTTGGAAAACTAGCAGTTTCTTAAAAAGTGTTACATACATCTACCGTCCACACAAAGACGAATGGGAGTCTTCATAGCAGTTTTCATTAATAGCAAAAAAAGGAAAAACCGATCGATACCCGTGACAAGGTGGATAGATCTCAAGATTGTTGAGCTGAGTGAAAGACAGCAGATCTAAAAGAATTTACATAAAATTCTAGAAAATGCCAACACCTGTATGGACCACAGGGCTGGTTTTTCTCGGGGAAGGGGAGGTGTGGATGGAAGAGATTCCAGTGGGACGTGAGGGAACTTCAGGGGGTGGTGGATGTATTCACACTCCTCATTTATGACGTATTAGAATGGCAAAATACACCGCACTGTGGCCTGAGGTTCTTACCCGCTCCTCCCCTCTTCACTGGCATCTCTGCCCGTAAACCCCTGCACTTCGTAGTCATCTTGGCATGTGCTTGCTGGAGGACTTAAGTCGACATAGTATCTTCAAATGTGTGTTGTCTGATTGAATTTTAAATTTTTTGCTATTTCTGCTGGGTTATCATTTCAGGCTAACCTCAGTACCTCAGTTTCCTCAGATATAAAATGGCAATAGTAATAGTATCTCTACCTCATGGAGTTGTCAGAGTTAAATGAGTAAAGCACTTAGTGCCTGGCACATGGGAATTTCTTTGTTAAATATGTTGCAAACATTTTCCCAAATTCTGTCACTCATCTTTGTGTATGGATACTGTTTTGGTTCCTTGGAAACTAATTTGTTTCCTATTGCTGCTATAACAAACTGTCACAAATTTAAGGGCTTAAATCAACCCAAACATATTTTCTCACAGGATCGGAAGTCCGAAATGAATCTCAAAGGGCTAACACCAAAGTGTCGGCAAGGAGGCTCTGGAAGAGAGTCCACCTCTTCGCCTTCCCCAGCCTCCAGAGGCTGTCCTCCTTCCTTGTCAGGGCTCCACATCACATCACCTTTTCTCTCCGCTTCCATCATCACATCTTCCTCCCTCGACCTTCTTGCCTCCTTCTTAGAAAAAGGCCTTTGTGGTTATGCTCAGTGCCCGCCCAGATAACCCTAGACAATCCTCCCATCTTAGTCACTTCTGCAAAGTCCCTTTCGCTATGTAAGTAAAGGTAACATTCACAGGTTCTGGATGTTAGCTCGTAGCTTCTTCGGGGAGGCCATCATTCAGCCTACCACTGATACCTTTTGTCATAGGAAAGTTTCAGATTTTGACAATAGTCACTCTTAGCCCATTCCTTTGTGGTTTTGATCTGACGCCAGTCTCGGCATCATGCACACACAGCCTGGAGAAGCAGGGAAATCAAAGCCTTGACTGATGAGGGATGGAAGCTGATAATCCCACTTTTTATCCCCTGGATGGACCGTTCTCATTTCATAAGGCTTCTGAGAAGGTCTCCTAGAACCAAGCACCAGTTGCCCAGGGCAGTGGCCAAGTTGAAAACACATCTTTACTTTGTCTTGTCTTCCTTTTCACTGCCACGGCCGCAGCCCTTTCTATCCCAGGATGACCTCTCAGATAAGCAACTTACCTGGAAGCCTTTGTCTCAGGCTCTGCTCTCAGGGGAACTTAGGTTAAAAGACCAAAAATGAGCTCTTGGAAATGAATGCGATAGCTGAAATGAATGAAAAAAAAGTGTGAAAAAAAATCTCAGCAATATCAGAAAATAGAGGCAAAAAGAAGAGGTAGAAAAAAAAGATAGAAAAGGCAGCTTAAGACTTGGATGATAGGAATTGCAGAAAGAAAATGGAGTGGGGGGAAAAAGCACCAATAGAATTATTTTAAGAAATTTTTGCAAAATTAAAGGACATGAATTTCTAGCCCAAACCCACCTAGTGCTTTACACAAAGGGTGAAGGTGGATTAAAATGTCAAGACCGATGACCTCGGAACCTCAGAAAGTGGGGTTAAAGAACAGATCCTATGAGCTTCCAGAGGGAAAAAGAGGATTCTTTAAAAGGATTGGGCATCAGCACGGCTTTGAGCTGCTCAAGGGCAGTACTGGGAACTAGAAGAGCCTGGAGCAGTGCCTTCAGAATTCCATCCTGGGATTTTTTATTTTGTATTCGGCCAAAACGATTAACAAGAAGCATTGAATAAAGACATTTCCAGACACATGTAGATTACGTTTGACTCAGGTAACAATCCCTCACTCTCAGTACATTGGGAAAAGTTTATTTTTTGTTCGAATTACAGATAGCTGTGGCTTGGCAGCCCTGCTCCCACTCCAGTGTCTTCATTCCAGGGGCCAGGATGAACGAGCAGAACCCCACAGGTCTTAAAGCTTCTGCTCAGATGTCACATCACATTCTATTAAAGCAAGTGACGTCTCCAGGCCTGACGTCAGTGACACGGGGAATTATGTGCATCCTCAGGGAGACGAGGTCACATAGCGAAGAGCGTGAATATACAAGCATTAAATCCCTGGGAACAGTAAGTTTTACAACATTTCAAAGTCTTACCCACATAGTCTTTAAAGAAGGCACTCAAGGGTGCGTTCCTCTAAAACAAAAAAGCGAGGAAGATGGGGGATGAAGGAAGGGGATACTTAATACAGGAGAGCGGGAAGGAGTCCCCAGGATGGTGGTAAAGGGGAGACTCATGGCAGCTGTGTACCGGGGACGGAGCTAAGGGACCAGATCCGAGGCAGATCAGAGGGCTCCCCAGACGCTTCTTTAAGAACCTGATATTGAAGAAAATCGGATGCGAATGAATTTACTATGAAGGATGGAATTTAGATAACTGGGAGAGTGGTGAGTGTCGAAGTAGTGATTGGTCCATAGGAAATTAGGCAAATTTTACAGAAAAAGAAAATTAATTACAGTTACTATAGATCAAGCCTGAAATGCCTTCATAATGGTGAAAACACTGAAGATTGATGTAACTAAAATTATTTGGGGAATACAAGGGATGATGGGAAGTCCAGATAGTGAGGTCGGTTGAAACAAGAGTTAATTTCTGTGTCACCTGAGGTCTTAGATATAACCTAATATGAGGTTAAAAAAATTATATATATATACACAAACATGAACGGAATTAGCTAGAAGGTTTAAACCTGGTTTTTTTCTCCAAAAAGGACATTGGGGGTGGAGTGGGGAAAAGGGCTGAAACTGCTGTGGTCCTAAAAACCTTGTAGAGGCAGATGACGCTTCAAACTATTGACTCGGGTTAAAATGTGCCAGAGTTTACAGAACAGTCCTCCCATCCCCTGCCAAACAGGAACGAATCGGTTGTCACACGAAAGTAAACCATTGTCGCCGTGCAGTGTGGCGCCCAGGCCCATAGAGGGCCCAGGAGGCCCTTCGTTGCTTTTGAACTTTGTGCTCGCGGCTAAGTTATTGGCAGAAATTCTTCTGCTGACCTTTGATCTTCACCAGATTGTGTTGTTGGCCATGGCCCTGGAAGTTATGAGAATACAGCATAGTCGGGGATCCCAAGAAACCTGAGAGGAAGTGGTTTAGGGAATCAGTGTGAAAATTATAAAAAGAATTTTCAGAACCAATGAGCAACAATGTTGTTGCCTTCCTCCGTTCTGTGGACGCAGGAAAAGTGCTTGAAAACCTAACATTTGACATCTTTCCTCTTCATTTATATCTGTCATGGAAACAAAATGCGGCTGCGTACATTTTAGAGACCTGACTGGCTTGATTCGACAATTCGCGAATTGGGCAGCATCCAACCTAGCAAACAGAGAGAGGAGCTCAAACTGATGTACCAAATGGAAGCTTTCAAAGGCAGGAAGTGGGCAGGACAAGGAGTTACTAGCAAAATAAAAGTTGTTTCGGGCAAGGCCTTTAGGGGGAAGGCTGGGGTCTACCAAGAAGAAAGTTAGGTCAATGAAGCCTTGGTTTGCTGAAGTGAGGCACAGCACGAGCGACTCCCTCTCCAAACTGTCATCTCTTGTTTAACATAGTTTTATAAAATATGAAATCTATATTAAACTTTAAGTTATTTCCCATTTGTAGTGATTCGGTGCATCACATATTTTATTCTGTCATCCCTGCTCTCTCCCAACAGATATCTTTGTAAATTGTCGTGTCCGTTGTAGTCAGGCGAGTTTGTAGAAATCAGGATTCTGCTTGTGTTTCATTCCTGGTCGGTTGGTTAGGAGCACCATGTGCTAGAGGATAGTTGGCAAATACACACGATTATAAAAAATGATGAGAAGCCATCATATGAAACAGTTCTACGTAGCTGGTATTCTTACAAAATCCTCTCTCTTTGGGACACTTGGTAAAATAGCCACATGCTGTTCCCACCCCCACTCCCTTCATGTCGCAGTGGATTTGCAATCTGGTACCCTTAAAGGAGATGATACTTCTGTAATGAGTAGTGGGTGATGTGCCCTTTCGAGACGCTAACTGTAATAACATACAGGAGCCATCGATGGATGTTCAGTTGGCATCGGGTAAAGCATTTTATTGATAAGCGTCCAAACAGCAAAGCATGCCAGGCAGGAACCCCACGATGAGGAAGAATGAAGGGAAAACTTGGAGTGGGGAGCAGAAAGAAACAGCCGTTTATTAGAACTGATCTGAGCCTGGAATTTGGAAGAAGTTCCTTTAGAATTTCCTCTGAAAACGCTGCTTTAAAATTAATTTTTATTTTTATCCATGTGCGTGGTTTTTCAGAAATCAAATATTTAAGACAATAAAATATAAATATACTAAAATATAAATATACTAAAAACTAGTGAACCTTTTCTATAAAATATATAACAATTTAACAATCCCCATCCCTCATTTTTCCCACTCTACTTCTAAGTCCTTTGGCATTTATCTAGTTATATACTTACAATGCGTGTTTCTTCATTTGTCAGTTTTAGACATTGTCACTAATTTTCTCTTATAGTAGATAAAGACAAGAATTATGCATCCGCCCCTACTGCTTCCACTGCATCTTCCCAATGCAGTAGTGATAACTGTTTTTGTTAAATCAATAGTGTTTACATAATTATGACTACGCAAATATTGCTCACTGCAGAGCCAAGCCATTTACCATGGTTACATTTTCTTTCTTGAGCAAATTTCTGTTTTCCTGTAGTTAATTTTTTCCCTTTGCTTATTTTTCTATGTTCCTTTCCTCAGTCCCCATCCTCCCACCCCCACAAAATGCCATCAGGTCTGACAACATCTATTCATTTTATTTTCCCAGAGTTTGACTGTCAGTGTATAATTCTATTTTTCCCCCGAGCGTTGCCTCCTCTCTCCCTCCATCTCTCTTCCTCATCTAATCTGGACAGGCTGCTCTCTAAGTCTGCTCACAGCTGTCAGCCTGGAGCTCCTTTAGCTGCTCCTCTGTGTTGGATCTCCTGCTTCCCGAACACCATGTCTTTCCCTTTCATGTTTTACTCCCTCGTTTTGTGGGTGCACATCCTCTAGTAATATCCCAAGAAAGGGTACAAGAGAAGTAAAAATGTTTTTAGTTCCTGCATATGTGAAAATATCTTTGATTCGCCTTCACACTTTACTATAAACTTATTTATTGGAAATAATTTTCCCACAACAGTTGAAGGCCTTGTTTTACCCTTTTATGGCATCTGGGGTTTGTGCCTAGAAGTCTGATGACATTCCGGTGGCAGAGTCGTCGTGCTGACCTGTTTTTGTTGTTTGGAACTTTTTATACCCTTTTCTCTAGAAGCGTTTAGGATCTTCTCTTTTTCTTTAGCATTCTGAAATTTCACAGTGACTTACATTGGTGTGGTTTTCTGGGGTTTTATTGTATCTTTTCAATCTGGAGACTCCTGTCCTTTGGTTTGGGAAATATTCTTTGATTATTTCTGTAATATTTTTTTCTGATATTTTAAAATATAATTCTAGAGATCACAGTATACCCATTCTTTTGCTTCATACCAATGATTTTTAATAGGTAGAATTCCAACTGCCTAAAATTTGCCCTGCTGAGTGGGACTCTAACTTATTTATTGACTGTGTCTATGTAGATTGACACATCTTGCACTGTCTTAGATTTCATATTCTGATGCTGGATGGGGGATCTCACCAAGGAAGGAGGAAGGAGTGAGGCTGCAATCTCCCTGCAGTTATTTTATGTGAAAATAACAACTTTATAGAGATGTCATTGACAGACTGCAGAATCCGCCCCATTAACATGGACAGATGACTGGTTTTTAGTCTGTTGAGAGTTGTGGCGACGCTGCCACCAGCAGTGTGAAGTTTAGAATGTTTTCATCGCCACGGGGATCTTAAAAATAACCATTTTGCATCCCTTGGTGAGAGGGCCAGAGGCAGAGTTTGTTTGAAGGATTAGGGGGAGGAAGGGAGGAGTCTCACAGGCTGCAGGTTTTGAAGGAGCACAGAGGCTGCGGGAGTGGGGGGGGGGGAGAAGCTTCCCTCGGAGGGTGTAGAAGGGGGGAGATGACGTCCCGTCGGGGGTCTTGCAGGAGCGGAGGCCGGGTGGCGGCCCTGGGGTGCGTGTGTTTGCGGCCGCAAACACCTGTCTGCACCAGAGCGGGAACTTCTCGGTCCAGGTGAGCAGCACAGGTGCAGGGGGAGGGTGGCGGCCTTCGTCCTGACGTCGTCGCGTGCGGGGACAGCGGGACGCTGGGCGCCCTGGCCCCGGCCCCGCCCCGCCGAGGTCTGCTGCTGGCTGAAGCCGCTTTTCTGGGCAGTTCCTGAAGGAGGTGTCCGCGGGCTCCAGGCGGGTGAGGACGGGGTGGGGGGCGGGCGGAGGCCGAGAGGTACGGGGTGCGCGCGGGGCCCCTCCCGCAGGTCCCGCTGCCTCCTGCTGGGGCCCCGCCTCGGGGACGCCTTGTCCCCCGCATCCCCGGCCGGCCCCGGCCCCGCAGACCCCGAGGCCGCGGGCGGGCGCCCAGCGTCCTGGCGCGGCCAGGTCCCCGGGGTGCGCTGCAGGGGGGGTGGGGCCGCGGGGAGGCGCCGGGGCCGCCCTGGGGCGCTCAGGGCCGGGGCCGCCCCCGGGGGCCGGGCCGGGGCGGGGCCGGAGTCTCGGTCCGGAGTCTCGGGGCCGGAGCGGAGGGATCCGAGGGGCCGGAGCCGGGACCGGGGACCCCACGACCGTGAGCGTCCGCGCGCGGCCTCGGGGCGCAGAGGCCGAGGGGTCGGCGGGCGGGGAGCGCGCGATCGGGGGGGGGGCAGCGCGAGTGTAGACGCCCCGCCCCCCCCCGATTCCCCGCGGCTCCGCGGGGCGCGGGCGGGCAGAGGCCGGGGTGACCTGCCCCGCCAGCCTCAGGGACCCCCGGCCGCGGGGGCGCTGGGTCCGCGGTGTCGGGGGGCGCGGGCCGTGAGCTCAGGGGGCGTCGCCTCGGAGCGGGGGGCGCGGCCCCGGCCCCCCACCCGCCCGGCGCCCCCGGCGCGGGGGCTGGGGGCTCCGGCGATCCGAACCCTAACCCTGGCCTCTTAGGGCTGTGCCCCCTCCCCCCTCCCCACTCCCCTGCCCCCTTCCCCCCCAGCCCCGCCCCCGTGTCGGCTTCGGGCTCCCCAAGCCTGGCTCCTCTCCCTCCCCTGGAGGCGGGGTCGGCGCGGGGCTCAGGGGGCCTGTGGCTGCCGTGGCGATGGTTGCCCACATCGGGGTGTGTGCCCGTTTCCGCGCACTGCCAGGACCCCGCGGCTCCAGGAGGCAGCACCGTCCCCTGGGGCCCTGGTCCCTTCCTTCGGGGAGCCGGGGTCCACCGCACCCGACCTAGCCAAACGCTCGGGGCGCGCATGCCAGCAGCTGTCCTGTCCCGAGTTTCCTCGCCCAGCGGGGCCCGGTGGTGACTGCCTGTCCTTTCCCTAAGGAAGTGCATGTAGCAGTGCTTAGGGCCTGTCCTCTGCTGGGCAGGGACCGTCCCTCGCGCCGTAGTGTCGTCGGGGGGAAAAGATAAACAATAAGGGAAAGAAACTTGTAAGATATGAAGTATGTTGGCCGCAGGCGGTTGCCATGGAGGACAAAGCAGTGCGGAGGGAAGTGTAAGCGGAGAAGGCCTCCCTGAGGTGACTAATCCCGATGACTAGGGGAGAGGCTCACTGCTACTGGGGTCACAGCGCCCAGGCTGAGGAAGTGCAAAGACCCCGTGGCATGTGCCTGGCATGGCCGAGAGGTCTGTGAGTGCTTACTGTGGGCCAAGCTGCCACCACCCTCCTCTGGCAGGAGTGACCTCCTGGATAACTGAACTGGCCCAGCCTAGGGGTGAGAGGACTGCCTCCCCCACAGCTGCTGAGACATCCATGGAAAACAACTGCTCGGCAAAGAGCCGGGGCAAACTTCAAGGCCGTGTGCTCCAGTCCAACCCAGCTGCATCATGCCCCACCTCTCAGCGCTGCCCTCTGCACCCTGGCTGTGCAGACTTACTTATGGGGCGGGTTGTCTGTGGGAAGCTACTAACTGCCTTTGGGCAGAGGGACCCTTAGAGAAAGGGCATCAGATGGGAGCGCTGGAGGAAATGGAACGCCTCCCGTGGTCTCCCCTGGGAGTATCCTGGTTCATGCCTGACGTCTAAAGCCAGCACCAGCTGGAGCTCACAGGGAGCCCTGTGTCACCAATGTCCACACAAGAGCCCAACATGCCCGGGCTTAGCCACTGTTCACCTGGCACTTTGACTCTTCCCTTCCAGCATCCTGGCCAGAGCTAGACATGTGACGGCAGCAGCTGCCCAGACTCTATTTCTCCACTCTAAGGCATGGAACACAGCTGGGCTCACAAAATATATGGAAAGGCTAAATGAGAACTGGCCGCCACTGCCGAAGAAATAGCCCGGAAAATACCCACTTGGGCCTGGAATGGGCACAGACAGAGCAAGCACGGGGTGACTTGCGGGGTAGGGTCGAATCTGTGGTGGTCCTGTGGTTAAGCAGTCCAAAGGGATCTTTGGGAAAGATCTTGGGAAAGGATGTAGGCGGGGTGCAGGCAGTTGTGAGGGGGTCTGGGTGGCCCTGCAGCCTATGCCCGGTCCCCTGAGGGCAGCTTAAGTGGAGGGAAGGCCCTGGCCCCAGGGTGTGGGGTGCCAAACCCTCAGACAGAGGTCAAGGGCTCAAGCTTGAGGCAGAAGGGGCACTGCACAGCTGAGCAGGCCTCCCAGGGTCACCTGTGGGTGTCCTTGGCCTAAGACCTATAGTTAGGAGCGGCGACTCCAGGGGCCATGCGGGTAAAGGGGGAGGTTGCTGCAGGGAGGAGGCGCCCCAGTAGTCCCTCAAGGAAACCAGAGGTTTGCCAGGGATCCAGGTGCCCCCCTTCCCTGAGCAGGAAGAGCTGCCTCTCATGGTGCAGTCCTGTCCTTGGTCACACCACTGACCTTGAACAACTGGGTTTGAACGAGGCAGGTCCACTTATACACGAATCATCTCTAATAAACCTTCGGAAACTTTGGGGTGATTCCCGACAATTTGAAAAAAGCAGCAGACAGACCTCATGAATTACAGTACGTAATTCACAAAACCTACCAAATGTGTATGAACTGACTGTGGGATCGCCAAGACTTGCAGCGAACAGCGGGTCCGCAGCAGTTAAGTCTTGGGGGAGTCAGAGTTAGACGTGGATCTTCGACTGCACGGGGCTCGGCAGCCTGACACCCCACCCTGCATAGCTCGTGTCCCCTGTCTAGCTAAACACACTTGTGCAAAAGGCGGCTCTTCTGCCATCGCGTTTATTTACATTCCTGAGGGAGGTCGAAGTTCATCCCTTGTCATCCAGGTGGTGCCTGGTTTTACTTTGGAAAGCATTCCTCCCACGGGCTCGGAGACTGGAGTGGAGTCTTCATGCCCACTGGACCCCGCTGTCTGGCAGGTGGGCACTGTTCTCAGGAGGAACCGGCTTTCTGCGTGGTCCAGGCACAGCAAAGCCACCCGGTAGGCTCTCCAAGACCTAAGAAAGCGCTTGTATTAGGGGAAAATTTTTAAATGCTCCTCTTTCTGAGGCGTTCGAAGACTTTCCAGAAGATTCTGTAGCTAACCCACAAAGGGGGACCCGGGTCAAGAACAGAAATTTGGGCTGCTTTTAGTGTTTGGGAAAATTGCTAACCAGATTGGCTAAATTCGGATATCTTGGCATTCAACATCTGGGTTAGCTCAAACAAACGACTTAGCCTCTCTGGGCTTCATTTGAAAATCTCTTTAAAAACAGGAAAATCGCCCTTTACGTCTCAGGGTAACTGTAGGACATGAGATGGTGTGGTTAGAGTCGTCCCACCCCTACGGCTCAGTCTGGGCTTCTCTAGGCTTCCTCGCAGGAGGCCGTGGGTCCCAGACACACACACTGGTGACTCAGAAGGGTTCTGAGTGTCCCCGCCATGGGCCCATCCGGCTGGCGTTAGTCAGACTGTGGCCCGCACAGTGACCCTATGAGGGCTGCAGGAAACTGGTGACCAGGAGGGGGAGGCCCGGAGTGGCTCCGTGCGGTGCTCCCCGGAGAGGCCAGGGCGTGGGCCCTCCACCCGTCACCGAGGGCCACCACCTCAGGTTGTCTGTCCTCCAGCAGTTCAGCCTGGGACTTGGCTTTCCCTTCGCAGTGAGGAACCTTTGCTACATGCAGTGGTGACTTTCCGGTCTCCTTCTCTTGTTAGACCTGGAGAGACATGGACCTTTTGGAAAGTAAGAGAAGTAAATACTCTGGTTCCAGTGCCAAGCCCCATGGTTAAGCCCTGGAGTGACGAGGGCAGCTCAGGGAGCCCTGACTCTTACCATCTCTGGGGCAAAATGGACGTCCTTTCCTGCCTTCCAGTTGTGTTGTCCCTGGGAGGAGGCAGGTGCAGACAGGCCCGGCCACCAGGCAGGGGTGGTGGGGGGCTGGGAGGAGGCCCCTGGTTCTGGGCCTCCATCCCAAGAGGCAGGGCTGTTCTCAAGGCCCTGATGATACTGTCAAGATGTCCCATCTTCCTTCCAGAGTTGCCCCCAGGACCTTTGATGGAACTCCAGAAGTGTCATTAGCCTTTTATTCCTTTTCCCAACCTAGACATTGCCACCAGCAAGCTAACCTCACCAAGAAACCAGAACAGCTCTAGGGACTCCGACCCCCGTGCTTGGGGCTTTCGCTAAATCCCTGGCAGGAAAGGGATTACTCAGGTTACTCAGCCCGGGGCCCAGGTAACAGCGCTATCCTATTACCCGCTATTGAGGAAGCTTCCAGAAGGGGAGCCCATTGTGAGGAGCAGCCTTGGGGCGGGATGGGGGGGGGGGGAAAGCGTGGGGTTAACGGTGGGAAGGAAATCCAATAGGCGTATTCCATGGCCCCCTCCTATTATCCCTGAAACGAGAGCCTTTCTGTACTCCGATGGAGAGTGCCAGGTGTCGACATTCCGCGGGGAATGCTTCCTCCTCCTGGGCCGTGAACTGTGTCCCGCTGGGGTGTTTCTCTCTGGTCATTTAGAACCGATGGAAATGTCAGCAGCTCTTATTTTAATTGGCAGACCCTGAGACAGAGCAGGACTTCACATGCAAACGCCCCGAGCATGTGCGTGGGGGACCCTACCGTTTGCGGGGGGATCTGGCGCCTCCCAACCTCAGAAAACTTAAAGCTGTGAATGAGTAGGAAGTGGGCCCCAGCTCAGGGGCATTCCTGTCCCCTCTCTAAAAGTGCTCAGGGCCGGCCAGCCCGCCCACATGGCCCTCTCCTTGTCCCAGGCCCTGCTTCCCCGCACTTTCTGCCTTCCGGCCAGACCGGCCTTCAGTGTCATATCCCCAATGGGACCCTCTGTCTTGCTCTTAACTTCCCATCCGTTCAAGTAGCTTTCAGGGACAGTCCCCTGGCCTCAGGCGAGGCCCCTCTCCTCCACCCTTACTGCTCTCAGGGTTTAACAGGCCTGAAGGCCTGTGGAAGCAGTTCTTACAGATGGGGAGACTGAGGTTACGTGGCTGGCAGGTGGCAGGGCCAGAATGCAAAGCAGGCAGCCGGCGCCTGACCCCCAGGCAGGCTGGCTCTGACTCCCTAAACGTCTTCACCAGGGCAGCAGTCACAGATCGAGTGCTTTCTGTCCATACAGGCATGTAGAGTCAGGGAGGGGCGGGGGGAGACGGTTATATCCCATCATCCAGGCCCCAGAACAGGGCTCCCCCCAGAAGGCTGCCCCTCAGAATGTTCCAACTTCTCTTCTATTCCCCTTTCTTTTTGCTTAAAACCACACTTTCCCTCCCCGTTGAGTGCTGGCGTGAGGCCGTGCTCCCAGGCCTTGGCTCTGGGTCCTGCAGGGAACTAAACAAAGCCTTTGTCAGAGCAGAGCGTTCTGCTCAGCCGGACTCACTGAATGCGGCCTTGCCCATCCTGAGTCCCCAGTCAGCCACTGGGGTTCAGGGAAAGGGCTGTGGGGGTCAGGGATCCCCGCCCCGCAGGATTTTCCCCATCCACAGTGGGTCAGCCTTGCCACCCAGAGCGGGCTCTGCTGCACTCAGCTGGCCTGGGAGTTTGGGGGATCGCTGCTAGGGAGCCCCAGGACTTGGGCGCTGTCGGCAGTGTGTTGTGTGTTGGCATCGGTGGCAGGCACGTCCCATTCTGCGTTGCCTTGGCAGGCGGCCCTGAAATGGAAGGGGGGCCTCTTTGTTTTTCCCTTTCTGCTGGATGTTCCTTTCACCTCCACCCAGGGAGGAGCATCAAGACCAGGCATGGCCAGGCCAGGCCAGGCAGGGCAGGGAGCGCCCAGGCCTGGGAAAGCGCATGGATCCCCTGAGCACCCCCTTCTCTCTGGCCTGGCATCGAGGGGCCCGCGGTCCCATCGGTTCCCAGCACTCCGTCTGCCCCCCAGTTTCCTGCCCGTGCAGGCTTCTCCCAGGAGCTCCCGGTTCTGACGGTTCTGACGGTTCTGACGCTCATGTGAGTCTGGATCCCGGTCAGGAAGAGGTCAGCGGGCAGTGCAGAGGGAGGGGCTCGCACGTGTGTGGCAGGGCTGGGCCAGGTGCACAGGAAGCGCTGAGCTGGCGTCAGGGGGTGCCTGGCAGGCACTGGGGACATGGCAGGGGGCCAAAGCGACAAGGTCTCTACCCTCCAGGAGCTTACTTACAGCGGGGGAGGCCGATATCAGTCACATGACCACAATGGCAAGTGAGAGGGTGACAAGGGGGAGCAGAAGTGTGCCATGCTGCATCAGGTCAGGAGAGGCTGCCCAGAGGAGGGACACTGGGCCTGAAATCTGACGGGTGAGCAGGAGCCAAGGAGCTGGGAAGGGAGGGAAGAGCGTTGGGTTCACAGTGAGACGGAAGGAGGTGGGGTGGGGCCGGGGCAGCCGGCACAGGCCTGGAAGGCCACCTCGGTGTTGCTTTGTGCCCGGAGCAGCAGGAAGTTATGTAAGGGCTTTTACAGGCGTGTGACATGCTCGGATATGCATTTCCAAAAGAACATTCTGGCTGCAGAGTGTTGGAGTGGACACGGCACACGTGCGTGGACGGGGCAGGGGCCACGGGGGGAACACAGGAACCTGGGGGGGTGGGCCGGACTCGAGGTACATCTTGGAGGTAGAGCTGCCAGGAGCTGTCAATAGCTCGGGTGTGGGTGGGATGAAGGGAAGAGGGGTTTCGAGGGTGTCGCCTCGGTTTAGGGCTTGGCATATGGAAGGTGGGTAGTGCCAGCTACAGTGAAAGGAAACTCCAGAAGAGGACAGAGTGTAGGGGGACAGGGCCACAGTGTCAGATGTCTCGGAGGAGCTGTGAGACCTGCAGGCAGCATCGGTCACGGTGGCAGACGAGCGTGCGGGTCTGGAGCTCAGAGGCCTAGGTGAGCGCGACGCGTCCGTCACCTGCGCTGCGGTGGCGGTGGGGACCACATCTACAGAAGGGGTGGCCCCATTTGGTCACAGATGCCCTGGCAGCTACTGTCTCCCTGACGGTCCAGCCAGCTTTGCTTACCCAGCTTCGCGCTGTCGCCGGGCCTGTCTGCAAAGGCCCTTAGATGCCCACGTGTCCCCCATTGACCTTTGTCCCCAGGGCTTTGGGGCCACTGTGAAGTCACGCAGCAGACGTCTCCATCGCAGCCGCCGGAGCGTGCTGTTGTGCAGCTCCAGAGTCGCGAGGGCTCTGACTCGCAGGGTCTGTCGTCCTGACAGAGTCTGACGTTTCGTAAAATGTGTAATCAGTTTGTTTTTGAGCAGAGAGAGTGGGTATTTGGAAGATGCTTATTCGTGACAGCTTACACCCTCCCTGCTGGCAGTCGCCGTCGGGGGTACTTCAGGGACAGGCTTCAACACGTATGTGTCCTTCATTTTACACGCTTTTCTGCACCCTGCGTTTTTCACTCAACTGCCTGCCGCAGAGATCTGTCCATTTGTCCCTCTTTTTTTTGACCCCTGCATAGTATTCGCTGTAGGAACATGTCGTAGCTTCTTCCCCCAGTCCCTAATTAAGGGACATTCTGAGGGTTTCAAATCTGCTTTAAAAAAGAAAAAAAAAAGAAGAAAAGAAACTGCAGTGAATATTCTTGTACTTACAATACTTTATATAAACGGAAATTTAGTCTTCGGGGGAGATAAATGACTAGAACCAGAATTGCCGGGTCAGAGACCCTCTCTCGTTTGTATTTTGACATCACGAAACCACATTACAGAATTGCTTTTCGTCCAGTGTTTTATGTAAAGACAGTCTGACTACTTGGAGCCAAGTGAGAGAACCCCCTCTTCTGTCCTCAAGAGAGATGGCTTCATCCTTGACAATAGCCTCTCGAGAGGGCACCCACGTCGTACCTGCCCTCTGGGAGCGTGCTTTTCGTGCGCCGGGGACAGCAGGAAAATATTCATCACAAAACGTCTCAGAGACGGACCATTCGAACAGCACTGGACGTTTGGAAGACTAAGCATTTGTTCTGGAGAGTTTGTCCATTGGGGGACTTGATATATTTTCTTTCCCCCCGACTTTCTCATTCAGTTAGGATTATCGTAGGCTTCATAGGATAGAAAACTCAAAATAGCAGTGGCTTAAACAATACAAAAGTTCGTTTTCCTGTCATCCAAACGAAGTCTGGGGGTAAACAGGCCAGGGCTTGGCTGGTGGCTTTTCCCCCTCTTTCTCTGTCATCGTTCTAACCCTGACGTCCATCCTCAAGATCGCTTCATGGTATCAAATGGCTGTCGGAGTCCGGCCATCACGTCTGCATCCCAGGAAGCGTGAAGAGGAAGGGGAAGGGCAAAAGGGGCATGCTTTTCTGCTGAATCAGGGAGCTTTTCCATAGTCTTCCACACACGTGCAAGACCCAGGTTGTGCACTGGACAACCTGGGAGGATGGCATTGCTAAATAATACGTAAATGATCACTGGCAGGGTGTTATTTGTTCATCTGTTTGTCCTGCTAGAGCATGAACTCCCACGGGGACAGGCTGTATCTTATTCCCTGTGCCTGAAAGGGCCCTGGACCATAGTCACACGCAGTGTTTGCTGAACCTCCTCCTGGTCCAAAATCAAATGGACACTCACCATTCCAAGGCTCCGACCCAAATCTCTTATTTACTTTAAAAAAACAAATGGCTCCTTAGTAGTCTACAGACCAAATTCAAATCACAGGGCAGTTCGCCTGGGCTTTTACTCCCTTAAAACGTGTATTTTTGCCCCGAGCATCACAGAAAAATTACATTTAGTCATTAAACAGGTGTGCCTTTTTATGGTCCAAAGAGCAAAGCACCTGCTGTACTTGGCCTCCTAAAATTGTCCTTTGTCAGTCAGACCCCGAAAGAAGGAAACTAATGCATTGCTTCACTTGCATCGCTTGTTCAGGTAGTTTACATGTGGTTAGTCTGTTAAACAGGTGACCATCATCATGTGGCTCAACTAACTTCTTCAACCTGAATCTCATTTCTGATTTCTCTCCAAGTTTCACAAATAAATGCATCCCCAGAACTCGACCTCACTGTCTAATCTGGGGGATTAAACCATACGTAATTACCTCATTTCTTCTATGAGCTGTCAATGATTGCTTCTCAGATTTCCCTCTAAGCAAGCCCAGTCACTAAATGACCACCGTCCTCTAGTTATTGTATTTCAAAAAATAAAAATAAAACATCAGGCGGCTTTATAGCAAAACTACCTTTTCCTTCCTAGGCAAGCTAACCATTTTTTTTAAGGAAGGACACTTTGGCTCCAAGAAAGAAAACGCTTTCATTCAGAAAGGCTTCCCCTCCCCAGCCCCCCAGGCCCCCAGCAAAGTCTTTTGTCACTATTCTGGAAAAGTGCATTTAAAAAAAAAAAAAGACAATAATCTAATTGAGTAATTAGAAACATTTCTGGAATTTTGGGGGTGGATCAGTTAAACTAAACTAATTTCAGGTGCTGGCATAACATCAAAGCAGCCACTCTCATTTTGTAGTGTGTTTCTTCTGAGTTTTTCATAGATGTTCCGAATTTTTCAAAACACGGACGTTCCGAAGTGGCTAGAATAATGTTCCGAAGTGGCTAGAATACTTCCCGCACCAGCAGGAGCGGACCACACAGCAGGGATAATAAACACAGCTCTCCCTGGAAACGTGAAGGCTTCGCAGACAGGGTCCTGCCCCCTAATGCTGAGACTATAACTCCTCCGGGGAGATATAGGAAAGAGCTGGGACGTGTCTTGCAAAAGGCTGGTAGCTGAGGATGTCCGTCACCCTGTGCTATCACTCACCCTCCCAAGTCGTGTCCTTGGGGAGGACACAGGGAGCCCAGCAGGTGCCCTTGGCCCACAGGTGTCCACACCACGCACTTCTTTGCTTCCAGCCTGTTGATGCACATCGGCTGTGAAGGGGCTCTGGGCATGAGCTACATAAGCCAGTGGGGACAGGGGCCCCTCTGGGGTCCCTTCCGACATGGAGATCTCAAGCAGGAATAAGGGATTTCAGGGAGGGAAGTAACACATGTTGGTGGAGCACCTGCTCTGAGCTAAGCAATCCTCCCGAACAGCCCGTGAGGCTGGCATTATTATCCCCATTTTACAGACGAGGCCACAGATGCTCAGCAGTTTGGTCACCTGCCCAAGCCTTGCTCTTCGGGCCTCTCTTTCCCAGGCCCCACGCACAGACCTGTGCCCTCTCTGCACGTTGCAGTCGCTGGGGAGCTTTAAAATGCGAGTGAGTGCCCGGGCCCCAGCCCCCACCACCAAAGGGAACACCATCCTGACGTCGCTCGTCGTAGGTCAGCTTCGCCTGACTCTGTCCAGCGCATCACGGAACCGGGCAGCGTGTGCTCTTCCGTCTGCGTCCTCTGGCTCAGCCCTGTTTGTGGGATCATCACGTCACCCACGTCGTCGTGGATGGTCGTGGAATGTTCGTCCTCCTTCTGCGGTATTCCATTGTGTGAACGCCACAACCCACGGGGGCTGGGCATTCGGGTCGTCGCTAGTTTTCGGCCCCCGTGAGCAGTGGCTGCTGTGCACATTCTAGTTTGTGACGTTGGGCAAACACGGACACAGTTCGCTTGGCTGTAGGCCTAGGAGTGAATTAATTGCTGGATTGTAGGGCTCGTTAATGTCTGATTTTGGTAGATTCTGCCGCACTGTTTGCCAGAGTGGACTCTCCCGTTTCAGTTTGGTTTATCTCAGTTTCTCTCTGGGACCGTTCCCTCAGTTCCAGCTTTGAGGGTACCCTCCATGTGCCCCTGTCACTCTAAAGGTAAATAAATGTCTGACTTGAGACTTCCAGCGGCAGAACTGAGGCCCACGAGCCAGAAGCAGGCCTGAGACCCCAACCTCCCAGCTTCGAGTGTGTGACCACACGGTCACTGGGTGCCTCTGTGTGCAGAGCACTGTGCTGGGGTGACGGGGGAGACAGAAGGCACAGAAGATTGCATTCTGGCCAGGGAAGAGGGGAGGTGACTTGGAGGGCACAGCCGCGTTGCCCTAGCTTCTTGCTGTGACTGGCGGAGGCTGTAGGGGCAATGGGAAGACAGACACTCAGGTCCAGGCTAGCCAAGAAGCCCTGGCGACCTTGAGCCAAGAAGCCCTGGCGACCTTGAGTGGAGTCGTTTGATCTCCGGAAGCCTCAGCCCATTCGTTCTCTCTGTCGTGATGGGCTTGGCTATCACGGCATCAGTTCTGTGGGTGGTGGGCCATCTGTTATAAACAAGGCACGGCGGACATTTAGGGCTGAAAAGGACATAATCCTTGGCTTCTAAAAGCACGGTTTCATCGGACAGAGAAACCTTCCCCAAGGAATAAAGCATCAGGAGCCGACATGGCCTGGGGAAGGGTGCAGAGCTTGGGCTGTGGCACCTGCTCCCTGCATCTGCGAGGTCAGGGCTCCCTGGGATTCCTCAGGGAGCGACGTCCTCTTAGAGTTCACAGTCCAGTCTAGAGCAGAGGTTCTCTGTGTGGTCCAGGGACCAGCAGCAGTAGCGGCACCGTAGGAACTTGTTAGAAATGCAGATCCTCCTGCCCTACCTCCTCTGTCCCCTTGAATAAGAAACTCAGTTTAACAGGCTCCCGGGTGATTCTGACACGTCCTGAAACTGAACCACTGATCTCCAACTGATGAGGGCAGTTCCTGTCCCCATCCCGGGAGCACTGGCAAGGCCTGGAGAAATATTTGGTTGTCACAGCTGGAGGAGGGGGTGCTACTGGCATCTAGGGGGTCTTAGCGACCAGGGATGCCGTGACACACCTTACGATGCACAGGACGGTCCTCACAGCAAAGAATCATCTGGTCCAAGCGTCGGCTGTGCCAAGGTTGAGAAACCCTTCCCCAGGGGGGCCAGGACGAGGGCGGGGAGGCCGTGACTTTCAGATTCGTTGCTCCCTGGTCCAGTGACTGGGACACGCACGCACATGTTCCCCCAGCTATGAAGTGAGGGGGTTAGACTCAGGGTCTCTGAGTCCCTTTCCGACCTGGGTGTTCATTGGCTCCAGCCAAGCTACTGGTCAGCCGCCCCGGAGGTCGGTCTGGTGCAGCCCTGTTCTTCCTCTTAGGTGCCACCTGGCAGGTAGCGGGGGCTTTGGGAAAGGGAGGGCACTGCACCTGCCTAGGGCTCTCCCCTCCCCAACAGGCTTGGGTTTCCTTCTCCCATTGTGGGCGATGTTGGCTCCCACAGGGTTGGTCCCTGCGCTCTGATTGGTCCCGCGTCTCCCAGGCCCGCCGCCCGCCTCCTCCCTCCAGGGGTCCCAGGTGCAGCCCCTGCACCCAGGGCTGTGAAGGAGCCAACCCGGGCTCACGCCTTCCTGATGTGACGGACGAATTTCATCGCGCAGAAAGACTATGGATGGCTTTTGTCTCTTTTTCTTTGTTTTCCAATCTTTCCAGGCTATCCTTATATCATTTAAGTCAAAAGCACATAAAATCACGTGGTGGGTGGGAGAGAGGTTGAGAGGATGGGGCAGGGCCTGGCTGGGTGGTCGCTGTGGCTTATGGCCTCCCCCCCCCCCCGCACTCTCTGCAGGAGTCATGTGGCTGGAGATTGTCCTCGCCTCGGTGCTGGGCCTCGTCATCTACTGGTTCGTCTCCCGGGACAAGGAGGAAACGCTGCCGCTGGGAGATGGGTGGTGGGGCCCTGGGGTGCGGCCCCCGGGCGGAGAGGACGAGAGCATTCGCCATTTCAAGGTGGAAACGTCGGACGAGGAGATCAATGTAAGGCCCCTCCTTGAGCCCCCTCGAGACCGGGGGTGGGCCTTAGGCTGGGGCTGCGGAGGGAACCTGCTGCCCGTGGGAGTGTGCTTCCGTCTGCCCTTCTCCCACTGGGGCGCAGCCCGAATCACCCACTCTCCCCACCCGGTCCCTTCTCCTTCCCACCTGTCTCCTCCTTTCCCCACCCGAGGCCCAGCAGCGCAGCTGTGTCACCTCCTTTGTGCCCCACCTGAGACCTGGGGAGGCAGCTTGTAGGAGAAAACAAGCAGGTTTTCGCAGGGCCTGGGCCGAGAGCCTGAGGGAACAGCAAGGCCCGGGCGACATGCAGTGCCGAAGCACAGAGAACCGGCTGCGGGGGCCAGCACTGGTTAAGCACCTACTATGTGGCAGGCATTCGTGGTCCCATTCAGCCCCTGCGACGATCCTATAGAGTGAGGACTCCTGTTCCCATCTTCCAGATGCAGAAACTGAAGCTCAGAGAGGGAAAGCCAAGAAAAAAAAGTCACGAAGGTCTGAGAAAGGAGGGGTTAAAAACCTGACAGTGGTCTGCACCCCAGAGAAAGCAGGCTGCAGAGAAAGCAGGCTGCGGTCCCCCTGTAGGCCTCGCTGTTCTGGACTCGGGCTGAGCTCTGAGCATAATTCCCGTAGTGAGTTCTGAGACTCAGAGCCGAAGACTTCGGAAATCTGTTTGGGGGACCCAGTGCTGGGGGGCACACTCTGGGGCTCACTCTGTGAGCCACCTCGAGCTTCCCCCAGCTGGAGGTGGCCTCTTGGCCTGGTGCACACCCGCTGGAGCTGCATCTCCCGGCCTGTAATTTCTCATCCCAGCCGAGTTGTCGCGTTCAACGCCGCATATCCGAGTCGGCTAATCCTGCTCCGCGGGGCAAATCCATCCTGCCACCTGTTTTCGTCCAGCCCCCGTGCTGAGAGTGATTTTTCTATCTTTAAAACGGTCAAGAAAGTCAAAATAGGAATAATGTTTTGCGACACGTGGCAATCACGGCGTTCAAGTTCCGTGTCCCTAGACACAGGTTTGCGGGCGCGCAGCCGCGTCCCCCGGGCCGTGTGCTGTCCGTGGCCACAGTGCGAGGGCAGAGCGGGGTAGCTGCGGCTCCAAGGGCCTAACATACGTCCTCGCGAGCTCTTTGCCAAAGACAGTGGCCGGCCCGTGTTCTGTATAAGCCCAGGCAGGCTAAAGGGGTGAGCTGTTCACGCGTTGAAAACTGGAAGGTGAGAAATAAAACCGAAGCCGAAAGCGAAGGACATGCTTGGGGAACAGGCCCTGTCCTGGGGAACGAGTTTCTTCTGGGCTAACCCTGACAACCCAAAGTCTGCAGACCCCCCCGCTCCACGCACCGTGGGAATGTCCCTTTGCCTCCTGCTCTGCGCTCGGCCCCACCACCCCCCTCTCCCCCTGGGGGCCCGTGTTTCGCTGCAGGATTTGCACCGCAGAATCGACAAGGTGCGGCTGACGCCCCCGCTGGAGGACAGCCGCTTCCACTACGGTTTCAACTCCTCCTACCTGAAGAGAGTCCTCGCCTACTGGCGGAGCGAATTTGACTGGAGGAAGCAGGTGGAGGTTCTCAACAGGTACCCCCACTTCAAGACTCGGATCGAAGGTGCGTTTCCCAGCGCCAGCGGCGCGGATCTGTGTTAGGGGAACGGCTTTCTCAGACTCCGGACGTGACTTAGGCAAAGCTGGGGTGACCCAGAATCCAGTTGTTGGTCAGTGATTGGTCAGTTAAATGTATGTGTAAGTGACAGCATCAGCAGGTTGCAAAAATGAGGCAAAAGCCCAACCACACGCGCTGCCTGTCCAGACCCCACACGCTGAGCTGGCTGCCTCCCAGCCTGGGGTCGGTCCAGGAAGACACCCCTCCTCACACTCTCTGTCCGCTGCTGTCCTCCTCCCTCATGCTGGGGCCTTGTATGGGGTTCTCCCAGCCCCCGACAGGCCCCTGTGCTTGGGGATGCTCAAGGCTCAACCTCGGACCCCTACTCCAGCATTCTGTCCTCGTCCCCACTGGCCTCGTTCTCCCGCCCCCCTGTCCTGTGGTGAGATCCCTGCTCTAGCCCCTGTCCTGGGCCTCCCACTGCAGATCAGTCCCTACAGAGGCCTCTGGGGACGGCCACGCTATCACCTTAGAGGAGAGGAGGGAGCTGCCCGAGTCACAGGGAAGTGGAGGTTCAGGGCAGAGCCCAGCTCTCCGGACTCCCAGCCTGTCCTGGCTCGGGCTCTAGGGGTGACACCCCCACCCTGCACCCTCCCCACACCACTCGCCAGGCCCAGCACTGCCTCTGAGCCCAAGTTGGCTCCTCGCTCAGAGGAGCATCCTGTGGCCGCTAGAGAGGCCAAGAGGACGTTTCCTCCACAAAGGGCAAATTATGAAGTGTGGGCTTTTAACATTTTTCTTAAAAATTCAAAAACTACGGAAGGATACACAGGGTAAGGAGTCTCCGTCTCGGCCCCTTCCCAGCCCACCGTTCCCTCCCTCCCCATGGACAGCTTCTGCGTCTCTTGTTCCGCTTCCAGAAAGAGCATGTGTGTATAGATGGGTACTTTTTTTTCTAATTTTAAACCCAAATGATAGTGTGATAGAGTACGAAGTAAAAATACCCTCATATCGTGCAGTCAGTGTGTTCCAAAGGAGGTCAGATTACCTACTAAAACAAACTTTAAACTAGGACTAAATTTAGCAACATAGAAGGAGCTGTGAAGGCTGAGCGAGGGGCCACCAGCTGGGCCACCACATGTGATGGGTACCGTGGCTGTGGGGGCCGAGGTGGCAGCACCCACTGTCCCAGCTCCAGAGGGTGCCGGGCCTGGCCGGATATCCTGAGGGTCGCGACGGCAGCAGCGTCCCCAGCTCCCTCCCGGGTCCCCCACCCTGACTGTGCTCTGTCCCCCCAGGACTAGACATCCACTTCATCCATGTGAAGCCCCCCGAGCTGCCCTCCGGCCGCACCGCAAAGCCCTTGCTGATGGTGCATGGCTGGCCCGGCTCCTTCTACGAGTTTTATAAAATCATCCCTCTCCTGACTGACCCCAAGAACCACGGCCTGAGCGATGAGCATGTTTTTGAAGTCATCTGCCCTTCGATTCCCGGCTATGGCTTCTCAGAGGCCTCCTCCAAGAAGGGTATGGGCGCTGCTGAGGGCTGTGTCATGGCCCCCTCACCTGCTGGGGCAGGTTTTCCCACCAGGTTCTGGGTGCGGGTGGGGAGGGTGTTGGGGGCAGCTTCTTTCAGGGCCTGAGGAGGCTAGAGAAGGGGCCTGAGACCAGGGAAGCGAAGCCAGGAGAGCGTTTGTATTATGCAAAGGGCCCTCAGGGTCTGAAGGGAGTGGCGGGCAAGGGACGTCTGGGCCCTGGACTGGTCCAGACCAGCAAGGCTGACCAGCCCCACACTCCCTGTGGGTCCCAGAAGCTCACCCCGGCCAGCCTCACCCCCCATCACTCACCCTCACAGCCTGGCTGTCCATTCCCTGCACAGAGGCAGGTGCCTCCCAGACTCAGGCTTCTTTCTCTCCTCCTCTGAGCTTTTCCTACCTGGCCTGGAGCGAGGGTGGGTGAGGGACTTCACGGGACACCAGGAGGGTCCAAGGAGTGACCTGTCTATGACTCCGTTCTCTTTCCCTCTCACAACCAGGCTTGAATTCGGTGGCCACCGCCAGGATCTTTTATAAGCTGATGCTGCGGCTGGGCTTCCGGGAATTTTATATCCAAGGTGGGGACTGGGGGTCCCTGATCTGCACCAACATGGCCCAGATGGTACCCAGGTGAGGGCCACTTTCGGGTGTGTGTGTGCAATTCCGTGCGCGGCAGCAAGGTCATTCCCACCGGGCCCTGCCTGGACGTAGTGTCTGAGCCTCTGGGCAGGAGCCACCCAGGTGGCATGCTTGTGAGCGCAAGGGAGAGGGGAGAGGGCTCCCTGTCGTTCAGCTCTGCCTTTGACATGGATCCTCCCTCAGGAGTCACGTAGGGTTGGTGACTCTGGGCCAGGTGCCCAGGTAAAAGAGGGCCACTCAGAGGAGCGGAAGGTCAAGGAGCAGAGCTTTCTGATGGGCTGAGCCTTGGGAGAGACCTGACTGGAACTTTGGAGGAACGATTTTCTCCACAACCTGTTCCTTCCCCTCATGTGGCCACCCCAGCGGGGCAGATGCTGAAGAGGGGGCTGGCCCTGGCGGCCTCTCCCTTCTCCATCTCTTCCCTCCCCCCGTTTCCTTGACGCCAGCCCAGCCTCACCTGGTCCCTCTCCGCCCGCAGCCACGTGAAAGGCATGCACTTGAACATGGCTATGATTTTAAGAAACTTCTACACCCTGACCCTTTTCCTGGGACGGCGTTTCGGAGGGCTTTTCGGCTACACCGAGAGGGATATGGAGCTGATGTACCCCTTCAAGGAGAAGATTTTCTACAGCATAATTAGGGAGAGTGGCTACATGCACATCCAGGCCACCAAGCCCGACACCGTGGGTGAGTGCTCAGGAGAGGGCCCGGTTCGGTGGCCTTCTCCACCAGGGGCAAGGGAGGCGGCCGGCCGCAGGTGCGCGTAGGAAGGCTCCCACTAGGGGAGCCTCACCTACCCCCAGGAACACTGTTCCATGGTGACAGCCTCTTGTGAGGGACTTGGAGCTCTTCCGACTCTGAAACTGCTCTTAAACTGCGTTTTCCATTTATTTGGTGGATTCAGTACTCCTGGTGGCCCTGGCCCCTCTGGGGTTGTGGGGGCAGGGAGGGGAAGTCCCAGGACCCGGAGGGGATTCTACTGTGATGGTTACGGGGAGCCCAGCAACTATTTCTGCCACCAGGGCCATGTTTAAGGAGCATTTCTTGAAAATATAAATATATATATATATAAACACTTAAAAAGATAAACTTTTACAGGTATACAATGAACACGTGTCAAAGATTTTAACTCATTAATTAAAAAAAAAAACACAGTAAAATGTAAAACAGAACACTTCAAAAGCAATTAGGAACACAAAATTAGTGGACCAACAGATGCAAAGCTTGTCAAAGTCCACAGAGTAATCAATGAAGCCTCCACCAAACAAAAAAATACAGTTTTACAGTTTTATTGAGATCCAGTTGAGGCGTACAGCAAGCATCCTGACTTGACTCATGTCGATTGTGAAATGGTCCCCACAGCAAGTCTAGTTAGCACCCATCCGCTCATACAGATACAGGAAACAGACGTTTTCTTCCAGGTGATGAGAACTTAGGACAAAATTCACGGGCTCCTCGGTGAACAAGAACCACGTGCAGTTTGCAGAGCGAGAAAACAGCTGAGACACGGGGGGAGGGGACCACTGTGGCTCGGAGGACCCCAGGAGGGCCCTCTAGATGACTCCCCGAATCCCACTCACGGGACGCCCGGGGACTGTTCGCTCATTCCAGAGTCTTTTACGGCTTTCAGACCGGTCCCAGGCTCACACACACGCTGGTGGCAAAATAATAATAATTCACAATAATACCGCTTTACAAAACCACGTTTTCCCTTCTGATTAAAGAATTGTGAGGTGCAAAAAGCGCAAGACAGAAAAGGTAGGCCCTGTCGCCGCTCCTCCTTCCCCGCCTCCCCTCCCCCCAGCCTGCAGAAGAACAGGCTAAACTTTCGGTCCCGAATCTTCCCCAGGGGCATCTGCTGCAGGGTCAGCTCTCACATCGGGACAGAACCAGACGGGCCAGCCCGGAAGCCCCCTGGGCCCTCTGCAGGCCCCGGAGCCCCGCAACCCTCCGGGGACCACCCCCCTGACTTGTGCCGGGTCGACTCGTTTGGCCTGTTTTCATCCTTTCTAGAAAACGGAACCGTCGAGGCGGCTCCTCTTTGGAGTCTGTCGTGTCCCTGCCCAGCACTTTCGCTGACGGGAAGATCAGTGTTTGTCACCGAGCCCCTCTGTTGGATTTTTAGGTGGTTTCTCGTTTTCCACTCGTCATAACATGTAAACAAACACACAAACAAAAATGGTTCCTTTTTAAAAACGGCGTTCATCTGTATTTCTCATTTGGATCTCAAAACCCAGAGTCACAGACCCTCGTGTTTAAGAAAACTGCCCAGGGGGTGTCTGAATCCCTACGAGGCAGTGCGGGAGGGGCTACTCCTGTCACCCGATGACACTCCCAAGGTGAGAGTCGCGGGGGTGAGGTGCAGGAGCACCCCAGGTGTCAGGGCTGAGCTGTGCCCCGCCGTGGGCTCCCTGACCCCAGGCCTGAGTCGCTCCCTCGCTTCTTCTCATGCCAGGCTGCGCCCTGAATGACTCTCCCGTGGGACTGGCCGCCTACATTCTGGAGAAGTTTTCCACCTGGACCAATTCGGAGTTCCGAGACCTGGAGGATGGAGGCCTGGAGAGGTGAGACCCACGCACGCAGCAGCACCTTCCTCACCCACCACCCTCACCCTCTGGCCGGCACAGCCCCGGGGGCTGGATGAGGGATCCTGAGGCACAGAGAGGTGTAGGCCTCGCTGCCAGCCCCTCGGTGTGACGGCTTACTCTGTGGAAGCCCACCCCGAGGGCGGCTGCAGGAGGAGGGGGTCCTCTTGAGGCTACAGCCTCCACAGGACCTGACTCCCGGGTACCTGGCTTGACTCAGGCTCCACCAAGGTCAGCCCAGACCCGCCTTCTCCAGGGCCCGCCCGCCCATTTCTTTATTTCTTCAGAGACACCCTGAGCACCAGCTACAGGGAACTGGGCCTGGATCCCGCCTCAGGGGTGGGACTTTGTCTGGGCCATTGCCGCACCCCAGCACCCGGGACAGTCTCGGGGATATCCTAGGTGCCCAGAAAATGTGTGTTGGGTGGATGAGCCCAGAAGGTACAAGCAGAGGACTGTGGGAGTCCCGAGAAAGGAGATTCGCTTTATGTGAGGGGCAGAGAGGAGAAATGTTGGGAGAATGTTTTTGATTTGGGCCTTGACAGGTGAGGAGGAGGGAATTTAGGAGGCAAGACGAGCAGAGGCGGAGGTCGGAGTGATTGACATGCACGGTGTGCACAGAAAGGGGGACTTTCCAGAAGCTGGTACTTCGAGGCCAGACCAAGAACTCATTCCTGGGGGCGGGTCCTCCAAGAGGCTCCACGCTCTCCCCCTGGGACCTCCTCCTCCCTCGCCCTGGGCAGGACCCAGCGGTCGATGGGGCTCGACTAGGAACACCTGGGCAAGGGGCCTGGCCCTGCTCCGTGAACACAAATACCTGGTGCCAGGTGCAAGGCCCCCATCAGCGAGCACTCTGCCTCACCTGTCATCAGGGAGGCCAGTGACTCTGGCTTGAACCTGCCCTGCCTGTGGCATGGGGACAACACCCCTGACCTTGCAGTGAGGTCTGAGAACGCCACACGGGCACGGGCACATGCTCGCAGCTTGAAAGGGCAGCTCCTGTTCGTCACAGCTGCCCGTGGCCCTGAGAGTGGCCTTCGGTCCTGCTTTCCCAGGAAGTTCTCCCTGGACGACCTGCTGACCAACATCATGATCTACTGGACGACGGGCACCATCACCTCCTCCCAGCGCTACTACAAGGAAAACATGGGGAAGAACTTCGCAGCTGAGAAGCACCAAGGGTGAGCCTGCCCCCGAGGGGCGGGCCTCCGAGGCAGGGAGCAGGGGAACAGCCCCGTCTTGGATCCGAGGGAGGGCATTTGATGGCAGAAAAGGGCAGCCTTGCCTGCGGGGTGCGGAGGACGAGAACACAATTGAAAGGAGGTCGGGGGTGTTTGGAGAAATCCCTCTGCCTGGAGAAGTAGCTCCCAGGCCTCTCCCAGGACCAGGATGCTGGCCTGACGAGGCACTCAAGTCCCCGGCACTTCCCGGGCACCCTTTCCTAAGCCCGTGTGAAGACCCTCAGGGCCCTGCGTGGGTGGGAACTGAGGGGAATGGTGAGAACCCTGGATCTGTCCTTTTCTTTATGGCTCCCTGTGGGTGGGCCACCTGAGCCCTGCCCAAAGGCCTCTGAACTTGCTGCCGCGGGGTGCAGGCTGCCAGGCCGCAGCCTACGCCACCAGTGAGACCTCTGTCCCTTGCAGGATAAAGGTCCTCGTGCCCACCGGCTTCGCTGCCTTCCCTGATGAGTTATTGCACGTCCCGGAAAAGTGGATGAAGTTCAAGTACCCAAAGCTCATCTCCTACTCCTACATGGCCCGCGGGGGCCACTTTGCTGCCTTTGAGGAGCCGGAGCTGCTCGCCCGGGACATCGTCAAGTTTGTGGGGCTGCTGGAGCGGCAGTGACGAGGGGAGGAGAGCCCCTTCCTGGGGGTGGGTTTGCTTCGGCCTGTCACAGGCCCCCCACGCTCACGCGCTAAGCTACGGGGCTTTGAAAATAAAATGATTTTACTTCTCAGAGCGGCTGGAACTGAGTGACTGGGCGCCTGCCCCCACCCCACCGGGGGTTCCCCTTCCAGCAGAGCCGGCCCGTCTGCAGCCCGAGGTGGGGAGGGGTTCCCACTCGAGGGCAGGACAAGACTGGGGGGGGACACCGAGATACACATGGAGACGGAGGGGCGGGGTCTGCACAGGGACCCCAGGTCCACGCCCACCCCGCCCCCCTCTGGGGGTTCAGGCCGCCTCGCCGGCTCAGCCCCATCTCCCACTCCCACTACACGGAAGCAGTAGGAAGGCAGCATCCCTGGCAAGTGCCCAAAGCGGCACCCCAGCCTGGGATCCCCCCAGGAGGGAAAAGGCAAGGGACTGCCTGCCCATCCTTCCTGCCGGGGTCACAGCTCAAGGGGGGCGCACGGCCCTGCGCCCTGCCGTGCACCCTCTCCTTTCTCCCCTGCCACAGTCCTCCCTGGACCCCAGGCAGGCCCCAGCACTGCCCCCCACCCCTCCCACCTTGAGGGAGAGACAGACGGAGTCAAGGGCAGAGCCTGAGAACCATACACTCACCAGCCTGGCAGTGTGGACACTTTATTAGTGGTCCTTACTGTCCCCAACTGCTGCGGGGGCGACCCTGGCCCAGCCACACTGTCACTGACGACACGATACATAAACACTGTGCCACGGCGAGGTGCAGAGGGGTGTGTGCCGCTGGCCGTGCCCCCTGCTCCCCACAGCTCGCTCTGGGACAGGGTGGGGCGGTGAATGGCTTCATGCGCAGGGCGGGGGCCAGAAGGACCCTGGACGGTCCTCCGGTCCCGTCTCAGGCCTGGCCCTGCCGCAGGCTCTTTGGTTGTCGGGTGTGTGTGTACGTAGGGAGGGCTGGGTGGTGTCTGGATGCCCAGAAGGGAGGTCTCCCACCGGTTACGTTCTCCCTATCACCTGATCAGTGGGCCTGGAGGGGCACGATTTCCATGATCTTGCTAAAAATTACAGGGGACATCGGTGCAGAAGGGGGATCAGGGACGAGCAGGGCCCCAGGCACACGAGCAAGGGAAGGGAGCCGCATGGACGCCCTCACCACAGAGGGCAGTCCCACCCCGACCCCCCAGCCGAGGGCCGAGCCCGTTGCTGGTTCCAACAGTTCGGAGCCGCGGGAACGGGCGGACAGATGTCCTGAACGTGGGGGGGGTCGGTGCAAAGCAGCTTCTCCACCTGCGTCTCCTCGGCTCCCGAACCCCGAGCCTGGTCCAGCCGGCCGCTTGCCCGCCCTCAGGGCTCCTGGTAGGCAACCACCACGCTGTCCTCAGGGCTCTGGGCCGGGCACTGCCCCGGGACGGTCCCGCTGATGTTGTGGATGGCACCGTAGCTCTGCTGCTGCTGTGGGGACAGGGCTGTCCTCTCCGAGGACAAGCCATTCAGAATCCGAGGCACGTAGGGCTGCCAGCAAACGGGGGGGCGTTAGTGCTTGGGTGGGCCGGGCCTGAGCCGCGGTCCCCATCCTCCCCCCTCCGCCCTCCTCCTCCCACAGGAGGCCACGTACGGGGATCCTGACGCACATAAATAACATCAACTTCGGACGTCAGGACCCGACACGGCAGCCGGAGCACAACTAAACGCAAGCAGTGACGCAGTTCTCCCGACCACACGCCGGCTTCTCCGAGGAAACAAACCTTTTCCGAGCACTGGATCCAGGGGAACGTCTTGCTTTACCGAGGAAACGGGTCCACCCGCATGGGGCAGGCTGAGGACGCTGTCAGCGGGACGGGTCCTTGAAGGACTCTCCAGTCCCGGCCCCAGGCTGACCATGAGGGGTGGATGTCGTCTACCTGCCCTGCCCTGCCCTGCCCTGTCTGGCGGCGCAGCCACAGGTGTGCCCCTGCGTAATGAGCCTGAGAAGCTTCTCGGGGGCTGGTCCAAGGACAGCCACCGACAAGAGGGCCTAAGGCCGGGGAGAGCCACCGGAAAGGAAACGGCTGATGAGAGGCCGCCGCCCCGGCTCTGTCGGGAGGGCCGGCGGGCACGGCTCTGGGGTCCCGGGGCTCCCCTTTCCTTCCCAGGCCACCCGAGGAGCGGGACCGGAGCCGGGAGAGGCGGGAAGGAATGCGGCCCCGGCGTCTAACAGGTGCCTGCTCTGAAGCAGGTGCGACGCTGTCACTGAATTCAGAGGTGAGGGGGGGTCTGACACCACGGAGGCCCTCGCACGGGCGGGCGCTGCTGAGATGCTGGTGATAAGTGTCACCAAACCACAGGGCCTTGCGATATCGTTCCACCGAGGGCCCAGACTCGCCGGGTGTTAAAGGTGCGGAGAAGAAACGAGAGTGGGGACACGAAAGCGAGGGGGGCGGGCGGACATCACGGCACAACGAGTTCTCTCCTCGGGGACGCGTGTGGCTTCGCGCGTGTAAGTTACAGCACCCGGAGGGACCCGGATTCCTTCTCAAGTGACATTAGTTCGGCAACCTGTCCGGCAGGTGACCAAGGGGCTTCTATCTGAAGAGCCGACTAAAGGGCCCGTGTGGTTGGGGCCACTGCCTTGCTCGGACCCGGGGGAGAACCACAACTCACTGTGAACGGTGGGGGCACGTGGGCCGGGCCGTCACTGCCTTTGTCACTTGCTGACTCTTCCGTCTGCAGGTAACAGCAGAGACGTGCAATAGTAAACAGAACTGATATCCCCGAACTAACACCCTCCAGACGAGCAGACTGTTACCACCCACAGCCATGGCACCACCTGGCACCCGGGCTCCCGCAGCAGCCCGAGAGGATGGGGCGGGGGCAGTGCAGGCTGCAGGGACGGGGTGGGAGGGCAGCCGCACGTTGCACCCAACGCCCCACACCTTCCTCATGGACAAACAAGATCCGGGGAAGGCTGCTGATAAGGGCAAGGGTGGAGGAGCCGTGGAGAGAGAATCAACATCTCCTCCCAGGCCCTGGCTGGGCTGGCAGGGAGGGGAGGGGCCCTGTACCTTGTAGTTCAGGGGGCTGAGGTGCTTGAAGCATCCAAAGCAGGTGTAGGCCAGGCACACCAGGATGGTGAGCAGCACGACCAGGAAGGTAAACAGGGTGGCAGGGGCCGTCATACCTGGGGACGGAGGGATGCCGGCCTTAGCGAGGGAGGGAGAGAGGGGCCGCCATTCACCCTCACCCTGCTGAGGGTGGCGTCCACACCCGGTGTAGGAACTATGGGCGACTTCTCCCTCAGGCATAAGATAAAGAGAAGGCACCACCCCCACCCCCAAACCCGCTCAAGGATGGTGTCTTCGCAGCCAGAAGCACGCTCAGCGACCCACTGAACAGCCGGCATGATCTCTGCCCAGGTTTCAGGTACCAGGACACCAAGGCCGTGGCAGTTTGCAGGCGGCCTTGCTGGGTCAGTTCCCTCCCATCTGTGGGGCCCGGTGCCCTGGGACACATTGTGACTGGACACCGAGTCGATGCTGTCTATGGCCATGCCACCCTGAACCCACCCGATCCCGTCCAATCTTGGGAGCTAAGCAGGGTCGGGCCTGGTGAGTCCTTGGATGGGAGACCCCCTAGGAAGGCCAGGTGCTGTAGGCTTTAAAAAATAAAAAATAAATAAAAAATAAAAAAATAAAGCGCCGAGGGCTTTGACTGGCTGGCATGGATATGGGAACGCGAGGCCAACCACCCGGGGGTCAGGAGGGTCCTCACCCAGGCGCAGGAAGGAGAAGAAGTAGAGCCAGAAGAGGCACAGGATGGGTGCGGCCAAGGCCTGGTTCACAGCCGCGAAGTGGATCCTCTTCTCCAGCTTGGCCGGGAGGTAGACGAAGTAGAGGTTGTGCCGATCCACCATGTGCTTGAGCAGGATGTAGATCAGGCCTGCGGAGAGGGGGCCGTCAGCCGGACACCTGGCTGGGCCTCCAGGCCCCCTCCGCCCCCTGCCCACCTGTGCAGGGAGCTGGGGCTGCCAGGTGACCGCAGGGAGGTGGACCCCACATACAGACGCCTATGGTGGCTGCTCCTGTTCTTAGTGCCTCCCCCCACTCCTTTCCTCCTCTCCCTCCCCCTTCCAGGCCTCCTTCAGGCTCCAAGGAGTAGCAGCGTCTGTGGGTCTGCGCCCGCGGAACCCTGAAATTTTAGGGTCGCTCTGGGCTGTTGTACGCTCAGACGCCTGGCCTCGGCCTCTGTGTGGGCCCCTCTCGTGCCGAGCAGCCCCAGATCCCCCATTCTCCCGCTCTCCTCCAAGCTGACCTCCTGCCCTCATCACAGCCAGTGGGTACCCCAGGACCTCGTCCGAGGGGTGGCACGCAAGGCGGTTGCCGCCTTTTGGATTAGGTCAGGCCCCTTACAAAATTCATTTGGTTTCAAAACGGTACAAGAGCATGAACAGGGAAAACTAAAACTGCCGCCTACCCCTGAACCTCGGCTGTCACTGTCAGCCGGGTCCTAGTGTTTCTTTCCAGAGTCTTCCATTTGTCGGCCAGTTCCCGGCGTTTTATTTTAGGCGCAAGACCTTGGCCGTTAAAATCGAACAGTCCTAAGTCCAAATCCTGGCTCTACTCCTCACTGACATGCCTCATCGGTGAGAGGGGACGGAAACAAGACCTTCTTGGCCTGTAGGACCGTGCGAGAATTCGTGTGAGCCCACACGAGAGCTTCGATCACCACTGCCGGCCCTGCCGTCATGCACGATGAGGTCCTCGTTGAAGGAGCAACCAAGAACCATGGGGGTCAGCCGCCGAGAAGCTCAGACCAGAAACACTGAGAGGCCCCCGTGTGACGGCCCGTGGAAGGAGTCACCTCTGACCCCAAGCATCCTCTGTTTGGGGGGCCCCTTAATGCCCCAGGGATGGCTGTCCCGGGGTCTTGGCAGAATCAGCCACCCAGCCACCCTGGCCCACCGGGGCCACTCACCGAACGGGGCGATGATGGGGCAGGTGATGCTGTAGGCCATGATGACAGTGAAGATACACAGCATCCACGCGTACATGGCTCCGAACTCGTACTCGAAGGCCTGGTTCTGGAGGAGGCGGTGAGGTGCTTACAGGCTCGCTCTCCCCTGCCCCAAAGCCCCTCTGTACACTCCAAGGGGCGAGGCGACGAGCCAGGTGGCGGACTTTGGAAGTGGGAGACTCACGGCCACCCCAACCTCTTGACGTCCCTTCTGTTCCTTCGTAAACTTTCTCCAGCTTCACTCAGCTCAGACCCAGACCGCGCAAGGTACAGTGATTCATGCTTTCTTAGTGTTTCTTCTGTTCGAATCACGTCTACCCAACAAGCCCGTGAGCCCCCAGAGGGCAGGGACCGAGGTCTGAGGACAGACTGCAAAGTGCTCCCCCGCTGACTGTGGCATCAGACCCAGCCTCAGCTCTGCCCCTGCTGGCGTGTGTCCTGGGCCACGTGCTTAACCCCCTCTGGCTTAGTCTGCGCATCTGCCAAGTAGGGTGCTCGTAGCACCCTCCCCATGGGGGTTTCTGACAATTAAATAAAATAAAAATAACTCAGTACGTCTCCAACTTTCAAGGAGAATCCAGGAGAACCCACGCTCTCATTTAGGGAATCTTGGAGCAAATGCTGCAAGCCGCCCAAGATGCCTTCGACCTCGGCGGTCACCTGAAGAACGCGTAAATGTACGCCCGAGGACGAGGGCTGCGTTGACGCTGGTCGTGTGTGTGCGTGTGTGTGGTCGGACGGGAGAAAATGCAGGAATCCACACGAGTGAGAGTGGAGAATAACGAAGACGAGCGGCCTCCATGGGGGGCCCTCATGCCTCCCCCCGCCGCCCAGAGCCTGGCGCCAGGGTGGGTGTCGGTGCCCACCTGCTTGACGTTCCTGCGGTCCGCGGCCGTCTTGGCCACGACCATGCGGAAGGTGTAGAGGATGAGGCCGGGCAGGCGCAGCAGCTCCATGCCGTTGCCGATGAAGGCCGAGGCGATGACGTAGTTCACAAAGAAGGCGCCCTGGTCGGGCAGGAAGACGCACCTGGGGACCAGGCGCAGGGTGAGCTGCGAGCCTGGAGGCCTCCTTCCCAGCCAGGGGGGAGCGGGGCCCCCGGCCGGGCAGGAGCAAGGCCCGAGGTTCGCACACGTCCCTCCATTCGGGGTGTGTGTGTGAGTGCGGCACACACTCGTGCCAGGCACGGTTCTAGGCCCTGGCCATGACACGCATCCTGTGACCCTGTCCTCGTGGAGTCCACAGCCCAGCTGGGGGACACACACACACGTGCCAGGTACACAGGTGCCAGGTACGTGGAAGAGAAAGCAGGGCGGGCAGTGTTGACTGTGCCTCCCGCGGTCAGAGGTGGTTCTGATAAGGCGATTCTGTGCAGAGCAGGTACAGAACCGGCGTCACCTAGACGCCTGGGGGAGAGGGCATCACGGGCAGAGGGGACGACGGATAACGTTCTCGGGGGAGGGGTGAGGAGCAGGCCGAGAAGGGAAGGGTGAGGACAGGGGTGTGGAGGGCGGGCCAGCCCGGGGTGGGGAGAGTGCGGCGAGGGTGCTGGGGGCAGGGCGGCCACGCTGGTGGCTGCTCCTGCGTGTGGCACGGGGCCGGCTGTGCTCAGGTGGAGGACAGACTCTGGATCTCCGTCCGAGCTGTCAGGATTTGCTGATGGACTGGGTGTGGCGTGCGAGGGAGAGAGGGGGGACGCGAACGCTGTGATATGCTTTTCAGAGCAACCAGAAAAGCAGCGTCATGGGTGGGGAAACCGTGGGAGCCGCAGATCAGAGCATCAGAGCCAGGGGTTTGGTCTGGGACGCCCAGCAGAGCCCCAGGTGGGATCTGGACTCCAGAGGTGCAGGCCGGGGTGATAAACGTGGACGTCATCGAGGGCCAGGGGCCGGGGGAGCAATTGGGGGGATTGTTTTATGAACTATATAGATGTCTGACCAATGTACTGTACACTTGGAACTAATTTAAATTAATATTTTTTAAAAAAACAAAATTTTTTTTTTAAATAAGCGTGGATATCATCCACGTATTAGTCTAATCAGGAGTAGTAAGTGACATTAAAGCAGCGGATCCAGCTGAGGTCACCTAGAGAGTGGACAGAGGACTGAGGGCTGAGCTCTCGGCAGCCGATAGGGCTTGAGGAGACACAAAAGCATCCACCGGGGAGGCCGAGGGGACATTATGGCTGGGAGAAGCATAACAGGGGGGCCCAGAGCGCATGTAAACAGCCTTTCAAGGAGGAAGGGACAGTGTGTCAGATGGTGCGGGACCTGTCAGTCTGGAAGTCACTGCCAACCTGGACAAGGGCTGGTGGGGCGTGTGCCCGTGGCCGCCTGCTCCCCCAGCAAGAAGCCACTGTACAATAAGTCACGTCCCCCTCTCAGACGCGCACAGCCAGCCTTCCCTACAAACATCCCTTCGGGAAAGTCCATCCTGGGCCCAAGGGACTGTAACAGGGCCTAGACAGGGACTCTGTCTCTCAACGAGCTGGGCCCAGTCCAGACAGGCCTTCTGGTTGCCGCGTCGGTCACTGTGCTCCATCCCTGCTCCCCGGCCCCGCTGAGACGCAGCAGGTCCTTCTCCCCGGTGGCACTGTCCTCGTAAGTAAGTTTCACGGACCGAACGAGACGGCCACTCACTGGGTCTCGGCCTAAGCGATGAGCCACGTTTCTACCCACACACACAAAGGGGGCCAGCTCCCGTGGGGTGCGGCCTTCAGGAACCCGCCAGGGGTGGCGGGGACGCCCCAGGCCCCGCGGGACACGTCACGCGACCGTGGCCCCAACATTCTACGTGGCTGATACTTACTCCAACCTGACAGAGGCTTCAGAGGACGTTTTGTCAAAGAGCCACCGGAAGAAAAAGTCCAGGCTGAAAGACAAACGAATCCTGTGAGAACTGATTTCCAACGCTCCACGTGACGACGACACGTTTTCATTTCTGTTTTTTTTTTCTTCTGCTCTAAAAACAGGCTAAATCTCCAGATCTACGTTTAACTTTTAAAATGCCACTTACTACAGTGTCCCTTACACTCACCAGGGCTTAATTTAACAGAAATCTCCTTCCTTGAGATAAACAAAGCCAGGATTAGATCCTCCCCCTAACTGGAAGGTCGAGATAAACTTTATTTTCGAGCTTAAAAAAAAAAATTCTTTTTTTAAGGAAAAAAGATCCTATTTCCAAAAGAATCATTGGGCCAGTATCATTCTACTCCGAGTGGGTGCGACAGGCTTCAACGCTGTCAGAGGTCTGCAGCCTCTCCAAAAGCGCCTCCAGTCCCCCCGGGACAGTGCTCCCCAGATGTGCCCCTGACTGTGAATTGCGAGCAGGAGTGGGGGACGCGTGAGTACCTGGTGAGGCCGAGGGAGGGCAGAATCAGCACCATGAAGATCAAGAATATGTAGACCTTGGTCATCATGATCCGGTTCTCCCCTGACCTGCGGGAAGCCAGCGGTGAGCACGCACGGACCCCAGGGGCCCAGGTGTCCCCAGGCAGCCCCTTGCTGGGTGCCCGCTGCCCCGGGGGGTGGGAGCCAGAGCTCCCGGGTACTCACTTGCTCCAGTGAGACTCCAGCAGCGTAGAATAGTAGACGATGGACGGCAGCAGGGCCGAGAACGACCAAAGGAGGAGGGTCGGGAAGAACTGGCTGATGACTGGGTTCTGCAACACAGGGTCCACGGCAGAAAGAGTTAGAGACTTTGAGGCCAGGACCTGCTGGCCTGGTGGCTCTGCAAACTGCTAAGGGTGTGTTCTGGTCCTCCTCGACTCCCACGACCAACACTGTGCTCGGCACAGGGCAGGTATTCCGCGATGTCCCCCGAACACACAGCAACAGCACCTTCCGTCAGAACGGCGCAGTTCGCACAAGTAAGGCCGGCGACTTCACATACGAGTGAATCCCCCTGTCTTGCTGACTAGATAAATAACTGTCATTTCCTACAGAAAACCAGTGGTGACGCCAGGGGAAGACAGGACGCTGAAGGCCCGGGCCCTTCCCCCGCTGGCCTGCCCACTTGGCTCCCAGCAGAGCCTCCCAGGACTGCTCTGTCTTTATTCCCAACCCTGCCTATGCCCATGACACCTGTTGTTGCAATTACATAATTTAATTAACTTATCACTTTTCTTGATCAAATGAGCGTAAAATAAAGAGAAAAATTCTTTGAAAACTAAACCAGATCCTTTGGAAAGACCTGATAAAGGCCAATTTCTAAACACTGCTGTCGAATGAGGGGAGAATAAAAATTTAACTGTAAAGGACCAAGGGAGATGAAATTCTACACTTCGACTGGCTCTGCAGGTATCTTTAAATCCTCGCTTTCCCGTAAAAGAACAAAAGTGGAATGGCAAAGAATGAAACCATGGCGTGGTTTGTGTCAGACAAAGGGGAACCCTAATTAGCAGGCCCACCCTCCAAAGAAGAGGCCTTGGCCTTACAGCAAAAGACTGGCATGGAAATGAACGTTTGCATCTTTAAATTCAGACAAATCTGCTTGATGTATACTATGTATTTTTTATTATACATTGAGTCAAATTAGAGAGCTTCAGCCACACATTAGCTCATGCAACCACCATCACAACAGGCCCATAAGTGCCCTGTGGCAGGCGTTTTGATTCCAGTTTTTAAATGAAAAACCAAGGCTCAGAATTCATTGGCTAAAGAGCAGAAGAGCGAGGGCCAGGACCTCAGGCCTCCAGCCCAGCCGAGCGCTTTCCCAAATGCCAAGTGGAATGGGAGGAGGAAAGGGAAACATGGAGGGTGAGATTTCAGCAAAGCTAACTATGGGAAACCGATACCTTTTTAAGTAGAGGTCAAATTAGGGAATATTTAGCTGTTATCGATTTATCTAAGATTTTTTTTTTTAAATCGTCCTATCCGGAATCGGAGACTTTATAACAAGGTTACCAGAAACCGGAATGTGAAAGAAGCGATTCGTGGTTCTGCCACCCCAATCCACGGAGCTCTTTCTGTGCTTTCCTCCCCACTCCCCATCGTACACCCGCGTCACTGGCACATCGCCAAAACCATCGCTAAGAGATGATTTTATATTCTACTTTTATCATAAACCGCCAAGGTCCGCCCCAAAGTCTATACAATTTTTTAATGAAAGCTTAACGTGGTATCAGATCAAACATACTTCACTCAACTCACAGGACACCCACTACTGCATATTTAGATTGATTCCACATGTACATAGAGGGAGTGAATATATGTGTGTATGGAATATCAAAATTCCTAAAAGACACTGGAGTAAACGTGGCCATGCCTGCTCAGGGCTTAAAAGCACAGACATCATATGTCAATTACACCAATATAAATGTTTTAAAATTTAATCAATTATTATTATTATTATTTGTAAATGTAGACAAGAGCTGAGGGACAAGGCCTCCTGGTTCAGTGCCCCCCACATCCCTTGGCCCCCATTCCTCCTCCACCAAGCACGCTCTCTTATCACCAGTCCTCCTGGGATGGGTCTTAGTAGTCACTCACATTCAGTGCGTGGATGGGTTTGGTGACATTGAACTTGTCCATGGTGGAGAGGATGATGGAGGGTGTGGTCAGAAAGAAGAGCACCACGAAGAGAGTGAAGTTGATGCCCAGCCACTGGAACCACCAGCGGAGGCCCTGGACGGACAGGTTCTTCCTGCAGGAGAGAGGACACAGGCCCAGGAGGCTTACCTCCCAGGCTCCGGCCACCAACCACGTCGACAGGGCCCGTGACTTAAGTGGGTCAGAAGGTCCGGTGGCGGCAAGCCAAGAGACGGGTCTGATGACTCTGGCTGAGGGTTCATTTCACTCTCAAGAGGACAGGCATGTTCTCTGCACTGACCCTCATCTACGGGAAGGTCAAATTTTGAGTTCTTGTGGGCTCAGAGGTGAAACAAGTTGTTCACTGCTAACAAGGCTCCCCTCGTCCGGGGGCCAGAATCTACCCACAGATGGCATGAGCACCCAAGTAGACCCAACAAGCCTGGACTGTTGTACCCAACAGGGCATGGAGTTTCTAGAAACCCATGCACTTGATCTCAAGTACTACTAAGTATGAAAAGGAGGCCATGAAACATCTCAATTTAAAAAAAAAAATGGTTGTGTACTGAACTGATACTATTTTAGACATATATTTAGATAATGTAAAATTCATTTCAACAGATTTTTATTCTTTTCATGTGTCTTCCAGGCTAAAGAGGCAGCTGACACTTGACCTAAGACTGCACTGTCTGCCATAGCAGCCGAGAGACACCTGTCGCTACTGAGCATTGAAACGTGGCCCTTCCTGGCCTGGGGGCTCACCAGCAGATGTCCTCCGGGTACGTGGCGAAGGTGACAGTCCACTTGGAGATGCAGAGCTCTCTGCTGTGGGGGGATGGCTGGGGCTCACCTTTGCACCGAAGGCCCTGACACTTGCAGGCGTTGAAGTCTTTCAGGATGCTGCCAGGAAATGCAGAAAGGGCCAGGGCCCAGACACAGGGTGCCATGTGCATCCACAGCACACACCGAGGGGGGCCCAGCTGTCACACAAACATGGGCTGGGCTCCCTGAGGGAGTGAGTGTGATGTCTGCCTCCCCAGCCACACCTGGAGAAGTAGGTGAACATGCCCCCCCCAAAATAATAATAATGAATAATAATAATAATAATAATAATAATAATAATAATAATAAATCCCAGTGGTGCTGATGCAGCAGAATCCTCTCTATCCAAAAGGCACAGCAAGGTATCTGGACAGGGACAAGGGAGTCAGCCGAGGAAGGGCCTGGGACACTCACTAGGTGGCCATGGACTTCTCCTGGAAGGTGACGAAGGCCATCCCCAGGGGCTGGTCCTGGACCCTGCACTCCTCCTCTGTGATCCTCCCCGTGAGCTTGTCCTTCATGCGTGTGTAGTAAGAGATGGCGTCCTCCTACCAGAAGACACATGCCCTGGTGATGGCGTGGCCTGTGCAGGCGGCCGGGAAACCCCACTCTCCCGGCCGGGGTGTGGGCGCTCACCCGCTCGCAGCCCTGCACCTCGCAGCAGCAGAACTGGCCACAGGGCCTGGGGTTGATGAGGGTCCGCTGACCTGTCTTCACCTGCAGGTTTGTGTAATAGGTCAGGCTCTTCTCGGTCTTTTTTCTGCAGTTGGGGCGGGGGGAGGGGGAGTGGGGCAGGAGGGGACGAACTTCAGACCACAGGCCTGTGGTACGGACCCCACACGCTCCATTCAACCATCCGTCAGCCCCACAACCATCGGTCACTACCAGAGCTGGGCTTTGTGAACAAGAAAGGGGCGAGTCCCCACTCCTTTCTTTGCAGCTGGGGGACCCGAGGCCATCAGGGAGGAGGCGGGGAGTCGCAGAGAGGAAAAGCCAGAAAACTGCAGCCCAGCCTACCCCGTGCACGCCCTCCCGCCACCCACGCTCACCTCTCCTTGCACAGGTAGATCAGCTTGGCCACGTCGTAGCACAGCCGGACCTCCACTACCCCACACGTGGGGTACGCGTCCCTGTGGCCAGGGCGGGCCGGAGGCAGAAGACACCATGGGGAAAGAGCACCCCCAGGCAGGAGAGCCCCCCCCCACCCCGCCGACATCTCCAGGGGTGGCAGAGCAACCACGCTGCCCGTTCCTGGGCCTGCAGACACCTCTTTTCTCCTTCTCTTTTAGCAAAAGGGGAAATTTTGAAATGGAAGCATTTTTTTTAGTAGCAGGAAAGCCACTGCCTGAAACCGACAAGCTTATACCCCCTGGGCTTTCATTCAACTGGCACTTCCCACGGGGAAAAGTGAACGCTCCTTGTTACCCCCTCTGTCCGTCCACCCAAAGGAACAGGTTTCTTGTTTGCTCCGGGTCAGGTCTACCGTGGACCATCCCCGAAAACCTGTTTAGTGTGTGACCCTTTGGAAGATCCCCGACCTTTTAGGTCTAAGGAGGAGAGCAAAGCACTCTCAGCCCAGAAAATGTCTACACGGACATTAATAGTCTCAGTAAAATTCTAACTCGTGAAGGGAACCACTGCTGCCTGGAGGCAGCCCTGGGGAGCTGGTTCAAGGACTGAACACGGGTCCGAATATCTGGTGTTTACACATAAAAGAATATTTCCAAAACACTGGGAGTTTCCGAAGAGGTCAGTCAACAGGCTTCAAACACTCATTCAACAATCCCGTTGATGCTGACAATGTGCTCAGTAAGAGCTCTCACAAACAGGGCAGGGGTGAATAAACAGCAGCCAGCCCCAGTTTACACTACAAATTAATGACCGCCGAACTGCTAAGCAATGAAAAGAGCCTAAAGCTCAGCTTTTGAGCCCGGGTTCAGGGCCTCCAGCCCAGGGCCCCAGGACCTTCCCGGCCTGCTTCTCCCCCACCCACCCCCTTCCTTCCCTGGTGCTCCACACGAGCATCCTGTGTGTCCAGGGCATTGTACAGCGCTTCCTCCTCACAGGAAAGCCCTCCCTGCATCCCGCCTGCAGGAATCCTTGGCGCAGGTGCTCAGTGGGGGCTCCGGGAAGGGGGTCCGGCCTGGAGAGCCTAGACTTGCTGAACAGTGAGCTCTGTGAGGACAGGGCTCCAGACACAGTGAGTGGATGATGGGCGATGGACGGGTCCCTCCCCTTCTGGGACTGGCTCACGCACCTCTCCCTCTGCAAAGCCGACACTGAGAAGCCCAGGGAGGTTTGTTTATACCAACACCCTGGCCTGTGCTCTGGCTACTGTGGTCACCTGGGGCAGCCATGGCTGCCTGCAGGGGACAGGCCACTAGCCCGGGCCCTTCGCAGAACCAGAGCTAGTGCAAGGCAGCCAGCTGATGCTCGCGTGGCAGGGCCTGGTCCTTCTAGACCTCACTCGAGTGCCCAAGTGAAGACGTAAGGTGGCCACCCAAGGCGCCTGCCCCATGGGACTGTGTGGTCCCACCTGGAGGGCTCGCTCCCCTGCCCACCCCACCCTGCTCACCGGAAGTGGCTCTCCACAGCCTCCTTTGTGGCATGTCTGGGGAGTCCCGTGACGAACAGGGTCCGCCTCACCTACCAGACGAAGACACCGGGGGGAAGTCACCAGGACAAGCCAGAATACAAGCCAGGCTCCACGGCAGTCCCCGCGGAGCTCACTGCTGTCGTGCTCCGGGGGACTAAGATGGGGGTGCCAGCCCTCTCCCCCAGTCTCAGGACCGCCCCCCCTGCCCCTGGCACATGCCCCACCCCCGGCCTCACGCACCAGGTTCTCCTCCTTGTACTTGATGGACTGGGTGTGGTGCCGCATGAAGCCCACGGTGAGGAAGAGGTAAATGACAGCGAAGATGGTGTGCAGCCAGAGGAGGTCGTTGCTGAGGGGGACACCACCACCTGCCATCAGGGCTGGGCTCCTGGGCAGGCGGCGGGGGCACCAACCAGCTGGGGGGCTTGGCTACCCTCCTGGCCCTGAGCTGAAGGCCAGCGGCTTCATCACAAAGGCGCTCCCTGCGAGAGGCTGGCCTGACAAATGAACCCCAGACCCAAGGGGCCTCCCGGTTTCCTGAAACCCCCTTAAAACAGCAGCCGCCTGGGACGTGTCTGTGCCCAGGGCCCCGCCACACTCACTGCACAGGGACTTGCAGACACTCGCCCGCCCGCTTGGGAGTACGCCTGGCCTCCCCTGCCTTCTGGAACCTGCCTTCTGCTTGGCCTCGCCCATCAGCACCCTCGTACCCTCCCGCCCCATACTCACTCCGTCTGTAGGTTGGCTATCGTCGTCCTCCCAAAACTGTAAGGGTCTTTGCCTGCGGAGAAGCACAGAGAGACTTAGTCTCAGGGTCACACTAGGAGGCAGGGTGGGGCATAACCCCCCTCGGTTTGTGGAGCTCTGAGGGGGAGCACAGATGGCCAGACCGATCAGAGGACAATGACATCTGTCCAGTCTCTTCAGAGCTACCTACCCCAACCAGGGCCTCTGTTCTATTCCAAGACACTCCCCGACAGCTTCTTCTCAACCCACCATGCGGGCAAAGTCAAATTCGAATTCCTCTGCCCGGAGGTTTTTGTGGCCCTCCTTGAGAAATCTAGAAAGATCCTAAGCTGTTCCCATAACCAAGGCTGGGAATCACTGGGCCTCAGAGTGGACTCGTGGTGACATTTTGGAAGCTGGGCCCCTGTGTAATTCCTCGCTTTGATTTTGACTTCGAACTTTACAAACATTTTCTGACTCCGCCAACTGTGGCCTCTGGATTCGGGTGGGGGCAGGAAAGTACAAAACACTCCCAAAAGCCGCTGAGTCTATAGATCTGGGTGTTTGCCTCCTACTTAAGATAGAAAAATCCAGAAAGTCACCCTGAGACTGTCTCACGTCTGAGTGTGAGCATGAATCCGGGGCTCTGGTCCACCCCAGTGAACCCGTTTCCCTAGGCCGGGGCCCAGCACGGACGAGGACAGCACGAATGTTTACCCAGCAGGTCGCCCGAGAGGTTGACGGGCAGGATGACGCACAGGGACAAGCAGCTGACCACCACCAACAGGAAGATGATGTGTCTCTGGAAGGACAGGTAGTGGATGGCGTCCTCCCCACACCACTCCAGGATCTGGTCATCGCTGGCCAAGACACACACGTGGAGCCTTCATGAGCAAGCAGTCACGGGCCAGGCCCTTGGGGCCCTGCATGGATTGTTCCCTTTAACCCCGGGAGGTGAGTTCTAATTTTGTCTCCATTTTCCACATGGGATCAAACAGGGGCCCGGAAGAGATGCAGAGCTTCGGATGTGCCCCACCCCCAGGCCCTGCCCCAGACTCCTGGCCAGGAAAACGCTGCGCGTCTGGGACCCCTGCAGCCCACGACGGTGTGGGGCGCGAGGGGTGAATGCGGTGAGTGACCACGCTGCCTTTGCCTGCTGCAACCTTCCCCGAGCAAAGCTGGGAGTGGATCTGGGCTCACGGCCCCCATCCTGTCCCCTGGCGCCCCTCAGCCAAGCTGGGGAGAGCGGTGGAGCCACTACTCCATCATGCCAAGGCTCAGTGCATCCTCCCACCCCTGGCTCCTCCCTGTGTCCCAAAGCCGGGAGGTGGCCTGCTCCCCCCTCTCCCACCCTAGGGACCCAAGAAATTCCGGGTTCTGACAGCCAGACTTCCACGCTAGAGGGAGAGGGGGGTCTCCCCCTTCGCTGCTCTGTTGACAGGGCAGTAGGTACCCTGAGTGTCCTGCTTCCAGAAGCTGGGAAAGCACCGCCCTGGGAATGGCTCAGGGAGGGGGGTGCCGCAGCAGGAGAGGGCAGATCCGAAAGGTTTGGAGCCCGGGGCGTGAGTCAGGAGTCAGGGACACGGGCAGACAGACGGGTGGTGGAATCCAGCTCCGCCACCTCCGGGAGAGGGTCACCTGACTCACCACCTGAGGCTGTGACTCACTAAAGCCAGGAAGGTACGACCTGCTAGCTACCTGGTGACTTAGCAGGGACACAAGAAGCCATGCGGAGCAGGCACCCTGCTGTGCCTGGCACCTGGCAGGTGCCCGGGAAGCTGGCGGATGCTACTCCTTACTATTCACCTGGAGGGACCAAGCTTTGCTATGAACTCCACCGCTTCCGCTTAGAAATGAGCTACCAAAATGCAAATCCTCGGCCACCATACGTGCTTAGGGAACCAACACTGATGGCGACTGAAACACTGAGCACTTTTCAGCAGTCTTTCCTGAGCCGCCCTTCTGACTTTCCCATCTTGCTGGAGAAAGGCAGCTGGGAGGGAAACTGAGAGGCCTCTTTAAGGAGCGGCTGCAGTGTGGGCTGTGCGCGGCTGTTAAAATTTAATGGTAACTTTAAAGAAGTCAAAGCATAGTCCTTCCTGTGTGCTGGTCAGCATGAAAAGAGGAGCCAGAATTTCTGGTTTTGCCCCGCTAGGTCCTGGCTGAGGTGGGTCCACAGCCCAGCGAGGGTGTGTGTGTGTGGGGAGGGGTGGCCGGAGCCCCAACCAGCAGTGTCCATGCAGAGTGCTGACCAAGGGGAAACAAGCCATGGGCATCTTTCAGAGCAGGGTTATGGGTGACTTAAAATTTCTTCTTTTGGATTCTTTTCTGTATATGCTAGACTTTTTTTTTTTTGCACAACGCCTTCATTCCAACAGCAGAAGGAAACCTGTCCTAGGGACACGTGTCCTAGTGACATGATTTTGTGGTGGGCAGGGTGCGGCTGGGATATCCGCTCTCCCCTCCTCTGTCCCCTCCCTCCCCGAAGTCCCTCCCCCTGCTTCCTCCTGCTCCAGACCAGAGATCACCAGCTCCTTCTGCAGAAACTCTGCGTCCTGTCAGTTCCCTTGGGAACGACGCCCCCCAAACTCTACTGTTGGCAACACACTCTCTCGCCTGTTAACTTATCTGAATTATTTCTAGTTGAAGAAACTGAGGCCAGAGACAGGGACCGGCCCAGTCCTACAACTACCACAGGTCATCAATCCTGAGGTGTCCTTTCACATTTCAATACCCTAAATGCTGCACACCCTATAACCGCAGCCGATCGATCACGGCTGGATCAGTAGCCTCCTCTCACTCCCAGTGCCACGTCGAATCATGCGCGTCTTACAACAACGGCCTCTTGGATTCGATGGAAGGTGGCGGCAGGTGGCGGAGTCAAGACTCACATCTTGCCTCCTTCTAACACATGTGACGTGACGAACTGGCTCCTAATCACCAAGCACCTCTTCTAGGATTTCTCTTCCGAGGCCCCGTGTTTTTTTCTTTTTTTTTTTTTTTAAGAAAAAAAAAAAAACTTTAACCAAATGGGCAGAATATATCCAGCAATTATGAGTTCTCCACTTTTCGCTAATTCAAAGACATACAAAACCTCCTAGAAGAGCGTCCACGCAAATACATCCACGTTAAATATTAAGTAAATATAATTACTGCTTAAAGCAAAAATAAAAAATAAATTTAAAAATTTTTTAAAAGAGCTTTGATTAGCTTGTGCGGGCCTGCATCACTGCCTTCGTCCTCGGCCTCCACACACTGCTTTAGACCAAAAGTGTAAAGTACCTAAGAGACCCCATCTCAAGACCCAGCCTCTTGGCTCTTTCCTCCCCATTGGCCAAACACCCAAACCAACCCACACACACACACACACACACACACACACAGGCGGGCGCGTGTGCGCAGACAAGCTGCACGCGCGGTACTCACTGCAGACGGAAGATTGCGGTCAGCCAGGGGCAGCATCCCTGGAGGAAAGATGAGGGGTTAGCCTCCAGCATCTCTGAGAGCAGATGCATTCACCTTCTCTGACGTTAAAGACCCATCTAACCTCTTCCTGAACCAAACAGCACGTCTGTCCCAAATGCAGCAAGTTACCCCTCGTCCCAAACACGACCAAGTCTGCAGCTCCCAGGCCTTCGCAGCATGCACTCCGTGCCTGGAATTCTTGCAAAAAAACTCTCAAATCTGGCAATTTGTGGAATCAGACAGGCTCCAAGGTCAAATCATGAAACCTGAGTCAACAGCTAAGGGAAACTCAGGGCAGCTTGGGAGACACGGAGGTGGATTTTCTGTTTGGTTGTTTTAAAACAATGGAATGAGATGTGGGAAAAACGAGCCCCGGGGTGGGACTGAGAGAGGGAAGTGGATTTCTGTGGGTTTTATTGTCCGGTGCATCTCTGAAATGTAACACTCCCTACAGCTGGACTGAGTCCTAGCCGGGGAAGACAAATATTTGTTCATCATTCAGTTGACGATTACAGAGCACCTACCAGGTATCGGGTGACGGGAACAACACGGACCTGCCTACATTTGGCTCACGAGCAGGCAAGTCAATAATTAACTGTCACCCTAAACTGGAAGTACAGTAACAGAGACAAGCGCCGGGACCCCAGGGGATTGCATGGCCCGCTGCCTGACAGTGAACCCCAGGCCTAGGTCATCCAGCTGCCATCTCGCCTCTGTTACCGACCACGTCCAAGTCACTCTGTCCATGCTGAAGGTCCAGGTACCATCAGCGGCCCAACGGGAGCTGCACCGCCCTCTCTCCCCACTGACTCCCTCCTGCTGGTCCCCGCCGCCCCGGCCATACCCCTGGATACCAACCAGCTCGCTTTCAAAGTCTTGCTGTCCTAGGGAGGAAGAGGAGGACAGCCTTTGGAATCTCGATTCGCTAGAAATACAAGAAAAGAAAGTGTCAGATTATTCTTCTAAAAAGTCTAAAACCGTGCGTCCAGCTATCTCGCTGCCTCTCAGAGCTCAGGACCAAAGCTACGAACCTTCAGTGGCTGGGACAAAACATAATTCGCCCTGTTATAAAGGACAACGGCCGTTCCCAGGTGTGTACGACATAAAACCGTCATGTGTGACTATAACACGGGGTCAGGCATTGATAGACCGTCCCGTGCCCCCTGCTCTTGACCTCTAGCGCTGTGACTGCTCTACCTAAAGAGACTTCAGAGGGTTATCTGTTTATAAGACAGTCCCCAACATAATACAGACAAAACTCGGAATGCCGTATTTTATCAAACCTTAGATACCACTGGTTGTAAAGGGCGTAATTACTTTATGAACCATAAAGAAAGAAAATGCTACCAATGAAACCATGACTGTCACCGACAATAGGTCGCAGCCCAATGTCGGAGACGAAAAAATGTCAAAATGTGCATTTAGAGTTGATGAACTCTGGCATTTTACACTGTGGCACTTAATCAGCTCTTTTCCTCTACATAACCCGTTGGCTGTGAATCTGAGGCGTTCGTGAGGTTAATGTTTGCTTCTATTTTCCTTCCCTGATGCAGTGAAACTTAATTTCAAAGCCTTTCTAGAGAACCGTCTCAGAGGACCTTCCCAGTGAGCCTGTGGGGAGCAAGGCCAGGAGGACACAAACCCCCAACAGTTTGAGGACTTAACCAAGATCACCCACTCCTGGGGTGGATGTGTCAAAAACATATCAGCTGTCCCCCAGGTTCCCCCAAAAGTCTGATGCTCTGACACAGCTGAAGCAAGAGGCCGCGCCACCCCACCCCAATGCCAACCCCTCAGTCTTTTGCAAAGGCCCGAGCGGAGAGTGCGGGGAAGCAGGTGCATTGACAGATGCCCCCCCACCCCCTCTTCCCACATAAACCGCATTTCAACACAGAAACCTCCAGTGGAGCAAGAGTGGGGGGCACTTGGGGACAGGCTGCGGAGGCGCTGGGCAGGCAGCCTGCCAGGCATGTGTTTTCCCATTCGCTTCCTATTGCTGCCTGTGACACAAGATCCTGGGGCGTGCGACAGCCAGCTGGAGCTGCGAAGTCCAGGTGTGCAGGTCGGAATGCGTTGCCCCGCTTCGGGTGACACGAGCAGAGAGTCCTCAGAGCCCAGGGCGGACGTGGATGAACCTGAGGTCCGTGACTTGTAACGGCCTTGTCGGGGCCCACTGAGTTCGGGCCATCGGCCGCACTGGCCCCGAGGGCCAGGAGCAGCACATCCGCAGCCTGAGGCCCTGCTTCGCCTGCCCCGCCGCACCCCCAGCCCCAAACTAAGGAATTTCAAAGAAGATGTACTTGGAAAGAGTCAAGGCGAGAAAGAAAACTGGCATCTTCCTCCTCAGATGATAAACGCCCTGCGTATCTAAAGGAACTTGATCTCCTCTGTAGCCTGAGGCCAGCAAGGTTCATGGCCACGGCCAGGCCAAAACCCCAAGGGAGAGCTGGGCGCGAGGGCCTTGGTTTTCGCGGTGGCACAACGAAGGCATGTGGCTGACCTCATGGGTTTGTGGACAGAGCAGAGAGGACGCAGGGTCTGGTACAGGCCTGGCAGGTGCGCTCAAAGACCAGGATGAAACATCAGCATCCTGTGTGGGTCCTGTCTGGTGGGCTTCACAAGCCCCCAATCCACCCCGGCCTGTCTTCCTGTCTCTGTTTCTCCGTCTCTGTCTCTGTCTCTCTCTCTCCGCCCCCCTCACACACACACACACACACACACACACACACGCTCATTCACATTCAAGCTGATGTTCTTTCTCACCTGTCTGCTTCCGACACCAGGGCAATGCGGCCATAATCCCAGAATCTTCTTCTTATGATGGTAAACCCCAATATCAAAAACTAAAAGTAGAAAAGAAACCGAAATGAATTGAAATGAAATGAAACGAACCGAAATAAAATGAAATGGCACGAAATGAGCCATCACCCGCTGGCGAAAGTCAAACAGGCCCTGAGAGGGGGAGGGAGGATGGAAGAAAAGACAGAGACAGGAGACAGATTCGGGAGGGCTCCCAGTCACTGCTGCAGCCTCGAGCTGCTTCAGCGTCGTGATGGCCTCCGCTCCGTGTCAGGAGGGGGCAGCTGGAGGGACCGACCGTCTCGGGGGCACGTGTGAAAGGAAGATGTCCCCTACCACAGCAAATTCCGCCAAGCCAATGCTGAGTCAGCAAAGAAAAATGGTAAATTTCAAATTGGCAGCGTCTACATGAAAGAAAGGCCACCTGCGAGGGTCACTCTGGTAAGGTGTGCCTTCTCCCCGAGTTCTCCTTCTCTCCACGTCTGACCCTCTAAAAGGCCCCAGGACCCCAGTGGGGAAGAGGAGGTGACAATTATAAACTGGGACTTGCAACTGCTCTCATTCTGATCCACACTCTCCAGTCACATGTCTCGTTTCTGTGGATTGTCCCTTCCCAAGGGCCTTAAGGACGTGACGGGCTGATAACTCAGTAATAATCGCAGGAACAGCGGTGGGCATCTTTCTCGTACCTCGCCTTATTTGACCTCCTCCACGACTCCTCTGAGGTGAGAATCATGACCTCCGCATTACAGAGCTGAAACCTGAGGCCGAGACAAGCTACGTAACGTGCCCAAGGTCACAGAGCTGGTACGTGGCAGAATTGGGACATACGCCCAGGTATGTCTGGCTCCTTGCCTGAGTCTCCCAGAGGTCCTGGGACGAGGAGTCACTGGGGGCTGAAAGGGGAGGACGTGATTCTCGAGGGGTCTTACCAAGAAGCAGCTGACGTCTATGAGCAGGACGGTGGGGATGCCCCCGAAGGTGACCCCCTGGAGCACGGTGCTGTTTTTGGCCGAGTTGTAGCAGTAGGAGTCATTGGCCTGGCCCCCAACGCCCAGTCGATCCCGGATGGACACCGCCTTGGACTGCCACAGCTCCAGGAACGGGGAGTCGGTCATCGTGCCTGACCTCCCTGGAGAACGGGACCGGGCAGATGGTCAGGGCTCAAACTCTCCTGTGGTTTCCCCAGCCAGCGCCGGCAGAGTCCAAGGCGGAGTCTTCTCCAGGGGCTGGTGGGGCACAGGGAGCCAACATCGAGGGATCGGGGAGAGGCGGACACTGGGCCCTGCGTGCCTGGCAGTGTCTGCAGAGAATAGCTCCATTGTGGGAACCCAGTGTCCCCAGAGTCAGATGAATGGGGTGGATGGCTCGTCCAGGACACAGCTAGCGGCCTCCCCGCAGCTGGAGGGAGCAGGAAGAAAGGGAGGACAGGAGGTCCTCGAGGCCCTCCAGCCCCAGGACCGCAGCTGGGAAGGTAATTCCCATGGGAGCCACTGGGAGGGGGGCTGGTGCACAGGCAGGGAGGGAGTGGAGGGGAAACAAATGAGGAGAAAGGGACATCCACGTCTGCAACACCTGCTGATCCACAGGAACCACAGACGAGCCGCTGCTCCCTGTGTCCGGGATGTCACACGTGGGCCCTTCGATACCCTTGGAGACCGAGGCTCAGGCGCCTAATCACCTGCCCCAAGATTAAGAAGCCGCTCGGGGCAGAATCAGGTCTCAGACCCGGACTCCCGAGTCCAGACACGACTTCTCTTTCTCCTGGGCCACACCCCCTCCCCAAGCAGCTGACAAACTCCTAGCTAGTTCCGGGACAGATAAAGGTCCGGGAAGGGACACCAGAGCAGAGAGAAGTGGGGACGGAAAAGACAGAGCTGGCAGAGGGCGTGATGCCAGGCGGACAGTGGAAGCGAGTCTCAGGGGCTCCTCAGGGACCCGAGTCGCCACCGTGTGTCCCCAGCTCCACCGGCTGACCCCGGCATCCTGGGGACCTTTGGTCTGAATGCAAAGCCCGGCATGTCCAAAGCAAGCATGGCGCCAGGCTGGACGCCGGCCTTTCCTTCCCTGGTTCAGGGAACCTGATGGAAACTTCCAGTGTTCGTCTCCCAACACCGAAGGCCCCAGCGCGAGTGCCCAAGCTCCGGCCTGCTTGTCACACTGTCTGTGGCTACAAGGCCAGGAGAAATGCTCGGCTGTCCCTTCTCAGGCTCCCATCTCCCCAAATCTGGTTAAACCAGATTCCCAGAGGACTTCTATAGGTCTGGTCTTTCCACCTTCTACACGGATAAAAACCTCGGGAACAAGAAGAAAAGGTCCAGAGAACCCACGCAGAAGCTTGGGCTACCTAGTAGTGCTGGCGGCGTGTGTGCCGGGGTGGGGACGGGGAGGTTGATCCCCATTTCTGACCCCTGGGCTGGGGATAATCGCACACACACATGACGGGAAGTGCTGGGGGATGGGGGGATGGGGGGAGGAGGCAAGTCCAAAGCCTGGGAGGATTCCCCAGAAGGCCGAGCCACTTCCTCACTCTATGAGACTTGGCAAGAGCTGGAGGATACGGTGTCAGAGCCACGGAGTTGGTGGCTCTAAACAGATTCACAACAGCTACCTCCAGGGGACAGATGGTCCTGGCGTCCCTCCTTTGAACCCCACCAGGTGGCACCACCCCAACAGAACACCCCAGCCAGATGGACGCTGGGAGGCCGACACCTGCCCGTCCTCCTGTGCCCACACTTACCAGATGCCAAAGGGAGACAGGACTGTGGACAGAGCCCCCTGGACACGTCCTCAGTTGGAGCTGGCTCCGGCAACAGCAGCGGCCACCCCGGCCACCTCCCCAGCTGCCTCGGGCCCGCCACTCATTTCCTGCAGCCTTTCCTGACCACAGGGCCGGCACCAGCCTTACACGCTGCCCTGAAGGAACACAGATAGCCGGGCATGTGGGAGCCGCCTCTTCCAGTTCAGGGGTTCCCGCCCGAGACCCTTCACCACGCTCCCCGCGTGCTCACACCTGCCCCAACACCTCTGAACGTGAACGCAAACGTGGAACCTTTGGTTCCTCCAGGGACACCCTCTCGGCCTGCCCCTCACCCCCAACTCCCAGAACTGGTTCTGGGCCCACGCTCCTCTGGGCCACCCTGCTCCCTCGAGGCCCTGCTGAGGCCAGGCAGTGCCCCCCACCGCCAGGCACCAGAGGCTGTGGGTTCAAGGCAAAACTGAGTAGCCCCTCATATGGGCCCCAATGGCCCCCAAGGGCTAGAATCAGAGAAAAAAACACAGCAGAAAAAAACAAGGAAGGCTTGAAAAGTGAAGTGAAAAGGAAAAAACATCCCCATAAAATGCTCACAGAAGAAACACTGTCCCTGGAAGCGGGTGGCTGCCGCGGTGGTGCTGGGGGCAGGACAATTCTCAGCAGCGTGGCTCTGCCCCAAGCTTTCGTGGAGCTGAGGCCCCACGGGAGGAAAGCACCCACGGCTCCTCTTCCCCCTCATGCCAGTCATGCCTCTAAGTCTCTTCCCTCTTGCTAAACAGGATCCCTTGGGTGGTTTTACAAAGTCTGGTAAGAAGAACTCAGTGAGGTCAGCCAGCAAGTACCACCAGCCTGTGATGCAGCCTGTCCCATCGGGCCCCTCCAGGTGAGACGCCCAGCTGAGGGCACAGCTTTGGGGCCCCTCAGTCTCCTACAGACTTTTCAACTCAGCTGGAGCCTGTCCTGCCCATTACACACCTCAAATCCAGATTCTGTTGAAACGTCATGGTCCCTCCAAGGCCAGCCCCTCTGCCTCTTCCAGAACAGGCTCTGGGGGGGTAGCCCTGCCAGGCTGAGGGAGAGAGGCAAGGGAAGCGAGGGGACTCAGGTGGCCTGATCAGGAGGGACCTGGCTCAGTACGCAAAAGACTGATAGCTCTGGGCAGGGGCCAAACAAGCAAGTGGGCCCTGTGGTCACAGGAGCCCGGCCTGGCTGGTATCTTTGCAACATTCGGTCATCCTATACTCGTTAGACACGGACGTGCAAATGCCTTCCATCTCGTTCCTAGCCAGGGCCCTGAGCAAGGGAGAGCCAAAGAAGCCAGGTGAGCAGCAGGTGACTCAGGCCCCCAACTTAAGGTTCAGCCTCTGTGCACCCCAGAGTCTGCTGTGGCCATTGGGATAGACAGCTGAACCCAACAGTTGGTCTCAACTTGCCAAAGAAGTCAAGCACCGATGCTAAGCCCATGCCCACCTGAGCTGGCACAAGGACTCAACCCCTGTAGCACACCTCGCGATCTCTACGCCTCCCTTCCAAAAATGCCAGCAGAATGCCACCAGATGAGCGAGATCTCTGCCGTTCTCACAAGAAGGCAGCGCACAAATTCAGGTTATTTATATAACATCACCAAATCTCCCAATTTTGGTACGATGACAGCAGGGCTACAAGCAACCCCTGTCCTTCTGCTCCAGAAACTAACTCTGATCCTCCCGATGCAGAAGGTTACAAAGCAAACACAAACTTCGGAAAGCGCCACCAAACAGAACCCAGAAACCTGGACACCGTTGACCTCCGCACACGTCAGCCCTGGAAATGGCACAGCCCCTGGCTGTGATGGGGGGCAGCGTGCCCCGCAGTGACCTGAGCAGGCTCTGGACTTAGGGTCCAGGCACCATGTCGCTTAGACAAGTGGCTTAACCACTCTGTGCCTTGGCTTCCTTCTCCATAAAGTGGGGACCCTGACATTCCTCTTACAGGGCTGTTGGGAGACACAGACCTAAAACAGCACCCATAAAGCACTTAGCCCAAGGACCCAACCGAGTGAATACTCAGAAGCCATTAGCTTTTCTTTTAATCACCCTCCAGCTAATGAGAAACCCACGGGCAGGACTCCACCTGATGTTTTCCCTATTACAGCCCAAGGAACAGCCAAGGGAGACCTTTGTTCCCTAAACAAAAGGGAAATTGTATGAGGGGAAAAGGCAGCCTCTGCTTCTGTGCACATTCACCTCAAGGCAGAAGCTGACTTGAGGACTCCGCAGGTGTCAGGAGGGAAGAGAAGAGAAAGACAATGGGACATGCAGAGGACAAAGTGGGGGGTGGGGGGACAATGGGCTCTTTCTGCAGTCAGGGACTGCAGTCAGGGACGACCTGGAGTCTTTCCTCAACCCCAGTGGGTGTCTACAACCCTCAGGAACCAGGCCCTGGGACGTCCAGGCCTCCCCCACTGCCCTCTGTGCCCACCACCCACCAGGCCTGGGACTGGCTTAACTTCAAACCCTCAGCACTGCAGGGGCTGGGACAGCCACACAGCTTCTGGGTGGACGGAAGCTCCCAGGTCTTCCATCAGCCCCACTCTGGTTTTCTTCCCTGGAGGACCCCACCTGGGGCTGAAAACTGGAGGCCACCCCAGGGTCTCAGGTAGCCAGTCTGATCAGGTATTGGAACCTCAATGGTTTTGGCGTCTTAGCAGAGTTCCCCTCACCCCCTCCTTCCCTCTCCCAAGCCCCCAGCTTCTCGCTGGGACTCCTCTAGGGCTGTAGGAAGTGGCTGTCACCGAGGGACAGCCCCACGGTGGTGTCCACCTTCCCAGGAGCAGTGAACTGGGAGGCCTGACCCTGTCCCAGGCCTGCCCGGCGTCCCGTTCGGGGAGGGAGCAGCCCCTGGCTCAGCTCCTGGTTGGGCCGGGGGCGGGGGGGCCCTCAGCGGACAAGACCCCCAAAAGGGGGGGTGCGGCCGAGGGAGCCCCGGAGCCGAGGAGCGAAAGCGAAGCGCGGGAGCCTCGGAGCGGGCAGCCGGGGACAGCGGCCAGGATGCCGGGGTTGGGGCGCGCGGCCCGGGTCGGCCCCTCCGGACCGGGAGTAGGGGGTGCGGGGTCAGAGGGCAGCTCGGGGAACCGGACCCTGGACGGGGCGCCCGGGCCCGGGCGGGGGGCGACGAGCGGGCGGCGCGAGGCCCCGCCCCCCCTTACCTGGACGGGGGCGCACCTGGCGCGCGGGAGGAAGGGTCCGGCCCCACCTGGGCGCCGGAAAGTTACAAAAGTGAAACTCGGGCGCCTCCCGCGCATGCGCGGAGCCGCGGCACAAAACCCCCCCCCCGCCAGGCTCGCCCAATTTCCTCCCCCCCCTCCCACCTCCCCCTCCCGCCCTGGGCGCCCCGCCCCGGCCCGGGCCCCGCGGCTCGCTCCCCGGGGACCCCGCAGGGCGCTGCCAGGTCCAACTCCGCCCTTCAGACCCGCCCCGACCCCCGATCGGCCCGGAGCCCGGGCACCCCGGGGTGGCCCCGGCCCCGGGGCGCGGCGAGGGCTCCGCCGTCCGCGTCGCCCCTGTTTGGCGCTTTCCATCTCCTCGCAGGGCCCCCGGGCCGCCCCGGGGAGCGGAGGAGGGCACCCGGCGGGGCTCGCCTCTCGGCGGCGGCGGCCGCCCCCGTCGGGGCCGCGAGGGCCCCGGGGTGGCCCCAGGAGCAGGTACCACCGGGGCGCGGCGTGTCCCCGGGGCCAGGGCCCGGGAGGGGTCTCCCCGGGGCCAGGGGCCTCTGAGAGCGCCGGGCCCAGCGCGGGACGGGCCGCAGGGCGGGGCTCAGAGAGGGCCTGGCGCCCTGTGCAGGGGGAGCCCCAGCACCCCGCCCGCCCCCGCAGGCCTCCCTGTCCACGTCTGCGAAAGCTGGGGGTTAGGCCAGAGCGCTGGCTCCGGCCCTCTGTAAGCCCCGAGGGGGCACACATCCCGACCACGTGCAGCTTGGCGGGGCCCCTGGCCTCCCTTCCATTCCTGGGCTCTTCCTCCTTCTCCCCTCCTCCCAACAAACCTCTAGCCACCAGTCATGTCCCATAGTTTGCCCTCTGACCCTGGGCTCAGCTCTTGTCCCTCCACGTCTATGCCTGCCCATCTTTTCTGCTGCTACCTTCTGCTGCCATGGGGCCACACCTGTCCTCGGGCAGGTTCCCGGTGTGGCCCGCTGGACTTCTCCCAGCAACTCAGACTGACCTGTCCCCAGTCCTCACTCCCACACACCCTCTATCCGCCAGTCCACATCCCTTCCCTGCCTCGGTGGCACCACCACCTCCCTGCCCCCTCTGCGGGGTCCAGGAAAGTGCAAGGTTCCAAACCCACTGACACCACTGACAAAAAAGAAAAGGTTAGCATCTTTGATTTCAGAAAAGGGAGATTTTTCAAAATTTGATTTTTGGTAAATTTATTTCAAAATCAAGAAAAATTCATAATGGATCAAAATGTGAGTTGAGATAAGCTTAGCACCTGTTAAGGTATCAGGCAGGGTGTGGAGTGCTTTTAAAAAAAAAACATTTTTCCTTAAAGCTCCAGTAAACGCATGGGAGTCAGGAGTTTTTCCTATTTGATAGAGAAGGAAACGGAGGTTTAGAAGATATAGAATTTACAGCTAATAACAGCTGCACAGAGTGGCAAAGATGCGAGACATCCATGCCCCAGGTTGGGGTTCTACACCACAGTCACAGCTCAAAAGCCCTATAATCTTGAATTCTCAAATGTTTTCTCCGACAGTTTCAACACTTGCTCCCTTATCTGCCCCCAAAATGTAAAGAAGTGATCCACGTGTTTATAGTACCAATGAGGATTTTGATCACAGATTTGCTTATTTTTTAGCAGGAAGAATGAAATAAAACCCACTCGCCATGCCCAGAAAAGGAAAAATGTCAACAAAAATGACAAAACGAGTTCTGCCTTCAGTTCGAAGAGGACAGGCACACTAGAACCTGAACGCATTTCATCCCACTTCCTGTTTCACTTAACTAAGACCTTGGCCACATCTTTTTAAGCTCTTTCCTTAGTTTCCTAATCAGGTTGACCTAATCCCCGTAGAACTTTCTGTTCCCTCACAAGTGGCAAGCTTCTGAGTAAAACAGAGAAATACAGAGTTAAATGTGTTCCTTTGTTTCTCTAGTATCTGAAATGGAAAGGCACAACCCATACCTGACCCTAAGTTTTAAGCCCAGAGTGGCAGCTGGATTCCCCGCCCATGCCCCAGACCTCAGCCCAGATCCTGTGACAGGACCAGGAAACAATGCTCTTAGGTGACAGAATCTACACACAGGCAAGTGCTTATGCTGTAGTGCAGCGAGCAACATGAAGGACAGAGAAGACTGGGCAGGGGTTACCCAGTGGCCAGGGAGTCTTGTTCCTGAAAAGCCAATGTTCGGTGAGCTGACTAGTCCGAGGAAGCAAATCCGGAGCTCAGTAGAGAGCACAGAGCACTTGCCCATCAGCAATCCCCATCTCCCCTGGTGCCTGGACAGTGATGCACACAGAAGCCAAGTCCCTCAGTGGCGATGCCCAGCGCCTATGGCTGCAGCTTCCGTGGCACGGGCGCCCCGTCCGAGGCGCAGCTGCACTTCTGCACCCGCATGTTGGGCAGGCTGACCACCTGCGCCCGGGCCCGGCCGCCCTCCTTGACGCTCACGATCATGGGCAGCGAGGTCGTCTCCGAGGCCACGCACTGCCGCGGCCCCAGAAAAGGCCACTTGGCGCTCAGAGGCTCGGGGGGCTGCCGGCAGCTGCCCACGCACTCGTAGGCCAGGAAGCCCGGGGGCTCCAGGACCCAGTGCTCAGCCCACTTCATGCCCTGCAGGTCGATGTACATCTCCCGGCGGCAGCAGCGGGTGCCCTCGGTCACTGGCACCTCAGGCTCACAATTGCCCTGAGCCCTGTGGGGCAAGGAGGGGAAGAGTCAGAGGTCAGCTGGGAAGGCTGAGCTCAGGGGTCCCAGCACCCTGAGAAAAGATGCCCATGTCAGGGCAAGTTGAATTCCGTGTTCGTCTTGTAAATCAGGTTCACCTTTGACCCACAGCACCTACCCGAAGTCCCTGAGGTCCAGGGTGTGCAGCTCCAGCTGGGGCTGGCCCTGCCCGGCACCCGCAGGGCCCTGCGAGGCGAAGCGCACCAGCCTGTGGGCGCCGGAGGCCAGGGCGCCCAGGTGCTCCCTCTGCACCGACACCTGCAGCAGCAGCGGCTGCCTGGGCCGGCGCAGCTGCTGCCAGAAGTTCACGGCCTCGGTCACGTCGAAGGCCTTCCAGCCACTCTCGTGGATGGACACCAGCCTGCGACACCGGGTGGAGGACAGGCCCAGGCTCAGGGAGGGCCCTGGGAGAGCCTCTGCCACCCCTATCCCATCCCCCTCCCGAGGAGGCCCATATGAGACCCGAGACCCACCCCCTGAATTCCTCCCTCCAGTGAGCCCCCTCTCCTCTCCCCTCCCCTACACACCCCCAGCCTCACCCTCCCCACCTGGAGTCGATGAGGGAGGTGCGGTTGGAGCCGTCGTCACGGACGTGCAGCCACCGGACGGTGACCCGGGCCCGGTCACTGCGCGGGGACAGCAGCTGGTGCCTGCGGAGTGCGGCCTCGGGGACGGGCTCCTGGAAGAGGCGCAGCACGGCCTGCACCAGCTCGCTGTTGGGGGGCAGCCGTTGCTCCATGCTGAACACCAGCAGGTGCCTGGAGGCCTCGGACACCAGGAACCTGCCTGCCACCTCTGGGGACAGGAGCGGGGTCAGCGGGGCCTCTCCGGGCACGGGGAGATCCCTGGGGGTGGCAGGGCTCTGAGCTAGGGAACCCAGTTCCCCCAGGAGTCCACAGGGAGAATTGGGGGGCTGGGAAACTGGTGGGCCAGGGCAGAAAGGGATTGCCCTCCTCACCTTGAAAAAGCTTTCGGGCAGCCCAGTCCCCAAAACAGGCATTTCCCTTGGAGCTTGCAACTCTCCCATCCTCAGTGCCGGGGGGGGGGGGCCGCTTTGGGCCCCTGAGTGGGGTGCACAGGCCAGTGGCCTTCTTTAGGCAAAGGGGCAGGACTCCAATGGGAGGGGGCGTGGAAGGTGGGGGCAGAGAACAGAAAGCTATGGTCACCAGCCGAATCCGGCTTTCCCTAAGGGACAAAGTGTGAGCCTGAGTTTACTCTCGTTTTCTTCTCTGGCGAGGGGGTCTCATCCCCAGTGAAATGTCCCCAAAGGGAGGAGAGGAGCGAGGGTCCTGTAAAGAACTTTTGCCCCGGGGTAAGTGGCAGGGCCAGGAACAGCACCTGGTCTGTGACACCTGGGGCTCCTCTGTGGCAGTGCAGACTGACGTGTTCGTGACCGACCTCCTCTCCCCAGGCGCCCAGCCAGGCCAGGGCGCAGGACGGGTGTGGGCCCCGCTCTGGCCACTGAGGGGAGCCCGCCCCGGGGGCGGGGGGTGAGAGGCTGCAGCAGGGTTCAGACCCGACCCGTCTCTCACAGGCCCGACAATCCACTTGAAAATCATGAAGCCCCGTTTTACATCTCACGTCATACCCACCACTCGGGGACTAGTCGCAGCTCATTCAACCTCCTTTCCAGAGACGCAAACAGGTGGAGATGTTTGGGGACTTGACTGAAGTAAACCAACAAAGGTCACAGCTGGGAGCTGAACCCAGAAGTCCCTCCAAGGGGACTCTGCTGAGCCCGACCTCTTTGCCCGCCAGCGTGACGCTCACTGCCGGTCTATTTCTCTTCGTTCTCACCTCCTGCCACGTTGCTGCCCTACCCCACAGATATCTGTTCTGGCCTTGGCTTTGGCAGCAGGTCCAGCCTGGCACAGCTGTGGGGCCTGAGGGGTGGGGCTCTCAGTGCAGACAGGCCACGGACTCAGGCCCGGCCATCTTCACAGACCCTGGTCCCTCCTCACCGCTGTGTGGACTCTGAGCCCCCAGACAGGCACATCCATCCTTAGCCCTGCCTCCCCCCTAAGGACCAGGGTGCAGCAGGGAGCGAGGGCCTCACCTCGGAAGTTCTGGCTGAACCTCTTCCCTCGGGATCGAATCCCGTGGCTACGCTGCAGCAGGGCCACGTACTGGGCCCTCACATGGGCAGGGATGACCAGACTCTCCACGTCGCCCTCGTCCAGGACCGGCACCTCGCTGAGGTGCAGCTGCTGCAGCAGGCTGCCCAGGATCTGCTCCTCAGTCATGGCCGCCCCGGGGCCGGTCAGGGGCAGGGCCCAGAGCACCCAGCAGAGCCACAGGGACCTCATGATGCTTCTCAGGAGGAGGAGCAGGGCGGACGCGTCCCCTGGGAAGCTCTAGGAGGGTCCCCCTGGGTGTGCTAGGAGCCAGGCTGGGCCAGCTTTATAGCCAGCCCTGGGCTGGGCCTGGGTGGTGGGAGGGAGGGAGGGAGGGAGGTCACACCCCTCGCCCTCCTGGGAGCTCAGCAGCCAGACAGGTCCATGAGCCCGAGCAGGGGGCTGTCTAGAAAGGGCACAAAGGCCATCTGTACAGTCGTCTTGAGCCTCTGCCTTCGCTTGGGTTCCTAACCAGTTAAATTTAAAAGTTTCTTTCCTGGAGAAGTAGGATCCTCATTGTCCGCTAGATTCCCTGGCCCCCTTCACCCCACTGCAGGGGCAGAGTGGACTGGAGTCCCTAGGGTGTGGGCCTTGCTGCAATTGAACTGACCAGGGCTGCCTGGGGACCAACCCGCCTGCAGGGATGAGCATCTGGTCCTGATGCTGCCGAGATCCTGGCCTGTGTGCAATCCAGAAACCCAGTGTTCCTCACCGTCCTGGGGGACCCTCCCAGGCAAGGGGGCCTGGGAACACTTAGCACCAAAGAAGTTTTGTCTAATGGGGAGCCCCATCCTCTTTCCCTTTTCCAGGCTGTTCGTGGATTTAGAGATTGGAGTCGAAAGGGCCATCCAGGCCACCCGGTCCTCCAACTTTTGAGTAAAGAAAACCAAGGCTCGAGAGAGGTGAGGGCATCCCCAAGGTCACACAGTTAATGACGAATGACTGCAGAAAGTCTGCAGAAGCTGACTGCCTTCCCACCCCAAAGTTCCTGCCCGTTTCCAGCCAGAGCCCTGCCTGACCCCCTGGAGCTTAGCCAAGTGCGGGTCCAGGCGTCCAGGTCCGGGGGTGGGCAGTTTCCAGAGGCTTCCCCAGCCTAAAGGTGGACTTGGGACGGACGGAAGAGTTTTCCCAGGGAAACAACACAATTGGGCATTCACCCAGGTGGAGAACTGACAGGTAAAACACGGGAGCCGTTTCCATGTGAGACATCCTTACGGGAACAAAGAATTCGTTGTTTTTCTGAAATTCCGATTTCACTGGGAGTCCTATATTTTTATTTGCTCAATCTGACAACCCTGCCCAGAGGCCAAGAGGAGAAAGCGAATGTGGATTGGGAGGCCTTTACAATGGGCTGATTAGTAGTGGGGGTGGGGGGGCGCAGCCCCCAGGCTTTGTCATGCAGACGCAGGAGCCAGCTGCCGGCCCTTCCACCCCCACCAGAGTCTGACCCAGCTCTGTGGGGTCAGGTCAGCCAGCCAGAGGTGGTAAATTGGCCCTAAGCTGGATCCTATATTCTGAGGGAGGAGAGGTGGGTAAAGGAATGGGGGATCAGTACCCCAGACTGGGCCCTGGGCCCAGCCCTGAGGGGACCATGGAGGGCAGTGGGCTGGTCAGCCAGGTGTGGGTGGCAAACCCCACATGCAGATGGTCCTGGAGAGATGGATGATGGGGGCTGAGGCGGGAGGGCGAGTGAGGAGCAGGCCGTGTGCCCACAACGCCCTTCCTTCCCGAACAGACTGGGATTTGACCCCAACCAGAGTCCAGGCTGCCAGGTGAAGCCACGAGAACATGTGAGGCTGGTTGTCATCCTACAGCTTCCATAGGTGGGGGACAAATAGGACCAGAGTCTGATAGGGAATCAAAGGGAGCTGTGAGGTTGGCGAAGGCCGGGGCCCAGGAGCAGCTTTCAGGTTTGAAGCCAACATCTGGGGGTCTCCAGAGTGACACCCGTGCCCTCCCCAGCCAGGGGCGGACACTACTGTGGGTGTTCCAGAGACACCCTGAGGCCCAGCCCCGGATGCTCTGGGCTGCCTCAAACCTGCACCTGTCACCTGGGGGCCCGTGTGGCTCCCTGAGGTCTCCAGACACACCCTTGGGGAGTCCTCCCTGCTCTCCCAGAGCATCTTGCCTCACATCCGCAGGGCTGGCTGTCCCTGGGGCCTCCTGGGCTAAGGGGGACAGGGGACAGGGGACGAATAGGAACCACGGTTCAGTTCATCGAGTCCCTTCCTGGCAAGAGTGAGTCCTGGGCTCCGTGTGCCGCCTCGGGCGAGTTTTCTACCTTCTGCAACATGAGTTTCCGCCTAGGAAATGGGGATAATGTATTTTTTTTGGCAAAGAACTTGGCAGCATTAATCAAGCTATCAGTGAGATGTCAGCACAGCCCTGGACACAGCAGATGCTCAATAAACAGGAGTCTTTCACGTTGTCCCCAATTCTCGTCATGTTTAACTTCAAAAAAAGTTCACGCTATCGCTTAATTATTTTTATAATTAAGACACAGAGTAGAAAGGTCAAAAGGCACAAAAGGAGGCATGTAAGAAGGTCAGCGCCCTTCCTTTCTTCCTCATCTGCCCATCGCACCATCCCAGAGACCGTCTGCACTTTAGGAAGAAACGCAGGTGTGTCTTTTCCCACCACACAAACCTCATGAACCCATCAACATCATCTGCGCCCCCTTTCCAAAATGATCATTTTACTTTATCACTGTGATTTTTTCACAACAGTGAAAAGTCTCTCCCATCTCTGGCCCTCGGATTCCCTGTCTCCCCCCGCCCTCACACCTGGTGCTTGTGGTCCAGAGGGGATTGTTTTCCCGGACAGTTAAGCCTCATTAAAATCAGAATTTATCTCACTTATCACTGTGGGCCAGGTGGCAGGCCAGACACATTTGTGCGACTATCTTCCGAGGACACTAATGTCTGCGTGGACCGTCAGAACAAAATACCACGGCCGGGGGGGGCTTCACCCACAGAAATGGGGGGCTGGCCAGGAACGTGCCAGCAAATCTGAGGTCTGCTGAGGCCTCTGTCCTTGGCTTGCGATGGCCACCTTCTCGCTGTGTCCTCACTCAGTCTTTCCTCGGTGTCCCACATCCCTGGTGTCTCTCCATGTGTCCAAATGTCCCCTTCCTGTAAGGACGCCAGGCAGGATGTAGTAGAACCCACAAAAATGACCTCATTTGACATGAATCACCCCCTTCAATTCCCTGTCTCCACACACAGACACATTCTGAGGGCCTGGACGTTAGGTCTTCGGCATGTGGAATGACAGGGGTCCCAGGCAGCCCTGGTCAGAGGAAGGAAGCTGCAGCACCCAATGGACCCCAGGGCCTACCACGGCGGCCGGTGGAAGCAGAGACTCGTAAATCCTGAGGGAAAATGAGCCCTCCTTCCCCCGCCCCAAACATGGGCTCCCATTCTCCAGACCCACAAGGCGAAAGCCTGTACGTCATCCTACTGAGATCCCGCTGTCCCACGTGGAGCAGGACCTGCTTCCACCAGGGGACTCATCGGTGGTGCCACCGAGTCAGAAGGTGCGGCGTCTCCCTGGTGTGCCAGGCCCAACGCCATCGGCGAATCCTTCACCGCCTACAGGGCATGCTGGGGCCTCACCCCAACTTTACAGATGGATCCCCAGAGTCTGCCGTTTCCTTTCTTCATTGTGGGCCTCACTGGGGGGCCCTGACCGCCGAGCATGAAGCACAGAAGACAGGGTAGGAACAGGAATGGGTTCTGCACGTGGCACAGCAGAGCCCGAAGGCTGGCTCCGTTCTGATCTGCTCCGAGCGTTTGTGCTTTCTCTTTGTGACCCGTCAGGCCTGGGCACCATCTGTCACTGAACAGCCTCTTGTTGGAGGAGACGCCTTGGCCACAGGCTTGGTCCCCAAAATAAAAGCGATCCCACTGTCGCCTGCTGTTCTCTGCCCATAGCGGCCCCCGCAGCAGCAGCAGCAGCAGCAGCAGCAGCATCACTTCCAATTTCTCCTCGTCCCACACCTCCTGGGAGCTGCCACGTCCCAGCAGCTGAGTAATAACACCGCGATCCCCTTCTCAAAGACGAGACTTTCCAGGGGTCAGGAGGTCACAGACAAAACGCAAAGAAATCTGTGTTAGGTGGCTCAGGACTGTCCACAGGTGAGTTTCTCTCTCTCTCTCTCTCTCTCTCTCTCTCTCTCTCTCTCTCTGCCTGCATTCCTTCCTTCCTTCCTTCCTCCCTTCCTTCCTTCCTTCCTTCCTTCCTTCCTTCCTTCCTTCCTTCCTTCATTTTTTGGCAGGGGGAGTAATTAGCAGTATTGGTCTCTTTGAAAAAGAAAAACACCCTCAGACTTATCGGGTGATCACTATGTTGTACCCCTGAAACTAATATAATATTGTAAGTCAACGATAATTTTAAATTAAAATATTTCTTTTAATTTAATAAAAGGGAAAACACCCACAGAAACCGTCTTTCTCAGAAGAAGGAACTTCTAGAAGCTGTTCATCTCCATAAGCTCCTCTTCCTGCCTCCCTTTCTCTTCACTTAATTGAGCAAATATTTGCTGATAATTTTGCCTCTGTGTCCTGAGGACATACCTGAGGAGGCAAAGAGGCAGCTGATACAAAAGCAGTGTGGAGATCCCTCAACAAAGCTGTTTGGAGCCCCAGGATGCCCCAACGGCCCCTGCTTGAGGTCTCACTGTGTCTTCTCCGCGTCCCCAATGGGCAGCCTGGTCTCGCCCTTTGCCTTTCTCACCTCACCCTCCACCTTCACTCTCCCCTTCACCCTTGGAGAAAGGCATCGTTGACCCTTTGCAAAGGAAGCTCAGAGCAGTTCAGCCCCTTGCCCAAGGTCAGGGATTGATAATGAGAGCACTGAGGGGGGCCGACTCTGGCCTGTGACCTTGGACAAATTCATCACGGGCCTGCGCCTGGGCGGCCTTATCTCTGAGCACTCCATGAGCTCAGCGTGAAGCTGAAAGAGTGTCGTCCAGGCACAGAGCAAACACCCAATCAGCATCCGCTCTTGTTATCTGGCCCTTTCAGGATCCAGGCTTCTCCTTGCCTCACCCAGCTGAGTGGCAGACGCTGTGGGGGCTGAACACCTGCGGCCACACAGTGAGAGGCACAGCAAGAGCTGAGCCCAGGACTCTTGCCAGGAAGGCGCTGAATGAACAGAAATGAGGGTCCTCATCCCTCCCCTATTCCACCCCCCACTCCCCCACCCCTGCACCCCCATCCTTGGCCCAGGGAGCCCCAGGGAAGGGCCAGCCCTGCTGATGCCAGAGGCCCAGCTGCTCCGGAGAACATGGAGGACCCTCCAGGCGTGTGTCTGGAGACCGTGAGGAGCCACATGGCCCCCCAGGGTGCAGGTTTGGGGCAGCCCAGGGCTGGGCCTCAGGGTGTCTCTGGAGCCCCCACAGTGTGTCTGCCCCTGGCCGGGAAGGGGACGAGTGCCACCCTGGAGACCCCTGGATGCTCCTGGGCTCCAGGCTTCACCAACCTCAGCATCCCCTTCAGTTCTGAGCCCAGGTCCAGTTTCGGCCACCCCCACCAATGAAGTTCACAAGGTGACCTCTGAACTCTCATTTCCTTGTGGCCCTCACCTGGCAGCCTGGACTCTGGTTGGGGTCAACTCCGTGTCTCTAGGGGCAGGAGGGCGGTCGTGGCTCCCAGCACCTGCCTGGTGCAGCCCCTATCACCCATCTCCCCAGATGTCCTCTACTCTAGGCCCAAGGTCGGCAGTGCTGACCTCTATCCGCCTCATTCTCCCCGTCCTCTGTCCCCCTTCAGGACGGCAGCCTCATTCTCCCCGTCCTCTGTCCCCCTTCAGGACGGCAGATCTGAATGACATCCCCACCTCTGAGCTTCAGGCCCAGTCCAGCCCAGCAGAAGGCCAGACTCTCTCCCCCAGATCCATGGCCTGAACCTGCTCCTTCCTTGCATGACAAAAGGTGGGGGCCCCTGGGGGCCCCTCTCCCTGCTGAGGGCTAATCAGTCCACTGTAAAAAGTCTCCCAATCCACAGTCGCTCTCTTCAGGCTGATTGCCCACTTAATTTATTTTCCCAGCAAAACCCTAAGGAATGCCCAGGGGGAATCCACTTTAGGAAAGGGACCTGTGTTTGCAGAGGGATAATAGGTCTGGGGGACTGACCCTGTGTCTGCCTCTACTGTCCCCATTCCCCCGGCCACACTCCATCAGCCTCCTGTTAATTAATGGGGTCTCGCCACCTCAGCGCCTCCAGGCCAACAGCCTGCTGCAAACAGCCCGAGGTCATGGAAAGAACCTGCTTCTCTTTTCTCCTAGGAGATCTCGAGGCATCCAGCCTCATGGCTTCATGGGCCATCCATTCACTGGTGACCCCAGGCTCATACCTCTAGCCTGACCCCTCCAGAACCGTGTATCCAACTGCCCTTCCATCCCTCCCCCTTCCCATCTCAGTCAATGGCTCTACACCGTGCATCCCTTTAGGCCCCCAGAGACCTCGGTGGTCACTCCTGGTTCCTACTCCGCATCCTTCAGAGTCGATTCCCAGCAAGACCTGTTGGTCTGACCTGCCAGATAAACCTTGTCTCCACCTGTGAATTCAAAGAGGGCAGTTTGAGCAGCGAAACTTTGCAGACATCTCTGGATTCTCAGTTTCTTTGGAAAATGAGAGAGAGAAACTTGATATTCCTTCCGCCTTCAAACTACTAGAAGAGAGAAAGGGGTGGGTTGGGCTTCTCCTTGGACCAATGGCCACTGGTGTCAGATGCTGTCAGGTTCCTGCTGAGGAACCCCTCACCCCCGGCCCCAGGGAGGAGTGTCCATTTCTCGACGTGGGCCACTTGCCCAGGAGCCCTCGGAGCACCAGGCCTAGGCCTGGGGACAGGGCCGTCACCCTAGCCGCAAGCCCGGTGTTGGCTGGGAAGTCTCTGCACCTGTCCAGGGCTCAGTTCCACCAAGGAAGGGGGTTCCAGGTCTAGACAGTGGCCCCAGAGAGTTCTGCGCAGCGGGGTGTGTCTTGGTGAGAAGACAGGCTTGACTTCAGCGCCTTCTCAGGAAAATAAGCTCTTAGTTTAAGTGTTCGGTTTCCCCAGGCCCAGGAGGGGCTCTGGCCACCCAGGAATTCCCAGAGGTCCTCACCCCCTAGGGCATCTGCTATTCACTTCATGTGGGCCTTACTGGGAGAGAGGGTCAGGGCCAGGCTGGCCTTGCTCACCCTGTGACATCAGGTCCCTGCCTCTGCGTCCAGCCCCAGAGAGCTCCTGGCCAGCCTTGATGTTGGACGGTGGGGACAGGGCACGCCAGGGAGAGTCAGCCCAGGGAGATGCCCAGAGGAGGACTCCAGAGACCTGGATTTGCCTGGCTCGGTCACCAGCTCACAACAAGGACACTTCTTTCTATACGCTAGGCTTGAGGGACAGGAAGTCCTATAATTTCAAAAATAAGTTCCTGTTCCATCCTTTTATTTATTTTATTTACTTATTTTAGCAACACACATTTATTGTCTCACAGAACCTGTGGGTCAGGATCCAGGCAGCTTACTGGGGCCTCTGCGCGCGTCTCCAGGCTGCATGCACTCGAGGCGTCGGCCAGGGCTGGGGACCCCCAGGAGGCTGGGGAAGGAGCTCTCCGGGTTGTCGTCAGAATCTGTGCCCTTGTGGTTGTAGGACCACAGGTGTGAGGGCCCTGGCTTCTGGCTGTCTTCACCCCTAGAGGCCGCGTGCAGGACCTGGACAGGTGGACTTCCCCAGTGTGGCTGCTGCTTCACGTGTCCCTTCTTTTTGGAAGCAAGAAAGCTGAGGAGTATGCATGGGGGGGGAGCAAGTTATGGTGGGGAGAACCTCCCCACCTTAGGTCAAGGCCCCATCCTTCTGCAGGTCCCTGGGCCCTTCGGCAGACACCAGGCAGGCGGTAGCACCATTCACTGAGGCAGGGAAGGGATGAGGACTGGCAGGTAGGGCGCGTGGGGATGTGAGGAGCGTGGACAGGTCAGTCTGAGGGGCCGGGAGAAGTCCAGCAGGCCACACCACGGACCTGCCCAAGGACAGGTGCAGGGCCCTTGGCAACAGGAGGTAATGGCAGGAGAAGAGAGATGGCGCATCACAGGAGGGACAAGAGCCGAGCCCAGGGCCAAAGGGCAAACTGCAGGGAATGACTGGTGGCTGGGGGTTTGTTGAGGGGAGGGGAGAAGGGGGAAGCCAGTTGGGACAGAAAAGAGATGTCAGAGAAGCAGGAGGAGACACAGGCTCGTGCCAGGACCACGGGCAGGAGATAAGGAGACCATCGCAGCAGAAGACGGGAACCCAGAAACAGAGAGAGGGCAGGGACCCCGCAAAGCCGCACGCGTGTGAGTGCGGGGCTGGTCAGGATTTACCGATGTTTAACCCGGCGGGAAGCTTCGCTGTAGCCCCTCACGTCATAGATGGGGACACTGAGGCTTGCTCAGGCTGCCCTACGTGTTGGTGGCAGGGCCAAGCTGGAGCCAAATGTCCAGGTGACAGGACCCCCCGCACATCCAGCTCCAGGCCCACTGCGTGCCTCACCCCCCACGTGCTCTGTGCAATGGGTCCCCCAAGGCTTTCCTTCGAGAGAATAAAAATCAAATTAAAAAGCCGAGTACTGCTGGCTCCGCCCGGGAGGCTCTGCCGCCTTGGCTCTGTAATTAAAAACGGAATAACATGCCAAGCGAGGGAGGGAGCCAGTCCCCAGGGCTCTGTGGGCTCAGCCTCTCCTGTCCCTGACCGTAGGTCTCTGAAAGCAGATGGGGCTGTGGGGGCAGGTAGGAGGCCCCACTCGGGTCCGAGCTCCCGGCTGCTGGGCCTGGAAGAGGAAGCACCTCCGGCGACTGTGGTCAGCGTTGACAGAGGTGGCCCAGGGCTGGCCTTCATGGCTTGATCACAAGCTAAGGGACCCGCAAGAGGAAGTGCACGTGGCCCAGGCCGGCGAGCTGTGTGGTCTTGGGCAGCTCGCGACGCTCTCTGGACGATGAGCTGTTTGACCCTGTGACCAGCTTCACTGGTTTTCATAAGAAGAGTCTGAGATGTGTTAGTTCAGGATGAGAACATCCCCTGGGGTGTGCGTGCGATCCCCTCCCTGACTGCAAGCCGGCCCAGGGCGGCACGAGGACACAGGGCTCTGTAACCGCAGCAGCTCGACCACGGAGCATCCTCACGGCGGCCCCTGGAAGTGGTTTTCTTTGGGTTTTCATGGGGAAGCCGGGTCCTCCTGCCAGGTCCCCCAGAGGCCCCCAGACTGTGTCCAACCACGAGGCCCGGCCTTGTCTGTCTTACAGGCCAGGGACCCTTGGTCCCCAGAGGAAGCCACTGTGGTAGATCCCAGACCCGGACCACACGGGGGAAGAAAAGAGACAAAAGCGGCCCCTCCGGAGATGAGCAGACAGGGTTCACACCGGTTCACGACCTGGGTAGGCGCTCAGACAGGCCAGAAGCAGTCCATACGGGCCCCGCACTGATGGGAGGGACACTCCTGGAGACTCTGCTACCCTGTGGCCTGGGTTCCCAGCTGGTCACCCCGCAGCAAAGCAGTCAGTGCAGCAGGAACCCCCACCCCGCAGCTCGGGAGAGTGGCCTCGCTCTCCTGGATGCAGACGCCACAGCCCTGTGGCCATGACCCGAGGTGCCCTCCGCGGCCACCTCTGAAGCGGTGCCAACTGAGGCTTCTTCTGCAGAGGGAGGTGGTCGCTGCGGCCACATCCTGTCTTTCTGAGCATCCTTCCACCTCTCAGAGCTCTGGGTCCAGGACCACAGCCCCACTCGCCCCACCCCCTCTTGCCTGGGTCAGCGGGGAGCCCCGTCATTGCTGGCCTCATCCACTCCCAGAATCACCTCTCCTCGTCTCACAGCTCTCTCTCTGGTCCTCCCCTCAGCTCTCGAATGTTCATGATCCTCTGCTTGTTCGGGGCTGAACTGTGTGACCCCCAAATTCATATGTCGAAGCCCTAACCCCCCACATCTCAGGATGTGGCTGCAGTTAGAGACAGGGCCTTGAAGGAGGTGGTCAAGCTATAACGAGGTCCTCACAGAGGGGCCCTACTCCGGTATGACTGGTGTCCTTGTGAGAAGAGGCGATGAGGACACAGACACGGGGAAGAATGTGGGGACACAGCAAGACGGTGGCCAGCTGCCAGCCAAGCAGGGAGGCTTAGGAAGAAAGCAGCCCTGCCAGCACCTGGATCTAAGGCCTCCAGCCCCCAGAACTGTGAGGAAATAAATGTCTGTGCTCAAGCCCCCAATCTGAAGGGCAGCCTTTGTCCCCACCTGCTCCTCAGGAGTCTCTGCCTCTCTGTCACCTCACCGCAGGTGGAAGTCTGGGTGGCAGAGCGGGCGAGCATAGGCCCTGGCCTCCATGGCTGCTCAGGGCAACGCAGGGAGCCTCCGTTTCCTCATTTGTAAAAATGGGAACCAAAATACCCTCTGAACAGGGTTGTTTATTAGAATTTGGGAAGGCGTATAAAGGGCCTGCCTCTGGGTTTGGCCTGAACTTGTCACCAGTAAATGGCAGCTGGTATTTTTATAACGTCCCGCAAACCTGATCTCCTTCCGCTCTTCCTCAGGTCAGTTAATGGGGTCGCCAGCCTGGGACCTGGGCCTAGCCTCCACCCCTGCTCCCCCTCCCCTACCCCGTCTCCTCGTGGATCTGTTTGCTTCATTAGCTCAACAATCGCCACAAATACCTATGAAGTGACAGCCACCTGCTTTGCTGAGCACACAAGCAGAAGCCTGTGGGCAAGAGGGCCTCAGCTCACCTGCTTCAGCTCACCAATCTACAATTGATTTTTAAACAATTGATTACAATATAAAGGGATGTGTTGGGGGAAGGGGGGGTCCTTAAGCCTCACCTGGGCCGCCCTGCCTTGCCGTCTATCACCCAGTCAGTCCCCTCCCCGTGCCTGCCATACAACTCCCTCTCCCCGCCACTGTCACCCGGGGCGTCACTCCTGAGCCCACCCTGGCCCTGAACCACCTCTTTCTATCTGGGTCCAGACAGATGGAGCTTTTGGAAAGTCAAGAGGAATAGGATTGGAAACGGAACTCAATAAATGCGAGTTTCCTCTCCGTTTCCCTTCACTTAAGGAGACAGGCGAGCCCATCAGCTTGAGAGCCAGGTCTGGGCACCTGGTCCAGCGCCAGTGGCGGCCCCGGGAGCAGGGGCCAGGGGCCCACTCAGACCAGAGCTGGACTCTGGCTCCCCCAGGCCCTGGCTCTGAGGTCCGTGCTCCTCGTTCACTTCTCAGAGCATCTGGTCGCTTCACAATCACCGCAGAATCCACAGTGACCTTGGTCAGCAGAGCCCACCTCCTGCCAGACACCAGCCCCTCCTTGATCTCCTTTAATCCTCCCCTCGACCCTTCCAGTCCAGGTGGGGACTGCTCCGGTCCTCATACTGCAGATAAGTTCCTGGAGGGTGAGCAGCTAGCCCAAGGCGATGTGGCTGGTCAGTGACCCGACTCTCAAGGCCTCTTGGTGTGTGTTGATTGGGATAACCTGCGAGAAGCCTGCACACAGTGGGCGCTTGTTAAGGCTCGTCTTCCTGCGCCCTGGACGCCCAGGGGTGGGGCCCAGGTGTGTGGGCACCTGGGATGACGGAGAATGATGGTGAGGGGCAGAGGGCACAGGCTGTTCCGAGGAAAAACGATCCAAGTGCCCCCCTCTCTAAGGAACACGAAGCTGCTTTGCTGTGTGAACACACGACGTCGCCTGCCACAGCCGGCACCGAGCTGACGAGGTGTCGGGACACAGCACCCGGGTTTGTCCCCGGTGTGGGGTGGCCTGGGGCTCACTGCTTAGCACCTGGCACCCTCTAGTGGCACCGGGAGGCCTTTTCTCTGCAGCTGGGCAGTGGGGCACCCCCCGGGGAGGAGCTGAGCTTCCAGGACCAGCTTTCGGGCGCCTGCCCTGTGGGAACTCTTTCAGGAGCTCCCTGCTGTCCTCCAGAGGGAGGGAAACTGGAGAGAAGACCTGGAGGCCGAAGGCTGGGTCCTGGCCCCTGCTCCTGAGATACGCGCCAGGTGCGGTGCTCACACCCTCCCCACCTGTCTCCAGGATGGCTGGGAACCCTATCGGAGGTGAAGAGGGACAGCATCTTCTCAGTTCTAAAGTGCTACTGAGGGGCAGAGTATTAAGTTGAGCATGGTCCAGGAGGCTAACGGTCCACGAAGGGCTGCGAGTGGGGCGGAGCTGGGCCGACAGGCCCACCCAGGGGAGGGGAGGCATCCCCAGGAGAGGGTGGGGGAGCGAGACCATGCAGGGCAGGGACTTCAGCGACTCACACGTGTCTGTTTAGGGCAGAGGGAGCCTGATGGGGAGATGTGGGCAATGGTGTTGGAAACGGAAGTCCATAAATGCTCCTCTCTTGTTCCTTTTTCTCAATTCAGGAGGCCGGGAGGGAGGACGGTTTTATTAGCTTCTATAAAACAGAAAACACTGAAATGTCTTCTTCTCTGAGAGGTTTCCCAGTGACTGGGACTCTCAAAACAAGGTCCCTACACCCACCAAAGGTGGTAAGGAGCCGGTCCTGACCCCACTCTGCTCTGGGTCTCCTTCTCAGCCACCTGAGACTCCTCACAGGTCTTTCCTTGTGCTCCCGTGAGGCTAAAGCGGCGAGAGGGGCAGAGCCCGAGGCAGGACAACTTCATACATTGTGTCTTGGCCTCAGTGTCCCCATCAGTAAACAAGAGAAACAGTAACTGCGTCACAACCATTCAATGGAAGACTAAATGAGACTACGTATCTTGCACACAGAACGCCGGGCCTGGCACTTGGGAAGAAAACACGTGTTCCTTTTTTGAGGAAGTTTCTGTGTTTTAAGTTCTATATGAGGAGCTGCTTCACAAGGAACGCGGGCCCGGCTTCCCATCTCAGAAAAGAGGAAACCGGGCAGGGTGTCGGGGTTGCAGAAAGGGGAGGGGCTGTGTCAGGGCCACACTGTCACCTGCTGAGGTCCCGCCAGGCTGCGCTGTGACTCAGGCCTAGAACAGAGGAGCGAGCACAGTCAGGCTCTCTCGTGTCCCCCCAAGTGTTGCTTAGTAACCGTCACCTAGGAACGCGGCTGAAGCAGGGTGTGTTTACACTCCCACAGGGCCAGTGGGGAGCAGTGGAAACCTTCTTTAATCTTTTAACTGCGGCGATCGTGCCTGCTTGTTGCAATCAGCAGTCTCACATGAGGAGTCAGCCTCAGTCTCACTCCCCCAAAGGAGCTATTGTTCACGATTGGGACAGAGGTTTTGGGGTTCTGAGAGAAGCCAGTTAGGCAGTGGGGCCTGAGGCCTGCTTTAGGCCCAGCCACCCTGCTTTCCTGTGTTGTCCACGTCTGTCCTTGGCCCTGGTGCAACTCAGAACAAGGACGGAGTGTTACTGACTAGGGCACACCCAGGCCTCACAGGGCACTGGGCACAGAGGGAGCACTCAGCACATACTTACCCAAAAGGCTGTGTTAACCTCGAATGCCACCTCTTACTCCTGAAACGCCTGCAGGGGGCATTCAGGTGCGTTCCTGGTGGCTCAGGCACCTGGCGAGACAGGCACACAGCTCTAGAACCTCTGTCCGGGGCCAGACACACTGGGGGCCTCTTGACCTCCTCAGGGCCCCTGGCTCTGACCACCAGCAACTCCAGCCGCAGGGGCAGTCAGCCCGAGCTGCCCTGTGAGAATGGGGGTAGCTGGGAGGGGCAGGCCCAAGGTTCTGGGGAGAGATGACCAGAACTGTTTTCCAGGGCCTGACTCTCTTCTCCCTCTCCTTGGAGGACTGGGGACACAGCCACCTTCGGTCAAATCTGTCCCTGACCGTATGTGGTCAAAGCTCAGAGGTGAAGACATAGGTCCTTGGCAGGTGTGGGTCCGCCCAAGCCAGGTCTACCCTGTCTGTGCACCAAGGCATAAGCCAGGCCTGGCCATTGACAGCTTCTCAGTAAATGGATGTTGGTGGATTTAGGCCTGGGAAGGCGGTCCAAGATGTCACCTGGGACAGCTCACCAGCAGGTCTAGTGCAGAGGACAAGATGGGATATCAGAAATGGATTCGGATCCTGGCACCAGTTCCTAGATCAAAACTTGGGCAACTTCGTTTTTTAAAACCTTTATGACGTGTCATTTACGTGCCATAGAATTCACCCACTTGAAGTGTGCAGTTCGATGGCTTTCTACGTACAGCTGGGCAACGTGGCACCAGCAGAGTCTTTTTAAAAACCATTTCCATTACTCCAAACAGAAACCCTCTGCCCCACAGCCTAGGCGACCACTCTGTGTCTGCAGACTGGCATTTTCTGGACATTCCCTGTAAGTGGAATCATATAGTCTGCGGCCTTTCGGGACTAGCTTTTCACTTCACATAATGTATTTGAAGTTCGACGTGTCGCATCACGTATCGATACTCCCTTTTCACTGCCAAATGTTATCCCATCGTGCGGCTGTAACACGTTTCGTTCATCCGCTCACCTGTCGAAGGACACTTGGCGTTGCTTCTATCTCCTATCACAAGTGACGTTGCCATGAACGGTGCAGAACTTGCGAGGACGTTTTTATTTCTCCCGGCTCCATACCCAGGAGTGGAATCTTGGGGCTCTATGGGACTCAGTTTAACCTTTGAGGAACTGGCAGACTGTTTTCAAGAGGCTGCACGTTTTACGTCCCCACCAGCAACGCGTGAGGGTTCTAATTCCTCCACATTCTCGCCAACATTTCTTTTTTTTAACTAAGAGTGGCCATGAAGAGGTCTCCCGCTGGGTTGAGTTGCATTTCCCTCATAATTAGTGATGCTGAGCACCTTTTCACAGGCTCAGGTGCCATCTGTATTTCTTCTTTGGTGATGTCTATTCAAATCCTTTTCGGGCAACTTACTGAACCTCTCTGGGCTTCACCTTGGAAATTACACTCAGCTCCTAAAGACAAGAGGGATTCACAAAGGGCCTGCCATGTAATGGGGGCTTAAAATGATGGCTTTTACTATTGTCACTTTGGCCCCATAGGACTGAGCCCTCCCACGGTTCTCAGGTTAGGAGCTGGAACGATGCTACCTGGACTCAGGGAAGGGAAGGCTCTCCCCCTCAGTGTGGAGGTAAAGGACGAGGGGTCCAGTGTGTTCTGGATGTTCTGTTGAGCGATTCCCCATGGCCTCATTTTACATCCACCAGAACCATATTTATGAGGGACAAAACCCTGAGGTCACAGAGACCCAGCAACTTGTCCCTAGTTGAAAGTGGTAGAAACTAGCTGCACTGAGAGCTGATACTGATGTCAACAGCACAGGGGACATGCACCAGACACCCCAGCCTGCATGGGGGAAACCGAAGGCTCAGTCTGGCTGTGCAGATGGCACACCCAACCTTGGCTCCTGGGATGCAGCGGGGCTGGTGGCTAAGAATATGAACAGCCCCCCCAATGACCAACAGCTCACCTGTGCCAAGTGGCTTATCCCCTTGGGGCCTCAGCATCTTCTATAAAGTGGGGGAGAAGAGATCCTCCCTCGCAGGACAGTTGGAGGAGCCAAGGCTCGGCACAGGGCTTGGGCTGCTACAAGTTTCCTCCTTTGTGTCTGGGCTGGTGGCCCACCCCCACCCAGGTCACTTGGTTCATCTCGGCCATGAGCTCTGGCCCATCCTAGGACACGGCCTGTGACCCTGGGGTGCAGGTCAGAGCAGAGTGTCACCACAGCTCTCAGGGCCTGGCCCCTTATTTCCGCTCATCCCTACTTCACACTCAGAGACAGTGCTCCCCCACAGAAGCAGGGGGCACCTAGTCAGGCCTCGAGTTCTCCAGAATGATGGATTTAGGATTAAGCATAAGACAAGCAGAAAAACAGGGTAATAAAAAAGGAAAACTTTATTCAAGCTCCTAAACTTAGCAGCACCAACTAACACTTTCTCGAAACTGACCTATGAAGCAAGACTTAGAGCAGTCTCATCGCGAGTGCTTCCGATTAACTGTGACAATTCTAAGTTGCTCACTTTCAATTCAAAGAGAAATGCCCTCGTCGTGGTTTGTACCTCTCACCTGACGTGGCATCACACTGACCCTGCTTTGGGGTCCAGCTGGAGAACACTGTTGGAAGGTCCTCCCCACACCTTCCCGCCTGAGCTGGGGCCCTGACAGTGGGGGCGAGCAGGGGCGTCTGGCTTCTAGCATCGGGGGGATGCTCTAGCACCCCCTCAGAGCATCTTCCAATACGGGACAGGAAGGGAAGCGAGAACTGCTTGGTCTAAACAGACTGAAGGAGGTTTTGTAACAAAATCTGCCCTTGCCCCGCACGGCCCGCTCCGGCGAGGGCTCTGGTCACAGCGGGCGCAGAGGCGACCTCAGTCCTTCTTGTCTCCCCGGGCCGGGCTTCTCGTGAGGAGCTTCCCTGAGTTGTAGGGGGTCAGTGTGGACACTGTGGGCGACTCCAGCTTCACTCTGTCCAGGAGCGTCTTCTTGAGGGCGGCTGAGGAGATCTTTTCTTGGTCGGCCACAGACTGCAGCTCTCTGCAGACGAAGCCCGAGAGGGGTTGAGGGAGGAAGGCAGGAAACTCTGGGGCAGGGCTTCGCGAGGCCTCCGCATGCCACCCAAAGGTAGAACCCTAGACCGAACACTCCCCCAAGCTTCGCAGCATGCTCTTTAGCTAAGTATAGCTATTACGTAGATATACAGCACCACGTGATATCTGTGATCACATGGGACAGAGTGTGGAAAGTCACAGGGTTTGGGTCATGGATGTGCAGTTGAATCCTGCCTCCACTGCTTATTAGCTGTCTGACCCTGGGCAAACTGTCCGAGTCTCAACATCCTCATCTGTAAATCAAAGCCAACCCCAACTATCAGAACCTCGGTGAGAATTAAATGAAGTAGAGTCCACACACCCTTAGCTAAACAAAGTCTAATGAGTCGTGGTTAATAGAGCACAGACTCCAACACTGCTAATGGGACCAAAGATGACAGGTTCTGCCAGATAGTGGCCGGCCCAGGCCAGCGACCAGCCGGGCAGAGGAGAGCAACCCACCGCGTTCGGATGCAGGAGGCCTCGACGGCATTGATGAGCAGGGAGCGGAAGCCCCCACTCTCTAGGAAGTGCAGGGCATGGATGGTGGCCCCTCCGGGGGAGCAGACGTTGTCCTTGAGCTGGCCCGGATGCTGCTCTGAGTCCAGCAGCATCTTGGCAGCCCCCTAGGGCAGGAAGGGAGCATGAGGAGCAAAGTGCTGTGCACCTTGGGACGGGCTTCTCCTCCACACTGTCTCCCCCAACAGTATCCCGGCCTCCCAGCCGCTCCATGTCCCCAGCTCACTGACCCACAAGAACCCCCTGCCCATACCCTGGTCCAGAACATGCAGGGGGAAGATACTGACCAGCAAGGCCTGAGCCCCCAATCGGACTGCCAGGCGCCGCGGAAGGCCCATCTTCACCCCGCCATCAGCCAGCGCATCCAGTGCCATGAACGCCTGTGGAGACAGTCACTGAGCCCTGGGGCAGCAGGCAGCAAAGACACCCCTGAGGGTCTGCTTCTTCTGATGACCGGAGCTGGTGCCAAGGATCAGCCCCGCTACCAGCCAACTGTATTCAAGAAGCGGGCGACACCCCCAAGCCTGCCTGCCATCCCATCTTGGTCCCCTAGGTCCCCAGAAGATTGAATAAATACATGAGGGCCTCACATAAGCAGGCCCACTGCCGCTGAGCCCTGTGACGGCGTCGATCAGGTCCTCCTCCACCTCGGTGCAGAAGCCCACACTGCTCATGAGCTGTTCCAAGAGTTGCCCATCTTCCACCAGGGCATGGGTGCCTGTGGCGTACACCGTGGCACCCTCCCGCACCAGCACAGGTGTGTTGGTCATGCAGCGAATCACCTTGGGGGCTGGCTGGAACGTCATCAGCTTCTGGAGCAAGAGAGAGGGCCAAGTGAGTTGCCAGGGCACAGCTCCCATTAGCACCCACCGCTCCCCTCACACTGAGGCACCAGGGCTGGGACAGGCACCTTCTCCACTGAGCTGATGGTGACACCGGCTGCACAAGAGACTACAATGTGCCTGGGCTGGACATCGGCACCGACCTCATCCAGAATGAAGGGGATGATGTGTGGCTTCACAGTCAGAAACAGGACGTCGCTGTTCCTCACTGTCTCCTTGTTGCTTCGGGTCAGGTTCACCCCCATCTTCTGCAAGAGGAGACTCCCAGCTGACAGGGCAGCCTCGCCAGGCCCAGGCCCTCCCACCGGGCAGCTGAACCCCTGCCGGGTCCACTCTCCCAGCTGCAGCCTGGAATTCCCTGCCCTGTCCTCTCAGAACCTGCCCCTACCCCCAACGACAAAGTTTTCCAATATTGCTACTGAGCAAGAGAACACAGGTGCTGGGCATGGACAAGCTTCTCCATGGCAACCGGGAACCAGCTGTCCCACATCCCCACCTATCTGGCACCCAAGGCACGGCTCTGCCAGATAAAGAGACTCCATGGCTGGAAATGCTAGCTCCCAATAGTCGGAAGCAGAGCTGGGTCAGGCCCTATCCCAACCCCTGACACTTGTGCATCAGACTGCATGGTCTCTGTGTGGTCCAGGGCCGGGCTGATGGATGCCTGTCCCCCTAGGACTCCAAACTGAAAGGCAGGGTTGGGAACATCAGCCGTCCTAGACGCAGACGCTGCCTGTCACCTGCCTCGTTAAACCTTCCCTCCCGCACCACCGCCGGGCACCACAGACAGGGCCACCACAGGGGGTTCAACAGGCCACCCTTCCCCGGGCCTCCCCGTTCTTCCGCCGCCTACCCTGAGCGCGGACACCGTGGGCAGGTCCATCTCCGGCGAGCTGGCTATTATCTTGTGAGCCGACAGGATGCCTGCAGCGGACAGGGCTTTGCAACGGGCGTCCCGGGCGCACCCCGTCCCCACGCTCCCCTCGGGAAATCGGAGTCACAACCCATCCCCTCTAACTAACGGCCCTCGGCCCCTGACTCCGACACAAGGCTCTGTGGCTGCTTAACAGGCCTTCCCCTCCCCCCGTCCCCCCCGCAGACGCAGATCACCTGCGGCTGGAGGCGGTCCGCGGCGCCCAGGCTTCCTCCCCCGCCCCCTCCACGCGCCTACCTGCGGCCGTGAAGCCGCGCGCCAGGGCGCAGGCCAGGTGGCCCGCGCCGATGAAGCCCACGCTCATGGCCCCGGGCTCGGCGTCGGCCCGGCGGCCGCGGGAACCCCGGGCTCGGAGCGACGGCGGGGAAAGGGCGGAGCAGGGGGAGGAGGAGAAGGAGGAGAAGGGGGAGGAGGCGAGGCCCTGGCAGCGGGATGCGGGGCGCTGCCACCTGCTTCCGGCCGCGGGTCCCGTGACCTCTCCGCAGGGCTCACGTGGCCCCGCCCCTCCCCGGCGGCCAATCCGAGGCGGCGTCGAGGGCTCTGCGCCCGCCTCCCGCGCGCGGGATTGGCTGGCGGGACGTCGGTCGCCGCTCCCGGAAGTCCGCGTCTGCGCGCCGCGTGCGTCCCGCCTCGCCGGCCCGGGGCCTGGGTCCCTGCCCGAGGCGTCGAGGGTGTCGCCCCAACACCCCCCCCCCGGGGCTGCCGGGGGAGGCCGAGCCGCGGCCATCAGCTGCGGGGCGTGGGGCGGAGGCGTCCTCCGGGGTGCGGATGGGGGCGTCGTGGGGCCCTGCGAGCCCCGAGCCGGGCATCGCGGTGCGCCCCGGCCCAGGCGGGGGAGGGGGCGGCCCCGGGTAGTCACAAACCTGCTCGGGCCCCGCGAACTGGCCTTAAGAATCACTGCAGGGCGGGTCCGTTTAGGAAGTGATCGGCTCGCCAGGTAGGGGGCCTAGCAAGGTGGAGGGGGAGACAGCGCCCCACTGTCTCTCCGCCACTTTGGGGTTTTTTTTTTCTTTAATCCTTTCCGGGTAATTCACATCCCCGCTCCACCTGCGAGTTTCCAGTAGCGGATCACGGTGGCCCAGGTCCCCAGGCCTTCAGTTTCTTCTGCACCCTTCAAAGTGAGGACCAAATAGTTACTCGGAAGCAAAATAGTATTTCTGTGACTTCTGATTAGAAAAGTAACACGTGCATATTCAGGGAAATGTGGAAAATTCACCCCTTTCTTCAGGTCGTCATGTTGCTCTCATTCCCCCCACGGCTGCTCCCTTTCACTCCTATGTAAAGGAGAAATTAAATGCAGACATTATTAAATACTAAAAAGTTAAACACCGAAACGTGGAGAGAAACATCACTTTTATTTCAGCAAATTATCTACATTCGAATTTTTTTTCTAAATAATAAGAAACAAGCACACGTGGTATTAATTGGTGATGAGGTCTCTAAAACAGTGGGGGAAGTAACTACATGTGCTCAGGCTTGCTTGCTCTCGAGGAGGGGGTGTGGTTAGGGCTGTCCCATCCCCAGGGCAATGACATCTCAGAGCTGAATCCCACCTCCTCCTTTAGACAAGAACACGGGGCCCAAAGGCTCCTGCATTTGCTCGAGGTCACAGCATGGCACCCTGTTTTATCCAGAATCCAGGTGACCTGGTTGTCTGGTCACTGTCCTGGCCTGAAGCCCTTTAGCCTCCCTCTGAGCAACCTTTCAGGGGACACAGGTGTGTTTACTAAAGTCCAGAACGGGTCAACATCTGAGGGATGGGGCTTCTTTTTCAGATATCCTCCCTCCCTAGGGGAAACAGAGGGATTTTTTGGTTTTGTTACATAATTCATCATACAATGGAGTAAATCAGTTGTTTCTCCAGTTCTTTTCATAGGGTGTGTTGTCCCATACTTGGTTGAGAATTTGCCAAAGAAAAGACACTCCCAGTCCACAATCTGTCTATGCTTAGGCTCTGACCGCTGACCAGTAGCCTGGGGTTTCCTACTCAGCAACCCCGAGTGGCATTAGTTACTCATGTAAGTGCTTAGGGTGATGACAGGAGGACAGGAGATGGGAGAATGCTTGGAAAGGTACGACAGGTGCACTAACTGGGGCAGGGGTCCCTTACTAAATAGAAAACTACCACCTACGTTAAGACCCGTGTTTAGGCAGAGGCTGCGGTGGTGACGCCAGCGCCTATGGCTGCAGCTTCCGTGGCACGGGCGCCCCGTCCGAGGCGCAGCTGCACTTCTGCACCCGCATGTTGGGCAGGCTGACCACCTGCGCCCGGGCCCGGCCGCCCTCCTTGACGCTCACAATCATGGGCAGCGAGGTCGTCTCCGAGGCCACGCACTGCCGCGGCCCCAGAAAAGGCCACTTGGCGCTCAGAGGCTCCGGGGGCTGCCGGCAGCTGCCCACGCACTCGTAGGCCAGGAAGCCCGGGGGCTCCAGGACCCAGTGCTCAGCCCACTTCATGCCCTGCAGGTCGATGTACATCTCCCGGCGGCAGCAGCGGGTGCCCTCGGTCACTGGCACCTCAGGCTCACAATTGCCCTGAGCCCTGTGGGGCAAGGAGGGGAAGAGTCAGAGGTCAGCTGGGAAGGCTGAGGTCAGGGGTCCTGCACCCTGAGAAAAGATGCCCATGTCAGGGCAAGTTGAATTCCGTGTTCGTCTTGTAAATCAGGTTCACCTTTGACCCACAGCACCTACCCGAAGTCCCTGAGGTCCAGGGTGTGCAGCTCCAGCTGGGGCTGGCCCTGCCCGGCACCCGCCGGGCCCTGGGAGGCGAAGCGCACCAGCCTGTGGGCGCCGGAGGCCAGGGCGCCCAGGTGCTCCCTCTGCACCGACACCTGCAGCAGCAGCGGCTGCCTGGGCCTGCGCAGCTGCTGCCAGAAGTTCACGGCCTCGGTCACATCGAAGGCCTTCCAGCCGCTCTCGTGGATGGACACCAGCCTGCGACACCGGGTGGAGCACAGGCCCAGGCTCAGGGAGGGCCCTGGGAGAGCCTCTGCCACCCCCATCCCATCCCCCTCCCGAGGTGGCCCAGATGAGACCCGCCCCCTGAACCCCTCCCTCCAGCCCTCTCCCCCCCTCCCCTGCTGGGCCAAGCCCCCTCACCTCTCCCCTCCCCCTACACACCCCCAGCCTCACCCTCCTCACCTGGAGTCGATGAGGGAGGTGCGGTTGGAGCCGTCGTCACGGACATGCAGCCACCGGACAGTGACCCGGGCCCGGTCACTGCGCGGGGACAGCAGCTGGTGCCTGCGGAGTGCGGCCTCGGGGACGGGCTCCTGGAAGAGGCGCAGCACGGCCTGCACCAGCTCGCTGTTGGGGGGCAGCCGCTGCTCCATGCCAAACACCAGCAGGTGCCTGGAGGCCTCGGACACCAGGAACCTGCCTGCCACCTCTGGGGACAGAAGCGGGGTCAGTGGGGTCTCTCTGGGCACGGGGAGAACCCTGGGGGTGGCAGGGCCACTGGTGGGGTAGCCAGGTGGGGAGAGAACAGCCCCTGGGCCAAGTCTCCCTGGGCCAAGCTGGGTTACCTAAAATTCCCCCTTAGGTCTGTGGGTTTGTTTGTAACAATCTCCACCGGCGGGAAGGGGCAGCCCCAGGCCCTGCCTGGGAGAGCAAGCAGAGGCCTCTGAGATGCAGATCAGCATCCTCGCCTTGGGGCACCTGAGTCTAGTCCTGGCCCAGAGAGGCAGGGGCTGCAGTAGGGTTTGGGCCGCTGCACCCTGACAGCTGAGTGACCTGGTGTTAATACGTTGACAACTTTCCGTTTCCCCAGCACGTTTCCACCCCTGGTACATCACTTCAATGCTCACGATGCTGGCAGACAGGGCACATGTAGTCGTGGCATTGTTGCAGAGCAGCAAACGGGTTTAGAAGTGATTTTAAAGCCCTTTGCTCAAGGCCGGGCCACTAGTGGCGGTATGAGACCAGAACCCCAGAAGCCCTGACTCACCCGGGCACTCTGGGCCCAGCGAGGGCTCTTCTGCCTCCAGCACCCTGCCCACCCATGCCCAGGCACGCTCCTGGAGCTCTGCTTTCTCTTCTCCACCCTCCTCTAAGGCCTTGGTTTTGACAGTGGATTGCCCTGACACCTTGGATGGGGACCTCAGTGCAGAGTCCTTGTCCCTCCTCACTGCCCTGTAGAGCCTGGGCCTTGTTTATAACAATCTTCAGCAGCCGAAGGGGCAGCTCTGGTGCCCTGAGCTAACAGGGGCAGCTGAGATGTGGATCAGCATCCTAGCCCTGGGGCTCGAGTTTAGCTCTGGGCACTGAGGGGGTGAGCCCCAGGCCCAGACAGGAGACCCAGACAGCCTTCCCAGACAGGCGCATCCATCCTTAGCCCACCTCCCCCCAAGGACCAGGGTACAGCAGGGAGCGAGGGCCTCACCTCGGAAGTTCTGGCTGAACCTCTTCCCTCGGGAGGGGGTCCTGTGACTACGCTGCAGCAGGGCCACGTACTGGGCCCTCACGTGGGCAGGGGTGACCAGACTCTCCACGTCGCCCTCGTCCAGGACCGGCACCTTGCTGAGGTGCAGCTGCTGCAGCAGGCTGCCCAGGATCTGCTCCTCGGTCATGGCCGCCCCGGGGCCGGTCAGGGGCAGGGCCCAGAGCACCCAGCAGAGCCACAGGGACCTCATGATGCTTCTCAGGAGGAGGGGCAGGGTGGACGCGTCCCCTGGGAGGCTCTAGGAGGGTCCCCCTGGGTGTGCTAGGAGCCAGGCTGAGCCAGCTTTATAACCAGCCCTGGGCTGGGCCTGGGTGGTGGGAGGGAGGGAGGGAGGGAGGTCACACCCCTCGCCCTCCTGGGAGCTCAGCAGCCAGACAGGTCCATGAGCCCGAGCAGGGGGCTGTCTAGAAAGGGCACAAAGGCTGTCTGGAGGCTGCTGTCTGGTGGCTCAGTAATAAATGCAGTGCCTGTTGAAGTTCCCTGGCCCTGCCTGGGTCCTAGTCTATGCAAAAGCAAATCTGCCCTGTGAACAAGAGTCCCACAAGCCAGCCATTTAAGTGTCTGTCCTGGAGGCCAGTCTGGGTCTAGGTTAGTTCACCGAGAAGGATGAAGGGAAAAGATTCTGCATCCCTGCCTGTTCTGGGCACTTCCACGGAAGCCCCGCGAGTCATCTCCTTCCATTCTTCAGTCCTTGGAAGTCTCCCTCCTCTGCTCTCCACTGTCCCACAGAGGACCTTGCCCTCCCTCGTGACAGAAGGACGCCAGATGCAGTCAGGACAGGGAATCTGGCAGCCCCACGGATTTCTGCGGTGCCCTTGCGGTCACACTACCATGGAGAGAGAGGCCCCTCAGGCACAGCATCCTTCGGGGGAGGGCCGCTGAGCTCTGTGCTAAGCCCTGGACGTGCATTCACGGCAGCCCTGGGAGGCAGGTGTCAGCACCTGCCCCAGAGCTCCAGGATGCAAAGTCAGAACGCCACGTGGTTAAACACCCTCTGCAAGCAGCGGGGCCAACACAGGCGCCTGTCCCCAGAGGCCCCTCCTGGCCCAGGGGACTTGAGGATGTGCAGCAGGAAACCCTTCCCCAAACTCAAAAGGCTCACTTCCCGTGGAGTGAGGGTGAGGACAGTGAGGACAATGGCTGCAGGCGAGGGCCAAGGGGCTCAGTGGGCAAGGAGCGCCCCCCCTTCCACTTCCAGGAGAGGGGGACACTGCCTCCTCTGTGGGTGCGCTGGGTCACTTATGCCACCCCCCTGGCCCTGTGCTACTCACATGTCCCAGGCAGGGGAAGAGAGAACCTTCTGGTACTCACAGGGAGAATTTCCCCCTGGAAACTGCCGCCATAGGCGTAAGCATGAGGGATTTTAGTAGTGAGGTGAGGGAGGGGGCTTAGAATCTGTGGAAAGGGAGGAATCATGGTAGCTCTGGCAACAGTCTTCACGGGCTAATCATGCTTCTGGGCTACACACTGCTCCTGAGGGTGCCATTCACGTCCCCACTTCGGAGATGAAAAAACTGAGGCATCGACCTGTTACCTGACTCGCCCAAGGGCACACAGGTAGCAAGTGCCAGAGCTAGAGTTGTTCGAAGGGAAAGAAACAAATAGGGACACCAGGCGAGGTAAGAGGAAACGCAGGATTCCTGGCAGCTGACCCAGGAGGAGAGTCTCGGGGGGCGAAGGACCGCGACCTCCGCTGCTTCCCTCCTGTTTCCATAGAATCTGTAATTAGCGAGGAGGAATTCAGATCCCAGCTTGGGGCTCATGTCTCACAGAGTTGGAGCACCCCTGAAATACCCGGCGCCGCCCCTCCGTCGGGCCCCAACAGGCCCTCCTGCTCCATGTGACACGTGCAGCCTTCTTCAAACGCGCTGCGCTGGCTTGTCTTCGCAAGTGGTGATTAGCAGGGAAAAGACTCATTTGATGCAAACATTTGGGCTTCAAGTTGGGCCAAAAGGTGCAGAAGTGTCACATTCACAGGCGGCGCAGGACCCGTGGCCCTTAGTCCCCGAGGGCTGGCCTGGCTGGTGTTCCATAAATATGCAAAGTCCACCACCCTGCCCGCGGGGGGACAGGAAGCCCTGTGGCTTATCGCTGGCCAGGGTGGTGCCACGGATCTAACACCCGGGCTGCCGTTGCATGCCATGCCCCCCCCGCGCCAGCCCCCCAACATCTAGACCCCCGGGAGCACTCCGGGGCTGGCAGCTCACGATGTGGACATTTGGGTCCACGATGCGGACATTCGGGTCCACGTGGTGGTTTCAGCAGGGACCCGCTGTCGCAGGGCTGAGGGAGGCCAGGCCCCCGGAGCTGCCGCTCCCTGATGGTGTGCGCCCACCCAGGGGACGCCTCAGGACTGAGGACCCATGGGAGTCCCAGCGGGTCAGACCCCTTCTGCACCTCGGGTACCAAGTTCAATCAAAACTTCATTTTCCAGAAGGACCCTCCTCCGCTGGATTCTCTGCCCCCCTCCCCCGCAGAGGTCTCACTGGTGCTCCCAGGCTCAGCGCAGAGTCCCCTCTGGGGTCCCTGACTGAGGACCCGTCCTGCCTGCTGGGATGAGCTTGAGTTCCAAGTGGCCACTGATGGCCTGGGCATGTGGCCCACGGCTTCCTCGCAGTCGTGGGCGCCTCCCCTAAGGAGGGAGAGCCGGGAGCATCTCATCCCTGGAGGGTTTTATCCGGCAAGGTGCCCTGTCCTCCGCCTTCCCCCTGTAGTTTCGTACAATCAGAGGGGAATGATTCCTCGAATATTGTCATTTTGTCCAGTGTCCTTTCGTTGCACACTCTGCGTGGGTCGGCAGGCTCTCCTCATGTCTGCGTGGGTTTCCCTGGGGACTCTGGGTTCCTCCCAAAGATGTGTCTAAATGGCCCATCAATTTAGACCATCAATGTGTCTAAATGGTCCTGGTCTGAGTGAGTGTGTGTGAGTGGCCATCTCTCCCTGTCCAGGGTGGGTCCCTCCTGAGAGGCTCTGACCACTGGGACCCCACACTGGAGTCAGCAGGTTGGAAAGTAATGACCTCGCTTGTTTTCACGCCTCTTTCTTCGATGTATGTATAGCTCACATTTACGAGCTCGTCGCTGTTTCATGTTGGAAGTGTTTGGGGTCTTTACTGAGAAGTTTGGTGACGTTTTGGTGACCACGAATACGTGGCAGGAGCTTTAGTCCCCACCAATCGGCCTTTGGTAAAATCGGTTTCCTCGGACGCCGTGGTGCCTAGAGCCCCAGTTTCTGAGAACCCACGGTGGACGGTAAGTGAGGCCTCACAGCACGAATGGGGCTGATCCTTTGTAGGATCGGAGGCGAAACGGACTCTCCAGGCCTTCATCCTCCCCCAGGTTTTAGAGCTAAGAAAACTGAGGCTCAGGGAGGTGACACAGTAAAGTCCCTGAGCTCACACAGTAAAGTCAGATCTTCGGATTCCCACCCAAAGTTCCTTCCACACCTTCAGGCTGAGTGCGGGGCAGAGTCCTGGAGGACCCCTGAAGGGGCGCAGCCATGGGCCACAGGCGAGCTGGGGACCCCGGTCACCCCAGGGCCGGGGTTGGGCTGAGTGGGGCAGGCCTGGGAAGCAGACAGACGAAGGACACATTTCCAGACTCCTGTGGCTTCCTGGACGCAGGCTCCTGGTCCTGAATGTGGATTCCAGGCAGACTGAGGTTTTACTGGGGAAATAAAATAATTGAGCAATTAGCTAGTGGCAAAAGAAGACCAGGAATGTGGATTGGGAGACTCTTTACAAGGGATTCGGTCGTCAGGAGGAGGGCAGCTGTCCTTTGTCATGCAGAGAGGGGACCAGGCCTTCCCTCTGGGCGGAGAGTCTGGTCTGTGGGGTCTGGATGGGCTTGAAAAGCAGAAAAATCGTAAAACAGCCTCTCCTGACAGTGGGGGAGGGGAGGCTGCTTCCAACGCTGTCTGAATCAGATGCTCTCCCCCAGGCTTTCACAGGCGGGAGACGCCCTTTCTGCTTAGGGACCTGCGCTGTTAGGGGTTTTTTAATTGTGTGAAGACTTCTTTTTTCTTTTTTTCCCCAGAGATAATGTGTTGCAAATGCTCTCAGTGTGATTCTATGAACACTGTACAGGAATTCAGACGCTTCGCACTCCCACGCGTGTCCTGTAGGCCTGGGGACACTTAGGGCAGGTCTGCCACCCGGACAGCCGTGAGATCGCCCAGCCCGCGGCGGCTCTGTCCCCTCTGCACAGGGTTCCGTGGCTTCTGCAGGGGCACCCCCTGACCTGGTGCTGTTCCACTCGGAGCCACGATGCCAGATGCTCCTGAGCTTTGGGGGCGGCCCGTTACTCCTCAGTCTACCCAGGTTGTTCCTGTTCTACAGCCCCTGTTCTGGCACCTTCCGCCAAGTCTGGCTTCGATCTGGGTGTTAAAGTTCCTCTCCCCTTTAGGTTTGAGAAGTGGGACGAGGCTGGGAAAGCGCCATGGCAGGCCTATGAGGAAAAGAATCTCATCATATGGTCCGGAATCCAGCCATTCCAGATGATTCCACAGCTTTCTGATTGGCCGTGAGGAGAGGAAAGAAGACAGTCAGGGGGAAAAAAAAAATAGAAAAGACTTTTTTCCTGAAGTCTTTCTTAGAGTTTCCCCGAAAATTGGAGAGTAAGAATAGGTGAAAAGACGTTTTTTTCTCTAAGTACTTCGAATATGAGCATATTATATGCAAATTAAGTTTACATTTAACGCTCTTAAGTTAACATTATGTAGGTCAAAATTTTCCTCTAAGTTTCTGTTTCTTCACCATCCTCTCCTGGAAAAAAAAAAAAAAAAAAAAAAAACCTTTTCTGTCTCCCTACAGCTTTGTTAATTCTGAATATTTTTCCTTTAAGAAGATCTAGGAGACAGGAGCCCAGGGTGCGGATTCTCTGCCTGGGTGGCCCCCTCATCTGTAGCTTCCAGGGCCAGCCAGGGCTCAGGCTGGAGGCTCTCCACAGGCCCAGCTGGCCTTCTCGTCCCCAAGTCCCCACGTCCTGTCCCATCGCAGCCCCCCTTCACTCAGCATCTGGCCCCTCACAGAAGGGCCCCCGGACGGTCATGCATTTTGTTCATTCTTCCTCCTTGACCGAAATGCCCTTCATCTCTGCTTTGCCTTTGCAGTGTTCTCACTGGCAGGTCCCCGATAAACCTCCCTTTTTTCAGGAAAACCCCTCTCTGATGTTCTGCCCACCCCATCTCCCCCTGCCCAGTGTATCGCTGTGAGCTCTGGATGCCCTGGGTCCCTCTTGAAAACAGGCGACTGACGCTCCCTCCGACATTCTGGAGAGAGATGCTCACGTGAGGTCTTGCGATGGAGCACGGTGCTGCACCCTCTCGTGTGATTCTGTCATCATGCCCAGCACGCTGCCCTGCAAGTCACGTGTTTGCACAGTGTTCGCTGAGAGAGACAGATGGATGAGCCCCTTTTCAGCCAAATTTTGGAAATTTGGACCGAGAGACCTTAGTTCTTCGTCCAAAGGAAAGTCAGTATTCATTCGGGAAACCAGTAACCAACGCGTACAACTTTCATGTTGAAAAATATAGACACTTGGCCGATGGACGGACAGTGACAAGTGTCTCCTACGCTGCCACCTAACCCCTGGTCATCTTCCCCAGTGCAACGCTGAATCTTGTCTGCACTTGCAGGACGGCCTGAACCTGCACAAGCCCAGGCACGTGACAACGTCAGAATCTGATAACACGTCCTGTTTTCACCTGTCAACATACCCTCGACCGTCTCTCTGCCCTTGGAGACGCGGCCAAGGGTTGTCAGGGACAGAGCACGGGGACCCAGTGCTCCTGACCTCATGTGGTTCCCGTGGCCTTACTTTAGGCTCACCCTGTTCTGGATGGAAAATCCTTAAAGGCCCAGATCGGACCGTGTTTTCTAGGCTGAAGGCTCATCAGTGTGGAGCCAGAGGTCCGACCGACCCGTCCCCGGGGAGAGCCCCAGCGGAGCCCGCGGTGTTGACAACGAAGGTCCATGCCGGATCCTCTAATCTCCGGAGCGAGGCTGATAAAGCGGGGAAGGATTTGCACATTCTGAGAGGTAATTGGAAAGGCGGGCCGAGCAAATAAAATACATCATAACGAGCACGGAGGGATCGCTAGGATTAGCTCGGCCCTGCTGGGACGATCCTTTTCGCAGACACTTAGGCGTTTTGTCAACAGCTCAGCGCTGCACTTATCACAGAAAGGAAACGAGCGTTTGCCGTCCACTCCTGTGAGGAGCTGCCGGCACGCTTTACCTCCTCCCTGCAGGTTCATTAGGGAACGTGACACGCCAGCCACCAAGCAGCCCCTACACCTCCTGCAAACACTTTTTGCTTCCTCTGCCACGCAGCTCTAAGCTGTCCTTTGAGCATCTGGCCTGCCTCTTGGTCCCTAGGCTCTCTGAGAAGTTCCTGGTGGGAGCTGATGAGTTGGGGGGGGGGTGCAGGGGGAGGGAGATCAAAGACATATCTATGGTGCGAAATCAAATAGCAAAGAAGTGTTTATAAGGAAAAGCAAGACTGTCTCCTCCATCCTCTCCCACTCTTCAGACGTCACCTCTGATGATTTACCTCCCAAACCATCAGCCGTAGGCTTACTTAGGTCTCCTCTCAAATTTTCAGTAAACGCATCGGTCATTTCAGTGCTTTTCGTCACTTTGGAAAATGGAAACAGCGTGCTAAAACCTTCATTTCTTTAGACAGTGTTTATTCAGGAAACTAGGAACCAACACCGACGAGACTGCGAAAGGGCCACGGTTATCCGTGGCCTCCAGCAGCTACACTCTAGTTTTTGCATTGTCAACCTTGGAAACCTTAACATTGTGCTCAGTCCTTGTTTAGAAGTTGATCTCAAATGTTGAAAATGAATAAGTAACATTTACGTTACCACAATTGTGTACATAGTATTTATTATAGGGCCCCCAAGGATGCTACGGTTATATTTATCTTACCGTGGTTCCCAAACAAACCCTGGGCCACTCACAGGAAAGTGTTTCTGGCATCAAAGACAAATGGATGTTCTTTTCTTGACACTCCATCGGTCGTTCCCAATCTATTTTAGTTTAAATTTGCTTCCTATTTGGACCATGATTTTCTCGTTCGGCCTTTCACTTTTCTCAGAGTTGCTGATCGCTTTTCTCCTTGTTGGCAAAATAATGCGTCCTCACCGTATCTTCACTAGTATTCCGCTTTTCCTCCATCTGTTTATTGCAGAAGATTCCAGATTTTTTTTTCCTAGAGTCATCGTGCCTGCTTCTAGAGACTTCCATTCTGTTGCTTATACTGGGATGAGGCTCTTCGCAAGGTCTCCTACGTGGTCACCACTGGGATTTCCCATCACTGCCGACTTGGGTCCAACCCACTGTTTTCTAGATCCCTTCTCCTCTTTCTGTTTTCTCCTTCATTTCGCTGGAATACATCTTCGAGCACCTTTCTTAGAAAGGAAGCTTACGTGTCTGAAAAGACCTCTTTGATTTAACTGGCTGGGTGTAGAATTCTAGTTTCGAAATCATTTTTCGTTAGAAATGTTAAGGCATCGACTTGCAGTAATCGGGGCGGCTGGGGCTGCCAATGAAAAGGGAGATGCCATTCCGGTGATCTACTATTACCATGAATGTTTGTTTTCTCTCGAAGATGTTGGATGTTCAGTGCTGCAATGCGAACTCCTTGCATTCCCCTATGTGTACCTGAGTGTGGATGTCTGCACGGGTACCCTAGTGGCACATAGGTCCAATGTAACATATGATAAATATTTACCTACAGAGACGATGTAGTTCACATACACTTCCATTGGCACAAGATACATGTGTAGTTCTCGAAGACAGATGCAGAGAACTGGGTAGGAGGTGGGCATATCTTACAGTTTGATCGGATTCTGCCAAATTGCCCTCCAGTTTACAGGCCCCACCCAAATATGTCTCAGAGGACTTCTTCTCTCACACCCTCCCCCTCCCTTCATTCAGCTCCTCCACTTTGCTAATCTGATGTGAGGTCCGACTGAAAGGAAGCTTTACCGCCTTTGTTTTCCGTTCTCCTGATTATCATGGGACTGAAGAAGGCTTTTCCAATGCTTGTGGGCCATTTAGATGTCCTCGGCTGGTGTTTCTATCGTGTGCTTGGTTTTCCTTGTTGATTCGCAGCAACTTTTTATATGTCCTGGATGTAAGCTCTTGAGGGCATCCATGGTAAACATGTTCTCCCAGCTCGGGGCGCCTGAAGAAATAAGACAGGGCCTAAAAGGAATGAGGTGGTAAGTCAGGAAGCGTACGCCTGAGACCCACGTCAGGGGTGCCGGCTCTTCCCACCCTCTCTTCTGGGTGGCCCCGGGGTCTGCTTAAGGCAATGTCATGCACTGGCCAACCCCAGAGGATGCTGGTAACGTTCTGATTCTCAATCTGGATGCTGGTTCCATAGCTCGTGTGTAAAAATTTCACATCGTACGTTACAATTTATTCACTGTTCTATAGGTCTAGTCAAGAATACGTTTATTCTAAGATCCCGTTAATGAAAAGGCAAGGTGAGAGTAGGAGGAGATGTCTGCAACCCATAAAAATGATGCTGATGTGTCGCTTAGATCGTGGCCTGCACTCTAAATTAAGGGTTTTTCTTTTTAGGATCTTTCCATCTTTGACTATGCATTTTTACGTGTTTCTATAGATATGTGTAATTGGAAAAGAAATTATGTTTTGGATTTCCCCCCATTCCAAACTTTTAAATATAAGTGAGTGGATTTTTGCTATTTTCCTGGAAATATTTCCAATAATTTATGTATGTTACCCTTAGATTCTTTTTATTTTTTTCCTATGGTTAAAAGACGTGATATATTTCTTTTGTAAACTCTTTATTTTACCCGGTATTCTCAGTTATTCTGTCTCCCTATGTCTTTGCAAAGTTGCTGGGAAGGAAAAGATGGACGCCGTCAGCATCCCCTCCAAAGATTTGATGTCAGGAGACACAGACCTTCAGGTCCAGCCAAATGATCAGGAAGAGTATGGACACAAGAAAGAAAGGGAGAAAACCACGGATTCTATATCTAGTTCAGGCCCTTTTGAGGCCACATTTTTATAAATGAGCATTTAGGACAAGGGAGCAAGTGACAATAAACCGTGCCGGGCCACACCCCCCATTCAGCCAGGCACCCGTCGACACACCCCAGCGTGGTAGTGACCCAGATGGCCACTGTCTTGTGAAGCCCTCAATCCAGAGAGAGGAGACAGACGATAAACAAGACACAAAGAAGCCAGATAACAGAGGAAGTAAACAGGGCAATGAAAGAGAGAGTGACTGGGGTGGCCTCAGAGGAGGCAGCACTGGGATGAGGATGGACCACCAGGAAAGGGAGTGGAGAAGACGGTTCCAGGCAGAGGGGGCAGCGGGGCTGAGGAAGGGCTTGCTGGGTTCTGGATCGGGAAGCCGTCCTGGTGGCTGGAGTGTGGCAGGGAAGGGGCAGAGGCTGGAGGAAGGGGCCCCAGGCCCCGGCACGGTCTAATTCAGGGAGCCATGGGAAGCCACTGAGGAGTGTTCAGCAAAGAAAGGACATGATCTCATTTGCATTTTAAAAGATAATTCTAGTGGATAATCAATATGTGGCGTGCACATCCAACGAAATAGTATTCGGCCTGAAAATCGGTGGGAATTCCAACACAGGCTGCAACGTGGCTGCACCTTAAAGACGTGAATGATGCTGAGGTCGAATGAGCCAGTCACGAAAGGACCGATGCCGTGCGATTCCACGTGCACGAGGTGCCTAGAGCAGTGACACGCAGAGACCGGGAGCGGTGGTTGCAGGTATCGGGGTGGAGCTCGTGGTTACGGACAGAGTTCCAGTTTGGGGAGATGAAAGGGTTCTGGAGATGGTGACGGTGACGGTCGCACAACGGTGTCAACGTACTCAACTCCAGCGACCTATACACTTAAAAATGGTTAAAACAGTAAATTTTATATCATGCATATTTTACCATGATAAAGACATTTTCGAAAGGTAATTCTGCCCGTTGCGTGGAGGACAGACAGCAGTGGGTTGGGGCTCAAGAGGGGAGGCAGAGTGGCCCTCGGGGGCCACAGCACCTGGCAGCCTGCCAGAGGCGTTGGGGCAGTGGTCATGGGGGCAGGGGAAGTGGGCAGGTTTGCCATCCAGGTCACTGAGTCTTGGCAGTGGAGTGGATAGGGAGGAAGAGAAGGGAGATGTAATGACCAATGACAATAACAATTTAAACGGACTCGAAAGCATTCCCCAATAAGTTGTGCTAGCATGGTGTTTGATGTTTTAATTTCCAGATTGTCTTTGATAATGTATATGATATACATAATGTTTTTCATCAAGTTTTTAAAACCCAAGCCCAGCCCGCATCCAGCTGCAGGACGCCCGGCGTCAGACCCCATCCACATGGTCCCCGTCGCAGGGGCGTCTGGTTCAGCAAGCTCCCGAGGGTCCTGACCCCTGGTCTGACAGCGCGGGGTGGCAAGTCCAGTCTCAGAGCGCTGGAAGGCACTAGGCACCGTGCCTGGTGCTGCGGGGAAAACACAGTGTTGGAGCCTGGAGAACACCTGGAGGCAGGGACAAACTATGATCCTATTTTAAACATAAGGGACGTGAACCTACAGAGGTCGAGTGTGCTGTGAGTCTCTGCTCTCTGCAGCCAGCAGAAGGGGCCCCACCATCAGCCAAATGCTACTCTGTTTCGAGGTGGGCACAGGTGGAATCCGAGGCCAGGGTGGGAGGGCACGAAACCACCTCCCAGCAAAGGAGCAGGACCTCTTGGTCCCCAAGGGGTGGGAGGAGGCTCAGGGAGGGGGTCTCATCCAGAAACCCTCTGGGCCCAGCAGAGGTGGAGATTCTGAGGGCTGGCGCCTTTCTGGAACCTTCTCCTCTGGATCCATGGCTGGCCTGTCTGGCTGAGACCTCAGGCCGCTGCCAGTGGGGTCTGGAGGGGCTGTGCCAGCCACCTCAGTGGGGAGGTGGGCTTCCTTTGCTGGGAGGTGGCTCGGCGTTACAGTATTTCATTCTTATACCTCGGCATCATTTTTCACCCTTGCCCACCCCCTCCCCCCCACTCCATTCTAAACTATCCATTTTCCAAAAATCATGTTTCCAAAATAGCAATATATTTTGAAGAATGGATGCCTAGGAGCTTTCAAAATTAAGTTTCATTGATAAACCCTCTTTTTATCAACAGAATCTTACAAAGAACGCCAATACACAGAGGTAACAATGACACTTTAGTCAAGTTTGGTTCCTAAGTCAGAGGCCTGGTATTTGCTCATGGCGATGGCGATCGGTAAGCACACGGAGGCTATTTAGAGGGAGATGAACCTGGAGACGGGAGCCACCAAAGGCCCGTGTTACAGTCACGGAGGAGCCACGAGAACACGACACCCCCAACACCCACACCCGAGCGTGGCACGCCATCTCCACAGAGGAGGGGACAGACCTGTCAGCTCGCAGGGGCCATTCTGGCAGTTTCCCTTCCCCACACCTCGCTGTGCCCACTCAGGACTTTGAGGCAGTTCTGGGAGCCTCCCTGATGCCACCGAGTGAACGGAAGGGAGGACGGGGTGCTGGGAGGAAGGAAGCCCACGGGCCTGGACACTCACTTTCGGTAACTCGGGGGACAGGTTTTAAATAAAAGCAGCCATTTCCCTCTGATTCTCAGGGCAGCCTGATTTGCCTCGTTGTTCTTTCCTGAAATTCCTTTTTACTCAACCTGTGAAGCCTTCTCCAGAAATGACAGAGACAGACAGCACGTTTCCTTGTGTCTCTTTGTTTTCAAGACGCCAGCCCCGGGCAGAGGCCTCTTTGGTCCAGCCAGTCCAAGGCAGCGTGGGGGCAGCGGTGATGACGAGCTGAAGCATCGGCGCCCATAGTCCCTACTAAAACATGCGGGGATCAGGCCGAAATGACTGTCGGAGCTGTACAAAGCCCCATTTTAGTCCACAAAAGAAATTTTTTGATAACACAAAAATGAAGCAATTATCGAACACTCAAGGAGACTCCGATCCCTCCAGCAGGAACAATAGCCAATGATTAGGCAAGAGGTGTTTGTCGAGGAGAGAAGTACTAATCTGACGGGGTATTCAGCGAGCTTATAAGTGATTTATTCACATCTGGTAGGGCGAACCAGGAGCATCAGAAAGGACAGAACTGGTCACACCGGGGCTGGCTGTACCTAACTGTCTGCCACTTGCTGTGTGTGTGGCTGGGGGGGGGGGCGGGGGGCGGGAGACTGCGGGTCACTTGGCTCTAAGTGGCTTCCACCACCTACCCCGACCCTCCTGGCTTGGGGTCGTGTTTGTTAGTGCCCAGCACCCCCTGCCGGCTAAAGGAAGAATCTTTGCTCCTCCCAGAAACTGCGTTGATGGTTGGCAGGTGTGGGCAACAGAATCCCCTTCTATAGAATTGCCCTCCGTGCCCGCACATCAGTTGCTCTTTAGATTTTATTTTGGTAAATTACTCAGTTCCAGTCGTTTGCCTCGACCACCTTCAAAGGCACCCCCACTTCTTCGAAAGCCGCAAAGAAAGCCACGAAGGTTCAAAGTAGGTCCGTGCATTCCAGGGAATCCGTCGATGAGCGGTGGATACGTTCAGAATTCTATTTATTGTTTTACCAAATACATGATATTAGTCCCATAGCACATTTACTCATTCAGTAAATATTAGTTGAGCACCTTTTATGCACCAGGCAAACAAAGCAAACAAAAACCTCTGCCCTGATGGAGTTTGTCCTCCACGCAGGGGGAGGGAGGGACGTTTAATAAGCAAGTCAAATAGCACGTAAAATAAATAGAATGGAAATTGTCAGATGGAAAAGAACAGGCAGGAAAGAAAGGTAGCGATGTGTTTGGGAGGAGGGGTAGCTGTCATTCTAAGTTAGAGAAGCGAGGCAGCCGTTTCTGCGGACGCTGGAGGAAGAACGTTCCAGGAGGAAGGAGCAGTCCGTGCAGAGATCCGGGACCGGAGGGTCTGGGGTGTGTTTGGTTTGTGCAAGGGACAGCACGGCGCGCTCGGCTGGGGTGGAGGGAGGCAGAGTGGGTGAGGTCAGGGAGGAGGGCAGGCTGAGAAGGGCTTGCAGGCCGCTGTAGGCAAGTGCTCTGGCTTTGATTCGGGGAGAAATGGGGACCAGTGGAAGCTCTGAACAGAGGAATGACACGACCCGCACTGCACGTCTCCAGTAGACACGCACAATTAACCACGTCTGGAAGCTCTAGGTCTATCATAAGCTCACTGTCTCTTGCACAACTGGGGGAGGTAACATGTGAGCCATTTTAAAGATGAGCTGCAACATGACGTGCCTTCCTAGACGAACTCATTCCTTTGCTGAACCATGAAGTAGACACTCTGAGGTGCCCAGCCCGGGGGCCTTTCTCAGTATGAAAGGCCCATTTTCACTGAGTATTTGTTTGCATTCCTAGCTCCTCGCCACTTTTTCAAGATGCTTTAAAGTGCCTGATTATTACCCCATGCAAATTTAAGCCATGCCTCGCAGCTCAGTTCACAGCCGTCAACAGATACCACGGGCGCTTGGCCAGGATGTCACCCAGCCTGGCACCAGCAAGGCCAAGACCGAGAGTCACGGACTACAGCTCACACTTGTTTGAGCCAACCCGGCATGCGTGTGTCCCCACAGAAAAGACAATTCCACATTGCACGAGGGACACGTGACTGCTCATGGTTTCATTTCACATACACTTCGTGTGATTGTCTCAAGGTTATGGAGCTTCTCTGAGGAGACACTACTGGAAAGTGGGAAAATCAGGATTCGGACCCAGCCCTTGTCCTAAAGCCCACCACATCACACGGCCTGAATTCCAGGGACAACTGAAGTTTTATGTCACTGCAAATGCTTCTATCGAACCCACCAGCATCATGTGACTCAGGGACCTATTTGTGTGGCTTTGGGGTGATCTTGAACTCTTGGGGTGATCCTGAATCAGTGACCTATAAATGCTTGGCTGGAGGCTCATTCTATAGAGCACATTAAGTTAGTTACTCTTAAACGGAAACCTCATGGAGACTGAGTGAAAAGGTAACACCAAAGATCGTTTAACATTCACATCGGTTCTCCATTGTCAGAGGTCAGACTGGCACATCCTGAGTCACAGTTCTCCCCGGAAACAGGCTGATAGGAGGTTGGCTTACAGCAACAGCCTGCGTGACACAGGATTCGATACTGCAGAGGCAACAGAAAACATTCCCAGCTATGAAAGAATTCAGACAGTGCACCGCCCATCACGCTCTTTATTAAAAAAAGAAAATGAGAGTACTCTGAAAATACCAGAGGAGATGAAAAATGAAATTAAAAAACTGGATGGACAACGTAGCCGAAATGATTCTTGGGCCCAAATAAAAACTTGAGACATTACAAAAAAGAGAGGGAGGAGTTGACATACAGTAAAAAACCTGGAAAGCAGGAAAAACAAAGAGTGGTGTCTCCATAAGTTTGTTTCTATCATCATGTAACAAGGAGTGTCCAAAATATTCCTGAAAGGAGATAATAAAGAAAAAACACACACTTCTTTTTGAAACTTTAGCTGTTTTCCATAGATATCTAAGATCAAACACAAACTTTGTACCATTCTGAGAAGATTAAGCCAAATGTGGAGCATGTGCACTTCTCTCCCATCTGCCCCAGCAAGACCACAGCTGGTAAACTGCAGCACAATTTGAGATCGCACAACATGATCTTTCTCTACGACTTTCAAGGCCTGTGTTCTCTTTGAATAGCCATTTGAGTTCAATAAATACTTACTACCTAGTTTTGCCCACGGCATCTCCGTAGAGAGCTGCTTTCTGCATGACAACCAGCCTTCTACATAAACGGAATCCCTGCTAATACCGTGAAGGGGGCCATGGTGGTGGCGCGCGCTCTCGCTCTCGCGCGCTCTCTCTCTCTCTCTCTCTCTCTCTCTCTCACCATTTGAAAATGCAGATGAAAAAGAAGTGACCACTGCAGCTCCTACAGACTTTTAAAGAATAAGAAGAAACTATATTAAATAACTTCATGTACACATTTTGACAACCTGAGTCACAGAGATACATTCCTTGAAAATATAACTTACCTAAATGATACAAGATGAAACCAAAAATCTGAATAAGCTTTACAGTTATTAAATTTGTTAGGAAAAAATCTTCCCACAAAAATGTCAGACCAGCTGGTTTCACACATTAATTCTATAAATGTATTAATGAAAAGGAGGCTAGTTAGAATTTAGTTATTAAAAAGTCGCTTTAATCTCAACAGGAATCATGGCCACAAGCCAACATTACGCAGGTTACCCGTGCTAGACTAGAAAGAAATGAAATCAGCCCTGACGAAATTCACTTCTTCTTCCCTTTCGAAGGCTTGGCAAATAAAGCTGGGTCTATTTGTTCCCTCGCCAGTCCCCGGACAGAGAAGAGCCTCGCTGCCCGCTCCTGGAGTGTGCCCCCACACTTCAGCCCCCGGGCCATGAGTTCACACTTCAGCTTCTCCAGCCCCAGAGACTCCACGTCTGCGATGGAGCTGAAGGCCAGTAAATCTACGGATTCCTGAGCCACATCCTGAGGGTGGGAAAAAAATATATTTAAAACAGGCTCCTTTCTCTGAATAAAACTGTCAACCATATTCTACTTCTCAAGGAATTTTCAGCTATTTTGCCTTACCTTGTTATCAAATTTTAATAATCATCTAAATGATTTTCCGCACATTCCCAATACACATAAATGTTAACTTTTCGTCTATGTATTCAGAAACAAGCATTCAGAACAGTAACAAGTTACAGGATTCCCAGAGTCTTACTATTACTTTATCTTTTTTTCATGATTTTTCCAGTTAAAATTCCGACAGTAAAATGTACTCAGCCTACATCAGACTATGGCCACAGAAAAAAGCAGCACCCAAAAACCTTAATTTTAATGGGGTTCTCATGCCTGTGAATCTACTAATTCCATACTCTTAATGATTTCTGTTCTAACTGAACAATCAGCCTGACTGTCAACAAATTTAAATGCTGTTCAGGAGACTTGCAACTGTTCTATCGACAAAGTACCTTCACAGATTGCAAGACGAAATTAAGTACTTCTAATGGATGCTCCGTAAAGAGTGAAAATGTTCACATCTAGTATTTTTAAAATGTATTCAAAGAACAATAACTTTCTCTTTCAAAAGATATTTTTTTAAAAATTACAGAGATCTAGGGACAGACACTGTCTTTTTAGTTGATATTTACTTTTAAAAAAGTCATTTTTTTAGATTTGAAACCCTGGCTTCATTATTTGTGGCCAAATTCTAAACCACATGTCTTTGGAGAGTCACAGCTGGTTGTTGTGAACACAACAGCTACTGCAACAACAAACGCAAAATGTCCACAGCTAGCGGCTCAAAGATTAAAAGCCAAATCAGGTTTAATTCTATTTTCTTTTATTCATTTTTCCAAACTTTGGTCAGGATAAAGCTAATATATACACATAATAGAAGTTACATGCTATTAACTCCAAAGATGGTGTCAGGATCAATTTAAAGTCCCTGGTATAAAAAATTCTACTATCCTCCCTAGAAAGCACAATTTACAAATTTTTGCTTATTTATTAGGGATAAGGAAGGTGCTGATTAAACAAATAATGATAGGCTTTGTGTTTATCAAAGGGAACCAAGGAGCTTGGGTTTCATCTATTCTAAAAAGCAAATCACTAAATTAAAGAGCAAACATTAAAAGATTTTTGCAGACAGAGAATATAACCAACTATATAAGGGAAAGTATGCACAATGAAAACAAATTTGTAAAAGGCTGATGTGGGACTTATGATTAAATAATAAAACGGAGGTGCTCCTCTTCTATAGAAAAGACCTCCATGTCCAGCTGACAAGTCCTGTTCACAGTACCCATGAGAAAGCAAAGCTGGGTAATCTCAGAGACTTAGTGACAAGAAAATGAGTATGTGTCATCAAAAAATGCCATCTACTTAATATTCCTTACTATTGTATTAAGAATAAATAATATCAATTATGCTATGAGATATATATTCAGAGATTAAAATGTGAAAACATGCATCTTAGAATAAAATATAGAACTGAGGATACCACCTAGTGGCAAAATAATATAAATTCTGGAGCTAAAAACAAACAAAAAAACTTAAGCATTTTTAGGGTAACAGGCGAACTTCACTATCATCTACTTGTACTTCTGATTTTTAAACAAGCCTTCCCACTCAGTAGCTGATGGGGAAAAAGCACACTTTCATTTTAACGACTTATTGTGGAGATTAAACTGATCTGGCTTTTGACAACGACCCCTCAAAATTACTTACCGGCTGGGTCGCCTCCAGTCTGGCAACAGGAAAGGTGTCCCCGTCTTCTCCAGGTGCTACCTTGGCAGCCCTTTCCCCAACAGTCATTTCCTTTGTCTCTTTCTCCTTATTCAGTTCAGCCTCAGCTGCTTCCTCTTCTGTGGGTTCTTTACTCTCTGCTTCCTTTTTCTCCTGGGCTTTCTCCGTTTCTGTAGCCATCTTCCTTTCCATGGACACCTCGGAAGGCATCTCTCCCAACTCAGCACACGAGTCCTCTGAAATGCCACTCCCAGAGTCAGGCACCCCAGCCTGCAGCTGTCTTGGTGAGTTGGAGTCTGAATGTAATCCTCTCACCCTCTGAGAACTGCTGGGACATTCGATTGCCATCTCAACAGCATCACTGTCAGTTTTGGGGACATAGAAACTCATTCCTGAAGTACTTGGTGCTTCATCACTATCATCATCTGAACTCTCAGAGACAGACCCCTCCACTGTCTCTAGTCCTTCCATGCCCAACCTGTCAGAAAGAACACCGTTTACAGCTTCTACTTGAGAAAAAAGAGGAAAAAGAGCTATAGTCTGTTCAGGGAACAGAGACTGGAACCAATCATCCCAGAGATCCAAGAGGATCTCTTTTCTATTTATTTTTATTTAAGTATAGTTGGTATACAACATTATATTTGTTTCAGGTGTACAATATAGTCATTCAACATTTCTATACCTCACAATGGGATCACCCTAATTCTAGTAATAATCTGTTACTGTGTAAACTTATCGCAATATGATTGGCTATAGTCCCCTTCACCCTTTTCACCAGTCCCCTCAACCCCCTTCCCCTCTGGCAACCATCTGTTTCGTCTGTTTCTATGAATCTGTTTTTGTTTTGTTCTGTTTGTTCATTTGTTTTGTTTTTTTAGATTCTACATATAAATGAAACCACATGGTATTTGTCTTTCTTTAGAGGAATCTCTTTTTTAAAGTTGTGACTCTCTTATGAAAAAATTGATTTTATTTAAAGCTTTTTTTATATATTGAATGAATTTCAACTGTTAAAAATTATTATTATTAACAGTTAGAAATTAAGTTTTTAAAAATCCTATGTTTTATTCATAACTGCCCCAAACTAGAAACCATCCAAATGTCTGTCAAGTGGAAGATGAATAAACAATTGTGGCACAGCCAGAGCATGCAATAAGACTTGGCAATAAAAGTGAACAAACTGATACATATATAATACCACTGATGGATCTCAAAAGCCTTACAGTAAGCGAAAGAAGCCAGACACAAAAGGCTATATGCTCTTCTGGAAAAGATAAAACCACAGCAACAAAGATCGCACCAGTGATCAGTGGCTGTCAAAGGTGGGGGGTAGGGGAAAGGAATTAGCCACAAATGGCACGTGGAAACTTTTTAGGGTGATGAAAGTATTCTATATTTTGATGGTGGTACATTACTACATTTTTCAAAACCACAGAACTTTGCAATCAAAAAGGTAAATTTTCCTGTATATAAATTATACCTCAATAAACCTGATTTTAAAAAACACACACACGGTACCACTACTTTTTTCTCTCAGGAACATTTAGGTGCCATTTTAGAAAGAATACACAAAATTCTACAATGAACACAGTTACATGATCTTTGGTTAATAATTATCTTTCTATCCCCAAAGGGGAGGCCAACAAGGAAGCAAGATCCATTTGGACTTAACATTTGCTAGTACGTGGCCTAAAGAAACTGAGCTAGTAACCAGAGGGCCAGCTGGGAAGGGCAGAACAATTATCAGAAGAGCGGATAAGAAAAACCTGCTGTGCTTTCCACTCACAAGCAAACGTGTTGAAGACAGGGCTGGCCTCAAGGATGGCTGTGGAAAACCCCAGAGAAGACGGCCTCCTGGAAGGTACAGCCGGGCTTCCGACTGACGTTTTTCAAAGTTAACTCTTTCAACACTAGATAGTAATTCAAGGATAAAGTTATTTTTATGTGATCTTTCTCTGTAAGGAACAATATTGTCCTTTGGATTCTATTAGCGGCACCTGTAGCAGAAACCATTACTGGTGTGTACCATGTGACAATCACTGAAACCTGAAGACTGAAGCACTCTGGAAAAATTCTTAGCTGCCGCCAAACATTACCTAAAGATGTGCTATACCAGACAGAAAAGAAGGAAATCTATCACGTAACCCTAACCCTGAGTGAAATAAAATGGAATGAAAATGCAACATGCTTACCAAAAGCATTTCCTTTTCCCTGCACTGGTTCCTTTGTCTGTATTTGATTCGTTAGGCCGCTTCCGAGTCTCACCAATTTCTGCTGATACCATCTTGCTGGAGGCAGCCTGCATACCTAACCAGAAATTTTAACAATTCAGTGTCTACTACCCCAAGTTTAATGAAAGAAATGATAAGTAATCTGGATTGCAAAAAGAGCTGCAATCTAAACCTATAGATATCAAAATCTAAACCTCAAGTATCAAAAATTAGTAAGATTAAAATGAGATTAATTCCAAATTTATAGACTTAAAATAAGCATTCTGGGTCTGGAACCAGTTTTTTCTCAAAACACCAATGTCTAATCTGTAAACCGTGAAGCTGACAGGTTCAAAACTAGCCCTCCCCAAACCTAATGATTCATCCCCTTGTGCTCGTTATTTGCATGTATTTGTCTCTCCCTTGTTATGTCATAACCTTTCTGATGGAAAATATTCCTTCTTATTCAATTGTACCCAAAATAGTTCTAGCATAATGCTCTGGATTCTAATAAAATAAGCTAATGACAATCATTCTTCTTAAAAGCTTTCAAGTTGATGGCCATGCTAGCTGAACAAGCCTGATCCCATCTGATCTTGGAAGCTAAGCAAGGTCGGGCCTAGTTAGTACTTGGATGGGAGGCCACCTAGGAAAACCAGGTGCTGTAGGCGTAAAAAATAAAAAATTGTATGCTGACACAGTCCTTGTAATCTGTGAGGTGAACCAAGAATTGCCTTGCTTAAAAAATTAAAAAAATATATTTTTTTTAAAAAACTGACCTAAAACTGGAATATGTTGAAGTCTTAACACCAACTACAGACTTAACTTATCCCTATAAAACACAGCACGTGTTTTTATCTAGAGCCCATAACCCATGGAATTCAGGGGGTTAAGTATATATCAAATGCTGTGTGGGTAGGTGTTTTTTTTTCAGGGTCATAAAATATACTGTGTTAATTTTTGAGGGGAGACGGTCCATAGATTTCACCAGATTTCCAGATGTTGGTAATCCAAAAAGCTGAAAAACTGCGCTTTATGAGCAGTTCGTGCACATATGTGGAACAGTCTGGAACAGCTGGCTTCAGGGGCACCTGCTGACCACATTAAGGAGTCCTCCTGCTCACCTTTGAGGACGGAATCCTCCAGACGCTCAGCCATCTCGTGGCACTGCTGCTGGTAGTCGGGGCTGGTGAAGCAGTGCCTGGGTTCTGCGAGCTTCCGCTGCAGTCGTTCCAGGCGCTTCTGCTCCTTTTCAGCCTCTCGCTCAGCTTGCTGTTTTACCCACTCAGCCATTCTGGGGATGGGAGAGAAAAACTGATGGATATATTACACACACACTTACATCCATGCAAACGCCCCTCCCCCTAACAAACTGATGCATTCTTGCTCATACTGTGATAGTCCCTCAGAAAGCTGTGCCATGCTCACTACTAGCATACTGTAATGGACTTAATTAAGACCCAAAGATAATTATAAAATTACGGAAAAGGTTAAATCTGATAATAAATCACAGCACAAATATTTCAAGTTTACGTTTCTGATATGGGTGACAGGTGTATCATCACTACTAAGAAAGAATGTTTCCTCTTCAAAAATAAAAAATAAAAACAGACGGGCATCTTACGCCTTTTCATGATTAACATCTCTGAGCCTCCTTCCACTGAGATCCCGGCAAGCTTCTCGGTTAGTTGTCTTCTCAATCTGAGCACCCAGTGCTCGGAGCATAGACCCAAATCCTGAGCAAATATATTTGGAGAAAGCAAGTTAAAAAGTGTCCAAGGATGGATAAAAGCCAAACTTATAAAAATAGTAATGATCACAATATTAAAGACGATCTCTGCCTTTTTTTTCTTTTCTTCTTAAGGGAATGGATATTAAGATTTCTACCCAGGATACAAATCTGAAAGTATTGATAAACTTAATTCAACCTCAGGCCTTTCGTCCTTCCTCTTATATTTCTGACATATTGTATCTATACCACTGGCATATTTTAGAGGGCTTTACCCAGTGTCAGAGAATCCAAGATTCTCAGATTAAAAATTATATGAGATTTTATAATGAGTTTAAAAGGTAAGGCAATTTTAGACTGTCACTGGCTGATATGACAAGCTTCATTCTTATCGACACAATTTCAAACAGCAGGATGATTATAATCTGAGACGTCAGCCCTCTGAAAACCAAACCAAATCACTATAGATTTTCGGGAAGCTTAGGGATACATGTTAGTGCATCAGAAGACTAAGAATTGTTTCACATTCCATTTTTGCTCATCTAGCTTCTTTTCTCTTTCTTAGATGTGTTAATATAACCAGGACCTTAATCTACTACAACATGAAATACAAATGTAAACAATTGTATTTCAATAAGGTAACTTTAGATCTCCCTTGGAACTACAATAACTAGACAAAAATCTTGATAAAAGTAGATTTTATTATTTTTACAACTTCCTTCAGCCAATTGGACAGAACAATGATCATTCTCTTCATCTAATCTTCCCCAAAGCTCTGGAGCCCACATTGCCTAAGAGCTACCCAGCTGGAGAAGGTGGGAATTGTACATGCAACATCTTCCTCAGAAAGAATTAAAGAAAATATTCAAAACCAGGTAAGTAAATAAAGGACTTCATAAAGCAAAACAAGGCTGGCATATCACAGAGACCAAGGAGTTTGTTAACTTAATGCAGATGGCTAAAGTCTGCAAATGTGTTACAACTAAGCAGATGACGTTCATGTCCTACCTCCTTTCCCACCACGAAGTCTGGGTTCCAAACTATAAACAGCTCCATGCTGTACTGCGTCATTGATGTTAATGAGGAATCCGTTGCATTTCACAAAGAAACACTCCTCTGGAACATCCTAGAGACAAATTTGGGTTTCTTTTAATGCTGTTTATAAGACAAGTTTCTTGTAGGAAGGGACCTAACTTGTTATCTTTTGATTACACCAGTGACAAGCAGGTAGCATGTGTTCAATTCGTATTTGTTGACTTAAAAATGAAACTACTAAAAGAAAAAGTCATTTCATATGATGTATTCTGGGTTCAATTATTTCCTAATACCTAAGCATGATATATAGAACTTTTTGTCTTTTGGGTAAATTCATAGTGAGACTGATTTGTGATGAGACTCCCTATGACACTCGCTGCCAGGATGCCAAACAGAATAGACAGAGTTGGATTTAAGTCGACTGGAGTTTTCCCAAACAAATATGACAGGAGAGAGGAGTAGGGAGCTTGGGCTACATGCAATGTCATAAACACGGAGGACTATTCCTGTCTGTAAAATAGCATCTACTTTATGAGTTGTAGTAAAGGTTAAATAAGATATGTAACCTCATATTTGTTTAATGTTTATGACTTAAAAGCCACTTTAGTTTCTTTTAATATTTTATATGTCTAATGGGTATGGTATTTCCAATTCTAAATAACTTTAAAAGACATTAACATGAAGGCAGGAATATTTTAGTTCATTTCCAAACAAAACTGCTTATTAAACAAGACAATTGAACAACAAAATTTAATTTTCTGTTAGATGCCTGTCAAATATAATCACTAGTAGAAAAGACCAAAGAAAATTTAGAATCAATTTAACTGTTTTCAACTATTGGTGTACTATAAAGCACTTTAAGCACAAAGTATTACATGATTCTTAGCCTAATCAGCCTCAGGTCACCAGAGACAAACCTATAGTCCATCAGAGTCAAATTTATTGACTCACTGCAACGAGGGGGGACCGCACACCAGAGGAATCATGGGGTATTTCATCATCATCACTGACAGCAATAACAACAACAAAAGACAGAGTTTTAAGATTTGGAGCAAGGGTGGAGTTTAGGTGAAATTTAAATGAAATAGTGTTTGAGAGGCTCAAAACAAAGCAAGTCTGCATATAAAGGGGCAACATCAAGTCTAGACAATGAGGCAGATCCAGGCTCTTGTTTCCTTGGAAACGAAAAAGTTTCGACTGCTGTGTTCAAAATCCCCTAATCTGAAGCTCTGCACCTGGGCTAGAAATCAAGCGTGCTGCCGTATACCAAAGTCTTAGATGCTCAGGCAGGAGCGGGATGCATTGCTCTTACTAACCCAATTTCAAACAACAGTTTTTTACAGTCTCTGATTTTCAAGATCAAAGTCTCTCACTGAATAAGAAAGCAGTAGACTTTCAAGGGACTCATTAAGACATTGCCCCCATGTTCTTGGGAGAAACACTGTTTCTTATTAACTTTGCGCTGATTCTGTCATTCCAGTGGGATGAACAGCAGGGCAGACTTTCACTTTCTCCATGAGAGCAAACACTAAGAATATCATGTGTCAGAATACTTTTGTTTTAAATAAGATAAGTGTGAACTTAAGCTATTTTTACATGTTCCAGTATCTTATCGAAAGCCTTTTAATGTCTTGTCTTTATGTTCATCTTTGTTATGGTCATGTTTCTTAATACATGGCTGAATCCATTCATTTATATTTTTTACTTCTTAATATTATTTTTTCAATACTCCTGAAAATTAAGGTCCTAATTTTTTCTGGCCTCACTTTGGATCAACTGTCAGTAAGTGAGTGAACATTGTACTCATGAGATAAGAATTATCTTCAGTGATATTTAGTCCCAATTACTTTAGAAAATATTTCCCCAAACGGATTGACAAAAACAGCTCTGATAGTTTTTAGACGGGACTGCGGTATAGAAAGAAAAATGGAGAAGCTGAGAAACCACCTTATTGGCAAATACGCATTGTTTTTTCATGGAACTGGTCCAAGCAAACATTCGGTTTGGACTACAATGTTAACACGTGTTAAGCTTATAAATAACAAGCAGAGGAAACAGCCTAAAGAAGCAAGGACGAGGTGTGGTTTTACAGAAAAACAGTACGAGGTCAAGTGCCAAGATTAAAATTAGAGTCGGGGAGACCACCCAATTCTTTGGATGACTGAACAGGTTTCCTATCTCATAGTTGGTCAAAGCTTGCTTGATAATTAAACCACACGTGTGACTTTGGAACTCCATGACAGGCATGGACAAACGAGGCCATCAGAGGATTAGTGTAAACATCTAAATGACAGGCCCTGAGAACCCATGCCTTCCACGGGCACGTGTGGAGTGTCTGGCCCCAACCAGTGAGGACCAGATAAATCCATTCTCCTCCCCAACCACCCTCTGGCCTGGGTTTGGATGTCACATACGTCTTCTTCTCTAGGTCGGAGCTACCGGGGAGATTTGATCAGCGGACAAAACGCATGTCACATTACCACAGAAGGCGAGTAAGGAAAACATAAGGAACGGAGCCTTGAAGGTGACCTGGCCCAGCCGTCTCACGTACGGATGGAGAAACGGAACGCCCCGGCGTTTTCCGCTCGTCCACGCCGAGGGCTGGACGAGGCGCCTGTGAGCGGAGGGGTTTCCCCGCTTCTGCGGGGCGACAACCACCCGCACACAACGGAAGCAGGGGCCGCCCCGGCCCCCGTCTGAAGCACCGTAGGACTGAGGAACCTTAAACCCACACACCGCGAGGCACACACGCACCCAGACGGACCCCTCCGCCCCCGACCCTGCCGCGTCCTCCACTTCCGCCCCCTCCTTCCCGGATCCGCACCTGATCTCGGCAGTGTCGGTGGATCAGGTCTCGGACGGAGCACGGGGCCGAGGCGGCCCGCACCGCCCTGCAGCCGAAGCCGGGGCCGCGAAGCCACACCAGCGCCGCCCGCTCCGCCATGTCGCCGGGTCCGGGACACAGACGGCCCGCGCCTGCGCGCCGCAGCCCACACGGCGCGTCCTGATGACGTTTCCCCCGCCGCGCAGGCCCCGCCCCTCCGGCCTGCCGCTCGCCCCGCCCGGTCCCCGGGGCGGGTCACGTGAGCCCGGCCGCGGGGCCGGGCCGCCGGCGGCGGGGCGAGGGGGCCAGGAAGAGCCTGGCGCGGGCCGATAAGGCCGCGGAGCCCCGGGGCGAGGCGTTGCTGGGGCGGTTGCCAGGGCGGGGCTCCAGGGACGCCCTATAAAGGGCTGGCGCGGGCTGGCTTCGCGCTCTGTTATGGCTGGGGCGATAGCAGGCCCCGCCCTCCTCCCCGCACCCGCGCGGTTATTTTGGGGGCGGGCGGGGCCTCGTGGCCCGAGAAGGCCCGGCTCCCTGGGGACGGGGAGGCTGCAGGCCCGGAAGCGGCTGGGGGGGCTGCTTCCTCCTCCCTGGGCAGGGCCCCCCACCCCCGCCCAAGGGGCAGGGGAAACGGCCTGAGGAGGAGCCCGGCCCGCGGCTCCCGGGGTCCTGCCTCCCGCGGCACCGCGCACCCCCCGCGTCCGCTGCCCGCCGCGCCCGCTGCCGCCGCCGCTCCGCGCGTTCGCGTCCCGCGTGGCCCCCGCCTGGGCCCCGTTCCCCGCACGTTTCGCAGCGAGCGGGCCCCCGCGAGAGGCCGCGGCAGCGGGGCCGCGCGCGGGAATGCGGCCGGGAGGGAGCGGGCCGTCGCGCCGCCTCTGCCCCGCGGAAACCCTCGCGGTCGGGTCCGCACAGCAGCACAGCGCCAAGGCCCTGGGAAGCCGGAGCCCCTCGATGCTGAATGCGCCGGGGTTGTGGCCGCTCCGAATCCCTGAACAGTGTTAACACCGCGGGGGTGCGGTGGGACGGGCGGTAGGGGTACCGGTGCCTGCAAAACGCAAATGCATCCTCCGCTGGTGGGGCACTCGGGGAAGGAGCAGAATGTCCAGAAATGACTCGACTGTGGCGGTTGGCACAGAAACAGAGTCTCAACGCCTCGGGAGTTACAGGTTCTACCGAGTCCTTATTTCCCTCACGCAGGAAGGGAAAACGGGAAAGGGCCTCAACGTTGGTTACAGCCTTCCACCCAGTCCTTCCAACACCTGAAGCCGGAAGGAAACCGTTCGCTTTGTGTTCCTTTGTTACATTTAAATTCCCATTATTTCAAAAATCCAGGGCGATCTTAAATAGCGTTGAACAGATATCTGTCAGTTAAAACATGAAATAGCTGTTGTTAATAACTTTCCAAAGACACAAGTTTCCAGAGCAATGTATGTCACTGTTGCCAAACCCTCACGATGAGCATGTAGCAACGTGATGTACACATAATAGACGTTAAATAAACAGCCCTTGGATATTTGAAGAATTACTAAGGTCTAATTATTCCCAGTTTACATTAAAAGAAACATTTTGCACTAATATAACATTTTCTCTCAGGATGCAGAATTTGACTTGGATTGGTCGGTATCAAATTCATTTAAATGAGGAGGAAATTGAGGTACCTAAAGTCAGGGCAAAGGCCAAGAACACCATGCATATCAGTGGAAAAATCTAGAAAGACAGCTGATTAGCTGGGTGGCTGAGAGTACACGGTGGTGTCCAGCAGACAGTGTTACGTGGCCAGGTTGGTCAGTGGTTACGGAAAAATAGAGACAACTGCTGCCACCTTCCCCACCTCGTGATGTTAAGTAGGGAAGGGACAGGAAAACACATGTAGGGGTGTGACAACTGAGTGGTGAGTGGGTGGGGACCAGTTCCTGTACTGTCAAAACAGCGTAGCTGTGCTCCTAGGGTTGTTTTTAGGATTATTTCCAAAAAACCACGCTGGCTTTGTTCCTGCCCATCTTCTCCAAAAGACTGACTCTAGCTGTACGTTTGCTTCTGGATGATTGGTTCAGCTGCCACGAGCAGAACACTGCAAAAGCATCTTGAGGCAATGTGGGGTAATTGTTCACTGCCAGGAAATGACAACAGCAGTGTTTGTGTGGCAACCCGTGACAGGGACTCCACAGTCAAAATGTCATCCCAGTCTGCAAGAACAGGAAGCAGAACCACACACGCTGGCCCTTTCCATAAATGTCAGCAAGACTTCTAAACTAGCGAATCCAGCCTACGACCATGTGCGACGTGCAAGTTGCACTTCTGTGTTTTCTGCCACGTTCACGCTCAGAGGAGATGGAAAGAGGCTGTCAGTGCTATCTTTAGGACCAAATACAGTGGTACAGGCTGACTCCTCCTGTGCCACAAATGCAAAACTGCTATAATCTCCCAAACTGGCAAGTGTCACCTTATAGATGGCTCCAGGCCCGGGAACAAAGAAGTCAGCACCTAAGATGAAACAGCTTCTGGATAGGAGCGGTGTAATCCACACTAGGTGGTGGATGGGGTGGGAGGTGGAGCCTAAAGCAAGGATCTGAGATATTGGGCTACCAGAGAGGGCGCAGCTCTTCCCTCCTTTTATTGGACAGAAGAAAACAGGACTTGTCAAGGATGAGGTGGAGTTGAGAGGTGGAAGAGGTTTGTGCTTAGTGCTGTTGCCAGAAGAAGCTAGAGAAGGGAGAAGACTGGGGTGGAGGTGCAGAGCAGAGACACCCAGTCAGTGCTGAACACAGAAGCCCACCTCTTTGTTGCAACAGCAAGAAGAAAAGGTTTTCGTTCAGAGTGGACTTGCATCAAGGAATTCTGTCCCTCCCGATTGGCCTGGATGTTACCTTGTTCATGTTATCGTGACAACACTAGCTTCCAAAGGTTTTTTGGTTAACATCATTCTTTTAGCACTATCACATAATGTCGTTACATTGAAAACTTAAAAATTTGGCCATGCTATTCACTAGAACTGGAAAGCAATCTTAGCATAGCACCTATCTTCCAGAAATTTATGATCTCATCAATGGGATTTTTTCAGCACTGAAATTTGATTTCTCTCTAGGCAATAGAAATCCATAATCCTTTATGAATTCTGCATAATCAAGCCTTCCAAAAAGGGATGTTCCTGCCGGAGAAGTGATAGGTAGGTCTTTGGGGTATTTTTTCTTTAATTAGTTGACATTAGAGTATGTCTACTGCATTAGTCAGGGTTCTCCAGAGAAACAGAGCCAACGGGAGATATATATGGAGAGAGACAGACAGACACAGAGACAGAGATTGGTTGATTTATAATAAGGAATTGGTTCATGCCTCGCACGGTTATGGAAGCTGGCAAGTCCCAAGATCTGCAAGGTGAGTGAGGAAGCTGAAGACCCAGGAGAGCTGACGTTGTAACTCTAGCCTGATTGGACGAGGCCCACCCACATATGATAATCGGCTTCATTCAGTCTACTGATTTGAATGTCAATCTTGTCCCGAAACTCTCACAGGAGCATCCAGAACAATGTCTGATCAAATGTCATGGCACCCAGTCCAGTCACAATGACACAAAATTAACCATCACACCCACTAACTGCGGTTATCTTTGATAAAGAAAGAACCATCACTATTTAATTTTACTTTGGCAACTCAAGGGAAGATGCTATTTGGCCAATAGAGAGAGACTGATTAAAAGTTGGTGTTTCTCACTCCCCAGAGGTTTCACTATGTGAACCTGAGAAACTCATCTGACTGCTTTATGCATCTGCTTCTGCACGGTTGAAGAGCTGCACTACAACTGTTGCTAAATATACCTTTTCACCGCAGGGTGTGGTCAAAATTCATAATTGTAAGATTCTTTGAGATTTTTTTGAATGAAAGGTGCATGCCTTATCAATTGAAATGTCAAGGGTGATTGGGACACTAAATTAGGATTCCAGTTTGAATCAATTAAAAGTATTTTAATAACAGCTGTCTGGCTAACTCACCTACCTAGGACACATTTTTTAAAAATAAAAAATAGAAATAAGCCCAAAGGTTTTCACACAGCTAACGTCGTGCATTTTTCCATTAGAACTCTAGGCTCTTCTTGTTTTAAAACATATTCCAGCTTGGTGATCTCCTTAAGGGCCTACAGAAAATTGGTAAATTTATATGAAGGAAATTATTAAACTATAAGAAGCAGGGAGAAAAGAATAGAGAGCAAAATCAGGGCTGCGAGAGGTCCCCTGGTGTGGGGACGAGAGGGAGAAGTAATAGTCGCAGCTGGGGTGACATTATAGAAAGACAAAAAGCAAACACTTCCGTTGGGGAAAATTTTGTTTTGAGTCAAACACATCACAATAGAAACTAAAGACAGTCTATGGCCTGGCAGAATGATAGAATTAGTGAAAATACTGAAAATCCTGAATCCTGAAGGCAAGGCTCAGTTAGGTTCAGCGCACCCCAGCTAAGATGACGAGGCAGTATGATGCAGTTTTAGAAAAAGTCCACCACAAAGGGTAGAATGACTATATGGGGTGAACCCTAGCGACAGTGAAAACTCAGCTCTTCAGAGCAGCATTTTTCCTGAAAGCTCTGGATAGTCTTAGCTATTTGTCCTCGCCCATGGGGTAGCTTTTGCATTTTAGTGCACTGCAAATAGAGCGCAAGACAAACTGCTTCGTGTACAAATAAACTGTTTCCTCCCTGGTCCTGTAATACGACATTAAATTCAACACATAACTTCTCTCTTAATTATCCGGAGCCTTGACAGACAATCTGTGCCACTCTGGATAAGAAGATAAGGATGGAAATGATACAAGAATTCTCTATTTTCCATAAGTCAGTAGAGGGCTTTCCTTTGAATATTTACTAAAACTTTATAATGCATGCGTATGGGCCATATAAAGGATTCATAAAGGACATGAACGTATATATTTTTCCTGTAATCACTGTCAAAATCAACTGCACATTGGTAGAAGGAGAGGAATAATGCATATTCACTGCTGCTCTTAGGAGATGCAAAAATTTCATAAACAGTCTCCAAATGATGTTAGTATAAGTCAGAGTAGTGATTCCCAAAGTCTGTTCCATTAAATGTTAGGTCACCACAAGGCACTACTACAAAAGAATTCCGTTTCCAAATAAATTTGGGAACACTCCCATATATATGTCCCCCTGCAGAGACTCACAAAGTTCGTTAACATGATATAAAGCCCCTTCGCATCCGTCATCTTTGTTTAATCCGATATTTCACAAACCTGCTTGACCACGGAGCTTCTTTTTGAATTACACCTATCAGCATGCCCTGAGATTCGTATTCAGAAAACGCTGGGGTTGAAGTATGGTTAGCTATGGGATTTCCAAATATAAAACCAGAGAATACACAGCCTGCAATTCCTGAGGGTGTTCTTGGAGTTCAATTCGTTTTAATTCATAAACACAAACACACTTTTACCTCCACACGCCTTCAAAATCCACTTTACATTTTTTCTAGCTGTTAGAACCAGTGCTGGTGAGCTAAGTCTTTCTTCTTCCTGCCGCTTGGAAGTGAAGACAATAGCTAAACACAACGACATTACTTGCCCATGTCGTGCCCATGTGCGGAGTCAATAAACATGAAGGAATCAACTCTGTCAAGATGAGCCTCTGCACCATCCCAGCTCATACTGGAGACTTAGAGACCTGCCGCATGAGTGGGTTGTTCCATTTAACAGCTCTTTATTTTTTACCTACTAAGTGCAGGAAAAGAGAGGCGAGAGAGGGGCACTAGACAGAGAGACACCAAAAAAACAAAAAGCCTACTCTCCAGGTAACCGTAAGAAATAAAAATAATTCTTAAAACATCCCAGACTGTATTATAAGTGCTATACTAGGCATTATAACAGACACACACAAACTGCATCCTATAGGCATATAGGGGTGAGAGAGAAAGGCAAAGAATTTGGGTTTTGAACGGGTATGCAGTGGAAAGGCTGGTAAGGTCAACACACACTTTCCAGAAAGGCCCAGAGGAGGAGAGCACAGGCTTCAGGGAATGGCAAGAAGTCTGTCACAGCAAGAGCAAGGGTAGCTGTGGGAGTCAAGGGTGGGGGTGGCAATGGCAGGTGGGACCTGGGGGGTGGAAACCGTAGCAGAGAATGGCTGCAGAGGTAGAGAGGACTTTTAACTAGAGACAGGCAGACCTCAGTCTGTAGGGGAAGAGAGAACACAACAGGTTTGGGACTGAGAAGAGGCATGAGCAGACCTGTATTTTAGAAAAATAACCCTGGGGCCAGATTGGAGACATAAACAACAGCAGCCACCCTTTCCTGAGGAGCTCTCCCTGTTTTACGAGGACGAAACCGGGTTAAGTGGCTTGACCTAGGTCACACAGCAATTGGGTGTCAGAACCAGGACTTCAACTTGGGTCTGATTCCGCAGCGTAAAGACCCACCAGCAGATCCTATAATTAGGCTACTGCCAAGGTCAGAGGAACGAGGTCCTACAGAGAGTAGCAGCAGAGAGAGGAGAACAGGTGGGAGACACGGAGGAAGCAGAATGGGTAGACAGAGATGGTTCCCCGTCCACGCGTAGCAACCTGGCATCCTTCTGAGAAGTCACAGTCGAGAAGAGAGAAGATCACGGAGGGAGAAACGCGAAGACATTTGGTGAATCTCGAGTGTCTTCCTCCTGCCAGAAACCCTCAGGATCACTGCTGACGTCTCAGCAACTCTGGAACTTGGTCTTTATCTTCAGTGTATTTTTTTTTTCCACCAGATGCCTCTCCTTGGCCTTTCCCTGGGTATGTCTGGGCTCCGTGTGCGGCCTGTCAATGTCTGTTAGGAATTCATAATGACATTCTGTTGTTATCTGCATGAATCTGGAAAGTGCTTGTGTGTGTGCATCACAGATCTGGGTAAACAGAAACCCAATGAGGAGGGCTGCACGCTGTTCCGATATTCACGATATGCATGAAGTGCAGATGTGGGTAACGACATTAGGCCCGCACCTGTCATCCTGAGTTATTCCTTTGTGTGATTATTATGTTGGATTTGTATCTTGTTTGTGCATCAAAATTGACGTCTACGGTCCACGAGACAAGGTGATCTGTGTTAGGATTTGGACTCTGTGTAGGACTTCTTTTAGGGAAGAGTGGCTTCCTGGAAATACTATTTTTCTTTGAAATTTCAACACGCACGAGATGTAAAACAGGAAGATGGGATTCCCCCGGCAGATAGGTCAACCATTCCAACTGTGCTGGCTTCTTCCCCCAAGCCTGGGTACCTACTTCTGTTTGGCAGGTCTCAGACCTAAAAGCCTCCTCAATCCTGTTCCCTTCAGACACCCACTCTCTCGATTTCCTCCCTCTGGGCTTCAGAGGTGCTCTCTGTGCTTGCCCTTCCTCACTGTGGCCTCTCTCTTAGCTCCCTGCCATCTGGATGTCCCATAAGTATCAGCAGGTCAGTTCCTTCTCCTCTAAGCTCGCTCTATCTTTTGTATTCCCTGACTCACTGATAGACTATCATCTATCCACCCAGGCTTAATTTGTAAAATTGAGATTCGTCGCAAATCCCCCTACTTTGTCATCCCCCAAATCTAATCAGTGTCCAGATCCTTCGCACCTCTCTCCCGCCCTTCCACCCCTAGTGCTAACACCATCACGGTCTCTGGCCTACGTGAGCTCCGGCCACCATCCTCAAACCCTTCCATCCACACCCCACGCTGTTGCCAGGGTGACCTCCCTAAAACCAAATGTAATGATGTCATTCCCCTGCCCAAAACTCTCCGATGGCACCTGATAGCCTCTAGGGGGGAGTTCAGACGCCCAGACTGTCCCCTGCCCGATGCCTTTTCTTGATCTCATCTAGCCCCCCCATCGGACTCCCTGCCGGCTACTCCCCTCGTTATTCACGCCTTCCTGTCTTTGCTCAAACGGCACCTGTCAAGCTTTTCTTATGCCTGCCTGGCCTCGACATTCCCTGCCCTACTAGACCTTGCGACAGTTCTTTTTTAAATTAACTCGATTGAGGCAACGTTGCTTAGGAACATTACACACATTTCAGGTGTACAACTTTATAATACGACGCCTGCGTACTCTGTCGTGTGCTCACCACGCGAGGCCTTCTGCCCGTGACCATTCTAACACAGAGACAAGAACACTGTCATCCCCTTGGCTGCCCGTGACAGATGACAGTCCGCTTAAGGACGGGGACTGCATCTTCGTTATTTTTGTGCTTCTAGCTTCTAGCCCAGTGTCCGACAGAGAGTTGGTGCTCAGTAAATATTTAAGGAAGGAATGTTTATTGATTTTCACTAGCTTCATTGGAAGCATTATTTTTAGTAACTTAGAAGTTTATTTTGGGGGGAAGATAACGCCCCACATGTTTCAATACAGCTGATGTTAACCTTTTCCTCCCATCACTGTTTCCAGCCTGTCAAGGCTCTGATGTTCATATTCCAAGCGGGAGTGAGAAAGCCCTCAGGAGGCAGGAAGGCCATTACCTCTTGGAGGTGAATGATTTGTCTCCAATAAGACTTAGGGTTTGGAGGAAGCAATGGTTCTATTTAAGACTGTGGAGTCAGCTGAAATTTTATTTATTTTTAAATCTAATCTCACATTATAAAAGGTATTTATCAAGGGGCTGGGATTAAAAGTAGCAGAATAATCTTGAGTCCTAGATATTGTTTGCATAAAATCCGGAGGCAAACAAACGTTCTTACTTTATATGTGGTCAAAGTTATCCGTTTTTCCTTTTTAGTTAAATGTTTTTCATGTCTTATTTGCGAAGTCTTTTCCAGCTCCAAGGTCAAAAGGATTCGCCTGTATTTTCTAATTTGAGTCTTTGTGTTTTGTTTAATATCTAAGGTCTTAATCCATTTGGTGTCTATTTTTTACTTGGAGTCTGATTCAGTTTCATCCTCTTTCATTTGGATAATAATTGTCTCCAAGACTATTTATTGAATAGTCTTCCTTTCCCCACGAGTTATAAATGCCACCTCCGACATACAGCACAGTTTGGCACCATCCCATGCTATTCCGTCGGTCAGTGTGTCTGGCCCTGGGCCGGTATGGCACTATTTTAATTACAATTTCTTCATAATAGGTTTTCTTATCTAAAGGGTAAGCTGCTCCTTGCCGATCTTCTTTTACGAGCATCCTGACTCCTATTCACAGTAACAAAAACTCCAAAACAGCCTAGATTCCCACCGAGCGAGGAGCAGGTGAATAAGCCACGCTTTATTCCCACAGTGGAATATGTTTCAACAGCTACAGCAAATGAACTGCACGCACACGTAACAATATGACTGAACCCCAGCAATACAGTAAGTGGGAAAAAATAAATTCCGAAAGGTCACCTACGTTATGATACCCTTTATATAAGGTTAAAAATGGCTGGTATAAAAAATGAACTGTTTCGAGATACATCAAGGTGAATTAAAATGGTATAAAAAGAAAAACAAGTGAGTGAGAACACAAGATCCAGGATGACGGGTTCCTTCAGAGGGGGGCGGGCAGGGGTCTGCTGGGGGTGGGTTCATGTGTGCTCGTGACATGATTAAAAATAACTAAATAAAAGATATGCCTGAACCATGAGGATATGTGTAATCCAATCCCAAGGTTTAAAAAAAAAGATGGAAAAAATAAAAGCTGCAGAAATGGCCTTTGAGAAGGTATGTTGAGCTCTAAGTATACCTCAGTCATCACTTATGGGTTAGGGAAGGGGGACCTGATGAAAATCGGCCTGATCGGAGTGAATTTAGAGACGTCTGTTTGCTGGTTGGAGGAGAGTGCATTCTCCCCCAGCAGGCTTGAACTGGGGGCAATGAGGCCCAGCCTGTTGCAACTGGCCATACTGGGAACAGAGACGACACCCCAGAAACCAGAGCCCAGGGGATCCCAGGACACGGATCCTGGTGGAACTGTACAGGAAGCCCCCATTTCCTCGGGAATTTTCAGTTTCACGAACAATGATAAAAGCAAAAATCCTTCTGCTTTATAAGCCCACCCGAAACGGGTTTGGAGACCTTGGGACAGGAAAACACCCGAAAGGCGATCTGCTGTCCAGGCAGCCCCCTCACGAGGCACTGTGGAGGGACAGAAAAATGGCAGGGAACAAGCAGCACCTGAGGTCGCTTTAGACAGTATCTGAGGGGGAAATGCGATGAGTAGCATAAAAGTATGAAAACACAGCGCCGTGGGGCTGAGGGGACGAGGGCGGGGTGTCAAGAGAAATGCTCTGGGGAGGAAGTGGCATTTAGGGGGACTCTGAAGAATGAGATGGCACGGGCAGTGTCGAGATCTGCTGGGGCCTGGGCAGAGAGGGTTCCACGGAGCCGAATGGCAGGACCAGAGATGCAGACGCAAAAAGGGACAGGATGGGTTTGGGGACTTTGAGTTTTTTCAGTGCTTTCTACCTGCCAGGCACCTATGCGGATTATTTCTTTTAAGCCTCATGAGGTAAACAGTGCTCTTACTGATGTTTTTCTGTAGAAACCTGGGGCACGAAGAGGCTAAGTAATTTTCCCAGCTTCAAACAGCCGGTTAATGCAGCAGCCAGTCAGTCTAAATGGCCTCGCCTAACCGTTAGACCACACCGCCTTCCCCAGTGTTTCAATAAGCAGGTAGCTCGTCTCCACACACAGTCAACGCTGAATGACTTCACCCAGTGGCAGGGTTACATGGTCCGAGGAACGGCCCTTTCCTCTAGAAATCCCAGCTGAATTCGTAGAAGCCAGAAAGATAAATCGGAAGATGTCACCCCCGTGTAAGAAATACGTGTTGCTGTGAATAGTGTTCATGCTCTGCTCTTCTCTGAAAGGGCTCCGAGCCGTCTGGGCACACCCTGCCTTGCCACTTATTCAGATAACAGCCCATGGAAGGTTACTGAGGGCGTTTGTCCTCACTCGGTGAGGCCCCAGGCCCCCAGTTCTTCTGCTCATATGTGGACCTGCTTAGCCAGGTGTTTCCCGAGCTGGCAGGCACCCCAGGAGGATGAGGCGAGACTCCCCAGCACACTAGCAGATTTCTTTCCTGTCGGGCAGCAGCCAAGCCCTCGTATCCCTGACCTCGGCTCCCCCAGGCCACTTCAGAACTGCACGTAGAAGCTCCTTCCCTGGGGACCTCCGGGGCTGGGAGGCCTGGGCCCAGCAGGAGAACCTTGCTCTGAGCAGAATTGGGCTCCATCAAGAAATGAAGGACAGGTGAAAAAGAATGGGTGTTCTCCTACTACATCATCAGCCCTTGGTTAAGAGGGCAGATTAAGGTCATTGCTAATTTTCACATGAAAAAATTGAGTTGCAAAGAAGGGACAAAATGGCTATCTATATAACTATTAAGACAAAACACCCCCCACTCCACCCCGACTTTCTCCCTATATAAATGTGCATGTTTTTCCTAGAGATCAGCGGTTCCCAGACTTTAGCACCATCACATTGCTGGGCCCCAGACCTAGGGTTTCTGATTCATGTTGGACTGGGGTGAGACCTGAGAATCTGCATTTCTAACGAGTTTCAGGCAATGCTGCAGCTGCCAGATAGATGGTGGGGGGCCACAGTTAGGGAACATGCTTTAGAACATTGCACCATGACACCAGACATGGCATTTTGTCAGCTATGCCAAGCCCTTTGATCCCTTTACCTTGGAGCATTCTAGATGAGGGCATTAGAAAATTTGAAGTTCAGCTACATGACCTCTCAGGTCTCGTCCAGAATCGGATCCTATGAGGAAGACACACAGTCAGCAGTTACTGAGGGATTTGTATTCCAAAGGCAAAGAGCCAGCTGTGTATACCTCAGGAGGCATTTTCCTACAAAAGTCGAGTGGGAAAAAGGCCCCATTACATTTTCCGTTTACATTTGCCCAAGAGAGAGACCTCCTTTCACGGAAGCCTATCCTGAGTTGAGCCCAAAGGGCAGTTGGAGGCTGAGAATCAGGACCTCCTCCATTGCTTGTTTGTTTGTTTTCTAAAGTCTGAGTCAGGAATCAAGGGCCGCCCACACTGATGTGTGGGAACAAATGCCAGCAGTGAGCCTTCAAGGCCGGAGCAGGGAGCCACCCTATCCCCAAGATCCTGGTTAACCGATGGCAGACCCAGGTTACAATCCACACCTTCTAATTTAGAGTCTGTGATGTGAGTGTTGTTGCTGTTGTTGTTGTTGTTACTGTTTTAATTAAATTGCAGACTTTCTTGGCACACCGGTCCTAGCCGTTGGAGGACTTCTAATCTCATGCATTAGTCAAACCAAAGTTGCTCCCTGCCAACCAGGAAATGGTTCGACCTGATCTTGCTGCTCAGCAAGGAATTAGTATCTGGTGTGAGATAGAAGCCGGGCTCTTTGCACATTGGATTTTTCATTCCAGAAACACAAGCTAGGAGTGGCTTTATGATAGTGCCAGGTATAAGCCCTGTCTGGTCAAGTTCGACTGGGCTATTCTCTCTTTTTTTTTTTTTTTCTTTCTTGCTGGCAGGTGAGGACATTCAACTTTTCCCAACACATCTGAGGCATGCTCTGACAGCATCTTGAGATTTACTGCTTAATTACAACTGTACCCATGTCTGCCTGGGCCTGTGGAAATACTGGAGCTCTTTTCTTTTCATCCGACATAGGCAGTCCTAGTTCTGGATTCAGAGAAGACTTTTCTTTTTTCATGGTTGGTGAATAATTTCTAAAGTGGTACCAAGCCAAGTCAACCGAAAAGGGACGCAGGAAGAAAGCAAAGAGAAAAGAGAGGGAAACTTGTTATCCCAGCAAGTAGAGGCTGGAGAAAACCTGAACTTAGAAGTTGATGCCACGTTCTCTAGCTTAGGTCATGAACATATTTTCAATGGATAATAAAGAGACCATTTGAGCTATTCTAAGAGAGAGAGAGAGAGAGAGAGAGACAGAGAGAGACAGACAGAGAGAGAGAGAGAGAGAGAGAGAGAGAGAGAGAGATCCGTAATGCTTCCTGAAGAACACAAGCCAAAACCTATAAACTCAGATCAAAAAAGCCTTTGAGCTGCGTTAACTTGAACATGGAGGTTCTAATCCCAGTAACTGCAGGCAGAATCCTGACGTCTAAGGGCCCATGAGTGATACTAACGAAGGGAATATCTCAGACGGGAAGGACAGAACTGGCTCCAGAGCCCAGCATGTCCCTGCTGGAGGAGAAAGGGAGCACCTCGGCCTTGGTTTTGCTCAGAAAGCTAAGAAATAGTTATGTTGGGATTCTCAATAGCTCCAGTTTCGTTTTTCCTGAAAATCTCAAGCGGTGTTAGGAAGTCACCTCTGAGCCACTGTCAGAGGAGAAGGCCTTGAGTCCCTTCCGAACCAGAGAAAAGCTGAGGGTGCTGGAAACTTGGGAGGAGGCTTTGAAAGAGTCACCGGAATAATCAGCATCATTCTGGACTCTTAAGCCCCTTTCATCTGAAGGTCTCAAAGACCAGCATAACCAGTAATTATTTCTGCAGCACTGGGTGGAGGTAAATAGATGCTAGGATTTGATTAGCCTGTCACTCGTGCTTCTACATCTGTAGACTTCAGGTTGCATTCCATTATTTACTTTCGAGAAAAATAAATAAATATTTCTCCCCGAGTTTGTGGGATGAGCTTGCCTATGAAGGACATAGTTCTGACCAAAGTGTGGGCTGTATGAAGTTCTGTATAAAGCACCGCCCATCAGGGAGTTTACATTCGGTTGAAGAGATGAGATGCATGCATATAATTAACAATAACATAAAAATCCTCTCAAGACAAGGTATGGTTAATGTAGAATAAAAAGTTTCGAGTGGGATAATCACCATGGATGCTGGGAGCCAAGGAGAGCTTCATGGAGGAGGAGGGATTTGGACTGGACCTTGGATATTCAGTGTATGAGTATGTGCGTGTGTGAGTGCACGTGTGTGTTCCAGCAGGGGGTAATAGCACGTGCAAAGGTACTGAGGTAGTAATATACCTGGCTTGTGTAGAGGTCATACAGCCTGATATTGCTGGAGTCAGGAGAACAGTCAAAGATAAGATGGGAAAGCTAAGTAGGCCGAGACCAAACAGCGAAGAGCCTTAATACCAAATTCCCAAGATTTTCATTCTCACTATATTCCAGAATAAATTAAATAAGATTAGAAACTGGCCCATGTGAACCATGAAAAACGTGCTTAACTTGAAAATAATAGAAGAAACGAAATTGGTTGCAGAAAAAAATAAACTGGGATAGTTTAGCAGAGATGGTTTAGCTATAATGGTGGTTCTCAAAGTGTGATCTGCGCTCTCCTGTCCTCTCTTTTTCCCTAAATTATTCTTTTAACTCTAGAAATTATTTAAACCCAGTCTTACCTATTTCAGTATGCATCTCTTAACAATAGGTTTCTGTGACCACAATGTCAGTATCACACCTAACAGAACAGTAAGTACGTCCTTGGTTTCTCCCAACACCCAGACTAAAATCAAACTTATTTGATCACCGAAATAGAGTCTATTTCATTCTATTGTAGCTGGCTATTGTCTACATTATGATACCCACCTACACCACAATAAAATGTAGAGGTCTACTGACTGAGAGAAGGAAAAACAAATTTTGTTTGTAAAATATCACAAGAAAAAAATATCCCTTTTAGATAGAGATGAGTTTGTGTTTAAGGAAAGTTCTCTATTATCTACGGATTAGATACCATTACCTGCGAAGTGAGTTTCCATTTTGGATGCTGTGACATCATGCTACTTGTCAGAAAAGGCAATTAACCAGGATGAATCTTAGTTGGTCTAAGTATAGACGCCTGCCATACATCTCTCTGCCCCGCTGTCTGTACAGTCAGCGCGAAGTGTCATCAGAATGTGCGACGCTTCTGACACTGCTCTAGAAATACCCGTGCTGAACGAGTATTAAAAAGACACTAAATCTTCTCAGTACCTTCAAAATAGTCTTGGTTCCCCTAATTCCTAGAGTCAAAAACAATAAAAGTTGTACACACTAATATGGTGCTTTTAAGCACTTTACCATACTCACTCTTTTAACTAAAAAAAAATTTTTTTAAATGCTTAAATGATACCAAAACAGCAGGAGAAAAAGTGAAACAAATGAAAACAGAAGAAGACATTTGACCAATATTGAGGTAATGGGAAATGGAATTTTAAAGTTTAATTCCCTCAAGAAGTCATTTTTTCTAAATATATGTTATCTGTTCTTTTAAATATGGCCTGTCATTTGTGAAACGACAGAAACCTTGAATTTGTAAAGTAATGAATTTCACTGACACATCCTCAAGACACACCGTGTGCATCCTTTATACCCTTGCAACTATAATTTGAGTTGTATAATGCAAAAAATACAAAGAGTAAATTGGGTGAAAATTGAATTGTACCACCCCTTAAAATTTGATACGCACTACAGATTTTAGCTATTTTACTTCCTTTCTTAACCTTTTTTGCGGAAGAAGAGGCCTAGCCCTCATCACCCCTTCTTCTACCTGCTTAAACCATTTCACAAATGTGTCATTTTATGGGATTTTACTTGGATTTGTAAGTTTGGAAAGCCTGTAAACAAGTTGATAAAATAGAACATAGAGTAGATCGTATTGGAGACAAGCACAATTCCAAAAATAGTTGTCTGCCATTCTGTTTCTGTTCTCCCAGCAGTGATGCTCACTGCCTTTAATTATAGTTTGAGACACTGTGTTGAAATATTTAATCTCTGAGTAATGACTAGATTTGAGTTTCCTAATTGGCATCTGTGTGCTGAGCATCTGTGCCAAAGCCTGAATCTAGAATGAGCACACAACCCAAGGCACGGGCTATATGTAAGCATTTCTGATACCTGCCACCTTCGCTCCAGTGCAATAATGTTATAACGAAAAAAGGAAGGCTAGCTATCATGTGTTTTATGATCCTACGAATATTTTAATCACTAACCAACAGCCTGTTAAGGTTTACAAGCCAACCCCAAAGTTCACGTGTGATCCACACGGAGTGAAGTGTAATTGTAGCTTTAAAGGAGCCCTTGGCCTCGGGAACAGGTCTTGCTCCTTGTCTAATGGTGTTTCAGGTTCCTGGGAGTGGTTCCCAGAAGATGATGCTCCACCCACAAGTGGGTGACTTATTTAAAACCCGGTGAAACCAGCTTGAAAGGACCAAAAGAATAGCGTAGGTAGAGAAGTCACCGGCTTGAACTCTGTCCATCAAAAATTTGGGGGTGGTTTTCCGAGGAGGAGAACCCACAGGAGGGGTCACCTGGGCATCTTCCTCCTCTGCTTGTTAGCTTCCTATTGTCTGAAACAAAACGAAACTCAGCCTCTGCAGCACACCTCTGCGGGGAGTGCGTGACACATGCTGTGGGTGTGGGCTCTGCAAGCTCACATTCCCTGAATAATGAATGTTTCCTTTGGCAGCGTTGGTCCGGCCTAAAGTTACCCACGGGGAAGGTGGAGGAAGAGGTGGAATTACAGCTGTTCTACCCATTGAGAACGATCCTAAGATGAAAGGCCAACGTGTAGACTAATGACAGGCTCGTAGGCCAGTGGACAGCATCGCTCTTCCAGCCGTGGCGAGGGAGAAGAAAGTCTGATGGTGCCATCTAGCAAATTTGGGAAAATAAATCCCTTGGACGCCTGGCAGCGGTGTCCTAAGCCTTTCAGGTATAACCAGCTGCCTGAGAAGTTTGAGAACTGCATATTCCCCCGGAGGTCATGCCATCCATGTTCCTCTGAAAATGAAAACTTCTCCTTCCAAACGGGAGTAACGCCGAGTGGGCCTGAGCTTGGAGCCTCGCCACAGCAAGGTGGTAGAGCGGGTGACTGAAGGAGGCCACCCCCAAACCGGACCATCGTCATCCGGTTTTCTTCGAGGCTCAGAGCAAGGCCGGCTCCCACAGTAGTGAGCCTCCCCGTCCCCAGATGAGGGCGGAGGCCAGCCGACCCCATCAGCTCGTGCTGTCATCAGATCTGAGCTTCACGTCGTCACACGCCACCCTTCCCACAACCCAGACTCCCAGCCCTGCCTCTCTCCAAATTCGCATGAAGCGGGTCAGCCGCGTCCCAGACACAGGGCTCAGTGCTTTCGTGGCCTTGTCTCTGCGACTTCGTCAGATGAGACTTCTTCCTCGCGTTACAGAAGAGGAAACTAAAGCTTAAGTAACACAGGACCCGCAAGAGGCAGTGCCAAGGGAGGAACCCAGGTTCCTGTGACTTCAAAGGTCACATTCGTTCCACTTCCTCATTTTCCAACAACGACACAAAAAGGGTGCATTTTGTAAACAAACAAATGCTGTTGTCTATCTCCACATGGGGATTCGCGGGTTCTCAGCTCCTCTGGGATGGGGATCATTGGGCCTGATAGGTTCGATGCCAAGGTGACGTGTTGGTGACGTGAGGACATACAATCCCTTGCCTCTTAATATTTATTAACTTCATTCCTGGCCAAAAATGATGAGTTGACAATGTCCTTTGGACCCTTTGTCACAGCAAGGTACAGTCCCGTCTGGAGTAGATAGAGCCTGGCACTGCCACTTAGAAAGAAGTTTGCTTCCCTTGTATGTCCTCCCTCCATTTCTGGACGCAACTAATCTGCAGTTTATTTAGCCAGATCCTCTTCTCCGTAACAGACTGAAGGGGGAGGGGGTAAACATGTCCCAGAGAAGGCCTTGGACATTGGGCAGCTTTATTAATTCTGTGGTAACAGCTCAGGGTACATCCCCACACGGAGCCTCTAGCAGTGGGCAGCACGCTCCAGAAGGTCAGAGCCCGGCACCGCCTCCCCAGGACCAGGTGGGCCCAGGAACGTGAGGCCACATGTTCGCGGGCCCACCTGTTCCCCCACTGCATTTTTTTTAATCTCTAAGGTCCGGGTTTAGATGTTTATGATACCAGCAGGTGGGCCCACAGGTGTCAAAGCCTCTCTGCTTCTGCTTTGATATTCTCTGATCTGCACCACTGGCCCAAGTTCTGCTCTAGGGGTTGGAGGGACAGTCGGGGAAGAAAGATGAGCTGCTTCTCCTCAGTGAGACAGAACGAAAACTCCCTGAGGTTCCCTCCTGGATCCACGGCCTAAGGACCACGATGGTCTTGGCTTAAGTGACGTCAAAGTGGTTTAAGTAAAAACTGTAATATTTGGTTTAAGTTGTAATGTATTCACTCAGTCAGCAAACAAATGTGAAGAACCTACTAAGAGTCAGGCATTATTGTCAGGGGTTGAACTGTGAGAAAACACATTCTTCTCACGGAGTTTACAGTCAAGTGGGAGAGAAATATTAAGCAAATGTCGTCGTGTCCCAGATAATGATGGCTCGGTCAACGGTGGACCGAATACACGACATTGGTCCCCTAGGGTTATAATGGAGCTAGCGATGGCACGGCCATTGTGACATCAGAGCACAGCACGTTACAACCGTCCACCGCCCTCAGCACAGCAGCGTGCAGTGAAGCCTGTGGCCCAGGAGCAGGAGCTGCGCCACGGCCTGGGCGTGCAGGAGGCCGGAGCATCCAGGTTGGTGCAAGGCACTGGATGGCGTTTGCACAACGACGAGGTTGCCTAACGATGCGCTTTGCAGAACGTAAGGGGAGCGTGACTGCGTAATACCCACGAGTGTGGAATTGCAGCTCGGTGGGATTGTGTCATTGACATAGTTTCAAAACCCATAGGAACATGACCTCTGATTTTTTAAAAAAGACACATTCTATGTGAAAAGCACGAAAACACGACTGGGAAAGAAACAAAGGAATTCCTGACAGCAGTTCCGCTGACAGAGGACAGTCACGACGGGGTGGGGACGGAATGTCAAGTGGACTTAACCATATCTGTTCTGTGTTCGATTGATTTCAAAAGGAAAGGAAAATACCTGAAGCAAACATGGCAGGAAGCTAACACTTGTGAACGTTGCTGACTCTGAGCTGCGATTACCCAGGTGCTCGACACGTTGTTCCCTCTGTCTCTCTCGATTTCATTTTTTACGAGAGGTGCATTTGCATTTATCTCACATGGGAACTATGACCAAATGCTGAAAAGGCAGCTTCTGCGGGGCGGGAGAGCATGTGTGAGTCTTGGGGTGCAGGTGCCTGGAGTTGGGGTCCTAAGGAAGAAGCTGAGGCTGCATGAGGAGTAGGAGGATGGTCCCACTAGTGAGTGACACCGCCTGGAAGTGCAGACGCGGCGGGGACTCGCATTAGGGCAGTCGGAGGGGTGGGTACGGAGAGCAACAGGTGGATTCAACAGGGATTGAGGACGCGGAACGGCGGGACTGGTGGCTGGGACGCAAGGGAAGAGAGGAGTGGGGACCAGCAAAATGTCTTCATTCTAAAACATTTATGAGATAGAAATAAAGTAAAAAGGAGCTAATTAGATTCTTCCAACCTGCTCTTAGAGAAGCGCACACTATCCAGTCGTTTCTTCTGTCTTTGAGTTCTATACTGCCTTCTTTGCCACCCCTGCTATGGATACGCCTTTACCCAAATAAAAATCTATAATTAAAAAAGACTGCATTCACATGGATTGTTCTTGAACTTCTCCAAGGAGAAGCACACTCGAAACACCCGTGTGCTCAGGAAGAGGCATTATTCCCAGAAGGAAAAGTTCCCAAGGACACAGGAGAGCCATTGTCCAACCTTTGCTCGGAGAGATTCTCAGTCTAGGCAAGGAGAAGTCCATGGCAAGGAGAAGTCCAGGTGCTTGAGGCCATTTGAGGCTTCGGAATTTAGCATTTAGGAGCTGAATTTAGCAAAGAAGGAACAGCAGAGACAACAGGGTTCAGTTCTCTGTATCCTCCCTTCCTTTCTGTGACCCTTCTTCATCCCCCAAGGCAGTGAAGGAAGCGTCTCTAGCGGGCTCTAAGCCCCCCAGGGTGGTTGCCCCAAAACAGCCCTCTTTCCGCTGCTCACCAGGCAGTGCCCATTCTTCCCCATAAAGCTCCATGGGGCCACCTGCCAACAGGCGCAACTCGCCATGGTCCTATTCCTCTGGCATTCCTTTCCGGGGCATCGATGGCTGCTTTAGGTTCCCTCTCGAATCCATCTAGAAAACACTCCTTAAGGGACCCCTGTGTGCTGAGCGTGGTGATGGCCGACCAAGCGAGTGACTGAGGGGCGGCCCAGATCTAATAGGGTACGCAGGTGACACACTGTGTCCTCTGAGCGCTCTACTGGCCGTCTACGTGTCCGTGGGACTGTGGGGGCCGAGGACGGGCGATGGGGGCTAAGGAGAGGAGAGAAGGGGGAAGGGAGAAGGTCAGACAATACAGAGCCACTTCACACCCACCAGGATGGTCCTAACAGCTGGCCATGACGTGGAGAGGTCGGATCCCCCCCAGGCACCGCTGGCGGGCATGTGAAAGGCGACAGCCCCCTGAGAGGCAGCTTGGCAGGTCCTCAGTCAGCCACGCAGCGGCCACACGACTCAGATCCCACTCCTCAACGCTTGGGATGCCTAAAAATTTGATGAGGATTTGCAAGAGTTGACAGGTGAAAACAAGATTTACAAACTCGTCCGGGGGAGAGCTTGCCCTTGAAGGGAAGGGGAGAGGTGAGCGGGAGGAAGAAAACAGCGCCCAGGGAACTTTCTCCTGGATTACAGCTGAGGGGAGACACCAACAGCGAGAGGGGGAGAGGCCGAGAGATAACGCAGGAGGCCGTGACTGTGCCCTGGCCCTCCCCCATTTATTGAAGACCCTCCCTTCTCTTCCCTGCTCTGTGTTCCAGAAGACTCCATCGGCCAGGCTCCCTGGCCCTCCAGCTTCCAGAATAATGGGCAGGAGGAGAGAGGCTAGGCCTGCCGCTCTCGAACACAGCGCCCCTCCCCTCACCTTAAGGCCCCCATCCTCTCAGGCAGCCCCTCCTTACGTACCTGTTCCCCCTGAGCCTGTAATAGTCACGGCTCCCGAGGGCCCCATCTCACCCTGCCCACAACCCTGGGGACAGTTTCGTCATCCAGCCTCCTTCGGTTAAGCCCTAGTGGTACTCAGCAGCCACCTCTCCTCTGCCAGGATGCTGGCTCGGGTGCCTGACAGGGCGAGCCCCCAAGGCAGGCAGGAGGGACTTTGCAGCTCAGGTTGGGGGAGACCCGGTTCTCTGGGCCTGAGGAAGGCAGGGGACGGTGGTCCCGTGTTGCTGTCTATGGGGTGACGGTATCAGTGGGATTCACACCTTACTCTCTCCATTTTCCTGGGGAACCGGGAGGCCGTGACTGTGCTGGGCACTAGAACTAGAGCTGATCCCTCCTTTTCATGACCATGCTTCCAGAAAGAACAGTCTTGTTCTTTTCTGGGGGGAAAAAACAAAAACACAAAGCCTTCTCTCTGCTCTTTTATTGAGGCTGCTGAGTGTCTCTGGGTTTGATGATCACAAAACTAATAAGGGGTTGGGGTGTTGACTCTGGAGCCAGACGGCCGCGTTTGCATCCCCGTAATCACTGTTTTGTGATGTTGGACAAGTTAGTTCCCTAGTCTCCGTGCCTCAGCTTCCTCTTCTGTGGAACGAGGGTGCTAATAACCGATTTGCTTCCTGGGTTTTAGGAGGATTAAAGGACGGAACACCCGGGAAACACAGAAACACTCAGCGCAGCCCATGATGTGCGCTCAGCGAACGTCAGCCGTTATTACTGCCAGGGGGGGCCGTGGGCTGGGTGCCCGGAGTAACTGGAAGGGCGGGTGCAAGGAAGGAGAGAGACCTGAGCAAAGACAGGTGAAAAGCCGCTGAGACAAAGCCCGGGGAGCCCAGCCAGGGTTGGGGACAAACATTTCATTCATGCAAAGCCTGTCTTTGAGTGTTTACATTCAGGAATTGTACCAGGGGCTAAAAACACAGCTGGGCACAAATCAGTTTCAATCCCTGTGGACAGGGATGTGACAAGCACGTGTGGGTTCAGGCTTTTGGTGAAGATTTACCCAGGGGCTGGGCTGCCCCGGGAATGGGGGGTCTGGGGAGCCCCAGGTAAGGACGAGATGCTGCTCCACGTCAAGTGCTTCGCATTGCAAGAAGCTAGCTCGGTCCAAAGAGGGTGGGGCAGGGCAGGCAGGTCGTGCTGGAGGGCAGAAGTGCAACTGTGGGTTCTTAGATTCGAGAGCAGGAAACAGGGTGTAGCAGATAGAGCCTTCAGGGACCGGATGGACAGGAAGAGGCGCTGCTCTGCGCTCTCCCGGGGTTTCTGGTTCCTGCAGCCCTGCCTCTCCTGGCTGCTCTGTTTATCTCCCTCTTGACCAAGGTCTTCTGCTTAATGTTCTCTCTAAAGGCTACTACTCTCCCCCACAAAACGATCGCAGCCAATTCACAGGGCAGCTGGCCTCGGGGCCAGACCCCCAACCCTGGTCCATCAGCAGTGGGCAGGGCACGCCCGCACCTCAGCCCACTCCTTCAGAGTTAGTGCTCCTGCGAAATCATTCCATGCTCACGTTGCAACAGCAAAGTGAAAACAGACATCTGGGTTGGTTTTGTCGAGGTTTGTCGTGCTCAGTGAGAATTTCCTCTGGCCACCGCGGAACTGAATGAAACACGAAAATGGTGGCCCGTTCTTCCCCTTTCCACTTGGTCCTCAGGCCTGCCTGGAACATCACCCAACTTCTCCCCTTGCCACAGCCTTTTTCCCACCCTTGTTTCAGAATGATGCCATTCTTCTGAATTCTCTCTTGGTTCTTCTCCTGTCTCTGACCTGGATTTTTTTTTTCCCTTTTTTCTTTCCTACCCCTAATGTTTTAATGAAAATTTTAACATACAGAAAAGTTACAAGAATAGTGTAGTGGTAGCTATATACCTTACGCCTTTACCTTAGTTGCCTTTCCCGTCTATTTCTATCTCTTGCTTTGAACTCTCCAGAAAGCTTCTCAAAGATGAAAACACAAAGGCTGGACCACCTGAAGGCCACCTAGACACGGGCTCAGTGGACGAAGAGGTAGCCTGTGCTAGTGCCAGTCTCTGGGAGGGAAAGAAGCAATGAGCAGCGCCCGCCCACCCGGACAATGTTGATTGCTGGTCCAGCACTGAGGAATTTGCTCAGACGGATTCTTGGTAAGCATCAAATCTCAGGCAGCAAAGAAATTTGCTCAATAAATTCCTAGGGAGCCTCCTAGGCAGATAGATGGCCACGCACGCTCTCCTATTAGCAGAACCACCCAAAGGGGGCCAAACTCCAGATGTGGATTCAGGAAGGAAAAGTGACAGTCCTAGTGTGCTTCACTCAAGAGGCAGACAGAAGCAAAATGGTCTAGTATGTGACGTTTGTCCTAGTGTGTCCCTCCCCTTCCTGAATGTCCTTTCCCCAAGGCCTCCCTGGGGGTACACCCCCGAGGCCTGCTCTCTGCAGCAATTCCCAGAGTCCCCCCTTCCCCACTGAGTCCTACGATCTGAAGAACATGTGGCCCATCACACTGATCACCAGGTCCCAAGCACACAGACCTTCCCCTTCTCCAGAAATTTCTGTGACTCGGATTTAACCTATAAACTGGCAGCGGGGAGGGGGGAGGTTTTCCGTGCCCTTTAATTGCAGTATCTAATAAATTGTGCCTGTTTTAATTAATCCTTTAATAAATGAACAAATGGCTAAATAAATGAAGGACTCTTTCGGACACAGAGCAACCACGTGTCATTAAAACTTGATCTGGAGTTTGTGTAATATCAGAGAGTGAAACCAGAAAACAGTGACATCCCGTTGATCGCCCGAGCACCATCTTGGACGTGCTGCTGGGGAGGCCAGGAGGAAGCCTCCCCTTTTAGGACAGGCAAGGTCGTGAGTCAAGAGAGGAGAAAGTAGCAGAATGTGGTCACGTGCACCCCATCGAAAAGCTTCTAAGTCACGGATAAGACATCGTAAAGCTTTTGTACCACCTTCATGACAGTTAGATTGATGGGACTTGCCTTTGTATGGAATGATGACGTTCCCAACACAGAAGCTTCCTGGGTGGGACGATTGCTGAAAAGACTCATTGTTTTAGCCGCAGGAGGGTGTCGATTTTATTTGGTCCCCTGACAGCTTGCACTGCCCTGTGAGTATGACACTGTGGGTGGCCATGAGTCACCTGTAACACAGTGTCTTGACGGGTTGCCTCAAATTAAGCTTACAGCCACCACTTGCCAGTTTACATATACATGTGTGTCCTGGTGGGGGACAGTTTCAGTTTCAGACCCTGCGTCTTGTGGCCAGACCCTAAGTCAGGCTATATGTGACCTCGTGTTTTCAGTTCTGAAAATTCTCATCATAATGTCCTATGGCTGTAATTGTACTTATAATAGTTCTTTTATTAAAAATCTTCCCACTATAAAAATAAAATAATTATATTATTAAAATTTTGAAAATTAAGAAAAGCAATTCACCCATAAAACCACCATCTTTGTGCATAAGCGTATACAAGTATAATTTTGCCAGCATTTACCAAAATAAATACACAATTTTTTGAGCTCAGAATTGGTAAAATAATTGACTTAAAAATAAAATAAATAAGTATATAAACATTATTTTTAAAAAATGTTTCTAATAAACATTTTTAAAGAAAGCATTCTAATGAAAGAATAATATTTAGGTACTAAAATATATTAATTCTATTTCCATTTGTTTATATTTTCACTGGTACTAATAAATCTGCAATGAAGATCGTTGTACGTGTATTTTTTATGTTTTTAATTTTTCCTTAGACTCTAGAAGTTGAATTAACAGGCTCAGAACATGAATCTGCTGACTACTCTCAACATCCGTGGCAAACTGCCGTCCAGAAATGTTGTGCCAACAAACACAGCCATCAACAATGTCTGATGGTGTCTGTTTTCCCCTCATCACTGTCAACAGGCCAATGCGTTGAGATGAAGTTTCAAAATGATTCTCATGACAAAGTCATTAAACAATGGCTCCCAATTTTAGTTGATCAAGCACAGGTGAAAAATGGATAATAAACAGATGCTGCACTGAAGAGGTTGTGTGTGTGTGTGTGTGTGTGCGTGTGTGTGTTACACCAGGTGAGTAAGGGGCAGGGGATAAATAGTTCTCCAAACCACAATTTCCAGTGATTCACCTGAAACAAAGCCATGGCAGGCAAATCCATGGGCATGAAGAAACCAACGAGGGTAGCTTTCTCGGAAGAAAAGTCTTTAGCGGATTAGAGTCTGAGGCCAAACTCCCAGCAGCCGGAGGAGCACCGCTGCCTCATAGGGAGGCTCCACTTTCTATGTAAATACCTGGGAGAGCACTGCTGCCTTCCATTGTTGCTCCAGCTCTACTCACAGGTGCAGTAGATGGGAACGACTCTATTGTTTTCTAGTGAAACAGTAAGCGATGGCTGGACACAAACCAAACAGCCATTCCTTGGCTAAGGGCGGGGGAAAATAACATTCACAGGGCACCTCCAAGAGCCAGGCCCTTCACATCAGTTCAGTCCATTTAACAAGCTTTCAGCCTCTCTCGGCGGCTCTGAAGACCACCTTCCAGGGGCGCAGTGATTAAGCTGAGGATCCTACAGCTGGGACTGCCCTGGCTCAGCCACTTCACTCCTCTGCAGGCTATGGAACGGCAGCACCTCTACACCCCAAGGAAATAAAAATGGTAGAAAAGTGTTTGCTAAGTGCCTCTACTAGGTTAACTGCAAGTGATTTATATTCACTCCCTTTGCTAGAGGAATTTGGCCTTTAGATACTAATCCCTCTGAATATTACTTCAGCTTTTAAAAACGATAGTTAACATACAGTATTAGTTTCAGGTGTACAGCATGGGTATTCAGCATTAAAACAAAGTTATAATAACATCGACTATACCCCCTGTGCTGTAGATTACATTCCTGTGACTTGTTTATTTTTTAGCTGGAAGTTTGTACCTCTGATTCTCCTTCCCCTTTTTGCCCACTCCCAACCCCTCCTGACAACTATCAGTTTGTCCTGTTTCTGTCTTTGTTCATTTTGCTTTTTAGAATCCACCTATAAGAGAGATCACATGGTAGTTGTCCTTCTGTCTTCTTTCCCTTAGCATCGTATCCTCCAGGTCTGCCTGATGCAGGACTGGGTGAATCCTCCAACCCCAGTGGGGAGTCCTACACCAAGAGAAGGCTCTTGACTACACGCAAGAAAGAATTCAAGTGCAAGCCAGAGTTAAAGACAAAAGAAACGTTTATTAGAGAAGAAATAACGCTCCACAGACAGAGCCGTGGTCTCCTCTCAGAGACAGAGGATGAGACCCCAAGTGTTGAAGGTATTTGGTTTATATGTGTTTTCCTTTCAAAGTATGGATATGCTGAGTTAAAGGTCTGTTAGTAATCTCAGTTTTCGTTCTGTAGATTCTCAGATGTCTGGCCGTAGGAGGGAATGGCCGGGTTTCTTTTGTGTAAGGTGCAACTTAAAAACTTCATTTTCCTGTGTTCCTTTCATGGTATGGGTATGTAGTGTTAAAAGTGGGTACGTAGTGGGTAAAGTTATTAGTCATCGCTGCAGGGATTGTCTTTGTTCTGTAGTTCCTTGTGGTCTGGCTGGAGGGCTGATCAGCACTTACAGGTTCTGACCATGAGTTGTTCTCATGCCTCTTCCCTGTATCATATTCATGTTGTCGCAAAGGACAAGATTTCATCCTTTTTTGTAGCGGAGTAATATTCCTGTGTGTGTGTGTGTGTGACATCTTTTTTATCCATTCCTCACTGGACACTTTGGTTGTTTCCATATCTTGGCTATTGTAAATAACGCTGCAATGAACGCGGGGGTGCAGCTCTTAATATGAAGCATTTGGATTCACATTCTGGATTTGAGCAACCTGTTGGAGGTTCTTATTTATAGGTTACATTTAAATGACGCTCCAGAAAATTTGACCAATTCTTGGGAGGTAAACATATTATCAAATGTGGCCATTTTAAAGATTTTCAAGCTAAGTTTCTGGTAACTGTGACTAATCTTAATGAAAAGTTTGCAAATCATGTGGGCAGCAGACCTCGGCCTTTTGAGCAGAGGCAGGGTGTAGACTCCTGGGTTTTCCACGACCTCGCCTGCCCTTCCTCAGCCTCCCTGTCATCTCAACGGGGCAAAATATGCTAACATGTGATTGCTTGAGAAAACATACCTAACACACTCAGCACAGTGCCTCACTAACCGTATCTGCATATTAAATATCACTATCTGTATTATTACATCATAACCACTGCGATGATTGTTATGCGTCTGCCAGAGGAAAGGACAGAATAAGCAGAGGTGTCTCCAAGTCCCTTGGAATTTGATATAATCAAATCATTAAACTACCTTTGCTGAAGAGCTAAATTCCTCTTGGATTAATTAAGGAGGTAAAACTGACTACATCTCTAAGTGTAAAAAAAAAATAAGCATTTTTGAGGTCTCGTGAGTTGCTCTGCCTTCAGTCCTCTGTAGCAAGTGCCTAGCACAGCACCGAACAGATTGTGGGCACTCAACAGATGTTTATTCAACTGCCCTGTTTGTTCACACCTAATGAACAGCGAGCAGATCCTGCAAAGGCCTTTTTCCTAGAATTTTACTACCTGTTTATTCATACTTAAGAAATGAGAAAATCTTTGTATCAGAATGTTGGAGTTTGGAGGAAGGGCCTGGGGAGTGTCTCAAAGGCTGCCTCATGTCACCAGGTGCCACTCACACTGTGAATTCTTTATAGCACAAGGCATGGCTCGGGGCCTTGTGGTCTCAGAAATCAACTTCTTGGCACTGCTTCCTCACGGCAAACCTCCACCAACCCAGCTCACCGGGACAGCCATTTACTCTTGTGCAGAGGGAACGTGACGATCTCCTGGATACGGGGGAGGGTAGCTTGGGTTTACAGACAGCCCCACTGCAGTCCCCAGGTTCCTTGGTGAGCAGGGAATAACGAGAGGAAGAGATGCCACTAATCATTTGATGGGTGTTCAAAACTAACAAAGCATTCAGAGTGACAGCCCTGGTCCAACGGGCACACTTGTTCCGAACAACTTCGCCATGGGAAAAATATCTTTCTTTTACTGATGAGGATTCTGAGAAACGGATCATAGCTCATTAACTCTTAAGAGGTACAGTTTTTTCACTTGTGCGTATTCTGCACAAATGAATCTTACAATTGACTGGAAAACTTTATAAAATATGGTCACTTTTAGTTTATCCATCGATCAAATATTTGCTGTGTCTGGCATGGGCGAGGTCCTATACAAGTAGTATAGGATATAAAATATCAAATTGTATAAAAATATCGAAGTTCTTGTTCTCACTGTTTACAGTGCAGTCGGGAAGACCACAAATCAGCAAAGAAATCAATAAAATGTCAACCTGTAAGTTACTGTGAGGGAAGTAAGCATGGAAATGTGACACTATAATGTAGGAGGGAGGGGCAGGGAACTCAGGGCCTCAGAGGGCTCTCTAAGGGGTGACATTGGGGCTGAGAACTCAGAGCAGGCCAACGGCCTTCCCTACGGGCAATGGCAGTGCCACAAGACAGATGACGTCAGCCCTAGGGCCCCTGGTTGTGAGCAGCCCCTACCAGGTGTCCTTGGAGGGCACCCTGAGCAACATGGGCCTGACCTGTGTCCCGTGGTCACAGCAATGCTGAGTACAGTAGATACTCGGTGCCCACCACTCACAGCTCCATGTGATATGCTGACCACAGCGCCTGGGTCCTGCTTTGGTCCTGCGGGAGAGGGAGCATTGCCCACCACTGACGTGGAGCCCGAGACATATCCATGCCAGGTGCCCAGGCAGCACTGGTTCATCCTAGAATACAGCCAGTCAGGGTTGGGGACAAAGGCTGAACAGGCTCCTGGTGCAGACCCCAATTTCTGTCTTCCTAACAGGTTACTTCTCTCATATTTAGTGTACAGACTCTTTTGGGTTGTGACAAAGGCAGCTGCAGGGTGTATTTTCAAATTTGAGCTAAATCATTATTTTTAAATACTTGACCTTTAAAAAGTTTAATTGGATTCATAATCTACTCACAAGAAATTTCAAGATTAGATGTCAATGAAAGAAAAGGAAGAATTTTCAACATATACCTTCAACTGTTCAACTTTTGTGAATGATTAAAAACAATTATTTTTAATTTTTTACCACCTACACGTGTGAACAAAGTTGTTCAAAGATGAGATCATCAAGGATTTGAAGCGCTCTTCATTAAAAAGTCTTAATCAGGAATGGCATATGGTCATAAAACCTGGTATCAAGAATTACGTTCGTGGATGTAAGCTCAACGTTTCTAACCAAAACCTTTGAAAACATTTTATTTGTAAGTTTTACACATCTGATATGAATACCTTCCTTAAAACATAGTATTTTCTCCTACAGTGATTATATAATCTAAAAATATGTATTTTTCAATCAAGTTCTATAGATTAGCTTCAAATCCCCTCCACTTTTCTTCTGTGTACTACACAAATCCAATCGTTTTCTAAGAGTAAAAAGATGTGGAAAAATGAGAAATGTTGCCTTAGAAGATGAATGAGCCAGCCAGCCCAGTGAAAAGCCGGGGGGGAAAGCATTCAAGTGCCATGAGGGAGGGCAGGAGTGAGGCCAGGTCCTGGGAGTGCCAGTTTTAACCAAGAGCAGCGGGAGGCCACTGATTGGATTTAAGCAAGGGTGTGACTTAATCTGATTTGCATTCTATAAATCTGATTTCTGCGTGCTGCAGTAGAGAATGGGATGTAGAGGTGCAGGAGTGAAGAGAGAGGTCATACAGGAACTGACTGGGGGAGGCAGGTGAGAGGTGAGGAGAGGAGGTCATCCTGAGGTCCTTTTCGGAGATAGGTCCAACAGGGGTATGGGGGTGAAAGAAAGGGAGGCTTGAGGAAGACGCCAGCACTTTTTGGCTTTAGCAGTTGAACAAATCATAACACCAGGACAGTTTTGGAGAAAAGACTGGGAACCAATGCCTCAGGATGTTTTGTTTGTTTTTTTAAACAAATAAGTATAACAAAGAGAGAGAATCTACAGGTAAGAGACAATAGGTATTTCAAACATTGATTTGGTTCCTATAATACTCAAATATCTACAGTTGAAATGATAGAAAAAGTCTGGGATTTGCTTCAAAATAACTCAAGAGGGGGAGGCAAAACGAGAGAGTAAAAATATAGATAACACACAAGATTGGTCACAAGATCATCATTTTGAAGCTAGGTGATGGGTACATGGGGGTTCATTATATTATTCTCTCTGGTTTTGTCATATTTTTGACAATTTCCATGAAACTGGATGACATCACCTAGTAAGGAGGGACACCAAATCGGGGGTAGAGTGTGGATGGCAGTGTAAGACCAGAGGAGAGAGACAGGTAAGGCCACTAGTGTCCTAGGTTGTACATCCTTTGGAGAGGAGATGGGTAATAAACAAGTAAACAAATCTAGATTTAAATGAGACATGATAGTGGGCATGAGGAGAGCACTAGATGTCCAAAAACAGGAGCCATGAGGCAGTAAACAGCACTTGACTGACTCCAAGCTAATATTACATAATAATGGCGCTTTCAAAATCTTTTTTTTTTGCTTTTATTTATAAACGAATATAAATTGTGTCCATAAGCATTCTATTGTAGAGAAAATGTTTTAACTTAAAAGCTTTTGTTCCCATCTTCTCCAATTTTTTTAATTCCGAATGTCGAGGCATTAGCCCAAGAGTTCTAGAAGCAGAGCCAATTCATAACTGACCCCGCAGCTCTCCTCTACCCATCATCTGGACTCTAAAGTCCTCAGTCCCCCTTAGCTAGTTCTTACCACTCATAGGGCTCCAAAGGATCTCCCCTTCCTCCCCCATCTCCAAGCACTGCTTCCCTGGGCAAGGCCATGCTTCCAGGGATAAGCCCCATGCACGCAGCATTGCTTGTGTTCACTGCTTAATTTCCAGCATCCAGAACTATGCCTAGCACATAGCTGGCACTCAATAAATATTCACTCAGTGAGAGAACTTCCTGAAGCCAGTAGATGGGTAACCCAGGTGCTTATGCACTGGATCCTACTAGAAAACTCGAGGCCTATCTCCACACAGATGAGTATTACTTCCATTTTATAGACGGACAGCTGAATTCGTTCAGATAATCAAGGATCAGAACTATTTCACCTCAAATAGTCTTCCCTTTCCTTAGAAATGCTTTAAAGCCCCCCCCCCAAAAAAATGGGAGCGATGGAAAAACCTAGCATAGGGAACATTACCTGTCATCTAACATTTCCCAAAGACATGATGCACGCAGTTGATGCAGAACAGCCTTCTGGGATAAACCCAACAATAAATATTTGGGTTTCCTGAAAGCAAAAACAAAACAAAAACTCTTTGTGGCCCAAACCATGGCACCTCCTCGCTGGCAGCCAGCTCAGTCTTGGGGGGGGCTGTTTGTTTTTGTGGCATCTGTGCTGCTAGGACAGGCTGGCAGGCTGCATGCGCTCTTCGCAGCAGCCGCGGCCACTTAACATTCATTAAATAATCATGTAGCAGGAGGCCTGGGTTTTTGTTCTGTTTCTCCTGGGTCTGTTCCTCGCTTTCAGTGACCTTGGACCCATCTACCCCCCCCCCCATGTCTGATTTCCATTTATCCGCTCAGGATCCTGTTTCTGACTAAGATGCTCTCTAAGATGCTCAGATCGCAAACAGCAGCGCCCTTCCTCCACGCGACGTCGTCTCCCCCTCCATCCTGCGGGGTGGGATGGCCGCTCGGCCCCGCTCCTGGAAGCCGCCCACGCAGCTGCCCGCCGCACCGGCGGTGGCGGGTACTCCAGGCCCAGGGACTGCTGACGAGGGTGACCCGAGCGCAGCCCGTGCGACGCTGCGGACCGGGGAGAGGGGAACGGCCGCTCCGCACGCCGCGCCTCCGGCCCCTGCCGCATCCGCCGCCCTGCCGAGCCCGGGCCCGCGAGAGGCCCGCCAGCCGCGGGGGCTCCGGGCCGGCGGCTGTGCGCGCCCCGCATTGTTTTCGGGGCTCGCGGGGCACAGCCATCTTGCTCCAGACACCGGCCCGGGAGGAGGGCGGAGCGGGCGCCCTCGGCCTCGGGGAGACGGCCCCCGCGGGGGGCCGGGGTCCGGGCGGAGGAGGCTTCCGGGGCGGGCCCCCCCCGGGCCCGCCCCGAGGGCGGACGCGGGGCTCCGGCCTGCGCCTCCGGCTTCCCGCCGGGGGCCGTTCTGCACCCCGGAGCCCGCCCCGCCCCCCCCGCACGCAGCCCAGGGCACCTCGGGGGCGCGCGTCAGGCCCGCGCGGGAGCCCCGTGCCCCCCCATCAGCCCCCCTCCATGTCCCCCCCACTCCTCCCCCCCGGGGCCCCCCTCTCCGCCCCCTTGCCGGGGCCCGGCTCCCCCCACGGGGCCCGGCCGCGGCCCGAGGCGCCCGCAGGCCGGGCGTTCCCCCGCCCCCGCTCCCCCCCCCCGGCGCCCCAAACCCGGAGCGGGCCGCCGCGCGCACGGAGCCGGGCGTGCGTGTGTGTGCGTGTGTGAGTGAGTGTGTGAGTGTGCGGAGAGGGGAGGGGGGAGTGAGGCCCCCGGGCCGGAGGAGGCCCCGGCCGGCCCCTCCGCGCGGCTTTTGTGTTTGTACACACGGCGCGGGGGGCGGGGCGAGCGCGCGCCGGCGCGGGGGCGGGGCCGCGGCGCGGGGGCGGGGCCGCGCCTTCCCTCCATTGTGTGTGATTGGCTGGCGCGCGGCGCGGGGCGGGGCGGCGCGCGCCGGGGGCCAGCCTCGGCGTCAGCCATCTTTCAATTGTGTTCGCAGCCGCCGCCGTCGCCGCCGCCGCCGCCTCCCGCCCGCCGAGCTCCAGCCGAAGGAGAAGCAGGGGGGTAAGTTCGCCTGCGCGGCCGCTGCCCCGGACCGAGACCCGCTGGCCGCCGGCGCGGGCCGGGCCCCGGCGGGCAGGGGCGCGGCGGGCAGGGGGCCCGCGCCACCCCCCCGCGGGGCGCACAAACTTTTTGGCCCAGACGCGGAGGCGAGGAGCGCGCTTCCGTCTCCCCGCCGCCGGGCGCCCGGCCTCCGCCTCGGCCGACAGCAGCCCCGGCCGCGCCGCCTTCGCCGGTGGAATCGCGCCCGCCGCCCCCGGCGGGACCCCAGACCTCCCCAGCGCCCGCGCCGGCCGCGCCGCCGCCGCCCCCGCGCCCCGCTTTCGGGCGGGAAGAGCGTGGAAGCCGGCGCCGCTCCCCACCCGCGGGCCCGCTGCTTTGCCGCCTCCCCGCAGTTGTTGCTGAGCTTCACCATCTTGTCTCTCCTCTTCTTCCCTGGTCACCGACCATGTTATTTTTTCCCTCCCCCCCTCCCCGTTTCTCTCTTCCCCATTTCAGAAAAGGGAGGGAAAAATTCTTTTTCTTTTTTTTTTTTTTTACAGAGGGACATATTTTCTCTTTTCTCCTTTTTTGGAGAAGCGGAAACTTGATGCATCTGAAATGCAAAAAAAAAATTAAAAAAACTTTTGCATTTTTTTCTTGGAGGGCGGCACGTGGCCGGGGACCGGGGTGTTTTCCCGAGCGTCCCGGGGTTTTGTGTCTCCGGGGGGAGAGCGGGGACCTAGTTGCGATTGTTTCCATCCTGTTCGGGTCCCGGAGCCGAGCTGGGGCCCGCGCGGGGCGCCGGGAGCGAGGCGCGGAGGCTGGGGGGGCCGAGGGGCCCGGGGAGGCGAGACCGAAAGTTTGCGTGGTGCTCGGGGGGCCCCTCGGCCGGCGCGTCAGTGGGAGCCCTGGGTGCGGGGCACTTCTCCTGCCCCCTTCCCCGTGCGGAGCCTGCTCGCACCGCCGCGGAGGCGATGCTTTGTCGAATGCTCGCCGGTGCTGGCTGCTGTTCCCCTGCGCTTCCCAGACGCCTTTTTGTCAACACTTGACTGTGGAGATGCAAAAGGCAGGACTGTTTTCAGAGATTTACAGCAATCTGTCCCCTGCCCGACGCCGGGGAGGGGGCGGGGGGCGCGCTCAAACCCCTTTTTGCTGTAATTCGACTCGCCCTCTTTGTGGTTTTGTGGCTTCGTCCTTTCGACTCGTTTATGTTTACAGACATTTCTAATTTCTGCCTGAATTAAAGGAGGGGAGGCAGAGGCTGTTCGGGGCTTTTTGTTTTGCCGTTTGTCGCGCGGATGGAGCATTTGGAGAGGTGATGGGTGTTGAATGTTAACAATTCTCTAGTACTACAGTTTGTTTCAAGAAGTCGCCTTTGGGCGGTGAACGTAATCTGCACCCCTTCAAATTACGTAACGTCACAGTCATTTTTTGATTCGGATCGTAGGTCCGGATTTGGGGGGGTGGTGGCAGGAAAGCCCGTGTGTTTGGCAGCTGCATGTGGTGATTTTGGGGTTTTGTTTTGTTGATGCTGGTAGGTGAGTAAGGAGGTCCTATACCATGGCTCGTACAAAGCAGACTGCCCGCAAATCGACCGGTGGTAAAGCACCGAGGAAGCAACTGGCTACAAAAGCCGCTCGCAAGAGTGCGCCCTCTACTGGAGGGGTGAAGAAACCTCATCGTTACAGGTACTAAAAGTAAAAGGGAAATAATGGGCAGCAGCTCTCCTGAAGCAGCATCCGTGTAATCTAGCAAAAAAGGTGTAGAGTGAGCAAACTTTTGCTTTGGGGAAACTGATGTTTTCCCTCTTTTGAATATTTACTAATAAAATTTTGAATTTTATAAAATTTAGGGTTAGGTTTTACTGGGAACGTGTTTAATTTTTTGAATCATAATCTTGCCCATAGCCCAAAGGAGACCTATTACATCACTAATGATGTTAATAGAATTGACATTTTATTTAGCCATTAGACATTTTTTTTAATAGTAAAGTGTTATTTTAAAATACATTTTGAGGGTATTCTTGCTTTTGGCAAAATAATAATCAAAATTGGGGGCATTTGTTTCCCATCCCTCATTTGCTTGAATTGGTTTATTTCCTCTTAACATTTGGTTTTGAGCTACCCCGAGCATTGTTATTAAGAGCATCTGCCATTAGAGGGCGTAAGTTGTCCCTACTTAGGTAGTCTGTAAATAATTTTACTGTTAGCCTAAAATAAAAACCTCATACAGTGGAAGAAATGTCAGAATTGAGGAAAATTTGTCACAATTACATAGTAAAAAATCCCATTTCTATGATATTTCCACCATCAGGAGTATTCAGTTGTAATCATTTATGAAGAATGGGCAGTAGTCAAAGTAAAGGTATTCTGGGAAATCAAACTTAAATACCACAAGTGTATTTTTAAATGAAGCTCACTGGGTTGTGTTGGTAGGCCTTAGAGAAGAATTGAGGGTTCACGTGGAAAGGAAAGTGGAGCCAGTGAGGAGCCTGAACAATTTTAACTTCGTTATTAGTGGCCTAGTACCTTTGGAGCTGTAATTATGACAGAAGTTAGTGATACATGTTAAAGATGAATAAAATAATACTGTAATAAACTTGCCAGGATACTGTTACTCTTAATAGATTTTGAATATTCAACTTATAAATTGATAAGTGAAATTCCATACAGAACCTAAAGAAAAGTTGGGTGGTTTATTTTTTGAAAAATGACCGTATTTCTTTAAGGCTGACCACTTATCCTTTTATGATTTGAATGTATTTAGTAACCATTTTTTTTCTTTATTTTCTAAGGCCTGGTACTGTGGCACTCCGTGAAATTAGACGTTATCAAAAGTCCACTGAACTTCTGATTCGCAAACTTCCCTTCCAGCGTCTGGTGCGAGAAATTGCTCAGGACTTCAAAACAGATCTGCGCTTCCAGAGTGCAGCTATTGGTGCTTTGCAGGTAAAATGACTGGTGGGTCGGCTCTAAGAGTCAAAAGTCCTGCTGTGTACCAAGAACCGTTCTAAATCTTTGCATGTGTGTGTATAATTTAATCACAAGCCTGTAGGGTAGGATATCTTTATTTCATCATTGAGATGTCAGGTTAAGTTGCTCAAGGCCATACACACAGAACATGAAATTTGAATCCATTTGGGTCACAGAATTATAATTTGTGCCCATCTGACTCCAAAACCTGGTGTTCATTCCATTATACTATTTAAACATTTTTAAGCATTGCATAAAAAACGTTTAAGGGGAAACGGTTTGGCTTGTGGATGTTGCAGGATTTTAAGATATGAGACTGGTGTAAAAGAAATGTTAGATTGTGTCTTGAACTGAGGAGGTATGTGAGAGTGAAGAAAGCATACTAGCTAGGGCGGGAATAGGCAGCATTAAAGACTTATGCAGTGAAGTGACAGGATTGGATTGGCTAGAAGGAGAAAAGATATGCTTAAAGATGATACCCAGTCTGTGAAAGGACTGGGATTTGAAGACTTGTCATTTGCTAAAGGGTATTGGGAATTTTCACTTAAATGGTAAGCATTTTGAATTTAATCTTGGCTCAAGGATGTTAGAGCTTGAGAAATACTATTTTAAGGGTGGTTATATATTTGAAATCTTTGTGGTTTATGGCGAGATTAAAACTCAGAATGCCCATAGGTAAGATAATTTGTTAAAGTATGCATGAATAATTTAATATCAATAACTTAAGCAATCTGTTTTATATTGCATTTGGCACACTCTACATCAGTGTATCTCAAAATATGGTAAAACAACCTCTTCCATCAGAGCATGGGGTTGGAGGTAATAAAAATGCTGATTGCTCGGCATCACCACAGATGTGCATCAGAACCTCTGTGGGAGCATGTAGAATCTACATACACTCTATTGGATGGTTTTCAGGCTGCTGTTGCTGTGCCAAGCTTTTGCTTTATAAGTGAGAAGGATTTGATAGGTGGATTCTATACTGAAGTGTAATTGGTTGAGCTGTTTCTATGGTTAGTTTGAACTTCCTTTGATTGGTGAATTCCAGGAGTAAGGCATCCATTAAATTCTCAATGAATTGAAATTTCAAACTACCAAAATCTTCAGTGCTGTCACTTAAAGCTTTATTTTCTGTTTTAATCGGTGATTGTCTTCAGATCCCATTTTATTTATTAATGCAATTACAAATCACATTTCCCTCATATTTTAAATACAGAAATATCACTACTAAGAATCTTAGCATTGATATAAAGCTGCTGATTTTGTGTTCTAGTTAGTTAGCCAGACTGTGCTCTAAGAACACATTATACTTTTAAGTCCAACATTTTTTTAGCTTAATTGTCAGTGACAGCTGTAAATTGAGATTGCTAATAAACATTCTGGGTAAGAGACTTGTCTTTTACAGTCGTGTAAACTTTCTTTGTTGAGTTTCAGTGTCATTGTACAGCCTTGTAAATTAAGATTACTAAACAATCTGGGTAAAAGACTATTGTCTTCTTAATTTATGTGTAAACTTCCACTGTTGCTGTAAGGTGTTATGTATTTGTCAGTAAGTGTGGTTATATTGGTTTTGAGCAGAATGTTCATCTGCTGCCCATACTCCAGCATTAGATAGCTCTCTGTTGGAAAGAGTGATCTTTGTTACATGTTCTTTGTTTCGTTTTCTTTTTTTATACATATGCTTCCATTATTTTAAGGATTTAAAGAATGGAGAGTTTGCTCATGGAAGTAGAGTAGTAGAAGAAGGCAGTTGAAATAGAATTCAAAAAGTCACTTTTTTTGGCTTTAGAATTAAACAATTTCCAACTTTTCTAATACAAACTAAGTGAGAAGGAGGAGAGGTAGTCCATTGTGGCTGGTAGAGAAGTTTGTCTGGGTTTGCCAGAGATAATCAAGAACTGACTAACTTAAAACAGCCTTTGCTTTCAGCCTCTGAATTTAAAGTAAAGTATTTTTATGTTAAAAATGGACATGTGTTTTGAAATGGTGGAAAAGTCATTGGATATATTCAAAATGTTAAATTAATGTCTCCTAATTGTAAGTTTTGTTTGTTTGCCACTATCTCAAAATTCTCTACCATTATGGCTTTAATGTTTAGGAGACTTTGGTATTGGTAATAGAATTGGAAATATATGGGTTGTTGTCATATCCCTTCTGCGTGGGGACTCTTCGAGAGTTGACCAGACACAACCCTGTAAAACAATTAGGTTCTAAGACAACAGTGAGAGCCCCAACTGCCATAGTACCAGGGGAGCCTATAGATCATACCACTCTTAAATGGTCTCAGAATCACAGGACCTGTTGGCTTGTCCATATAGCATTTCATATTGTTGTATTTTGCAAAAGCATTCTATGTTTTTTATAATCCTGAGGTGAGATGAGAAAATTTAACTGGTTTCTTTTCTGAAGAACTTCAGTCCTAGTATGTGATGTGCACTGTGAACCTTTAAGAGAGTAGGCTACAGTATGCCATGTTTTCTAGGCATTTTACCCATTTCTAGAGTATTTAAAGAATGAATCCCTGAGTATTAAAACTTCTGATGTTAATACATTATTTGGAATAGTTATGAGGAATTGTACAGAAGATGCAAATTTAAGTTAGAGTTTGATACAAAAATGAACCAGCAAATATTTATTGAACGTCTACTTGAGCAAAACATTATGTGTATAAAATGAGATCTCTATAAAGTAACTTTAAGGGCATTAAAAGATGGCTGGTGTACAAGGCCAGTGAGTGCCAAGGAAGGAGTTCAAGGTTACCTGCACCTGGACACCAGGGGCAAGAGGAGTGCTTGCTTTCTCCTTCATGGAACAGTCTTGAGCTAGGCCTGAAAACTAGGTAAGACTCAGCTCTTGATAAAAAATGCAGGAAAACATGCAGGGTTAGTAAAATTTGGATGAAGCAAATTTTAAGTGTTATGGGCTTGAATTATTCAAGTATTTCTGTGTTCCTTAGTTTTATTACCTAAAGGTTACAAAATGGAAATAACTTTTTTAAATTAGGACAAAAATAAAACCTTTTTTTCTAAATATATCTTGGACAGAGAAATCTTCATGGAGAGAGAAGACCAAGTAACCTCTCTCAGTGCTTCTAATCTAAAACAGTTGGGCTCGTGACTAGATGAGTGACACAAAACAGTTGCTTCATTTCAAAATGAGGAAACGTTTTAAGCTAAAGGATTTTTCAGACACCTGTAAGATGTACTAACAATTTTAAAGTTAATTAAAAGTAGAAGCTCCCTTTTGTCCTGTTTACATATCAAGTGTTAATGGATCATATACACAACTAGTAGTTTTTGAGTAATAAGAGGATGCATTCAAAGAATTTTATAGTGTAATAGGAAAAACCAGACGAATCAACATTAATAACTAGAGGATAACAAATATTACAGGTTGAGGGATATAGAGGGAGGTAAACTTGGTAGAGAATGGCAGGGCGGATGCATCTCCTTAGCAAAATAGGTCAGGTCAGAGTATATAAATAAGACATTAATCTGATATGTTCCGGAACCTGGGGAGCACTCTGATAAAACTCAGGTGTGAAAAGAAAGGTAGACGAGGGCCACAGATGGAAACCAGTTGTCAGCTATATTGGATTATTTGGCAAGACAAAGGTTCAGATAATCTTGGAGTGAGTAGGGTTCAGAATAAGGAGACCCTGGGGGTGGGCGTTACTTTGAATTAGATACACGATTCTGTTTATCTTTGTAAGGATAATATTACAGTTTAAATTGGATTTCTTTACTCAAGACATTTCAGTTTATTAGATGTCACTTATTAACATTAGAAATACTGAACTTGGTAATGAAACAATTTGACTTGTGTGATTTGATAAAAATTTACATACTTGAGCTTTGCACTTTTCCTATGCTGTCTTTTGCCTTTGGCCGACAGGTTTTAAAAATAAGCATTTGGTAAAGTAGTAAACTCTTATGAAGTAGGTTTTTTAAGGATTCAAAAACCTCATTTTATTTTAGCTGATGATAGATGTATTTTAACTGTTGGTAATGTCATTAATGTTTTTCTTTATTCCTGTTGTAGGAGGCAAGTGAGGCCTATCTGGTTGGCCTTTTTGAAGACACCAACCTGTGTGCTATCCATGCCAAACGTGTAACAATTATGCCAAAAGACATCCAGCTAGCACGCCGCATACGTGGAGAACGTGCTTAAGAATCCACTATGATGGGAAACATTTCATTCTTTAAAAAAAAAAAAAAATTCTCTTCTTCCTGTTATTGGTAGTTCTGAATGTTAGATTTTTTTTTTTTCCATGGGGTCAAAAGGTACCTAAGTATATGATTGCAAGTGGAAAAATAGGGGACAGAAATCAGGTATTGGCAGTTTTTCCATTTTCATTTGTGTGTGAATTTTTAATATAAATGCGGGGACATAAAGCATTAATGAGAGTCAAAATGTTTCAGTGAACAAGTTTCAGCAGTTCAACTTTATAACAATTATAAATAAACCTGTTAAATTTTTCTGGACAATGCCAGCATTTGGATTTTTTTAAAACAAGTAAATTTCTTATTGATGGCAACTAAATGGTGTTTGTAGCATTTTTATCATACAGTAGATTCCATCCATTCACTATACTTTTCTAACTGAGTTGTCCTACATGCAAGTACATGTTTTTAATGTTGTCTGTCTCTGTGCTGTTCCTGTAAGTTTGCTATTAAAATACATTAAACTATACCTGCTTTTGGTCTTTTATTATCACTCTTACGAGTATAGTTAATTCACTTGAAGTGTCCATATTCAAAATAATTTTAGTATCAACCGTTTTGTCATGGTATATCTGAAACAAGACTTGAGAGGGGGGAAGTATACCCTTCTCTTGATTTACGTGGATTATCCATTCCATGTCTTTATGTGAAAGAAAACCATGTAAAAAGTCCACCAGTATGAAAAAAAAATAGGCAGTGTAAGACAATAAGGTATTACACAAAAAATACTATTTGAAAATTTCAGAAAACCAAAATCGCAGTTGGTGTCTATAACAACTTTTTTAAAAATAAAATATTTGCTTCAGTCTGAGAGGCCACACTATAGCTGGCAAAAACTTGTAACTTCTTTAAATTTAAATTAGCAGTCACCCCTTCACTCAAAGTATCTGGAAGTACTACTTTTGTTTCATTGTTTTGGGACGATCTTTTTCCAACTCAGTCGTTTGCTTAAGTTTTCATAAATTCTTCAACATTCACTGCAACATTTTTAAATATCTTCAAAATTGTAAGGTGTGTTGGATGTTTGGATTCATATCTAGAAATGCAGTTTCTAGTTTTGTGGCCAATTGAGCTTTGTAAATTTCTGCAACGAAAAACGTTCAAGGTCACTGCCTTAGGGGGGGCTTTAGATATTAAGTGAATTTGTTATCAGTTAATTCATGATCAACTAGTAATTTAATCTACATTCAAATTAGTGCCTTCTTGAAATTTTTTTAATAAACTAATGCCAGTTAATCCCTCTTCAATTGTTAGAACCATATTCCGTGGTACAGCCACTTTTGGCCATACTTTCCATCAAGCAAAGTTGATGGCTTTATATCACTCAAAGCTCAGTCAGTGTTTTTGATATAACCAAAATTTGTGTATTCCAGGCTTTTGTAACTGATTCAAGTTTATTAAAAATCTTAAAGCTCAATTTAATCTTTTAAGGTGGAAATAATGCTTTGGTATAAAGTTTGGATCAAGGAAGTTGTATTTGGTAAATATACAACTTATATTTGGATGTTCTAAATTGCGTGAATGACCAGGTGCATCTGAGTATTTTAAAAGAAGACTTTCTTTTCCATAATTTTCAGCTTCTACAGCAAAACATTTGTAAAACCAACCCTGAAAAAGTCACCCGTGCTTTTTTTATATTTGCCATCCAAGGAATAGGAAGATCAGTTGTGTTAGTATTTGTACGTTGAGTTAGGCAATTGTTTTATAGAATTGTTGCTAATATTGAAAACAAGTGGAAACCATTTATGAAAAGTAAGTGGGAACGTTTACCATGTATTAAAAAAAAAAGCATAAATAAGGGACAGGTGTATGTCTTATTGGAAAAAAATCACTGGCTTTCCTCCCTATTTTAAGAATTTGCAACCAAACTATTTGCCCAAACCAGATCTTAATTCTTTGGATATGTTGTATTCTGAACCTATAATTCCCAAACCTAGCTGGTCAATAGAATCACATGGAAATAGTTAAATCTGTAAGTAGTAAAAGTACATTTATAAACATACTACACTATTACACTTTGTTTAATGGTAATCTAAGTGCAAATGTAAATCTTCAGCTCAAAAATCAGTGCATGGGAGATGTTTTAAGATGCTGTGATTAAGCCTGAAGTTAATAATCAAGCACTAATAGTTCTTAGCATGTTTTATTTAGCCTTGGAATGATTCGTGTGAAATGAGGATAATGAACCTTTTAAGACCCGTAACACCTCCCTAATGCACTGACATTCGTCATAACATTTTGAGTTGAAGCTTCCCGGAAGTGAAGTGAAATACATCAATGAACCAAGAACAGATTCGTGTCAATAAGGTATAATATTAGGCTTATGTTCTTACTGGGATTAAGCTTTTTAGCAGTAACTTCATTTTTAGGTTGAAGGTCATCATAAAATCCTTTAATGAGAGAATTAATGGAATTATTTTTAGAGCCTCTTACTAACAAGAAATCCTAGTTTTTAGTGTGATCCTTTGCATATGCTTCTATAGGCAGGTACTGGTATTAGAGCATGAGCAAGAGCATCTACTTTATTCATTGTGATATGAGCTACTAGAAGGCAATTGTGGCTGAATGTCTCCTGTTCATTTTCTTCAGTGAAAGGGAGACATGGCAGTCCTGTTCATGAAAATAGGGGAAGTGTCTTCAATATAGAGTATGAAAAGTTATCTGCTAGTTATCTGATTCACTGTTTTGAATCAATTATAAGAGAATACTATTCTTTGAGTTCTTAAATTTTGTTCTAAAAGCTCTAGAAAACTAAAGTTTTTACTTTTCTTTCCCCCATGAAATGGTTGTTAGCCATTAATTCATTGTCTTAAACAAGTTTTTTGAATACTATGTTCTCACTGTCCAGGCACCAATATATAATAACTCATTACAAAATGGGACAAGAGAGTTGGCACAAAGAGGTTGATTAGATGGCTACACCTTTATCATGGTAAAGTGAGTTGGATCAGTAACCGCCAACTAGTGGTGAAACCCTAAGAGGTGTTCTCTTAAAAAGTATTTATGAATACTTTTATCATCACTATTATTAAGTATTCTTTGGAAAGTTCTAGTCAATGAGAAAATGTTTTTTTGTTTTTTAGTAAAGAAATAATTATTTGCATTATAGCTTCACACTTAACAATTTGAGGCTCTGGAGCTAAACTGCCATTCTCAACCATGTGACTTTAGACAATCTCCCAGTTTCTCATGCCTTGTCCATTCATTCAGTAACTATTTACAGAACATCTTCTGTGTGCCAGGCACGTTGGTGGGAATATAAACTATCAACAAAACAAGGTTCCCTGTCCTCATGGAGCTATGTTCTGGTGAGGCAAATAAACAATAAAGATGAAGTAAAATACATTCTTTATTAAATAGTGGTAGTGCTGAATAGGAAAAAAACATAGATAAGAAGTATCATGATACAAGGTGGGTGGGTGTCATGAGTTAGACCAAGCAAGGCATCACTGAGGTGTCGAGTAAAGACCTGAGGAAAACGAGAAAGGAAGCCACATGATTGTGAGAAGAGTATTGAGTTCCTCTGGGGGACAAGCCTAGTGTGCTGACGGACAACAGGGAGGCAGGCGTGACCGCAGCAGGACAAGTGAGCAGACGAGTCGGAGGGAAACCTGATAGGTAATGAGAGCCGGATCATGCGAGGCTTTCTAGGTCCTGCTGAGGACACCGTGGAGAAGCCTCTGCGGAGTGTGGAGCAGAAGGATAAAATGTTCTGGCTTATGTTTTAACAAAGTCGCTCCAATTGCTCTGTGGAAACTAAGAATAAGGGTAGAGAAGGAAAAACAGTAGACAAAATGTGGCATATACAGTGGCTTGGGCGTGGACGGGACATGGAGGCAATGAGGAGTAGCTTTTGGGATATCTTTTCAAGGTAGGATGGCTAGGACTTGCTGATGGATGTGGGCTCAAGAAAGAGAAGGCCTAATAGTATAGAGGTTTTTGGCCTGAGCAGCTTCAAGGACGGAGTTGCTATTGCTGGATTTGGGAAGGCTGAGCAGGCCAGGACTGGGGCAACACAAGGATCTTAGCGATGGACACGTTATGCCTGAAATGCTTGTAAGACTTCAGTGGAGATATCAAGTAGGTTGTTGGATATGAGCTTGAGGTTCAGGAAAGAGTTTGGGGCTGGAGAAAGCAATTTAGAAGACACGGTCTTTAAAGCCAAGACGCTAGATGAGATCACCAAGGGAGTAAGTGTAGACAAATTAGAGAGGAGGTCCAAGGGTTGAGGCACTCAACATATAGAGTGTAGGGAGTGAGGGAAATATCTGGAGGAAACTTGAGGAGTGGGCAGTGAGGAAAAAGCCAAACAAATGTGGCTTCTGGAAGCTACAAGAAAGTTCTCCAAGGAAGAGAGGATGTGACTTATCAAATACAGCAGCTAAGTAGAGTGAGGTCTGAGAATGGGCTTTAATTAAAATGATCACACTTCACATGGTCAATGACACAAATACATCGTGAGCCTCCTGATGTAAAATACGAGGACACAACATTACCCAAAAGTTTAACCTGAATACAATCATGAGGAAATGACCAGAGAAATCCAAAGTGTAAAACATTCTGTAAAACAACTGGCCTTGACTCTAAAAATGTCAATTTCACAAAAGGAAACAGTCAAGGGAACTGTTTCAAATGCAAAGTGACTTAAGAGACATGACAATTAATTCCATGTTAATCCTTTATTGGATCCTTGATTTTTAAAAAATTGAAAGAAAATTGGGACATTTAGAGAAATTTCAATATGGACTATATATTAAAAACATCAATTTCAGATTTTCCAGGTGTATAATAATATTATGGTTGTGAAGAAGAATGTGCTTGTTTTCAGGAGATGCACGCTGAAGGGGTGAAGAGTCATAATGGCTTAGTTTATATACAGAAAAATATAAAATGTGGTAAAATGATGGCAATTAGTCAACTTACGTGAAGGGTGTTCATTGTGCCATTCTTTCAACTTTTCTATAGGTTTAAAACTTTCAAAACAAACGTGGAAGATGTTTTTAAAAAGAGAATCAGAAGAAAGGAACTGCAGACAGCAAGTATATAAGGAATGAAATAGGAGAAATAGGATGTTAGCATTAGAATGCATGTTTTGTATGTTTGTGTTGTAAGGGCTTTGAGGGTTTTATGAATTAAAATATGACAAGTGCCCGGAATTTTCCTGGCACACAGTTAATGCATAATTAATGTTCACTGCTAGTTTTATTTATAAATATTAAATAATATTTATCTTGAAAAATCCAAGAGTACCAATTACATAATTATTGGTTTTAGTAAGATCTCAATAAGATGTCAGTTTATAAAATAAGTTTCTATATGCTACCAAAACTAGGTAAATTTTTAAATAAACTATTTGCTTGTTACAAGGTCCTATAAAAATATAATATAAAAAATACTATCTATAATATCCACTAACTTAACTCTAACCCTAACCCTACCAGGGGCAGCCTAACTTGCTGTGGACTCAGAGCTTCATTAACCAACTTTTTCTTACAGTAGTAAGGATTTTTTGAGTGGTCACTACGTACCAAGCCAAGCACTGTGCCAAACCCTCGGCTTTATTCTGAGTTCTCACACGGACCTCATGAGATAGACTTTGTTGTTGTCTCCATTTCAGAGATGAAAGTGCCAAGGCTCAGAGTATCCCCACCTTCCCATCCCTGCCAAGGACATACCGGTGTGTCTGTAGTTCGGCTTAGCAGCAGTCATCCTGTTGGGCCCCCTCCAGGTGGTATCCTTTTGTCATCACCAATGTCTGGTCTGAGGCAGTTTCAGGCATTAAACAGGCCTAGGCTGTAACCGTGGGCAGGACATTTGGCCTCCAGGAGCCTCAGTTTACCCATCTAAAACACAGGGACCACTGGTGGAACCTGAGTGATGGCACGTGGCTTCTGAGTGACCACTCTAAAGATGCATGTGTTGTATACGAATTAGCAAACCTTGTACGTCGAACCTGTTATTTCCGGTACCACCTCCCTAAATTTCAAGTCGATGAAAAGATTTAATAAGTAAATGATAGGGCAGGTGGTGCCAGCAGGGGAAAATGACGAAAGGGGCAAGAGAACGTCTGGGGGCGCAGGAGAGAACGCTCTTCGGAAACTGCTCAGCCCGGACACACACACACACACACACACACATAGTGAGTGTCCAGTGCACGGGGGTCTCGCTCGGTCATCATCATCACATTTGGACCTAAAATAAGCCGTTCTGGTTCCGGGTGGAGAGGAGGGCGTGCGGGGGGGAGGGGTGGCCAGGATGCCTGCCTGGCCAGCTGAGGGGCGCGCGGAGGCCTCCCTGCCCGCCGGGCCCGGGCGACGGCGCTGGCTCCGGACTGGTCAGCACGCGGCCCCGCGCGCCGGCTCTGCCCCGGGCCCCTGCCCAGGTTCGGGAAACGCGGGGTGGGGAAGTCTGCCCCGCCGGTCCATTCTGGGGAGCAGCCGGGGGTGGGGGCTGGCAGGGCCCCGAGGCCCGAGCGTTCGGGATCCGCCCGGCGCCCCACGCCCCACGCCCCGCCAACCTCGGGCCCGGGAAGCCCCGCCCCCGTCCTCCTTGCCGGGTGGTCGCTCCGGTGCACGCCTCTCCTTTGCCACGCGCCGCTGAGGTCGCCTCCTCGCCGGGCTCGCTCGCACCTTCAGGTGCCACAGGAACCGTCCGACTAACTCCCCAGGGTGGGCCCGGCGGCACCCGCGAGACTGCCTTGCAGGCCACGCCCCCGGATCCCGGCCCGCCCCGGAAGTGACGCCACGCCCGGAAACGCAGCCGCCCCGACCACGCTCCCAACACCGCCCTGGCCCCGCCCCCACGCTCGCCACGCCCTCCGGGCTCCGCCACGCCCCCCGCGTCACAGGCCCCGGGCGGGGGGTCCCGGCCCCGGGAGCCCCGGGAGCCCCGGGAGCCCCGGGTTCAGCTCCCGCCACGTTTCCCGCGTCACAGGCTCCCGGGGGTGGGGGAGGGTACGGCCCAGGGTTCAGCTCCCGCCACGTTTCCCGCGTCGCCGCGCTCCCCGCGCCGCACCCTCCAGCAGGGACGGCTCCCCCGGCCCGGGACGGCCCCCGTCGGCCCCGCCGGCACCGTTCGCGCCCACGATGAGCCCCGCGCCCGAGACCTGTCCCCCCCGGGGCGGAGCCGCCGGGCCCGCGGGGTGCGGGGCCCCTTCCCCCGCGCAGGGCTGCGAGCCCAGGGCCCCCCGAGGAGGTGCCTGTACGGGTCGCCGTTAGGCGCAGAGAAGCCACCAAACGCGCGGAAACGCCGAGCTGATGATGCTCGCCGGGGCGGTCCTCCGCCCGCCGCGCCCCCGTCCCCTCCGCCCCGGGCATCCGGGCCGCCGTCGCTGAACCCCCGGGCCCGGCTGACACCGATCGGGAAGCGGAGCTGGCGGAGGAAACGCCGGGCTCCGCGGTCCTCGGAGGGACCGTCACCGCGCCCTGGGCCGCCCCGACGCGCCCGATTCCCCCGCCTCTGGGTCAGGTCCACTAGGAGCAGAGGAAGGATGACCAGGCGGTCCGCAGGCCCTAGAAGGGCACCTCCGTAGGGGACACTAAGGACGGGGAGGGCAGCGCTGGGGGAAGGGGCCGGGGGCAGGCTGGTATTCCGCTCGGCCTCGGGGATGAGCGGGATGTATACAGGTCAGGCCCAGAGACACCCAGTCAGGCTCCAGGATCAGATTTTGCTTAGGAATCAGTCACGTGGGGTTGTCGAAAGGTGACCAAGGATGACGTCGCCGTGAGGCCTGAGGCGCTGCCCCTGGGGAAGAGCTGGAGGAGGCCGATCTTGGAGACACCAGGGATGGAAGGGCATTTAGATGACCCTCCGCAAACCTGGGTGGGCGCTCTCCCCTGAAAATATCTTGAAGACCATGCTCTGCTTCCCACTGACTGGGGATAGGACCAGGGGAGGCCTGAGATGGAGAGCCTAGGACAAACACCCAGGCCTCTGCACCACCCCAGCCCTGCTGAGAAGTCTTAACAGAACCATTGAATAAATCTGAGGCCTTTTCCTCCACCTCACTTGGCAGTGAGTCCAAGAGAAAGATCCAGTTTAAATAGCCCTCAGGTGAGGAGGGGATATTTTCTCAAGGAAAGGTCATCCAGAGAGAGTATGTTAGGTACCTCCACTCGGGGTTTTCATCTAGGTTTTACCCGGGATCTGCCTAGACCCATGCTCCCTTTTTCTCCAAGGTGTGGGGGTTTGGGCACTGAAGAAGTCTACCAGCGGTCCCACTTTGGGGAAATAAAGAACAACCACTTAGCCCGAGATTTCCAGGGACTCTGGGACTTAAAGTTGAAAATGGACGAGAGTTTACAGAGGGATATTTGGCTTCATATTCAGGGCAAACATGTTTTTGAATAATTTCTTCCCCATGCGCCAAGTGTCATGCTGAGCTCTCATTCCCATATCATCACAGCAACCCTAAGGAATGAGTATTGTTTTCCCTATTTTAGAGATCCAGAAACTGAAGCTCAGAACAATGGAATGACAAGCCCCTGTCATACAGCTTTTAAGGGGCAGAGGCAGAATTATAAAACAGGTCTTGACTTCGATCTTAGTAGAATAAATTTGGGTCATTATGGAAAGTACGAAGTATTAGTTGGGTTTTGTGATGCACACAAGGACACACAGGGACACGCCCTGCGGCTTAGTAAGCAGTGCTTTCCAGACTGGAACGAGAGTCCTGAATTGCCCTGTGCTGGTTCTGCTCTGTGATGCTAGGCCACCTCCGCTTTCCCCTGGCTCCTAGTAGGTTCCACCAAGAGAGAGGGGTGGGGGTGGGGTGGGGAGCTGCCAGGCTAAGGGAGGCCAAAAGGACTTGCTTTTTCCTGTGCGCTTCCTATGGGCTTTCCGCCTCCTTCCGGTTTCCGCAGGCATCACCCGATCTCAACTTTCCAACCCATCAGCTGCTTGCTTTCCAGTAGCAGCAGCTAAGCCCAGAGTGCACTTTCTCCTGCTTCCTCGTGCACCCCCCTCCTCCCCCACCCACCAGACACTAGCACTGGTTGGACTGATGCCCTTTCCTCAGAAGTTTGGGTCCCAGACACACAGGGCCGCTTGTCGCAGCTCGGGACACACGCACCTGCAGACCAGTGCCCCTGCTCAGGTCTGTGTGTTAGCTCCAGGGCCTCTCTTAAGTTTCTAAGTTTTCATAATTCCAACCGCTTTCATTCTTTCAGTTCTAGGAGTGGTAGCTGCTTCCTGCCTTCATAATGCCTCATAGTTTTCTTCTCGCCCTTTCGGTTACCAGGTAACTTTTTTTTTTAATAATTTTTTTCAAATAAATTTTTTCTGTCAAAACAACTGGTGTGCTTTCTATCTCCTAACTGGCCCTGAGTCCCCATTCACGGTGTTAGGTGTGATAATAGTGAGGAGTCACCCTCACACTTCGTTCCCAGGCCTGTGTGTATGTGTTGAGGGGACAGACAGCACCATATGATGGTCTCAGAGTATCCTGTAAGACAGGACCCCATGCCTTCTAAGTGGTGATTCCCAATAGGTACCCTACCTGGGTCATTAGGAGGCCATTCCACCTTTCTATTAGGTCGGCTGCTTCTGAGTGACAGGGTATGTGGTTAAACCCATTAATCCTACAGTTGTCAGCCCTTTGCTGCTTTTCTTTCAATGTGAGGTGATTTCCTTGGTCACAAACACTGTTGTGTGGAACACTGGGACCGTGAGTAAGGCCCTCTGCAAATCCATCCATGGTGACACTTACCGAAACATGAGCAAGCAAAGCACATCCATATCCAGAATACATGGATAGTCCACTGGGGACAAATCTCTAGCCCTCCCATTATGGGAAGGGTCCACCAGTACATGACTGGCTGGGGCCCCCATGTAACCACCACCACAATCAGGATACAGAACAGCTCCATTGCCTCAAATTCCCTCATATTTTCCTTTTTGTAGTTGAACTCTCTTCCTAGCCTCTAACCCCTGACAGCCACTGATCTGTTCTCCATCCCTATAGTTTTACCATATACGCCAGAAATGGACTCAAACGCTTTGTAACTTCCAACGCTAGCTTCTTTCACTCAGCAATCTTTAGTCATAGGTCCATGGTGGTATCAGCTGGGACTCTCAGGCCCCCAGCACATGTGATCCCTACTGACCCAGAGGCTCTGCTATTTCCATACCACTGAAGAAGCTGGGGTTCTCAGATAAAGCTAAGGCCCCCATCTCTAGGAGCTCTCTTCCTTGGTGTTCTGAGCAGCCAGCCCTTTGAAATACTGCCCCCTTCTCAAGCATGGACAGCAAGTAGGCCCACAGAGCCTGTGGTAGTTTTGAAAAATGTCCACGAATTCTTTGACACTCCAACCATCAAAAAGTGGACTCTCATTTGTCTCCCCTTACACCTAGACCAGCCTTGGTAGCTCACTTCTGGTGAACAGAATGTAGCAGAAGTGATGTAGCGTGACTTCCGAGGCTCGATTAGAAAAGGCAATATGTTTTCGCTTGGCTCTCTCTCTTGGAATGCTTGCTCTTGGAACCCAAGCCCCATGCTGTGAGAAAGCCAAGCAGCCACACAGAAAGGCCATGTGTAGATGTCTTGGCCACTGGTCCAGCTGAGGTGCCAGCCAACAACCAGCATCAACCAGACACGTGAGCGAGCCTTTGATGATTCTAGCCCTGGCTAGTGATTCCAGGCCCGAGCTGATGCTGAACAGAGCGGAGATGAGCTGTCCCCATCTAAGGCCACCCAAACAGCAGATGTGTGAGCAAAGTAGCGTCACTGTTAAAACTCAGTTTGGGGGTATTTTATTATGCAGCAATAGATTAATGGGACAGGACCCCTCTTTCTTCCCCAGACTCTTTCCTCTGAGCCTTACTGCTTGTCACCTCTCCCCACTCCTTGGAGCACCCAGCATAATCTCTTCAGTGCCGCCAGCTTTGGGAAATAAAGCCAGAAAGGAGCATGTGGTAACTCGCTAGTTATTCCTGCAAATACCTTCTCTCCTTCCTCCATAGTAATTGAGTTTTAGCACAACTTGTTCTGGCTAGAGACCACATTTCCCAGCACTCCTTGCACTAGCTGTACCCAGTTGCTTTAATTCCAGACAATGGAATGTGAGTGGAAACGATGCGTGCATCTTCTAAGCCTTGGCCTACAACATTGGGCCTCGGCTTTCCCAAACTCTCTTTTCATGGAAACAAGGATGCTGTCTCAGCTGCAACCATGCCGAAAAGGACAACACTCTAGGAGGTGAAGAATGACAGCATAGAGTGTTGTGGCGCGTTCACAACACGGAGCCAATTCAAGTCAAATTTTGAGCCTTTATTAGCTGGCCAGGGACTGCCCCTCCACCATGCAGAGTTAGAGAATCAGCCCCGAGCCTCTGCAAGAAGCAGTTTATATAGCCTCAAACCATATCCTGGTTGTCCTATTTCCCGATCAAGCAAGCAGGTTTACAGAGGCAGGAGGTGGCAGTTAGCATCTCTTTTGCACAACACACCTGACACCTGTTGCAAGGGAGCTTCCAATCTTGCATAAACAGGATCTTGTGGGTGGGTCACATGTACCACATTCTGATATTTAGCTTCTAAGTACTGTTTTCCTGAAAGCTGGCTAGGTTGAAATTTTTTCACTCTTAACAAGAGAAAACCTGGGTCCCTGAAAAACCAGGTGGAGCAGAGCAGCTTACCTATTTTGAACCACTGCTGCCCTTCTCTGGATTGGTACATGAGGGCGTAATAAACTCCTATTTTGTTTAAATGACTGGATTTGGGGATCTCTTTGCTATAGCAGCTTAGCCTCTACCAAATAATATTTATCTCAAGCCCTGTGACTTAACCTTCCTTGAGTCAAGGGCATGGACAAGCCTGGCTTCATCCTCAAAATGGGAAAATGAAAACACAGGGAGGAAAACTCTTAAGCAACGCTCAGAAAATTATCCTGCTATGAGGTCTTTTCTAAGGAGAGCCATATAGTGGGGCCCGGCAAGGCAGCTATGGGAACCCAGAAGAGGGAGGACCTGCCTACAGATGGAACTATCAGGGAAGACTCCTGCAGAGACTGTGGCGTTAAATTGAAGGTAAGGTCTGGCTAGATGGAAATCAGGTGTGGGCAGTTCAGAGAAAGGGAACGTAAGCTAAAGGGTGGAAGTGGAAAGGTACCAAATCCTTGTCAGGGAGGAAGATGCAGAAGAGATGGTACAGAGTCTAAATAAAAGTAGAAATAAATATAAGCCAATACTCCGGGGCTTAAATTCAACATGGTAAATTCATAGTATTTTTAAATAAAGTATTTTTTCCTGTTTCTATTAGAGAACTGTCTGCAAACAGATCTGTACGTGACGAGAAGCTTAAACATAATCACATTTGGCATGTTACACGCATATTTCATTGCTTTATTAAATCCTTCAAACGACATAGTTCCTGGAGGTATAATTAACCTCTTTAGGGCATTACCTTGCAACAGAATGAAGAACCACAGACTTCAGGTAGTCTTTCTGAAGACGCCTTTATAGTCTTAATGTCCACAGGGATGCCACGTGATAGGGGCCTAAGGCAGCAATGGTGGTGACGCCCAACTCACTTCTACCCCCCCTTCTTCTGGTGACAGGCTTTCTGGCCACGAGGAAGGGCATGTCAGCCAGGCTGGACTACTGCCATTCCCCAGGCCACAGTGATTGGACCAGAGATGGACATGGGCCTAAGCTGGAATTTGTCCACTTACAACCCCTTAATTTTTTATTTTTTGTTATTTACGCCTACAGCACCTGGTCTTCCTAGGGGGTCTCCCATCCAAGTACTAACCAGGCCCGACCCTGCTTAGCTTCCGAGATCAGACGGGATCGGGCCTGCTCAGGGTGGCATGGCCATAGACTCTTCCCTAGGATCTATGCACAGGCAGGCAGAGAGGTTTTCAGGGTTATTTTATTCCCAGGACTATCGAGCTGGGGCTGTCCCATGGAGGAAGAGAGCCTTTTGGCAAAGATAAGCAGAGACGAAAGATGGAGACAGAGACCTGACGGTGTCGAGTCCGCTTTCAGGGTCCCTGCAGCAATTCCTCCAACCCAACAACCTATCCCGAGGAGCCTGTGAGTCAGATTTCTGTCATTTGCAAACAAGAGTCTTGACAACACAGGGTGAACCGTAAGGGAGGCTGCTATGGTCGACCACTTAATATCACATCGCATCAAATCGAAGATGCCCTAGATTGGAAAATAGACTAATATCTACATACCACCAAAAAAGAGGAAAACGTTGCTGCATAAACTATGACAAGCCATTGATTATAAGATGAATACTTGGAATGAGTGAATCGTACAATGTGCAAAATACGATTCAATGAAGTTATAAAAAAACAGATGTAAAATGGCTGAGAGAGTTCCTCGGCACGGTGGGTGCTTAAGAAATGGCGACTCCTTTGATCCGGTTGTGGCCCAGGTTCCTGCATCCACACAGCAGCTGGAAGGCGCAGCGTTCTTGTTTTTGTTTGTTTTGTGTTGTGTTTGTTTGTTTTCCCGACATCCTGCTACAGGGCCCCTCTGGAGAGAAGCTAGAAGGAGCACTGCTTCTAGAAACTACTCTAGTCAGCTCTGGGAGCAGACGGACAGGACTTCAGGAACCTGCAGAACCCCTAGCCTCCCACCCCGCCACCCACTGCCACCACCGCACGTACCAACTGAGAGGTTTGTGACCCCCCGTTTCCCAGATCTGTCCTAGAGTCAGTAAAAGATCACAGAGGTATAAAGAGACGAGGCCGATTTCAGCTCCCGGGAAACCTGTTTCATCCCTGAGTCTTCTATGCAGCTGAACCCGATACCTGTCCACCTCCCCCTCATCCTCCGGAGGTCACAAACCTGAGACTTGGCCATCAGTAGATGACCCCTCAGCATGTCAAGATCCTCAGACCCTGACAACATTTGACCACATCCCCAGAAAGAAGCTTCTCAGAAGCTTCTGAGAAGGCTTTCCAGCAGGGGCCTTGGACTCAGCTGCCAGGAGTGGCTGCGTCCAGCCTCACCAGACCACCTCACGGCACCCTGGCCTCCTTGTCCTGCCCCCACCAGCCTGGCTGGAAAGGAACGTGGGCTTCGGGGTCAGGGAGCTCATGAGCCGGCTCCCCATGCACTGGCCACGTGACCTTGGGCATTGACTTTAGGAGCCACAGTTCTCAGATGTAGAAACAGAGTGTCAGCCACCCCTGCCTCTCTAGAGGTTGACTGGACTGTCCTGAGTGGCTGCACCAGGATGGGGGGCTCCCAGCAGAGACAGGTTCCTGCGCTGGGCTCCTTTCTGGTGCCTGCTGGGCCTGCAGTCGGATGTGGCTGCTTTGTCTTCACCTGGGCGCCACTTTAACCCCAGATATTTTGCCGTCAGCTACTCATCAGGCCTGTGTGACGGCCTGCCCCCCTGATTTATCATGACGCTTTCACTTTGAGATGTTGGCAGACACACTTGGGGCTGGCAGCAAAAACAACGCCCACTGAGTGGTTTGGAGCCATCACCATTTTCCTATTCACAGCTAGGACCTTCGCGGCCTTCCATTACTAAGCCTGGCCCGGGAGCCATGGCTTCCTTTACTCCCAACACGCCCCAGCCTGGCAGGGAGGAGACGGGGGCAGGAGGCGAGTCCACCTCATGCCAGGTGGGCCCACGGGGCACAGTCAGGCTCTGGAGCCCCGTGGGGCAGAGACGGCAACTCCAGTCCTGGGCCTGGACTTCACACTTACTTCAGCACTTGCTGGCCAGTGACCTTGGGTGGGTCTCAACTGCTCTGAGCCTCTCATATTTTGTCTGTAAATGGGCATGATTATACCTGTCTCTCAGGGTTGCTGGAGAAAGAGTGTAGGAAGGTGTGCCCCTGTCACCTGATATATTAGGGCAGCGGGGCGAACAGCTGGGGGAGAGAAAAGAGCAAGAGAGGGAAATGCGGGGAGCCAAGAATGCGCTGGGTCTTGACGGGATCTGCAGTCTGAGGTCGTCACTCCACCCCCTACCACCATTGCTCTGGCTCCGGCGTATGCCCGTCCCTCTGCTGCTGCACCCCCCTGCCCACTCCCCTACCCCTCACTGGCTGACAAGGCCTCCTCACCCCTCAGTCTCAGTTTAAAACCCTCCTCCTCCTTTAAGAGACCTTCCCTCAAACTTCCCTACCCCCGTCTAGAATAGATCCTTGTTTTTTCTTCCAGGCAAAATTTATGCATTTACTTTTCTGGTTATCTGTTTAACATCCACCTGTCCCCACGTCAGCCCCAGGAGGGCAAGCACCATGTGGATTTTGCTCACTTCTGAACCGGCGCCCAGCACCGTGCCCGGCAGAGTTTGTAGAGAAAATCCTTCCCCGTCTGCATCTCGGAGAGGTGACCTCAAGTGCAGACTTGGACCGGCCTCCAGCAGGAGGCTGGCCCAGGAGGCCAGGTCAGTACGGCCAACCCCGACTACAGAGGCTGGGAGAGGGTGGCTAAGAGTGACCGGGCCAGGGAAGCAGGGACAGGCGACACATGAGAAGGGTATGGGAAGGCTCTGGCAGGGCGAGGGGCATTCTAGGCAGGGGAAATGGCACAGGCCAGTCTGGGGGTGTGGCCCTCTCAGGCAGCTTGGAGAAGACAGAGCCCTGGGCAGCGGCCACGCAGAGGGGTGTGATGGGGCCAAGTGGGTGGAAGGGGCCGGGTTGCAAATGACCGCTTGCAAATTCTCTAAGGTATCCGGCCCTTGTCCTAGGTTTTTAAGGGGGGAAGTAATATGGTCAGGTTTGCCTTGCTCAGAGCTCTCAGGGGGCCCCCCTAGGAGGAGGCTATTGCCTGGGGGCAGAGTGTAGTCTCCAGTCTCCCTCCCTCGTCCTCCTTGCTGGGCAGAGCTGCTGGGGCATCACCTTCGTTGGGCACCTGTGGCTGATCTTCTGCAGGCAGGTTACCTGTATCATCTCCAGGTGCCACCTGCCCCCACAGTGGAGGCTACACGCCTGGGAATGCAGGCCCAGCCAGCAGTGAGGCATGGAGAGTCCTGGCCAAATCGTCCTCAGGCCTCTAACTCCTGATGTCCTCCCACTCTACCCACTCCCAGACCCCGCTTTGGGGGGCGGGAGGCCCAGGCTGCTGAGAGGGAGCTCCCCTCAGCCAGTGTTTCGATCAGGTTGGGCTGGGTCCGACTGCAGTGAATCAGCCCCCAAACCTCAGTGACTTCACAGGCAGCCTCTTGCTCAGTCACGTCACATGCACGTGGAGAAGGCCGCGGCGGGCAGGCCTCTGCTCCACCTGGTGTCTCAGGGCCGCAGGTGCTAGAAGAGCCACCACCTGAACAATCACCCGTCACGTGGCGTGGGAGGAGAGGACACGGAGCACTTTGTAAGATGCAAGCGTCTTATCGCTGTAGTCTAAACCCAAAGCTAATATCACATTGTATGTCAAGTGTAATTAAAAAGTAAATTAATAGAGAGAGAGAGAGAGAGAGAGCGAGCGAGCACATAGAGAACTCTGACCGGATGGCACAGGTAGCTTCCAGTGACAGCCCATTGGCCAGTGTCTAGGACTTGGGGAAAGTGGAAGAGCCCATGGGCACTCAGTGGCTTTTCAGCCCGGCGAGTGCCAGGTTGGAGAGCGGGTTGGCTCAGTCTGGACGTGGAAAGAGAAGTGACAAAGAGTAGGGAGAAACGTGTGAGTTTCTTCCCGGTCGCCTCCACTCTCACCTTGCTCCCTGATTCCTAGGGCACAGCTCCCGTGACAGCCCTGCCGGAGCCCGCCGCAGAAGTCGAGCAGTCCCTGAGAGGGGGAGTGAGGATGGAAGAAAAGACAGAGACAAGAGAAGGATTTGGAAGGGCTCCCAGTCAACACTGCAGCCTCGAGCTTACCCAGCACCCCCTATTTATGCGTCACGGTTGCGTGGGAGACCGACCACTGCCTGCACCTGCACCTGCACGAGAAGAGACAACTGCCTGCACCTGCGCAGGGAGCCTGTAGCTCTCTCAAGGCTCCCATCCTCCTCCTCAACAATCAGCTTGTTCTCTGGAGCCACAGGTGCTTCTCAGTCGCTACCAAAGTAGCCAGGTAACTGCAAACACCTGTGAGCAAACAACCCCTTGTTTACCCAGAGGGCGGCCCTCAAACAGGGCTCCAGACATCTCACCCACCTCGCTGCCTCTGGGCCCCAGAACCCCGCCTTCCCGCTCACCTTTGCTGGTCCTTCCCCAGCGAGCAGAGGCCCCGCTCTCTCCCCGTGCACGTGATCCAGCCAAAAACATTGCTCCAGCCACTCTCCCCCCTCCACTGGTCGTCCCCATCAGCAGGGACACATGCTACCATTCCTCCCAGCTCTAAAAAAGCCTGTCACACTTCCCTTTTCTCTCTTTACAGCAAAACTTGGCTAAAGATTTATCCATCCCGCCCCTCTTCTCTCCTGGGCCCACTCCAGTTAGGCTTCGGCCCCACCGCTCCTCCGGAACTTCTCTTGCCAATGTCACCCATGACCTCCCGGTTGCTGGACCAGCGTCCACACTCTGTCCTGAGTACTTGACCTTGCAGCATTTGAGCAGATGCTCGATCCCCCCACCTGATAACACCCTCTTATAGGGGTTCCCAAGACACCATACCTGCCTGGTTTTCCAGCCACCTCTGATCCTTCCCAGGCTTTCTGTGGGATCCTCCCCATCTCACTGGCTTCTATAATTTGGGGAACCCCTGGGCTCAATCAACCCATGGACCCCTTCCCTTTCTATCCATACTCCCCCCTAGATCAGCAGAATAGGAATTTAACATGAACCACATGTGTAACTTGTAGCCATTTTTAAGAAAGTAAAAAACAAGTGAAATTAATTTTCATAACACTTTATTAACCCAACAAAGCCAAACCATACTGTTTCAACATGTCATCAGCAAAAAAGGTACTATGAGGTATTTGACTTTTTGGGTACTAAATCTTCAAAGTCTAACATATATTTGACACCACCTATCTCAAATTGGACCCCAAATTTTCACTGAAAATTCTTGATGTTTTTAAATGATAAACTCTACAGTTGATAAAGTAGATTTATACAGCCGAGTTGTTCTAAGCTTAATTTTTTTCCAATATCTGAATCAAATGTCAGTTCTTAAATTTTAAAATAATTAGGATTAAGCTTGTCAGTTGCCCAGCTCTCACTCATTTCGAGTGCCCAGTAGCCCCAGGTGGCTAGCGGCCACTGCACTGGATGAACCAGAGCTAATGTCGGAAAATGGTGCGTCTACACCCAGCAGGTCCGCGCAGCTGGCTTCCGATGTTCGTCTCCAGGCAGCACAGTTCCTCTGCCCTGCAGACCTGTCCAACCCATGTCTTCTCGCCCCTTCCCTGGGATGCTTAATGGGGCACCTCACACCTCATCCATTCAAAACTGTGTCTGAGAGGGGCTCACCCTCACCCACCAAACCAGCAAGGCCGGTTTTCTCCATCTTGGTTAAAAGCATCTGTTCCTTCAGGTTGCCCAGGCCAGACCCTTGGGACTACTCTCTTTGACTCTTCCCCCTCTCTCCTACCTTATACCTGGCCTGGCAATCAATCCTGGTAGCTTTTCATAAAAAAGTAATTGCCAAATCCCACTTGTCACCTGGGCTGCTACCACCTTACGCCCCGGCCCATCATCTCTCCCGGGATTGCTGCAGGAGCCTCCTCCTGCTGGTCTCGCAGCTTCTGGCCCTGAGAGGGCTCCTTCTAAATGAAGTCAGACGGGTCCTTCTTTAGCTCTGAACGGGGTGAAGGGGTGGGGGCTCCCCATCTCACGCAGGAGAGGGCCCCAAGTCCTTCCAGACGCCCACAAGGCGCTCCAGTCCCCAGCCTTCTCTGGGCGCCTCCTCCACGCTGGCCTCCGGGCTGCACCCGTCTAGGTGGGGGGCCTCGATTTCCTCAGGCCTTTCCTAAAAACTCACTGTCGCTCTCTCAGGGAGACTGTCCCAGTCACCCGAATCCAAACCCCAGCTCTCCTAAATGCACACTGCACGTCCTCCTTCCCAGCTCTTTTCCCCCTGGGCCCTTCTTACCACCTTCACTGCCTCTTCCACTTCTATACAGACTCCAGGAGGGCAGAGCTGTGAGTGTGTGTGTGTGTGTGTGTGTGTGTGTGAGAGAGAGAGAGAGAGAGAGAGAGAGAGAGAGAGAGAGAGAGACAGAGAGAGAGAGACAGAGAGAGAGAGAGAGAGAGAGAGAGAGAGACGTGGCTGCTCTGTCCCCAGTGTCCCGAATAGCCTGCCCGGACCCTATTCAGCGCTCGGTAGATTTCAAAGGATGAACGAGGGGCCTCCGGGCGGGGAGAGAAGGAGAAAACCCGGGAGCAGGTGCTGCCCTCGGAGGCCTGGGGCTGGAGGGCCGGGGCGGGGTGTGGGGCGGGCCCTGCAGCCTCTCGCACTGGAACTTTCTACGGGGTGAGGGCGGGGAGGCGAGGAGCACGGCGGGGTGAGGGGCTGGCCCCCTCCACGACGACGGCCCGGGGCACCCCGGGGACCCCGAGAAGCGAACCGCGTCTCCGGAACGCAAGGCGCGGGGGGGGGGTCGTGGGGGGGGAGGGACTCGTTTTGGGGACCCGGAGTGACAGACGCCCCGGCGGCTGCGAGCCGAGGTGGGGGAGAGGAGGAGGAGGAGGAGGAGGAGGAGGAGGAGGAGGAGGAGGAAGAGGATCGCTCGCCCCACGTGACCGAGGCGGGCGCCCGGGCGCCTCTGACAAAGGGGGGCCCCTCCCCTCCCCCATCACCCCTCCCCGGCCCGCCCGCCCGGCACCTGCCCCCGCGCCCCGCCCCGCGGAGGAAGGCGGAGTCCTCTGTCTCCTCTGTCTCCTCTGTCCCTGTCCCTGTCTCGGAGGCGAACCCCTTCCCGGGAACTCTGCCCCCAGGACTGTTCCCGGTCCTGGCGGCGGCTTTACTGAGCGTGGGGGGCCGGAGGGGGGGGAGGGTGAAGTTCACGGCCGCGGAGGGGCCGGCCGTGCGCTCCGCAGGCCCGAGGCGGCGGGGCAGCCCCGGGGCCCCCCCGTTTCCAGGCCCCTCCGCGGGGGCCCTGGATGGCGACGCGCTCCGGGGTGTGGGGGGGACCCCGAGGCCGAGGCGACCCCGCGGGCCCGATCCAGGCTTTCCGGGCCCGGGGGGGGGCGGGGACAGCGAGGGCCACCCGGCCACCAGCTGTCTGCGGTCAGCAGGTGCAGGCGGGTCGGGGTGGGGGTGGGGGGGGAGGCGGCCCTGGGGGATCCCCTCCTGGAAGGCAGGGCTCAGCTCGTGGGTGGGGGCAGCGCGGGCCGCCTCTGCGTCCCCCCCACCCCACCCCCGGGAGCCGGCGACGGGAGGGCCAGGGCCCCCGACCAGGTGCCGACCCGGGAGGGCAGCGGCGGAAACCTGCCCCTGACAGCTCCCCGCTCCCCACGACCGCCTGGCGAGGCTTCTGTCTCCCGTGGCAGGAGCTCAGAGCAGCTCAGGAAGCACCTCGAGGTCACGACCGCGAGGCCCCTGAGGTCTGCGTGTGTCTGGAAAGAAAAGGTCCCTTGGAAGCAACGAGCCAGTGCTCCTTCTGGGGTGCCGGCCAGCACAGTAGTCCCCCAGGCCTGGGAGCCTAAGGAGCACCGCAGGGACAAGGACTCCGGCCCGAAGCTCCTCACGGTCCCCTCCATTCACCTGGACGAGCCCGCTCAGGCCTTACGGCCAGTGACATCTGCAACATCGACCATTTTTCTAAGAAAATTTCTCTTGAACACCCCTCCGAGATTGGAAGCAGTTGGCATAGCCGCTTCTGGAGCGTGGGCTCCTGACAAGGGTACCCCAAATGCTAACTGTCCCTCGGGGTAAAAATCGAAGTCATCACACGCAGCAGTGCCACACTGTCACTCCCCCACTACAGTGGACCAAAGTCCCTCGCAGACACTGGCACCCTCCCTGCCCAGGGACTCTGCATGGAGCTCACTGACTCCAGGGCCAGGGCTTGGAGAGCCTTGAACAAAGGGAAAGTTTGTCTCATGAACCTTCTCTCTGGTCGCCAGGTCCCCTCCCTCTACCACCTTCTTAACCTCTCCCCAGCCATATGTGTATCTGTCTCCCAGGTGGCCAGAGCGCCACGGGAAGGTGGACCAGAGCGTGGACGTGACAGATGCAGGCATTTTAAGAGGGACTTGCTAACTAGAAAATCTCCTCTGACCCCATCTCCAAGGAAAAGGACTCAAAGCAAAGCCCTCATGGAGCGTGCGGGTTGCTGGCTGCCACCTCTGTGTTCCTGGGACGCCGGGCTTGGTGACTCAGTGGAGGAATTTCAGCCCCCTGCCGTCCGCAGCCTGCAGGGGAGGCCTTCAGTCCTCAAGCATGGCTGCCTCCTATGAGCTTTCTCTCCCAGCCCTTCCACCCAAAGGGCCTTGCTCCTGTTCACATTCATGCTGCCGAGGTTTCTGGAAGGGCGGTCCCTGAAGCGAATGCCCTCTCCCCAGCTTGGGTGGGCCCGGTCCTGCCAGCTGCCTTCACTCTTGGCTGCAGAAAGCCTGCCAGGCTGCAGTGTGCAAGGGCCGGGAACAATGACTGGGAGTCTCAGCTATTTTAATGCAGAGTTAGGCACACAATCCTTGCTAAAAATAAATACAAAGGAAAACCCTAAGTAGCTAGGCCTATTTTAATACCTTTTATTTTTCTTGTTCCTGGCTCTTTTGTCTTCCCCTTGCAACTTGGGAGCTGCATTTCACGGTGGGGCCCGCCCTGAATATTGCCAGGACTGCCACCCGTGTCCTGTGGAGGCACAGCCTGGTCCTGATCACTGGCTGGACCCGAGTTAAGAGGGTATAGAGGGAAGAAAAGAAAGAAGACCCAACAGCCATTTCTTCGAGTGCGTTTATATTAAATGGAATGACGGCACCACTTCTGAGAAATGATGACTAAAAAGGACCTGAGGGGTGACGACTCCTCTTCCCACCACCCTTCTGCCTTCCAGCTCACTACGGGGAGAATGGATGTTCGCAAAGCACCTGCCTGAAAAATGGCCAGCAGACGTGCTCTCCTCTGCTGGGAAAGAACAAATCTGAGCGAGCGCCTGGGTGCCATCACTGCTTCCCATTCCAGAGGGAGGCAAGGGTGACAGACGCCTTTAAATTCATTACACAAGGAGGCCATTAGACTTGTGGCTCTAATGCATGGGGCCCAGGTAAGAAATCCAGAATCTAAGCCTGAAAATGCCTCGGGGTTATGACATCACAATGATACCATCAGAAACAGCCAATGTGGCTTTCAGCCAGAGCCAAGTAAATAATTTCCTTCCTCTGCGTAAGCCTTTCTTCTCTGGCTCCTCCTGGAGCACTCCTAACCCCTTCTGGGTTGGCACTGCCCCATTCAGATCGACTTTTGCTCAGATAAACTCATAATTTGCAATATGCCTGCATTTATTTTTTTGACGCTACCTAGACTGGAATCAGTGACCCCTCTTTTCTCTGGGAACCGATCCTCATCCATATGGGGTCAAGGAGGTAGTTTCTACCTGCCGGAGTCTGTCCCTCCCATGCCTCCCCCAGCGTTGATAGGAATCAGGTGTACACCAGGCCCAGTCAGGGCCTCACCCCTAGGAATTAGGAATTAGAACGGGGAATAGGAGGTAAGGGACAAAGTCCAGCATCTGGGCCCCCCTCAGTGAATGTCTATTGACTCTTTTTTTACGCCCACAGCACCTGGCCTTCCTAGGTGGTCTCCCATCCAAGTACTAACCAGGCCCAACCCTGCTTAGCTTCCGAGATCAGACGGGATTGAGCATGTTCAGGGTGGCATGGCTGCAGACTGTTGACTTCTTTTTAAGAATATCGGTCACACTTTCCTTTGCGTTCGTTTTTTTCTTTTAATTAACACATGAATATTTTAGACGATGTAGCCGCTCCGGATTCTGATTTCTCCCCCCGCCACTGTTTTTCTCTTTGTTCGTTCATTGGTTGCTTGGACCAGTTCTGCAGTTTGCCCCCCTACAGTGTGCAGCTGCTGCTACTTCTGCCTGGTTTTCTGCTTCTCATTTTGATTTTTAAACCCTCCTTTTGAGAGGTTGTCCTCATGCGTCAACAATTGGTCCGAGACTGTGCTCAAACATTTTGGGCCACTAAGACTCCCAGTACCCCTGCTGATGGAACTAGGGGCATAGACCAGGGGAATACGTTCAAGGTCCAGGCCGCGTCGTTACAAGGCTGACCCAGCTTTTCCGTTCTGCCCGTCTCTTTCCCGCCTCTTCTGAGCGCAGGCAGGGTCTGCCCTTCAGCTAAGGGCTTGCTCTGGTCTCTCCTGGGTGCGGTACAGCCTTCCAGACCACGTGGGACACGAGGAAAACTACCCACAGGTGGAGAAGGCCCTATCCCTCCTTCCCCTCTTCTCCAGTGGCCAGAGTGCCAGGGCTTTGGTGACCAGGGTGAGGTCCCTAATTGCCATGGCCAGGGAGGATGCCTGTGTTAGGACCTCAGGCACCGCCTGGAAGCCTGGGCTGCACTGCCGAGGCACCGAGGGCCAAGCTGGAGCCTTTCTGCTCTCTCAGGAAAATGAAGACCTATGCTCGAGCCTGCGAACATGGCCTTTTACGTCTCCTTTTCACTAACGTTCTGAGCAGGCCCTGGCACAGGCCTTGAGGAAAGAGACCACAAAGACGTGGTTCTCAGGTGCAAGAAACTCAGGGCTCAGGGTGGGGAAAGGAGCCAGGTGAATGATTAGCTCTAGGAAAATCCCCTGAAGGAGCCCTAAGGAGCAGCAGGTGAGTCGGGGCGGGAGTGTGGGTGAGCAGACCCTGGGCTTCTCCTGCACTGTCTCCCCCTCTTGCCTCTGAGCTCCCCACTTCCACCTCAGTGGAGCTTGCGCTGGCTCACCACAGCGCCCGCCTGGATGCCGTGACCTGGGGCCTGCCCAGGGCTGGCTGGGCCATCTTATTGGAACAGCATGACCCTCAGCTGCCGGGGTTCTCAGCATCAAGCTCAGTTTGACTCTCGATGGGACCTGTGTGGTGCTCGGGCCTCATACTGCCGTCTGGATTCTCCCTTTCCTCTGAGTCTCGTGGCTCTGGCTGACCCAGTGGGGACAGGTGCTGGTGGCCTCAAGCACATCTTGTCTCCCTGTAGCATCCAAGCTCCTCCCTTTCTCAGGCCTGGAGAGTCTTTGAGCCTCACCCTCTCAGGTGTGTCCCAAAGCTCCGCCCCCCCTGCTCAGGCTGGTTGGGGACCCCAGGTATGGGAGAATCTCTCCACATGCGGGTGGGGGCGGTGCTCCTGAGGGCAGACCCTGTCCCTAAGGGGAGGGGTCTTCTCTTGCCATTTGCGTGGGGGGTAAATGCCAGTGGTGCTCTGGATGACATGGGGCTTTCAGTATTTGGGGAACTAGGTCAGAAGTTGAGGGGCCGCTCCCTCATCAGATGATGTGCTCACTCCCTGAGGGGCAGCGTCAGCTGTCAGCTAGTCAGAAGGTTCACTAAGGAAGCCCCGGAGACTAACAGGGAGGCGACGAAGAATCACGATGATGAATGTGGCTGAGCTGAACCCTCCCCACACGAGGCTGCGGCATAAAACTGACGGGCCCTGTGCAGCTTCGTGGGGTATCAGGACAGCCGTGGGGTGGGGGGTGCCTCGTGGCGTCTGCCCCCCCCCACCTTGGGCTGCTGCCCACTGTGTGGAGAAAGGGCGGAGGGGAGGAAGGGGGAGGAACGTGGCGGGGGGGGGTTGGTTTTTTCTTAGGGGCCAGGTTCTTGAGGTGAGAACCCCTGGCCGCTGGGTGGGAGGGAGGCGGCGGGAGGACCCTTAGCTGAACACACTTTCCTCACTGGGAGCTGACTGCAGGGGGGTGTGAGGAGGCCAGAGGCGCCTCCCAGAGCCGCCCTCATGGGAAGGGGCAGGGCCCACAAGAGGAGGGCACACAGCAGCCCCTGGCAGAGCTGGGACGTGGGACAAGGGGTCTCCCGACTTGGGCGAGCTGAGAGACCCTCTGTCCTTGTGGATATCTGTCCCTGTCCCAGACAGGAGTCCTCAGTGGCCCTTGACGTTTAGTCAGTCACCGATCACACAGGCAGCATGCGCTGGGACGTCACCGGACAACAGGGAAGAGGTGGCTGAGGAAGCCCAGGGGGAGCCAGCTGGGGGAGCCCCAGTGGGAGGGGGACCATGGAGGAAAGACAAAGCTTTCGGGGAGGAGGGCCTGGGCTACCTCCACAGGCCCCGGAGCCTCAAGCTGTCATCTGCTGCGTCCAGAGGAGGTTCCACTGAGGAAGCCGAGAGAGATTTCCCCAAAGAGCTCTCTACTGTGATGTCTGTGGAGACTTTATCTATGACAGAAAAATAGTTTCTGGTGCGAAGAGGAAGATTTTGAAAAGTACAGCATGTTCTTCAGCCACTAAAATGGAATCCAGATGATACTGGAAAGAGAAACAAGTTCATGATGCGCCTCATTGACACAAGGACAAAAGGAAGCGCATCTCTCACGGTCGCAGCAGGGTCAATCCCTCTGCAGGAGGACAAGGGCTGGAAGGAGTGGAGTAGAGGGGACGGGAGGCCTTGATAGCTGTTCCTGCAAAATTTTCTTGTAAAATGTTGCCTTCCCACAAAAAAAAAGAAAAAAGAGACAGACTCATCACTCAGCCGCCTAAAACCAGGTCCACCGAGCACGCTTTGGAACACAGTAGGGACCGACGCCGACCTGTCGGGACAGCATTCGTAGCTCCCCACCGCTTGACGGCTGGACGCGGACCCCTCTGCCCACGGTCCCGGCCCTCCCAGCAGGTGCGTGTCGTCTCGGGGTGCGTGTGACCCCGGTCCAGCAAAACGGCAGCTCTTGGCTCCTCGCACGCAGGCCCTGCTTCCCCGGCCCCGATCTGCCGGCTCCTGCCACGGCTCCACCATGCGAGGCCCATCCTGACACCTCGTGGGATTTTCCACATCCGCGTGGGGACCCCGACTTCTGTTTCGTTGACTCGTGCCTCAGACACGAGCGCCCCACAGACTCGATCTATGTTCCGGGAGTGGAGCCCTGCCGTCGATGTCCTTGGGTAACTCCCTCATCCTACCGCATTGGAGTGGGGCTCGTCTCTGATCCGCAGCGCCTCCACAGCGCACAGTAGGTCCTCAGTGAACGTTACGGGGCTGAGATGTCTGGGCCCAGGAGGCCACACCACGCCTGCGGACGTGCTGGACCTGCAGCCGTGCTGTCCCTTCCTCACCCCATCTCCCCGTCAGTGTGAGCCTCCCTCCTGCTTTGCCTCTCACCTCTGCCCTCTGCCCTCCATCTGTGGGTTTGTTCCTGGCTCTGGCACACAGAGTCAGGGCTGACTTTGCAATCGCACAGCACACGGAGCCCCTTAAAGCAACGAAGGGACCAGGGACCAGGGCAGGGAAAGTGTCGGTCACCCAGAAAGGAGAGCCACGGCTCCCTCGGGGTGGACGGGGCACGTCAGAGCAGTGTGATGTCATTTGTCCGTCCCCCCATGTCCTCTCTGAAGGGTCCTGATGAAGCTCCGAGTCTGGCCTCCACGCTGGGTGCCGGGTGCGGGGAGCTGACCTCAGAGACATCCAGCATCGTTCTAGACAGAAGCCACCTGAGCGAGCTGGGCCGGTGCCACTGGTGCAGAGCACCCCCAGGGGGATGAGGACCGTCCCCACAGGTCACCCGCTACCTCCTCTCCGCCCCAGGGAGACGGCCCGCCTTCGCCTCTCTGCCGAGCGTGCATCCCGAGCCGCAGCCCTGGGGTGAGCAGAGACGAGACCGGAGGCGTCCGCTGAGCTGTCGTCTGTTGAGGCTGCTCCCCCTTCGGTTCCTGGGGACTGGGTGCTCCGCCCTGGCTCAGCCACAGCCACCCTCGTTCAGGGCCACCCGCTTGTCCCCGCCGGGAAGCTCGGCATGGACGGGGGGATGCTGCCACCCGGCGCTGGCGCTGAGAACTGCCTTGGTGGGAATCAGCCAGAGAGCGTGGAGATGCCAGGAGGGAGGGAGGGAGAGAGGAGGCTTCGAAGAGAATGAAAACTCAAAATGCAAGCCCGCAGGGTGAGGGGGCAGAGCAGGGGGGAGCGCGCATTCGTCCACGGGTGCTGGGCTGGGATCTCTCTCTCCTCCTCTTGTTCAGTCGCTACTTGGTCAACGCACCCTTTGCGGCCGATGCACTTGTCTGTGTGACTGTCTTTCTGGGAAACTGCTTTTACCAGTGGTGACTTTGTTGGCTGAGCAGGGACACCTCAGGGAGGTCAACTTTGCATGTGAGGGACTCATGCCCGGGTCCCTCAGAACCGACGATCTCTGGGGACGATCTCCGTCTCCTTCGGGGTGCCGCCCTCGCCCTCGGTCTCTGTCACTGACTTGAGGTTCTAATGAGGTTTTTCCCGTGTCCTGTAAGCCGGACGGGGTTAAATGCTTAACATTTAAGGCACAAATGGAGCCCCCCCTTCCACACGCGCGGGTCTGGTCAGCATTTGTCTACTGCACGGCGTCAGGACGCAGCGCTTCACAGATGGGAGTCTCAGACCCACTGAATCGGTAAAATTACAGAACTTGTAAGGCCGTGGAACACAGGAACTCTCGTATGTTGCTTTTGAGAGTTTAACTGGGACAATCATTTGAAGAGCAATTTTGCATTATCTAGAACAGCTGAAGATCTATAGTTTATGACTTAATTTAACTTCTTAGTGAGACTCTTGCACGAGCATAGACACGTACAAGAATGTTTGTAGTGGTGAAAACCTGAGAAAAACCCTAAACGTCCAACAGCAGCAGAATGACTCCATGGTGACATCCACGTGACAGATCTCTGTACTAGTACAGCCAATATGAACCTATTCACGAAAAACAATGTAGTTGAGGGAAAATGAACTGTCAGACGGCATCATTCCGTATAAGATTCAAAAGCATCCTGTAAAACCACAGTTCTCCTTTTTCTGGCAATAGACATTGTTATAAACACCATAGAGAATGAGAAACATCGAAATACAGGGCTCAGACTTTCAGTAATGTTCTAGTACTTAGACAAGATCGGAAACAAGGCAAAATGGCAAATGTGATTTAAGTGACCTATACTTTTCTCTAGGCTAGAACTAGATTATGACTGAAATGAGGAAAAAAGACAAGAAAGTTACCAAATGTCTATTCTTAGTGGTAGGTTTATACATTGTTTTCTTACCCCCTATGCATGCTGTCTATACTTTCTGCAGTAAATGGGTATGGCTTTTAAAATGGAAAAAAAAATCAACCAAGTTATATTTTAAAACTCACCTGATAAATGCCGGCTACCATCCACAAGAATCCACGTTTTTCATAAAAGACACTCGTCCCTCTCTGAGTTTTGGCTGGGCATGTAGTGACTGTCCAGCAAGACACTGCAGCTAGAGGGAGCCATGTCACTAGGTACTTACTAATGGAAAAGGAACAGAAATAGGGTTTTCCCCCTTAAACCTGGGCCTCCCCCGACCCTGGTTGAACCCGGAATGTGATCCTGGTGAGCTAGTTTCTAACCCCACAAACAAAACCGACACCATCCCTTAGGATGCCAGAGCGACAAAATCAAGGAAATTTGGTGCTCTCCATCACTTCATGAAATTGTGGAGTCCACCTGCCTGGCACTACTGGCCGTCTTTGGTCTCTTCAGGGGATCAAACTGTCATATATGAGCCACTTTGTTTTTGAGTCTCTGCCGTCCCAGATTAGCCAGTTCCCTAACCCATAATGGCGAGAAAGACCACTTAAGGGTGGTAGGGTGGTAGTACTCCATCTCTTCTACTGAAGATACCATTTAAGAACAAAAAACTATCAATATTTTAAAAAGGCAACCTAAGCACACATTACAAATGACCAAATCTCCACCAACTAATCTATATACTAAATGCAGTACTCCAAAGTAAATCACATTAATATTTTTCATGAAATATGGTAAGTTAATGATTACATTCATATGGAAAGGACAAAAATAGCCAAGAAAAAGCATCAAAAGAACAGGGGAGATTTGCTTGTTTAAAAATATATTTTAAAACTATAGTGAAGTGTAGAATGAATAAATTGCACAGAATTCAGAAGCAGATATATGCATACATAAAAAAAGCAAAAGCTAGGAAGGAAACTGATGATATTTATAACGTCTATGACCAGACACACAAAACACCATAAACAACATTAACAAACTATCAACTGGGAGAAAATACTAACATGTAATGTATGACTATATAATAAACTATATTTTTAAATGCTAATAAATCAATATGAGTACCCAACTGAAAAATGGGTAAAGGACACTAACAATTAATAATACAAATGATCAATAAAAAGATGCTTAATCAGGAAACACATATTAAAATGAAAATCCACTTTTTACCCACCAGAATGACCAAAATTTAAGTGCTGACGGGGAAAAAAAAAGCAGTTAGTGGGAGGAGAATTTAGTTCAGCCTGTTTGGAGGACAATTTGGCAGGGCCTATTAAAATTAAAAATGCACACAGAACTCATGATCCAGAAATTCCATTTCTTGGTATCTCTTTAAAAAACCATGCAGATTTACAGAGAGTCAGATAAAAGGGTGTCCACTGGAACACATCTATAATAATAAATCAGAAGTGACATAAACTGTTCACTAACAGAAAAATGACACAAGAACCACTATAAGGAATCACATAGAGCAGACTGAAAAAACACAGCAGACTCACACTGACAGGTGAAATCCTCTGTAATGTAACACAACCTGGAATTTTAAAAGTTGAAAAACGACCTCATGAAAAACATGCTTTCATTTCTATGTTGTGCCATGCCCCAAAGAAAAGCTGTATCACATTCAACTGGAGATTTTTAAATTAATAATCTTAGAAAAGGGTAAAAACTATTATAATTGTAAAGATGCGCCTTTAAAGAAAGAAAAAGCATTAGTAATTGAATTGGTACTTGCTCTTTTCATAGACCTGCAAGTTGCTAGTTCATCAGAGGGTTGAACTGAGCAATCACACACCCTTCATTATCGCTACAAGGGATGAGTTAATTGCTCCAACTTATACCTTTACCCCATGTTTGATGGCCTGAGTCCAATGTCAATTCTGGAAAAGTCAGCCACTTAGTTTCCTGGTACTGAATTAAGTAGTCTAATCAAATCACAACTTACAAGTGGCATGTCGACTAATAAAAATGCCTCCCCCTTTCATTCATTCATTACAAAATCAGTCAAGCAAAATAATCACCTGAAATAATGACATATATTCAAAAAAAGGATACGGAAAATCAATTTTTTAAAAACTTTAAACTGAAGAATCCTAGGCAAATATATGAGATAAAATTTCAATACTGATCATACACATTTTGAAAAGTTAGTGAATAAAGATGTAATTAAGATTTGCTCTACCCCAGGGAGATACACAGGAACCCATTTTTAGGTTGCTGTCATAAGTTCTGAACTGAGAAAAAGTTGGGGACAGACGCAAGAATGGTTTTGGTTACAAACTTGTACTCTAAGCCCCGGGGGAATTATTAGCAATCATTTATTATTCTAAACTGGCTGCTTCTTTTTCCTTAAGTAGGCAGTCAAGACTCAGGAGCATGGTTTCCACGATGTGCTTGCACAGCAACAGCTGCACTTAACTGTCCGCTGGTCTGGCCTCAGGCTCTCGACATAAAACACACACACACACACACACTCACTCACTCACACCCCAAGATGACCACCTTATTCTCTCTCTCCAAATTTCAGAAGAAAAAAAAAAGTTAACATCCAAGTCACCCTGCGTTTCAGTGGGGGGTCATTTTTAGAATAGTTTCCGGCACCCCACATCTCACTGACTGGGGACCCCCCACAGCTGCTTGGCAGATGCCATATCTTCAGGGGCTACTCTGAAGTAGGTTACCTCCATGTACTTTGAGGAACATGCTCCACATATGGTCGTGTAGGAGAATTGAGTTTTATAAAAGTCACTTTCAATGAGAAAAGTCAGTGTTTCCTTTCCATCAAGAAGTCTGAAGATTTTTAAATCCGTTTTAACCCACTAGGGTAATTCACAGCAAAAACAAGTCAGCCAGAAATAGTTTGCTGTTTTCAACTTTTTAAAATAGAAAAGGTCAGTTAAAACTTTTCTTGTCCTACCCAAATTATGAAATACAGAACTAATGCTTCAGAGAGTAACTATATATTAATGAAACATCAACAGGTTACAGATAAACACTTTAATTGATTAAATATATTATTTTCAAGATCTTTTTGAAATCGCACTTGAATTTAACTAATCAACAGCCAAAGGCAAAAAAAAGTTTAAAACCAAAAATGTTCTGACGTGAACATGTGATAGGAACCACTGCTATGTAGAGTAACAGACACTGCTCCCAAGAACAATATTTTTAGAAGAAAATTCATCTTAACATGTACAAGGACAAATCTGTAATCAAAGGCTGAAAGAAATATATATTAGTGCCTGCTTTTTAAAAGTTTATTTTACATTTTAAATACAATATTTTCCAATAAAAAAAAAATCCAGAAAGTGCCTAGTCCCGTGGTTTCTATACCATATATATACATGAAGCTGACAGACAGCCTGACACGTGTTCTGGATGTAACAAGATGGACATCTGTGAGCTAGGACTACCAAATCAAAATTAAAAAACACAAATAAGCACTGCTTAGGAAAAAATAATCCAGTTTCTGAACAACAAAAGAGAACAGAGTTAGGTATATACAAAACCAGGTATTTAAAAAAAAAATGCAGCACACAAAAAACAAACAGCCCCTTATGTAGTGAACTGTATATACTGTAGCTAATCAGTGGAAACCCTCCTACAAGAAGTGATTTATGATTTAAAAATCTAAGTATTTCAGTAACATATAGTAACAACATTACATGTATATTGCCATCTTTGTCATTTTCTATCTGTACTACCCTCCCTTCTGAAAACACCAATTTCTAGACTAGTCAATCACTTATACATATTTGAGGCAATTAACCCATATTTGTTTCCAGTAACGAAAACAAAGATGTACCTCTTTCCATCAATAAAGACATAATAGAGGTTAAAGCTATAAAAAATTTAAATGTGGGCATATACATTTCCAATTCTCTCTAGTAATTCCAAACTGGAGTCATGTAGGGTTTGTAGCTAAGTAGTAACAAATTAAAAATGGACCGTCTCTGGCAGTGATTTCCATATTAGTGCAATGTTATTCCTTGTACACTGTATTAGTAGGTGGAAATTTGAGTTTATAAAATCCCTAACTATATGCTTGTGTAGAAAAGTTTCAATTTGAGATGCTCTCTATAAAGCCAAATCACGACAAAAATGAGTTAATTTTGCTTTGCTACTCGTAGTGTAAATACCCAGTGAAAAGGACCAAGCGTGTGTGGAGGCTTGCTCGGATGAATGTTTGAGAGGTGTTCTATGCATCTTGACACTTCAATCAGCAATCAGGTCTGAACATTCTATTTTAAGATTATCTCAGAAAATACCTCTCTGTAATAGAACTCTGAACCCAAAGCAAACATAACAGCTATATCCAAAGCAAAACACAATCTGGGTCGGTCACAACAAGGGCGAGTTGAGGCAATTTTTCTTCCATTATAATCTGTGAGGTCTTAAGTTTTTAAGTTTAAAAAATGGTCATCTTCAAAGTCAGCTATACCTCAATGTAGAATATTGACATAATGATTTCAAATTAGAGGGCACTGTTAACTATGGCCTCTCATAAAACACATGGAGCAGGCAGCAATGGACTAGCCATCAGCCAGGTGGGGTCAACGTTGGGATGTTTTATTTCGGAGACTTTAAAGGTTTAACACGTAGCTCATGTAACTTCAGCATCCACTAGTGACTCTGCTGGTTAGCTCCCAAGGCCTGGGTGAGTCTGAGGAATTCCTTTAACCCCAAAGTATCAATGCTAAAGTTTCAAGGAAATCCTGATCCCCAACAAGAGTTCACAAACCATGAGACCAAAATCAATAGGGTAAACACTGACTGCAATGCTCCACAAGTCAAAACAAGTTTCCAAAATAAATGACATCTTCTGCCCAACCCTAGACTCCAGACTCTATAGTAACATCTTTATCTAGTATAATAGACTCTGTAGTAGACTGATTTGGACCTCCACAAAGAGTAGGAGTTGTCAAACTTGAGGAGGTAGACTCCTCTCCCTGGGTATTGGTGGCTGCCGGCATAAACTTCCTCATGACAGTCCCGTCGGTACACAGGCACGATCTCGTCCAGCAGAGGCTTGTTGGCATTCTTTTTGGCTTTCTCTTCCAAACTAATGTTGTCTGTGAGGAAAAGAAGACAAGTCACGAACAGATCTAGGACACCCACATTTGCACCAAGCACTTAAACTCCACCCTTTCACTAAGAAATTGCTCATTAAAAATTCTCTTGATCCATCTACAAGTTATGTATATTTGAGCACATGTTGGTTGGTTGACTGACTGATGCACTCATATATGTGAGCAACTGCGACATGCCAAGCACTGTCTGGCTCCTGGGAGACCAGCGGTAAACACCAGTGGTGGCGGTGATCAGCATCCTCTCTCTCTCTCTCTCTGTGCTCTGACCATTGCTGCTATTCCTGAGCCCCATTTTTCCCCTTCCCCATCCATTCAATTCCTAATTCCTCCCAAGAGGAGAACTCTCGCTCATCTGAGTAAGACCAAGGAAAATGTTGCCCTTATCGTCCTCTTCCTTAAAATACGAAAGTCCGCTTTGTTTTAGGCAGGGAGGAAGGGAACCTATAAGGACTATAATTTTCTATATATCTTAAATATAAAGAGTAAAACGAGAAAACCACAGGAGAGAGGTAGGCATTCAGAGACACACTGAAAATTTAATTACACTCACTAGGCCTGTATAACCCAGGGAGGATCCCAGTGATAAAAAATGAGCTCTGACTTTCAGTTTGCCCCAGTTAGTAGTTTTTGAACTGTAATGACACAAGGGTAGGGGGAAAAATACTTCTAGAAATCTATCAGAGAGAGAAAATTATGAACCGGCTTAAAAGTCTCAGTTTAGCATATTAAATATAAATAGCCTCAAAGAAAATAGGTCAAGAGAATATTCAGCACAGAAGATAAAAGACTTTCGGGTTTAGAACATGGCAGAGTGAACTTGGTGACTGAGTTAACTGTGCAATGGTTGTCACGGCTACCACCAGAAATTTAAACAAGGAAAGTAGGAGAAATTCTCTGTCAAGAAGAGCTTAAGGAGATAGGACAATGTGGCAGGCATACTGGACGGGATCCTGGAGCATTTGGTAAAAACTAAGGAAATGTGAATAAATATGGACTTTAGTTAACAATAATATACCAATACAGGTTTATTAGTTATGATGAAATGAACCATCATACAATGTAAGATATTAACCACAGGGGAATAGGGTGCAGGGGTTATCGGGAACTCCTTGCACTATCTTTGCAACTTTTCTGTAAGTCTAAAACTACTCTCAAGGAGTTTCTTTTTAAAAAGTAGATGACACATATGTAGGCCCAAATCTGATTTGCTTTATCACAGCAATAGTTAAAATAAAATGTCCTTCATCGACAAATGAGAAATAGAGACATTCAAATGTGCACTATTGCCTATAAGGATATCCGTTAGATTATTGATCCATTAATTCAAGATCCAAATTTTGTTCCAAATCTGTAAACTAAAGATGACTGGGAGAGAACAATTCATCAATTTTAGCAAAGACTTGGGACCTGGAGACAATGAAGAAAGTGGAGAATTACAGGATGGGTTACCATCCACCCATGCTTCCAAGAAAACTCCTGTCTTTTAAGGCCTAATGAAGAAAAAGCAAAGGACAGACCAAAAAAAACTGGACCCCTCCTCCATCTAGCCCAGCTAAAACGATGCCCCCAAAAGGCACAAAGTGGACAAGACAAGGGGGCACAGAAGCCTCCATAAGGAGGAGTGTGGCATATGGACCAATGCAGTTTGTGGGTCACCTCTTGGCAAACAATCCTTGGGAGCAAAAAATGCTCGCTGCCATTATTGTCTTAGTGGGTTAGTTTCAGCTGCACATCATTTGAAGGTTTGGACCGGCAAACAGACAGGTAACGCCATTTTCCATCTGAGGGTACTATATGTTAGAGCAAAGGTTCAGGATGTCAGGGTTTTCACCTCTAGATAGGCCCTGGACCCCAGACATTTTTACCTGTGCTCTTCCCAGCAGCAATAACCCCAAAACGTAACAGCTGAGGGCCCAGACTCAGAAGCAACCCCCTTTTAGATCTCCAGAAGGCAAGCCTGGAGAAACACACACCCCAACCTACTTCTGCACAGAGGATTCTTCTGTGTTATTCACAAAGCTCTTTCTAAATACCATAATTTGCATGCATATACACATAAAATCTTTCTTTCTCAGACATTTGTAAATGGTCTGATTTTCATGAGTCCCTGTGACTCTTCAAAGGCCAGTACAGGGCTCAGTCCCAGGTCCTAACGTTGCTGAGAGGCACCAGAGACAGTGGGAGTGGCATCTGCTCTGCAGTCTGCCCAGGTCTCTCTCTCACCTCTTCTTGTTTTGTCCACTCCTGTATTTTTTCTTTCTGGTTCAGTCAGTAGTATATATGGGCAATACTTTACCTTGCTAGTGATACTCAGGAATAAAGATGGTCGAAAATAAAATGCCATGCAAGACAAAGCAGCTTCTAAATGACAGTGGTCTGTGTGAGTGCTCCCGTGCATGACCCCAGAGGGCCCAGACAAGGCATGGTGTGGTAAGATGGCTGCACGGTGCATCTCAAAGGCTGACTGAACTTTTAAACTCCCTCCACACACCTCCAACGACTGACTACCCCTTTAAACTTATCCCAATATAATCTCCCAACCCTCTTCAAAAACAAGCAGCCCGTTTGCAAGTTGCCTGAAAGGTTAGCGAGGAGAAGGTGCTTTTCCATTCTCACAGTCAGGCGCTCCTTCCGTATCACTGTCAACCATGGCAACAAAGACTTAAGTGCTCACCAGGTACTGTGTATAAAAGCCCTAAGTTCTAACTTTTCTGGGTAACAAAAGTAAGGAGACCATCTTCTCAATTAATAAGTAATACATTTTATAACCTACTCTCTCAACCAAATAGTTTAGAATGTCCTTGGAAACAACTGTCTACTTAGAGAAAATAAGAAATGATACTCTAATAAAACAGAGAAGAACAAGTAAAAATTTTTTTTTTTTTAGGTAAGATGTTCTGGTGAGTTTCTGTATTTACATAAAAAAATCTTAGAATAATGACCTCAAAAGCTAACATCAGAAACAAATTTAAATAAATTCAAGTTAGAAGAATTCCTTAATTGCTCCTTTAAAATTGTTCAAAATGACCTTGAGCATTTAGCTTTTTGACACACAGGTTGGAAGTAAAATAGTATTCAATAAGCAGGAAATGAATGGCTTAACATATCTTCTTAGTATTCAAAAAAATTCATGCTCAGGCACCATTCCCCTAGGACAAGGGTCCCCAAACTCTGCACTGCAGTCTGTAGCCTGTTAGGAACTGAGCCACATAGCAGGTGGTGAGCTGTGGGCCAGCGAGCGAAGCTTCATCTGTACTTGCAACTGCTCCCCAGCGCTGGCATCGCTGCCTCAGCTCCACCTCAGATCGGCATTAGATTTTCATAGGAACACTGGTCCCTGAGACCAAAGAGGCTGGGCACCACTGTCCTAGGAGGCTAGCCTTTCTCACAACCTGATGAAGCCAGTGATTCCTGGCCAGGAAGTATAAATGAGGAAGCATAGGGCTGTCTGACATCTGAACTGCCACTATTTTTCCCAACATACAACCCAGCAGCTACTGAATATGGACCCATGTTTCTACCTTCCTCCTCCTCCTCGTCATCGCTGGACTCACTGACATGCACGCTGACAGCAGTGTTTGGAGAGTCTGTCCATTCAAAAAATACCCCAAACCCGATGTCATAATTGTCTGTAGCAAATTCCCAAAAGAGATAAGATCCTTCTTCGTGGGTGGGTACTCGAACAGTCACCACTTCTCCTCGGCCCACTGTAATCACAGAATCTGCGTCCTGCCGAATCTTCTCTTTAAAGTCTTTGATCTGGGGTCGTGTCCACATGGAAGGAGCTGCTACTACTGGAAGAGAGTCTAAAGGCAACAGGAATTACAAAAGCTAAAGAGGATGAGCCTTTACCTACAGGCAGTAACACTGGCATATGATCACCTGCCAGCCACAGATGGCAACAAGTGCAATATGGTCTACCCTAGATCAAGTACTGAGAGGAAAATAAAGGGCTCCTCATGGAAGTCTCTCTCCAAATTGCTACGCTGAACAGTGTCCCAGGTATTTAGAGGTCGTCATACCACTTCTTCAAGACATGCAATCCACAATCTTAGAAGTGCTTTTTTTCAACAATAATTACATACAGGGATTTAAGAATATCTTGGAAACTTCCTAGCTGGAGCTGAGGAAACAAACTGTATAACAAAGAGATCTAGACTTAAAAATAATTCACTTTTGGATGTGGACAAAGAAAGCGTGGCTTTGACTTCAGTCCCCTCTGTTAGAAAAGTGTTAACCTGAGTTTCCCAACATTCCAGGGGCTGTTCTAGGGGAGCCGACCCTCCCCGCCAAAAAACTTGGACAGGACTGGAATCGCTAAGTATTGAGTGAAAAGGGATCAAATCTTGTTACTGAGCAGTATTCACGTGCACCAGACTACACAACAGGTTTTCCAGAGTCAGTCATAGAGCCTTTGACAAAGATTCTTTTGAAAATATTGGTAAACTGTTATTAGGAAAAAAAGGTGGGGGAGTGGGTATAAACCAAGGGATTTTAAGGTCTCTTCTGAAACTATTTACTGTTACTTGTTCTAAAAAGACAAGGAAGAGCTCCGAAACCAGCTTTTTCATGAACCACACCACCATGGTTCAGATCTCCCAGCTTGAAAGTCCCTTCCCCAGGAAAGCCTCCGGTGACCTCTCTCTTTGGTGACCTAACCAGGTCACATCCTCCATATTCATGCTCTCAAACTATAATGTACCTTTCTCTCCATTACAGTAAGTACTTAACCAGATTCTCAGGTTACATTTCTGTGTGTTACTCTGCCTCACCACTGTACTCATAGCACTCAGAAAATCTTCAACCAACTGAGGAATGAATAAGTTGCCCATGAAAAACTAATAGGCCTTTGAAAATACTAGGTCACCTTCTAGGTAACATACTTTAATCTCAAAAAATGTGCTGTACTGTATGGTAGCCAGCCTCCAAGATGGCCCCTAGGGATCCTCACATCCGGGTATTCATGCACTTGTCAGGTCACCACCCAAAATGTATCAGGGTTGGTATGTGGGACCAAAAGAATGCAACACAAGTGTTTACTTTTTACTTCCAAAGTTAGGGCATAAAACATACTGCCAGTTCTGCTTTGTTCACTTTTAGATCCTGTGCTCTGGAGGAAGCCAGCACTGTGCTGAGGACATTGCCCTATGGAGAGACTTCGTGGGGCAAGGAAACGAGGCCTCTTGCCAACAGCCAGCCTCCTGTGAGGAAACCCTCTGGGAAGCAGAACCTCTAGTCCCCAGTCAAGCCATCACATGACTGCATCCCAGCCAACATCTCAACTGTAACCTCATGAGACACCAGGACCACCACCACTCAGCTAAGCTGTTCCTGAATTCCTAACCCACAGAAACGGTGAGATAAATATTATAAATAAATATTATTATTTTAAGCTGTTAAATTTGGATTCAATTTGTCACATGACAACCTATATATATAATAAGATGACCCAGAGTCTGAAGGACATCTGATTTATTCTAAGGTTATCAGAGGTATCAGATTCAGACTAAAAAACAGTGAAAACAAAAAAATAATAAAAGAGTGAAAACACATTCAACTCTCACAAATACGTAACTGCTCTCCAACGCTAGTCAACCTCACTTCCTGATTTTTGCTCTTCATGAAGTCTAAACTATGACATGTGGGTGGTGAATACATACAGCAAACCATACCTTTTGGTCCATTCTCCAGGACTTCTTCTGCAGCTTCTGGTTCAAGTTCTTTTTCAGAGCTGTCAGTGTGGGTTTTGGCCTGTCCATTAACTGACATCATATCACTTGATACAGCTGCATTCACTTTTGATGATGTAGGCAAAGAAGCCCCAGCTACTGCCACTTCCTGTTGTTTCTGTAATGCTGCCTACAAGTCAAAAGTGAAAGTACACTGACCAGGAAGGCTAACAAACGAGATAGATGTTTGCCCTCGAATGCATTCTGACCCCATGTTTTTGTCCTACCAAAGCACTCGGCTCCAAGAAATTACTAATACTCTTTATCAGTTTTTATCTTATCTATAACGAGTATTAATATTAATAGCTCAAGATCAAACCAATGGTTAAGTGATAAAAAGTTAACAAAGATGAAAAACTGAAACTGAGAATCACAGAAAAACTAACCAGGAAAAGTTAGGGTTCACAGAAATAATTAACTCGAAATAAAATTACTGAAGGCAAAAATTGAACATAGTAACATTTGTTCATAAAATTGATAGAGAAAATGTTCTTGATAAAACTCACATACATAAAATTTGAATCAGGAAAATGAAACTTGGTAGAAATAAATAATCACAGAAGGAAATTCACAAAGGCAGACGTTGTTATTGGTAAAATTGAAAATTCACAGAGGCAAAAGCTGTTAATAGTAAAATTTTATAACTGTGGACAATTATTTTAAAATGGACAAAAATAATATATCTTCACTCTAACTATATATTTACACACAGAAAAATTCTTATCACAATTAAATTGAAAACTGTTAATCATGTAGAAAATACTGACCTAAGAATTAAATAGACTTATAAAATGGAATTTGAGATCAAATACTTTCTCAATTAAAATTCATTACTCTTTACATAATTATGATTCAACATATGTATTCATAAATATGAAATAAAAATGTCCTCTGAGTCAAAATGGGAGAGTTTGTTCCTTCCTTAGTCCCTTTCCTTCTCTTCCCAATCTATCAATTTGGTAAACAGCGTGAACACTGTAATCTAAAATGATGGCTTTCTAGTTGTTTCAAAGAGTCTTGGTCTTGCCTTACTTGACTTTGTACTCATTAAGTGATAGCAATCTATAAACAGGACGATGCGTGGGAGCTATCTTATTAAAAACTTATTTCAATGTCCATCAAAGCAGGAAATGGGGAACAATATGCTAACACAGAAACAGGCTTTAGAAGACAGGAAAGAAATTCCTCAAAAATACCATTAATTTTCCTGAATAAACTGTGGTTTGACATCCTTTCCCTCTTCTCATGGATTACACAAACCTACAGTGCTTTTTAACTGCTTATTAACAGTAAGGACTCAGGGAGAATGGTATTTTAGGTAAGAATATTAATTTTTAAGAAATTTAAAGAGCTGGGCTAAAACAAAAGATTACTTCAACTAACAAGATATGTTGAGCAACTATAAGGTAATACTTTTCTTCAGATTTTTTGATAGGTAGTAATTGCTTTATAAATGAAAATTAACTGAATAAGTGCATTTAGCTAGATTGTTTTGTTTGCTTGATTATTTATTTATTTTTAAGAGAAAACACTGCATGAATTTGCATGTTGTCCTTGTGCAGGGGCCATGCTAATCTCCCCTGTATTGTTCCAATTTTAATAGATGTACTGCCAAAGCGGCTCCTAGATTAAGTTTAAAAAGGCATATTATGCCTCTGCATGATGTAAAAAATGAATGTAAAATCAGTTGCCTTCCTTATGTACAAAATACTTTTGCAGTGTAACTATTTTCTCATTTTATTCCTCTGATGGTCCTGTGAAATTAATAGGACAGGCCAGGATTTCATATCCTATCCTTTACTGGCAGAAAAATCACAGATCAAACAAGATAATGGCAAAGATGGGACAAAATCCAAGTGTTATCTGACCTTCTACCCCATGTGTTTTCCCCTAAACCACCCACTCAAATGCAGAAGCAAACTATTTTGGGGTAGGGAGTGAGAGGAGGTCTACCAACATATTGTAGGTGAGCATTATTTAGTTACTGTACTCAAAACAAAAGCCAAGATGAACCCAAGCTCTGCAGAACCAACCAATAGCCTTAGGGATGGGGTCCTTCCACTGAAAGCTGTCTGGGCCTATCACAGTGCACTATCTGAAGGATGCCCTGAACTAATGCTAGTTACTCAAGTCCTCATGGTTCCAGGACCACTGTTAGAATCTGCTTCGGACTCACTGAAATGACACTCTCTCCATACAACTGCCAAATACCTCTAGGACAATATAATAGCAGCCACATCATTTGTTGCTTCAGTATCATGTATTTTCTTTCATAACTGCCACACTAAAGACTTTAGTGCAACACTGAAGTCTTCCTTAATAAAGGTCACCTACAAGTTCCTTTACACCTGACAGGCTAACTAAAGCAAAATTCATAAGCAACTCATAAAAAAGAACTGGAGTTTCAATGCAACTGAAACCCCTCTCTAGGGCTGAGTGCTGGGATTGTCTACCATACCTGCTGCTGTGCGAGCTGGACTTGGTACAGCTGCTGCATATACTGTTGATAGTGCTGCTCCTGTAACTGGCGGATGAGAATCTGCTGCTGTTCATAGTTCCCCGGGTACTGCTGGGCTGCGTACTGCTGGAACTGCACAGCGGTCTGGGAGTTTAAAGCTGCCATTATCTGCTGCCTAAAAATGTTAAAAATATACATACTAGTCTGACTACAGGAGATTGTTCATGAAAAAATCCTATGTCTGTCATTTATTTTTATAACTGTTAGAAATGATTAAGCTAGTAATGTATACCAATGGGCATGTGTCCCAGGCCCAGAAGAAATATTTAAGAAAATAAACTTTGCCTCTAATATTTTACTTAGAGTTTTCGAGGAAAATTTGGTATGGAGAGAGAACATACCATCATCACCATCATACTTGCTATCATTTACTGTGCCCTTGCTATGTGCCAGGCAATTTTTAAGGCACCGCCAAGGTATTAACCCACTGAGTTCCCACCACCACTCTTGGGGGTCAGGGTTTCATAAAGGAGGAAACAGTGGCATTCAGCAACTTGTCTAATATGTGCCACAGCCGGGGCTCAAGTCTATCTAGGCATTTTGGCTCCATCCTATACTCTCTAACTTTGATGCTATAAGAGGGTGGACCATACCAAGAGCAGAGATGAGATATTTAACTGTTAGCTATGGCTTCTCTACTTAATATGTGAAAAGTAGTAAGATGCAGAAGAAAAGCTAAAAAATGGTACAGGTGGCCCTGGTTAGGTATAAATAATGCCAATAAAAATCTGATGGTCCTTGACAGTTAACCCATTTCTCGTTTGTCCTGAGAATAATTGCTGGCAGCACTTACCCTGAAATAACTCACAGATTACAGTCCTAACCTCGCCCCCAAAGCCTGCCACGAAATATCTCACTTTTATTATTATTTTCACATTGCTCTAGTATATAGTCAGTCTTTGGAAACAAACGACATCATTCCATTTATAGAATTCCGGTTTTAGTAGTGGTATTTCCATCTACAAAATATAGTAATTTTCAATCGCTGAAAAAGTCAAATCCTAGAAGATGTATTCCCATGCGTGATGCTAACACTGTTCTTGAACAACTGTTAGCCAAAGATTCATTTGATGAACCTGATTTATGTATACATTTCTGTTACATTAGGATTAGAGACAAGTTCTGTTTAGAAATAACAAGTTTTTTTTTTTCATTCTGAAAAAAATCAAGATTTGCTTCAGCCTCAAAGAATGTGTTAAAGTAAAATTATATTAATGTTGGTTATGAGCTGCACTTTTTTTTTCCTAAATGAGAAATAGGTTAATTTAAAGCCTTCCTTGAACAGAAATATTGAAAATAACATCTGGGCACACTTGGTTCAGAGATACTAATTTCTGTAAACTCTTACGATTCTTTTATTTTTTGTCACAGAGGAACCACGTGCTTAAGTTATGTGACCAACCTGACAAAGATCTCAAAGCCATCTATTATTAGATAAAAAACAAAGCATATTCTCACAAACTCCTGAATAGATCATGATACTGGGCCCACCCCTCACCCCTCAAGAGTAGTGTTCACAGCCTTTCTCCAAAGTAGAATGAGGCCTGGGCCGGTGTAATGCTCTCCTGAGGAATGACTCGAAAATGAGAAGAAATCAATAGGTTCTCATGTTCTCTGGTTTAGCCTATAAGCCATGCCGTCTCTAGGGCCCCAGGCCTTTTCTACAATGTTTTATGCCTCCCTCCTTGTACCTACAGCTCCCTCTTGAAGAACCAGTCCCCTTCTGAGACAGCTGCTCTTGCAGCCCTCGCTGAGTTAAGCAATGATTTTAGCTCGCAGATCCTGTACTAGAGGACACCTGACATAGGCTGGGTTAACTGCATTCTCTGTTCTGGGAATGTGAAACTGGGTCTCTCAGATTCCAACCAGTCTCTGCCAGATGCACGAAAACAAAGACCACCTAAATCCAGGCTGGGAGAGCCTTGTGTGTACCAAAGCAGAAAACGTGCAGAGAACAGAAAAACTGAAACAGAGACATGAGCTGAGAGAAGCAAAGACAAGATCAACTATACTCAGTCAGGGAGCAGCAGGCAGCCTCAGCTCTTGTTCTTGTCCCTGGGTTATGGGAGTGAGTCCCAAACGCTTCCCATGCACTCAGTCCTCCTCTTGCAACCAAATGATGCTTAGATGAAGCGCTCTGCGGCAACACCTTACTGAAGCGAATGGCAAGTAGCTAAGGTCACTCTGCCTCCCAGTCACACAAACCACAGGATTATCACTAAGGTGCGCAGAGGCATGCTGCAGCACTGTGGCTGCCGTTTCTCTTTCTTAAACACAAACACACGCTTACTTCTGCTGCTCTGACCGAAGCCTCTCTTCCTCTAGCCGCCTCCTTTCCTCCTCCTCCCTTCTCATCCTTCCTTCTTCTTCCCTCCTCCGTTTCTCTTCCTCCTTTTGCAGACGTTCTCTTTCTTCCTCTTCACGCCGCCTTCGCTCTTCTTCCTCCTTCCTACAAGGTAAAAGATAAAGAATGAACCCTATACAAAGAATCCTGTTTAAAAACAAATTCGAATTTTATTTCACAGTGAAACTGACAAAACCTTTCCAGACAACAATGTGATATTACCCAAACTTGAGATACACAAACTTAACGCATGGAATCAAGTACACGATACAGACAATTATGACAAGAATAAATATTGCTGCACATTAACAGAAAAAGGTAGATAAGACTGAAATCATTATAAGGTACCATACCCTAAGGTTCCCATCTAATATATACTCACAGAACAATTACAAATTTAATTGTAATTAAATTTGTGTAAGTTTAGCAACACATCTGCCTTTCCCATTAAAGTACATCCTACATAAGGGTAGAGATGGCCTATCTCACACCACCACATCCTCAGAACTTAATACGGTGCTGGAAAGAACAAGCACTGGACAAATGTAGAGAGAAATGCATAACCCGCCCTGAAATGCCAGGTGGCCATAAAAAAAAGGCAGAACCTAAAGGATTAATATGTAAAGATACTTAATGAAAAAAGCAGGTAAATACATAGAAAAGGGTCTAAAAAGATATACCTTAAATACATCAATTATTATCTATGGAGAGAAGAGTGGGATTTAAAGGTAAGATGGGTAGGAAGGTTTTCAGTTTGTGCTTCATATACGAAAATTATGCTGTATACATTTGTGTACTATTTCTGAAATTAAAAATAATTTTAAAGCTTTTAATTAAAAAACAACAGAACAGTTGGAAATCTAGCTGCAACCCTTATTTAGCTCTTGCCCACCACACAGCCCCTTCCCCAAGGGAGAGCATACTCTGCTGCACTAGGATTGGATACCATACGCATCTACGAGGCGTCTGGGTGCAGTAAGGGAGGCTGAAGATGAGATAAAAGATACTTCTGAGAACACTCAGGTGATACTATTTCTTGGCTTTACTATGAGAACTGCTTGGAATACCCTACTTTTCTCCCCAAACTCCTACAAGTAACTAACACCACACCTGAGGTGCAGCCAAGGATCAAAATATCGAAGTTTAAACTTTAGGCAGATGAAGCCAAGTCTTTAAGTGCTAACCAAGAATTCTATATGGACTTCATCTCATGACAGAATTATATTTTTAAAAGGAAAAATGCAATTTTATGTTGAACAGCAACTATTCAATTTATTGTTAAAGCAAATACATACTTCCAAAGACATTATCACTCACAATGGGCTGTAGCACATAAATCAATTTTCCAGTAAAGCGACCTCACTCCATTTTTATATGAATCAGAACTTTCATTTGGATAAAACAACCTTCAAAAATGTAGAAGCTACCTCCTATCACTTTAAACAGGAACAAGTTTTACCTAATGCTCTGTCTTTTGATGACTTGGGAGTTTAACTACAAACATAAAAATTGTATGTCAAAATACAGTGATGGAGAACTTTACCTTCATATTAAACAGCCCTGACTACTATACTTTTATAATTCTCATGTCTATTTTTCATGGTTTCTGGTTTCTCCCTCTCAATCAGGCTATTTTCTTTTCTCAGCTATTACTTCCAATCCAGGTTAAGGCAAAAAATCATAGAACCAACGGTTTCTAAAGTAAGGTATGTGAGAAAAAATTGGTTTCACAGAATTATTTTCATTATGTAGAAAATTTAGATAGTCAAAGTTATTGAAAATATAACCTCTAGATAAATAAGGTGCTGACTACTGCACTTGCAATCATGAAAGAAAATCCCATAAATATAAACAGCACATTCAGCAGCTCCCGCTTCAGCCCCTGGAAATAATGCTAAGCCATCAAGAAGTCAGGGCCAGTACAGGTTATCTATATAAGGACTACCAGGCAGCACATCCAATAACCATGACACAAAGTGTGACTATGACATAGAGTGTGAACATTCTAGAAACTCAAGGGAGACAGCCACAAAGGGTGTATCAGAACAGAGGGTAAGGAGAAGGGGGTGGTTGAGTTTACGGTGCTTGCTCAAAAATTCAGTGTAATAACACAAAAGGAAAGCTGCCAAGATGGATGGGTGGTTCCTCTTAAAGATACAGCCAGATGGAAGCACATGTCCCTCCCCACAAAACTCCTAAATACCTGCTCGCATCAGAAAGCTTGAGCATACAGTAAGAAGCACGGGGGCCTAGGGGAAGTCAGACATCTGATCTAGAACACTCCATAAAGTAAAACCATCAGTACGTTGGGCTGTACAAGGATAAAGTATTCTGTGCCTCAAACGTCACCTTTTTTTTTCTTGCTCTTCCTTCTCTATTTTGTGGGATGCAACATATGTTGAAAACAGATGGCAACACCTATTGAGGAGCTTGACAAACTCTACCATAGCATCCTCTTTAGACATGTTTCCCAGGGCTGCCCATTCTCTCCTGTAAGAAATAACATGAAAAGTTATCTCTTCTTAAGAATATAAGAATTTGATTTAATTTAAACCTAAATATGAACAATTCTCAATCATAACTAAAATGAAGAATGATTCTACCATAAACAGAAGGTTCAAAACCTCAAATTTCAACAAGCATGTACTGATTTACTAAATCAGGTATGCCATGTATAATCCAAACTTACTTCGTAAACTACAATTTAACTACATTGCTGATAATTTGCACACTAGCAAAAGGGTATCAATTTTGCTTTACTTTTATCATATTTAAGCCTTAACTGAATAAAATGGCCAACGTATTCTTTTTTGTCACAACTTCTATATGTCCCAATAAAGGAATCAATTACTATGTATTTTAAATGGCTGCTTTTAATATAATTAGGAAGAATCAAATGAAGCTGTACTTGTCTTATGTTCATAATCAGATGAGTAAGCTTCTTCCACAATATTTAGCCATAAACATCTCCAAGCCAAAAACAGATAAACATCTGAAGACTCCAGAAGCTGCAAGCAAAAACGTTCGTTTCAGTTCTTATTCTAAACTAATGAGCCAGCTATTTACATCTTAACCAATTTATTTTTATCCTTTTCACGTTATTCTCATTAAGTTTATCATACAACAAAAGGCTGTTACCTCCTGTCATTCCCCAACACATCAAAGAATCCAACCTCAGGACAAGTGTCTGGATTATATGGCCCCATTAGAATCTGCTTATGCAGTGCCACAAGCTTCAGTTTTTCTTCGTAAGTTGGATGAAAAGCTTTGCCATCTTTTTCTATAAGAAAAAGAAACACAAAGGAAACGATTAGCACTGGCAAAATACATAATTTTCAGCACTGTATGCTGAACTATTGCTAATAAGGAATGTCACAAACTGCCTGTGATAGATATAAACACTATTATAGTGAGATTTTTTTAAATAAATACTATATTTTAATAGTCGAAGCCCAGACAGAAATGCTTTGTGCTGAATTAATTTATTTTAAATGACGCCAAGCATCAATATGTTAAAACTATTACAGAGAAACCAATCTGTCAAGCTACAGTCAGATACAAGTGTACCACTGACATCTTTTACACATATTAAAACTGTTCAATCATTTTTTAAAGTCTTAAAAAAATAATAATTTCATGTCAATAACTTTTGATATGACCATACACAAACTTTACAAAGCTATATTCAAAACACATTCACCACACTGAAGCAGCCTGAGGTGACAGAAGGGCTCTGGGATCAGACGGCCTGGCTTTCAATCTCACCTCAGCACAAAGCATTTCTGTCTTGGCTTCGACTATTAAAATATAATATTTATTTTAAAAAAATCTCACTATAATAGTGTTTATATCTATCACAGGCAGTTGGTGACATACCTTATTAGCAATAGTCACCACCACGAACCCCGGCATTAGCATGATACTTTGTTCAAAGGCACTCACCACCAAAACCATGTCCAACAAATCTCACTAAAGAAAATACTGACTTTAGGGGTCAAATTCTGTGAGAATGAGCAAAACAGTACATCTGTTCTTGCGAATTCTACTGGCATTTCCATAGACTCTTTCGTGCAATTGTTAGTTTTAAGAATTATTCTATAATCCTTTAAATCCTATTAATGAATCTTCAAATTAATCATCATTATTCTGGTTGAAGACCAAATTTGTTTAAAAAAAAATCAAGGAAAAGGAAGCATACCAAAATATTATTACTAGTAATTATTTACGAAAGGCTAGGTTACAGATTAATATTTTTATTCATTTCTGATTTTTCCAAACTTTCTTCTATTTGTACATATACTTTTATATCAAGTGCACATACACTTTCTTTTTCAACATTTTTTAAAAGTCAAGGCAACTGATCTTTCAGCCTTTAGGATGAGATTAACAGATTAATTATTCTCCCCCTGAGGAATATACAAAACCCAGGAGGATGTGATAATAGCCCAACAACCTTTAGGACAGCCCACATCAAGCAGATGTTCTAAACTTCAAAGAAAACATAGAAAATGAAAACTCTAAACAATCCACATCACTAGGCAGACTATTACAGTATTACCAAAAAAAAATAGCTACTTCTCTTTTACTTTTCAGATAGCTCTGCTTCACACATCCTGAAGTTTTGTTTTATTTAGTTTTTTGAGTTAGATAAGAATGATTTTATTCTAAATTATTTCTGGTTCCATGGGCATTAAACATAGTTAGCAGGGAAAAAGTTATAACTACCATCAACTGCATAAATAGAAGAAAGAGCTTTGCTAAAACTCAAAAATCTTTAATCAAGACCAAATTCTTAAAGGAAAGTTTACTTTCAGTCCTGCCAGAAAGCAACACAGGCTTCATCCTAGGTTCTACATTCTATCGACTATCACACACTTATTTAATTGAATCAATTTTGGAATTCCACTCTCTATAGCAACCCAAAAGACAAACATACATTAGGTTTCGAAAGAAGCCGCAGAGATATTTTTCAGGCACAACTGTATAAAAACACATCAGTGAGAAAGAGAAAATAACTACTTCTAATTTTGGACTTAGAGAAGCCTGGCCACTGCAGCCAAGTGGACTGAGAGGGATCACTTATTGGTATTTGTCCAGCAACAATTATTTTTTTAAAAGATCACCTTCTATAAAATCGAAGACCACTAAAAGTCAGGTTAAAAATCTATTTTACCTAAACGAGACAGACTAAAGCAGGCACTGGCAAACTAGGCTGTTTTTTTGTTTGTTTGTTTGTTTGTGTGTTTTAAGGTCTGTGACCCAAGAATGGTTTTTGTTTTTTAATGGTTGTAAAACAACAAAAAGAAAAAACAAAAACAAATAATATAAAATAATATGCTTAGGGGTAGAGGGGGTCTTAGAGATGGAAAAAAAAGATTAAGGGATGGCTAGTTTTAATTATAAATTTTATAGTGCAGAATGATCTTTTAAATTGCTTTGGTTTCCACTTCAATAATAAGGTCAAAGGAGTAAATTATGATGCTGTTTCAGTAGTCAGTTCCTAAGACATTATGACACGTGTGAGAGGCATAATAATACCCCTAACCCAAGATGTCTTCATCCTAATCCCCAGAACCTGTGAATATGTTGGGTTACAATTAAGGTAGCAGCTGACCTTATCCTGGACTACCCACATGGGCCCAATGTAATCAAAAAGGTCCTTATAAATGGAAGTAGAGAAAAGAGTCAGAGGGAGATTTGAAGATGTTAAGCTGCTAACTCTGAAGATGGAGGAAGGGGCCATAAGCTAAAGCATTCAAGTGGCCTCTAGAAGTTAGAAAAGGCAAGGCAACAGATTCTCTCCTACAGCCTCCAGAAGAAACACAGAGCTCTGCTGACATTTTTAAAAACCCAGTTAGACTCATTTTGAACTCTGACCCCCCCAAACTATAACACAGTATGGGTTGTCTTAAGCCACTAAATTTGTGGTAATTTGCTACAGGAGAATAGAAAACCAATACAATACACAAAACACATTTTTACAAGCAGTTAAAGATAGAAATGGCTTCTAATGTTCTTATTAAATTCATAAGTATTTAACTTTACAGTTCTAGTAAGACAGCATAAATAATTTGGTAAGAGCATTACAATCACAATTAACGAGTCCAAAGGTCCAAAAGATTAAAAATTAAGTCCCTTCCACCTGAAATTAATCATACAGAAGGTTATTAGTCTCACATCTCAATTGCTAATAAGTTTACAGAGAAATATTTCCTTCTCTCTGGAGGTAGAAGAAAGTAACAAATTATTTCAATGTCCCTTCTAGTCTTTATTTGAAATGAAAGCCATATGAGTTGGAAAGGACATTAAAGATAGGTGACTGACTTACACAACCAAAACTCAATCTCCCCAACATACCTACTAGGCCAGTAATTTGTTCTTGGATATGCAATATAAAAAAGATGTAAATTGTAATGTCAATAACCTAAAACGTGATGGAAAAGTATAGAATTTCTGCATGCTGCGGAGGTCATGAACTTAAACTAGTATGACTATAAAATATTTTAGATAGGCCTCAGGTAAACACAAAGTAGATGCACAAAAGATCAAGACAAAGAATCTAGCACATCCAGCTAGTCATCGCTAACCTGTACTTGAACGCTTCCTGGTGATGGGAATTCAAGGTCCCTAAGCAGTCTATGCCGCCTTTAACGAGCTGTGATGTTTGGTTCTTTCTTCGAAGTTGGTCTCTGTCATTTCTATCTACAGGATCTATTTCTAGTCATCAGCATTAAACACACACAACGTAACAGATCAGACATCAAAAAAGCCACAAAATATACATTATATTTGCTGAGTTCTCTATTCTCTAGGCTAAACACCCACATCCTTTTCACTAACACCTCCTAAAGACCTAAAATCCCAGCTCTGCTATTTACTAACCAACCATATAACATGGACAAGTTATTTACCCTTCCTGAGTCAATAAATGGAGACACCAACTTCTCCCTGGGGTTCTTGCAAGGGTTAGAAATAATGTGCTCCAAAGTCTTGGTACTGCAGAGAGCGGACACTGGCTAAACAGCAGCTCTTGTGGTAAGGATGGCAGGGATTTGAATTCCCACACTGACAGGCGACTCTCTTCTGAAGGAGCTCCATTTTGTCTTTAACTTTAAAGGATGACACTAGACTGGAAGCAGCACCTCAGGGCCGCTGACCTGTGCAGAGGAGAGAGTGGGGCCACCTTGCCCTTCTCATCCTAGAAACCATCCTTGTACCATAGCAGCCTAAGGTCAAATCTGCTTTCTTTCATGGCCCCATCACACTGTTGCCTCACAGAGAATACACTGAATAAAATCCATTTTTTCAGAAATACTAAAATGAAAATCACATCTCTCCCATGTTGGACTGAGAAAAACCTGGCTGATAAATTCTTACACTACTTGTAAGAAAATATAATGCAATGCAGTATTTCTGAGTCAGTGAATATAAACTCTGGAAACTGCCTCGCATGTACAAAGTGCTTAATAAAAGTTGATTTCTCCCCGCCCCCATTCACACTTCATAATAAATTTTCGGTAATCTTTCTCTTCAACATAAGCAGTCACAGAATAACAATGCCAGGTACTCAGCTACAAGTTTATGTATGTAATTTCTTATAATTTTTACAAACCTGTGAATAAAGGAACTCACAGAGTTTAAATACTTGAGTGGCAGAACCAAGAAAAAGTACCGCAGGGAGAGCTGATTCCGGAGCTCAACTTCCTAAGGACTGAACCAGATCAGCCCGCATCTCAGCTGATAAAGTGAACACTTCTCCTTCTGGGTGCTGATTACCAGACAGTGTTCTCTTTATGAAAATTCACCAGGATATATATTTTTGATATATTTTCTGCACGTGTGTGGTAAATGAATCGAAGGTCTCAGGCAAATGTTAAAAATCAAATATACATATGTAAAACATAGAAACACCTTTGAATCCAATTCTCAAAGGAAAATTTTAGTTCAGTTCAAATTTAGTATGAACTAGCAAATAAATCAGATGTTGAAGAGGCATCACGATTGTTGGTGGCCACAATTTTCTTTCTTATAACTGTCTCGAGTCTACATGTCCTCCTATACTAGTATACGCTGATGTCTAAATGTAAAGACAATAAAAAGTGGGAAAAATAATCTCAAATTTTAATAGATTCTCAATAGTAACAAACTTGAAATTATCTAAGGTTGCCACTTAAGTCCAGGAGGCACACACTAATTATATGTTACCTAAGAATAAATTAGTTGTACAGTATTTTAAAACATTAATGGAGCCATTTATAAAAATTCTTGTAGATGCTTATGTTTAAAGACGACAAAGGAAATGGAACCATTTCAGCACAGCCATGATTACTTCTCTGCTATCAGTAATGTAACCGAGTGTAAACAGAAGCAATGCCAGAGGAAATGCATTAAAAATTCCATATTCAATTCAGAAACTGAGTCCAACATTCAACTAGTCTCCTTTTATATAGCATACACAGCATACCCTCAAAAATTCTCTCCCCCTCTCCTACTCCCTTTCCCCTCTTCTTTCTCTCTCTCTCCCTCGCTCTCTCACTCACACACACATACATACACGCCCCTCCAGATCTGTCTACTGAAAAGGACTAGAAATAATGATCAATCCAGTAGCAACGAGCACCCAATTCCTAAAACCCAAATGGCTTTTCAAATGCCATTTTCCACTAAAAGGAACCATGTCTCCTCAGAGAAATGGATGATCCTTCCGAGGCAGGAACCTGGGACATCTCATCGTACCATATAGCAGGGAAGCTATGGGAGAAGATGGATCATATCAAAGGAAATTGGGAGCCAATCTGAAAAGGTTCCCCACTTGCTAAAGATGGTATAATCTGAGCATCAATAATAAGGGCTAAAAACAGATGGGTTTAAAAGCATGAGTACATAATGACATTAAAATAATCATTACCTTTTGAGGCTGATAGGAAAATAACTCATTATTTTGAAAACTAATAAAGGGAAAGAAGTATTTATCTTTCCTACTTGAATGGTACCCCACACCAAACAGTATAGGAAAGTATTACAACGACGGTAAGACAATTAGAATATCACCATTTTTCAATATCTATATAAATTAAAACATCCATTTTCGATTTACAAGAGTAAAAAAAACAATCAGGTTGGCTGAATGTAGGCCTCCCAAAAGCTCTACCATTAAATTAATAGGAATGAGATTTAGCATATTAATATTTCTGATGGACACATTTACTTCAGTCCTTTTGAAAGAATTCCCTCTGCCCATTATATAAATATTTCAAACCTGATAGTAACGTTATATAGAAATTCAGAATAGATGGTTCGCTCACATTTTACTTTTCCAGATATCGGAAGAGACTGGATGAAGTAATCATGTGAAGAATAAAAATACGAATCATTCCATTAGCCCTTAGAATATTAAAGTTGCAAGAAGTGACAAAGCAACAGGGTAAGTAGCTTTTAATCTTTTCCTCAAAACCCCATCAGAAACCTGGGTTCCTACTTGTTCATCTCCTACTTGCTATTCATCTTTGGAATCAGACAGAGAACCAACCCTATCTCTAATAACAACTGAGTGGCCTGGGGCAAGTTCCTCAAAATACCCCCACTGAAGGGCTTGTGGAAGATTCAACAAAATAGTGTATAGCTCTCAGAACAGTACCTGACATTTAGTGAACATCTGCTCAATAAGTAGTGGCAATTATTACTCTGGAACTTTAAATTAATGCAACCATCTACCACCTTAATGTAAGGAGCTAATGAAGTGTTAGAGGAAGAAAAATTCACCCCAAAGAACTCTGAAAAACAAAATACACCTCCCCTGATTAACGCTAACCAACAAGAAGGATACAATAAAGGCAACCAATTTAGTCCTTAACCCAAATAGATAAGAAAACCAGCTTGATCTTGCTAAGCTAGAATTGGGCAACTTTGCTCCTCCTTTAAAAATCCTCAATAGTTCCTCTAGCTCTGCTGACAAAAAAGCTACTTACAGTGGCATTCGAATCATACCAGGGATCTGGTAACTTACCATTCTGGCTCCTTCCAACAACCTGCTTCCCAGACACTATGCCTTGCCCTTTCGTGGCTCTCAGCCTTCCCCCCTAAAATGGCATTTGCTCCCTGGATCCTCCACAGTGTTTGACAGTAGCCACTGGGTCTTTAACTCCTCCTTCAACCTCTAAATCCCTTAGCAGCAAAAGAGTGGACTACTAATCTATATGGTAATTTAATACAAAACTTTATCTACAATAAAGACTCAACGATGTCTGAAGTTTAGATGGTGAAAGGCTAACTTACACTTACCTGTATTTTCATCTATTATTTTACGTTTACTTTCATAAAGTTAAGAGGGCAGGTAGTTGAGACGATGGGTTCAATCACTGGCCTAAGACTACTGTGACAGGTATAGAATGAGACATGGGGTTTCTAATTCCCAATCCAAGTTATTTTCAAAGGAAAAAGATATCCACACTCAAGATCGATATTATTCCACAGTGGAAGATAAACTGTAATTAGTTTCCAAATCTTGTAAGATACTAGTACAAAACCACAAAATATTGAACTAATCCCTACAAGACTAATAAAAATGCCAAGTATTACACTGAAAAAATTCACACACTAAAACAAAAAAAGCAACACTTTACTCACCCCACTTCCCATAATTCTTGCGCTTTCAGATCCTTCCTCCACCCTCCAATTAGCTATCTCATACACTAATAGCCTCTTCCGCGCTAATTCTGCAATGATCCATGCAGAAAGGTAGCTTTTAATTGCTACACTGCTACTTCTTTCAAGTACTTGGATACTGCTCTGAGAGCTTAACTTAGAAACTGAAAACCATACCTACCAAAGTAGCTTATTTTCTCTAAGGTGACTGATTACTAGGCCCCCAAATTACAGGTTCCCCTAGGAGTCCTACCACTCAGCAAAATAGTTCTAGGTTTAGACCACTAAATCCGAAATCTGAGGCACCAAATTTCATTTAATCCAGCTCCATAATGTATTGATGGAAACCGAGTGTGGAACACAGATGTTAATTATCTAGTTTGCCAATGGAATCTAGGGCTTTCTGACCCCAAAGAAATGCTAAGTTTATGGCAATTACGCAGGATTTTAGTCTTCCAAAAAAAAAATATATATATATATATATACATATATATATATATACATACATATTACTATTATTTTCAAATAAGACAGGCTCAGAAGATGAAATTACTATATATTTTTTTGTTAGTCATGTGACAAGAGCTAGGATTAGAAGTCAGTTTTCTATTCTTACACTCTTCTGTATAATACTTTATACTTTAACTTATTGATCCCTGAAAAAATTAAGTTCTAAGAATAAAAATTTAAGGTAAAATGTAGTTATACAAATTGCACAGAAACCACCAGATTTTTTATATAAGTGGTAATAGAGCATCGCCACAGGAAACTCTAAATTCAAGGGTCAAGTGGTCCAAAACCCATTAGCCATTTCCAATTCCACAGAGGGCTGACCTCATTGTGTCATGTCGATATTTCAAGGGTAAACTTTTTAACACAAAGTGCAATGAATGTGGAATGATTGATTATTTTGGAAAATTTATAAAAGAGAGCCTTTCATTAGTCTGCACAACTAAAATCATTTTGGGAAAAAGCAAATAACTTTTCCATGTATTATCACTCAAATTCCATGTACTCAAATTCAGCTAGTAGAATATGTACTCCAAAAGGGAACTCCCTCTGAGATAAGTATCATAATATGATGTTCTGGAATGTTTATGGAACCTAGCAACCACTTTTAAAGTTTCATTTGCCTATTCCGTCCAGGAGATCTAAATATCTTTCAGAATCTAACTAGGGGCTCCTCATCAGTCTTTCCCACTGACAAGATCATGTGACTGATATCACCACCACTTGACTAAGTGAATCACCCAATACAAGCACCCCACACAGCACAATCTTGCTCTAAGACAAGAGTCATTTTACAATTAACTCTGTGAGAAGCCCAGAGTACTTTCAGGCCTTATTCTGAGAATTCACTGTTGGCACACTGCTTACCAGGTAAAATTTTAACCATCTAGAAGTTACTAGAACATAGCGGGCATCCTTTCTCTTTAAAGTGTGACAAGCCAGAGGGGATGTGCTAGCTTAATACCTGACTTCCTCCTCTCTCTCTGCCACATCAATACTGCCAGGTGATTGAGTCCTACAGGAGTTTGTGGTTCCCCAGAATGACTGGAAAGGACATGTCTGGAACCTACGGAAACCCTTCTTCCATGACGGGGAAAAAGAGGTGGGATGTGATGTGCTAAGCTACAGGGAACATGAAAAAGAATGCGACAGTAAAAATAAAAATTAAGAAAATAAAAAGCAATTCCAGAATGGAGTCCTCTGGGAAAGAGGGGGCTCATTCTTCCACCCTGGCCCACGGACACCCGAAAAATTAAATCAGGGAAAATTCCCCGGCAACCTCGGGGCGGCGGGGCTCGGACGGCTACCCCGAGATTCCAGGCACCGCAGGGGTGTGACCCAGCGGGGAGTGACGAACTTCGGTGCCGCAGGGACGGAGCGCTGGCCCGGTGGCCGCGGCCCGGCGCGGGTGGCAGAGGGGGAGACTGGTCCCGTCCCCGTGGGCGCCGCAGCCCGGGCTCCCGGGGCCGGCGGGGCGGCGGGGCGGGGCCGCCTCACCTTTGAAGAAGCGCAGGGCCAGGCCGTACAGCTCCTCCAGGCCGAAGCCCCAGCGCTGCTCCAGCCGCCGCGCCTCCTCCGCCGCGCCCCCGGCCGCCGCCTCCCCGGGCTCCGGCTGCTCCCCGGCGGCGCCCGGGCCCCGGCCCGCCCCGGGCGGCGAGGACGGCGGCGGCAGCGGCGGCGGCGGCAGCGGGGCGCCCTCCGCGCCCGGCCGCTCCTCGGGGTCCGGGCTGAGCGTGAGGCCGTCCACGGAGACCTCGAGCCGCTCCGCGTTCAGCACCGCCGCCATGTCCGGCTGCTGCGCCTCCTCGGCGAGCACAGGCGGCGGCCACGTATCGACTTCCTGCTGACCTCTGACCTCCCGTTCCCGACGCCGGAAGTTCCGGCGCTGAGCGCGCTCCGGGCTCCGGGAAGGAGGCGGAGGCAAGGCGTCCCGCCCCTCGGGGGGCGTCCCTCCGGCCGCCTCCGGGGGCGTCCCTCCGCCACGCTCGCCGGGGGATGCGGGTCGCCCGCCTCGCGGCCCCGCGCCCACGCCCGCCCCGTCCCGTCCGGCCCTGGCTCCTCCGTGTGGTCCCCTGGATGTCGGCGTCCGGCAGGGCCCGGACGGCCCAGCCCCGCGCGCGGTCCGTGCGGGGCGCAGGTGGCCGTAGCCGCCCCGGCCTCCAGGCCCGAGGCCCTGCCCGTCTGTAGAGTTCGGCCGGCAGAACCCCCGGTTTTCATCCGGTCTTCCTAGCAACTCAGCAAATGCAGAGCAAATGCCGCCCTTCTTTTCTTTTTTTTAAAGACGCCGACGCTGCTGAGAAATTCGGTGGCTTCTCTGAGGCTGGAAACCGGCAGGTCCCTCCCGGTCTTGCGGGAAGTCAAGTTCATACCTACAACTGGTGAGGCCCTGGTTAAAAAAAAAAAAAAAGCACGAGCAGAAAGGTAGGGGAGTGAATAAGTATTGAGAATGAAATAGAAATCACGTGATATTTTGAAAAGTTAACATCCACAGACATCACACAACCCTAAGATGTTTTATGAACTGCCTGACGATGTGCAAAAATCCGGAAACATTTTATTTTACTTTTTTAAAGATAACAAATGCCCTTGACGATATTATGTATATGTACCTGTGTTTCTAGACTTCTAGCACCATTTATGATCATTTCCCCTCCATTTTTTGGTTGCATACTTTGGATCACCTTTTCTTATGACAATTATTTAGTAATATTTGTCTACAAAGAAAATAGGTTGGTCTTTTTTACACGATGATAAAAAAAATTTTTTTTTACTATTCTTTAAAATCTTCAGCTGCATAATACATTCCTGATGTCAGTGTGTACTTTTTTAGGATTATTGTCAAATTTGGAAAAAGCCATATGAAATTTTCATCACACATGAGCTATATTATTTCAGGGCTGTTTGGCTGCTTCGATGGCAATTTTGTGTATGGCTTTTACTGAATCCTCAGCATTTGGGGAGGCAAAATTTGCTACCTTAAGAGGAGATCCATTAAGATGAAAAAAACATGTGACTTCACATATAGACAGACTCACTATGGTTCAACTACAGGTATGTGTCCCATAAACAGAGGAATTCGAATATATTTTATTTAGCATGATTCACATAAAAAACTATGGTGCATTTATAATTGTCTATATGACATTATTAGATTCCTGATGAGTGAGCATTTTGGCACAGGCGTTGAGGAAACTGATCTCTCCACTTATCATTTTTTACTTCTGATAGTTGGTAGGATTTTCTATGGACTATTTTTCTTTCAAATCCTGTTTCTCCTCTACTACCAATGTATTTCCTGTGCCAGGCATCACAAAGCTCCATTGCCCTCAGGCTCTGCACCTTTGTGACATGGTGCTGGCTGAGTTGGCATAATGGGCAGTAGGTGTATTCCAGAAAGCCATTCCTACACCCACAGTGAGCAATAATTTAACAGTGTGCGGAAATGACTGCAAACCACATAAGTGCATGCCACTAAACCCACATTAAATGTATTCCTAATTTAAATATTGTCCCCTTAGCCAGATCCCAAAAAAGCCCATGGCCATTCCTACACCATTTAAAGCAGAAGAGGTGCCATAGAAGGAAGTCAGAAGCAAAGAGACAGTGGTCTTAAATATCTTATTCTAGAAACTTTTACAGAAACATTTACCAGGTGAATATACTGCCACGGCTCCTCCGAGGGCCTTGGAAGGGAGCTGTGTAAGTGACGGGCCCTGAAGCTTAAGTTTCATTAATTCACAGTAAACCCACTTCTAGTTGTAGGGGACTCAAAACTAATTCTACTACTCCACGCCAAATGATTTTTCTCACTTGGCTTCGCTCTTTAGATTTAGCTTTAATTACTTTTAAAATATGCATATTACAAGGCCAAACCTCTAAGAAGTCATAAATATATTACCTTGCTGTGTCTTGCTTGGTGTTCTGCCTTTAGTATTCAATAACTTTTGGGGATGGCAATGAGATGGGTAAATACAGCTCTATTTCATGGAATTATAGATTCTGTTCACGTTTTCTACAATAAGCATTTCTTTTATAATCAGAAAGAGACATTTTTAAAAACAGTATAAATATTAAAATCTATAGAATACACCTGGGAATATGGACAGGTAAAATATGATAAACTAATCATTATTGACATTTTTGTATTATTGTGGAATTTAAAATATTGAATATTCTTGAAAAATATTATATCCTCCAGATTAAACATTAAAACCTTTTCCAAACAGAACCATCAAGGAATGTCCTGTAGGTAGTCGTTCTAGATGACCTATAAAGAGATAAGGCAATGTAACTTCCCTTAAACAATTCTTTGTGGGAAATGAGTTCCAGACATTCCCTCAAATAGGAGGCGAAACCTTAATGTGCATGAGAATCACCTGAGGGCCTTGTTAAACTGCAGATTCTGACTCTGGAGGGAGTCTGGAGAGAGACCCGAGAGTCTACATTTTTGTTAAGCTTTCTGGGCTGATGCTGCTGTTTACAGACCACTTTTTGAATGGCAAGAATCTAGGAAACTTTTTTGACAGCTATGTTGAGAGATACTGATATCCAATAAACTGCAAATACTCAAAGTTTACAATTCGATGGGTTTTGACATACACATATACCTGTAAAAGCATTACCACAATCAAGATAACAAACATATCTATCACCCCTTCTGCAACCTCTCCTCCCCCCAAGACTTTTCAATAGATATTTTTTAGAATACGCTGTCACAATAGAATCTGGCTTCAATAAACAGTCCAGAGAAACTACCTGTGTTTCCATACTTCTGTCTTTGCTACGTGAGGAAGTACAGAGTTAACAAGAAGGTACATTATCTGAAACTTTTCAACTATCTTCCCCAAGTCTGTTTCTACACAAAAGAGAGTTCTTTTCAATCAATCATGTTTCTTGTGTGAATTTCAGTTAAGCTTCATTCCCTTTAATCATGTGTCAGATGAAATATTACCATTTTTGAAATGCTTTCTGAAGTTTCTTTCCTAAAATCAACCTTTCCCTTTGTTCTCTCCACACATTTTATCTTCTCTGTGAAATATTGTTAGATTACCGGATAATGGCTGGGTTTAATTATACATTTCCTGCTTTATCTGGTGACTTGATAATTGGTACCCAGTAAAATTTTGCAGTTTGTCTTATTTAGTAACACAGTACACTTTCGTAGTTACTGTGTGCATCCGAAAGACAAAGGCCATGTCCCTGAACCCTTACAGTCCCTAACACAGGACAGGTGACATGGTAGGCACTTTAAATGTCTTTTGAGTGAAAGAATGAAGGTATAATTACATTTATTACATGCAATATCAATCCAGCTCAACGTCCATTTAAGGAGTGTCTCATAAGCCAGACACTGTAAGAAATCCAAAGGTGGGTGGCTGTGGTACCTAAAACGAAGGAATCATGGTCTAGTAGGTGAGACCATGCGAGAGGCACTGCTAGATAAGGGCCAGGGTACCAGGAGTGGAATGCACTTACCTTGGGTAGGTTACTTTTATTTCTTCCTTTGTAAAATGGGGATAGTAATAGTATCTGCCCCTTCAGCTGGTAAGAAGACTGGTTGTGTGAGTACATGTAAAGAACTTCCTGGCACATATTCAGCTTTTAATAAACTTTGGCCACGGTTATAAACAATGTTCCACTAAAATGTAGAAGAATACACCAGCGAGACTCACAGGACAGAGCCTGCCCCCAGTGTCTTGGACTTGCAAGAGTTGGCCCCTACATTGTTTTCAATCTGAATTGGTTGCTAGCATTTTAAAATCTGGAATTTTAATATAAAAAAAAATCCAGATTTCTGACTTACCTTTAAAAATTAAAAAATGTGGTGACACTGGGCCTGGCATTGGTGCTAGACAACAGTGAGCTGGAGCTGTGCCTCTTTGAGGAGGGACATGCACTCTCAAGTTTGCAACAGTCCCCCCAGCCCATAGCACTGTCCTTCATAGTTATCATGGGACTGTATCTGGTCCCATTGATCATTTTACACCAACTCCATCTATTTATATTATTACCTGCCTGGCCATAGTAGGTATTGGTATTTGTAACTCCCTGGGAAAGAAGAAAGAGAATGGCATACTGCCTGGAAGATCTGTGAATAGCTTCAGAGACAACTCTGATAGATCACTGTGCACCTTTACATTTGAGGCTTGTAGAAACCCATTCTAGGTAGAAGGAATACCATTCATTTCTTATCACCTTGAGGGTTAAGAGAGCCTGGTGTGTTGTTAGCCTTGGCCAGAACTGTTAGGGGAGGAGTGACAGGAGGTGAGCCTGATGGGGTAGGCAGAGGCCAGATGTGCAGGACTGAGAAGGTAGGCCAGCAATGGTCCTGAAGGCAGGGGAGGGACACTGAAGGATTTTATGTGAGCGAGTATCATAACTAAAGCAGCGGTGCAAGGGAGCCTGGCAATAAAGGGATCAAGGTGGAAGCTGCTGTCAGCCCAGGCAAAGACAGTGAGAACCTGAAGAGGAGCAGTGTAGAGAGATGAAAGAGATGGATTCCAAACAGATGTGCACCAGAGCTGACAGACCAGCCAGCATAGGTAAGGGAAAGGGCTGAATCTGTCACTTAGTTGGTGTGACCTTAGGCCCATTTTCTGGACCTCTATCTCTTTAACCGTAAAAAGTAGACTTGTTTCAGCCTTGGTTCCATCACAAAATGTTGATCATCCCAAACTAACTTATGCCTGTGGAGGTGCTTTAGAAACTATAAGGTACCCGGACAGATAGGATTTGTGTAGCTGCCATTACCATCATCCTCTGGCCTTCACACCCAAAACACTTAAGGACCACTGAGCAGTATGCAATTATGTCTATTTTTCAGGTTCAAAAGGAAAAATGAGTCTAATCAAAGAAATCAAAGACTTACATTCATTTGTATTTTTTAAAAAACAAGCGTCCTGTAATCTCATTCCTGAGATCTGACGGACAGTAACAATGCGGGGTACGTCCTTCCATGTAATAACAATACTGATAGTTATTGTTAAGTAATGCCCTCCACTGACAGACAAAAAAGAGGTGAAAAGTCTAGAAAACGAGGCCCCAGATCCCGAGGATTTGTTCCAAAGATGCTCGTGCACTCGCGCTCCAGCTTCAGGGCCCCTCCGCCCCACCTGCTGGCCGGAGGTGGTAGCGCAGCCCCAGGCGGGGTCAGTCTCTACGCCGGATGCTCCTGGGGCTGACCGACCCCCTCCGCACCTGCTGCCCCGGGCCTCCTCCTGGGTGGGAGAGGAGAGATGGGGGCAGCTGGGGGAGCCGCCGCTGAGGCCAGGACAAAAGCTGGGGCTCTGGGCGGGTCTGCCCCAGGCAAGACACTGTGGATGATGAAACTTTTCTCAGTGATAGGTGTAAACGCCAAAATTCCATTAGACATGCCAGAGGAAAGACTGAATTTATAGTTATGTATCCATTCTCTCCGCAGAAAATTCGATTACGAAACTGTTATCACCTGGAGACCAGGGAGTAGGCAGCCGAAAAACACAGGAAGAAAAATAGGCATAGCGTCAGGACGTCAAATGATAATAATAGTTGTTATTATTACTGTGTCTTTTGAATTTCATCGTACTAGTCAGCTTTTTTTTTTTTAACAATTGTGATTCATTATGGTTTCCTTTCTCATTCTAAATAAACATTCACTTTTGAACCGAATTTTCTATTCCTTTTCTCAAAGAATTCCCCCATCCCCATAATTTAATAAGCTTCAGGCCTCACAAATTCTAGAGATGCCCTGGATTAGGTATACTTGAGGGCTGCTTTTGAAAGAGCAAAGAACTAAAGCGGAAGACCCGATAGGGATGGCTTGGCCACTCGCTGGTCCTGTGTCGGGGAGCCGGCCTGTGCTTCCTGCTGGTTCCAGAGTACATATTCTCAGACAGCACAGCCTTCCTTCCTGCTCCTGCACTGCGCGTGAGTTTTCTGGTGACCAATGTGAAGACTGACCAAGGTTTCCTGGAAGATCCCGGCTGTGGTTTGAGAGCGCTATCTTCCACGTCCTTACACAGTGCTGGGGAGCCTTGAGTTGCTCTCCAGAAAAGTGGGAGCACACCAGAAAGTTGACAAGTCAAACAAATAGGAAGCTCGGCAACTGGGTCCCCAAGTGCTGACTGATGATTAGAAAGTGTTAATACAGTTGCTTAGTGCGGTTGGGGAAGACTTCCTGGAGGAGGGATATTTTTGAGTGTTAATTAAAATCAGCAAAAATAAATAAAAAATAAAATAAAAATAAAACCAGCAAGTCACAAGAACAAGAAGTGAAACTAAACGAGTAGAGGAGAGGCAGGCTGAGCCAGGGAAACGGGTCTATCAGGAACTGGTGATGACTTCCATGCAGAGGACACTTCCTCCACATACAAGGACAGGTCCTAATCCTCAGTTGTGTTCACAGGCCGTGTTTGCTGAATAACTAAAAGAGCATGCAGATATAATAATTTGACGAAGTTACAAGGGACCAATATCAACTCAATAAGAGGAAGAACTTTCTAAAAATTAGAACTGACCGTTAAAGAGTGCCAATAGCTACTGAACATAATGGATGTGCCAGGGACTAGGAGAAACTCTTTATCCACATTGTCTTATTTAAGCCTCACTATAACTATTTGAAATAAGCATCACTGTCCCCATTTAAAAATGAGGACATTAAGTCACAGGTTAAGCAATGTGCACTGATGTCACACCCTTGCCCACAGCTGACGGAAGAGCCTTGATGGGAAACCAGGTCTGTCTGACTCCAAAGCCAAATCAGATCGCACCTGGAAGTTCTGACAGTGCCTCCAGCCCCAGTCTGCCTGTACCTCAGGAGTCTCAATGACCTGAGTGACCCTTGCATTTCATAGGCAGATTATGCACAGCTTTTCCCTGGGGGGAGGCCCTGCAGAGTAAAGTCCGCTTGAGTTGCTGATGGGCAGTTGGCCAGCACAAACACAGCTTCTCTGTGTGAAGTCTAAGCCTCCATAAGCCCTCACTTTCCCTCCTCAGAGCAGATCAAGAGTGTTCCTTGCAAGACCAGGGTCCACAAACAATGCACCTCTGGAACCGCCATCCTGATAAATGGGGGGCCCAGTGAATTTGTTCCACACAAACTATGCCTCGGGCAATTCACATGCTGCACCTTGTTTATTTCTCAAAAGCCTCATGAAGTAGATATTATGGACCCATTTTACAGAAGAGGAAACAGAGGGTCAGGGAGATGTAGGATGACAGACATTATTTAACAGAGGGTGAGCGTAGTACTGAGCACACCGGGCCCTAGAGCCAGTCTGCATAACTGCAAAGCCAGCCTTACCACCATCAGCCGTGCTGTCGTGAGCACGTTACACATTCACCTCGGGCCCCAGTTTCTACAGCCGCAGAGTGAGATGGGAATAACAGTCCTTTATCAGAACACGTGTTAACACACTTAACCACACTTAGGATAATAACTGGCACGTTAAATTCTCCATAGCTCCCTGCAGAACAGCACTGTGGGCACCTACCAGCTGGCCAAGGCCACGACGCACTGGTGGTCATAGCCATACACACCTCTGCCGTAGAAACCTTCTCTACCAACATAGGTGGGGCTCACATTGCAGATTTTGTAAATTTTGAAGCTGTATCCAAGGTTTAGAAAATACATTATTGAGACAATAGACTTTTGGGAAGAGAGCATGATTGCATAAATGGTCTGACTCAAGTTGAAGAGAAGAAAGGAGACAGAGAAACACAGGTGTAGATGCTCACCAAACACAGTACCTATCTACCTGTTTTGGAGAGGCGCCCAAAGAGCACGAATTGCAAGGAAACTCGATGCAGCTGCTGTTCAATTAGGTTCTGATGTCACCTGTCACGTTGCTGGTGGCCGTGCCCTCCTGTGAACTAGTGAAGGAGGAAATTTTGGTCTTTGGTCAGTTTCTACTGGAGTAATAGCTCTCAAGGTGAATGTGTCAGTTTATTGGATCATTGGGAGCATCTCACCGGTCACCTGTAACCTGTTAGACACTAGAGTTCTCCTGCATCACTTTATTTGGAGGACGTGTTCCATGATCATGGCAAAGGAATTCGTGTTGCTGTACTGCAAATGCATCGTGGTTTTTAGGTGTTCATACCCTTCTTTAGAAGCGCACATAGGGCTCCCCTAGTCACTCACAGGTGGTCCCCAATATGAGCTCTATTATAATTTCCACCAAAATGTTCATCTCAGAATTTAATCTAGCATTTTCGTATTAGCTGGTCTAGTTTAACTTTCTGTTTAGAATTGAAATGTCATGTATTGAAAGCAAAGTATAATAAGGAAGAAAACCATAAGACGAAATCCAATCCAATTTTTCTGGTAGAGATTGATGTGAAAAGATATACGCTAGCCCAAAACTGTAGACTCTATAGTTGTTCTCTTGTATTTGAGTCTCAGCGAACTCTAGAATCTGTATGTGGAGTTAAAAAATGAAATAATAAATTTTTCTTATTATCTTGGTAACTGTCTCCCGGCCTCTTTGAGCATTTCATGTTGATAATTTCCTAATATCTCTCTCCTGCTCTCTCTCCGGATCCCCCACATTCAAGGCACCTGAGGAGCTTCCTTTGGTCTGAAGGATTTCGAGTAACCTAGGTCCTGCCTTTCTCAGGGGACTGAGGAAAATTCTTATGGAGCAAATCAGGGCAAACGTTATCCAACATTAAGCAGAAACCTGGTGAAAATATGAGGAAAGATTTGAAAGGGGAGAAAACATAGTCGATATTTAACTAGTTCCATGAGTTTTTAAAGGGATAATTTTTAAAAATTAGGGTGTAAGGGAAATAGATGATTTCCACTTAAGGAAATGCAGCATCACTCATTTAATTGCAAAACGTATTTGTTTTCCAACTTTTTGACATTTGAGCATTAAAAGCGGTTGTTGATCACCTCTCACAAAAAAAAATTAACTGAGACAATCTCTCCTGTAATAAATATTCTTTTCCTAAATACTATTTATAAACTTTAAATGAAAAAAAATTACTTTTAAGAGGATCAAGAGCCACATGTATAAAATACACAGTTTAGGCTTTTTTTCCCCTGGCCTGTTTGAAATGAGAAGCCTCACTGAAAATCTATTTTGACAGCATCTTGAGGTAGCAGTCAATCTGTTGTGTGATTAGTATGTGTGATTTTCTGTTTTTGTTTTAAATGTTCTTTGGTTCTTCTCAGCTCCCAAAGACATATTGTATTGTGCTAAGACATATAAAGCAATTTATCTTAGCAGATGAGGCTCGGGCATTATATTTGTCTCAGAAACATTCTCTGTCTGTTTAAATTAACATCTAATTATTTCCCCAAAGCTGGAGAAAAGTATTTCAGCACAGTGAGGAGTATGCGGCTTCTGTGCACTGATAGCTGAGTTGATTTATACCATGTACCGATTTTTCTTAACTGTAAAAACAATTTTGGAGGGGGTTGATAATAAATGACTCATGATAATAAGAATGCAATAAGGTGGGAGTCAGATAGGTACACACACACACACACACACACACGGATAAAATAGGTACTACTTGGAACAAGAGTCTAATAAAGATTTTTTGCCCTGAAGATGATCTCATTGAATAAAAAATTCCCTGGAGAGGAAATGCACCAGGTGACCAGGACCAGCCACAGAGACAAACTAAAAACAGTTCAGGAGAACATACTTTATCCTTTTGTTTTACTTGTTACAAATAAAAAGAGCCTGAGTTTTTGGTTTCCTCTTGCATCTTCGAACCAATGCAAGAAGGAGAGCATCTGTGCGAATATATGCAGTGGTCATTTTGGCCTGTCCAGCTCCCGAATATGCAGATTCTAAGGAAACATAGCTCCCTTTTAAAATAACATAAAGGAGGAATCTTTCTCTGTGAAATGAAAAAAAAAAAAAAATCCTCCATCAATGTCAGCTGTCCCTTATTATTACTATTCTTATAGAAGCCTTCCAGATTCCTGAGTCACCAAGGGGGTAAGAAAGATCCTGTCACCAAACCTCCAAAACCCAGTCCTCCCAACCCCCATCTGAGCTGCGTAGGTAAAGCCACTTCTGGAAACCATGCACCAGAATAAAGGGCATTCTTTCCCCCTCCAGGACCTGCCATAAAACTATCAAAGACAAAGCCTAGGCAGCTTTTTCAAAAAACTGTGAGTATATGTTCATTGTAGGTAATTTTGTCAACACAGATTAATATAAAGAAAAATAATCTTGCAGAACTCTGCCAAGGGGAGAGCAGTTGTAACCCCAGGTTCGGCCCAGGGGCTTAGCATTGTTTCCGAATGGTGAGGATGCAGCCCAGCAGAGGTTGCTATTTGAGAGACAAAGTCACCTCCCCATTCTCTTGGCTTTGCCTGGGGCTGGCCAGGTGAAGATGATAATCTCCTCACTTGATGAGGAGTACAGAGAACACCTGAAAAGGGTACCAAGCTAGAGGCACAGGAAGGTTAATGGAACAAGAAAAATAGTAGCAACTGAAGTGTCCAGCAATAAGGGACAAGGACATATGGAATGGTGCATCCTTGCAGTGTTTAGTAGCTATTAATAAAGATGCCTCAATGTGCAGAGATCTCAAAAATGTCTTACTATGTCACAAAAGCAAGGTGAAGGGCCATGTTTATAGTATGGTCCTTTTGGGGTTAAAATATTTACATAGCTAAAGAAATCAATACATATGGGATATATGAGGGAGTCTTTAACCTTCATTTTTTACCTTTTGGTAGCATTTGAATTTTGTAACTTAGAACATTATTTTTTAAACATCACTGAGGATTATCTGGGGAGGAAATTATGACTAATTTAAAAATCTTTCTATTGTGTATTCTTGTGTTAAAAATACACGCGTCTTCTATTGTATTAAAAATAATCTTCTATTCTTGTATTTTAAAAATTAATCTTTTTTCAAAGCCTACCGTAGGAATTTTTGAGGTGGCAGCTGCACCTTGTAGTACCTGGCACATAGTAGATAGCGAATAAGTGTTTATTATTCAACAGGTGAATTAATTTCGTGAACAAGTTAGAAGAATTTCTTTCTAATCTTCATTTCTCTTACAAAAACTTTTTTTAAAAATAAATTCAGGGCACCAGTAGAGCTCAGCCCCTCAAATCCACCCACAGTCTCTGAAGAGCAGTTTAAGTGACAGGTCATTGCAACTGTAACCTTTGCAGACTTCTTCTTCTTTCCCAAAGTTCAACTGTTTTTATACATCATTTCTGAAATGTTTATTGGTCATTTACTACATGTTAACTTCCCCCAATTGTTATTAGAGTTAAGCTATTCATTCGACAAATATTTCTGGAGCACCTACCATATGTTCCAGGTGCAGGGGCTAAAGGGGCTTGCAAAACAGACACTCCCTGCCCTGATGGGCCTGGAGGTTCAGGTGCCATGAATCCCAGACCCCAATCCTCTTCATAAAACAGATCCTGTTTAGTATCCCTTTTACTGTCTGAAAGAAATCCATAGATAAAACAGAATATCTACACAATCTTTTTTTTAAATGTCTTACATGCAATATAAAAAAGAAGATTCAAGGAAAGTGATTAATAACAAAACTGTGGGTGTTTGAGCGTGATTTTTAGGACAATAATGAAGCGATCAGACGCCTGCATCTATACGTGGAACCACCCTGGAAACGTGCGACAAATACAGGGGGCTAATGATGTAGCAGCTGGTGATAAGGTTTTTGAAACTGGAACAACTCTTAAGAAAACTTAGTTGATACATAGATGCTGCCCTGGAAATTTTACTGTATATAAAACTCTGCACAAATCCACTGTTTATGTGTAAAATTCAGGTCAGTGCTCAGATAACTACGGACTGGCCTTTTGTCTTCTTCACGATTATCCAGTGGAACATGGGAAGTTGGATGAACCGACCCACGTGTTGTTGTAGGACATCTCCTGCCCCTGGCTCCACCCACAGATCACAGGCTCTAGTCCCTAAAGCAGAGAAAAGCAGAGAAAAGCCTCACGGGGAGACAGGGCACCATGAGAACTCTAGGCCCAGGGGCAGCCGCGCAGGCCTCAGAGGCGGCAACTCTGAAGAGTCAGAACCCAGTCACACTGCTTATCTTCACACAGCAGGACGTCCCGACACCCAGGAAAAATGTGGTGTGCAGCCCCCAGAACGGGGACTAGGGGGTTGGCTTTCCAGGTGTCAGACAGCAGGATTCTGGCTGGGGCAGATAGAAAGAAAGGTGATAATTAAATGAAACCCCTATTCTAAAGGACCTTAAAACAAGTAACAAGCGTGTGCCAGCTAGTCCATGGTACAGGACTGCGTGCTGGGCTATGTCTACTTATTTTACTTTTTTGAAAATGAACGATTTTTAAGCTGCCCAGGAGGCAGGGCTATGGCAGCGCTTGTGTCAGGATGTGGAACAGGATGGGAGTCCCAGACGACAGACCCATGACCAGAAGCCAGGCAGTGGGACCAGGACATGTTCTCTTCTTGTTATTTTTATTCTTTATGAATTTTAGTTATTAATCCTTACTAATATCATTCACAGCTAATACATTTTAATTACTACAAAATATAAATATATAACTGTAATACAATCCCTAATATTATTTATAAATATCACCAATAACTCAGGAATTCTTAATAAAGGACTACCCTTTATTTCTTAGTAGCTTCATTCTACTATATTTACTTTTAAGTTAATCTCAAAAGGACACAGATTTGTGGTAAAAAAAAAATATTCACCTGGCACTAAAGGGCATGAGGTGAGAAGTATCATTCCCTTTCGCCATCTCTGAACTCCCCAGTCCCACTTCCCAAGGTAAGAGTTTCTCTCATATCCTTTCATGAAGATTTTTTTCTGTGAATGTAGCAAATACACACACGTGGATACAGCGCAGGGCCTTTTAAAGCATACAAATGTGCCTCTAGCATACATCTGGCTTGGCGATTGGCTTCTTTCATCCCACAATTTCCTCAGGCACCTCTTTCTTGGTTTCCTTTGCATCAATGCACCCCAGTTTATTTAACCAGGGAGTAGGCGCCTCTGGAACCTTGGGGAGAGGAGGGCACAGCAAACACATGATGAACTGACCCATGAGGGGTCTCTCAGGCACCCTGAGGAGGGGCAGGGGGGCCAGGTCCCAGGAGGGGCCGAGTGTGTGATTATCCCTCCTCCCAGTGCTCGCTAGGGGAGGGTCTGAATCATGGAGCTGGAAGGGACCTGGAGTTTAGGGCCCCCACTCTGTGGGTGACTGGTTAAGGGTTGGCCCCGCTGGTAGAAGGACCCATACTTGTCCCAAAGTCCCCTCAGCCCGGCTGACTTACCAGCGCGCCCTGTGGTCTCGGCCCCTTGCTGCCTCACCCCCCACCATCCAGCCTCCCATCAGAGAAAGATGGATTCTCTCGGTCTGGGAAGAGCTTTGAATTTGAAAACTGCTGAGGGGGACCCCTCCTTGTGCCTCTCTGAGAATTTGGGGGTCAGGGCAGCAAGTGGCCTCTGAGGTAGCTTCTTTGGGGAGAAACTACATCAGACCGACAGATTTTGAAAACCATGTTTATTGGATTATCTCCCCCCAAATTAAATAAGTGAGTACAACCTAAAATCTCCTTATCTAAAAATGAGCAAATTTAATATTTTGATGTCCCTCCAGAAGCTTCTCTGTGAATCTAGATGTATTTTTTTTTTATTTTTAGAAAGTGGCATATTTTCCACATCACTGTGTCCTGTAGCTTGCCTTCCCTGTCAGCACGACATCATTTTCCTACGACAGCAAATATTATTTCATAACTCAATTTTTAATGATTGGATAATACTCTATCTTATGACTGTCATCATAATCCAAGCAACCTTCTACGAGAGCTGGTTTATAATGAAATCCGATGTAGAGGGGTCACGTCATCAGCCAGCACATCCTCCCTTACACCTCCTCTGTGTCCAGCACGTGCGGAGGGGAGGCCAGAAGTGTGGGTCTCAGCTCTCGCCCTCAGGAAGCCAACTATCAGGATGACAAGAGGCCATGTGTCGCCATGCTGGGAGACTATAAGCGCGCCAGAGGTGAGAGAAGGGAGTGCTGCGGCCTTGTCAGAGTGAGGAGGTTAGACTGTGGCATCAGGCAGACATGGGTTCAAGTCCAGGCTTGGCCACGAAGAGCTTGAGTAAGGGGGTCTTGACTAAGTCATTTGGTCCCGTCCCCAAAGCCTCGGTTTCTTTATCCGTAAAATAGATGGGGAGAACCGTACAATAGGATGTCATCCAGCTATAAAGAAGTAATCACTGATACCCTCCTGCCATAACAATGGATAAACCTCAAAAATGCTACGCAAGGCAGGGGAGCGAGGCACAAAAGGTGGCACTTTGGGGAGGGGGAAGGAGGAGTCACTGCTTAATGGGCCCAGGGTCTGCTTCGGGGGTGATGAAATTGTTTGGAACTAGGTAGAGGTGACAGTGACACAATATCATGACGATACTTCCTTTATGCCACTCCTGACAAGCTCTATCACATACCATGCTCAATTCCTGCAGCAGCAATCGCTTGTCTTGCTTCTCCTCTGTCTCCTCTCAGTCAGAACGCGCACACCATGGAGCCCAGCGTTTTTGCTCTTTGAGTCACCACCATGTTCCCAGTGCCTGGGACAGGCTCCTCCAGAAACACCTCTGAGTGGTCAGCTCCGGAAGCCAGGCCGTCTTCGGGGAGATTCAGTGACGGAGGGGGCTAGGGCCAGAGAGGGTGACACAGGCTCCCCCAGGGACCTGCGGGACCTGGAAATTCTAAACTTCTGGGCAAGGACACTGGGAAGGGCAGGAGGGAGGGCACAGGGATCAGAAGGCAGGCTGAAGCAGAGCCAGGGAACATTTGTTTTGTCCTTAATTGGTTGTTTTAGGAACAGATTATCATCTCAAGACTCAGTCCCTTTGGGGTTCGTATGGAGGGAACAATCTAATTCCAAGATACTCATAGGTGGCTGGAAGTGAACAGGGGGCACCCTGAGGACAGCTAAGGACCGTGGCTTTTCCCTGGTCTCCAGGGGAGCGCCAGGAGCCCGCAGGGGCCTGGAGGTGTGGGCAGACCCCTTCCCACCACACACAAGCTGTGGGATCTTGGCTGGTCACCTGCCTTCTCAGAGCCTCAGTTTTTCCACCTGTAAAGTGGGAGGAAAGGTACACGAAGGGTGGATTGCTGGGGATTAATCAAGGTAATAAGGGCAGAGCATCTAGAAAAGTGCCGGCTCAGTATGGACACACCTGCCTCCTTCAGAAGGGCTGACGAGGGTTTACATGTGTTGTACCGAGTCCCCTTTCTTTCCTAAGGAGATGTGTGTGAGAGCTAAGACTCGTGAGGTTTGTGATGTGAATGCACATGGAGTATGCCATGGGTCAAGTCCACGAAAAGATTTCGTAACAAAAGCCTTCTATGTCCACCTGAGCATGCGGAGTCCTGACGGCTGCGACTAGCGGCCAGAGAAAAGGAGGGCTGCGGCCTGGGCAGTCGAGGGCCGCCTCCTGTGTGCCAGGCCCTGTCGTGTGGTACGACGTGTAACTTGGGCATGACTCAGGGGCGGCTCCAGAATCTCAGACATGGAGGCGGGGGCCATTCTGGATCAGAGAGGGGGGCAAGCAGGGATCCTAACAGCATGAGGGAACAGGTGCCAAAGAGCTTGGCACTAATAAAAAACCCACTGGACGTTGGGCTGCCTCTGACTGTCACTCCTGTCCCTACAACCCCCTTAGCTGTCTGGGGCAGGTAGCCTGAGCACTACTCTGAGTCACACGACACTTGTGACTTCATTCAGGACTGTTTTGATAGCTATAGGGACCACCAGACTTTGCACAGAGGAAGAAAAATCACTCTCGGCTCCATATACAGCACGAGCAGGTGGGATTATACAGCCAAGGAGCAGGGTGTGGGCCAGTGAATGGAAACTTTCTAAGAGAGAATGACAAAAATTGCATTAAAATGACTAAAAGTAGATTTGGGTTAGGGGGGACTCTGGCTAAACGGAGGAATAGGATTCTTGCGGAAGGTAGGCCAGGGTGCTCAGAGCCACCTGGGTGGGGGGCAGGGGGAAATGGGGAACCTGGTCACACACTGAGGGTGTGAGTGTGTGGTGGGGGGATTCACTGAAACTGGATTTTATAGGGAAGCGCACAGATGCCTCTAGGAGAAGGTTCAGTAGCCCGGCTAGTTTGGTCAAGCAAAGAACCCTGTCACCCTCAGGTACAACGGTGTTCCTCTCTGCACCCAGGGTCCTGGGGCACATCCAGAGCTACATCATGGGTCTCGGTGAGACTCTGAAACCAGTGCCCTTCCAAGTCTACCTTGGGTGGGACAAGAGTGTCAGAGTCTTGGGGTAGAGGGAGGCAGAGGAGCCCGACATGAGGCTTAAAGCCCACTGTCTCCCCATGATTTGTGGCTGCGCTGGCTCCTCCCGTCCCCCTGCGGCTGGCCTTCAGGTCCGCTCACTGTTTCCACCATGGATGGTCAAGATGAAGAGATGGAAACTCAGAACAGCCCGATGAGACTGTCTACTGGCAGCTCCGTTATTTTACAAATGAATTGGTCAAGGAGGAGACTAGAACCTAAAAAGAATCCTGAAGGTTTTGTATGGATTTCAGTTCTGCCACAGTCTGCCTTCTAATGTACAATTGAGAAGAAGCTGGAAGCAAACTATTACCAGTTCCGTACACAGAAGTGCTCCGAAAGACGCAGGTGGACGGGTCGAAAGACTCGGCCACATGAGCCCCCACCTTATTCCCCAGAGACTCCTCACTTGGTGGGAAAGTGCATTCTGATTCACGAACCCCAGAATCCTAAAATCCCCTGGGGGAGTTTTAAAAACTTCTGATGGAGGGTGCCACCCCCAGAGAATCAGGTTTATTCCATCTGAGGTGCAGCCAGAGTTTGGGAACCACTCCCGTGTTCAGTCAGCTTCCTGCGCTGCAGGCCGGGAAACCGAGGCCCAGAGCCGGGGAAGGCCTGGCCCAAGGCTTTGCCTTTCTGGCCTCCATCCGTTGGGCCCAGTTTCCTCAGGGAAATGACAGATTTCTGTCCCCGATAAGGGCCCCCAGCTCGCCCACTGCCCTCACTCCCTAGGTGCGGCTCATTGGCATGCTAATTCTCCAGCGGCATCACCCTCTGCCCTCTGGGTGCTTTCACAAGTACCTGTCAGCGGACCACTTCCTCCAGCCGCTTCTCCCAGGCTTCAAAAACTGGGAGAAGCTCAATGTGGCCCCAAGACCCTTTCATCCCATCAGTGCCTTTCATCTGAGCCGTTGAAAGTGCTGAGGCAAGTTTCAACTATCAAAGAACCCCCAGGAAGGAGGGAGGAGGCAGGCACCACTTTCCCCATTTCACTGCTAGTAAAACTAAGGCTTCTGGGAGACACTGCCAGTTGCCCCTGCTGGGCCCTCTGGTTCCTCTTGAGAAAAGTCGGTTGCTAGAAAGCTGCTGAGGCTGAAGGAAACCCCGCTGGGAGTCTTCCAGAAAAGGATGCTGAACCAGACAATCGCTCTTGCATGGATGCCCTGCCGTGTCCTCTGTGTCTCGGCACCTTGTATAGCAGGTGCCGTGCGCCCACCTTTGCCCCCCCAGGAGCTCACGCCGGGCTGCTCCTACGACCACTGCCTGCAGAGCCAGCATGTGAGCCGGTCCCAGAGTTCAGTACACACCTGGGGCCCCACCCACCAGGAGCTCACAGGCCAGATGGGAGCCAAGAGGGGCACACCTGAAACAACAGACTTTGCCAAGCAGGGAGTGAGACGTGACAGACAAGCAGTACGGGTGCTTCCCAGGAGCCCGGCCAGCTGGAGGCCACAGAGGGCGGGAGGGGGTGTGGATGGAGCCACAGAGCGCGCGTGTGGTCCCTCCACCTCACCCCAGCACCACGGATCACGTGGAACTACCAACAGGATGCTCCACGGGCAGCGCTCGGATGTATTCATCACCACACACACGTCAGCCTGGCACTTGGCCTGGGCTAGCCTTGAAGGCACATTCTGCAGAGGAGAAAACCAAAGCCCCGAGAGGGTAAGAGAGCAACGGGGGGACAAAAGTGATATTGCACAGTCACGCCCAGAAAGAAATTATATTCAGGCTACGGAAACAGGATTAGTTTACATGCGCACTCGTGCACACACACACACACACACACACACACACACACACAAGAGGCTTTGCGTGAAAGGGTCCATGATGCCTGCCTTCAGACACGTTTAATTGTGGTTCTTTTTTCTGTGGTTTATATTTGATTTCTACAGAAACTAGACTCACGCGAAGGCGCAGGCCCTGGATTTGGTCCGAGGGCTCTGATTCTAGCCACCTTGGGCGCCTGGGCCTGCTTTCTCCTCCAGTCACCCCTCACCCATGGATCTGTGGGGAGGAAAGGCTCTTTGAAACCACATGTGCGAAGGCTGGCAGGCTTCGTGCCTCGTTGGGCCACACGGGACCCCCAGGCCGGGCAGGGCCTGGTCCATCCTTCATCAGGCCTGTGGGAGGCGACAGGGGAGGATCTGCAGCAAGATCTCTGGTTGCTGTGAAAGTACCTGGCGTGGGCTCCCCAGTCTGCAAGTCTAGGAAAGGACCCTTCTCGCCCCACCCTGCTTCCGCCCAGGGGCCCAGGACGAAGGGCCCAGGAGCCAGGGAGGGCTACCCTAGAAGTGTGTGCCCCAAAGCACACCCCATCCTGGACAGGGTTGCCGCAGGAACGCACCGGTGTCTGTGGCAGGTGTGGGGCTGGTCCCACAGTGGGCAGGCGTCTTACACCCACTTGGGGTCATTTTTAAGGGCTGCGGTTGCCTCTTCTCACAGACTTCCGAAGGAGCAGCTCTAAGCTGCCCCTCTCTGACTCTGGGCTCATTGCCGACTTGGCTGACTTGACTTATGGATCCTCTCCACCTGGGGGGGACTTACCAAAGACAGTTCTTGGAGATACCCCAGAACTTGGCTCAGAGCCCCCAGAAACTTGCACAGGAAGTGGGGGAGGACCTTCTGGGTGAAGGATTGCTTACTGGATTCAGTTCTGGATCCATATTTTGGCAAGAATGATTCACAGGCAGTGAGTGGTGTGTATTTCTACAAGGCCGTAGTGGTCGCTGCCCGCTTCGGGTCATGATTGCATTAGGGGTTGCAAAGTGGGGCCGGTCTAGCTCTACCACCCCTTCCTTCATTTATCAGCAGAACCAAGTTTTCCTTATCAACAGTCTGTTTACTCTGAGTCACAGTCATACAAAAAAAAGGCAGGATAAATATTTGCTTTCTCCTCTCTATCAGTTTATCAGTTTTCCAGAGAAAGAGTTTGTTCCCTAGAATCTTCCAAAAGTGACCAATTTTTGTGTTCTTACGCTCGTTATGAAAGAATAGATTTTAACATCGGATGTGTTCCAATCTATCGTCTTATTATTCTTACTGATCCTCAAAATCGTCCTGTTTGGCCAGTGGGAGCCTCTTGAAATTATTTCTTAGAGTGCTACCTCAGGAGTACCTCCTAGTTTTGTCACTTGCAGTTGTGACTAAATATTCCAGACTTTCAGAATCGACTAAGTATTCCAGACCAGGCCTGGTGCCTGGTGTGCAGTCGGCGCTCGTGAGTGCGACCTCACAGAGGAGGCGGCCAGTGTGACTTCCTCCCCCATCCAGACGAGTGCTGGAGGTTCGGGGTACGATGGGGTACGACTGCCTGAGAGGGTAGAACCGTTTATTTAAAACCTCACCCTTCTTAGTGCACGCTAAAATAGATTAAACTCTATTTGAAAATACCTTCTCTCGGCCTTTTGGCTAAAATCAAGTCAAAATGCCTTGTTATATCCTATCTGCATCAAGAATCTGTGTTTGCTTGGACCGATTTAGGGTGGTATTTTACCAATTTAGGGTGGTATTTTACCAACTTAGGGTGGCATTTTACCTGCACGGGTATCTCTTGGCTGTTATAGGCTCATAATATCCAGTAAAAAGCAATATTTTGGAAATACAAGCCCCATACGTGCTGGCTGAGACACAGTCCAGAACTGATCTCAGATTCCTCTGGGTATTTGCTAACATTTTAATAAATTATTTTGGGGTTAGAAAATACAAGTTATTGGCAGACGCTGTGTCCTCCTGACACCTCTCTTTACTTGCCCTTGTTCAATGGGACCTCCTGCGAGACGTGTGACACACACTAATTCAATCCCTTGTCACCTCCCGCCGAGAAAATCGGAGCACTTCCCAAGCGAAGTTTCGTTGTCTGGTTAGAAGAGGATAAAACGATCAAAATGACATGAGGTTAAATCAGATGACAACGTCAGAGAAACTCGTAGTTTCATGGACATTTCACGGGCAAGGGCTCTCCCACTGTCACTTTTGAAGAACGACCATCTACACACGCTACGGGAATATTTAACTCACCGACCAGCCAAATCCGCGTGGGGCTGTTTGGTATGAAAAGGAGGCAATCATTTTGAAGACTCAGAGTTCAGTTTAAGCAAGGAAAAGAAGAGTCTAGAATTCAAATCTAGAGTACGATTTTGTACCAGCTAAATACCTCTTTGTATCTACATATGAAAAAATACCAAAAAAGAGAGTGATTTGCCAGATGACGAGATACAGCTGCGTTAAAATGGTGGCACGAGCCACCACCTGTGGCTACTTAAATTTAAATCAATTACACTGAAATCAAATAAGAAATTCAACTCCTCGGTCGCACTAGTCCTATTGAAAGTGCTCAATAGGCACATTCCAGAAAGAAGTCAAATACGTGTCAGGTTTGAAGCCCGAATAATCTGCCACTTGTTTCGGGTCTTCATTTCAAGGGCGTTGACTCAAGGTTGGAAAATATAGGATTTCCTTTCTCTGAAAAGTTTTTTTAACATTATGTGAACAGGGGCCATGACAGACATACAGGAGGTCTTTTCTACTCAGACGTTTTGGGTAGAAAGAACTGAAAAAAGAATCATCTAAAAAAACCTCAACATGTTGAGTTCAACCTCTATTTTGTGTTTGTTATTTGAATTTATGTGGCCCTGACTAAACAGCAAATGAAACCTCCTTAACATTTTATCGCTTTCCTGGCACATTTAAACCTTCTTGGGAGGTGTCCTCTCTCAATCTCCTGTAACTACTGGTTCTGAAATAAACTTTGGGAACTGAAGGGGCCTGGGCAGGAGAGGAAAGGAAATCAAAGCAAGGCCAGGATCAAAGAGGCAAACAGCTCTGGGATCTCCAGGTGGAAGCAGAACCATCGACTCCCCTGGGCTGCCTTTTCCTGGTTCTCTAATAAACACCCAGGGCCGCTGAGCCAGGTCTTAGGGCAGCACCGAGGGCCTGACTTGAACAACAAAGAGAGCCGGGGAAGAGAGTACTTAGCACTTAAAGAGGAAAGAAAGGCAGGTCTCCTTGAGGTGGGGGTGGGGGGGAGGGAGGAAACGTGGTAGGAAATATTGAGGATGCAGAACAGGCTGGTTATAATGGTAAGAATTTCTTTTTTCAGCTTACTGCTTTTCTACTGCATCTTTACATTCATTTGCCAGACTTTCCCCATTATACAGAAAGCATCTCTGAGGACTGTCTTCTCTTTCACCCTGCCCTCCCCTCGTATGTTCCGACAGATGTTACTGACGGACCTAGCAGAAAGAATGGCCAAAAGCAAATGCAGTGGTGCGTGAGCGAGCAAGCCCGGGTACTGGTGAAGGGGACTCCTGCCCCGATCTCAGCCACGGTGTCTTCAGCAAGCCCTGAACTTCACTATACTATCCTGACTCTGGTACACCGATGCTTCAGAAGAAAGTACTCCATGGAGCCTGTTTAAAATGCGCTTCGAAAAAAATAAAGAAATAAAATAAAATAAAATAATAAAATAAAAATAAAATAAAATAAATAAAATAAAATAAAAAGTAAATAAAATAAAATGTGCTTCGTTTTCACAGAGTATATATTTTGAAAAAATAACTTGCAATAACTGTTTTTTAAGATATTGCCGAGGATCAGGCTCTTTCCATTTTTCAACTGGGGATAAGCGTATAGAAGAATTAACAAACATTCATTGTTCGTTTTTGGCAGGGTAATGAAGAAATCTAGAAACGAGAAAGAAATTAAGTGTCCCTCTCCAACCCTGCCCTCCCAGTTCCAACGCTGGGTTATGTTTTTAGATATGTACCAGCACACACAACTAAAACTTCATTTAAATGAAAGGAGGCGAGAAGGGGGAAGGCTGAAATCTTATTTCAATACTGAAGATTATATTACCCACAGGGACTCTCAGGCAAAGTCACAAGATGATGCTTGCGTAGTTGGTTTGCAGGGTTATCGAGCTGCAAACTGAAGGCTGAATTTCTTACGACCAATTTATAAGGCGGGGAAAGGACCGTCGTGCACGGTTCGATCGCTTCGTGAAACCATCCCCAGCTTCCGTTTCGGACCCGGCCCTTCATCCGTCTCTGCCTGCTCCTCCTCCTGGCTTTCTAGCAAACAGGCCAGCTCAGGGGCCTCACTAGGGAGCAGACAGCACCAGAGGAATGAGGCTTGGCCAGAGCATGTGGGGGGATTTCCACACAGATGGGAGAATCCCCATGACTCTTGACCCTGGCAGAGTTTCTGGCTTGCCGGGCCGTCATCTGACAGCTGTTTAACCTCAGCTGGCCGCCAGCAGCAAGGGAACCTCTGGATTCCTGGGAACTTAATGAGCCCCATGTGCCTGGAAGCAACACCCGCCCTGGACTGGAGTGTGGTGGGGCTTTGCCTTCCTCCTGAGGCGGCAGGGAACTCGGCAGTGAGCACAGAGCCAACTGTGCAGGCCCGCCTGGCTCAGTGGCTTTGGAGGAACGTGGATCCTTCTAGGATGGTGGAGTATTTCCTGACCTGTAAAATTGGGACAGGAATACCTGCTTCATAGGAACACGCATAAAGCACGGCCTAGCACGGGGACACTTCAGAAACGGCTTTTGAATTAATGAAAGAATGAATGCACACAGAAAAATAGAGGGTCTGCTCTCCCACCCCACACACCCTCTGCCTGAAAACCTCAATGACCAGGCTCAGGAATTAGGAAGGATGGGAGGAGGGGTGGGGGAAGAAACACAAAGAGCTGTCTGTCAGAGTGGGGGGTAGCTGGAGGAGAAGGCAACGAATGTCGTCAGGCTGCCTCTGAGAGCCGTGGGGTTGTGCGGGGGACTGGGACACAGTCCCAATACCCCCACCCTCCCGGGAGAGAATCCAGCACAGAACTCCTCCAGCAGCCCCACGAATTCTTCCTACTTTGACAGCTGGAAAGTCCATTTGGGATGAAAATACCCCAGCTCTTCTTGAGGTTGTCCTGTAGCATTCTAGAAGGACAGGGACCCGGAAAGACCCTCCCGACAGAGAGCCCCCTTTGAGTCACAGATGAATGGTCCTGGTGATGTCAGCGCTTAGGTTCTGGGAGCAAGAAGACCTGGCCTCCTTGCTCCTCCTCTGAGGACCCCACTGCGGAGAAGCCGCTCTCATACGGAAGGTGCTTTCCTTTCTAGCGAGTGAATTCAGTGAGGCCAGTTCAACAGAGGCGCAGGGGGCGTCTAGCACGGTGCCTGATGTCCAAGTAGATGCCCCAAGGACTTGAATGAGAAAAAAATCGGTTCCTAAGACTTCACAGTCCAGGAGGGGAGGCTGACACCCACACCACGGTACACATCAGGCCAAAACAGGACCCTTCGACGAGGCCCGAAGGTCAAAGGCAAGAGGGAGTGGAAGCCTCACGGCGTCCCTTGCACCTCCTCGCCTCCAGCTGGACACGCCTGGAGCATCCCTGGGTGTCTCCAGAAAGGCCCAATCGCGTGCCCAGGGTGCCCTTCCTCCGGGGACCCCAGGGGAGTCCAGACGAAAGGGTCGGGCGCCCCCACCCCCTCCTCCTTCTTGGTGACCAGACTGCCCCCCCTTTGAGGTCCCTTTATCTGCACCACCCACCACCCCTCTTTCTGACCCGACATGTGTCAGCGAGGCTGGCGGAGGTCAGGGGCTGGGCTGTTAGGCCCACCTGGTCCAGGGTCTGGCACATGGGGGGGCGGGGAATCAATACCTTTGATGACAACAGTCCAGACAGCGGGCAAGCCGAGGTGAGGCTGGAGATAGGCTGGGCCCCGGGCCAGGTAGGGTGGCTGCGCCCTCACCCCGCCCCCAGACACACCTGGGGGCCCCCTCCCCTCCCGTCCCCTCCGGGGGCATCCAGAGGATGTGGATTGCAGCGGCGGGGCTGGCGGGAGGATGGACCGCGCAGGGGGCGGGAGGGGGCCTGGTCCCAAGTTCGCGCCTCCCCCGGCCCCCCCCTCGGGCGGCGGAAGCGACTCCCCACCGGGGGCGTCTGGCGGGGCGGGGGGGGGGGGCGGGCTCGCACCCCGAGCAGCCACGGGGCTCCCCTCTCCGACGCTTTGAAGGCGCCGGCCCCCGGGCCCCCCCCTCGGCCCGGGGGTGCGTATAACCGAGGCCGCGCCCGGCCGGCCGGGGTCCGGCAGCGATGGCCGCCGCGGGGTCCCGCCAGCTCCCGTTCGGGGTGCTCCCCGCGCTCCCGCCGCGCCCCCTGCGCCCCGCGGGCCCCCGCCCGGGCTGCGGCGCCCCGGCCGCCTGCGCCGGCTTCCCCGGGGGCGGCCCCGCGCCCGCCCCGCCGCCCGCGCCCCCCGCGCACCCCCAGGGCGCGGCCGCGCCGTCGGCGTCGCAGCGCCGCAAGCGCACGTCCTTCAGCGCCGAGCAGCTGCGGCTGCTGGAGCTCGTCTTCCGCCGGACCCGGTACCCCGACATCCAGGTGCGCGAGCGCCTGGCGGCGCTCACGCTGCTGCCCGAGGCCCGCATCCAGGTGAGCGGCCCCGCGAGCGCCCGGGGGCGGGGCGGGGCGCGGCGGGCGGCGCCTGCAGCGAGCGGAGCCTCCGCGTCCCGGGCTGTAGGAGACCGGCAGGATCCGCTGTTTAAGTGCAAATGGCTCGGTCCCCCCGGAGCATGCGGGCGCCTCCCCGGAGGCCGGCGGCTGGTCCCCCTGACGTGCCCGGACAGTAAGCCTCAGCCCGGAGGTGGCGTGTGCGCGTCCCCGTGTTTTCCTTCCCCGGGAAGGGGGACGGGGGGCGCGGGGAGGGGGTCCCACCCCCGGGAGGGCGGTGGCAGGTGACAGGGGGCGGGGCGGGCTCCCCGAGGGACCCCTGGGCCCGCTCGTCTGTGGCTGCCCGGTCTAGTCCAAGCGCGGCTGTAAGTGGGAGCCTCGTCCCAACGCTGGGAGGGAGGGGACGTGTTTGTTTCCCCGCGTCCCTGGGGGCACCCGTGTCGGTTTTCGCGGCCGGCACAGGGGCTTCCTCAGCAGGACACCTTCAGCATTGGTTGGGGAATAGCAACAAACAAACACACAAACACAATTGTTGACGGGAGTGAAACTCACTGAACAAAGCACCGGCTCGGTCAGCTTGGCATGGGGGGAGCAGAGTACTTTTCAAAAGCATCTTTTCTAAACCATTTTAACACCTGAGCATCCTTAAGCATAGTGACATTTCCTCTCGCATCGGAAGTGTCTGTTTCTGTGACCCCCCCCCTTTTTTTTCATCGCAAAGGTCCCCATTCAACGCCTCGGCAGCCCGAGGCCTTGCGTGCTTCCGGTTGCGCACCTGGGGCGGCGAGGCAGGTGCGCTGCTCCTCCCACCCCTGGCCCGAGGGCTTTTTCTGGAAACCGAGCGGCTTCCAGAGCAGGGAGGCGGGGTGTGTTAACCTGGAGCTTCTCGGGGGCTGTGACGGCAGCTAACGGTCACGAAGGCTCCAACCCCAAGCAGCTTCCCCGTGCCCCCTTCCAGGTGTGGTTCCAGAACCGGCGTGCCAAGTCGCGGCGCCAGAGCGGGAAGGCCCTCCAGCCCGCCGCCGGGCCCGCTCTCCTCCTCCACCACGCGGCTCCGGGACCCGAAGGGAAGTGTCCGAAGCCCTCGCCGCCTCTAGAGGTAGATGTGAACTGCCTGCCAGACCCCAGCGGGGTCGGAGGGGGCAGTGCTGGCCCTAGCGCCCAAGGCCAGAATTTTGACACCTACCCTCCTCTCACTGAAGACATTGGTTCGAAGCTGGACTCGTGGGAGGAGCACATCTTGTCCGCCTTTGGTAACTCCTGAGGATTCTAGAATTCCAGACAAGCTCGGCGGAGCCATGCCTGACGGCCAGGGAGGCACACATAATGCTGTCCTTTCTGGTTTCCATTTTAAGGACACATCCGTGTTAACTTTGATGATGGGTTTGATGGTCATCTCTCCTGTGGGAAGCTTCCTCCCCTGTGAACCTTCACCCCAGCCCAGCTCTGGTTCTGTGGCACACGCCCCTAGGGGTTCTGGCATTCGCATTTACCTGTGCAGCTCCAAATCTGCACATTCAATGTGGTCTCCTTCCATGCTCCTCCTTGCCAGCCCTGTTCTTATTTTTCAGACTCGTTTTTCAGAACTCATCATATTCGCAAGAATGTCTCAGCTTGACAGCTGCCATCTTCTCATGCTTCCTCCAAGGCTTATGACCTTAAACTCTAACCCAGCTCCTTCAATCCTCATCCTGTCACCAAGATGTACTACTTTTTAAATTTGGCCTGTTTTCAACTCAGTGCTAGTTTCGATGACTGGTGTCCAGGTTGTTTCGAGGGCTCTCTGCTTCTAGCTTCTCAACTTTTAAAAAATTACTCTGGCTACCAAATTATATAAACCTTTCAGTTACCCTCCCAGATAACTGACCTCTAGAGCCTACAGGGTGCTTAAGCCGATGTTCTTAAGATCACACATCCACAGGTTATGCCTCAGTCTCAAAGCCATTCATTTCAGTTTTAGAACCAATACCTCTTTTAAAACACTGCAGACCCACTTCTTGCTGAGGTCCGAAACTTTGTCTAATCCTGATTTTGTAACTGTTACTCTGCAATCACTCCAACGTTACCCTTAGCACTTGTTGCTGTACTTCTGTCCAACTTTAGTGAATTATTAAATGTTTTCCACAAATGTTTCACTGTAATTCTATTTAAGTGAATTCTGTTAGACGGCACTTAGTATCATGCTTTGCTCCACAATTGCTCAGTCAGTACACATTATGTGGCCATGAAAAACATTTCTAAAAGAAAAAAGTTTGTGCAAATGTCATTTATAGTGAGTAATTTTTATCAGCAGGCTGCTGTGGTGAGAAATGTAACTTGGTTAAAAGCATATCTTTGGCTTGTTCAAAATTTAGTCAGTCTTTTGGCTTTGGGAGATTTCTTCTTCTCAATTTATACATTAAGAATGTATGTGAATTGCTGTTTCTAAGTTAGCCAGAGATAAATTATTTTGATATTTTGAGGGTTTTTAAACTTTGAGGGCCAAAGGAAGCGGAGTGAGGTAACCAGGGATAAGGTTTCTTTGTAAACGGTGCTGTGGGGAAGGCTCCTGAGAAGCCCTGGCTAGGGCCAGGACTCATGTTTGATGGTTACGGGGAGAGGCTGGGCTACGTTGAATGTCATAGAGATCATACATGCTAGCCCCCTAATTTTCATAGAGGTGTTACTCAAATGGCTTTCAGAGTAGCAAATCCACTGCTAAATGCCACCAGGACATAGTTCATTCTTTAGTAGCAGACTTGATTTCTGAATCCTTTAAAACTGTCTGAAGCCAAAAATGAGATGACAAATGTTAGTTATTATTATTTTAAGTACTAAGTGCCAAACATTGTGCTCAGGGTTTGTGGGGGTGGCCAAGAGGTCTCACAGAGAGCTTCCTTTGCATTTAGACTTATGACATGGCCAAAGGAGATGATACTATTAAATTTTAAAGACTGAAAGACATATAACACTTTAAACTTAGTCCACTAAGGATCGCATTTAAAAGTAAATCTTGTAATTAGCTTATTGGATGACTGCATTTTTATTGTGTTATATTGTTTTTCCCAAGGAACAATTTGAAAATCCACAAATATTTAAATCTTGTCACCTTTTTAATTTTTAAAAGTTGCAGGGTCTTCTAAGAACAGTAGTCTGTACCTCTCTCAAATTCTTAAAAGGGCCTAACTGCTAAATGCATTTAAACATAAACTAAATATGTTTAGTCCCCACAACTGCCATATAAAGTGGGGACTACTGTTTTAAAGATCAAGAAACTTCAGTAGTGGTTCACAGTCACACAGCTAATAAATGGCAGCCAGGACTCAAACCTAGTCCTAACTCAGCCTAGCCTTTTATCCACCACCACATAATGTCTCCTGTACTGGGCTGGCCTGGCCTTCTTAGTCTGGACTAATGATAACGTGACAGGTTTGAAGGCAACTCCCTAGTCAGGATTTCTACGTCCAATTGAATACAGTCTCATCTTTCAAAGTGATCATCATGGAAGACCATACTTTTATTCCAGTGGCACTGTTACTAAAAGCTCTTTTGAAACTCTTATTTGTTCATTCATTCCACAAATATTTGGTGCCTATGAACATCTACTTTATTAGGACCTGGAAATAAAATGGTGAGAAAACCAGAAACAGTCCTTCCCCTCATTGAGCAAAGAAGGCAGTATGGACACAAAACAAGAAATATAAAATTGCGAACGTGACAATGCCAAAAGGAGAGGTACATGAGCAACTGGAGATGATGTGTTGTAGTCAAGGAAAGCTCTGAAAACATGCTGCTGAAGGTAAGATCTGTAGGATGATGAGAAGTTACCAAGGTGACACGGAGAGGGAACGCAGAGGGCACCACATGTGCAAAGGCCCTGTGGAGTACGGAGTAGGAGGGAGAAATTGGTATGGAAGGCCAGACCATGTGTGGCTTGGTAGGCCTTGTAAAAGAGTTCTGAATGTGTCCTGAGATGGGGATAAATGATCAATTCGGCATTTAAAAAGTATCACTTATGATGGCTGTGTTTGAGGAGGACGATGCGGATCCTGGGGATAAGTTAGTAGATGATTGCAGTGTGTCAGGCTAGTGATGATGGCACCTGGGCTGTGAATAACTAACAATAAAGATGGAGAAAGGTGCATGAATTCAAGACAAAAAACTTAATGGGTAGATCCCGGTGGGTTTTCAATGGTAGTAAGTGAATATGATTTTTAACTAACGTAAAGCAGTTCAGAACCTAACCTCCCTAACACACTATGTGCTTGCTTCTTAGCTCAATCTGGCTTTGATAGATTTCTTTAGAGCTCTAAAAATGTGCTAAGCAGTGGCAGCATCACTGAAGTTAATGTACAGTGGACACTAAATGACTACTTTGAATTACATTGATTTCTTCTCTCCTAAACAGAAATAAAATTGAGATATCCTTACACATAGTTCCTGCCATCAACACATGATGGCACTAAAAGACAAGGATAGTGCTTAATTAATTATGTGCAAAATGAGGTCATCATTTAAGTGTGATAAGCCTTAATGTAAAATTTAAATTAAAAAAAAATGCTTACCTAATTCTAGGCAGAATATATTAAAGTCAACCTTTCACGATGTTTCTAGCAAGCCAAGTAACTTACACTGGATGATATTATAATTCAGAATGACTTGGTAATTAATATGTACTGTTTATCCTAAAAATAAAATTAAGTAGAAATTACAGTTCTTTAAAACTTCTTAAATAGAAAAATACTTATCAACTTATATTAAATGAAAATGTAGACAATATTAATTTTCATAGATCAATTTATTTAGAATTACAAATATTAAGAATAAAAGATTTATGCATTTCTTAATTAACATAACAGTTTAGCTAAATATAAACTCTGCACTAAAGTTTTGCAGTGGCACAATATCAACAAAGAATATGGAAGCATTTTTAAACTATACAAAAATTTCAAATGGAAAATAATCTTGTTTCAGTTTTATTATACATTAACATATAAAAAGCCTCATTTTATGAGACATCTAAAAGAATCAAAGCCACTTCTACAGCTATGTCTTAAATTCCAAATCTGAAAACAATTTATTATATTTTGACTTTATAATATTCTATATTAAAACAAAGAAAATTCCAAATACACACTTTTTACAAGATTAACCTTTTAGGCAGGGTTCTTCTTAAAAACACAAACAAACAAACTACAAAACAAAAACAAAACAAAACAAAACCCTAAAAACAAAACCATAACCAAATACAAACCTTTTTTCTGCATTTCACAGCACTGGTTATTTTCCTTTGTTTTCCTTATATAAAATCTTTTTACTTTATAAATCGTGTACTGTTGGATTTTAACCAGCAACCTGGTTCAAAAGTTGTGCAAATAAACAAAAAAATATGAAAATAGTGTGTTATTAGTCTTTTTTTTAAAATAAATCTCATAACAATAGCACTTTTTGCCCTGAATAGAAGGGAAAAGACATGCCAAATCCACTTGCTGAAATATAGCATTTTGCAAGTAATGTTCTTTCCTGCTCCTTAATTTCCTTTCAACAGATAAAACAAAGGTTTCTTTTATAAATTATGATAAATTAAAATATTTATTATAAAACGATCTACAGATCCACGTCACATTTCAAGTATATAGCATATATACTTGTAAAGTCCATATTTCCCATCTACATTCCAGTGCCTTCCTTCAAAGTAGGACTTCCCATATCTCATCATGTTATCTTTTGAAGACTGAGATGATGATCAACTAAATGAACCAGAGTTGTCATTTTCTGGATGGAATTTCCACATTGCCTCTCATATGTACAAAAAGACCACATTTCTTCATGTTCTTCACTGCATTTGTTTGCATGTGTTGGGTTGAATTCATGCACATTAAAAAAACATATTCTTCCATGAAATTATATTATGTTCAGACATTTTCAGTTTAAAAATACTTGCTAATAATCATATATAACAAGCAATGCTACTGCAGCTGAATAATAAAAGAAAAATAAATATAATGCTGGTCAGCAATGCTGGTTTAAGAAGCAGTACAGTATATTAAAATGCCTTATTTGGAGATTTAAATTTCCCTTGTTTTCCAGGAGTTAGGTTATTTGGTGTTGGAAGCCTATATAAAGGAAAAGAACTTCTCAAACACAATGTCCTATGCAGTTGGAATAATTAAATGTACTCAGTCTCTGTTGGTGTTATTTGCTGCAAAGGCATGTAAGTTTCCCATCTGGCTCAGGCCACTCTGAATATGAGCAACATGGATTTCTACATTATTCTGAAAGCAACTAAAGAAAAAAGAAACATGGTTAAATGCTTTGTTTCACAAAATTAAAAACAATTTCTAAAAAAAGGAAGAAGTGAATTTTAGTTAGGAAATAGATAAGATAATGACCCTAGGGAAGGAATAAATCTCCCCTTTACACTAACCCTAATTCCACGGCAATAGTAACTGAAAAGTATGCTCGAAAGCAAGGAGCCATGGAAGGCTGGATGAACCTCTCTTTGATTGGAGAAGCTCTACTTCTATGTCTTCTGATTCCTTTATATAAAAAAATACATGTGAAGTTCCTATTTTATCAATAGACAGGATATAACTGAAAAAGCTCTTTTATGATTTACTTAAAGAATACAAATTATATAAATACATCACAAATGTGCATAATTCTTAAAACTTGTACTGGAAATCACTATGAATATAAAAATAATTAGGGTACATCTAATGAATTACCTGATATTAGAAGCATCTATTGTACTCTTGATATCATTTAATGAATCTGTAAGTGATTTGAATTCAAAGGAATTCAGGTCTCCTCCTTCTGCTAGACACTAAAGGAAGAAATATTTCAAAATTTAATTGAATTATAGTTCAAATGCAGACAAAAAATACCTAACATAATCTATGGGTTATAAATTTTTAGCAACAAATTAGCATAGGTTGTTTAGATGTCAAAATCAAGAAAGTATTTTCTCTGACATTTACCTTAATTTGTAATAAAATAGCTGTAAGCCTGGAGATTAAGTCTGTCAGATTTTCATTTTCAACACAGGGCTGTCCTGTTGAGGAATTTGCATGCCGAACAATTTCCTGTGCTTCTTCCTCACATCTCCGTCTCATATCTGTTGGCTGATCTGCAGGTTGGAGGCCCTGGTCTGGAGCAAGCTGAATAAAGATGGTTGAAACATAAGATGTATATTCACAGGGCCATGATCATTCCTTTGTGTTTGTCCCGTTTTCAGATTTGGAATTTTACAAAACTAGCATTCATAACAAACTGATGCTCACTGTACCTTAGTTTTTTTCTTCTATAAGTTTTTTTATTGTTTTACATTTTTGGTAACTTTTAATTTTGGTGTAATTTCAAACTTCTGGGGGGGAAAAAAAGAACAAAAAACTCCAAATAACCTGTCACCCAGATTCACTGTTTATAGCTTATTCCATTTAACATTTGATCTTTCTGTTTGTGTATGTATATAATTCTTTTCCCTTATACTCTTTATCCCTAAATACTCCAGTTTGTATTTCTTAAGTATAAGATATTCTCTTACATAATAGTGCAATTATTACAATCAGGAGATTAACAATGACATAGTATCATTTTCTAAGTCCATATTCAAATTTCATCAACTGACTCAATAATGTCTTACAAGTAGCTATTCCCCCTCCCCCCCAAATACATTTTGGTTGTCATGTCTCTTTAGAGTCCTTTATTCTAGAACAGTTCTGCAGTCTTTCATAACTTTGCTATTTTTGAAGAGTACCAGCCAATTGTTTCATATCATATCCATCAATGGGGGTGTGTCTGTTTCCTCATAATCAGCCAGAGATTATGCAGTTTTGGCATGAATATCACTAAAATGTTGCTGAGTTATTCTCAGTGTATCATGATTAGGAGGCATTACTGGTGACATTATCTTTGATCACTTGGTCTGCCATATTTTCTCACTGTAATGGATTTCTCCCCTTGTAATTAATAAGTATTCCTGAAGATATATTTTGAGGCCATGTAAAGATTCTATTCATCATCAAACTTTTTTACCCACCAGTTTGGCATCTACTGATAATTCTTGCCTTTACCAATTATTACCAAGACGGTTGTCAACTGTTATTTTCCTCTTGATATATTTACATTAAAATCTCTCCTTACTACTTCCCTGCTATTTGTCCCACCTGTTTGGTATCATTTTTTTTTCTTTCCTTAAAAAGATTCTGGTTTAGTTTGGATTTTCTAAAATGTAAAGGTAACAGTATTAAGCTTCAAATAAAAGAGAAGGCACAGCCTCTCAAGAAAGATTCATGCAAATTACCTACCTCATAGCAGTACTGTTGAACTTTGTGTAAAACTTTGTTGAGGTCCTTGTTCAGCTGTTCAAGCTCTAGAACAATTGTTGCATAACTCCGCTGAAATTCAATGCCAATTGGCATGGAATATGATTTCTGAGCAGGAAAAAAATCAGATTTTGATAAGGGTTTTCTTGAGCAGTGCAATTTCAATCATCTAATAGGAGATTTGATTAATCTAAGATAAACTAAAGGTTATTGAAATTGTCTATGTTCCGTGTTACACTTCCGATGATAACAGTATTATGTATTGCTATTTAGGGGGCTGTCTTTGTTTTTAGGAGCATCATGATGTCTGCCATTTATTTTTTTTAAAAAGGATATCTTACATGGAGAAAGTAAACGAAGCAAAACGTTGATTTTTTCATAACTTTGTCATTTTTCAAAATAAAAAGTCAGTAAAAAGTTGTATGTACTCATTTGAAGTGCTCTAGTTATTTAAACTCAATCGATTCTCCATCTGGAGTGGATTCCATCTGGAGTGGATTCAATATAGTGTAATAATTAAGAGCATGGGTGCTAGAATCAGATTGTATATGTTCAAATGCCAACTCTATCACCAACTAGCTGTTTGACCTTAAGCAAGTTCCTTAATCAATCTGTGCTTTAGTTTTCTCACCTGTAAAATGGGGATAAGAATATGTACCGAATGAGATTATGACAATGATTAAGTGAAATAATACATGCTAGCAAACTGCCTCCCACAAAGAAAATGCTCCATAAACATGAACTATTACTGTTGTTACTATCATTCCATATTTGTTTCCAGCAATAAGTGTAAATCCACTTTGATTCCAGTTTGTTTCCTCTCTTCACTATACCTCCAGTAAATTACACTTTACATTCCATTCCAGCTACAAACGCTACAATGAGACTTCTCCAGTCAAGCCAAAGTTAACGCATTTCTTTTTCCACAGTATTTCTGAAAAAGCAGATCATCAGGTACTAGTGAAGTCCAACTGCTCCGAGGAAGTATAGTTAAGGAAGGAAAGTATACCTAGACTGTATAGAGATAAACTACATACTTAAGCACCAAAACACAGATTATAATTGTTTGAGCTAACAGAAACCTTAGAAATCATCTAATGCAAACCTGTCATTTTACAAATGGGAAAACTGAAGCCAAAGAAAGTTAAATGTAACTTGTTAATGACTTAATAATGATGATGATGAAGATGGCTAACATGTTTTGACTACAACGGTGCCAGGCACTATTCTCAGTGTTTAATGGGATCTCAATGAATCCTTGCAACACCACCATGAGAAGGGAACTATAATTATTATTTCCATTTTACACATGAGAACTCAGAGGCCCACCTACCACAGCCAGTAAGTGGTAAGCATGCCGGGTATGAAGCCAGACTGCATGGGTAAGAATTCCTCTGCTACTGTGGATCTGATGCAATGAAGGAGGAGGCGAGGAGAGAATTTCATAGGGAGAGTAAGCAAGGGATAAGTTCTATACAAGCCCGGAATCACATCCAGGACACCCTACTCTATTTAAAAGTAGGTAACACTGACCAAGCTAAGGCAAGCCCAGTAGTTTAAGGTATGGATCTTAGCCACAGAGAAATATCCTAGCTGCTAGTGATACGATAGTGAAATAATTTGACTATGCATAAATATGAAAGAGATGATGAAATAATCAAAGGAAATATATACTGGGGGGAGATTGAAAAGGCACAGAATAAAGGTGTGAAGTAAAACTAATGGAAACCAAGATAAGAATTAAAGTTCAGTAGGAAAGAAGCAAATGCATATATTTTAATGTTTAGGATATGTAATGGCAATGTCATGGCTAATTTTTTCAATCTTAAATGCCTATACATCTGATAATACTAATTTCGTGTCACGTCTCAATGAGTTAAACCAGGGCCACGAAGCCTGTTCTCCTATCTGAATCATTAAATAGCAGTATAATCTTAGACTGAGATCCCTTGATATTTTTGGTCTTCAGTTTCCAATTCCATAAAATGATGGGTTCGAATTAGATAATTCAGTCATGTTCAGATTAAAAGAAACACAAAACTCTAACCCTAAAAGAGGATTGTTCCCATTTACTTAGGTATCTACTTGTCCAGCTGTTTACCCACACCTACCCTTTAATACCATACCACAGATGACTAAGGCCACAACTCCTTATTCCTACACTTATGACAGACTGGTAATTAGCTATAGCACTTTGCCTCCCTGAATCCAGTCACTGGGCTCTTCCTTTTTTTTCATATTTCCATGCAGCCATTTCCAATCAATTGGAGATGTACTTGAGATAAAATCTATTTGCCATCCTATAAATCTATAAGCAAGTTATGAGATGAAATCTATTTGAGATGAAATCTATTTGCCATCCTATAAACCTATAAGCAAGTTATAACTTTCAATACATTTCAAAAACTTTAAGTATTTTCTACATTTAAAAAAAAACTCTGATAATTCTCTCCTAGAAATAAAATTGAGTCTCATATTTCTGGACTCATTAGACTAATAAAATAGGATATGAACTCTGTCAAGATAACCTGAAGATGCCAACTTACATATTTCCTGATTTATTTATTCTGAATAACTTCTAATAACCTCTGTTAATATAGCTTCCTTAGTTAGAAGCACCAATGCTAGAGATTCTACACCCATGCAAACTGTCAAAGAACCTAATATATCCATTAATCCTATTCAACTGTACGGTCAATGGCACAATGAGGTCTGGGGTAATAATCTGTATTGCATTGCTAATTTACTTAGCATGCATTCAGTGTAACAAGAGATAGTAATAGCAAATGAAGAGTTAAAAATATCAAGGTTTTCTTCCATAAAATATTTTAAAATTCTTGGATATAGAAGCCCCCACTATTTTATAATTAGACAAGCAAAGAAAAAAGAATACTTACCAATTTTTCTGCTTCTGTATTCATTTCCCTTAATTTCTTGATATGTTCCTTTTTAATCATGAGAATTTTTGATAGTTTGGTCTATAGAGAAAGAAAAAGAGATGTTTTGGAACAAATAGAGACATTTAAACAAATCAGTTAGACATCAAATTTCCAATTTTTCACTAAGATATTTTAGCAGCAGATTTTAGTGTTTCAATATAAATACAGCATAGGCTTTTTATTTTATAAATCTGACTAGCTGATATGAAAATATTAAAGTGCACTGTAACCAGGACATGTCCAAAGGACTAAGGAGCCAACCTGAACAAGCTTTCACTGGGACAATTTGTGGACCAATGACAATACTAACTACAAAGGAAAAAAATAAATAAATAAGAATACTACCTACAATGGACTAAAGCACAAATATGTTAAAATACATGAGTTCATATTGCTGCCTTAAAAAAATTAACCATTGTTAGAGAATGCTAGTGACCAAACTCATTATTTTATAAACTGGAAAACAAAACATCAAGCATTTATCTTGTCTTTCCCATACAAACTATATCATTAGGTAACCAAGTAACAGATTAGGGAAAATTTTTCTTTATAAAATTATTTCAGCTAATAAATGGAGAAGGAATGATAGAATAACACCTTTTTACAATCCTAGTGAATGAATGGATTTAGGCACTGATAATCAGTGGCAGCTAACATATAAAAAAAAAAAAGATAAAATAATATGAGTCTCCCATCAGGATACAGATTGTGGGAGACTCTATGGACAAGTAACCTAGTTTCTTCAACAAATAAGTTATATGGGGAAAAAGAACACTCAGCATTTCAGAGATGACTGAAAAATTTGAATACTGATTAGATATTTGATAATATTAAGAAATTTAAATTAAATTTTTGGGTGTAATAATGGTATTCTAGTTATGTTTTTTTTTTTAAAGAGTCCTTATCTCTTAGAGATACATGATAAAATATTTACAGGTAAATGATATGATGTCTGTTTATCTGCTTCCAAATAATACAAAAGGGAGAAAGTAGGTGGGAGTAAAGATGCAACAGGACTGGCTAGGAGTGTTGATACTATTATGGCCAGATGATTGGTACACAGAAGTGCATTACACAATTGTGTGCTTATATGTTTTAAATTCTCAATATAAAAAATTCAAAAATAATGATCTAAGTTGGTACAGGTCTGGTGAGATACGTTACGTACTTGTTCACACAGACTTTTATCTGGTGCTCAGTAGGCCTAGAGCTCTGGATTCCTCTCCTTTTTCCTCTAAGTTGCTGAGTTTTTACAGAAATTTGTATGACTTTTTTAGTGTTGGAAGCAGTAAAAGATGAGATAAAGGTAACAGGTCTCCCTTTTGTATCTGTTTCAGTTTTGTGTTGCTTGTTTTTGATAGAAAATCATTGTTTCCGTTTCTTTTCAAAACTGAGTCCCAAGAAGTGAATCCATCCTTTTAGATTTCTCAAAATCCCCAAACCCAGGAATAAAAATTTCCCTCAAAAAGAAAATTCATTATAAACTATGACTTATGAAACTTGCAAAAAATTTTAATATTGTGTATTTTAAATAAGAAAAAATATTATGGAAAAGATAGAAACATATCCATCTACATATCTATTTACTTCAAAGCTTAGTATTAACAAGAACAAACCTGAGTTTCATAAAACCTTACATGTTACAAAAGACAAATACATAAAAGGATTTCTATTTTCACCTCTCAGCTTAAAATAGTAATGCAAGTAGGTCTTTAACTAGGCTTTACACAGTTTTTGAAGTTAAAATTAAGCACTGATATCAAACATCTAAAAATCAATAAAAATATCAATACTTTAAAGTAATGTAGTACATACACAGTTTCTGGCTCCCTCTGCCTGTGAATCCCTCCCCCTCCCTCCCTCCCTTCTCTCTCTCTCTCTCTCTCTCTCTCTCTCTCTCTCTCTCTCTCACACACACACACACACACACACACACACGCACAAATATGGCATGTTAGCTTTGTTTTTACTTTCACTATTTAAAGAAAGCATTACTTTAAAAACCAAGTGCCCTATTTGTGAAAAGTATAAGTCTTGGCTCTTTTCATAGTTTCAACTTTTCATATAAAAATATCTTATCTACCTTTGGAAGCCAAAAGGCATAATAAAATTCTATATTGAAGGAAGTGTAATAACATTATTGAGGAATACAAAATGCTATATACACGTACACAAATGACAAGACTTTTCTTTGAAATAACATCAACTGCAAAAGGTTTTTTAATGGATTATGCTATATAAGACAATACATAAACTTTTTAAATTTATCCTAAGCCAAAGTAGTTTTTCTTTTCAAAAAAGGAAAAGAAACAAATCAGACATTATTTGACTATGATTCAAACTTAATAAGAACAAAACCCAGGATAAACCCAACAAAAAGACTGATATAACTTATTGTTAAGAACTGCTGGAAATAACAGCAGTGCTTAACAATAAGTTATATCAGTCTTTTTGATTCTTAAAATCAATAAAATAATTAAATATTTTAAAAATATGTGGTTCTAGAAAAACTTTCAACTTTAATAACACAAAAGACATTGAGTTTTTTAACAAACAGCCAAGATATTCAGAGAAATTCTTACCACTTGGATAAGGAATTCTACTGGAAAACCACCTAATGTTTCAGTGTCAGAGCCAGAAATTTTATTTCTCCAAGGTGACTGTCCTAATAAAGGATCATTATCCTGTGGGAATAAAAGAAAATTATTTAACTGTTCAAAGGGAAGTATCTTACATTTAGATAAAAAGCAAATTCTATTATAATTAATATTATATTAAAAATCCTACAAAAAGGAAAACATTTCCAGGAGTTGAAGCAACTATTTACCTATTTAAAATCTGACAACTCAAAGTAATGTGGGGACCTCCTGAAGTTGCTGTAATAGATGTGTACTTCATAAAAACACAGTTCACATTAATAACAACCATTTAAATTGCTGATGACAGTAAAAAAATATTACCGTAATTGGTGACTGGAGAGGAGGAGTATAATGTAACCGTGGTGGAGTCATAAAAAATCGAGAAGGCCGCTGTTTTTGTCCAAAGGCAGCAATTGGCATTGTCTCATGAGGCTCATTACTCTTTGGGAAAAGAGAAAAGTCCACAAAACTTGTAGAGCTCTACCAATAATGTTTATCCTTATAAACATTATATTTCAGCATGACATATACACTAGCTCATATGCCATGATGCATCATAGAATATATTATTCTACAAAGATCAAAGGGCTAGAACTTCAGTCAGAGTATAAAAATACTACTTTGCTACCAAAAGGTCAAAACCACAAAACAGAATAAAAAAAAAAAAAAAAAAAAAAACAAAGATAAAAGGATCAAAACAGAGAATCAAAGATTAACATTACTCTGTGGCCACCCGTGGTTGTTTGTGTGTTAAAGACTACCTGAAGATTACCTACTATAATTAAAGTCAACTCTTATCTGGTCAGAGAAGAATATTTGGGTGATCTCATAAAGGAAATTACATTAATGAAACAGAAAAGCAATTTTCCTTTTTTGAAAGGGGAGGTTGAAAGATTTCACCCTTTAATGAAAAAACTGAAGGTTGGTATACTCTGCTCTACATTTAGTCCAAATTTTCTTATTTCTCCTCTCTAAAAATGGTTTGATAAGGAAACCCTTACAATAAACAGAAAATTTTAGTTTTTAAAAAGTACATATTAGAAAAGGAAGAATCTTCTATTTTTGTACTAAGGAGATAAAAACATTTTGATCTTTAATTTTAAGTTCATAAACCTTTAAAATCAAATTTACAACAAAGAAATGAAAAAAAGGGAGGCTAAAAGTGAACAACTTAATTTCCATAATGCTTAGTGGCAAATAATTTTGTTATAAAGAGCTCGTTATTCACTTTTTAAAAACTTCACTACATTGCAGAGTTATATTTGTTCTTAAGATTATTCTAACTTATTATAAAAGTATATAATTTCCATGACATTGCTAAATCAAGCATGATCATGAAATAATGGTCCAGCAACTTAATGGATTGTATTAGAAATTCAAAAGAGCTGAATTCTAGTCTCAGCCTGGTAAGAAACCAGCTCTAGAGCCTTGAATAAATCACTTAATTTATAATTATTTATGTCTCAGTTTCATCATACAAAAAGTGGGTATAATTAACATCTACCCTGCATAATTCTGAGGATAAAATCAGAGAAGAAATTTTAAAGTGCAAAATGTTACTTCATACTTTTAAAATTATTTTGCAAGAGGAGTATACTTCAACAAAATAGCTGGAATAAAAGTGTTGTGTAGCTTATTCTCCAAGGTTATACTGTCAGGAGTGATTAATTGTGTCACACAGAGGCGCAATACAGAAATGCTAGCTTCTGAAAAATGTGGAAGACTTAAGTACAGTTGTGCTCCAGGGGGCCAGTAGGCAGAACCTGAAACCCTTAAGGATCTCTTCCCTTGTGAACTGAAATCTTGATTCTATCATAAAGAACAATCTCTAAAAATGTTCTACTTAACATATTTAGTAGGCATAATATATAAATATATTATGAAATACTTACAAGAACTTCATAGTCAGGTATGGTATGGGTTCCAAGCCCTGTCCTATCAAAAGTTACTCTATAAGTAGCATTGAGAGTGTCCACAGCATCTATTTGTCCAGTGAACAGACCATCGTGAACACCACGCAACCGTGCTGAGAAAAGAACCAATAAGGCATTATGATGTTTGGAAGATACAAAGAACTGTCAAATAGAAAACTGCTCAAGCATGTATGAAGAGATTTGTGATCCTTCTCTGCAAAAGGCAAGTGTAAGCCTGTATAAGACTGCTAAAGACAACCATTTCGGGGGAACAGAAATGGTCCAAAGGCACAAAACATTTAAGAAATGTGTAGTGTTGAAAAACTGCTAGTACATACGGTAAGGACAGGGGACATCAGTGGCCTGTTAAGCATAAGGCTGTTCACACCCCCACCATCACCACCAGCTTGGTTGGTGAGAATGGTTTTCCTAGTGGATGGCTGGTCATGAAAACCAGCAGTGTTGTTGCCAGAGGGAGAAGGCTAGATGTGGACCATTGGGGTAAAAACCTACGACTTGCCAGTTAAAAGTGGTGAAATCGATCAAAAAAGAGCAAGAAAAACCCAAAGCTTTGTAAGACCAAGGTGTAGTCCTGGCTGATGTGAGCGGCCAAACAGCAGAAACTTAACAGGGGGATTCTGGAAAGTAGACAGCCATGAAAAGGCTGAAATAAGCAAGCCCTCCATAAATCCCTGGAGGGGAATACCTAAGAGAGTCTGGTAAAATGCAAAATCTAAGGCTCCCTTCCACCAGAAAAACTCCCTGATTAATCCAACCATTCACAAACCCTTCCTACTCTGCTGTACTATATAAGTTGTAATTTTAGTTTATCAAATTATTGAAGATTAAACTTGAGGTTTTGGTGGTACTTTCCCTCCATGTTATTACTGAAGTGAATACACAGAATCACATTTATAAATTGACAAAATTTATACCCTTACAAATTTTAAGTAAACTACCTAGTGAATGATTTAGTTTTACTGAGTCATAGAAATGGACTATTTCTAGACTCAGAGATCACAAGAACAATGGTATTTACGGACTATTTGAATAAGAGTGCTTAGAAAAAGAAAATAAATGACATGGAAGCAGCAAAAGAATAATTTTAAAAAATTTTAATTTAAATTCATATCAGTGAATTTAAAATTTTATCTCGTGGCAGTTTGTATTAGACATTGCTTTGATCTGGTACACCTTTTTTCCAATTACTTTTAAAAACAGACTTCATAGATGAAGAAACAGTAACCCTCTATAGTATACTGCTATAGCTTAAGCTTTCTAAATTTAAAAGCCACATCTCTAAGAGAGATTATTTTGGTGTAAAATTACAAGTCAAAATATTAACAAACTTATCTTCACCTACCTGTAACTTTGGTTCCAATAACCAGGGGCAAAGGAATCTCATCTGGGAGATCTTTGAATTGAGTAAGATCTGCCACTTTCCTTTGTTGTAGGAGCCTTATTTTTTGCCGTTTCTGTTTTAATGCTGATCTCTCTTCCTCAAAAAATGCAGAAGAACATCTAGAATAAATTTAAAAAATCATATATAATTATCCTACACAAAAATTTCAAGTCAGACCATCTATCTCATTGTTTGCTCTTCATCTCATTCTTTTGAATACTGTATTTAAAAATGGGTTCTTAGAAATTGTTTCCTTTCAAAGTTGCCTTTATATATTTTTAAAAACAAGGCCTTGCAAGACTCAAAGATATGTAAGCAAGTCTAGATTATTCCTTCCTATAAAGCAGAAAGATGTGCTCACCATCCTTTCGCATCTGGATCCGAAGTCCTCCCATAAGAACAAAGTACAATTGTAATATTCTATTCAGAAGAACATGACATTTTCCCTGTCACCCAGTGAGCGTACTACTATAGGAATTAAAAAGATGAGATGTGCCACTGTGTAAACGTTTAATCATTCTTCCTACCTTTAAGTATAAATACTAAATTTACTCTTCTTTTTAGGGTCTATCTTACTTTTATTTTCAAATTCTATGATAAACTGAAGATATTTAAATATAGGTTTCATGCCACAAAACATATATCCATAAACTCATCACTACAGTCGAGATAATGGACATATAAAGACATCAGTTACCTCCAAAAGTTTCCCTGTGCCTTTCCTACTTTGCATTCCTCCCAATTTTATACCCTCATTTCCCTAGCAATCACTATGTTGCTTTCTGTCATTATCATTTCTATCATCTAAAATTTTATCTAAATGAAGTCATCTAGTATGTACTCTTGTTAGACTTCTCTCATTCAGCATAGTTATTTTAAGATTCATTCATATTGCTCTTTGTGATAAAAGTTATAAATATTTCAACTTCGTTTAATTTTTTGGGGGGGAGAGGGCAACGCAAAATTTTTCCCCCCAGTGTTTTGAGTAATGTTATTATTTTTATTACATTTATTGGGATGACATTGGTTAATATATTATGTAAGTTTCAAGTGTACCATTCTACATCATCTGTATATTGCATTGTGTATATGCTTACCACCCAAAGTCTTATCTCCTGTCACTACGTATTTAGTCCCCTTTACTCTCTTCATCCTCCCCCGACCCTTCTTCCCTGCTGGTAACCATCACACTATTGTGTCTATAAGTCTGTTGCTTACTGTTCTTATTTTTAATGAAATCAAATTTATTGATATTTTCTTTTTTAGTGCCCAGCTTTGGGGCTCGTTAGACTTTTTCTAATTCAAGATTAGGTGAAACTCTCCTGTAGCTTCCTCAAGTAGTTTCACTGTTTCATTTTAAAAATATTTAAATCTCTGAACCTTTTCAAATTTTTCCTGGTTATAAGGTGTGAGGTTTGAAATCACTTGTTTCTATAGATTGCTAAATATCCATTAAATAAATAATTTAACCCCATTCTCCCCTATGTATCTGAGATGCAACCACTGTTATCATGTACTAAATTCCCATAGAATTTAGTGATTCTATCTGGACTTTCTATCCTTTTTCATTCATCTTTCTATTCATGCACCACTACCATACTGTTTTTATTATAATCACTTTATAATCTATTTTAATATCTAATCAATGTAGTCTCCCTTTACCACTTTGCTTCTTTCAGAATTTTCCTGGATTTTCTTGCTTGATTTCTCTTCTTTTAAATGTGAATTTTAGAATTGGTTTATCTAGTTTTAAAAAAAAGGCCTCCTAATATTTTTATTAAGATTGATTTTAATTTACAGATTAATTTAGGATGTTGAGTCTTATCCAAGGTCATGTATATCTTCACATTTTCTCATCTGTATCCTACACAGATCCTGTTAAGTTCCTTCCTGGTATTTTATTTCTCTTTTTTTAAAAAGAATATTTTAAAAGTTTATTGTATCTATAATTTGTATTATACCTGGACTTCCTCAGAGAAAAGAAAAACTACCAACTTTCATTGAAAATAAAGAATTTTAACTGTTAATTAGCCTTGATAAAGGACTCTAAGATTAAGCAATGTTATGGTAAGATAATGGAGGATAAATTAACGATAGATATATAATGATACTCTTAAAATATAGAATTATAACACAACGCTAAAATAAATAGTGGCTAATATATCATTCTGATGGACAATAATTAGAAATAGTGTAGCTCAATTAGCTTAAACACGTTATAGCGAAAAAAACCCAAAACTGCCTAAAGTAATTACCAAAGACCATACATTACTAGTACAAAACACACTAACCCATCAAATTTTAATTATTATTGTAAATGAGGAAAATATTAAAACCATCATCAGCAAGGTCACCATTAAATACAAGGAATAAAATGAACTATTATCAGTTCAATTAAAATTTATCCTTGCATTTCATCACTATCGCCAGAAATCATTAAAACCAAATTCCATTTCTACTTGTTCACATTACTTTATATTTCTAGGCCTTCCTTAACTATTTCCCATTATTTAACATCTTGTACATGCTTTTATTAGGCAGCTAGACATACTATGAGAATTAATGGTCAAATTCTTTAATATATTTCAAGATTCTACTCAAAAGTAATATAAGGTTTTGTGAAGTGTTGGAAAGCAGAAAAATACCGGAAAAGAAAAATTCATTTCACATGAAAAGTAATTCTCAGAAAGTAATTAGATATTAGATAGATTCACTTGATTTCTGTTTTGATATAAAGTAAAATATACACTTGTGAGAAGGCTTTTTTTTTTCTTTTTTGTGAGAAGGCTCTTGAGGTGATAAAAAGTTTCACAACGATAACAATGTACATACAACCTTATAGCTTCATTACATATTTTTTAGTGCATTCTTAAATATTTTTGGAACATAATGGGCTACAATTATATATAACAAAATTATATTCAAAGTTTGCAATGTGAACAAAAATGAGATTGCACATTTAATTATAAGATGTATAAGTATAAAACACCCTTATATTAAAGTTGGTTAACAGGATATATTTAACATATAATTAATTATTCTGAAAAGTTATGTGTTGGTACTTGTCTGTTAGAAGATTAAAAAAAATCAATGTAGTAAAAATACTACCAACTTACTGATTTTATTTTAAACAAAAACATTGTTTTTACCTCCGTGGTTTTCCCATAAGCCGCCTGATTTTTCCCCATTCTACTCTTGTTAACTTTCTTGTTTTCAAATTAGGAAAAGATTCCTTTAGACATACACAGAAGTCATTATCGCCTTCAAAGAGTGGTCTATAAAATAGAAATGGTATTTTAATGGTTAAAATACAATGTGTTACTTAAGAGACATAAAATTCAAAACATGCATTATGATTTTCAATATCAAACAAAATGCCAAACTTCCACTTCTACTCAAAACACACGTTATAGATACACATATTCAAAGTGCTAAAACTAAACTAAATCCTTGGCATTTGTGAAACAATGTGTAAAAGTTACTCAGGCAATATTGTCTGTGCTTTGTTAAATCTCTGACAGGGAGGCTATCCTGGCACTGGCATTTTATCTGGGGAGGAAAGACAATATTAGCTACAAAACATCTGTCCTAAGGGTAATATCATCACCAAGGAGAACTCTTTGAGATTAAATCAGTTTTGGAAAACTGGAGGATTCTAGAAGGTCATATTAATTCTTAAGAATTCCAGAAGAACTCAGATCACACTAGGGTACCCTGAAAACTCTCTTAAACCTATGGAAAAATCTGTGGACAAAAATAAAACGATTTTATTCATGAATTTGGGCAACCAGGAACCAGTCTTAGCAATGAATGATACCTGAATATCTTGGGCTTAAATATGAATGTTCACAAGATTTACAAGCTTCAGAGGCAATGGTTTGGAAAGCAGAGAAGGAAAGTAAAGATAAATAGCCAGCAAAGCAAGCACCCACAACTGGATTAGAAATCAGAATTTTTCCTCAGTAACTTCTCTGTTGTTTAATAATTGAATTTAACCCAAATTTCTTAATGTTCTATTTCAATATTTACATATAAAATGTTTAAATACTTTCCCCCAAAGAGAAAGACTATCCTAAAAATCTCATTGAATCAACTGTTTCTCTACTATTATACCAGCACTTAAAATTTCAAGATTTATAAAACAAGTCTCATTCATTGCAAAAATTGGTGCTTTGTTTTAGGGTACCTCCACTCCATAGTCTTTATAAATGATAATACAGAAATTATACTTTCATTTTATTTTTCACAAAAATGTATAACAACTCCTTTCCCAAAAGAAGGAATGGGGAAGAAAACCATGAGAAACGAAAATGGATTAAACCAGAATGAGGAAGAGAAAAAGGAATTTAGGAAAAAAAATAGGATTAAATTAAACTTAGAGAAAAGGCTGTAGGTTTGAAAATGTTTGAAAAACTTAAATTTTGGTTCAAATAATATTTGTGATATGAGCCATGTTACATACTTATCTATATTTGAGTAGAACCACTCATATATGCACCATTTATGTGCTTTGGGCAGCTTGAGTAGGTTACGTAACCGAAAACCAATCTTCTGTGAGGCTTTCTTATCTGGAGTTGACATTGTTGCTGTAAATTTCTATACAATGAAAACAGAGATTAACAGTTCCATTAAATAAAAACGCACATCTATCACACTGAATATATTTGTAAAAAGGTAAATTATGGTTAAGTACTCAAAAAGATTCAACAGCATTTGACATGGTATTTTTTGTTATTATTTAACAAATAAACATTCAGATTAATTCTGACAAAGTTAAAGCCTCCAGTTTCATAACATACTCTGGTAAGGAACGTGAAATATTTGTCCTCACCATGTTTGCACTTCAGTACAATTTCAATTATGGTATGCAAGAAGAAGGTACCTGTTAGAAATATTTTTAGAGTTCTTGGGCCAGAAAAAAACAGTAAGAACTCAGCTACTATGGAGAGAGTAAGAGAAAACATGCAAGCAAGCACTAGGCCCAGAAGGTTTCACCAGAGAATCCTGTATCAACCCAGAGCTCCAATGCTATTAAATGTTTCAAATTACTGGGGAAGTAAAAAAGGTTCCCAACTAGTTTTATAAAGATAACACAACACAGATAATAAAATCTGCCAAAGTATAATAAAATAAAAGCTCAGAAAACATCACTCATTCCTATGAATTTTTAAAATGTTTGGAAAGATATACTGTTTATAAATTACAAGAATATTGTTAAAACATCCATATTACCTGAAACAATCAATCTAGAGATTTGATGCAATCCCTATTAAAATTCCAATTGTATTTTTCACAGAAAAACAGAACAAGCAATCCCAAAATTAGTACAGAACCATAAAAAATGCCAAATACCCAAAGCTGGAGGTATCATACCCCCTGATTTCAAACTATGTTACAAAACTACAGTAATATCAAAACAGTAGGATACTGGCAAAGAAAACCCAAAGCAAGCAGGAGGAAAAAAATAATAAAGATTAGAGCAGAAATATATGAAATAGAAAACAGAAAAACAATAGAGAAAAATTAATGAAATCAAAAGTTCTTTGAAAAGGTCAACAAAATTGACAAATCTTCAATTAGAACATAAAAGTCAATGGGGGATACTTTCTTAATCTTCAGAACACATTTCTCCCTATTCTAACCCAATAGTCAGCATCGTATTCAATGTTAAAGTATTAAAAATGTTCTCATCTAAGTGATAAATATGATGAAGATGTTGACTGTCACCTCTAATTTTTTAATACTGTTTTGATGGTTTTAGCCAATTAGATAAGAGGAATAAAACTGCAAGGAGAAGACAAAACTATCATTGTTTGCAGGTGATACGACTGCCCCAGAAAACTCAAGAAAGCTGACTATAAATAATAACATAATTACAAATAAGATAAGTTAATAAAATGGGTGAATACAAAGTTGATATACAAAAATCAGTATCTTAAAAAATCACTCTTTTATATATGTTAATGAGAACTGGTTAAACAATAAAACAGAAGAAATATCCTGTTTATGACAGCAAAAATGACAAGAACAAAGTATTAAATACTTAGGAATACACTTAAGAAATGTGAGAGATTGACATGGAAAAAAATGTTTCCATCTAGAGAGGGGCATTAAGGCTTGAATAAGTGAAATTACAACCAGTTCTTGGATAGGTAATCTCAATGTTACATAGTCAAATCCCATAAATCAGTTTAAAATATCAGTGCAATACCAATAAAACTTCCATTAAGATATTTTTCTTAGGCTGAATCTAAAGTTTGAAAAAAATGAAAAATATGGGGAAAAAAATGGGCAAGAACACTTAGGAAAATCTAAAAAAAGAACAGTTAATAATGTCTTACCAGACATTAACACACAATATAAAGCCACATTAAAACAATTTGACACGAGTACAACAGAGACACAGAGGATACAAAGAGACAAAATCTAGAACTAATCCCAAATATATACAGGATATTAGTTTGTGATGTAGGCAGCATTTTAAATCAATGTATAAATGATAAATTACTCAATAGATGTTACCAGGACAACTAGTAGTCCTCTAGAAAAAAGTCAGGTTGCAGTCTTACCTCATTCTTTACTACAAAATAAATTCAGATAGATTAAAATTTTAAACATTAAAAAAGAAAAAGAAAAGAATAGGACAAAATTCCCAAACTATAAATTTTAGATTAGGGATGGTCTTTCTGAGCATAAACTCAAGAACTCATAAAGAGAAAAGTTATATTTGACTCTTAAAACCTTTTTCAATCCTGCATAGTGAAAAATGCAGAAACAAAGTCAGAAGACAAACTACAAACTCTGAAAAAATGTACAACCGATATAAACAGCCAAAGGCTAATAGTATTAAAACTTAATGTCTGCTACATCCATGCTTACAAGAAAAGTGTGCATTTGTAAGACTGAGGACTGGCTTTCTACTTTGTTTTAAAGTCCATCAATAAAGTCTATGGCCATGCCACCCTGAATGTGCCTGATCTCATCTGATCTCGGAAGTTAAGCAGGATCGGATGGGATCTAGATGGGAGACCGTCTAGAAATACCAGGTGCTGTAGCATAAAAAAATATATATTAATAAAGTCTATGGACAAAATAATGGCCTTTTCTAGGTATGTAAAATAGGAACTGAGTTGGAGCACTGACTTAAAGAACTTGTTATTCAAAATGTAACAGAATAAATATAAACTGTATTACTTTGAGCAATTGCTCACTTCCTATCACATGAAAATTTCAGTGCACACATACCTGTGGAACCATTGCAACCCTCTGGTTTCTTTTAGGTGACCTTGTATTTATTTGTCTGTCATCTTCATCAGAAAAGAGTCGACTTCGTTTTGAATTTCTGAAAGGCTATGACAGAAAATTTTATTTAATGAAAAGGCTGAACACTTCTCACCTTTGTTCCAAAATATAATTCTATACTGGGAATAATCCAGCTAACTCTGGATTATCAGAAGTATAGAAGGATGAAGTATGGGTAATATAAAGTACACAAAGTCAAATATAAATAATCATATATTTAAAAAGTAGTAAGATACATATTTATGCAATCTGTTTACAAACAAATCACCTAGCTGATGATTAAACTAGAATCCAGGTCTCCTTAGTACACTGGCAGCCTGGAATGGTGAAGATAGGAAAATAAGTTCTAGAAATTCCAGTTCTCATTGTTAATGTTTGCATTAATACCAGCTGGGTGTATCTCATGATGCATCTGTTGCATAGGGCTGGGCTGGGACAAAGTTACTAAATCACTGTAGATGGTAAATCTAAATAATATTACACTATATCTGCTCTCAAAAAATTGTTAAGTGAATGTACATTTGTAAATAAAAATATGAGATACCTTTAACAGATAATTGATAAATATGTACAGAATTAAAGAATTTTTAAGTACCCAAAAAACTTCATACATTTAACATTCTCTAGTATGAAAATTTTTACAGTCCAGCCTAGATTCAGAGGCTTCATTCGTAGAGCACAGAAATAATATCCTAATAGTACCCGAATCTTTTCTCAAGTCCTTTCTCCATCATTCAAGACAGAGCTTCATGCCTACTTGGAAGGGAGGCTGGTGCAGAAGGAGGACTAGCCACATATGGGCAGCATCCAATTGGTTTAAGGCTATGGATCCCTGAAGTTAAACCCACTGAGAGTCTCAACATTTCATAGCCCGGACAGGAAGTCCCTTCCCCTGGCAGAGAAGGAAGAGAATGATGGTGACAGAACAGATATAGTGTGAAAAGTCCAACACTTGCATTGTGGCCAGCTGTCCAGACCACTGCTGTTTATCCCAGATCCAGGTTTGGGGAGGAGCAGAGGCCCCCCAAATCATTTGTTATGCCAAGTATAAGCTTATCTCTACTTCTCACCCCTAAACACACTTACACTTGACTTATAAAAGATTTTAATGCCTTACCAGATAAGATCTTTCAATATCTTACCATATATTTGTATATCTTTTTGTAGAGAATAAGAGTATGTAAAATTTTTTACATTCTAAAAAATATGATTTGGTGGTCACTTCAGCAGCGCATATACTAAAAAATATGATCTAAGGTTGTTGGAATTTTTTTGTCTTTGCCTATTTAAAGCAACTACAATTGCTTAACAAATGCTTAATGATGACCAGATTATCATAGGCTATTGATCATTTATCTAAATATGATCAAACATTGCTAAATGACATGTAAAGACTCAAATGCTTGGAGTTGGGGGAAAATCCTGGAATTTTTTTTACTATCCTGTAAGAATTTGCACATGACAATATAGACAATTTAGCTATCATATTCTAAGTGTCAAGAAAAACTCATTCCTTACCATTTCCACAGCAGAGCCTGTATTCCTGCCTTTCCAAACAGGTGTTTTTTGTAAAGAACTGAACTTTTCATTCCAAGTGTTAGATAAGCTTCCCTCTGTAATAAATAATTATTACTAATAAGATTTAAGTTGAGGTCAAAGGATTTCATACTGTGAACATTGCCTTTTTAATAACAGCAATATCTGAAATATTTACCAATATGAAAAAAATGCATTGACCATAATTTTTTTCAAATTCTCTAAATAATTTGACAAAGCAATGCATCTTGAAAGTATTAAATTTTCTTATTAAAGCATGCATGGCTTCTTAATTTTTGGTTTTTAATAATTCCTCTATTCTAATTTGCCAAGAATTATCCCGTAAGTATAACCTGATTGAAAGAAGGGCAATGAAAAAGGCTCCTTCTAATCTTGTATTTAGAGCATATTTCTAAATGTTTTCTGCTTCAATATATGAAACTCTTGATATCTAAAAATGAAATGTGTTGCATTTCTGTTTTGCTTAATTCAAAGAAATATCTTCAGAGTTGTATTCAACAGAAAAGATTCAATCAATTAGATATATTATGAAAATAAAGGGTGAGTTTAATTTTTATAAAAAGGATGTGTTTATATAGAGAATGAGACCTAGAAAACTGGGATGAATATACCCAACATAGTTATTTTCGTTTCCTTCTAGATGTTTATCAGAATTTTGTAAATTTTTTTCTATAGAAAATTTATATCACCTGTATATATTTTTTAAAATAGAAAAAGGATTCTAATATTGGGGTAAAAAACAAAATTTTTCAGATATACATTTTAATATGTACAAAAAGAAAAGAGGTGTGATGGGTTTTATCTTGGTAGGTAATTCTAGAAGATAAGTGTTCTCAAGCCAGAAGAATTTAATTTGGTAAATCACCAATCCAAAGCACGACACAGCAGTTTTAAAAACTAGAAGTACTAATAAACCCTTGAGAATATTTAGCTTCATTCCAAATTTACTTACCTAGTAGAATCTTGCTCAAGTAAAATTTCAAAATATATTAAGAGGGTTGGTCTAATGTACTTATAGAAAGAAATAACAAGACCAAAGAACGTGTCTAACTTTTTTCTCAGAAAAAGAAAATTACTATCATTCTTTCATTTTAAAAGACTTGCATTATTATTTAGAAATCAGGATTCATAAAAAACAAACTATTATGCAAAAATACAGCTTAGCACAATTGCTTAATGCTTTAAATCTATTTATGTAAATCTATTTACATAAAATTCATTTATATAAAGATCTGTGTGGAACACTATAGTTAGAAAGTTCTTTAATTGCTAATTCTAGGGGGAAATTTTCTTAATAATTTCTAACAGCCAAGAACCAATTCTCCTATAACAGCATATGAATTTAAAATTATCATCAGTAAAAATCAATAGTGAATTATAACATAGAAAAAAAAAAGAAACACTATACCAAATTACTTTCATGAATTAAATTTCTAGTTTATGTCATACCTAAATTATCATGCTATGATTCTTACCTTTTAAACTGACAAGGGCTTTTGCTGAAGAGCCTGCAATTAAAACAAATAATATTATTGGATGATCAAAGTGAAAGAAAAAAAGCTTGATTTAGGGGTAGAAGTGATCCATTTAGTTTTAGCAATGCTGAGTTTAAAATGGTGGTGGGATGTGCAATTAGAAATAACTAGTAGACAATTCAAGCTATAGACTGGAACTCAGATAAGATAAAGAACTGGAGAAAGACGTTTGGGAGTCTTACTGAAGTTGTGAGAACTGAAGACATTCCCAAGAGAAAAAAATGTAGAGAAGAAAGAAGGGTAGGGAAGGAATTTTGGATCCTGATCCAGAAGTGCACTGGTGCTAGAGAAGGAAAAGAGAAAGGGAGCTGACATTTACTGAAGCAAAGATCACAAGTGGCAATAGAGTGAAGACAACAGAAAATGGAAATGTTTCAGGGACTGTCAGAGCAGTTGGTAAGTTCCTGGGAGGTCCAGAAGGCAGGTGTGTGCAACACTTAACATCAAGCTGCAAAAGGGAGTTTAGAACAGCCAAGAGGGCCTTGCAGAAAGGTAGAGGGGTTCACTGACTAAAACAAACTTTAGTGTATATTAGAATAACCAGGAAGCTCCTCATATACACAGAATCTATACAATTAATAAAGGTCCTCAGGGGATTCTGTAGGAGGTAACCTTCAGGCCTACTTTGAGAAACACTAGGCTACGACTGTGAATAAAAGAAAGGGGTCCATAGGTGAGGGGAAGTAGGAAGATCAATAGAAGAAGACATTTTTATAAGAAAGGGAGAGCACTAAATTGAAAATCTCCAGATTGTATATGTACATTGTAAGGAAGTCCAAGTCATTTGAAACATAATAAAGAAATATCTCTCTCCCTTGTATGTGGCATCTGGAAAAAAAAAAAAAAACTTAGATAAAGAGAATAGATGGGTGGGGCGCCAGAGGTGGGGGAGAGAGAAATAGGTGAAAAGGTACAAACTTCCAATTTTAAAACAAACATGTCCAGGAGATGTTCGTGATTATTGTTAACGATAATGTATTTAACATCTGAAAGTTGCTAAAATAGTAGATCTTAAAAAGTTCTCATCACAAGAAAAAAATTGTAATTATGTGTGAGGGGTGTTGACTAGATTTATTGTGGTAATAATTTTGCAGAATATACGTATATCAAATAATTATGTTATATACCTGAAACTAATACAAAGTTATATGTCATTTATATGTCGACTTAAAAAAATGCTCCAAAGTAGAAATTGTTCATAGAATTAAAGATGGGTAAATCTCCCTCTTTAAAATTAAAAAAACTGTGTAGAATACTTTTTCTTTTACTACAGTCAAATATTATTTATCATTCCTATTTTCAAATTTGTATTATTTCATAACCAGTTACTTCTCACCTCAGTTACTGTGACATTCATTTATGTTTAAATTTAATCTAAGAGCAGGCAATAGTGAAGTTAATTTGAAAGGCTGGTCGGTTACTTGCATCAAGAAAAAGACAACTTTTTAAATGGCATGTTCTAAATGTATGTAAGCATCTTTAAGGAGCCGGTCCATTATGACATCATACAAAACATAGAAATAAATAAAGGATGACCTCAGGGGATAAAGAAGAACTTAATACCAAAATCACTGAAGATAAATTCTCCTCGGTGTTTAATAAAAGCAGCAATGATTTACAACTCATATAAATGGAGAACAAACTTTAAATGAGAAGCAGCAGATACAGTATTGCAATTCTGGCTATGAAACATTTGTACACATCAGATACAACTGATTTTTCTGCCACAGGGCAGTATGAGTGGCTTATGGAATAGATAACCCATCAACATCAAAGCCACTCTTGCTTTCACTCTACCCTCTCCCTCTCGCCTAGATGTGGAGAATGGTTCACAGACCATGTTAGGAGCTTCTGTATTGTAAGTGAAGTTGAATGACCACAGGCAGTAAATTTGTGGGGAGAGAAGTCAGGGAGAGATGCTGTAAAGTCTTGCTAAAAAACCTCAAACCATGCAACACAACTGTGAAGCAGCAGTAGTTGCCAGGCACACAACCATGCAGCCACCATGAGAAGCATGGTTCGTTTGAGGAGAAGTAGTAACCATTCATTCATGCAGGGGAAAGTGTGAAGTGCTGGCCGCATCCCAGGCCCTGCTCTAGGCACTGGGGATAGGTCGGCAGCAAAACAGCCAGTGTTCCTGCTCATGGAATGACATTCTACCTAAGGGGGAGACAACACACACATCAAGTGATAAGCACTACCTGAAGAAACTAATGCAGGATAACAAGGAGAGGGAATGTGGGTAGGGTAGGTGAAGAGAAGACTATGTATCTGTACGGTGTTCATGATCAGCTTTACGCAAGGTGGTATCTGAGCCGAGATCTGAAGGTAGAGGTGTGAGCTGCAGATTAAAACTAGCTGTGTTTGAATCTTGGTTCTGCCATGTTCTTGCTGTTATCTTAAGCAAATTACCGAATCTCTCTGTGCTGCTGGTTCTTCATTTGTAAAATGGGGGATGAAATGAGTTAATTTATGTAAAAGTGCTTAAAGAACATAGCACATAGCACATGGCTAATTTTTATATTGTGTTGTCAGCATTATGTTGATCAATTAAAAAAACTATTAAATTAAGAACCTGGATTTTACAGGCATATGAATTTGATTAAGTTAGAATCCTGCTCTAACCAGGTATGTTCATTCATTCCTTCAACAAATATTCACTAAGTGCTGGATATAGTTTCTAGGGGCTGTATTACCTAATGGAAAAGATGAAGTCTCTACTCTCAGGGAGATTGCACTCTAGTGGGGGGAGACCACAATAAACAAGAGCATAAAATGATAACTACACTCCTGGCAGTTGTTATAAAAGAAATAAACAAGGTGATCTCAGTTTGGGGTGTTACCTTACACAGGGAAGTTAGGAAAGGCTTCTCTTGATGAAGTAACATCTGAAAGGAACTAGCCAAGAGAGAGCAGGAGATCAAAGCAATGAGTCCGGACAGAAAAAACAATGGGTTAAAAAGCCTTGAGCTAGAAAGGTTAGCATAGTCAAGGAATAAGGGGGGAGGGAGCAGGGGTGGGAGGGGGGGGAGGGGGGGAGGCCACTGTGCTTGGGGAGCACAGCTAGCAAGAGATGGGAGGTATGAAAAAGGTCAGAGAAGCCAGGTGTTATACATGGCACTGGAATGCAAGCATGAAGAAAAAGAAACAGTACCTTCCATAGTTTATTTTCTAACCAAAGCTAAGCAAACACACTAACGAAAGTAAAGCTGCAATTCTGACAGCTACCAATAAGAAGTTACATAGTGGTATGAAAAGATTTAATAAGAAGTAATCTTTGTCAAGGAGGACAGAAAATAGCTCTCTGAAGAAGCTTAAAATGGGATCTAAAGGATAAGCAGAAAGTGAGGGCCAGGAAGAATGTTCTGGGTAGAGAGAAGAGCAGGTGCAAAGGCCCTGCAAAACAAAACAAAACAAACAAAACAAAACAAAACAAAAAAGCCTGGTGAGTGTAAGGAATGAAAAAGGTCCAATTTAGCACCTAAAGGATAGAATGAGAGGAAGAGTGGTATAAAATGAAGCTGGAGAGGTGGGGAGTGGCCACACAATGAAGGAAGGGTCTTCCAGCTGCTAAAGCATTTTAAACAGCAGGATGACATATGTACTTTTGAAAGGATCTTTCTAGCTATGTGTAAATGGAGGTAGGGGTAGGGGTCGGGGTAGGTCAGTGGATTGAGAGGCCGAAGTAATTAGTGCAAGGTAGAGGTGAGAAGTAGGTAGAATTTTTTTTTTTAAAGGTAAAAGTTACAAGACTTAGAGACAAAGGTTTAAATATGGAAAGCAAAATAAAAAGGGAGAACTCCCAAAGATAACCTCTAGGTTTCAGCTGAATGCACAGTGAAGCCATTCATTAAGACGGGAACCACTGGAAGTATCTCTGTCCTGGGGTGGAATTATTAGGTAGATCTTGAACCGGTGAAGTTTGAGGGGCCTCAGGCATCTAAGAGGAGATGTGAAATAGGCAAGAGATATCAAGACAGGAGCTCAGAGGAAAGATCTGGGCTGAAGATAGCCTCAGTTTCCTCATATACAAAATCACACTAATAAGATTACTTACCTCTATTGAAATGAAGATTAAATTAGCAAATGTATATAGTGTGTTTTATACAGCAGCTGGTTTATACTAAGACTCAATAAATGGTAGCTTTTATTTTGGATAATGTTACACTGGCTATTGTCTAATTTATTAGCTAGCCACCTTGGCTGAAACTGGCAAAGAAACATACTGCTATTTCCAGTATCAAACTGAAATCACTTTCCCTTTTCAAGACTCTGCTTCAGTTTCATTAACAATGCCTCTTATTCTACATTCAGTTCCGTATAAATCAAGTATTTATGTATATCTGACCTGTGGCACTTTGTGACAAACCAGGTAAGGCAATGCCTGCTTTTAACAGGCTGTGATCTAGCTAAACAAGACATATACCACACAAACACACATGCAGGGGCCCAAACACCCCAATGTACCAGAGCTGTCACAAAGTAATAGAAATGTTAGTTTGAGAGTAGCTGGAATTTGACCCCTAGTATGAGTCTCAAGTCCACAAAGATGCATAGTAAGTAGTGATGAAGAGCAAATGTTCCAAATGACAGCTGTAAGAAAGCCACTTAAAACACCTATCATTTCAACAGAAGGACTACAGTAACCAAAATAACAGCTCTAGTGGTTGTGACTCCTTAGAAGTGATAAACATCTTTATGATTAAGGTAGCAAGGCTTTTCAGATGACAAGCACACTGTGCTTAGTAGGCCCACCCTTATTTGGGAGCATCCTAAACCACAATCAACTATATTCTCCAAATGAAAAACGCTAAAATTCCTAGGTAGTCTGCAGTGTGCCCGGTCCAATACAATAGCCACTAGCTCCATGTAACTATTCAAGTTTAAATGAATGAAAATTAAATGAAATTGAAATTCAGTTCCTCAGTCACCATAGGCACATCTGAAGAGTTCCACAGCCACATGTGGCTACTGGCTTCCGTACTGGACGTGGCAAAATAGAACATTTCCATCCCTGAGAAGGTTCTATTGGAACTTAGCACTGGTCTGGAGCAGATTTAAACTGCAAACTCTGTTGATGGAACTTCTTACCAGTCTGGCAGCTCGCACTTTTATTGTAATTTTATAACACGCTGCTGAGAGTCTATGACCCCAGAGAGGACGCAGACTTGGCTGTCATCTCCAACCGATGTGCCTCTTGCAAATGTAATCACGGACAGACCTAACAGGGACCGACCCTATTGTTTCTGTTGCAGGAAAACTCTCAGGAAGTCACACACAGAGACAAACTGAATGCAGGTGAGTGTGGATCAGGACCCCTGTGCACCTAAGGAAAACATGCACCACCTTTTAACATGCTTCCGACGACACTGTGAATTCCGGCACCGAGTCCCACAGTGCTTCAACTACAGAATGAGGGCTTTTCCTTGCCAAACACCAGTGAGCGCGCGCGGCGGGGGCGGCGGGGTGCGGGAACACAGGGTGAAGGGTGGGTGTCAGCGCGGGCACTGCGTGTGCATGCTGTGCCGGCCGCACGGCCGCGGTTCGGGGTGCCCTAGGGTCTGAAGACGCGTCCGCACCGAGGGGTGCTGGTGGGACAGGGGCCGCCCGCACACGGGGGGGCCCAGTCTGCACGGGCTCTGGAAAGGGCCAGGGCCACCTGTGGTCCCCTGGGCGGGGGCCAGCCCTCTGACACGGAAACACTTCCAGGGGTGGACACACGGGGGTGGAGGACGGGGGGGGGTGACAGCGGAGATCACAAGTGCCGCTGGAGGCAGGAGCTGCGACAGGACAGGCTCGGCGGCCGGGCCCACGCCGGGGCCGTGACCCCCGCGCCCGGCCCGGGGCCGGCGGCTTACATAACCCCGCGGGGCGCGCGGGGCCGGGGGCCCGCCCTGTCCCTGTCGGCCGGGGGGCGGGGGGCGCGAGTCGGGCCAGGACAGCAGCGCCCCCGCCGCCGCCGCCGCCGCTTGGCACAGGTGGGCCCCCCCGCCGGGGCTCTCGGCTTCCGGCCGAGGCGCTCCCACCACCCCAGACACCAGCACAGACACCATAACAAAGGCGGCGGCGCGGCGGCCGCCCCGGGGGTGCGAGCGCGGAGGGCCACCCCGGTGGGGCCGGCCTGTCGGGCCCCGCGCCGCCGCGCGGGGGGCGGAGGGACGGAGGGCAGGGCCGCCCGTCCCGGCCGGCCGGCGGCGCCGGGGCCGGCGCCCGGGCGCGCTACTCACTCTCGTCAGGCAGCTGCTCCAGCTCCGCCATCTTGAACGGGCCGCGCCGCTTTTTCAAAGGCTGCCCGCCGCGGTGCATTGTGGGGCGGGGCCGGGCTCAGCGAGGGAGGTTCGAACGCGGCGGCGCTCGGCGCGCCCGCCGGGCCCGGGCGGCGCGGGGCAGGCTCGGCGCGGCCGCGCCCCCGCGCCCCTCGCCGCGCCCCCGCGCCCCCCCGCACACCCCACCCCGCAACCCCCGGGCCCGGCCCGGCCGCGGGGCGGAGGCGGGGAGGCCCGGCCCGGCGCCGCCCGCCCCCTCCGGGGCCCGCGCTGCAGCTGCGGGGACTGCGGGCTGTTGGTTCCGGGGGTGGGGGCGGCTGTCCTCGAGGTCGGTCTTCATTTTTTATGTCATTTTATTCTATATATTGTTTTGGGTCACGGCGCCCCAAACCCACGTCCCTCCGGCGTCGCCCTCCTCTTCGCTTCTTGGGCAAGAAAGCCCAGGGAGGGAGCGGGGAGAGGGGCGCAGGCCGCGGCCGCACCGCCTGGGTGTCCACGCAGCGTTCGGGGTTCCGGGGGGGGTCCCCCCGGCTGCTGCCTGTGCCACGGTCGGAACCGGCGCTGCGTGGAGCCTGGAAGAGAGAGAGAGGAGAGGAGAGAAGAGAGACTCCTGGAGGGGGCACGAAGTTTGGTCATCGCGGTGGGCAGCTCCTCGGGACCTGTTCTGCTCGGCTCTTCCACCCGTGGGGGCACGACTGGACCGTGTAGGGAGCTGGGGAGGTCACTACAAAAACCAGAACCGGGAGGGTTGGTGAAGAAGGTGTGGGCGACGAATCCGCAGTGACGTCGCAAGGTGGGAAAGGACCCTGATCGCAATGGTGTGTGAGCGGGGGGGCCCCGGGTGAGGATCCATCCAGGTTCCAAAGAAGCCGGGCCCCCCTCGCGTCTGCAGCCCTGCCCAGTACAAAGCCACCGTTGCTTTTCAGCGATTCAGGAAACACATGTTACTGACTGAGCTCCAGGCCTCTCATGAGCTTCAGGAATTTGTGGAGTTCGACGGGGCTGGGATGGTTAAGCAATGAACATACAGCATGGGTGGATTCCAAGAACTGGAAAGTTAAAAGGTGGTCGACTGAGACGAGGACAGAGCAGTACCCGGAGGCCAGCCCAGGCGCAGGAGCTGAACTTGCTAAGAGCCCTGCAGCAGTGGACTGGAGGTGGCACGTTTCCATTTGTGTTGTCGAACGGAAAATGTGCGAAATGGATTGGCCTGAGACAAGTTGAGAGTCCTGGAAAGCAGTCTGGAGGAAGTTGTGGGGGCAAGCAGGCCAGGGAAAGGAGGGAGATGTCTACACTAGCTACCCCAGCTGTTCAGAGTATGGACTCTGGAGCCCCATGGCTTGGTTGGGATTCTGGTTGCTAGTTGTATAACCTCAGGCAAGTTTGTTTCTTAACTTACTTCTCTGTGCCTCAGTTTCTCATGTGTAAAATGCAGATCATAGGGTGTTTTGAGGATTAAATGAGTCAATGGATGTAAAAACCTTGTAATAGTTTCTAGGACACGTTTTTGGCTCAAATGATAGTTAATACCACCACTTTGGAATGGGGAATACCATTGGTGATGCTAACTTTGTGCCTTGGATACCTGGGTGCTGCCACTTGCTGAAGTAAGAGGATGTGAGCAGAGAATGTTTTAAAAATCAGTTATACAAAGTAATCCTTCTTTCGTAGCTAACTTAACCCTTCCTGTGCCTTCTGAACTCATTCTGATCTACCTTTTAAGAAGATGGAAACAACTCATCTCTGTTGTGAGCATGGGGGGTAGGACACTATCAATTTAGATGGAAGAAAAGGGCAGCCCTCTGAAAATTAAAGAATAGAAACAAGGTAGGTTAGGGGAGTAAGAAGTTACAAGGTTTTGTCAATGTAACCTATGGTCAAAGTATCATTAGACCAAGGCAAAAAGGTTTATCTTAAGGAAGTTTTCACACACTCAACAAGGTAGTTCTACTGTCATTAGTATTTTTAGGCCCTTCTTCTGATAATTGGCATTTTAAACAAAACGCCTAAATGAATCATCTCACACTCAAACCTGAAGCTGCATCCTAGCCACACACCTGTCAGTTATTGTCTGTGACTGCAAACAAGGCACTTGTTATTTTCAGTGAGGTTCTTTATGGGATATTTATGGAAGAGGTTTTATAATCATTGTCTTACTTGGTTCTCCCAACAACCTGGTAACTTGTTCAAGGAAACACTGACCAGGTGATAGAATCAGGAATCTGGCCCATTGTGGGCACCTCATTTTTTCCCTCTGTGAGACAAGGATAACAAACACATCCATCTCAGGTTGGTTGTTAATTCTTAAATTGTGTATTCTAATTTAAAATGACATGATCGTATAAGAGCCATTGGCTTAAAAAATAAAAACTAAAATTTGGACCATGACATTTAGTCTAGGTAAAAAAAATCTAGGTAAAAATATATCATAAGGAAAATAAACAGCCACATTTTAGGTGTATCAGGTTTGATCATTTCCAGTTTTATGGCCCATTTATCAGATATTGAGTTATTTCTGTGGGAACTTGTGTGCTTCAAAGGACATTTTCAAGAATACAAAAAGACAACCTTCAGAACAAGAGAAAATATTTGCAGATCATATATATGACCAGGGTCTTATATTCAAAATATATGAAGAAGTCTTACAACTTGATAATAAAAAGATAATCCAATTCAAAGATGGGCAAAGCCTCCCAAAAAAGACATAATAAACCAATAAGTCCATGAAACGATGCTCAACAACATTAATAATCATTTCAAATTTGAAATGCAAATCAAAACCACATTGAGGGTGGCAGGGGGAGGTAGAAGAGGGAATTTAAATCATTTCTTCAATTAAAAAATAAATTTAAAAATATGCCACACAGAGATACTACTTTAAATCTATTGGGGTGGCTATAATCAGAAAGGCAGTTACTAACAAGTGTTGGCAAAGTTGTGAAAAATCCGAAACTCTTCTCCACAGCTGGTAGGAATGTAAAATAGTGCATCACTATGGTATTTCCTCAAAAAAATTAAACATAGACCTATCATGTGACCTAGCAATTCCTCTTCTGAGTACAGACATACCTCGGAGATATTGCAGGTCCAGTTCCAGACCACTGCAATAAAGCAAGTATCGCAGTAAAGCAAGATGTGATCTTTTTGCTGATAGAAGGCCTTGCCTTCAATTTGTAAAAAAAATGCAACATCTGTGAAGCACAATAAAGTGGAACACACTAAAACAAGGTATGCCTGTTTATACCCAAAAGAAGGGTCATGAGATATTGGTACACCCATGTTCATAGCAGCATTATTCACAATAATCAAGAGGTGGGAGTAGTTCAAATGTCCAATAATGGTGAATGGATGTATGAAATATGATATATACATACAATGGAATATTATTCAGCCTTAAAAAAGAAAATTCTGATACATCCTACAACATGGATGAACCTCAAGGATATTATACTCAGTGAAATATCCATACAGACAGAAAATTGGTTGTGTAGAGCTGGTGGTGCTGGTTGGGGGGTAGGGAGAAAGCGGGAGTAACTGCTAAAGGGTACAGGATTTCTTTTTGGAGTGAAAAAAAATGTTCTAAAATTGATTGTGGTGATGGCTGCACAATTCAGTGCATATACTAAAAATCATTGAATTTTACATTTTAAATATGAATTGTATGGTGTGTGAGTTATATCTCAAGCCGTTAGAAGAAAAATCTTATTTACAGACATTTTGGGTTTTGTCTTGATCTAAAATCTTTGTTAGTCACTTTTTACAGAATCCTTTCCTAAGCCATATAATGAAGATGCAAAGTCAAAGTCACTCTTCTGGGCCCCTTTAGATAAGGACAAATAAAAGACCAGTATCAAACCGCTTTCCTCTCCACTCTGTCTTTTCTGCCAAATATTCTACTTAATATACTGCAAACTATGCTAGAAAGAGAAGCTGTTTTTTCCTGTGGACCCAAGTGGTTACAGGAAGATGCAAACTGAATTCTTGACAGATCCTGTTTCTTTTGGAGAATGCCTAAGAGGGTCATCAAATACTTGTTTCTCCTGAGATCCAGGTAAAAGTATCATTTGCTTAAAAAAGAAAAAAAGAAAAAAAATGGGATCGTTAAACCTATTTCCTAGTGCTATAGCGAGAATTAGATGAAAGATGGAAACAATTATGTAAAATACCTGGCCTACATCCCTGCACATAAACTCCAGCTCCCTGCCATTTTTTTCTTTATCTTGTTTCCCTAAATTGTACCCAGAAGAATCTAAATGTTGTTGTATTCCAAGACCTCTAAGACAGTATGTTTGGCAGAACTTACTGTTGTATCCCAGGTTATTGCTGGAGTCTGTTTTTCAGTCTGTAAAAGGAAGCCAAAGCTGAGGAAGAACACTACTTCCTTTAAGGCAGGGGTTCCTGACCACTGGGCCTCGGACCTGTAGCAGTCTGTGGCCTGCCATGAACCAGGCCGCACAGCAGAAGGTGAGTGAAGGGCCAGCAAATGAAGCTTCATCAGTATTTGCAGCCACTCCCCAGCGCTAGCAGCACTGCCTCAGCTCCACCTCAGATCCTTGGGCATTAGATTCTCTCTCATAGGAGCATCGTGAACTGCACACATGAGGGATCTAGGTTGCATGCTCCTTATGAGAATCTAATGCCTGAGGATCTGAGGTGGAGCTGAGGCAGTGATGCTAGCGCTGGGGAGTGGCTGTAAATACAGATTAACATTAGCAGAGAGGTCTGACTGCATAGAGACCATCATAAATTAATTGCTTGCAGACTCGCATCAAAACCCCATCAATGAGTGGCAAGTGACAATTACGCTGCCTCTGGTGGCAGGCTTTATAGTGGCAGGTGAGTTGATGGATTTCAGTTGTACAGCTGCATCTGGTGGCAGGCTTTAAGTCAGAATCCGACACTTCTTTTAGTCCACGCGTGGTGCCCATTATTTTATTTAGTGCTTCCGTCTGCATCTCTTTCCTGCACTGTGCGCTTGTCTCAGTCACAGTTTTAGTAAGCCCACAAGCTAACCCTAGCCTAAACGCACTGGAGAGCTTCTTTGAAAAGGAGGAGGAAAGACCCAACAATGAGACAGCAGAAGACTCTAAGACTGCCAACAAAAAGAAAGCTGTATTTAAAAGAAAATACTGAGAGTTCTGCTAAATTATGGGTTCATTGCAAAAGGTGATTCACATTCTCCACGCCCAGTTGGTGTAATATGTGGTGACGAAGCCATGAAACCTTCAACACCGCTTCACTACATGGAGACCAAGTACCCTGCACTAAAAGACAAGCCTTTGGAGATTTTCAAAAGAAAAAAACAGTAAACACAAAGAACCGAAGCAATTATTGAAGGCCACCACTTCATAAAATGTGTCTGCACTAAGAGCATCATTCTTAGTGATTAAACTGCATTGCTAAAGCCCTTTGCTATGGGTGAGGAGCTGATCCTGCCTGCTGCCTCAGGACACTTGTCGCGAACTTTTAGGAGAGGCTGCAGTTCAAAGGTGGCATGTGTTCCTCTCTCAGGCAGCACCATGACTGGACGGACTGATGAGCTAGCAGAAGATATCGAAGCACAATTGTTAGGATTAATGAGTCTCCATGGTACGCAATCCAGGTTGACAAATCTACCGATGTTGACCACAAGGCAACAATGCTTGTTTTCGTGCAATCTGTTTTTCAGGAGGATGTGCATGGGGATATGTTGTGTGCACTTTTGCTGCCAGCCAACACCACAGCTGCAGAACGATTCAAGTTTGTGACTGATTGCATATCAGGAAACGGGACATTTTGTGTGGTATGTGCACAGATGGAGTGGCTGCCATGGCTGGATGGGTTTCTGGTTTCACTCTGCGGGTCAATGAGGTCACTTCTGAATGTGAGTCTATGCACTGTGTCATCCATAGATAAATGCTGGCTAGCTGGAAAATGTCACCCGAACTTAACATTTTGCAGGATGTGATTAAAATGATCAGCTACATTAAAGTACATGCCCTAAATTCACATCTGCTCGCACAGCTCTGTGAAGAGATGGACGCAGGGCACACACGTCTTCTCTCATACACAGAAGCGAAATGGCTTTCTAAAGGCAGATCCCTGGCCAGACATTCTTGAGTTACGAGAGCCTCTCCAGAGATTTCTTTTAGAAAAACAGTCACCACTGGCAGCACATTTCAGTGACACGGAACGGGTCGTAAAACTTGCTTATTTGTGTGACATATTCAACCTGCTTAACCAACTCAATTGGTCATTTCAGGGGAGAATGACAACTGTGTTTAAGTCAGCAGTGGGTTTGTGGACCCAGAAAGACTGTCCCTTCGAGACATGCATGTGTTAAGATTGGATAATCATTAATTTTGCTTTCTGTTCTTAACCCCCAATATTCCAAGCAATTTAATTGGATACAAGTATCCACTCATTGGTCAGCAAATATTTACCTACTCTGTGGCAAGCATTAGGCAAAATTCAATATAACATAGTGCCGACCCTTACAGATTTTATGGTCTAATGGCAGACACAGCCAAATCCTACAGGTAATTGCAGTAGTGTGGTGAATGCTACCACAGGGTTGAGGACAGGATGCATAGAGTGCATGTGTGTGTTGCGGGGGCTGGGGATCAAGAAAGGTTTCTCAGGGAAGTAGTTTTAACTGAGACTTGAAGAATGAGAAGTTAGGGGAAGAGCAAGTAGTATGGCTGGCAGAGGGTCATGGGCAAAGGCCTGGAGGTGAGAAAGAACATGACTTTTATTCCAGGAACCTTGAGTAGTTCAGGATGGCTGGAGAGTTTAAGATATGGCAAGAGGTAAGACTAGAGAGATACACAGGGGCCACACTTGAATACTTTTCCTGAAGTGGGTTTTGGTAGTTGTGGAAGTATGCCTCTCAGATCTCCAGCTGCGAGGAGTGCCGTCAGCTGACGGCTGCACCCTACCATCTGGGGCAGCATTAATGCCGATGCCATGCTCTTCCGAGGATGCTGCTAAGTAATAGCTGAGTCTAGTGGAGCAGCTAGAGCCAGGCTGTTTCCACCCAACGTGAATCTCCTGTAAGGAGCAATCTTTGCTCTGGGGGTCGTGACATGGCTGGAACGGCTGCATACCTGGAGCATGATGGTGACCCTCAGCCAACGCTGTAGACGTTCTGTGACCATTTGGTCTGCGAATTGTTTGGAGAGCAGATTGGACCAGCCTGTCAGCATTGTTTACTAGTTGTTGTTTTGGTGGAGGTTTGGGAATTTCAGTGGTTAAGGCTGGACATGGAGCTGGAATATACCCCCATGATCAACTCATTCTGAGAGAGCTCCACCATAAGTCAGTTTGGGACTTGTGATGGTTTGAGACCTGGAGACAAAGTGCATCCTTCACAGTCCAGCAGTGGGAGAACGAAGAAGCCTGTGCCTGAGATCTCTATCCCCTTTTGTTGTGTCAACTCCTGCCAGCGAAAGTCGAACAGTCCCTGAGAGGGGGAGTGAGGATGGAAGAAAAGACAGAGGCAAGAGAAAGATTCGGGAGGGCTCCCAGTCACTACTGCAGCCTCAAGCTGATTCAGCACCCCCTATGTATGCGTCACGGTTGCGTGGGAGACCGACCACTGCTTGCACCTGCACCTGCACGAGAAGAAACAACTGCTCTCACCTGTGCAGAGAGCCTGTTGCTCTCAAGGCTCTCATCCTCCTCCTCAACAATCAGCTTGTTCTCTGGAGCAACAGGTGCTTCTCAGTCACTACCAAAGTAGCCAGGTAACTGCAAACACCTGTGAGCAAACAATCCCTTGTTTATACCCAGAGGGCGGCCATCGAAGGAATGGCTCCTGACAATCTTTTGCCTGGAAAAAACTGTTCTGTGCTGAGATGTAAACTATGGATTTTGGGCGACAGTGATGTGTCAATGTAGGTTCATCAATTGTAACAAATGTACCGATGTGGTGTTCATTGATTAAAGAGATGGCCAGGTCCTTAGGAGGAAAAACGTTGCGACACTATGGCAAGTGCACACTGCAATGATCCTAGTCATTCTCAAAGGGGCCTATTTATTCAGGTGACCATATGCTGAAGAAAGGGGGGTTCTCGGACATTGTAAGGGCTATTGAACACAGGGTCTGAGTTGACATTGATGGTCATAGGCCTTAAGTCGCCACAAACCCCTTTTAAAGTTGGGGCTTATCAGGTGGGGGCGGGACATAACAAATGGAGTCCTGATTGAAGTCTGGCTTTCAGTCGGTCCTGAGAGTCTGTGGACACGCTTGGTGGTCATTTCCCCAGGCTTTGGCAGCTGGAGCAAGGTCTCTCATTGGATGCTTGGCCTGTGGGGTTGATGGCTACTAAGTGACTAACAGATGGAATATGCTGAAAAAGGGTGATTTATGTCCCAGGAAGGATGGAGCAGGATGGCACAAGATTCCATCATGCTACTCAGAATGGCGGTCAATTTAAAGCTTTTGTTTATTTCTAGAATTTTCTTATTAAATATTTTTAAACTGCATTGACCACAGGTAACTGAAACTGTGGAAAGCAAAACTGTGAATAAGAGGACAGACTACTGTGTATCTTTTTTCATCCATTTATTCTGAATCTGTCTGTGTCTTTATATTCAAAGTATACTTTTTGGGGGCAGGATATAGTTTAATCTTGTTCTTTTAATAAATCTAACAACTTTGCCTTTAGCTGAAATGTTTGTCATTTATATTTAACAGAATTATCAGTATGGTTAAATTTTAGTCTGCCACTTGCTAGTTGTTTTCTATTTATCTCATCTATTCTTTGTTGTTTTCTTTTTTTATTATTAAATTAGATTAATTAATTAAATTAATGAGATCTAAGTGATATTGGTTAATAAAATTATGTTGTGTTCTTTTTTGTTGCCAAAGCAGGTTTCTGATCTCTTTAGTGTGTCCCTGGTTAGCACCCCAAATGCCCATTTTTGGGAAAAGAGTCAAGGTCGTGTAAAAACGAGTGTCATAATCTAGACAAAATTCTGTTTTGCCGCATGTGCATAAGCAACAATGGAGGTGTGGGAGGAAGGGAGGGGGATTTGGGAGGGAGGGAGGGAGGGAGGGAGAGAGAGAGTGAGAAGATCTAATTCAGAACAAAGCAGGCTGACTTTAAATGATCTCCTTAGTCTTTCATGAGCTTCAAGTAACCTATATCCCAGTTTACTCATTTACTTCATTCATTCAGCCAACATTTCCTCAGCCCTGCCATGATGTCAGACACTTGCTGAAGCTGAAAATGTAAAACTGAGTCAAGTGGTGCCCACTGCCCTCATTTTAGAGTCCCCAAAACATGGTCATTTCTGCAAAATGAAAAGTTATAAACAAGAAAGACCTCAGAAGACTGTAACTAAACAGACTTGAGAATATACTGTAGAGCGATTTGAAGGTGGTGGGTTTTAAGAAATTCCTTCCAAAAAACTAAATTGCAAAATTCTACATGCAGTAGGGTTACAACCAAAATATTTTATATAGAAAAGAGACTGAAGGGAAGTATACCAAAAATTTTAATAGTACCTAGTTTGGTTATTAGATTATTATTTGGTAATTATTGTTTCACTTTTTCCTCTTTCTTGACTACTTGATTTTAGCCCTTAGACTATTTTGCATCCCTGTAGTAACTCTTATTTTGTACTTATAGAATAACTAGTAGTTAACATTTACACGGTACCCCCTACATACCTGTCACTAGTTAATACTATCTGCACTTTTCTCGGTTAATTTTCATAACTTTCAAGAGAAACACCATCACTCTCCTCATTTTATTGACATTCCAAGAGTTTAGGAAACTTTCCAAAATCATACAGCTAGCAAGTGACAGCGTCAGGCAGCTTCTAACCACAGAGCAATTGTGACGGCTCTAATTTCTCAGCGACATGACCACAAAGCCTCACAGCGGCAGCGGCCTGCAGTTAAGCTTCTGCATGGTGCTCATTTATTAAATGAAAAAAAAAAAAAAACACAAACCCCGCTGACATCGAAAAGAGTGGAATGAGGATTATATGAGTCACTTTCAAGCTCATACGTTTTTGTTTGAATGAAATACTTTGCATTTTTCAAATTAAACACAGTCACACACCAGTTTCTATGGCGTCAATCACGTCCTTGTCTCTTGAGCACAATCATAGGAATTAGCTGGCCTGAATCGATTCCCAGGGATCCTTCATTGGGAATTCGCCCACCATGATGTCATTAAGGCTCTCGAGCTTTCTACGCCCAAATAAATCCTCTGCACATTTCCAGACCCGGATCCTGTATTCCACGGTCCCTTCCAGAATCACTCTAGGTACTGTGCCGATTTTCTTTTCTCCATACTCCAGAGACACAATTGTCCTGACCCAACTATTTGCTTCACGATCAACCACTTTGCTAGTGATTCAACCAATATTCTTCATGTGCAGGACATAGTGGTCTCCAATTGCCTTTTGAAAGAAAACCTTGTGTTTTGGTGGCAAGTGTTCTTGGACTTGTGTCACCTGTGCGAGCAAATGCAGAGCAGGTACCTAATAACTGTGCATTCGCTGGCTCCCACCCCTGTTCCTAAAACTTGCTTTTTCTTCTAGTATCTTGGTTCTTTTATTCTAATCCTTTTCCTGGGCCTCTGTGCTCAGCAAACCACATTATGTCTCCATCAGTCATTTTTAACTTCTCAAAGCTATTTGGCACCTTCTCTTTTTAAATTTCTTCCTATATCATTCTAATTCCTCTTCTAACGTGTAATTTCCCCCCAAACATTGTATGCAGCTTTTTGTCTATATTTAGCTCTTGGCTTTTTATGCTCCTCTCCTCCTCCTACCCTCATGTGCTGTTGCATTTGCTGTTCATGTTACTGTTTGTTTGGGGGGAACACACACACACACTCATTGAATCTTCCCTCCAATAAGGAAAACCTTTTCAAAGTCCCGTTTGTATTGAGTCCTTTTTGTTTTGAGAATTCATAGCTATATCAGTTAGATCTTTCTAGGTTACAGAACAGAAACAATAAAGAAATGTTATCATCTTGGGTAATGAGATTCCTGGAGGAAGGCAGCTGCAGGCTGTGCAGCTTGGGCAGGAGGTGATCAGGGCCCCGGGGCCCTTCTCCCGTCTCACCTTGCCTTCCTCAGCACGTCCGCTTGTCCTGAGAGAGGGCTCCTCTCAGGGCACCTGAAGGTTACAGCGCATCTAAGCATCCAGACATCACAAGGCTATTATTTCTTCTACTTCTTATCGGTGAGGACCTCTCTCCCAGAAGCCCTTGGCAGACTACTCTTCATGCCTCATTGGTCAGAACGGGGCCGTGCGCTCTTTCCTCACGAATGTGCCAGCAAGGGGAATGGAACCACAGTGATTGGCTCAGACTCGTGGTGTCAGCTTATCAACCAGGTGTTATGTGTATGAGGAATCACCTGGGGAATTGATGTAGGATGTGCCCTGGGCATAATGATTTTTTTAAGTCTCCGTAGGTGATGCTAATGTATAACTAAGACTGAAAACGACTGGCTTAGACTCTTCAGGATTTACTAGGTCACCAGCCATACAGGTGAAGCTCAGGCAGCAGGTTTTGGGTCAGTACATGTCAAAGTTTTTTTCTGTTTAACAATGAACTGAGTGATCTAGTGCAGTAGGATTACTGGAAATGGCCAACACACACTGCTCGAATATTTCCAGTAACTGACCAGCACTCACAGATGCTGTGGAAAGGGTGTTTACGTTGGCTAGGAGGCCGGACTAGATCCAGAGTTCTTAAACCCTTTAGGGTCCCCTGAGAACCTGAAGAAAGGTAAGAACCCTTCTTCTCCTCTGAAAAATTCACGTGCCCTTTGAGTTGATTATTTGTCGCTACACAATAAATCGCCCCCAAGAACTTAGTGGCTTATTACCTTTCAGTTTTGTGGGTCAGGAATTCAGTAGCAGTTTAGCTGGGTGATTCTAATTCCTAGAGTTAAAGTCAAGATGTTGACCAGGGCGTCAGTCATCTAAAGCAGTGGCTCTCAATTGGGGGTGACTTTGCCCTTCCCGGGGACATTTGGCAATGTCTAGAGATTTTTGATTATCGCTCATGGGGTGTGTGTGTGATTGGCATCTACTGAGCAGAGGCCAGAGATGCTGTTAAACCTCCTACAATGTGCAGAAAGAATAGACCCCACAACAACAATTATCCAGCCCCAAACGTTAATAGTGCCAAGGTTGACAAACCTTGACCTCAAGGCATGACTGGGTTTGGAGGATCCTCTCCCGAGATGGCTCACAACATGGCAGCTGCTTTCCCTCAGAGCAAAAGTCCTAAGGAAGAGGGCAAAGAGGAAGCTACATACTTTTATGGCCTTTTTGCTAGAAGCAAGTCACTGAACACAGCCTACACTGAAAGGCAGAGGAATTAGCTTCCATTGTTCATCACAGAATTGTGGACATATCTTAAAGCCAACACATCCATACACAACAGAATTTTACTCATCATAGTTGAGGATTCACACACACACTGCTGGTGGGAATGTAAACTGGCACAGCCCCTATGGAAAACAGTATGGAGGTTCCTCGAAAAATTACGAACAGAACTACCATACGACCCAACAATCCCTCTTCTGGGCATCACCCTGAAAATTTTAAAACATTTATTTGTAAAGATACATGTCCCCTTGTGTTTACTGCAGCATTATTCATAATAGACATGGAAACACCTCAATGTCCTTTGATGGACGATGGATAAAGAAGACGTGGTACACGTGTATAATGGAATACTACTCAGCCATGAGAAAGGCCGAAATACTGCCATTTGCAACAACATGGATGGATCTTGAGAATATCATGCCAAGTGAAATAAGTTGGATGGGAAAAGTTGAGAACCACATGATTTCTCTCGTATGGGGAATGTCAAAGCGAAAGCATCCAATGAACAAAACAACCAAACTCACAGACACGGACAACAGAAGGGTGGTTACCAGAGGGAAAGCGGGGAGTGGGGGAGGATGAAGAGGGTAAAGTGGGTTAAGCAGATGGTGACGGAAAGAGACAGCTTTGGGTGGTGACATGCAGCGAAGTACACAGATGATGTGTTATAGACCTGTGCACTTCAAACGTATCCAATGTCTTCCCAGTGTCACCTCAATGAGCCTAATAATTCCCCTAAGTTTCCTTCCAGCTCTAACAGACAGAATCTAATAACCTACGATCGGGAAATCTGCAAGGACAGGGAAAAACTGGCAAAGCCACCAGCATCTCAGGATTCCGCCTCTGCCCTAGTTCCAGCCTCAGCTTCCACATCAGATCTGTCCTTACCTCCTTCTGGCCTTTCCATCCCAGGTCCTGGCAATTTTCTGTGTGACTTTATTCCTTCCTAGAGCAGAAGAGGGGTGCTGAGCCGCTGCTATTTATGCACTGGGGTCGAGACTCCATTTCAAGAGAAAGACTGACCGAGGTGTGGAGAGCTCCCTTACTGCGAGATGAACCCTGCGGATCCTGTTGCAGGTGAAGGTCGTTCCTGCTGTCTAGTCAGAGAAAACGAAGGGCGGAAAAGGAAGGTAAGAGAGGCGCTCGGATTCATTCTCCAAAGCCTTGACTCCTTAATTCATTTTAGTCCATTCGTTTTTTTGCTCTCTAGTCAATCCAGTTCCCGAGATGGTGGTTCCAAGAAGGTTCCTTGGAATAAGAAAGAACAGAATTATATTCAATTTGTTCACCTGAATGTTTTTCAAGACTTTCTGCAAAACCGTTTCTTGGTCATAATTTTGTTTTCAAACCACTGAGGGGAGTGTTCGCAAGCTTCTGGGTGTGAAGCAGCTTTCTCAGTCCGGTGCTTCGACGGATTGAAGGGGACAAACTCTAACGGACTCGGCTAGCTGCCCTTGAAATGCTTCAGTGGAGCACTGGGGACAAAAGACCGACGACGACGTGGAGGGTTTTTAAGACAGGGCGCAGGTGTTTTCCTTAGCCTGGAAGTGCCGGCTTTACTTTTTGCCTCTCCTTTGGTCACCTCTGGAACAAGCAGGGCTGTCCCCTATCCGCTTCCTCAGAGATCTGAGTTTCGGTGGCAGGTGCAGTGGATGACATCTGTCTGTTAGAGGGGCATCCTCCACCTGCCCTCTCAGCATGGAAGGGGGCAGGGTTGGTGGCACGAAGGCAGCGAGGAAAATGAACCGTGAGCCGACTCCTGGGGAAGCAGGTGCCGTCCACACCCCGTGGAGCTCCTGGGAAATCAAAATCGTGTGTGACCTTCCAGTGGGGGCTCACCACCGCCCCTAAACAGCAGGCACCATTTGTCACCAAGCATGGAAGAAAAGGACAGCAGGGCAGGGCCCCTGACAAAGGGGAGATCCTGGGTGTTCCACGCAGCCCTCGTGCCTCTGAGGGAGGCCTGGCCCCGCTAACCAGTGTGGGAGCAGATCACTACCGGTCAGGGCCAAGGCGGGAAGGAAGTTCTCGAGGTTCCAGAACCTCATGAGGTCTCACAGAGGGGACCCCCCCCCGTTCCACAGTTCTCTCATTCTGCATCCGCCAGCACAGCTCACCGATTCCCGCCCCTCGGAGTCCTCCTCGGACTGAGTGGAACTTCTTCTCTGTGAAACCGAGCATCCCAGTCAGAAGAGGCAGCCATTCCTCTGGGAGTGGTTCAGGCAGAAAGATGGGTGCCCCTGGAGAGTGGGCAGTTACACCCCGCGTCTTTCTTAGAAAGTAAAGCCAGCAGCAGTCTTTCGGGCATGCGTTCTGGAAATGCAGGCCAGGGCTTCTTGGAGGTGACCAGCCCTCGCCTGTGCCACCGTGAGGGGCCAGCAGGTGACTGCCGCGGTGAGGAGGCACCGCAGGAAGCCACCCCTAGGTGCCCATGTGACTGTCCCGGGGTGTCTGATAGGACCTCAGGGCGTCATCGAAGCCTGACTATCTGGGAGAGAGCAGGAAGCACCGCCACCGGGACCATTCCGGGCGATTGTTTCTATTTCTGTGATGCTTTACATCTTCACAAAAATCACAGCATCCTCAGGGAGCCTTAGTGACTCTCTGTGGCTGCGGTTCTGAACGTCCTCGCACTCGGGCACCGCCGAAATTCTGACGGCTCCTATGGACCCAGCACCCAGAAAAAAGCGTGCCTTTGCCTAAACTTCTGCGTACACTTCCCAGGGAGTGACACGCACACAGCCACCATTCTTGACCCCCCCCCACCCCGGTCCTGGCTGGTAGAGAGCACCATCCTCTAAACATGTAGAAAATACCAGATATTCCACATCCGTCCAACCTCCCTTGCAGCTGGGGCACTGGCACGTGTCCCCAACACCGGCCAGTGAGACTGGTCTACTGGGAGCAGTGGAGAAAAGTTCTTCTTTCTGGTACAAAGAGAAGAATGAGGGGACGACTCCTCTTTTCCTGCCCTTGGACGTTAAAGCTAGGCGTCCCGCTGCCGTCTCGCCACCCACCGTGAAGGGAAGGCCACGAGAAATACCGAGCCGAATTAACCCGTCCTGCCTCTGTGCACTTCTTGACGAGAGATCCCACGTGTCCTTATCGATGGAGCTGTCGTTAGCTGGGCTCTCCTCTTCTCGTCGCTGAAGGATGCTCTGATGACCATCGAGCATCTTCTAAGAGTTAATGTACCCAGCTGGGAAGCCATGAACTGCACAGTCTGGTCTCACTCTATCATGTCTTCTCTGGTCCTCACCTTCCTTCCATGGCTCATCGGTCTAGACGACAGCAAGAGCAGGCTGGGACACACACAGGTCTCCAGGCCCCACTGAGCTGCCTCTCAGCTTTCTGGGGGAACCTGTACGAAAGGCAACCCTCACATGTGTGTGTGTGGGGGGCGTGGGGATGAGTAAGACACATCGGGTGGAAAATGCAGGTGATCAACCTGCTCCGATTTAGCTTGTGTTAGGATCTTGGAGTCTCCTACTTCTGCGAGCCTCGGTTTCCACATCTGCCTACTTCATACTAGGTTGAACGGAGCTTCTCGCTGGCATCTGTGCTTAATTTATTTCTGATCACATCCCCCCCACAGCATCAGAATGCAGCCCACCCACTAGAAGTGGCTCAGAGAATGAACCGGGGAGCTAAGGGGCTGGCTTTCCTCTTCATGTTGACAAAGAGAGCACCGAGAGGTCAGTGTGCCCTGGACACTGAGGACCTGCCACCTGCCTGTTATCAGGGAGAGCAAGGCAGGAGCTGGTGTCACCATCTGCTTCCCATGGCTTTCTATCAACACTGTCTCTGGCTCGTCCCCAGCACCCGCAGGCTCGATTGCCCGCTGATTCTCTAGTTTGGGGTCTTGTTGATTCAGAGAAACAAAATTTCTAAAAAGTGGTATTTCTGGAATACTTGTGCAGGGCTAGACAGACACACAGACCACAACTCAAAGCTTTGTAATTGGCTCCAAACCCAAGCTGCACACTGGCTTATTCAAGAGCCCAGCCTGGGCCCTGGGTCAGTACCACATGGCTAAAATTAGCCTGGCCATCTGCTGACACAGCAGCCGGGCTATTCTAAGCCTCAGCGGGCCTGCCTGGAAGTGGGGCTGGGCCTGGGGGGACAGTACTGGAGAGTCTGATCCCTTCGGTCAAGCTGGACGACGGGGAGGAATGGGAGGATGAAGCCACACCGAGGGAAGGCCAGTGTCACGGTCAGGTTGCTCCGACGGAAAGGGCCTATGGGCACCTGTGTCGTCTTGGGCTCGTCCTCCCGACTGTCCGACAGCTCCCTCCTGAGCCCAGGATCTTCTCTGTCCTGATGCCTGGTTCTCCTTTTCCGACCAGGAACCCCGTCTGGGCTCCTACGCCAGCAAAACCGTTCCCTGGGGTTTCAGCCATGGCTGAGATTGAGGGTGTGTCAAGGCCAGGAACCAGGTTAAGTACTTTACAGGAATGAGCTTTTCTCAAAATGACTCAAGGGTAAGTACCAAAAGGTTTCAGGGACTCAGAACGGCTTGATTCATCCTTCTGCAGCCAGAGGCTCGGCTGAAAGGGTCTGACAGTGGGAGGCCTGGCTCAGGTGACCCAGGGAATATAGGGGTTCTCTCCTTTGGGCCCTGATCTGTTTCCCCCATGCTGAGCCCATCACTGGTTCTCCAGAGGAGGGCGACCGTACCCGAGTTCACAATCCACTACAGAGGAATCTGGGGGGTAAATATAACCTGCGCAGAGATTCCCCCAAATCAAGAGTCCAGTTTCCTGTTTCCAGCCATCCTAATCCCTCATCGCCACTCCTAGACTCGGGCAAGTGAGGCCTTTGTCCGTGCCCTGTAGCTGGTTGCTTCAGGCCTTGTTGTCACAGATGGTCACAAAACCGGAATTGCTACCTGTAACCTTCTGCTTCCGTATTGTCCTCATTTTCCTGCCCTCGCTCAGCACTTTAGCTGATTCAGTCCTTTGCCTGGTTAAGTGTTCTGAATGTTCCCTCCTGAGGGTCTGAATCCTCAACAGTCCTGTCACCACCACTGCAGGCTGCTGACTCCCCCACCCCAAGCCTCTGCTGTGGGACGCAGCAGCACACAGAGGTGCTCCTGAGGACCCCAGGTGACAGACACCGTCCCTGCCTCCATGGTGATCAGTCACTCCAGCCAGCACAGCATCGCTTTTCTTTGCTGGTGGGGGACGTGGCTGTTAAGGAGCCCCAAAGTGCCAGGTGGCAGCCCAATGCCGACCTCTGACCAGACGCAAGGCCGCGCAGGACACGACGGGGGTGGATGAGCACCCTGCGTGTCACCCCGGCAAAGAGTGAACGCCGGGTGACCCCATCACTCGCACTGCCCATCCAGCGCGCAGTGGGCCAGGTCACTGAAGAGAAATTGTCACAGACCACACGTTCTTCCTTTTCAGAAGCAGCGACCTCTCATGACCTAGATTACCCACTTCAGAGACGAGTAAACAAGGGGAAAACGCACCGCTCCCGTGAGCCAGAAAAACGGCAAGTGGAAGCTGCTGTCCAATCTTCCAGGCAGAGACTCAACGGCAGAAGTGAGGCGGCCAGGGGGTGCTGCCTCAGCGTGCCGGCCTCCCGAAACCGGCCGTTAACCCCAACGAGTCGTCACGCGAAAGGCCCGGCCTGAAACAGTGGAAACACCATTCCTTAAAACGAAAAAATACGAACCAATCCCAGAGCATCTGGGAGCCGAAACACAGAATTTAAAGGACAGGGACACCACTTTGGCAAATAGGAAATTCTTAAGGCACCCGGGTGACATCGGTGCCATGAAACAAGCCCAACAGGTAGAAGATGAACCGTTCTTGACGTTCAGATCTCAAGTGAGGAGACGTGAGGTTCCCGGAGGCTAGGACAAGGCATGGCGCAGCCTTGCAACCTGTTTAACGCGCAGGGCACGTGCTACGCCTGCCAGGGGTGGGGGCGGGCCCCACTGCGTCCATCCAGGGCTCTGCCTGAGCACGGTGCTTGCTCTGAGGTTCACCCTGGGGTGACGTCCCAACGGCATCTCACAGAAGTGCTCTCGGATGCCGAAGGAGCTGCTTCCCACCTCCACAGGCGGCCCCAGCAGAGGTGCAGCAAGACTAACCGCCAAGGCAAGACCCACGGGCCGACGCTGGGGCGATGGGTGGCACCTCAGTGCACTTGACACCGTGTGCCTGGGCTGCTGTGCGGCACGGCGGGGCCTGAAATGTGAGCTGAGGACAGCGGGGGCAGCCGCTGCCGGCCAAGGGCACTTCCAGCTACAGAGGTGAGAGGGGCAGCTCGGGCGGCGGGATACAGCACCTCACGCCTCCAGCTCTCTGTTTAACAAACTTTTTCTTTAACTGCCTGCGTTTCAGTGGCACCCTGAGATCGGACTCACATTTTTTAAGATAAAGGAAGAAAACCCAAATATTGAAACATAACTTGGTAGCTTCCCTTTTCTAGAAGAAAAATATGGAGTCAGAAGTATTCATCTCTTTACGGAAGAAAGGAGTTTTGATTACAGGGAATCCATTAAGCCATCACTCAAACCTAAAAATACTTTGTTTAATCGGGTGCCGTGAGGGTTACTGCCTTTCCCTGTGCTGATAAAATAAAAAAAGGTGGAGAGAATACAGAACTTCCAGGTCAGGATCCAGGGAGCCTGAGAACCTTACTGAACGTGGCTCATCAGGAGAGGGGGCCGCCAGTGCGAGGAGCTAAGGGTTTCCACCAACGAGGACTCCGCTGCTACTGATTTGCTGCATTTCGATGACACCTAACACCTGGACTTGGGTTTGCGTGGCCCTCAGCTTATTAACAGCATGAAGTCACAAACAGCTCCTAGAGGACAGAAGTCACACCTGTTGTCACAACCACTTAAACGTAGCTCGACGTAGAAAACCTGAAGTACTTTCCTTCTCTCCCGTCTTGAACCTGCCTGTTCTGTCTTCCTCACCAAAATACCCAGAGAAACTTGAGAGTCTGAGGCAGCAGCTCACTTTGCTGCCTTCTCTTGCCCATGGCTCTACCTTCCAGCCCACACTTCCTATTCTCCAACTGTAAAAGGCCAGAGTCATACGACAGCACGCTGGCTTTCGGTGAACTTAAACGCCATTCGTTCTCAAACTCGCGGCAGCGGCGTGGGCCGGGCACGGTGCACGAAACAGTGCTCCACGCGACCAGGGGTCTAACACCGGGTAACTGGTAAGCTGACAGCATCTTCCCACGTCTGGCGCCCGCTTTTCTGCCACTCAGACGTCCCGTTTGCTGCCTGACAAGTCCTGGGGTTTCAGACACAGGCACAAACAATCCCCTGTGGCCTCTGTGGACCTTGCACTGCGATAATGAACCAGGCCAGTGGTCGGAATGGGAACAAACACACGGGATGTGGATACCGACGTCCTTTCCACACTGACTGAGAATTACTATCAGCCTCTGGGTACGTCGGCGATTGAGATGAAACTTGGAAGACAAAATCGCTCATAGGAAAGTTGAGAATTTCAAACGCAACTTTACTTCACTGCACTACATCTTCCGAGAGTTCCGTGTTCCAGTGTCTCTGGAAAAGGGAGGGCCTTTTCTGGCAAGTATGAGAAGTTGTTAACGTTACTCCTCTTGGTCTCCCCGTACCCCCTCATGAGGGGAAAAAAAAGCCGAAAAGGTGATAACAAAGGCAAAATAAAAAAGAAAATTTAAATAGTATGAAATTAGTTTTTATTTTTACCTCAAAATAAATGTTTAACATTTTTCCAAAAACCAAAACTAAAGATGAACACTTAGAAATCAGGGTGAAGATTATTTTTTCTTCCCTGGGGAAACCAGTAAGGCAGAAGTTCTAACGTGGCTTGGTTCTTTTCACAGAACTAGTCTAGGCACCCCCCCCCCCCGAAATAAAAACAACCCCTCCCACCCTCAAACCTCTCTCCAACTTTCTGTTTATTCAGTTGTACCTACCACGGTTAGGGCTGGCAGAAAAAAAAATCCCCAAACATCCGTCCCGCCCCCCAAAACCAGCAACAAACAGATCTGAAAAGTTGGGAAAAATCATTTAACACGTGACCAAAGTTCAACTCTTTCTGAGGAGATCCAGTGAAGGAATGACCCCTGACCCTCGGCAACCCAGCAGAGGTCAGTGTGAATGAAGCACAGCAGGTGAGTTCATACCAGTGTCACTGGGCTGCGACTCAGCCGCACCTCCCAGTTCACCACAGGGACGTCTTGAAATTGAATTTCAGCTTCAGCAGGTACTTCAGATTTACCTGAGCAATGTCGTAGACGATGTACCTGGAGGGGAAGCGTGTCAAGGAGCAAACGGTTTCATGACGGGGTGTGCATGCTGCCCCCACGAGGGCAGAATGCTGGGTGCTGCTCACACCCCGGAAACTTTGTGTACGCACGTGGGGTGCCCAGCTGGTCCCTCAGCCGGCACCGGCAGAGACCACTAGGGGAACTGTGCCCGTGAGACCTGTTACAGGACAGTCTGGCACCAGCCCGGGGGCTGACGTGCCGCAGGAAAGGATGCGACAGCCCCGGGACTGCCCTTTGTGAAAGGATACTCGTTGTACAGCAGACAGGTGTCATTCACGCCAGACGGAACCCCGGTCCCCAGAGGAACCTCTACACCGTCCAGAGTAATACTGGCTGAAGGGTCAGGGGTGGTTTTGCCCAAACCTACAAAACAGAAGGCAGGAGTGAGATGACCTGCGAGAACAGATGTTGAAAATGTCGCAGGGAGATGTCCCTTCATGTTAGGTCTGTGCGCTCATTTTAAAAATACACAAATTCCACCCTCTACCCTTCTTCCACACGTTAAGCTGCAGGTTATACACGAAGTTCCCAGGGCACCAGCACTGGGAACCGATTTAAATAAGACCACCACCCCCAGCCTCCGCCCCAGGACCGTGTTTCTGTGAATTCCAGAGCAGTGATGTCACCAGGCAGGTGGGACTAACTCTGCAGGTGCTACGACCTCCAGCAATCTGAGATGCTCCAGGGGCTACTCGATCCACAGAGGTCCCTCAGTGCTGGAGCTGAGAGTCGGGTTAAAACCCAATGTACCTGGTCACTGATGCACAAACCAAGGCCCTCTGGTGGCATCTGTGACCCCAGGTGCAGCCACAGAGTGAAAGGGCTTTGCATGGCCCTCCAGCTGTTTAACGGCTGGCCACAGGAGTGTGGCCTCTGGGGAAAGAGCGCCCCTTCCCGGACACGTTACCTTTGACACTGTGCTTGCCCTTGGGTAACTTGCTGATGTGCGAAGCATGCTTCAGTTCATACCTGTTCAAGAGGGGACAGCCTCAGAAGAGCCTCTAGGGCCACAGGGCTCTCAAACCAAGTCTGATTCTCAGAATAAGGTCAAGGGAGAGCAGACAGACACCAGAGAACCCCAGCAAAGGTCACTGCTGGGCGCCCCCTGCTGCTCTGGCTTCTGAAATCTAAGATGCAGCTCTTTCTGAACAGAGTCTGTGCCAATGACCACTGCTCTGGGTCTTTCAAGGACCGATCCTGTTTGGAGCTGAGGCCGGTCGCTCCGAAGGCTTCCGTCCAGCCCACGGCCCTCAGGCCCCGGTCTATCACATTATTCTGACCTTTGGGTTACAGTAGACACAACCGATGAGTTAACTGCAACTGGGATTAAGGCTCCAGTTTGGTATGAGCTGGGCCACAGGGTGACCATCCTCTGTGCAAGTCAAAGCTCTGCCTGCCCGTCTCCGCGGCCTGGCTGTGCTCCTGTTCTAGGGATGGTGACGAATTCCTGCATCCTGCTCGTTCACTTAACTTAGGAACTGGCTTCTGCTACCCACCACCTCATTGGTGGGTGTGGAGGGGAATTTTCAGAGTCCCCTCCCAGCCAAGTGGAGTTCTCCTTCCCACAGCCTACCCCTCCCATCCCCATCAAGTGCCACCAGCCCAAAGCCAGGTGAACTCACATGTTTCCAAGGGCAACCTCTCCCAACAGGATCAAGCCTACTGGGTCTCCCTGAAACGTGTGGCAGTAGTTGGCACTCTTGGAGACCATGTCGGCGAAATAGATCCCTTTACCGAACATGTAGCCAGTCTGGAGGGGTGGAAAGGGGGGTACAGCTGAAAATCTAACGGGAAGTCAGCCGCAGCGCCGATTCACTGAGTGCGCATGGACTGTGAGCCAGACACTGTGCCAAGGGCAGTAACGGCCACTTCCATTCCCACAAGGCCCCTGGCGGGCCTCGCTGAGGCCTTAGCTCCTGACCCGGCTGTTCAGATCCCAGATACTGCGCCTGGCACGTGTAAACACCCAATCAATGTCGGCTACTATTTTTATGACTTTTTTAAAGTGCAAACATGAGGTTCAGAGTGGTTATTTGCCAAAATCATGTGCTACTGCACAGCACTGGAGTCATGAAACCTCTTCCCTCCCCTTTTTACAACTGTAAAATGAGAGGCTTGGAAGACCACCTCCAATTTCCTGTCCAGCTGGCCACTTCTCTAGTCCAATAGGTGATGTGAGAATTTATTACTGTATTTTCCCGAGGAAGACAGCAGAGCTCACAGCGGTTACCCGGCTGGGAAGTGATGGAGGCAGATAAGAACTTGGCTTGGCCCGTGGCCAAAGTCCATTCTTTGCACATCGACATCCCAACTAGCATTCCCAGCACGGCCTGGGCACTTCTGTTCCAGACACTATGCTTGACATGTGCAGCTGCCACCACCACCACGGGGTTTGAGCTGGGAGAATGAGGGTGCGGGCACTACCTGGGGGCTGTGCTGAGGCCCCGGAGAGGGATGTCTGGCCACCTGTCAGCCATAGCCGAGACAACACCCACAGCTTTAAACAAGACCCTTTACTCACTGGGGCAGTTCTCACCTAAGTATCTATAAAGCTCTTTGTGGAGCCAAGTGTAGAGACAGGCGCTGCCCACCCCACACTCCCCAGGCCAAGCACATACCACAGGCGCTTCAGGTGGGGCGATCCGGAGACCCTGGGACAGGATTCCAGCGAAGTTGGTGGTCCTGGACCCGTGCCACAGCAGCCTTCGGTTATGCAGCTGCTTGAACGGCTTGTAGCGCTGGCTCTCCCCTTCACGCTCTATCTTAAAGATCTGGGTGGAAGGTTAAATAAAGGAGAGAGATGAAGAAAGCCATTTGTGACTCTGGTTAACCCGGGGATCTGACTAGATACAGGAGAACTGACTGGTTGTCCCTAGAGCTTGGGAACCTAACACTCTTGGGGCATGGAAGGTGTTTCAATCACAATGGAGCAGCCTGACCAGTCGAGGCCCCATCTAACAGAAACTAGCGACTAAAATAAATATTAGGTGTAGCAGATGTACACCTGAGGTATTTCATTTTGGACCCCTGATTCTCAAACCAGGTTTTGGGGCAAGAAATGTCCTTTAAAACAGAATAAAGTCACCCCAAACCACAAGACTAATTTTTTGCGTAATAGATGAAATCTCTTCCTTTGATTATGTCAAGCAGAAAACTGCTCTTTTCTACCCAGGTTGGAGGAATGAACAGGAAAAAGTGACATGAGGAGGGAGAGGAAAAAAGATTCTTACATCGATGACTTTCAAGTCGTATGCATTGTGTGTGGTTGCATGAGTGTTCTTGACGTATTTCCTGATGATCTTAGCTTCTTCAGAATCTTTGTCCACCACCTAGAAGGGTGTCTTGGAGTTAGAGCAAGGGAGAACCAAGAAGACCACACAGAGGCAGGAAGGACAGTCACAGCCTCGGCTGACACACAAATCAGACCACAGCCCTTGTGGAAGCCCAGGTGGGACTGAGCGCCTGTGTCCCAGGCCCCATGACTGGGGAGGTCCCGGGTCAGCGGTCCCACTTGCTTGAGCATTGGCTTCTTTGGGACAGCAGGAAACTAAAACCTGGGGCTCACTGTGGACAGGGAGCCCCTGGAACAGAGAGCTGGCTCCCAGGTAACATTCATATTCCACTTCACGGACTTAAAAGGCACGGGCCAGGAGACACCCCACAGCCAAGACTTGCAGTTCAAAGAGGCACAGATCCAATTAACCACAGGGGTTCTGAGGCTGGGGGTGGAGGCTCCATCTCTTGAATCCTCAGGGCTATGCACACTGTGGCTTAGAGTGTCCACCACTACCTGCCAACTAGTTAATCTGTGCAAAATGAACACGAGTGTGTCATGAGAAAGGCTATATGTGCCCTCTCGTATTTCCATTGTCTTACCCAATGTTCAGAAAATCCAGGAATTCTGCTCTTCCTCAGACTCTTAATTAAAAGGCTTCAAAACTGTAAATGGGGAGAATGACAGCCCCTTCACAGAGAACCATGCCAATGGCCATCCCAACACAGGTGCCCAGGTGCAAAGCATGTGACCTGGTGTCTTACCTGTTCAGACCCCCAGACCTGTGCTTTGTCCTAAGCAAGAAGTTTTAGTGATGTAAACACCACACCAGGCTCACCAGACCCCAGCGCGCCTGAACCCTGTGACACTGCAGGGAGGGATGCAGGGGCTGACGAGCAAGGCACATGGCAGGTGAGACCAGGTTCAAGGTCAGGGCAAGGTAGGAAGAGAAGCAAAAACCCCCTCTCTGTTTGGCCTAGGCAGGGTGATTTCTGCCCAAATCTCCAACGAACGCACTGAAGTTCAAGGACTGTGTGCTCCAACACGGCAGCTTCAGCTGGAGAATATAAACCCAGGCACGTGTCTTTATGAAAGCCACCACCAGGCACTTCCACTTCTGAAAAGGGGTACCAGGAGCAAACTTTCTAGGGTTAATGCCAGAAAAGTCTCCAAAAACAGAAAACCTCCAGATTTAGTTAAAAACAAACAAACAAACAAAAAACACCTTTCCGTAAGGCTCCCCCAAAACCAGTCTCTAAACCAAACTGAGGCCCTGGCTTGGGAGCCCGCCACGCAAACAAGGTGCGTTATTTACAGGGCAAACGGTGTGGTTCCCAAAAGACCAGTAGCACCTGGGTCGACAGAAGAGCCTGCTCCTCGGCCACTGCAATCTGGAAGCTCTCAGGAGACCCTGGCGCACGGTCAAGTTGGAGGACAGACCAGGGCTCTTGGGCTGGGTGGTCAGGATGCTTTGGAAAGGGTAGGCCCTGTTACCTTAATGTCAGTTTTGAGCTTCTCATAGTTGACATCGATGGGGTCCTTGCTGCTATCCTCAGATCCAGCCCTGAGCAAACTGTAGGCCACCTCGATGTCCAGCAGGTTGTCTAGCATTTCCACCTTGGCCTGGAGGGACAAAGGAAAACTTGGAGCGAGGGAAAACAACTTGCCTTTTGGCATAGAAAACATTTAGGCAGATGATGGCCCACACGGACGGTGAAGGGGGCACCTCCCAACTGGTTAGGGACAGTGTGTCACTGACATGTCATAGTGAACACTCCTGAGCATTTCTTGGAATGCTGAAGAGGGCTTGGTCCGAGGGGGAGGGGGAGGGAGGCAGAAGCCATGGGCCTGTGCTGAGATCTGTCTTTCCTCTCATACGCACTGGTGTCAGGTGGGGACCTGTGGGTGGCTCCCTTGCGAGGCAGGGGCAACAGGGGGACAGTGCCCGCTCTCCCTGTGCTCTGGCTTCACTAATGTGGGTAGAAACCCCATTTCAAAAGGATACCAGCACTGGCCCCTTCCCTCAGGACCATGACATGGAGGGGCAGTCATGGGGGTGGGGTGACACCCCAACTGGGACCACGGCCAGCGGGCCAGAGGCTCCCTCCTGGACGCCTGCTACCTTCACGCTGTCTGCATTGTTCAGGAGCGGAGGCTTCTTCATCCCGAAGTCGTGGGGGATCAGGGTGTAGAAGCGATTCGAGAGATCCAGAATCTGGGCGTCGCTGCTGTCCTGGGACAGCGCCTTTAGGGGAGGGGACAGAGGGATGCAGGCTGTGGCGCAGCTCCGAGGCCCTGGCACTGGGCTTTCTCCTCTGGCAAGTCCCAAGGTGGCACCGCATGTGCATGAGGAGACACCCACGAGGCCAGTCCTGCTCGTGCCAGGCCACCCTGAAGCAGCAGTTCCCCACCCTCACGCTGCACAGCCCAGCACGCACTGTTTCCCACGTACGATCTCATCTGCATAAAAAGTGGTGCAGTTACAGCCTCACAAGACCCCATCGCTGTGCCAAATGTGAACTGTAGCAGCTGTGGGGCGGGATCACGGGAACCGCTATGCAGTTCGACTTGTTTACGTTTGAAAGCTTTTCATAATAAGTCGTTAAAAGGGGAAAAAAAACCTCACTGCTATAAAATTCAGTCTGGCTCCCTTCCATCCACATTCATCTTTAAGGCAGGAAATTAATTTTTACTGCAACCGGAGGTCCAGGTAGCCAGGTCCAGAAGGGCTAAACACCCCTTCCTGCCACAACGCCATTCAGCGCTCTCTACGCACAAGTGCTTGACAAATGCACGGAGATGCAGAGGCCAGGCAACGGGGCGACGCACACTCGGCAGACACCTTAGCATGGTAGAGGGTGGTGAGTCGACACCCCACAGGCCCAAAGCCCCAAGCCTGCTTCTCCCTGGGACACTGGCTTCTCCAAATCCTCAGACCTCTGTCTGCTGTGGTCTGCTCTGTGCAGAAGGTGAGCACACTGCCCTAGCCCCTCCGCCTGGGTGTTCTGGAACAGGAAGGGCTTGTGCTGAAAAAGTGGGTCACACGAAAGGGGCCGCTGCTCAGACCTGTGCTAAGTGAATTAACTGCTACATTTCAGGGCCTCTTCTCCGGCAGCAGCCAGGAAGTCCGCCTTCCTGGCCCCACTGTGGCCTCCTGCGTACTTTTCTTCTTTCATGAACCAAGCCTGCACCCCATCCCAAACCAAGTGGAACCCTCTGGGGCCAAACCTGAAAGGCTCTGGGGATGGGGACCTTGTAGAAAAGCTGATACGGAATGAACATGAATGGAAGTAAGGCACTATTTAGCTTTCTATTTGATTACTTCCTAATAATGGCAAAATAAATTCAGCCTATCTTAACACATAAAATAAAATCAGGAGAACCGAATTCCTCATCAAATTTATAGGGAATTTATTACACATCTGATCACTGAAAACACTAATTCATTAGTTTTGTGACCATCTTTCACAAGGGTTAGGCACCTGCCATACTTGTTGGATTGAAAAAAATAGACATCATCATGAATTGTGGCTTGGTATGTTTATTTCACTAACCCCGAGTAAATGTACTGCCACACCCCCAGGACGAGAGGTTGGCCCAAGAGACCCATGGGGCAGCTGGGACAGAGGAGGGGCCAGACCCTCGCTCACCTGTTGGACCTCGCTGAGGATGGAGTATGCAGCCTGGATCTGCCTTTTACTCAGCTTCCCCAAGGGCATCTTCTGGAGGTCAATCTGTGGAGACAGGGGGTCCCCTTTAAGGCCAGGCACTGTGCAGAGTGACAACAAACAGCTGGACCGAGAACTCCTCAGGCCTCCTGGGCCCCCAAAAAGAAGCAACCCCTCCTGAGCCGCCTGGTCTTCCTGGGGAGACCCAGTCCCACGCCCCTGCAGGGTCTGTGCAGAGCCTGGGAGAGAAGATTCTCGCTCACTTTGTGTACCGCGGGGTAAGTTAAGACAGAGCTCTCCCACCCCTGTGCTCACTGTGAAATACACCACCCAGCACAATCCTGGGCCATTTTCAAAATGGACGTTACTCAACACAGCTCTCTAACACCGCTGGGCCCTGAGCGTCCTGCCAGGCTGAGCTCCACACGGTGACACGTGGATGAAGAGGAAGAGGTTACCAGTGGTTTGTACCACTCAGGTTTGTTCCCTGTGCCCCAAGGCTGGGTGTAGCCTCCCGAAGGACCTGGGAAGGAGCAGGGAGGGAGTGAGCCTTCAGGGAACAGGTGGAATGGGCAAGGCTGATCCGCAACTCTTGCTCTCGACTTCAGTCCCTGCTCCTTGTTCAGAGCAGCCTGAGCTCTGGGGCTGGGGAAGAGGGGAGGTAAGTACAGAACTAATAGGGAACGCTTAGCCTGCTGTCCTTGCCACTCTGCCCTGAGCAGGGTGGAGCGGCACTAACCCCACCACCATCCCCCCACCCTACCCAGCCCCGTGCCTGACCTCTTCTTAAAAACAACTGGTATGAATTTTATCTGATGAAGCAAGTGTCACAGTTGTCTGCATGTCTGTCAATGCTGGTTGCTGCTGTTCTTTTCCTGGAAGTGGGCCACGTCCTGGACTTGCCAGGACAACTCTGTCTGGCCGTTCAGTTGGGCCACAAAAGCATTGTACAGATTCTATCATGGCAGCCAGAAAGAGAAAGGTGCAAGGGGGTCTAGGGGCTCAGGGGACACTCTCTATAACACACCCGACATTTCACAGCAAGTCCAATGACCCTTGGCTAAGAGCAAGCACTCCAGGCCTCAGCACACCTGCATCTGTCTCAGGATGAGGAATGAGTAGAGACGCCGGCATCCAACAAGACCAGCCACCAAACCTGGTCCCAGCCCAACAACTCCAACAAGTGTTCACGATCAAACAAAGTGCAATACCTCGTACTCCACCATGGCCTTCTTCATACTTTCCACATCAAAGATCATCTTAATGAGCTCCTGCACTGGCTTGGGGAGTGTGGACTTGGTGCCAGGGTTTACCGTCAGCTTCTTTACAGCCTCCTCATCCTTTAGGGAAAAAGAAAATCAGTAAGAGACCCGGTTAACAACAGAAAGTGGTTTGTGCTGCAGGTAAAGGATACAGGCTGACAGGCAGAAGGGCTGAGCGTCAATCAACAAAGTTGGGGTAGCTGTTGCCAGAGGAGCATGTGTGAGTTTGCAGAGGGACCAGACTCTTCCTATGCATCCCAAGTCCTCCTGGCTGCTCCAGATTCTTATTCTAGCTGCCAATGCAGCACTCAGCCTGATACAGGTGACCTGTAGGCACTCGCGCTCCCCGCCCAGGGCTGCTGGAGACCCGCCTGGAACCCTGCCCAGTGCCTACTCGTGCCTGACCCAGAAGTGCTGGGCTGCTATGAGAGCAAACCTTTGACCAAGGGGACACTGGACAAATGCTCCCCCTCTTCTCTTACACTGCCTCACCCCAGGGCCAACAGTGTGAACTAAGTTTACAACCTTCTCTGTAGTCCCAAAGGATCAAGCAACCAGCTCCAGCTCCTACCAGGCAACCTGAAGCACATCTTAGCATTAATTCCCATCCTCCCTCCCCTACTGCCCCCCCTCCCAAACTCGCCCCTGCCCCTGGGATTGTATTTCCTAATAAATTAACAGCACAAGACTTAAGCCTTGCTATGTGGACAATCTAGGCTGAGACCACACTGTATTAGAAATACTTTAACTCTTCTCACTTTTGAATCCCATGAAGGCAGGGGCTGCATGCTGTCCATCAAAGTGTCCTTAGCAATTAACAGTGTTTGATGTTTGCTCAGAGTGAAATGACTGACATCAATCTTTGACCCTGAGATCTGCTTGGCTTAACCAAGCTGCAGAGAGGAACCTGTGCTGTGTCAGTGCTCATGGCGTCTGTTGTCAGCATCACAATGGATCTACTCCTAACACTGAAACACTGAGTCTTAAATGCGCTCTCACCCCCTGGTTATGATTTCACTGGAGGGCAAACTATTCATGTATCAGAAGCCTGAATTTAAATGCATGTATGCTGTGACTAACTCTACCTCCAATAGTAACAATCACAGAAGTACAGACATTTATATGTATAGCAGCATCGTTATGTCAAATAATATAACTCCCTAATGGGGTGGGGCGTTGTGTTATTTGTTAAATTATGAATTATGGCCATCCACAAGGTGGAATTTTGTAAGGCCTTAAGACAGCATGTCAATTCAGGTTAATACAATAGCCACTGGTTTTGAAATGTGGCCAGTTAAATTGAGATGTTAAAAACATACCAGATTTCAAAGATTTAGTTAAAAAAAAGGTAAAATATCTCAATAATTTCATTAGTACTGATGTGTTGAAATGATTATTTTGGATATAGCGGGTTAAATAAATTACTATTAACTGACTTTTGCTTTTTAAAATGTAGTTACTAAAATGCATGTGTAAATGGTCGCATATTTTTGTTATCGATAAACTAGAGAGTCCTCCCTGAGAGACATGCTAGTCCTCAAAGATTTAGAATTAAAACCTGTACCCACCCATAAGTCTTTCGTTCTGCAAAATAAACTGTTTTCCCTCGATTATGAAAGTAAGAAGATTTCATAGAAAAACAAGGTAAGCATTTGTCAAAACAAACTGTCACAAAAATATCAGCCAAAAGACAACTATCTGTTAACATGTACGGATATAGCCAAGGTACAAATACAAATAATGTAGATTTTAGTAAATTGTTAGGAAATAATTTGAGAATAAAAACTGACCTATCTGCATAGCAAAGGATACCACCACAAAAATGAAAAGGTTACCTACTGAATGGAAGAAAATATTTGCAAATCATGTATCTGATAAGGAGCTAATATCTAAAATACATAAAGAAGTCCTATAACTCAACAGCAAAAAAACAAAACAAAACAAAGCCGACAACACCAGACGATCTGATTTAAAAAATGGGCAGATAGGCCTTGAATGGCCATTTTTCCAAAGACATACAGAACCATAACTTATCACCAGGGAATTACAAATCAAAACCACAATGAGATATCACATCACACCTGTTAAGTGGCTATTATCAAAAATTAAAAAAGAACGAACAAGTGCTGGTGAGGATGTGGAGAAAAGGGAATCCTTGAGCCCTGCTGGTGGGAATGTAAATTGGTGTAGCCACTATGGAAAACAGTATAGAGGCTACTTAAAAATTTAAAAGTAGAACTATCACATGATTCAGCAATTTTACTTCTGGATATTTAGCTTAAGATAAAGGAAACACTAATTCAAAGATATATATACTGTATCCCATGTTCATAGCAACATTATAATAGCCAAGACATGGAAACAAGTTATGTATCTACCGACAGATAAGTGGATAAAGAAAATATACTATACACACACATGGGATATCATGCAGCTATAAACAGTATCTTGCCATTTTTAACATAAATAGACCCTGAGGGCATCTGTTAAGTGAAATAACTCATAGAAAGACAAATATTGTATAATCGTGCTTATATGTAGACTCTTAAAAAAAAAATGAGAAATAAAAACAAAACACCAAGGGAAAAAACCCTATAACTCTAAAATAAGCCCAAGGACACAGAGAAGAGGCTGGTAGTTGCCACAGGCAGGAAGTAGGGCAGGGAGATGGGCAGTGAGGTGGGCAAAATGGGTAAAGTAGTTCAGAAAACATAAACATCCACTTATAAAATGAGCAAGCCATGGGGATGTAATGGACAGCACGGTGTGACAAAAGTTCAAAGTACCATGTTACATATTTGAAAGTTGCTTAAAAATTCTCATCATAAGAAAAAAATTTCTGTAACTAAATGTGGTGATGGATGTCAACTAGACTTAATGTGGTGACTTTGCAATATATACAAATAGTGAATCTGTACACTGTATACCTGAAATTAATAACATGTAACATATGATTTATACCTCAACAAAAACAAACAAAAAACCTGTGACCTAGAACACATCAAGTCACTATAATTCTATCTCGATGATAAACCAGGTCACATGATTCATGATGAAACAGGTTCAGTTAAGAAGCCTCATCTGAATCCATGAATGACTCCTTGTTGTGTGCCTCCTTGAAGATCTTAAAAATGTTACTATATCAAGACCCATTCTCATACTTCACGGTGTGGACTTTATTCATGAAAGATGTTGAATTTTATTAAATGTTTTTTCTGACATCTATTCAGGATGATTGTGTGGCTTTTAACCTTTGTTCTACTCATATGTTTGATATTATACTGTTGGATTTTCGTATGTTGAACCAACCTTGCATTCCTGGGATAAATCCAGCTCGGTCCCAGTGTACAACCCTTATGGGCTGCTAGATTAAGTCTGCTAGTACTTTGTTCAGGGGTTCCCACCTCTAGTCAGAGGGATATTGGTCTTTAGCTTTCCTTTTAATATCAAAGTAACACTGGCTTGATATAATCAGCTGGAAAGTGTTCCTTCATTTTCTATCTTTTGGAAGAGTTCGTGAAGGACTTGTATTAATTATTTAAACATTTGGTAGCATTCACCGTGGCAAGTTTTTAAAAGACTACGGTGTCCCTTCCTTTTATTAGAACTAGATGGTGTAAGAGCATTAAGTGATTACCTGGCCATAGTCAATCTCCAGCGGGTAGAACTTTTTGGGATACTTTGTGAAGTTTTTGGAGAGCCAGGCATTCCCGGTTTTCTCTTCATACAATTTTATGAAGAGGTCGACAGCATCCTCCCTGGATGGCACCTGTTCCAGTTTGTTACCACCGATGGTTGTGCCCACGCGGCCCCAGGATCTGAATATCCAGTACCTATGAGTAGAAGAGGAGCATCGGATACAAATTTGTGGGTCAGCTGGTCCCATTTCAGGGTGGGTTTCCCAAACATCCCAAAATGATGGTGACTGACAGAGGAACAATAGGAACCAATATTGCTATAAAGGACCTTCCAAGTCATATTGGTGAATGGATTATCAAAGTGCCAAAAAACAGCTTACGTCTGCAGCTGGTAGCCAGGATTAAGGAAAAAAGGCTGGGCCTACAGACCTTTAGAAAAAAACACCTACTTTCGCTCCCCAAAGATATATAGCAAGAATCATTTGGAAGTTATGTGTTTAAGGAGATACAACCATTAATGACACATCCTAAAGAAAATGAAGAACTTTTGGTTCAGATCAGAAGCCAAGATGCGATGAAATGGGAGGGAGTGAGACAGTGGCACTAAGGGATAGCTACCTTCAGACCCAGGCCATAGTTTTCTTTCCATCTCAATTTAGGGCACACATCATGGTACCCTAGCTGCTGTGCTGCCTAGCTCTAGGTAAGCTAATTTTTCTTGTGGAAGTAATGAATAAGTTAAATTTTATGTCATAGTAAGTATATCAGAAACCCAAATACAAGACTTACGCATTTTTATGGTAAAACCAGAGTTCAACTAGTAAAGCTTTTTGGATCTCTGGAGTTCCAGAAGGTAACTGATTTCATATACTAAAAAGGTCGTTTAACACATGAAGGTAATTCTTTAAAAAGTTGGTTTTTCACCATTAGATTTCAATAAGAGTTCCTTCTACACACCTTTCCCCCTACACGTAGCTGGCATTCCATGTTGAAACAATCAGTGGAGCGGGGGATGGTAAAAGCCAGTCCAGACCCTTGGCGCCTCAGCACCCCAGAGTTGGCTCCTGCCTAGCTCCACCAGGTTAAAAACAAACGAAAAGCTCAAAAAAGTCAAACTCAAACATTTTTAGTTACTAAGAAGTTTAAACTAATATTAAAGAGTAAGTTTAGTTCTTGCCAAACTTTGCTTTAGAAATTTAAAGACACGTATAAAAGCATCTATCAGAAAATCTAGACTCTTAAAGTGGCTACAAGAAAAGAGGATAGATTATGTGTCACTGTGCCAGCGCAAGGCTGTCTGGTGGTCCCCCTCTCTCATTAGAGGCTTCGTCATACCCCATGTTCTGAGGGAGGGGACAAAACCCCCAGGCACTGGGAAACGCGGGTTCCACGAAGCTGCCAACATGGCACAAATAGGTCCGCACCTGTCACAAAGCACAGCTCTGGCGAATACCCTCTGTCCCCCGAACACACCTGCTCTCTTTGTCATCCTCCAGGAGCTGCAGCTTGTAATAGGAGTTGGTTCCTTTAACTATGTCCACCAGGCCGAGGGTGGCGCTGAAGACCTTTCCGCCTTTCTCCAAAACGTGTGCAGAGTGTTCCAGACCTGTTGCAGGGAGGCCAGTGGGCTCAGAGAGAAGGTCCACACCAGCCTGGCTACCCTAACACCACCTTCGGGAGGTTCCCCACAAGGTGTGCTAGGACTGGGGGAGCCCAAGAGGAGGCAGGAGGGCATAGCTGGGCCCTGCTGCCACCCCATTTCCTGATGGACACGGGCAAGGGCAGCCCCACTCTGCTCACAGCATTCACGTTGCTCACCAGAATCAGGATCGACAGCGGCTCCTCCTTTAAGAGTTAATTTCATTTTCTTTTCAGATTTATTGATTCCTTGGAAGGGACAGAACAAAGTAAACATTAAATAAAAAAAAAAAGGGTAAGGTAGGTCATCTTCACTCCCATCACATGCCAACATGACATCTGTGCTCTGCCTCCTGCCACCCCAAAGCACTTAAAATGGCCCGGGCAACACTCAACAGACCACTTCAGGGTCACCTGAGCCAGGCCATGACCTACGGCAGAATGGGACCACTGGTGTCCCTGGCTCTCAGCCCCTAGGTATGGGTAGCTCGGGGCCTCACCTTCCTCCTTGATGGGACCCTTGCTCTTCTTGGAGACCACAGCCGACTTCCCTTTTGGGGCCACAATTTCAACGGGCTCCGCCTTCACCTCGGCACCCCAGGGGGACAAGATGTGGGCTGAAAGCAACTCCTGAAAGCTCTTGGCGGAGGCGGCGATGTCCTGGAGGAAATCCTCAGACACGACGCGAATGTTGCCCTCTTTTACTTCCTCCATCTTTTTATTCATCTTTTCTACCTCCTCTGTTCAAATCAGAAAGAAAAAAGAAAACAACCTGAATAGTAAGCTTAAAACTAAACTTGAATCTCAAATTACTAGAGCTGTTTACGTACTAAGTACTTCCAAACCCTCACCCCCCACAGCAATCCTTTCCTTCCAAATCTAGTGTCTTAGGGCGTCTCGACAACTATCTTATCAGCAACGTTCCCCTTTCTTTATGGTGCGGTGAGTTAGGGCCGCCTTCTCCAAAGCCCTCTACAGAATGAGATGTTAACAGGCCTTCCAGAGTCCCGAGGTCAAATACATATGGAAAATGCTACATACTACTTCCCTGGTCTTGGAGACTTGTAATGTGCGTCAGTATGATAACCCTGCAAAGAAACCTATTTACCTTTGTTTAACTGCACCTCCCAAACTTCCTGTCCTTGGCCTGTGAACTTTTGTGTTGGCAGCATCTTGTGGAAGAGTGCTAGGTGATAAGAGCAGCCTAATCTTAAGTGGGGACCAGAAGATGCATGTGAATATGCTACGACACGGAGCAGCAACATAAAGAGCCAACATGGGCTTCCCTCCACACAGAACCACAGCAACGATGCTCATAAGAGGCCCGTTTCCTGAGTGCTGTTTGTGCGTCAGACACTGTTAAGCATTTCACCTAATTCTCCAGACAATAACAAGAGACAGCGTTATCTTGGCTTTACAAATACAATGAAACTCACTCTTGGTACTGATGCACAGAGAGGCCTTGTTGACTGTCCCTGTCAACTTCCCCCCGAGTTTCTCGATCGTGGCCTTCACTTCCTCCTTGTTCTGGGACAGTTTCCCAAGAGTCAGGATCTTCATGTTGGACAATGGCTTATCTGGGATGGGAGAACAGAACTGTGAGGCCAGACTGCTAGCCAGGAAGGGGAGGGGAGGAGTAGGAAACCAGGAGACTAGCACCCAGGGAAAGGCCAAAGCAGGCAGCAGGGCCCATGGACAGCCTCAGCACTCCCCCTTCATCGCTGCTCCTGAGGGAAGTCTACGAAAGCAGAAGTAAAAGGCTAGTGGGAAAGCAGAGGTCACGGCAGTAAACTGCCACCTGAGACGCTGCCCCCATCCCTGGTACAGAAAGGCTATATGTGGGGATGAGGGACCAGGAAGCTGGCAGTGGGATGGGAAGCAAAAGGGCAGGCCATCGAAATTCCAAATTACTTTTATTACTTGTCTCCCATCTCACGTCTAAAAACAAACTGTAATTTTTTATGCAATATTTATTAGTTAACCCTATTAAAAAAATTAGACTCGTCTATGACAGTCACTCAAAGCTTTGATCATGGTGAGCTGAATTGATTCTAGGCAAAAAGAAGTGTCATTTGAGGCATCCAGCACTGACCCCAGGCCAGAAAGCACTGGAAGGGGGTTGTGCCTTGCTGGTGACTGCTGGGAATATAGCGCTGGTTACATGTCCCCAGAACGAGAGGGGCTGTATGGAGAAGTCCTGCAAACCCCCACGCGTCCCTGAGCACACGAGGCAGTGGGTCTCTTCTGGTGACAAAGACAAATTTATCTCACTGTCTTTGTTGGCAGGGAGCATTTCTCAGTAATACTGATCAGTAGCTTCCTCGGCAACACATACAGTGAGTCTCTGTGTGCGAGGGACCCCAGCAGCACATCAGGCTCAGGGAGACTGACTGGTGCAGGGCTGCCTGAAGGCAGGAAATCGAGACCTGACAGATGCTCTGTGGGGCGGTCAGGCGGGATACACTGGATGCCTTTCCAGGTAAGGCTGCCTACCTGGCCTTTCCTTGGTGTCCCACTCCCAACCTGGGGGGTGGGGCATAGCTTCCCCACGGGATCAGCAACAGAGAACTCAGAAGGATGCCCTGCTCCCCCTAAGAAGCCTGAGCCCACCCCAGCAACCATGGCCTGGAGCTCTACCTGGTGGGGCAGATGAGTTCACAGTCAGGGGTGCAGAGGCTGAGGCGGGTGGTGGTGCTGCCGCCACTGGGGCACTCATATCTGGTGGGAATATTCGGTCTTGCTTTTTGACCTTCAATTTCTTGAGGTAAGAGATTTCTCGAAATTCCTAAAGAGTTTAAGTTTCAGTTAAGAAACCAGTTCTCCCTTGAAATAACCACCTGATAGAGTAAAGAGCATTTCTCTGGTTCAAATTATAAAATCTCTGTCCTTCTCACAATAAAGAACATAAGAAAACATAAAGCTTCTAGGATGAAATCCAGCATTGAGGATACCACACTTATTTCTAGGGCTTCCCCATCTGTAATACAGCTGGTACTATGCATGCTTTAAGACAAAAATGTTTTGCTTAAAAAAATCAGATGTGGTCAGTGAACCACAGCTGGAACCTAACGTCCCAGGCCTTAGTCCCGAGTTGTCCCCCTCAGGAGTCAGGAGGCCTCTGTGGCATCAGGAGCCTATTCCATGACCAAAAGACTCCCTGCCCCAAGACTCACATCTGGGAGAAACATCAGTAACACCCCCGCCACAAAAAAAAATCAGAGCAATTCCCTCTCCTCTGCAGGACGGGACAGGGATGCCCCAGCCAAAGTTGGTATCAACATAGTCTGCCATCAGCACAGTCTACCTTCACCCCAGGTGATTCACAATGGGCTACGCTCTAAGTGGTCGCTCAACAAACATCAAATACAGTAGAAGATCGCCCCTTTATCCACGGTTTTGCTTTCTGAGGTTTCATTTACTTGGGGTCAACCTCTGTCCAAAAGAATTAAATGGAGAATTCCAGAAAGAAACAATCCTTAAGTTTTAAACTCTGAGAAGCTATGAATCTCGTGCAGGGACATGAAACACCCCTTTGTTCAGTGTCCCCGTACTGTATACTCCACCTGCCCACAAGTCACTTAGCAGCCACCTCGGTTATCAGACAGAAAGTCACAGGATTGGGGTGCCTGCGTCTGAGTAACCTGCATTCTATTTACTATGGCCAGCGTTTGGTTCTATTCACGGTTTCAGGCATCCACTGGGGCTGTCCCTCGTGAATGAAGGGGCACTCATGTACACGGCTTCGGAAACTGCCATGGCTCCTATGCATCTAAGTCTTCATCCACTCACAACACAGCCCTCCCTGTTCGACGAACGCCTGCTGGATGAGAGGTAGCAGATCGAGTCCAACATACACTGAGCACCTAACGTGCCACACGTCTGTGAGCTTAAAGATCGTTTCTACCCTTGAAAAAGAAGGTTCGACCTTGACTAATAGCCAGGTGTATAAAAGCAAGCTTTAACACAGGTCAGTTCTAAACCTGAGTGAGCATGGGCTGCCCAGGAGAAGGCATTTTATTTATCGTGGTTTGCTGGGAATCCTAGGTAGTCAGTTCCCCGTTGCTGGGAGTGTAATGAATTGGGGTGTGTGTGTGTGTATTTGTGTGTTTTGGTGGTGGTGGTTGGTGAGAATAGTAACTGAGGAGAAAAAGGTGGCAGAGAGAGAGACCACAGAAGGCCAACACAGCCAGATCATGGAGGGCACGGGGGAGCAGGGGGGCGATTCAAGCTAAGGAGCCAACCCTGATTCCGGGTGTCAGGCCCCTCTGGACAGCACGTAACTGTGTGGCATCTGCGAAGCAATAAATTTGCATGGGCGGCAAGCACGTAGTTGACCTGAAAAGTCTTGCATGTGCAGATGCCCCCTTAAAATACTCCTCTAGAATCACTGAGATTTTAAGGGTGGGGGAAATGATGGCGCCAAATCTGTTTCAGCGCCACCACTCGAGAAAAAGCACAGAGAAAAGGCTGGGCGCGAGGGTGTGTAACTACGGCTGTGAGCAGAGGAGGCAGAGACTGAGTGAGCCGGGCAGGAGGGCCAGCGGAAGAATGGAGATGCTGAGTTAGTGGGGCAAGTAACAGTTACTGAGAGTTTACTATGCGCCACTGTTCTGACTGCTCACCCCCAGGAGGCAGCACAGTTAGAGAGAACTTGATAGAGCTCGAACCCCAAGTCCTAGTGAGTGGCAGCCACTAGTCTGCCCCACGCAGAGGGGCACCACTGTGAGCTGAGTCTAAGGGTGCAGGTGGAGTCCTCCCAGCAGCCAGCGCCCCCACCAGCACCATTCCAAACGAGGTTCCTCAAGTGAGATTTTCTTGAACCCTGAGAATCCAATGTGTACCTCTACCACAAGAGACCGATAATAGGAGATACCTGCACTCCGAACCCAACCCCCTCTCTACCACTAAGGCAAGGAGATATCCTTAAGAAAAACGCTCCAACTGTAAAGGCAGGAATTATCTTACATTTATTCACCATCATATCCCCTGTGCGTGGAAGAGAGTAAGCACTTGATAAATATATCAATACAACTCGCAGTCTTTGCAAACAAAAGGGTATCACACCAAACTTGTAACTCTAGCTAGAAACACTACGTTTGTGTAGTTTGTAAATGTATAGAACCAATCACCTAATTTTATTTTCTGATTACGAGGCTGGACCCAATGTAAAGGACTCTGAGGAACACTGCATTGCAGTAATGGTGACCTGGAGTGTGGACAAGACCAGGGCGACCATGTTTTTCTGCCAAAAGATCCCAGGACCCCTCCCCCACCACTTACCTTTGGGGTCACCCACTCCTTCCTGTTGGGTGTCTGTGTCTTGACCATACATTTGGTCCAGGCGGTGACATCCCCAGTACAGTAATAAGCATCGCTCTTAAAGACCAGCTGCCCTGAGCATTCCTCGCAAGGAAGCAGGGCTCCGAACACTATGCCATCGGCTACTCGGTCCAAGATCTGAAGCCAGTGGAGAAACAAGTCAGAAAGGAAGGGGGTGGCTACAGAACAGGACGCTACCATGCAGGATAAAGAACCTGCAGACTTCACTCATGGAACAGGAGCGAGGGCCCACCCCAAGGCTGCCACCATGCGGGCAGCTGGCTGATTGATGGCTGGAGCTTGGGATTTTGTACTTTCGTTCCACACAAGGTTCCTACAGCTCCTACTCCCCTCAGTGACTTAGAAATAAAGGGAGAGCCAGAGGACCCACCTTTTCTGCACAAGGAACAGGGCTATCCTCTCCCCAGGCAGAAGGCAGGGGGCCTGCTGGGGAAGTGGTCTCAGGAGGGCGTCTGGGAAGAAGGCAGCAGCGCAAGCCCCTCAGGCCAACATGGCATGAATATGTGAGGCACATACAGGCCCACTCAGCCCTCACCAAAATTCTAACCCAAGGGTGAACACGTGGAAGATGTCTGGAAGGGTCTGGAAGGGCCTGGGAGGGCCTGCCATTGGGAAATGGTGACCACGATGGTGATGACGATGCAACACGACTATGGAACTTCACTCCGCCCAGTTAATACCAGCAGGTGTTCAATCGGAGGGCCTCCCTCAGCCTGTGAGGACCGTCGTCCACGACCGCCCGGCTGCCTCCCGCGCCTCACTTAACACAAAGGCAGCTCACCGCCGACTCCCCAGAGGGCACCTGCTGCTGGTTGGCGATGAGCAGCTCTTTGAGGTCGTTTGTGGAACACGCTTTCTTCAGCTCGTCCTTGATGTTCCAGATCAGCTCGTTCTGGGCCTATGGACGAGACCCAGCCACTGAGGGACCAGCTCTTCCCAAAGGAGGAAACCCGTCTGAGGGAGGGGCTCCCACCTAGTCCCACAGTTTCCCAGAGAACACTGTGGAAGGTGGGGGGACCACCACGGGGCGTGGGAAAAGCTGCGGCTCAGGCGCCAGGGTCCCGGGAGAAACCAGCCCCAGGAGACACAGGAAAGAGCTGGAAGCCCAGGTCTACCGGCTGTTAGGCCGACAGCCTGGGGAGGCAGGTGGGGCTGTCCTCCCGTCTGAAAGCAGCAGGGGTGAGGCCCAAACACCCCGATCTCCTCGGTGTGTATCACAGTCTCATGGAGGACTGGATTCACGCTCTTCTGAAAATAAAGTTTTAAATCTCTACGGTAACGTTTATGCAGTGCCTACTTGTCGTAGGTCATTTTTCAAGTCTCATTTATTCTCGTGGCTACCTCGCAAGGAAGGCACCAGCTCCCCATGTCAGTTAAAGCCAGGGTGGGGGCCAAGTCATTCACACCTCGGCCTCAGACCCCATCCCTGCAAAACCAATGTAAAAATGCCAGCCCTACCTATGCCAACGCCACGGGGTCGCTTCCAGCACCAAGTGAGGATTTTAACTTGCCAGAAAAGCTGTGTCACATACATTAAAGGCAGTTTCCCAGCTTCGTGGTAAGGGTCCTCTCAGTAACATCCCCTCCCTACAGGGCCGTGCGCTGGGCCACCGACAGTGGAGTTGAGGGAGCACGAATTAAAAGTCTAATAAGGGCGGGAGGTTATATGAAAGCAGGACTGACCAGAGACCAGAAGCCAGCAGAAACAAATGCGCAGGGAGGGGGACTGGGAGCATTTCAATTGCTGACTTTCTTTTTATCTGACAACACTGGAGCAGAGACAGGGTCAGGACAAAGCCACCTTGAAGGCCAAACCCACTGAAAAGCAAATGCAAAACAGCACCTCGGCTCTACTGCAGCCAGGTCTGGAGCATAATGGACACATTTTTTTTCAAAGGGCAACCACAGAAAATTTTGACTTTCTTATCAAGCAAGTGGAACCGGACCAGAAATTGCTTCTAATTTTTACACCACTGACTAAAACTAAAGACTCACATGAGAGCCAAGCTGGTGGCCTATGCAAATCGTGTTCCCAGGAGACTGACTATTCAACCTGAGGTCCCTGAACACCTAGCATTTTTTGATGAATAATTTTTACTTTGCTTCAATGCAAATGCAGTCAACACAGTGATGAATCTCTCTGGTCAATAACTATTGACTTTTTTGCTTCTTAAACGAGATCTTTATTAAAAAAATATGCAACAATCTCATGTCTTGGAGGCATTTGTCTATGCTAAAAATCTTTGGTATCCTTGAACTTAACATTCATTTTCCAATGTCTGCAAGTGGCCCTATGGGTCCAGAATGCAGTGATGTATCATGTGGCTGAAGCATGAATCTACCACCTCAGTGTGAGGCTGGTGAAGGGACAGACGGCTCAGTTCCTGCCTGAGCCTGGCTGCTTGCCTGACATCTGGAGCCTAATGTGGGTTCTCCTTCAAATAAAGTTTTTTATTGGGAAGGGAAAGGAAAACCACCCATAGAAAAAGCCATGCTATTAAACAGCAGCTGTCGATCTGGGAATTCTTAAAGTCTCGTTTACCTCCTTGAACTTACTTTCAGAATGAGGACAGAGAACTGAGACAATGGCAAAATAAGACACACAGCTCAGAACTCACCTTGAGGCCCTTTTCGAGCTTACTATCCTTGTCTTTTTCTTTTTTTGATTTCTTCTTGGCCACTTGGTCCATTCCGTCCACCTCATCGCCTTTTCTCTTTCTGAAAGAGGCAGGATGTGAGAACCAGAGCCATCAAAACTTGGAAACCCAGAGCCCAGTCTCTTACTGTGTTCTCGACTCCTCTCTGCCAGGCCCTGCTCACACCCGCTCCCTGCGCTGGGCTCTGGGGAGCCTGCTGTCCGCTCAGGCAGCATTTGCATTGGCATCATCCATGTTAGAACGTACTCCGCTGCCAAGGACGGGGCTCGGGAGTTGCCCCAGAGCCTTGGAACAACTCAGGACCCAGGGCTCAGCTCCATTTGGTATCAGAAACCCCATGTACCTTTTGGCACAAACAAGATGGCTTGAAAGGTTCCGATAGGAGCAATGCTAGAAGCCAGCCTGCAGCTGAGGGGCAGAAAGATAAAGCACAGTGCCAGGGGTGCTGTCCTCGACTCTGAAACATGGGGCTGCTCCTAAGGCTGAGGCCATCCTCAGAGGTGAGCTGCACTGCCATTTAAGGCCCAATTGAGAAGTGACAGCCTACACAGTGCTCACCAGTCTGCCTCAGCAAACACTGCTAACCAAGTTCAGGAGTGTCATCACTGATTTGAGGAGGGCACTGAGGGTCACGGGCAGCCCTTAAAACGGGACTGGAAAGCCACAGCGGTTAAGACTCTGTTTCAGCCGTCACACTGACTGGAGTTCTTCAAAGCCTTGCACTTTTCCTCATCCGTGAAAACACAGAAAATACCAGCTACTTGATGGAAATGCGGTGACAGTTGAACAAAACATCCCATGAGAAGCACTGAAAACGGTGCCTGGCATCCCACAAGTGCGCCGGCAACCCCAGTGGTTACGACACACACACGACTTACACTCTACCTCATCACACGCTGCAACGCCCTGAGCTGTTTTAACTCATGGGCCTGATTTCCCAGTTTTCTTATATATTCAGGGCCACACGTGCCGTGCGTGAACTATGAACTGAAATAATGCATGACAGCTGCTTGATGACGCCAGGGTCACCCTGACCCTAACACAGTGGTCACTGCCTGAGAAGCATGATGCACACTGTGGCCCTGCCATGGCTCCCTCCATGTGCTTGTTACCAAGCAACGCTAGACTGGGGCAAAGGTCCAGCAGAGGAGAAACAGGAGAGTCAGACGTGTCCATGGACTCCAGGTAAGTCACTGACAGGTCCTCCCACCCTAGCCATTCGCACCATATGACCATGTGAAACCTGCAACATTCTAACTCTGAATCAGGTAACTTATCCACTGTCCCCGTTCTCCATTTAAAAATGGTCATGATTCTGCCAGCACCACTCTGACACAAGGGAACACACCACACAGAAGGCAGCCATGGAGATGTAAAGTGGGTCATGCAGGAGCCAGAAGAAACGTGGCTGATGTGGAGGGGCAAGGAGACTGCTCAGATGGGGCAGGACAGTGGTGTCTAAGTGCCCCCCAAAGGGCTGACACGGGGAAGTGGGGCTCACGTACTCCGCTGGCTCGAGCTCACGTATGAAAGTGGAACAGACCCCTAGGCACGTCCTGCAGCCCTTCCCTGCTATCCTCTGCTTCCACAGCTGGGGAAGGGGCGGAGCCCAGTGGTCGCCGTCCCTGGTCTGCATCCCCGGCTTTCTCATGGTTGGCAAGAACATGGGAGTGGTATGGGATCTGTGGGGTTGGTCTCTGGGCCATTCTCCATCAAGCCCCTCACTAAACTTACCCTTTGCAACCCTGCCTGTGGCCCTCTACCCACCCTTCGACCTTGACTCCCGGGAGCTGCTTCTTCAGGGCTTCCTTGTCCTCGGGGTTGAGCAAACTGAAGCCCTTGAGCTGGCTGGCGCTGTACTCGGGCCGGAAGCCCAGCTTCTCTCTGCTCTGAACAAAGCAGGACGGGTGGTACCAGCGGTCGATCATGCCCAGCTGGGGCTTCTCTGGGTCCAGCATCTTCTTGGACAGGCGGATCTGGCCCTGCAGGAAAAACCAAATGTGGTACCAAGAGAAACGAGAAGGGCGGTGAGCCATCAGGAGCATGGGGGTGACAAAACCAGTCTGTTCCAGCCCATAAGGGGCCTCGGGTCCATGCTAGGGGCAATACAAAGGCTGTTGAGATTTTGGCTTTTATGCCACTAGGGCTTGTGTGTTACCTTTGAGCCCCAGCACCCCTATTTTAAATGAGGCCAACTCCAACTACTTACCTACCTGTCTGGCTGGGCAAATTGAGGAAATGATGACACCAGCTTAATTAAAGATGTTCTGCGGACCCACAGTGGGCATCGGAACACCTCCTACAGCATACCGGGATGGAGCCGTGGCCTCAGACCTCATCTGGGATGCTAAACCCAGACCCAGGAGCCAGAGTGGGCACCCAATCCCAGCTGGCATGTTCTGCATCCCCCACCTCTTTGGTCTGTTTACACATATGAAGTTCCTAATAAACCCACAGGCCAGAACCTCGTCCTGCCATCTGTCTAGGTTCACAGTCCAGACCAGACACTCCTGGGAGCATTCCGTGCCTGCGAGCCCCGGATGCAGGCGACTCAGCTTGAGTGGTGCTGGCACTTACTTAAAACTCCATTTTGGGCCACACAACACTGAACATCATAAAGTTTCTGACATTCCCCTAGGACCCTTAACTTCTGTCTCCAATCTGTACCTGGAGAAGATCTAGCAATGTCATGGTTTTCCTTTCTAAACCCCACTGACTCACTTCAGCTTCCAGTACAAGGCTCTGCAGAGGCAGGAACTTCCAATCAGTGCCTTGGATTTATCAAACGGAATGTTTGCATAAGACCAGGGACCAATGACAAGGCTGGAGGGACAGGACTGCTCTTCCACCCTGCTCCTTCCCACCCAACCAGCTGTCGATCTTCAGGGACAGAACAGGAAAGGGGGGGTCACTGAAGTTCCTCTAATGAAGCACAAGCCTAGAGGCTCTCATCAGGGAGCAAACCTGCTCCTTAAGCCTAATGCTGCCACCAAATAGATGACAGCTTCCCGGCCACTGCTGAGCCCAGACACAACCCCCTGTGGAAACGCTCTCCAGACCCCCAAGTCCTGGGAGTGGTGCAGCCACGTACATGAGGACTTGACTGTGAGTAATTACAGTCAGACTGTCTTGAAGAAAAGTCACTGTCACTTCTTGTCTCTACTGAGACCTTCGCTTTTTTTCAACCACTATTGTTGAGGTGGCATTTAAAGTCCCATTTTCTCTTTTCTTTTGAGATCTCCAATGACATCCAGTGTAAAAACTCCATTAAAGCCTGGTATCTGAACCTTCTTACCTTTTCTATCTTCTCCATACAGCCCTTGCATGTGCTTCTGTTGGACTTGGCGTACTCTGCTGCAAAGTCACCCAGTGTCTTCTCCGTCTTGCTGCCAATGCCATCTTGGCCTTTGCCTGAAGAATCAAACACAGCTCACCTCAACAGCCTTGGTGCAGCTGCGGAGCCCTGTCCTGCTCCCCACCCCCAGGGTTCTTCCTCTAGGACAGCTTGTGTTTGGGGAAGCCACTGCTGGCCCACCTAATCTATCCTGTTCCTAACCATGGTGGCTGGTTAACAGAGCTGCATTTTTTGGCAATAAAATAAAAACCTTGCTCAGGAACAGCAGCACAGTGTTAGCTGGTCGTCATCTCAGCTTCCATCTCTCTCCTTGTCCTCTGGAGCCCCCTCCCACACTTTGGAAAGTACCAATTAAGTGGTTACTACGAAAGTCTTGCAACATACTAAATTCTAACTCTGCCTTCTAATTTCCATTATTCTTTTAGTTATCAAAGTTAAATGTGGAATTAATGGGAACATGTAAAATTAAGTAAGTGGTAAAGGTGGCATTTCTAGTTAGTAGGGTAAGGCTGAATCATTCAACAATCTTGAGAATAAGTGGCTAAGTATTTGGGATAAAAGCTAGAGTCTTTTCCTATCTAAAAATAAATTCCAAGGCTGAGTATTTCTCTCCTATGATCAGGAATAAGACAAAGCTGTCATCTCTCACCACTTCTAGTCAACCCTGTATTAAAGATTCTAGTAAGTACATTAAGGCAAGAAAAAAAAATAAAAGGTTAAGAAAAGAACCAGTAGAGGCATCTCTATTTGTAGAATGACATGATTATACATGCAGGATATCCTTAGAAACACACGGAAAAGCTGTGAGTACCATTAAGTGAATTTAGCAAATCTGCAGAGCACAAAGTCAATATATAAAACATATCTGTATACTAGCAACAAACATACGAAAAAGGAAATTAAAGCACACCACTATTTCAATAGCATTAAAATACACAGAAGACTTAAGAGATAAATTTAACAAGACATGTGAGACTTCTACATTGACTATGAGACTTTGCTGAAATTAAAGAACTAAATAAATGGAGATATACGTTTATGGATTAGAAGACTCGATTTATTAAGATGTCAAATTTTTCCCAATTTAATCTATTGATTCAATGCAATGCCAATCAAAATCATTTTTTTTTTGGGGGGGGAGAAATTCACAAATTTACTACAAAATTTATAAGAAATCACAAAGGACCTAGCAGGTCAAAACAATGTTGAAAAAGAACAACATCTGTGAAATTACATTGCATGGTTTCATAACTTACTGTGAAGTTATAGGAATTAAAATGGTGGGGTATTGGTAGACAAATCAATGGAATCAAATGGAGACCAAGCCTAGACCTACAGTTATACAGTCAACTGGTTTTAACACAGAAGCCAGTCTCTTCAACAAATGGTGCTGGAACAAAAGGATATCCACATGGAAAAAAACAACAAAAAATGACTCCTTCTTATAGTTAATACAAATTTAAGACAAATTACAAACCTAAACATAAAAGCTTATACTACAAAACTTCTAGAAGAAATGAGGAGTATATTTTCATGACTTTATAGTACGCAAATAGATTTCTTAAGAGACAGAAAGCACTAACCAAAAAAAGGGGGGATCAACAAATAGGACTTCATCAAAGTGAAAAACTACTGCGCTTCAAAAAATGTCAATAATTTTATAAAAAGGAAGGTAAGTCACATTATTTATATCTAATAGCTTGCATCTACAATAGTCTAAGAACTCTTACAACTTGATAATAAAAAGACAAGTGCAATTTAAAACCATGGCAAGATATCACTACACACCTATTAGCATGGCTATTATTAAAAGTGACCACACCAAGAGAGGGCAAGGATGTGCAGGAACCAAAACTCCCGCATCCTCCTGGTGGGAATGTAAAATGGTGCAATGACTCCGGAAAACAGTTTGGTAGGTTCTATAAAAAGCTGAACACGCATCTACCCAATGATCTGCCCCTCCATTCCTAGGTATTCACCCAAGAGAAATGAGAGCACATGAATATAGAGACTCGTACACAAACATCAATACAGCAGCTGCATTTGTATATAACAGCCCCAAACCAGCAATGACCTGAAGTCACTAATACAGAAGAATAGATAAACGAACTGACACACTCAGAGGACCGCTCCTGGGTACAGAAAAAAACTTGACTGAAGACACACGAGACAACCCAGGTGACTCTCACAGACACGCTGAGTGAAAGCAACCTCCCAGGAAAACATACACTATTTGTTTTTTCCTAAAATTCTAAATCACACAAAATGTGTCCATGGGTTTAGAAATCATTAGGGAACTGTAAATTAAAACAAGGTATCACTGCACACCTATTAGAAAGGACAAAATCCACAACACCAATAATGAATGCTGGCAAGAGGCGGAGCACAGAACTCATTCACTGCTGGTGGGAAGGCCAAATGGTACAGCTACTTCGGAAGGCAGCGTGGCAGTTTCTTACAAAACTAAATATACTCTTACCAAAAGATCCAGCAATCGTGCTCCTTGGTATTTACCCAAACAAGTGGAAAACTTGCATGTTTTTATCAGCGTTCTTCATAATTGCTTAAACTCAAAAGCTACCAAAAAGTTTCTTAGCAGGTGGATGGATAAACAAACCACAGGACATCCAGACAATGAAGTACTATCTGGTACTGAAGAGAACTGAGTTATCAAACTACGAAAAAATATGCGAGAACTTTATATGCATGTTACTAAGTGGAATAAGACAATCCTGGAAAGGCTAAATAATGTGTGATTCTAACTATATGACTTTCTGAAAGGTGAAACTGTGGAGTCTGTAAAGATCAGTGTGGCCAGAGGTTAGAGGAGAAGGACGGATGAACAGGTGGAACACGGAAGCACTTTAGGGCAAGTGAAAATACTTTATAATGGTAGAGACATGTCATTGCACATTTGTTCAAAGCCACAGAATGTACAATGCCGTGAGTGAACCATATGGAAACTGTGGACTTTGGGTGATGATGATGTGCCAGTGCAGGTTCATCAACTGTGACGAATGCACCATCTGGTGGAGGCTGTTGAACGTGGGGCGGGGGGTGGGGGGGGTCCCACAGGAACTCTCTGTTGCTGTGAACCTAAAACTGCTGTAAAAAATAAAGTCCCCCAACAACAAATTTAAAGGCCACGTTTCAGACAACTGGAAAATAATCCTGCAACAGGATGAAGCTGGGCAGATGAGGTGTGGCTAACGTAATGTGGGTACCCTGCTGTCTGTATGCACGTTTGAAACAAAAAGGGGTGAGCCAAAGGACTTTTTTTTTGCTCCCTTGGAAAAGGCCCACTGGAAACTATGGGATCGAGGGGTGACACTTGTGCCTCCTTGGTGTGTACGCACCTGTCACCCCTCCAGCCTCCGCAGTCTTCTTAACTTTCTGCTGGTCATCCCACCGGAGCTCAGAGAACCCATCCACCTCAACGTCAGGGTGCCAGATGGAGTGGCCGACCTTCCAGAAGCAGGAGAAGTGGTACCAGTGTGGGACTTTGCCATCAAACATGGGAGACTAGGATGGGAATCAGAGAGAGGGGTGAATGAACATTGGCCCCCCACTCAGCATGGAGCCCAGACCTCAGCAGCAAAACGCACCAAACCCGTGTTTCCTTATCTGTGAAGTGAGGACGGCCATCCCCTGTGGCCTGTGGAGTTACAAATGGATGAAAACCAGCATCCCCGTCACACGCCTCAGGATCCTCCCCTCCAGCTGTGAAGCTGCTCCTGCTGAATGAGCCTGTGCTCTCAGGACACAGGACTCCCGTGGGGATGGTGCTGTTTTTGAACCAGTTCTGCCCATGTACCTTTTAGCCACATGCCACCGTGCTGCAGTGACATGCTTCACCTCAGATAGTAAAATGCACACCAGACGCCTGTTCTGAGTCCCCACCGTGCAGTGTCTGGACGGGAGTCAGGCCCAGAGAGGGGTCTGGAAGTACCTCTGCAGTTCAGATTGAGAGCGATGAGTCCCCCAGGTAATGAGCCAGGCAGAGAAAATGTGTCGAAAAGCAGTGGCAGGCTCACAGCAGCCACACAGGCGTGAGTGGAATGGATTAACTTCCATGTGGGAGAAGGAAAGAGCGTGGGTCTAGCTCCTAGGCCTGTAGCTAGACCGTCAGCTTGCTCACGGGCCTTCAGAAGGCGCCATTTCCCGGAGCGGGGAAATGGGAAGTCGGGCCACGTGGGAGAGGTGGTTCCCCTCACACCAGTTTTCTTTCCTTTGAAGCCTCACGCTTGGGTGGGTACTGACTTGGCAGTATCAGGCCTTTCACTGTGACAGTGCCAGGCGCTCCCAGGTTTTACAGAGCGGAGGTGACAGTGACTGGCAGAGTGGGATGAACACTGCCATGTACTTGGTCCCTGGCACCCACGACTGCTTCTGGGTGGGAAGCAGCACCCCCGTCACACATGCCTGGGTGGGGGATGTCCATGCTGGCAGCAAGTGACTCAGCTCCAACGTGAATCCGACACCATGGTTCCTTCCACTACACTGCTGGGCAGGAAGAGCTATTTAAAAATACATGAACGGTTCTGCTGAAGACAAGGAGGCCCCGAACATCTGCTTTCGCAGAACACGCAGCTGAACGCCATGCAGATGGAATGAAACTGTTACAACAGCATCAGAAGTAAACGCCACACAGAACTTGAAGGATGGAGCTGTGGGGCCGGGGAAACAGTCTGAAAGAGCAGTGTCAGGGCCTCTCACTGCGTGAGCCGCCTCTTTCTAGATTTAATTGATTAAAACGTAAGGTCAGGCCGGGGCACCTCCGGGATGCCTCAGCATCAAGCAGCCAGGGCTGACAGCAGCAGCAGCAGCTGCTCCCTTGGCCCAGGACGCTCCCCAGCCCTACTCAGCAACAGCACTCCCTCAGGTCCCCCTTAAGGCCCCCCACAGCTACCCACAGTAAGAATGACCCATTTGGTTGATTTGTTTGATCAATGCCCGTCTTGCCGGCACCTGGCAACACCTACTCGGAGGGGACACTCAGGGTGTTTGTAGAATGCCCCAAGTCTGGAGGAAAGGAAGAAAGGACGGTGGCATTCCTGCCGTGGAAAAGAGTTGCTCCCAAACCAGACAACAAACAGCATTCCATTTCCTGGCTCTCAAACTTTAGCCAGGCAGCAGACACCTCCTTGAAGCATCTGGCTACCCTGTTACATCTGCAAGGGCCTCCACCTGGCTCTCCCTGCCTCGGTACCCCTCGGCTACCCTCTTCTACAATGCTCAGGATGCACTCATACAAAGGGGGTGGGGGGGTGTGACTCAGTGGCTTCACACCACAAAGAAATCGTGGCTGTGCCATTTCTTCCTGGCCCCGCCAGGGCCTCGCACCTGCCCCTTCAACCTCGGTTTGGGTGTTGTGTCCCCAGCTACCCATGCAGTGCCAGGTATCTGAGAGATGCTGCCCAAAAGCATACTTACAGCACAAGCCTGGGGGACTGTAAGCACCCCCACTCTCCAATCCCATCCCTTAGAGAGAAAGGAGTCCTTGACCAAAGCTTTACTTTAGAATTTAAGACTAAGAATGACGTGGCAGGAAACTAGACCAAGGTCACAAGACTCTGGCAGCTGTACGGCTCAGGCAAGCAGCAGAATCTTTGTGCATCTGGTAAACACTTACCGAGCACCACCCAACCCAGGGTCCTCACCCAGCCATGCCAAGAAGAGTCAGTTACCAACCACACTGTGTGACCAGACGTGTGCCCCTCACCCAGCCAAGACAGAAGAACACAAGGGACCACCACACCCACCTCCCAGTCCATTCCCTCAAGGCTGCCCCGGGGCACAACCAGCTGAAGTATCAGGTATTTGATACTCAGAAAACAATCCTCCCATACAAATGTAAATGGTTTCATTCCCCAGTGGGAGAAGAATGGCTTCTTTCTTACAGGCCCCCACCAGCTCAGCCTACCGTTTGGAATTAAAAATTCACTCCTAAGTACAATGACAGAAAACATACTTTTAATAATAAAAAAGTTCCTTCACTATCAAGTACGCCAAAAGAGGGCCCAGAATGTTAAACTTCATTTGCTTCAGGAACTGATCCACAATGGAGCCACCCCAGACCCAGCTCTCTTTACTCCTCACTGTGCTTGCCTCATGGCCCTGGCTGTTAGGTAACCTGCCTGCTCTGCAAAGAACAGGGTCCTCTTCGGCTGTCTGGAGAAGCCTTCCACAGAATAATTCAAATACACATGACAAAAGACAGCCTCACAAAGGAAACCAGTTAAAAAGCTTACAGGAATACAATAACCCAAGACTACAAGATCTAGCACCCACCCTAACAGCTACTGTAATTTCGAAGCACTGATGAGCGTAAATGAGAAATTCGCGACAAATGTAAAGTGATATGAAAATATCTGTATTTAACATTGATGACAAAAATTGCAAGTACTGCTACCACGCCTTTGTGGCTTACACTCATAACTGGAGGAAATAATGATTTTTACCTAGAGGTCAGTGAAAATGCAGATGTAAATGTGTTCTCATCTCAACTCACAGACCTTCCATCCACAGCCCATGAACCCCAGATGACAGCGCCTGCCCGACGAGGGAGTTTTAGAAGATCAGCCGCCCAGACGTCCAGGGGAACACTCAAAGACAGTGGGAGATGTGGCTCTTCAGGCGGCAGGCCTTGTCTGCTATTCCAACCTCGGCTTTCTGCCACTATGCTGATGACTCCAAGCCCAAGCTCCTAAGATCGGCACGATGCCTAGGGCAGAGCTCCAAAGGCAGCACGTACCCCTGGACAGCAATGGTTACCATTCATTTTTCCTTAACTGAACAGGAAGCTCCCAAAGGTGCAGTCTGTGTGCACCCAGTAGCCAGCACAGTGCCTGTGTTCACTGAATAAGTTCTCTGCACCCGGTACTGAGGATAACAAGACAGCCCTGGTCCCTGCCTTGTCGGTAAATGAGATGACCTGACTACCTGGTACCCACACCCCTCCACCCCATTAAGTACTGAAAATCCGGTGAGGGCTCCCCAGTCATTGCTAAGACACAGTGCTGCCTCACCACAGGGAGGACAGTCAAGTTCCCCTGACCATGAGCACTGAGCTTGGACGGCAGACAGCTTTAGGTGGGAGGTGGGGAGACTGGGAGAGGCCAGACGCCCTCGGCAGGGGCTCGGGGACACAGCTCACAGAGCACTCCAACACCCCCACGGCATCCCCCAAGCCTCAGGGGACCCGAGCCACATCTGTCCCGAGGAGGAGGCCCCCACCCCCAAGCCGGAGAGCTGAAGATGCATCAAGAAAACAAGACTATGAACCTGGAAAGTGGAGGGACGTGTTATTTTAAACCGCAAATCAGGTTTTTTTCTTCTAAGAAGAAGAAAAAAAAGGGGGGGATGCAACGTGCGGCAATGACATGGAATGACACTGCTTTGCCTGGTTAAACAAAAAAGAAAATGAGGGTGAGCGGGTGTTGAAGCGACACCCCAAATTAGGTTAAAAAAAAAAAATTCTCGCGCGCCGGTCGCCACCATCCACGTAGGACAAAAAAAGGAAAAAATCTTCCAGAAAAAAAGGTCGGTCCCACGGAGCAGCGCCTCCGCCGAGGGCCACGCACGCGGTCATCGCCTTCCCCCCGGTCAGGGGCGCGATTCCTTCTTTTTTACACAGAAAAGAAGACCCCCCCCCCACGCCCCACGGCACGGGACCGTATTTCCCGGGCTTTTCCTGCAAGATCAGCAAAACCTTCTTCTGGAGGGTGCTCCCGGCGGGCGGGACGGGGGACGGGGGGCGGCGGCGGCCGCAGACCGCGCGGGGCCCCCGCGGGGCCGCCCCTCCCCCCTGTCCGCCCCCCCCGGGGGGACGCGGAGGCCCCGGGCGCGCGCACCTGCACCATGATGGCCATGCGCAGCGAGTCCTTGGGGATGCTCTCGCTGCACTTCTTGCAGGACGCGCGCCCGCTCTTGGCGTACTCGACGCGGTAGAGCTTGTCCGAGGACGCCGCCATGCTGGCTGGGCCCCCCGCGGCAGCGCCGTCCGCCCAACGCCGCCGCCGCCGCCGCCGCCGCCGCCTGGCGCCCCCCGCCGCCGCGTGCGTGCGTGCGTGCGTGCGCGCGCGCGCTCCCCCCGCGGGGCGCCTAGAGCGGCGGCGCTGGGGCCGCCGGCGCGCGCGCCCTCTGCCGGCCGCGGGGGGCGGTGCACCCCCAGTGCCTGCAGCCGAGCCAGCTCCCCCTACAGAGGCCTGCACCTTAGCAGCAGCTCTTGATGGGGACCAGACGCCACTTCTTTAACCTCTGTCCCCTGGCAGGCTTACCTGCTCTCCCTGCTACTTACCGGGCGCCACCTCTTTAACCATTTGTCCCCGGGAAGGCTTACCTGCTCTCCCAACTCCTTCTCCCCCTCCTTCCCTTTTAAATAAGCGGGTCCTGTCTCCTCGCAGGCCAGGCCGGCCAGGTGGAGACTCTTCGCTCAATGCTGCGAAGCTCATCACTCCTTGCCGTGGTGGTAATTTAAAAGACCTGCGGCTACTCCATCTTGTCATTATTGTAAAGGTGAAAATGGCCCAGCAAATCGGGCACAGGGAGGTGATGTCTCCGGGCACCACAGCCCCGGAGGAGAGAGCACAACATTCCAGGACACAGATAACAGAACTGTCTGCTAGGCTCTGTTCATCCAACAATCCCTCAGATACATTTATCTTTGTGAAGGACTTGAATGGCCAACTTCTGCTTTTTGTAACTTGCTTGCTTGTTCAAGGATGCAGTTGGGGCTTGATAAACTGCCTCCTCTGAAACCTCGGTACTGATCTCCTCTAACCCTGCGTGGTGGAGAGTCAGTCGCCGGCCGGCTAATAAAGGCTCATAATTAATCTCAGTTGGTTCCCTGGGTCTTAGAATTAATTGTGCCACAACATTGTTTAATGTAAAACTCTATATTTTTATAATCGGCCTTTTAATCCTGTACATTTTCTTCTATTTGTAAACACATGGTAACGGAGCGTGCCGGATTGGAGACTACAGTTCTGCTGTAGAGGACAAGAAAAATAGAATGGATGAAACACACGAAACCTGTGACGCATAGAGCAGAGGAAAGCTAGTAGCATGGGAGATATGGAGCCAATTGGGATACCAAGGAATCTCCTAGAACAGGAGGAAGAATGAACCAAACTATGGGAAGGACTAAAGTGCAGATGGGCTGGAGAGAGGACAGGGTCCAGGGACTCTGCTGCCTCTAGGACTCCCTCTGCTGCTTGTCTCTGTCTCTCTCTGTCTGGAACATCTTCCTGTCTCATAGGACACTGGCTTGTGTCATATACCACAGGGATCAAGGTCGCCATTTCTTTTGTTTTCTCTTTTAAATTATTTTTTAATTAAGTTTATTGGGGTAACATAGGTTAATACAATTATATAATTTTCAGGTGTGCATTATAATTTTCCATCTGTATATTCTATTGTATGTTTACCACCCAAAATCCAGTTTCCTTGAGCTACCATATATTTAATCCCCTTTACCCACTTCACCCTCTCTCTCCCCTCCCACATTTTGACCCCCTTTGCTCCATCTACTTCCCTCATCTTCTCCCAAAGCCTGCCATTTTTTTGACCTCTATTTCTTATGGCTCCTATAGCCAGGTTTTTCTGTTTGTTTGTTTCAGTGTTGCTTAGGACATTCCAGGAAAGAATTCTGATAAAACTGACCTGCAGGCCAGTTGACAGTGGCCGAGAGGTACGGTCATGTAAAAACATGGGGGCTTCACTACTACCATTTAGATGGGGCTGAGGAAGGTGCCAAGAGAAGGAGGCAGGCAAGGGTCACTCCACCTCATCTAACCAGAGACTACCCACGGCCCCAAAACCCACATTATTATCTTGAACAGGTTTAAAATGGTTTTGAACCATTTGTTAATATTTCAAAAACTGGACATTTCTCATACAACTCTGGATGTCTGTTTTTACTTGGAAAATGTTGAAACCTGGGAACATTTGCCCTTTCCTTCTCACGTGGCAAGTGTTGGCTGGGGCTGAGTGGAGGCTGCTTATTTAACTGGTATTCTGTCGTTACTGTCTGCCACCCCTTGCTACTTCCCAGTCGCAGTTATCCATTGCTGCAGAGCCGGCCACTCAGAACTACGTGGTGAAAAACACAAATATCGTTTATGATGTTACCTGTTGTGTTTCTGGGAGTTGACTGGGTTCAGGTCGGTGGTTCCCACTCAAGGTGTCTGGTGGTGTCAGTCAGAGGTGGCTGGAGTCATAACCAAGCCTTCCTTGGTGGCTGCAGCTGGCTCTTGGCAAGGATGTCACCTGACTGAGGACAGGGTATGTGAGAGAGAAAGAGACAGAGTCAAGAGCTTAAGGAATTTATCATTGTTTTCCTTTGATAAAAGTAAACAAAAACAAACAAAACAAGTAACATAAGCATAAATAAAATAAAGAGCAAAAGCTTTTCTTCTTCAGTTCTTCCCCATTTCCACACTGTTGATAGTTTGGCCTATAACCTACTGTATTCTTTCTAAACACACACACAGCTTGAGATCTTGTTATGTACACATTATACCCTATATATATATTTTTTTACTATCCCAGAGATACCTATTTCTGCCAGAAATGGGGGCCCCTTCATTCCTTTTAACAGCTGCATGCAAGGCCACAATGCAGATGAAACGTACTTGGTTGTTTGGATGGATGATAGTGTCATTTACATTTATTTTATTTGTACACAGTTTTTATTTTCACACATAATATACAAACACATGTTTTCTGTAAAATGTCTAGACCTGCTCTGTCAAGCACAGCCGTCACGAGCAACATGTGACCACTGAGCACTCCTGAGTGACGAGTTTGAATTGAGATGGGCTGTAAGTATAAATGCACATTGGATTTTGAAAACTTAGTATGAAAAAAATTAAGTAATTTTTTATAGTAAAAATTGTAATTTATAGTAAAAATCAGTAATTTTTAGCGATTCTATTTTGAAATATACTATTTTGGAAACATTGGGTTAAATGGGTTAAATATTGGGGTAAATCAAATATATTATTAAAATGAATTTTTATGTTCTTTTTACTTTTTAAATGTGGTAAATGAAAGTTCAGAGTTACATGTGTGTCTTACATCACATTTCTTTTGGGCAGACCTGATTTAGATAAGACAAAGTATGCAGAGCAAAAGATGGCAGTTGTACCTCATTATCTACCTCCACTTCCCTCCTTGAGTCGTCATTTATTTTTACTATTTTCCAGTGTGTCCGCTTTATCTTGAATTAAGCTTTGGCCATAGTCTTCAGATTTTGTATGTATACTGTACTTTCATTTGTTTGTTTTTATATTTCATTGGCTATTTCAATTTCTTCTTCTGTGAATTTCCTTACTACCTTTTTGCCCATTTAAAAAGATTCCGCACAATGTTTGTTCTAAGCTTTGTAGATTTTTTTTTTTGTTAACGCTATAAACATGTCTTACTTTATTTCCCTGTTTGCTCTTAACTTCCAAATGCTTTCTACCATACATGATGTTGCCTGGTTTATTAACAGAGTGAGATTAGAGGAAAAAAAGCTCTTGCATAATGAAGGAAGAAATAATTAAGGGAGACGGTGGTGGGCGGCTGAAGCCGGGGGTCTGTGAGATGTGAGAGGCAGAGCAGGCTCAGTTTCCATGGCTGCCTCCACCACACATGGCCTAGCTCTCCTTTTCTTGTTTTTCTTTGAAACACACACACAATGTAAACAGCGGCCTTGATTTTCTTTTCCCCATTATATAAGTGATACCTGCAGCCTGTGAAAAGCAAACCAAACCACATTACTTCCAGCATGAGGAAGAGCCTGCAGACTTGTTCTGTTAAGGTTTTGGTGACTACCCCAGAAAGTGAGCGGCCGGGGTTCTGTGTGTCTCGTTCTTGTTTACTGCTTGTGCCCCTGATGCCCGGAACAGGACCTGGCATAAATATGGCTGCATGGGCCACTCAAGGGCCCCCTCCTCACTTACAGGGCTGCCTCCTAAGCCTCACACAAGAGGAAGGTGTATGGTGTAAGCTGAAGGAGCACACAGCCTCGTGGGGGCCAGGGTGGCAGTCAGGGCATGACCAGGAGATTCTAGCTGTTTGGTTCAGAAGCCACAGTCATGCTGGAACTGGCACCCCTCCCCCAGGGATCTGAGCCCTGGCGTCTTTGGGATCCTCAACACCATCGTTGCTCATGGACCTCAGATGGAACTATTATGATCAATCAGAAGCTCTGGTATGTGGATGCTGAGGTTGAGGTCCTGCCTTTTCCCCCCAAGAGTCTCTTCGGCTCTCTGTCAGTTTTGTCCCCCGCCCCAATATCAGCTCTATGTGCCCAGGAGTGCTGAGCAGGGCGCCTTTTGTACGCTGCATCTTAAAAAGGGGTAACCAAGCTTTCTGAGTGATTGGTAACACCTGCACATGGATTATTCCAAAGGGACACCTGGGACAGACAGTTGAGAAAAAACAGCTAGATGTTGACGTAAGAAACAGCCAAACCTGTGGAGAATTTTTATGGGTTTATTTGAGCCAAACTGAAGACACATGCTGGGGAGCAAGATCTCAGCTGCTCTGGAGAGAATAACAGTTTCACAGCTTCTTTCATGCAGTTGAAATGAGGCAGGGACGTAAGAAAGATGGCGTGAAGGTGGGAGGAAGCAAGGCAAGGATTGAATTACAGGGTAGTTGATAAGATTATATGCTCTCCTGAGGGTTAATACCCACTTCGAGGGGTTCTTACCTGTGGCATCTCAAAGGCGTGTTAACCTAGATGCACGAGAACAATGGGCAGGGCTGGCTTAAAGCCTCGCTCTCAAGAAGCTCCAGGCCTGGAGTGTGACCACCCACCGTGACCTGCTCAGCCAGGAATTTACAGTCAGATCACCCTCTAAGGTTACTTTCCATAAAATCCCCCTTCTTTCCCATCCCATTTAAAAGAAGACTGCCCCTTGCCATGGCCCTTTCCACGATGGCAGCATTTTCCACTGTGCTGGACGTTCTTTGAGGACTGGCACTTGCTACTTGGGAGTCTTACTCATTTTATACCTCTGTGCCCTGTGAACGAATGAATGAGTGAATCCCTTTAAAAATATGTAAAAAAATTAACCTGGCCTTGCCCTCAAAAGTCAGGCAAGTCCAATGGGGCACAGTGGAGAGCAGAACCCACTAGTCTGCACCGCCGTTAGCTCAGCTCGGTGGTACAGGTTGAGTCCCTGCCACGTGCACTGCTGTCGCCATTCTGCCCACGTAGGTCAGTTTCTCCTGCACGTGTTTCTCACCGAGCCAATAAGCCCAATTATTTTAAGACACAAAGCCGACATAAAGAAACTCACAACTGCCCCAGAAAATTCTATGCCCTTCCAAGCCCACGCAATTGTCCCGAATGCTGCTTTTCTGCCAAGAACAGGGCCTTGCTGTGATGGACCGAGACACTCGCAAGGTGACAGTTTGGTCCGAAGAACTGGGGCTGACATGGGACCATAGGTGCTGGCGACAAGTTAGTTTATTTCTCCAGTGCGAGCAAGCAGAGCTGCTAGAAATGCAGACTTTCATTCCCTTGCTCCTGGTGTGAAGATGTTTTGTCCTTGTTCTTTTAGTGACTGGGCTGTCAGGAGCCCTTCGTTTGAGGGCCGCCCTCTGGGTATAAACAAGGGATTGTTTGCTCACAGGTGTTTGCAGTTACCTGGCTACTTTGGTAGTGACTGAGAAGCACCTGTGGCTCCAGAGAACAAGCTGATTGTTAAGGAGGAGGATGGGAGCCTTGAGAGAGCAACAGGCTCCCTGCGCAGGTGCAGGCAGTTGTTTCTTCTCGTGCAGGTGCAGGTGCAAGCAGTGGTCTGTCTCCCACGCAACCGTGATGCATAAATAGGGGGTGCTGGGTAAGCTCGAGGCTGCAGCATTGACTGGGAGCCCTCCGGAATCTTCCTCTTGTCCCTGTCTTTTCTTTCATCATCCTCACTCCCCCTCTCAGGGACTGCTCGACGTTCGCAGGTGGGTTCCGGCACGGGGCTGATCTTATTTTGGTCCTTTGTTCTTTTTAAGAAAACATATAAAGGAGGAAAGAGAAGGAAATAAAGCGACAGATAGCTTACCAGTTCAAGAGGGAAACTGCTTTACCAAGTCACAGTGACATTACGATCCAGTTGGGCCTCATTGTGTTAACGACACAGAGCTGTTTTGGAAATCGTTACGTAATTCTAATCAGACTGCAGATTTCCTAAACGTATTTCCACAGAGGCACTTTTCAACCATTATGATTTATTTTGCAAAAACTTTTTTTTTAAAAAGTAGCATCAGAATTCTGTGATTCTCTTTCCTCTACAATTTCAGAGGCAGGATATCTCGTTAGAACTAAATACACACAATTTAATGTTTTAAGATGTGATTTTTTTTTTTGAAGTACAGTAGAATCCTATTGTGTGGTTTGTTATTTGACTTTCTGAGAAATAATTGTGTCGAATTTAATTCCCTGGGATATAACGACATGCAACAAAACCTCCGGATTTTCTAAACAGGGAGGGATCTTGGAGTTGTGTCTGATCTCCTGGATTTCTGGCTGAGGCCAGATATAATGAAATGTTCCAAAGGTCACCCAGCTACTGAGCAGCAGATTGGGACAGAGCTCAGCTGTTCCGGTCCATGCTTTCCCCACACTGATCCCAACAGGAGTGCGATGCATTTGTGAGTCTGGGGCTGGCGTTCTGCACAGAGGCATTCACTAATTAGGACGTGAAAGTATGGGCAAGGGTAAGAGGAAATGGCAGTGAGCAGGTCTGTGATGATTCAGACTCAAGAAGCCAAGCCTACCCGAGACAGGCTTGGTCCCCCGGATTATACCACAGATGGGGCATGGAGGGCAAGGCCCCTCTCCAGAACCAGGGACTGTGCCCTGGGGACATGCCCGAAGAGGCCTTCTCTCAAAGATGCCCAGAGCCTAGTCCAAACTCCTGTACTCTTCTCAGCCGTATGCTGAATCCTGTTTTGTACTAATCAGCTCACGCAGCTGGCTTTCCTACCTAACCTGGCAATCCTTGAGGACAAATGCAATATCCATTTGGCTCATTTTTGAAACTCTATACCTAGTACAGTGCTTGACAGCGTAGCTACAGGCTGTAAATTGCCTTTACCACATTTACCTTGTAAGTGAGGTCAAGAGCAATCTTAGCTTTTATAATCTGACAATGTACTAACGAAATCTTGGATGCTAAGAAGTTTGCCCAGAGCTTTGGGAGTTCACTCCATAGCCTGGAAATAAGTTGCCTTGCTGTCCACTAGATGGTGTGCAACATTCATACACACCCTGCACACGCATCACGGAACACCCAGCTAGGTGTGATGTCAGTGATAGAAAGCCGCGAGACCTAATCCGTCCCATTCTGTTGTCTTGCTTTGCTTGCTGGCAGCATGCTCTAGGGGAGATCTGGAAACTGGCAGGCGAGGAGGAAGATGTGTCTTTCGACAATCCCTCTGTGATAAGACTCACGGCAGAGAAAATGAGACTCTGAGCCACCGTGGTAAGAGCAAGGCTGGACCAGGGCAGTGGCAGTGAGATGGAGACAAGTGGCTGGATTTAGGATGCAGGAAAGATGGGCCTGCATGATGGATTGGATATAGCACTCTTTGAATCCACAAGTTTAAACCTCTTTCTCTACAAATCCGTGAGGGCAGAGGTGTTGGCTTATCAGTACCAATATTTCCAGTACTTCACAAGGTAGATAATGTAACTTTTTGGATAATAATGAATAAAATAGCTAACATTTATTGTGTATGTGAGCCGTCCTAAGCTCTTTACGTGCTTTCCTTTATTCCCCCCAGTATACATGTTTTGGGCCCTTCCTTGCCCAGATCAAAATCTCTGGGACAGTTGAGTCTGAGCTAGTGTATTTTGGAAAAAATCCCAGATGATCCTTAAACACCTCCTGCCCTGCTGGGAGAAGTATTGAAGCCCGGGCAGGCTTGTCCATGAGGGGGACCTGGGCCTTATGCTGGCCGCAGGTGCCATTCAAATTATCCCAGGGGCCTTGGACCATGTTTCCCTCTTCCACTTTGGCTCTCTTCATTTCCATCTGTGCTGTCTTTCCTCCTTTCTCCCTTTCTTCTTCACAGAATATCCGCGGGCCATGCCCCTTCCTCTCCAGTCCCTTTTCCATCCTGTGAATTGTGCACAGCCCTGGAGGGCATCTGAGGGTTGGCCCTGGTCCTCCAGGTGCCCTCCAGAGAGGCTGAACTAGCAGGCTCTTGGCTCCTCATCTCCTTGCAGGACGGGCCTCTGAACCCTACCTCACCCCACACGTAAGCCTCAGGCCCATAGTGCACATCCCAGCCCTTCTCACTCCCTACTGCCAGCGTTCTTCACGGCTTCACAGCAGCCCTGGCTCCAGGAAGTCCCTTGAAGGCACTGTCTTCTGCTTCATCTCAACCTACCATCAGTGCTTGGAGCACATCTGAGTCCAGACATCAGGGAGGTGTGGGCCCCGAGAAAGGCCCTAGCTTTGCTGTTTCCTCCCCAACAAAGGTGAGAGCCATACTTATATTTAGTTCGACAGCGGTTCATTGGGTACCTACTGTGCGCCAGGTGATGTGCTAGGCCCTGGGGTTACCCAGGTGGAAAACTGCATCCTCCAACCGAAGCCTCACCTCTGTTCCCAGGTGCAGCCACACAAACATCTGTCACACAACACCTGGTAGAGAAAAGGTGCAGCCTGCAAGGGTCACACGGGGAAAAGGGAGGTGTTTGTCGAGGCCGTGAGGGTCTGAGAAAGCATCCAGGAAACCCTATAACCCCTTAAAACTTGGCTCAAGTGTCACGTCCTCCCAGAAAACCTCAAGCCCTCTTGGGCAGACCCCTGACTGATTTCAGAGACGTGTCAGCCCCCACCTCTCCCCGCAAAGCGCTTTCTGTACTGTCTGCGATTCCCAGGTCCCTTGGCCTGTAAGACGCTTCAGGTGGGAACCGTGCCTCGCTTTCCATTCCAGAAACCAGGGCCTGGCACACAGCAGGTGCTATGTATTTGCTTGTTGAATGAATAGGCAGTGCTATTTGAGCTGGGAGGATTTAGAGGGTGAACGGGGAGGATTTGCAGGCTGGGGCTGGGGGTGTTCTCTGGGGCATCTGAGCAGCAGGGGCTCCCCCACTCTGCCTCTAGAAACACCGGTCTTTGCAGGGCCGCCTTTAGAGCCAGGTACACTTAACTGTGGCCTTGTCATCTGGCATCAGACATTTGCATGGCCTTAAAGGGGAGGTGTGTGGTGGGGCTGACACCCATTTGGTCCTGGGGTGCACGCATCCTCTCTCTCCTTCCCCAGCAGCCATAGCCGACCCATGCCAATCGCATCTCTGGGTGATCTTTAGAACCACCAGGGAAGCTCTTTAAAAATCCTGGTGCTGTCTTTAATTGGTCTGGGCTGGGGCTCAGGGAGCATCAATTTCGAAAGCTCCTCGGGTGATTCTAATGCACAGCCAGCTCAGAGAAGCACCAAGCTAGCCCCCCGCCCTCCCAACCCCCAGCTGGAGCAGAAACCTCCCTCCCTCAGGGCCTCTTCTGGCTTTGATCTGCTCTGAGCCTCCTCAAAGCAGCTTTATCTCCAGCAGCACATCCCAGAGCCCTCTCAACACTGAATTAGATGCCTCCCAGCAGGCTGCTGCTCTGTCAGTTACTGAGGCCCGAGCTGCAAAGACATCTCCTGGCAAATAAATTGGAGCGTTCAATCATTCAGCAGAGAGACAAAGCAGAGACCCTCTCAGTCCCTAGAGAGAAAGACAGAAAGACGGGGAGGCCAGTGAGCACAGGGTGGGGTGGAAACTGAGCAGAGGAGAGGGGAGTGCGAGCTCACAAGGGCTGTTTCTCTCTGAGAGAAGCCTCTGGGGTGGAGGGAGAGGGGAGAAAGTGTTGGGGGGTGCGGGTGGGGGCACTTGCTACCCTTCTGTGAGTCCTCTCTTTGGAAGGCTGGGACGGAAGACACCTGTCTGAGGTGTGGAGGCTGGAGGGGTGGGGAAGCCACAGGCAGGCCGCCCCCAGAGGCTGCCGTTGGGGGTTGGGGTGCCGGGTGTAGAGGCCTCACAGGGTGGGCTGTGTGCTCTTCGTCAGATAAAAGTGGGGGTCTCAGTGCTGCCCTTGACCCTTGTGGAGTCACAGCTCATTACAGAGGAGTGGGGATCCCTGTAGGGCAAAGGGAGAGCAGGGAGGGTGGTGGTGGCATACTCGCTCTTACTGGGATGCATCTTGAAAGATGGCTGTCTCCTTCATCAACGGGTATCTGGGCCTTTGTGCAGAAACTGCCAGTAGGGACATCAGCTTGGACCATAGATTCTGGCCATCCTGTCTGTGGGATCTCACAGGCAGTGTGGTGGGAGAGCTGAGCAGGCATGGTGACAGTGAGCCAGGCCTAGGGACTAAAGCCCTGGGCGTGCTTGGCTCTGTTCCTCCATCACAGATGGCGCCTTGGGTGGCAGTTGGTCATCTGGGCCAGGGCCTGGGCCAGACCTTTCTCATTTACCAGACAGTCAGATGTCCCAACACAGGCCCTCAAACCAGGGTTATCATCCTGATACACCAGGGCAATCCCTTTTGGGATCCCCAGTTCTGGTTTTGGACGGTGTTGCAGAAAGTTTGCAAAACTCAGATCAGCGAGAAATCAAGCAGCCCCTGGAGGGTTGAAGCACTCAGGTTTACAATGCTGGCAGTCCCAGAAGAGCTAGTGCTCTGAAAGCTTAGGGGTGATTTGGCTTTGATACCCACGTTGTTACAGTTGACACAGGCTGATTTACAGACCCCATCTTGGTGGGGGGATTTTTGCGACACCCCCAAGGGAAGAATCACTTGGTCTGATAGCCCTCGCTGGGCGCCCTTCCACATTTCACAGCACACAGGCCACAGTTTGGATTGGCTAATTGTTAAATTGAGTCACTACTCTGATTGGGCTGCATTTCAAAGGTTTGTTTGTTGAAAATAAGGGAGAGTAAAACAAAACAATCCACCTGTAAATGAGGCAGAAGCCTGTCCACATCCGCTGGTTAAGAATTTAACACTGCCCTGCACATCCTGGAATTGTGCTGGGCTTGGATGGTGGAGGCCTGATGGGTAGAGCTGGGGTTGCTCCCCTTGCACCAGGACCCCCAGAGGAAGGAGTACAGTGTGACAGGAGGGTGCAGAGTCAGCGGGACACAGCCCGAGGTGAGGACCCGAGGCCCTCGGGCTGCTGGTAAAGCTTATTTATCTCTCACCCAGAGACCATCATCCATTCCCAATTAGCTGGAGGCTTGGCAGGCAGCGGTGGGTCCAGACTCCAGGGTATTAATGAAGGCACCGCCCTTGCTGGAGACTGTGCTGAACCAGGATGGAAGTCAAATTAGGTTATCCTTCCAGAGGGACGGGCAGGCTTCGGTTTGGCGCTGGTGGCTTACCTCTGCTGGGGCCGGGCATGTCTTCGGGCTCAGGGAGGGAACTCTGCCCAACATCTTCACCTTCGTCTGGGCCAGGGTGCCGGGGATGGGAGATTTTACCCCTGGAGCTGAGTCTCATGGCTCTGGTCTTCTTCCAAAGGGAAAACAGGAGCTGAGGACAGAGCTGGGTTTTTTTTCCTGTCATTCTGGGCTTGTAGGTGGGAGGAACACTGGGGGCCCAGAGCCTGGGAGAGCCCTTGGCAGGGGGCCGCATTGTTTGTCCTCAGTGGGTGAGGCAGGTGGGGAGCTAAGAATAACTAGCCCTTCCAAGTGCCAAGCCCCAGGCTCTGTCACAGAACTGAGAAGGGCGGGGCTGGGAACTCTCATCTCTCTAGTCAGAGCACCAAACCGTGGCCACAGATTTCCTCCTTCAGAGGCAAGGCCCCCTGAGAGTATCAGCCTCCTTTATCGTTTTGCCCTATTCCGTCTAATACAAACAGGTTTTCATAAGACTCAAGGAGACATCTGCTGAGAAAAATTAATTTAACAGATAGTAAAGTGTCCTCCGGGGATCCCTCATGCTTGGATCCCTCATGCTTGTTCTTTTCTGGCTTTTCTCCCTCTTCTCTGGCTTCTCAGTGGGGCCCGAAGTGTTAAAAAATAAATAAATAAAAAAATAAATAAACCCAGCCCCAAATGGCGTCATTTGGGCTAAAAGCCCATGACACCAAACCTAGATTTAATATTTGATCTAATTGCAGTTTCAGTCTCTCCCGGAAACATAATCTTAATCAACCAGTCTGGAATTTTCTGGTCAGGCACCAGTAAAGTAATCTGTCACATGGGCCTTCCTCAGCCCCCCTATGAAGAAGAGGCAATCCTCATGATTAAAAAAAAAAAAAAACCTCTTCTTTTCTTTCCCCAAAGAAAAGCTGTCCTAGCCCCGGCACAATCCTTGCTTCTGTCAATAGCTCCCTCGCCCTACCCTTCTTCCTGTAAAGACCTCCCTCCTTCCCCTTTATTTATTTTTTAATTTTACATGCCTACAGCATCCCGTGTACCTTGGTGGTCTCCTATCCAAGTACTGACCAGGCCCAACCCTGCTTAACTTGTGAGAAAAACTCCCCTTTTGCCTCCACCATCATGAACTGCTTAAAAAAGCCAATTAGGTCTTCGAATGCACTCAGTTGAATTCTGTTTCTTCCCAGAGGTCCGGATGGAGCCCAGTCTGAGAGCGTTGTGGCTCACTGCTGGTGGCCCGCGGACCAGGACCAGCCCTTTACCTTTTGGCCCGGATCCTCGGGAAAATAGAATTAACTAGGTGCTTTGACAAGATGTGAACCCAATGGAGGGAGAGGGGCACATGGTTTGTCCTGATCCCACTCTGGGCACTCAGGTCACTACCTCCATGACCATCGTGAACCCTCCCAAGTGCTGAGTGTGTCCAACACTAGATTAGGATACACGGGGGAGAGGGGGAGAATGGACGGCAAAACAGAAAAAACACTTCTTCATGGAGACTCGAGGTGAAAGCGCTGAGGTTCCATTCATGGGATGGAGTGACCCAAGGGGCCAGGTCACACTGGCTTGGCATGAAAGGTCCTGAGAGGAGCTGGATCCATCCGCAGACCTGGCAGGAGTGGGCTTCTGCAGACATGACCTCGTGCAGCCTTTCAGGGCCTCACTGCAAAGCTGGCCAGACACTGTTTCCATCTGTAGGTAGGAAAAGGTGCCCGCCAAGTGAAGTCCATGGCAAAGTAGGGGCGTTGAAGGAAGATTCCATCGTCAAGCCCCGTGCTGTCTGCACTCTGAGTGGTCCAGAGTATCAGCCACAGCAGTGGTGGCAGCACGGGCAGTAGCAGCAGAGCTAGTGGGGGCAATGACGGGTTCACAGTCCCAGAAGCAGAAACAACGCTCAGTTCCTGCGCTCAAGAGTCAGCCAAGGCCCCGACAGCAGCCATCGCTGGACCTGCCAGCACCCGGAGAGCCGGAGAGGGAGGAAGAGTGGCAGTTAGCACATGGCAGGCAGGACCTGAGATGCCCCTGGGGAACAGCAGAAATAACAGGGGTTCCTGCAGGTGGCCGGCATCCGAGCATAACAGGTGGGACAGGGCAAGCCAGCAGAGCTTGACTCTTCATGCCAAAGTGATCTGATGGCTCCCCAGACACTGTTGCGTGCATGTGCCTGGGAGGTTTTGGGTGAGAGGGCCTGCACCACCCAGGCTCGCACCTGCTCTGCCCATCCCGGGGGAAGAGCTCGACCAAACCCTGTGTCACCTAATGTGAGCGCTGGCTGTTCCTGGGGGTGGACGCGCCACGGGACTGGAGACTTTTATCTCCCTTCCCCCACCCAGAACTTCCCTCCTTTTTGCTTTCTTGTACTTTCTAAACTGCTAAATTAAAAAAAAAATGTTTTGTTGAATTTTCTGAGTATCTCAAACCTAAAAACACATTCAAAAGTAAAGAAGGATGAAGTCTTCTTTCTAGCACCATCTGGCCAGTTTCCTTTCAGCCCTCCCACCCCCCTTTTCATTATAATGTCTTTTAGTTTATCCCGTGTTATAAAAACTTGTACTTCTAGAGTGTTTTTTATGTATAACTCCCACATTGTTCAAGGGTCAACTGTAGCTGCCCTTGATGTCGAAAGTCATAATATTGTAATTTTAAAAAACAGCCTCCGATTGATGGGCTTTCAGTTTTTGCTGTTCCAAGTGACGTCGCAGTGGAAATCCTCATACATGCATCGTTTTGCGTATGGACCAGTCTTCCCGCAGGATGAATCCCTGGAAGTGTAATTGCTGGGGTCAAGGGTATATGAAGTTATAATTTTGATTGATTTGTCCAGCCGCCCGCTGTCAATGTACTAGTTTTTGTTACCACTGGGAATACCCAAGAGTGCCTTTTCCCTGCAGTTTTGTCAACAGAATTTGTTATCGAATTTTTGAAATTTTAAGAACTCGCCGTTCCACACTTCACCCCAGTCTCATCCAGCAAAAGTGTCCTGCCCTGCAGAGACGCAACAAGGCGTGGAGTCTCTGGTCACCGTTTTCTAGAAGTCTGCCGGGAAGGACGGTAACAAACACGATCTCTCCAAGACTGAGTTCCTAACCTTCGTGAATAGAGAACTGGCTGCCTTCACGAAGAACCAGAGGGACTCTGGTGTCCTTGACCACCTGATGAAGAAATCGGACATCCACTGTAATGGGCAGCTGGAGTTCCAAGAATCTCTTAATCTTATTGGCAACACGGTGATAGCTTGCCATGACTCCTCTACCCGTTCCCAAAAATACATCTGCGGAGCCCTTGGAGCTGACCTCCACACCCACCCCCTCCTTCCAGCCTTCCATCCCCCCCTTCTCCTCCTCAAAGACCCCGTGCACCTTGAATCCTGTGTGCCCACCACCCCCTGCAGGCTGCTCCTGCTGGTAATAATAAAACATCGTTTTCTGAAACGTACTCACACACACACACATACAACATTAAAAACTTTGATCATTTCTCTGCCTTTTGGCTAAGGTCAGCTGTGGAAGGTTGTCAGTCTGACAGGTAAAGTGTATCTCAATATGATTTTAAAAACTTCTTTACTGAGCTATAATCTTCTTCTGATAAAATGAGCTCACGTTAACCGTTTACGTCAAAGAGTTTTGACAAAGGTACATATCCGTGCGACGAACACTCCAGATCAACACATGGAACGGTTCCATTATCCCGAAAGGCTCACTGCTGCTCCTTGCTAAGCGAGACCCTCCCCATCCTGTCCCAGAAAACCTCTCCTCCAACGTTTATCACTATTTTATCAGCTTGCCTATTCTAGAATGTCATAGAAATGAAATCATGCAACATGTACTCGTTCACGACTGGTTTCTTTTGCTCGGCATGATTTCCAGATTCATCCACGATGTTGCCTTTTTATTGCAAGGTGATATTACGTTTAATAGATGTTTCTTATTTGTATGTTGAAAAACATTCATATGTTTCCAGTTTGGGACGACTATGGATAAAGCAGTTATAAACATTCACGTACAAATACATCTCTTTGTGATCATATTTTTAAAAATTTGCTTTTAGTGATTATTAAGAAGTAAATATATATTTAAGTATTTATATATTTAAGTAAATAAATATATTTCTGAGCAATATAAAACACATATGTTTAACTTGGTAAGAAACTAACCAATGGCTTTCCAGAGTAATTGCGACTTTTCACGCTTCCATCAACAAAGAGTTCTAATAGCTGCACATTTTCCTTTTTTTAAAGCTTCACACATTTTCACTGTCTTTTAAATTTTAGCCCTTCTCGTGGGTATATAGTGGTAGCTAATCATAGATGTAATTTGCATTTTCTTGGTGATGAATGATATGGAGTATCTTTTCATGTGCTCATTGGCCATTTGGAATTTTTCATTAAGTGTCTTTTCAAATCTCTTTCTCATTTTTATCGAGTTATTTGTCTTCCTAATAGTGTTATGAGCATTTTTAATGTATTTCTTGCTGAGGATGTAATTTGCATTTTTGTTATGTATGCAGTTGATCATCTTTTACATGCTCAAGAGCCATCTGTACTTCCTTTTCTGTGAACCATCTATTAATATCCTTTGCCCACTTTTCTGTTGAGTTGTGTCTTTATTTTATTAATTTCTAGGTCTTCCTATATTAGGAAGACTGACCCTCTGTCTGAGATAGGAATGGCAATTACTTCCCCTAGTTTCTTCGCCTTTGACTCAGCTCATGGTATTCTTTGCCACGCAGAAGATTTTTATTTTCATGGATTTGAATTTGTCAGTCTTGTCTGTGACTCTTAGAATTTCAGTTGTAGATAAAAGGGCTTTCTCACTTCAAGATGACAAAGGCAGTCTACCAGGCTTTCTTCTCTTATGTCTTAGCTCAGGTTCTTTAGAGAACACAGTATGAGGCAAAGCTATAAAATGTTTTTAGGGAGATGCAATCCCAGGACAGCAAGAGAGAGGGTAAAGGGTTATGAGAAAGGGGAGGCAGGAAGGCACATACCACGTGATCAAGCTGGATGCAGCTTCAAAAGAAATAGAGCAGTTTCCCTCCAAAGCGTCTTTACCACCATGCAGGAGGAAGGGGGAGGCATGATCTATCTGCCCTTTCCTGTCTCTCTTCTCTCATGGGTCCAACCTGGTCCCAGGTGGTGTGGCTGCTCTGGACTTCTGGGTTGTGTTAGTCTCTCTGGCCAGTCGAATCTCACACCCTACATGGTTATTTAAATCTGGAATCAGGGAAGGAGTCAGAAGCTCCGTGTGTTTGCCTGCGTTGTCCCTATTTGGCACAGTGCTATGTTTCCTGCTGTGGTGACACCGTGGAGGCTATGCCAGAGCCTAGTCCTTCCCCTAGAAACTGAGACAGTGGCATTGTTAGGGGACAAGGCCATGGCACCAGCGGCCACTGTTCTTCACGGAGCAAGAACCCAGGCCAGGGAGGGGGGCGGGGACGGGGTAGGGTGGGGGTGAGGTTTGGGAGAGCCTGGAGCAGGAGGTGGGGGAATGGGGGATGAACTGGGCCCAGGATATGTAATTTTGTGGTTCCTTCTCTTCTCTTTACTTTCTTTCATTTAAACATCTAAATAGCAAATCTATTTGGAGTTCATCCTGGTCTATACTGCCATGTCGTATGTGAGGCATGACTCCCAGTCTAGATGACAACCTCGTTTTTCCAGCTCTACATATTAAATAGTTCGTCTTCTCTACCATCAATCCAACGGCCGCTTTTACCATATACAAAATTCTTATATTTTGGGACCTATTTAAAATGTTTCTTTTCTGTCCCAGTGGTCTGTCTGTTCAGGTTGTTTTAATTATTGAAATTTTACAATGTGTTTTAACAGCTGGTAGGCCTGGTTTCCCATCATTGCTTTTCTTTTTCAGCATTTTCCTAGATATTCTTATTCATTTTTTTTTTCATAGAAACTTTATAGTTAGCTTGCTTGGTAAAAAAAAGAGTGATATTTTTATTGGATTAAGTCAGATTTATAAATTAAATTTTGGAGAATCGGTATTTTTCATTGTTATGAGTCTTCCTATCCAAAGACATGACATAATGTTTCGCGCGTCCCAGCCTTTCTTTACGTCCTTCACTGTGGTTTAGGGTCTTGCCCATTCTTGTTACATTCATTTCTAGTTGTTGGCAGGTGGTAGAATTCCTTTTATTTTTTATTTTTTTGCCATTTTTTTCTTGCTCGGAGTTAAAAAAGAAAGTTGAACATGTATACTTTTTAATTAAAAGAAGAAATCATTAGTCTTTAAAAAGAAAAAGGAGAAAAAAAAAGCTTTTAAAAACAAAAACAAAACCAAGCAAACAAACAAACAAACAAAAAACCCCAAACCAAAGCTGGCCTCTCCCTGGTCTAGGCAGGCTGTTCTGGTGGCCACAGTGCATTTGCAGCCATCGATGGGGCTCGGCCGGGGGCTGAGGGGCCCTGGAGAGCTCGCAACCTGGCTGCGAAGGTTGCAGAGAGGGCTTATGGTGGTGCCTACAGCTGTCCAAGGCTGTTCCCAAGGCAGGAGGATCCACTTCACCCAAGGCCCTCCTAGTCTTCGGTAAGCTGCCTCTCACCGTTGAAGACTAAACACACTTGCTTTCTCTCTAAGAACCTTCTGTTTGCTTAGATAAACTCCTCTCCCTCGATGGCGGGAAGGCACAGGCTTTGCTCTGGAACCCATTTTTACTATCTACCGTTGTTGTGTGAACCTGTAACTTTCCCTGCTGAAAACCAATCACAAAGAAGCTGTTTTCCCAGCCTGAGTGTTGGGTGGTGGTCTGGGGCAGATGGCTGGAGGCTGAGAGAGAAAGCTTGGGAGGATCCATCCTGTCCTGGGCTTAGTCCTGGCCCCTGGGGCCACGCAGCAAGTCAGCAATTGGTCCACAAGGCCACTGTTCACATGTGTCCTCTCTGTGTCTTCTCTTTTCCAGGCCACATGTCATGGTAGAATCGGGGGAAGCTTTCTGGCTGAATGTTCTAGAAAGTCTCATGTAATGTTCTGAAGAAATGCAATAAAAGTTTCTTTCCAGAACTGGCTTCTCTATACTGTTGAACCAGCTTTGTTTTTCCCTGTTTCTCAGTTGTATTCCGCATTACAGAATTTTAAAGGTATTTTGGGGGAATTGTCATATCTTATGAGTCTGTGCTTCCAAGAAAGGTTGAAGCAGTCTTATGTGAGGAGACAGGGAGATGAGGCTCTGGGTACCACGGGGGCTGGCTTTGGCCAGTGTTTTAGAACAATATAACTCTTGCCATCTCCCCTCATTTCACCGCACAATGAGCAGCAGAACCCCAGGCCAGGCCTGGAGAGGACCCGCCCCAACCATGAGCTTCCCGAATCTGGCATTTGTGAGCTGCCGGTAGGCCCGTGTGATAGTCCAACCCAATGGCTAAACTGTCCTCTGTAAACCCTCAAACAAACCCTCCCCAGCACTAGTCTTATTACCTCGCCTTCTCCTCCTTGCTCTGTCTCTTGCGTTCAGAAAGACTTTATAAATGGGAGGAAATAAAATTTATGAGTTAGCTAATTAGGAATGTTGTTGCGAGGGTTTTGGTTGGTTTGGAGCCTAATCAAATAACTTCGTTAAAGAAGATGAGCTTATTATGCTCTGTCCTTGGATACCAAACAAACACGCCTGTCTCTCCAAATATTTCTCAAAGGAGGGAAGGTTTCAGCCAGGTTGCCTGTGGCTACAAGCAATAAACATAGCTCGGCTCAGTAAACCACAGAGACAGCTATCTTCCTGCTTGCTCAGGTCCTGAGGTGGGCTGAAGGTCTGGGTGGACATCCTCCAGAACCTCTGGCTGTTTCTCCCAGGCCTTGTCTGGATGCTTGGCTTTACCTTCAGGGGCAAGATGGTAGCCTGCAATTAATCAGACCCACTCCTAATGCTGGTGGAGGTTCGACCTCCCCTGAAGCACGGGGTCCTAAGGGGGGGAGAGGGTGACACCTGAACTAAACGAGAGTTCTGTCAGGTGCTGGCTGAACAGTCAGCAGCCTCCACCAGAGATGGGTTCCAGATACGGCTTATTCCGGTGACCCTCTTCTGAGTCTTTTGTCCAAATCGGCCTTGAACGATGAAAACCATTTGAATATGCAGAGGAGGAGGTGGAGAAGGAAATTGCTATGTGAGGATGCTTTTGTGAACTCTGGGGCTCTGCCTGCTGGAGACGGTGCTCTGACCTGTGGAAATGGCCATCGGACCACTGGGCAAGCACGAGGCGTCTGGTTATTCCAGTCTGATGAAAACAGACAATGTGGCTACCCAAGGCCATGAGTTTCAGTTCGTGTTTACCAGTGACCTTCTTAATGCAATGTTCAGCACGGACAACGTGAGTTCCCTGATCTTCTTGTCAATTAAATATTAAATGCCATATTTCCCATTCTAAGTTAATAAATAATCATGCTGTTTCCTTGAGTAATTCCTTCGGAATTTCAGTTAAATCCGTTTGCCAAGGCCTGGTCACTCCTGGTGGACTGAGGACATATGGGCCTCCAAACCGAATGACCAGATAATACATTAAAATACGTAGCTAAGTATAAATGTGTGATGTTATTATGATCATGATTGCGACTGTGAGAGGGGACAGTAACTGTGACAACAAGCCGAGTGGACCCGTTCAAAAAACAATTTCCTAGCTTTTATCTGACTACACAAACCTGGTCGGCCAAGGTGTCCATTGGTAAGTGAACAGGTGATAAAACCGTCTGGGGGACATTTGTAGATTTTCTAGGTTCTCTTTTCAAGAGAGGGGTCCATTCTGGGCCAGCTTTCCTCAGACCACATGGGATTCTGGTAGGAGACATGTACTTCCCTTAGAATCCCCCATTGTTTTGTGTGCCTCAGCTGGGGGGCCAAACCACACCCACTGTGCTGAGTGAGGGGATGAAGAGGAGGGTCTCGTCACTTCAGCAGCGCTCCCAGGAGAGAACAGAGAGAGGCCCACTCGCTGCTGGTGCCCACGCCCGCCCTCCCAGGAGGCACAGCAGCAGAAAGACAGTGGCTTCCTCCAGCTTCCCTGAGGCTGAGACGAGGCTCTGACTCCCACTCCTGCTTCTGCCCAACTGGCCGAATAAACACACGTTTTGATGGCGCTTTGCAGATGTCGCTCCGCAGAGCTGCAACACCTGTCCTGTTGGCCTTGGAGGCAGGAGGCCTTGGAGGAAGGGGAGCAGCTGTCATTTCAGATCGGAGGACTGGGCCACGGTCCCGTATCAGGTAGTGCTGGCTGAACGGGATCCAAAGGCCCGACAAGGAGGGAGGGAGAGAGTCCATCTCCAGCAGGCAGCCTTTTACAGAAGGATCTGAGGGGCCGAGGGAAGATTCTGAAAAGCAGAAAGTAGCCTCCTGGCCTTGACCGTGCCCCGCGCTCAGCACAGAGGCCTGGGTTAGGGTGTCTGCGTTGAGCTCGCTAGCAGCATCCTCTGCCCTGGACACCGGTAGCTCACACGTGCTTCCAGAGGGCAAACTGTGGGCAGCAAACTGCACACGGAGAGGGACATGTAGATTCCAGCTCTAAAGCCGCCTTTTCCGTTTCCGACGGTGTCAGGGCTTCAGGGGAAAGATGGCACACCTTCGGGCTACTTTTGGGGTGTATCTTTCTTCCATGCCCTGAACTCCAGGGGAAGGCTTGGGCCATTTCAGCTTTGCATTTCGTCAGATGATGTGTCATCTGTTCTGAGAGCTGTCATATGAGACCCTGGCTGTGCAGTGACCACCGGGATAGCGTCAGCGAGGTCCCCCTCCCTGCCCCAGCTGGTGGGGAAGAGAGGGTGTGGGGTCAGGGCAGGGTTGCCCACTGGCCCACCTGCCACCATTCTCCACTGTGGACATGGGCAATGTGGACACGGGTGGGCAGGAAAGTGACAGGTCGGAACACTGATGAGCCAGGCCTGGGCCAGACCCTGACTCCAGGCCCATCAGACCCTTAAGAAAAGTCAGATAAATAAGTCCAATTAGAAGGAGTAGAGGAAACTGACGGAGAACATGAGAAATCCCTTAAGTGAGTTGTTAAAAGCAGGTAAGTGTAGGTGGCTAGGGAGGCGACTGAGCAGAAACAGTGACAGGTTCAAATAAGGCTGCGCTCCCCTCAGGTGACATTTGGATTTTCGAGCTGGGGATTCACAAAAGAGGCTGTCAGGCACGTGGGACGGAAGCATGCTTTGCCTCGGATGGAGGGAGGGTGAGATTAGAGGAGAGGTGGGAAGACACAGAAGTGACTCTTAAAGCCTGGGCAGAAACACGCCTGTCGTGTGCACGCCGGGTGCCGATCAACTTGAGACGTCCTTTCACACGTGTCTTGGACCCTGGGCCCTAAAGAAAGGGCAGCTAAGGGGTGGCAGGTACCTGAGTCTCTCCAGGGGCCTCTGACCGTTCCCACAACCGGCTCGACGAGCCGCAACTGGATTGTCAGCTGGGGTGAGAAGTTTTTCCAGAAAAGCTCATTGTTGGGTCAATGGTGAGGGTGCCAGTCAGGTTCTGCCTGGTTCCCCATTTGACAGAGCAGCCCGGCAGGTGGAGGGGCAGGACCCTGGCAGCCTTGACCATGGGCTCGTTTTACTATTAACAGTAAGCCCTGGTCGTTACAGCTTTGGTGTCCTGACGGTCAGGATGCGCTGAGTGGCGCAAAGAGCCCTCACCTTCCCCCGAGTCCCAATCCGTGGGCCTGTGTCCCGCCCACGGGAACCCGCTGGTCCCTCCTCTCTGAGCCTGGGCGCTTCAGGTAGAGGCAGAGAACAACGAGTCACGCCCCCTCTCCCTGCCACCACCTTTAAGGGACAAGGACTGAAAATGCCTCCTCCCTCTTCCCCTCCTTCTCTCCCAGCCCTTAGAGCTTCGGGAAAGGCATAAAATACCTGACATTTCTTGGACAAGCTGCTACTACACGTTGTTACTTCCTTTGCCCACTCCGTGTCTGCAAAGCCTGTCCAAGCAATCACAAAGACAGGGAGAACCGTAACCCTCACAGAGGGCTTTCGCTTTCAGGGGCTTCTACCCCTATCATCTCACTTTAAACAGTTACAAGTTTCCACTAAACAGTGACAGGTATTTACGGAGGACGGGGACCCCCGTCTCTGGGGCTTTGCCTGGTCCCAGGTGCTATGCTGACGCTCGACCTGGGTTCTCATTTCATCTTCACAACCTCCCCACCTGGTCACCTGGACCTCAGGAGCCCAATTTGCTAGATGAAGACAATGAGATTCAGGGAGATTAAATGCACCTGCTTCACTTCAGGTCCTTTATGATCTCTTCTTCTCAAGGCCCAGGATGTAGTCATCAGACCACATCCAGCTGTAAGGGATTCTGGCAATGGAGATTTAGCTGAGCGTATTGCTAGAAATCCCCAATAAAATCAGGATTCTGTTACAATAAAGAAAGGGAGATTAGATATTAGGGTAGCTGATCTCACCCCAAGGAATTAGGTTAAATTTCTGCTGCTAACCCCTGTGATTTTACAGAATAATCCTGAAGTCCAAAGTTGTAAACCAAAGAAAATGTCTAGGAGATAATTTGAGAGGGGGAGAAGTAAGGTTTTTAGCTGCCAATATACTCCTCCAACTCACCTCTAGAATTGCCCCAATTCATCTTAAATCATGACTAGATTAACACCCCATCCAAGTGTCCCATCCCTAACACTAACCACACACCAATTATAACTTTAACACTAATGCTCATCTCAACTGTAAACCCACTTGATCCTTATCCTAACTGGAACCCAACCCTCATTCTCATCCAGACTCTAACTAGAACTCTAATCTTAGCCTGACTGCTAGCTCTACTGCCTCCCTCAACTTCAACATCAACCCACCCCAAACCCCAATTCTAACCCTAACTCTCGCCCTTCCTCTAATCTTAACCCTCCTCCCAATCCTAACCTACAACCCCTGCCCTAACCCGAACCTTAACTTTAATCCTTAACACAATCACGACCCCAACTACACACTTGGCGGGATCTCCAGAGAAACAGACCTACTGGATGTGTGTGCATAAGGGAAGTTGTAAGGAATTGGCTCATGCGATCTTGGAGGCTGACAAGTCTAGCGTTTGCAAGATGGGCTCTCAGGCTGGAGGCCCAGGAGGAGCCAGCGTTGCAGCTCAAGTCCAAAGCGCCTGGCAGGATTTTCTCTTGCTCAGGGGAGAGCAACCTTTTCTTCTACTCAGACTGTCAACCAACGGGCCACCTGTTATGAAGGGCAATCTTTTTTACTCAGAGTCACTGATTGAAATACGAATTTCATCCTAAAACATCCCACAGACACATTCAGAATAACGTTCGACCCCAAATCAGGGTACAGTGACCCAGCCAAACTGACGCATAAAATTGACCACCTCAAACCTCAACCCAAATCCTAGCCATCATCCTAATCTTCTCCAAAAAGGATCCGTTCACTCTACCAAGCCGACTTTACCGCTGCAGATGGGCTGATCGATGCGATGCAAGGGGCCCTCTTGGCCGGTGACATGAGTGCGGACACCACAGCCTGGTGTAAGAGCCAGGGGGCGGGGACACAGAATCATCATGAATGTTACCTTCTCAGACGCTGGCACGAATCCTGGTGGTATTCACTTTATAAGGTAGAGAGACTTCAGAACGCTGTGTCGCCGCTTTGGCCTTCACCTTGAGTTTAAACACGATCAGAGCAAATCGTTCTGATTTCTGTGTCCCAGGCTGGTATTTAGGGGCTTTTGAATTCTTCCTCTAAATATATGTAAATTATGCACTCTGGTCCAAAATCCAGCAATTTTCCTAAGAGGACTGTGGGTTTTTTTTTTTTTTTTTCTTTTAGGACTTTCTCCCAGCTCCTGCTAGCACTGGCTCACTGGGCATGGGCCCAACAGAAGCTTCAAATGAGGAATGAAAGCACATTAGTGAAATTCACAGGAAAAAAAGAACACTTTTTTAGAGATCAAAACAAAAGCGATAGATGGTCTCAATTCTGTGCAATTCAACACATGATTTTTAGGATACATGCAAAGAACAGGACCTGGCACAGCAGGGGATTCTGAGAAAGATGGTCACCACGCTTGGGGATGGCGAAGCTGGAGACGGGGCAGTCCCTTCTCACTCCCGCGTTCTCTGCTTTCCTGTTACAGTGGCAGAAAGCTGTCGCTGTGCCCTCTGCAAAAAGGGGGACCCTCCTATAGGAGTCCAGGTCGCACAGAAAACAGGAGGTATATTCCACAGGGATTTTGAGAAGCATTAACGAATGAAGAGTTGGGAGCAGAGAAAGGAAGCCGACTAGGGATAGTGAGGCTCATGGGGACCAGCGTCCCTGAGAAGCTGTTCCCAGAGGGACGAGAGAAGAGGGGAGAATGAGGAGTTATTACTTAGCTCAGCATATTTAGCTTCAGTTTGGGATAACGAAGACGTTCTGGAGACGGATGGTAGTGACTGATGATTGCACAGCTCTGTGATTGTCCCGAGTGCCACTGAACTGTAGACTGAAAAATGGTCCTCACGGCAAGTTTCACGTTAGGTTTATTGTACCGCATTTTAAAAAAACAAGGTGATGGTCCCCGCAGGGAGAGCCTGCGAGCTGGCCTCGTGGTGTGCAGTCGATCACGCGTGTTCGGATCGTCACCTGTATCATCCAGCCACAGCACACCGGCTTAAAACATTTAATCTCCCTGAAATTGGGACGCATCTCACAACCAAGGTGATAAGAACACATAACCTCGTGCCACGATTCATTTGGTAGGCTGTTTTCTCTCTCTGCGGTACATGTACTAACGATGCTTCCAACCATCACTGGTGCCTAAGGGTCGATGAAATCCAAGGTATGTATTCGTGAGTAAAAAGAGGTCATAATACATTTTTAAATGATACATTATCTAAGTTTTCAAGTTTTGAAACTTTATTTCAAGAAATTAATTATTCACCGAGCATCTGCTAGATGCAGGCACTGTGCTGGGTGTTGGGGGGAAATGACAAGGAACGTGGTGGGTGAGGCCCTGCCCCCTGGGGTTGACAGCCCTATGGGCACGATGCTTTTCGGATGGGGAACTACATGTAGGAGGCCTGCTCCAAAAAGGACTCGTGGAGAAGACTGTTGAACCCAACTCATGGGGCAGGGAGGCCTCTGAGGAAATAGCTTAGAAAGTTTGATAATAAGGACGAGGCTGTGTGGAAAGGAAGCAGAATCAAGGGGGCAGGCGGGGTGCAGTGTGGGTCACTTGCCCACTAAGTCTGCGATTCCTGCCTTTCTGCAGGGCCCTTGGAGAAGTCACCCTGAGGCTAGAGCCTGCTCTTTGGGATGCTCAGCAGGGAGCCTGAGGCCTAAAGGGACAAACGTCCTCGTGTTCATTCACCCCACAGCCTCACTCCCAGGGGCCTCGGCAGGATCTCTGGGAACACTGGAAAAGGCAGACTGTGAATGAAGAAGCTCGGTTCAAGTGGGCCGAGGGGATGGAGGGGAAGGGGAGACGCGGCGCCTGCAGCAGCAGAGTCTCTCACCAGCAGCCGAAGCACGACTGAGGAGCCGCTCCACCCACCCCTGCCATCTGCCGCCTGGTCACCCTTCTGCCTTGTTCTATTGATAGGCTCGGGGAGCGTGTTCCACCTCGGCACAAAAGCAAGTTGAGTCTATTAAAAAGTCTTCCTCTGCAAACAGTGGGGTGGGGGTGGCGTGGGGGGTGCGGAGCAGAGGGGCTCACGCCTCTGGGTGTTCCTGCCCCTTTCTTTTGACGTCCTGCCCTCCACTGCCAACGTGCAAAGAGTCCCACAGTGGGCCAAGGCGGCCAGGCTTTCCCACGGTGTTCCAGAGCCTGTGGGGGTGGGGCTGGAAGAGAAGGCCAAAGGCATCTTCCCGCCGAGGAGGCTGGGACACCTGGGATGGCAGGACCTCAGAGAGAAGGACGTGCAGGCAGCAAAGCTCAGTGGAGCGAGACTGAAGTTCCAATCTTGGGTCTTCCACTTCCCTGCTGTGTGACCTGTGGAAAGATACTTCACTTCTCTGGGCCTTGTTTGCCTCAGCTGTAAAGCGGAGGTCACCTTCTTCTCTGAGAATGGATTTGAGGGTTAAAATAAATAATGCGCGTGGACTAACTGATATAGCGTCCGGTATGTAGGAAGCGCTTAATAGGAAATAATTCCGTCCATACAATGGAACGCCACTCAGCAAAAAAAGGGCTGAACGAGCAGCTACGTGAATGGATCTCAAAAAAATTACGCTAAGTGAAAAAGCGAGGCCCTCCCCTCCCCAAGATACATACCGTATATAAACCTCTGAAAAACGCAAGCTAATCTCAGGTGACAGAAAGTCATAGTTGCCTGTGGATAGGGGCAGAAGAGGGAACCCCCATTATAAAGGATCCCAAGGAAACTTTTGGGGATGATGGATATGTTTACCATTTAGATTGTGTTGATGGCCTCATGCATCAGAACTTACCAAACTGAATATTTTAAATTTGTATTGTATGTCAAACCTCAATAAAGCCGTTAAAAACAATAACATGTAATTATGATGATGATGATGGTATTGAGTTGTTTCCCTCACCACCCTCCCAATTCCTAGATGCAAAACCAGGAGAAATGTTTCTGCAAAGAGAGGCTGATGGGATATTCCCTCATGGAAACACAATGGTAGAACTCTCCAGGTCCTAGCAGGGACGAGCTTTGGAGAGAAGAGACCCCAGGGAAGGTCCTAGAGGCGGCGGCCCCCTCTCACTGAGAACTCTAAGGGAGCTGAGGGGGAGGACAACTGCACCTCTTGGGAGGTGTTTCCTCCCAGCCCACCCATGGCTCAGGGACAGGCTGCCAGGTGGCTGCAGGGGTCCCTTCCTCCCCTGTGACATGAGGGAGAGTTACCGGCAGATGTAGCTATGGGAGTTCTCTGGGCCCCTTTCAAGCTGTGCTTTTTGTCCTTTGTTTATTCTTGGATGTATCTGCTGTGACCATGCCACCCCATTAATAATGGCACCCCACTAGGACAGAGGGCCTAACCTCGAGGGAGGGTCCCATCCGAGAAGGTGAGAGGTGGGAGGGAGCTGATCCAGCACAGGCCCGTTTTGCCACCAGCTGGACTCTGCTGCTCTCCTTGCCAGGCCGGAGGGGTGGCTGGCCTCTGGCCAGGCTCAAGGGCTCTGCTGGGGCTTCAACACCCCTGGGTGCTTCTGAAGTCTACATGTGTGGAGCGGTGTGGGTCACAGGGAGGCTCGGAGGCCACCACCAGTTTCCTCACCCCTGGGGGACATGGGATTCCGGTCACAGAGCTTCTGTCGGGCTCCAGAGCAGAGCGAGCAGGCCTGAGGGGGCGGCAGGGAGATTCACGTGCTCCATCCACTCTTGCATGTGGTTTTGTTCTTCTTGCATTAGTTGCCCACATGGAAAAACTGGGAGATTTCAAACAGAAATACGGAATTCCAGCTGCTTCGACGAATTGAGACATTCAGCGTCTCTACGTCCACTTTGCGGAAGGACAGTAGTTGGAGCTGAGTCGTAGCTGCTGCCCTAATAGGAGGTAACACGGGGGGAGCTCTGGCGACACTCTGGGCACATTTTACATGCGATTCATTTATCGCAGCTCCCCCAGGACCCTCCCCTGTTTAGGGTTTTGGTCCAAGGCCTGCAGGCTTCAGTTTGCAAGCCCTGCTCTGGAGGAGGAGGAGGAGGAGGAGGAGGAGGAGGAGGAGGAGGAGGAGGAGGAGGAGGAGGAGGAGGAGGAGGAGGAGGAGGAAGGGCTGGTAGAGGGGAACCCGGGGCCTGATTCCATCTTCCAGGCTGCTGCCCTGGGCTGATGAAAGAACATCTTCTCACCAGCTACCTTCCAGAGCCATTTTAATCTGCTCCCTTCTGCCACTTGGCAGCAGCCATCGCACTTCGCCCTCTGCTTCCTCCCACTGTCCACTGTCACTGCCAAACGCCACCAGCCTTTGCGATCTGGCTTCTGGGAGGGCAGACGAGCTCCGTACTCAGGGCCAGGCTCACCGGCCAAGTGTGTCATCACGGGCAAGATGGGGGGTTTTGTGGGGAGCTTGTGGGGCACATGTGGGACCCCCGGGAGGTAAACTCTGTTTGAAATCTTGTGTCGGAGGGTAGCCTCGATTTTAGCAAAGTGTTTGATGAAATGTCTCAAATCCTTACAGCCAAGCTGAAGAAATGTGGGCTAGTTGATAGCAGGATTGAGTGGATTAATGGAAAAACTGACCCCGGATCATCGTGGTGATTAGATGGATATCAGCATGGGCCACCGATGAGGCCAATGCTTGCTAGAAAGAAAGCAAAACACATTTGTCACCTGTCTGGAGGGAGGATGAGCTCCGCAGCATAGGGATTTAGAACCTTGGTCCCGGAAACAAGCAGATCCAGGTTGAGACACTGGCTCCATCGCTTAGGAGCTGTTTGACCACGGGCAGGTTACTCATACCTCCCGGAGGTCGGGTTTCCTGTGTAAAGTTTCTGCTATCTGTAAAGTAGGAACAGCAGCGGCACTGTCTTCTGGAGTTGCTATGAGGAGGAAATGGTCTAATGCCCAGGAGATGCTCAGGAAATGTCACTGTGATGGAGACCAAGTTCATCACGATGCATCACTGTGGGGAAACTGAGGCAGAAAACTACGACAAAGGCCTAGTTTTTGCCCCAGTTAGAATAGGGGCCTACCCGCCCCCTGCCACAAATGTTAGGTTCTGTTGTCTGCTGTGGGCCAAAGGGAGGTGGCCGAAGGAGGGTCACAGGGTCTCGTGTCCCCCAAGCCCCTTTGGACATTCAAGGACACAGCTAAAGCCAAGATACTCACTGGGTGAGAAGAGGAAAAGGAGAAGCGACTGTAACTTAAGGGCTGAGAGAGGCGAGGTGAGCAAAGGAGGGAGACAGAGAGGGTCTCTCTAGTCTTGCGCTTTCATGGAGGAGAGTCTGATAGTTTGACAAACGGGGACATCGAGGGGCTGGCAGTGTGCCAGAAGGGGCTGATGGCGGTCCAGAAGGGGTGGTGACTGTGACAAAGGAAGCCCACAGCTGCCCGGGAAGCAGGACGTTAACACCAAACGCTGCTGATGCGCCCCCTGCTCTCGGCGGCTCTGGCTCTGGCTCTGGCCGAGGGGACCAGAAGCCCATGTCTCTCCCAAGTGCCTGGGAGAAACCGTGCTCACGTTTGGTCTCATATATTAAGAGAGAGGGATGTGGGTTTTTTTTTTTTTTTGCCTGAAGTAAAAGTGTGATTTTTCTCGAAGCTCCAACCTCTAAGTGCCTGGCACATAGCAGATGCTCAGTAAATACTGAGACATGAAAAGGATGCAGCCTGAGTGGGAGGTCGCTGGCAGCTCTAAAGGGACTTGGAAGCCTGTTCTAATGACAGTGAGGACAAGAGGGCTTCCCCACGTAGCCGGCCTCACCCCTGAAGAGGTCCTCCAGCCCTTTTTGTAGTTATCAAAGCAAAATGTGCACGTAAAGAAAATCAGACGACACTCAAGACTTGTAATGGTAACAGTAGATTACCGACTTCTGTCTCCAGAGGCAAAACTCTTCGTGACATGACCTCCCCTCAGGACACTTACCACAGCATTGTTCTCATGACAAAAGGATTGGAATCGACCTAAATATCCACCATAGGGTCAACAAACGCTATGTACCAGCACAGAGTGACCTCCGGGTTCATTACGTGCAAAAATGGGGGCAGAGGAGTTTGCGTAGCATCCACCAGTTGTGCAAAAAAGAGGAAAAACATGCACACGTGGCATCGTTTTTACAGAGCGTTCGGGGAAGGCCTGGTGCCTTTGAGCAGAGCCGAGGGAGCGCGGAGCGATGTGTGTATGTGACGAGTGTCACACGCATCCTCTCACTGGATAAGTTATGAGGGAAACTGGTTATATTTGTTGAAACTCAGGGAAGAGAACTGGTTGGCTGGGAAATGGGTCCATTTCTGTAGTTTGCATTACCTACGTATTCAAAAAAATTTTTTTTTAAATAACTTCTTTGCGATGGATGGAACTTAGGGTGGTCCCAGGGGTCCTGGCCTCCTGGCCTTCATAGCCCTGGACAGCAGGACTGCCCTGGCAAAGGTGGCGGGCCATTCCTGCCACGATTACGCTGTGCCATATGGGACCCCTTCTCAGTAGAGCGGAGCGGCAGCTCTCCCTATGGGCTGGGTGAAGTCAGTGGCCGTGTCGGAGGAGCCCCCATGGCAAGGAGCTGTGGGTGGCGACGAGGGACTTCCGATGGCCTACAGGCCTGAGAGTCCCCTCCGGCTAAATAGCTGATCAAAAGCTGGGGCTCTCGGTCCTGTGACCACCAGGAAATCAATTCTGCCAGGAACTCCTAGTCCGTGCCCAGACCCCGGCCGTGGCGACTGTGAGACAGTCAACGTGCCGCTCTGAGCTGCTGGTTTTGCAGGGACTTGTCACACAGCAATGGGAAGCGAATATGCTCGTTGAGTCGTTTCTCCTGGTGTTCATCTCCATATTTCCAAGCCACGTGCTCCTGTCGGTTTTCGTGATTTACCAAATTTAGAACTTGGCTATCGATGCCCTGTGGGAGCAGACAAGGATTTGCTATCTTCCCATCGCTCTCCCTTCTCCCACCCCAGGACAACGGCTTCAATATTTTCGGTCCGCATCAGTAGGCAGTATTTAATTATTACCACCGGGTAAATATTGCTTAGGGCAGGGCGAGCAGTACGCAGGGATTGTGTTCCTTTCTTCCTTTGTTTATCCTGAGGTTAATAAGCACCTCGTTTTAAATTTGCCCACGTACCTTGCCTTATTCCCCTCCCAGTCGCTTCTTCAGCTCTGACAAATGTCTATATGATTTCCGAATGGTGAGGCCTAACATTTAATGTCTCGATCCCGTTTTTCCCTGGGTGGTCTCCATCCTGGAGCAGATCTGCCCCCGACTCTAAACAGCTTGTCCTCTAGGCCTGCTGCGGCGCAGCCGCCCCCCGGGGCCTTGGCCTTCGCTGCTCTGTCAGTCCTAGCCCTGCTTTTCCTGAGTCCGTATCTTCTCTGTTGGTTTCCAGCCTAGTTTTGGTCACATCCTTCGGCAGATTTTCAAGACAGGGTGCTTGGGAGGTTAATTAGGTCGGGTCCATTCACATCTGAAAAAGGTAACCCATAACCGATAGGGCAGGATCTAGAACCCCAAGTTGAGAATAACTCTCCGCTCTGAGGATGTTGGAGGCCTTGTTCCCTGTCTCCTGGTTCCTGGTGTTGTTTGTTGCATTTTGACTCCTGGTTTTTTCCTTCTTTTAGCTCTCTGGGAACTTTTTGGATCTTCTCTCCATCTTTGGTATCCTGAAATTTGAAAATTGGTGTAGGTCTCTGTCGTTTGTGATGGTGGGCCCGCTGCTGATCCTTTCAGTGTGGAAATTCATGCCTTTCTACTCTAGGAATATTTCTTGTATATATTTTAAAAATTATTTCCTCCTACCTGTTTTCTTGGTTGGCTCTTTGATTCTTTAATCTTCTCTCATTTGTCCTGTTTTTCCTCTCTGTTTTCTAGTTTTCTTTCCTGTCGTGTTTCCCTTTGTTGAATTTTTCTTTCAACTTTTACATATTTTTAATGTCCAAGGGCTCTTTCTTATTCTCTGATTATTTCCTCTTCCATAAAGGGCAAAGGCTTCTCTTATTTCTCTGCGAATCTGCACTAGGATTCTTTTTAACTTGGCTTCCGGGCCTTGCGCCGTCTCATGCTCCGACACCCACACAGCTCTCTGCTTTTGTTTTGATCTCTGTTTTCAAGCTGGAGTCTTTCTTCAAATATCTGTGAATCCTTGATTGTCTGTTTCTGAGAAGCTCAGTAAAGCTGACTGGAGGCTCTGGATGCTTGGGTGCGACCTGAGGACTAGTGGGGCTTTTTACATTGGAAAGCACCAGTATTTCGTGTCACCCCCCTTTGGGGTAGGTCAGCTACTGGAGAGGAAAATCCTACAATCATTTGCCAAGGGGCAGGATGCATTCAGCAGGACCAGAAAATGGGACCCTGGAATCCACTGCGAAGTGTTAGACTGTACCCCTAAACCTTGCCCACCCCTCCCTTGGCCTGGTAGCTCCAAATTCAGAGCTTTTACTCCACCAGAGACCGGCCTGGGCGTCTGGCCTGGGTGGGGACAGAGGAGGGAGTGCGCTGCTCAGTTGTATGGGAAAAGGTGGGGACCTGGGAGCCTCCAGCAGTACCCACTTCCACGCAAACCTCTCCTCTCGGCCACAACTCTCAGCACCTGTTGCCTCCATGTCCTGCATGTCTCAGGTTTCCTGTGGGCAAATTGGTTTGCTTCTCAGCCGGAACCTCCTCCGCAGGCACTTTAGCTTATATCTTCCTCTGCTAATTTCCCTCCTCCATCTGCTTTCTGTCTTCTCGACTTCGTCGAAATCTCTTATCTATAATTGTCTCCTCTCCTAGTCTCCCAGTCTTTGGATTTATACTTTCAAAAAAAACCACACATTTGCTTTCATTTTAGTGAGTTTTTTGGAGAAAGACAGGACCAAGGCCTGCAGTCATGTTTGGGAGGAAGCACATTTTTTTATCCTTCAGACTGGGGGATCCTGGCTTCTCCCTTGTCTCCTGATGGTTCTGAGCAGAGGCCAAGCTCTCGGGGGGCTGTGAGAACTGCTGCCCCACCCAGTGTGCCACCCAGAGCCCTTCCTGGGGCCCTGGCTGGAGTTCTGCTTTTGGAGTCTCATATCGGGAAGTGAGAACCTGCAAGAAATAAAAGGCCACCTCTGCTCCCACTCTGGGAGAGCTTTCCCTGTCTGGGCCGCTTCTAGGTGGTCCCAGGCGATGGCCAGGTTCCTCAGGGTGTCCCAGCTCAGGGTGGACAGGACAGAGGTGCACCAGGTGCACCATCTCCTGCCGGGAACCTGATACGTTTGCTGGCGACTCTGACAGTCTTGATGAGCTGAACCAAGCGGAGAAGACGAGACCCTGTTGAGCAGGAACTTTATAGGCACTAATCTCGTTTGATCCCCTCCTTTCGCCCTCTGAGGTGGTCTTGTCACCCCATTGTGCACACCAAGAACCAAGGCTCAGAGAGGTGGAGTAGCCAGACACAATCTGTCCCCACTCCTCCTGGCCACCTCCTGAGAAGTGACTCATGTTCCTTCCAGGGACGAGTTGGGTCGCAAGCCTTCATTGCAGCACCTCCTCTAGAAGGACCTGAAGCTGCTGTTAACATCGAGGGAGGCCTGAAATCAGCTGGTGGGGTTATTCTCCTACCGATTTAGCTCGCCCCGAAGCCCAGGTGTACCTGCAGCAGCTAAGCGGAAGCCTTAGGTCTGCTGTCCCCAGCACACAGCCCGGGGGTGGTGGTGGACGTGGTGTGCCCTTTGGAGCCAGTGACAGTATTTAATTTGCAGGTCTGTCCTACACTCTCCCAAATCTGCCAAGTAAATTGGGTCTGGGGCACCTGGGAGCTGGCACGAAGCCACTACATCAGCCAGGAAGGCCTGGTCCTGACAGTCCAGAATCCTGAACCCAAACCACCTGCAGCTGCTGCCTGGGACCAACTCTGAGTGGTCAGACCTCAGACCTCAGGTTCTGATGGGGAGTCAGAGGAAAAAAATACAGAGATACAGAGGCCGCAATCTAGATATAGAAACAGAAATAGATCTAGATGTGGGTGCAGTTGTAGTTACGTAGATGTAGGTATCGAGGTAAATACCAATGTAAACGTAGGGCCATCACCAAAGCCAGCGCGGGCAAAGGCGCACCTTGAAAACAGCTACTGCTTGTGGGGTCCATTTAGTCTCCATAGCAACTCAGTGAGGTAGGGATTTTTATCCCCATTTTACAGACACAAACCCAGGGCTCCTGGAGGCTGAGTGACTTGCCCAGGGCACACGGTGATAAAGACGCGGACTATGACTTGTTCCTGTGGCCCGAGGCCCTGGGACTTGGCTGTCCTTGTTCCTGGCGGACTCCGCACCCCTGGGACTGCAGTCCTGCCACCCCCTGGAAGCCCTCCCTGCCCTGGCCTCCATCTCCTCCCAGTCGAGATGACCTTCTTGGGTTTCCTGACGCCAGGCTCTGCCTCTTCTCGGAATCTAACACCAGCCGTTATGACTCAAGTGCTCAGTTTCTAATGTCATTGAGCCACGTCTACATGCCAGATGCTTCGCTAGGCCCTGGGGAGGTAGTGGAGGAGAAAATGAGTGGCTTCTGGTTCCTGTGGAATTATAGACGGCAAGGTAGAAGGACATTAGACATAACATCATAGTGGTCGGCAGCATCGTGGAAACCTGAAGGGCTGCAGAATGTATAGGGGAACTGAACAGGTCCGAGGGGGTCAGGGAAGGCTTCCCTGAGGAGGTGATGTGGAAATTGAGGCCTGGGGAAGGTCTGGAGATGAGTCAGGTGGAAGAGGGGAGTGTTCTCAGCAGAGGGGGTGGCACCTGCAAAGGTTCTGAGTCAGGAAGGTGCGTGGCTGAAACAGTTCGTGAGGGGGAGCAGGTGCACGGGCCTTCTAACTCAGCTGCTGTCTGTTGGCCCTCGGAGCATGCTCAGTGGGCCTCACCTGGCGTGGGCCTGAGCCATGCCTCTGCTTGCTGCACCCCCAGGCAGGTCCCATCCGGGTCCTGCCACCCTCCAGCTGCCCCAGTTACAGAGGCCTCACACTTCATCCCCCGCTCCACGTACCCTTTCCCGTTGCCACACAAGCTTTGGCAACATCAGATTGTAGGACCCCAAGCCGTAATTTACAGTCCCTTTCAGCAGGGTTCGTTGCCCGTAGGACCCTAGGGCAAGAGGAAAATAAAAGGACAATTCCCTTCAGCGATGCGCTAATGATGGAGCCGGAGAGCCTCCCTGGGTTTGATCTTCCCTGAGCTCCGCGATGGGCCCGGGCCTCTGCTTCTCCTACCTGTGCAGGGGAGTCACCTTTGAAGCGCCCCCGTGGGCACAAGCTGTGGGGGTAGCGGGAGGAAGGCTCAAAGACCAAGTCTGAGAGGGATGTTGTCACCAGGCCCTGCCGGGCGCCTCGGTACATCCTGCCATTCTCGAACCAGACCGACTCTGTTATTTCCTTTGATTAAACTTCTGTTTCCCCTCAGCCCACTGGATCCATCTTTCAGTTATTTAATTCCAACTGCAATGAAAACTCCGCTGAACTGCACACTAACGCAACATGAGGCGGCAGCAGGCCTGGGAGGGTGGAGGAGAGCAGGGTGGAATCTACGGGGCTTCGTCATTTTTTCTCGTAAAGTCTGACCTCGTTTTAACTCAGAGTGTGGGGATGGGAGACACACTCGGTAGAGCTTGGGGGCTTTGAGGGTCAGAGGAGGGACCTGTGCCATCCATGCTGACAGCAAGGTGTCATCCTTTCCTCAGTCACGGCTACCTTTCTTGTAGCTTTTTGGGCAACCAGGTGCTGGGCCTCCAGTCACCTTAGAGCCTTTAGGCCACGTACCAGCACCGTGTGAAATAGGCCCCAGGCACCCTTATAACATTCACATCTTTAGACTGGAATTAATGCTCTGATTCATTTCCCTTTCTGGCCTTGCCCCAACCCACAGACCCATACTCAGAGCCATATCTCCAGCTTTGACTTCCTGAGCTTTTGGTCCCTTCCAGTTAACTGTACACCTGTCCCCTGGACCATCCTTCTACCTGGCCTGGTTCCACAGGGTTCCATTTTTGGCTCGGGCATGCTAGGGTGTTGTCCAGCCTGGTTGTGGGGGTCTCTGAAGGAGAGCTGGCTGCCCTGGCTAACTCCCCACCTTGAGTACCACCCTCTCCGTGCTGGCAGAACCTGACCCCAGACATAACTTCCCTCTGAGGGCTGAGGAGGGAGGACTGCCTCGTGCCAGGGCCTGGGACTGCTGGAGACACCCATTCACACCCGAAGTGCCCCTGAGAGGCAAAGGCCCAAAGGAGACTTTCTAGATGATGAGAAGGTGGGAAACAGACCAGCACTGACCAGGGCCCAGCCCGTGCCTGGAGCAGGGTCCTGGCTGCCCCTGCAGGTCCAGGCATTAACCCCCGAGTTGTGGGATCAGGGGAAACTGCTGGGTTCTAGAGGGGGCTCCTGAGTGGTCAGGCTGAGGGGACCTAGGAGGGAGATGTCAAGGCTGCAGCTCTTTGCTACCTAGCGTGAATGCATTTTTAGCATCTTATTGACAGGTACAGCTGAACCGGAGCCCGCCGGCTGGTTAGCAGTCCTGGCTGATTCCACCAAAATAGAAAAACAGGCCTCGGTTACAGAGCCCCTTTGGCTGTGGGCTCCTTTGGAGCCAGTGCTCCTTAAGCCTTCCCCAGGGGGTGGTCAGGTTGCTGACCTCAGGTTCCTGGTCCCGTTTGCTCTTCATGAGAGTAGGAGAGGGGAATGGAGGCCAGAGGCACCTAGCACCAGGCTCTGTGGTAAGACTGTCCTGAGCTCGACTCCTGGCTAAGTCCCAAGCCGTGTGACCTTGGGACAGTTGCTTAACCCCTCTGAGCCCTGGTTTCCTCATCTGAAACGTGGGGCTCACAACACTTGTCGCCCTGGGCACCCAGAAGGGGTTAGTATGTTAAAGGTCTGCAGAGCGCCTGGCGTAGAGTGGGCATTGGATTATTGGTAACTAACATTGTTGTCATTAATTTGACTTCGACAGTCCAAGCTGACCAAACGCCCCTTGCCAAACTGACCACGTCTATGTTCACCTCCACGACTCCCGGGAGCTCAGCGCGTGCCCCGCACGTGCGAGACACTGAGGTTTCAGAAGTGAGCACCGCCGGCTACGTATTGAGTGCCTCGTGGAGCTTAAATAAATGAACAAGGGCAGATCACCACCTCCCTCCCTTCCCTGTACCAGCCCCTCATCTATCTCGCATGGAGACACTCCTAACTGTCATGACCCACCGTCCTGTATTCCCACAGAGGCCAAGGGGGAGGCGGACCCATGCCCCCTTGGCCAGTGCCCACACGAAGAAAGGGGTTGTGGGCTCAGAGAGGGGTCTCTGACCCTGCCCGACAGTGGTCAGACCTCTGGGAGGGGCTCCTCACAGCTGGAGGGGGCGAAACAGCGGGGTTTCTTAAGCTGGAGACCTGGAACCCTCAAGCTAAGAACAGGTCCCAGGTGATCAGGGCAGGTTGGGCCCGGGCTGGAGGTGGTGGAGGCTGGAAGGGCAGGTGCTCTCCACGCTGAGGACAAACGATTTGCTTAGGATTTCTTTCTCGAGGACAGCCAGACGCTGGCTGCACTCAGTAGGGCCTGTGTCAAACGGGCCACTTGTACGAGAGTCGCTGTTTCATTTAAGAGTTTTTCAACTGCGTCCACCCAGACGATCTACTATGTCTTTTCGTCCACCTACCTCCCTCGTGTTAACCAAAGGTCTCACTCAGATCTGGTCTCCTGCTAGCACAGTGCAAGCTCTGCCGTGCCCGGATGAAGAGAAATCTGCCTTGCAGCCGGCCGCCTGGTGCTGTAAAGCAGACATAGGGGGCGAGAACAGCGGGTTCTCACACCTTCGAAATGAAGATCGTGGCTCCATTTTCCCGGTATCGATCATCTGCAGAACGACCTTTGTATATGTTGCCTGAGGTCGATGCCACAAGCCGAGACACCACACGTCTGCTGTGACCTGTGCCTACTCCGTGTCCTTGGCGTGCGGCAGCTGCGATGGCCCAGAGGCCCAGAGCCCATGTGCTTCTCACTTGAGGCGTGTAAGGAGGTGAGGCTGTGTTTCCTCCTTGTCGAGAACTAAAGCTTAATTGGGCCAGAAATACTCCCTGGTTCCTGCTTCTGGAAGACAGATCTCAGCTGTCACCAAGCATCTGTGGTACCCGGAAGGGACAAGTGGAGTTCTGTGGGCTGGAGGCTTTGAGGAGCAGATTTTTTTCTTTCGTGCCAATTATGTGCACGGTGCTTGGTTTTCTTTGTCTGAACCACTGCGTCTGGGCCTTTGGCCCTGGGGCTGACATTCTGAGCTTGCCTGCGTCCCCAGCACTGCTACCGCCATGACCCGCAGGGAGGTGTGCCACTTGTACCCAATGCTACGGGGTTCAAGTTGGGGTGCAGGAGCCCCCGTTCAGGGAGACTCTGCTCAGGGATGGCAGGGGAGGGGACACTTGAAGAGGGGACCATTTTGGATCTTGAAGGGAGGAGGGAAGGCAGGCAGGGGAAGCACGAAGGCATGAGGCAGCACACGCTTGCGTTCACTATTCGACGGTTTTCCTCGAGGACCTACTATGTGTGGTAGCCATTGGGGCAGACACTGCTCCCGCCATTGTGGATGGGGAGACAGACGAGCAGACACTGACTTGTTATCTGGTAGGGAAGCATGCTTAGAAGAAGGAGAAAACTAGGTAAGGGGAGAGGGAGGGAATAGGGGTGTTCCAGACACGACCAGGGGTGCTGCAAGACCAGTGAGGTGCCTGGAAGGACAGGGGAGGGGTGGCTAGAGGTACAGCTGGAGGGTTTGGATGGGACCTGATGGGCAGGACGCAGGGTCCTTACTGATGGTGCCCATGGGGCGAGGAGGAGGATAGCTAGGTGTTCAGGGTCAGTCTTCCGCCCCGTAAATGGATCCATGAATGCACCAAGCCAGCCTGCAGGAGCTGGTGTGTGAGAGCAGCGAGGGGCCCCCCACCATCTAACTGGGAAGGGGACCGAGCCCAGAGAAAGGAAGTGCCTCACCCAAGGCCACTTGCCCAGAGAAGAGGCAGGATGCGGGTCTCCTGACAGAGCTGCCTCTGCCCAGGTCGTGAGTGGGCAAGGCCGCGCTGGCCTGGCTCACCTTTCTGAAGAAGGTGGCGAGGGAGGGGGATGGCGGGTCTTGGAGCCAGGGACACTCTGCGGAGGCAGTGGCTTGGCCTCGCCCATCCAAACAGAGCAGATGCCTTCTCTGTCCCCTCCCCCTCCAATCTGCCTTCCCCAGCCCTTCCCCTCTCTGTTCTTGCCAAAGCTCCTTCCTGCGTTTCCCAGCCCGGGCCCCTGGGTGTGGTGCAGTGGGTCAGACGTGGGACTGGGTTCCCTTAGCCACCTCACCAAGGGCCAGTCAGTCCCTTGGTGAGTCTGCAGACCCACAGCCATGCAGGTCACGGCTGTGGGCCCTCCTCGGAGGCCTGCCTGGGTGCGCGTGTCCCAGACGGGTGCCAGGCTTGACTGTCTGTTCATTCATCCTCGCGGGGCTGTGGAGCAGAGGCCTGGCTCACCAGCCTGTGGATGCCATCACGGGCCAAGGCCTGGCCATCGCTGGTGCTGTGGCTGCCCGCGGGCGGGTGTGAGCCCTCAATCCACATGGAAGTCCAAAAGCCTCTCCTTAGGGACATTAATTAGCCCCCAATTAATGCAAAACAGACTCTCCCTCTCTACAGAGAGCGGGATTACCTCCAGCTCTGGAGTCTGTCCCTCATTTGTCTGCAAATTGCCCAGCAAATCACGGTAGGCTCAGGCCTTTCCTATCAAAACAACATGAATGTGAAAATTAAAGGGCCCTTGGAGGTTTATTTAAATCCTCGGCCTGGCCTGTCATTGAAGACCGCCCCTCCCCCGGCCCCCAACACAGGCCCAGCCCCATCTCTGACTTTAGCTCCTCACCCTGGCCTCCTCCCAGCACAGAGAGCCCCCAGATGCAGCAGCCTGGGTCTTTAGTCCAGGTGCCCCATGGCACAGAGGGGCTGAGGTTCCTCTGAGAGTCATCCTTAACAGGTTGAACAGAGGTTTCCGAGGCCAGTGGTGCTGTCGTGGTGACTCCTTTGTCTTCGGGAAGAACTCGCTAGCCAGTTCAGGCAGCTGAGTGGGCGTGGGGGCAGAGGAACCAGGACGTGGTTCCTAAGTGGGCTTTCGCTCATGCTGCTCGGACACCCACACCTTTCCCTGACGCTCAGGGGACGAAACAGTAAACTCACGGCCGAGGAGGGCGGGCAGCTCTGCACGCAGACGGCAGGACACAAGGTGGGATGCGTGGCAGGGCCTCGCACTGTGTTCACTCTGGAGGACAGTTTGGAGGGGCCAGCTCACATCCTCCTTCTTTTCTCTTATTTCGGCCCCAGGAACGTGCTTGCAGGAGACCAGTATCCCAGGGTGCAGGCAAGAGAAGCAGGAGCCAGCAGAGGCCGTCTCCACGGGGGCACAAGCTCCTGTTCCCCTTTCCCACCCACTCCTGCCCTGGCAGCCCCCAGGCCAGGACCCGTCTTTGGGGCAGGGTCTCTTTTATTATGGTCAAAGGCAAAGAAGCAGGGACGAGAAAAAAGAAAAGGTCAAGAAAAGGGAGTGTGTGAGATGGATGCCCTCGACGCCTCTGTCCCTTGACGCCCATCAGCATCTCACCATGCACACGCACGCACCTGTGCCTGCACACGTGCACACACACACAGGTGCACGTGTGCACACATGCTTATGCACACATGTGCACGTGCACACAGGTACGCGTATGTGCGTCCTCGTGCAGATGGGTGGGGGAAAGTGAGGAGTGAGAAAGGAGAGAGGGAGGCAGGAGGATGGAAGCCCGAGTGATGGGACACTCATTCTCAGCAATCATGCACGCTCTAACCACCACCACTGGTCCCTAACCACTGCTTCTGGAATACGGCTGTAGTTGACCGGCATCGGGAGTCTTCGACGGGCAAATGCTGGACAAGAGAGAGCTGCCTTCGGGCCCATTTGGGGAGCACTGTCCCCGGAGAACTGCGTTCGAGCTAGCCCATGGAGCTGCCGAACTCAGGAGGAGTTCTGTGACTGCGAACATGACTTTCGCCTTCGGAAGTAGCTCGTCTCCTTGTAATTTAATATTTTGGCATTGACTTTTAAAATAGAGGCTTCTTTCCCAACTGAATTCTGGAGAAAGGCTTAGGTTAAGGTCGTTGTCCTGGGTCGGAAGGGTCTGGGCCTTTTCACTAGTTATCACGACACTATGTGTGCCCCAAGCCAAGGACCCGAGGCAGCTGGGCTGGCTGGGTGTTCTCTGCCACTCCCTTTAGGGCTGAATTCATCGGTGGCCCCGTGATCTAACAGGGGAAGGGGAGCCGCTTCACTTACAGTGACCGAGGCTGCCTCTTGTCCTGCAGCTGGGCAGTCTAAGTGCCTGGTCGTTGCGTCTCTTTGTCCTTTTCACATGACTTCAGTGCGTCCTTGCTTTCTGGTACAGGCTATCCTGAGCTCCTCTCGGGCATCTCCTGCCCCAGACTCAGAATCGCCCGTTTCTCCAAGGGGGAAATGGTACTTAGAGAACGTCGCTGGTTATGCAAGCGCTCACTGCTGCTGGGTGTCAGCACCTCCAGGACTTTGCAGTGCTCAGAGCTCAAGGATTTTTTTTTTTTAAGTAAACGTTTCATGGAAACATAACACATATAATAGGAAAGGGAACAGATCCCCCTGACATCTAAAGAGGAAAAAAACATCATGAGTTCTACTCTTCCAATTTAAATTTAAGACGACAGGGTTTTTACCTGTTGAATTTTCTTTCTTTTCTCTCGGCTGAAAAGCTTGGTTCTGAGTGACTTGAACACCATCAGTTATTTGCCTTGTTCTACGACGACGTTACGACCATCGTTTCAAAATAGCTGGAAGCACATTGCTGCTAACAGTAGGATTTCTAAATTCAGTCTCGGATTTCTTTGTGATAATTTTTTCCTTAGAGCGTATCCCCCTGGGACTGCGTAATCAAAACTTCGGGTTTTAAAGTCATTAGAACTAATCGTTTTCTCTGTGTGGTGATGCCACTGACTTGATATGCAGTTAGGTGCATTTCTTCCCCCTTTTGTCTTTAATGTCTAAGACTTGCTTTTCTGCCTTTTTGATTTAAACAAAATGACAGATTCAAAGCCGAAACTATCTAACAAGATATATTCAGAGAGGTCTGGCTTCCTTCCATGTCTCCTCCACCCTGTTCTCTCTCCCTGCACGGGTAATTTTATGAACAGAGGTAATAATTTTCATATATAACAGAGATAAGTTTTAATTAGTCTTTGGTTTATCCACTCATCGCTTTTTAAAAACGTAAGCCCAGATGTATTTTCACATTATCTCTTCCCATTTTGCGGCAGATCACTGATGATGACAAAGTCGTGGTCACTCTCCCCATGGAGGGATAAAGATTCTTTTTTCCTGCCCTTGAACCTGAGTTGGCCCTGTGGCCGCTTTAACCACGGGTCTGCAGAGGAAGCGATCCTCCGCATGGCCTGAGAGGACGGGCAGCTTTTATTTCCTCCTGGGTTCACTCACTTTGAAGATTTAGGATTCAGAGCCCAAGCCAGCCACGTGGAGGTAGAAAGGTGCTAGCCTCTCCGCCGTCTCAGCCAAGGCACCAGACGCATGAGTGAGTCCCCTGGGTGGTCCAGCCCAGCTGCCATGTGACCGTAGCAGCATGAGGGACCCTAAGGGAAACCACAAGAAGAACTGCTCAGTCAGCCCACAGATCCATGAGAGATAATTAATGTTTGTCGAAGTTTTAAGCCACAAATTTTAGGATGGCTTGCTGCGCCACAGTAGATCATCAAAACACCCTTTTTTATACCGAGGGGAGCATCCTAGGTAACGCCATTCTGCTTTAATCACTTAATATAGCCTGGAGATCACTGTGCATCCCAGACACGGTCCCGATCAGGGTGTCGCTGGAGACCTGAGTGAGTGGCCCAAAGGTAAGTAACTCGCCCAGGGCTGCACAGCGAGGACGTTAGCTCGTTCGGGCTGCCGTCATAAAACACTCCGGACTGGGCGACTTAAACAACTGCAATTCACTTTCTCATAGTTTGGGCAGCGAGAAGTCCAAGGTGACGGTGTCAGCAGGTTTGCTTTCTTCAGAGGACTGCCTCCTTGCCTCGTAGATGGCCGCCTTCTCGCATGGCCTTTTCTCTGTGTTCCCGGTCCCGGTGTTGCTCCGTGTGTCCAAATTGCCTCTTCTGATCAGGACACCTGTCATTCTGGATTAGGGCTCGCCTTAATGACCTCCTTTTAACTTAATCACCTCTTTAAATGCCTCATCTTCCGAACAGTTACAATCTGAAGTTTTGGGGGTTAGGACTTCAGCATGTGAATTTGGGGGGGACGCAAAAATGGGTCCAAGAATCTGTGGCCATCTTCAATCAGCTACACATACATGCATACGATCTCCTATCTTTGAGGCGATTGGAAAATAAATTTATAATCCCTCAAAGTAATGGGAAGGGGGTGGATAAGAACCCAAATAATAAAGAACTGATGTAGGAAGCATAAAAAGGGAGCGTGAGAGACTCTTCACCCTGCAGTTTTGGGGAAAGCTTGGCCAGGGGGTCACGGGGGACAGTGCTTTCACAGAGAACGCGTCTGTGTCGTGCTCATTGCCGTTTCATTTAACTCCTATTTATTGACCTGTCTTCTTAAATTGGAACAAATGTAAAGGTGTCCAGTGGGCATAATTATTCTTCAAGATATTAATGTCTCTGAGTAGCGGAACTATGGGTAGTTTCTCTCATGTGAAAGACTCTCCTGTACTTTTCCATGCTTTCTCTGAGTATTTCTTCCTTTCATAATGGCACAAATAAACATTGCCGAAACGTTTTGGGACAGATTGAGCCATTCTCTTTTCCACCCTTTTGTCCTGATGAAGGCTGTTTAGAGACCAATAAAGAGCACCTGGAAGGAAACAGAGGCCCGCAGGGCATAATAAGAACTGAGGGCGTGGGGTGGCTGGGGTGATGGGGAAAGGATCAGTCAGAGGCTAATGACAGGTGCTTCCATACTGCTAAGTAGTCTGGGTCATTAGGTACAAAACAGCCTTGAGGCCCTGCACTTAGCCCCCAGGGAAGGGTGCAGCAGCCTGATGCAGCCCCAGCCCAGACAATAGTATGTCCCACCCGACGACTGCCAGATGTTACCGGCTTCAACCCACACAGCCTGTTTTCCTTTCTACCCTTGGAACTGCCTCAGTTTCCCCACACTAACCTGACTAACTGAATCTACTTCCCGTTTTCATAGAAATTTAAAGACGTGGAGTTTATTTGCTTGAGGTTCTTTTCCCTTCCTTCCCTCCCTCCCTTTCTTTCTCTTTTCCTTCTCAAGGAAGGAAAACAGGAAAGAGTTTGGACAAGAGGAGAGAGCACATCCCCCTTCTCTAAGGCAGCCAGCCATGGGATGCTGCGATCCCCCTGACCCAGCCCTCAGAAGCCCCTTAGTCTTGCAGGGAGTCACTGTACCTAATCCAAAGCAGAGCCAGCCGTGGCCTGGCCAGCACAAGGGGCCTGTCTATGAGGGAGCCAGGAGGAACCCCATCTGGTGCTCAGGCCTCTGTGGCCACAGGGTGACAGGAACAGAAGCCAGTGACGCTGGGCTGGGGGGTGCCAGGTGCAGGTAGTTTCTTGCTTTTGAACTTCACAGCTGGACCTCTGCCCTGATGGGCTCCTGGAGCCCTCTGCTTGCTGGGAGAGAGCTGGGCCGGGCGGGTGAGCAGAGCCTGCTGCTGGAAGCAGGGCCCTGCCGGAGTGGAAGAGCTGGCACAAGGCGCTCCTGCCAACCATGACAGTGATGCCTTGCTCCTGAGTGGCACCGCCTGGCTAAAAACCGCTCTCGCTCTGCATTGCCTGCCCAGAAGCCAACCTAGAAAGGTCCATTTGAAAGATTACAATCGCGCACTCGCCCTATGGTATCTCTGATGTAAAATTATTTTCCTCTAAGAAACTTAGGAGCCTCCTGTGCTGTGCACAGACCCACACATCACGCACCAGCTGGCTCTAGGGAGCCACTTCCCAGGCTGCAAGGTGTTGTCGAAGGCACAGAGGTGTGTGGACGTGCCATAGTCGGTTGACTCTGAGGAATTATGGCGAATGGGAAAGGTGCTGGAGGACTGGAGCCCAGCAGACTGAACCAGACCTTTTTAAAGGAAACCAGACAGATTTTAATGTTTCCATTTTGACGCTCCTTTAATGACACCTTAATAAAGCGCTTAAAATGATTATAAATACAGGAAGCGTCTACACCAAACAACAGTGGCCTTACAGAAACTCGCTTTGCGAAGGGCGTTCGGGGCAGGCGGTCGAGTACACGCTGGGCTCCTGTGTTTTATGGTTTTATAGAGCTGGTAAATCAGCCCGAGAGGAGAGAGGCGGCATGGATACACGTGGCTCTACCACATGTGGCGAAACGGTGCCAAAGAAGGAAAAGCCGGAGTCAGCAGGAGGGACTTGAAGGGGTTTTGATGGGATCCCAACGAGGGCTGAATTCGAGGCAGACCCGTTGAGAGGCTGTTGACAGCAAGATGGACTGTGTTTAGGCCACACACGGTTCCACTGAGATTTAGGAAAGACCAAAGCTGGGGGACAGGAATGGGAGTAAGACAGTTCCTTTTCCTAGGCACCTGGTCCCGGGTAGGCCCAGGGTGGCTGTGGGGAGGGGGGCTGCTTGCTACCACAGTTATTTGGCCACGTGGTCATGCGGAATACCTGCAAGCCTGATTCACCTGTCAGTCTCTCCTTGAACACTGAGCTGGAAGGCGGGGATCGTAGGTGCTCAATTAATGCTTGTGGAGTAAATACAAGGAAAGGAGGCTGGGGCAGCATCCATTCCAGAACATTTCACACCAATTCTCCCTGTTCAGGAAGCTGTTATAACCCTCAATTGATCTTGCTGAACGTTTTTTTTTTATTCAGTTCTCAGTCATTACCACAAACATGTACCCAAATTTCTTTCTTTCTTTTTTTACCCCCTAAAGAACAAGTATTTCTTCCCAAGCCCCTGGGGATGGCACATGATTCGCAGCCTCACAGCTCTGGAGAACAACTGGCGTGTTCAAAACAGCATTCGAGCCTGTCTGGAGGGTGGCTTGTGGGGTAATAAAATAAAACAGTAATTCATAAGTGGCAAGGAATTTGAACTGAAACATAATTCCATTTTCTGCAGAAAAACACGCTGTTCTGCATAACTTGTCATCCAGCCAGGGTTCTCTGACTCGCTCAAACCGAAGGCTTCTACGGCCTCCCCACCAGTGACTGGCTTTTTGTGATTTAATTCTAAGTGGCAGGGCTCCCAGGAGCCCCGGAAAAAGCGTCTGCTATCTCCCAGCTAAGCCAGCTGATCTGTGTTCTCTGCAAACGGCTGATGTGGGATGAAAAATCTTGGCTTTACTATCCCAGAAACTTGCTCCCCAAAATTCTTTTCAGTGATCTATCTCTGCATAACCACCCGCCCCAGAATGTAGTGGCTTAAAGTCACATTTTATCATTTCTGATGATTCTGTGGGTTGGTGGGCTCAGCCGGGCAGTTCTGCTCTGTGCGTCTGGTTTTAGGTCCCGAATGGGGTTGCATTCAGCTGGAAAGCCACCTGGGGTTGGAACATCCAAATGAGCCTCTCTCCACAGCCTCCCCCACTCGGCACCCTACATGGCTTCCTTCAGCAGGGCAGCTGACATCCCCAGAGGAAACTTTCGAAGAGAGCGAGCCCCAGTTTGCGAGGGCTCGTCAGGCCTCATGTGTGCTAACATCCCCAGGGGCCACAGCAGTCACAAGGCCAATCCTAAAGTCAGTGAGACAGGGGACACTCCATAAGCTTCCTTTCAACTCGAGTCTATTTAAAGCTCGCCCGGCAGGCCAAGGACAACATTTGTCTCAGACATTGCGAGTTCGCCTGTGGGGTTACTTGCGAGGGGGGTCGGAGGGAGGATGTGGTCTTCCAGGTGGAAGTTATCTCCGTGTCTGAATGTTTAGGACTCAGTCTCTGTGAGCTGGGAACATTCTTTAGGCTCTCACTGATGGACAGTCACGTTGGGGATGAGAGGGTGGAACTTCCTATCTGGACCCTTCTGAGGAAGACAAACAGGAAGGCCCAGCTGGGCCCTGGGATCACTTTGGCTCCACACAGACCCCCAGGGGCTCCCGGGGAAGGGAAGGCCAGGGTCAGGGCGTGGGCAGGCAGGGCTCTGCAGGGGAGAGACTACTCACCTCCCCCTACTCAATCAGAGAAGCTCCCTCCACTTTTGGGTCCAGAGCCAGCTTTGGCACCAAGACACAAGTCTGCGCCCATTAGTCTGAGGGCACAGTCTCGGGGTGTCCGGCTTACTGACCCAGCAGTGGCCCCAGTGGTGATGTGAGGCCTGCAGATGACAGAGCCAGGGTCAGAGATGCTCAGCTGACCACTGCCGGGGAGCACTGAGGGAAGGGGCACGGGTCCTAGCCTAGATCTGACGGAAAATCTGCGGCTTTCCCTCTGCCTCTCGGCTGCCCCCTCTCTGGGCGAGCCTGGGCGCCTGGGTGCTTGGTTACCGAGCACTTGGCTTTCACTCAGGGTGAGGGCTCTTGGCTGTGTGACTCAGAGATGTCACCCTCCTCACAGCAGCTCCAGGCAAGGGTCCTTCGGGCAGCAGACCTGACAAACATGTTCCCTTTCCACCAGGCCATTGACGGGGTTTATTTGTTTGTAGTGATGTGACTTCGGGTTCCTGATTTTGCTGGTTTTTGACGGGAAGCCTCTCTCAGGTCCTCAGCCACCAGCTCCCTGCCACGTGGGCCTCTTCAACATGGCTGTTGAGTTAATCAAGACTGTAGGGAGAGCGCCTTACCTCCGGCAGGGCCCGGGGCTCTCACCTGAGTAGGCCAAGCCCACCCAGGACACTCTCCCTTTAGATCCACTCACGATCAACCGGTTTGGTACCTTAATTACACCTGCGAAATCCCTTTACCTGCTATGTCTGTCTCATTGGCTAGAACAAGTCACAGTACCACCCAGGCTCAAATGGAGGGGTTTCCACAGGGGTGGCTAGCAGTGGGAGGGACTCCCGGAGGCCACCCTGGGGCGTCCCTCACACCCTCTTTTGGAAGCCCAAGGTCCCAGGACCCTAATCATACCCCTTCCTCGCTAAGACCCACCACCCCAGCCTCTGTCCTTTGTACTGAGTGTGCATGCATGTGCCCAGCACACCTCCTTAGGGCACAGCCACACCGAAGCTCTCTGAGGCAGCTCCCCAGGGCCCTGCAGAGTGGAGGTGGGGCATGGGGCCCAAAAAGCTGGCCCTCGGCAGAGCCCTAAAGGCCTTCTGCACGGCTCTGGGCAGCACAGCAGCCCTCCTGAAGCCTTGGAGATGCTGCCATAAGTGCTGAGTGGTTAAGAGAGAAACAAACCAACCTACGCCCAGGAACTAAACGCTGAGAGAGACCAGTCTGTGGTGCCTGCCAGAATAACAGAGCTTCACGTCCCCATGTGTCATCACAGGAAACACGAGACCATGCAACTGTGTAGAAGCTGTGCCATACAGGGGGTGGGGTGGGCTGGGAGGTGGGGGCTGAGGAGCTGGGAGCCGGCCAGCTGTGCTGATGGTGAGGGGCTGCCAGGCCAGGCCTCCCAGCTTTGGGTCCTGGCAAAGTTCAGTTGACAGACTTTGCCTCAGGTTAGGAAGGAGACACTAGGTCTCTGCTGTGACTGTCTTTGGTGACGTGAGGATGTCCAGGACTGACAGCCCCTGTGCTCTAGGTGGGTTGGGCTTCATGCCCGCTTTTCTTTGTTTTGCTTTCTAGTATGTTAGTAAAATGCCATCGAGTTGAGAGCACGATGGCACGTGATCGACCCTTGTGCTCCGGTGCAGATTGCCTTCAAGGTAAAAGGCGAGCTCTCTGTCTCTCGATCTTGCTCTCCTTTCTTCTCTTCTCCCCTGCTTCTCTTTTGATTCCTGCTGGCTTCTCCCATCCTCTAGCAAGTCATCAGCTCTGGGACTCCCACTGCTTCCGCAAAGGCATCGTTTTATTGGGGGCTGGGACAGCCCAATAATACAGATCGCACGTGGAGATATAGGAATTGGTTGGTGCCTGAATGAGTAGGTGAGCTGAATTCGCATTGATCGAACACCAGGACATGCCAGCCTCGGTGCTCAGCCCGGGATGTGCGGGATGGTGTTGCAGGGAAGAGGAGCTGGGGCGGGGGGTGCTGCAGAAGCCCAGGCTTGACGACGAGGAGCCTCCTTAAAGGGCAGGAGTGGTCTGTGTCCCTGCCCCGGCCAGGTGTCCTGCTGCAATGCTGCTTGGGTCTCTGGAGAGGGAGAAGGACAGAAAGATGAAGTTTTAGTTTCTAGGGCATCTTCGCCATCTGTCCTTCTCAGCTGCCCCTCCCCTATTTTGGTCGCCACCACCATGTCCACTGCTGCCTGCAACCTTCTTCTGTTTCTGTCAAAAACAGCCTAAATCCAATGCAGAGTTTCCAGACTAGTAAGGCCAGCGGTCTCCAACCTTTTTGGCACCAGGGACCGGTGCTCCTACGAGCATCTGATGCCTGAGGATCTGAGGCGGAGCTGAGGCGGTGATGCTGGCGCTGGGGAGCAGCTGCAGATACAGATGAACTTCACTGGCTCACCTGCCGCTCACCTGCTGCAGTGTGGCCGGTTCTGAACAGGCCACGGACTGGTACCGGTGCACAGCCCAGGGGTTGGAGATTCCTGAATTAGGGGACTGCCACTTCTCAGAAATTCCTATCCTCAGTTCCCAACTGGAGGGAGAGAAACCCCAGGAAACCGGAGGAAGGAGAATTATCACTCAAGACCCAGAGGGGAAGGGGCATCCGTGAGCGGGACGACGAGAGTTCTGGAGGATTCTTGCCCACCTTGGAGGCTCAGTTTTCAGTAACTGTCTTGACCTTTGGCCTGAGGTCAGAGGGGCCAGCAGGAAGCTAGGTCATTTGTGGCCGGCGCCTGGCCAGCCGGACCACAGGAAAGAAGAGGCAAGGTGTTCCGAGATAACCCTATTTGTTCTGTCAGTCAATTGGATTTATTGTTCCAGTCTTCGGCTGTGATTACAGGGCAACGCAAACCTAATCCCACCAGGTTTAATCAGGAGAGCTGATTTATAGATCGATTCCAGCTTATTAGATTTACAGTATTAGGAGCTGAGTGGAACCAGTGAGTCATGGGCTGAGTGTTCCACTGGGAGACGGAAGAGAAAAGAGCCAGGGGAGGACGAGGAAGGGTTTAGGATGTGAGGAGAGAGAGTCAGGACAAGAATCCGAGGAGAAGGAGAGACGGGCCTGGGACAGGTAGAGAGGAAGCAGGAGTTTAGTGAATGTGGGGAGAAAGCTCTTCGGGCCGTTCCAGTCCAGCGCATCGTGAAGCTTTTCTGAGCTGCAACGGCATCCTCTGTAAAAGGGGCATGATTACAACCTCCCTCCCTCCCAGGGTGGCTGTGAGGTCACACGAGATTGTCTGTGTGAGGAGCTGAGTGCGGGATACTCATGTAGAAGGCAGTGCAGCGGGGAGTGGGATTGGGGAGGGGGGAGGAAGCAGGAAGAAGAGAGAAAGGACAGAGAGAAAGATGACAAGACCGAGAGCAGTGGCAGACCCTGATTCCATCACTGTGCCTGACTGCTGTGGCAGAGACCACTACGGGCCCTCAGCACCCATGCCCCCCTCTTCCGTAGTCATAAACTTTTTATTTTTGACCAAAATAAAGGTTCCCAGAAGCCCTTGACATTAAGGTGAGGCCACGTGATGAATTTTGCCCAATGGATGTAAATGGAGACACGAACAGCTGCCTTTCCAAGGAAGGGGTAGCTCTCTCCTTCCCTCTCTCCGGGGACACCACCCTGGACCGGGTAGACAAGGAAACGCCCCAGTAATGGGGGTGTCAGGGTGGAAGGAGCCTGGGTCCCCGACTCTGAGGACACAGACCAGCATAACTAGTCCTGATGCCTTTGGGGGAGTGAGTTACTTTACTGCCCTAGGATTGTACGAAAGAGAGAAACACCAGGAACTCAGTTAAGCCACCGACAGTGCCTCTTCCTAATGTGCAGCTCAGTCGTGGTCTAACTCAGCGCTGTCCACTATGGTAGCCGCTAGAACCATTTGGCCCCTGAGCCCCTGAAATGTGGCCAGTGCGACTGAGGAACCGAACTGTAACTGTCCCTGAAAGTTAACGAGCCTTTCAGTCGCCACAGGTGGCTCGTGGCTACCACGTTGAGTAGCATAGTGGCCGCTAGTGTGGCGGGCGTGCTCCAGGCTGCCCAGTCCTCCCCGAAGACAGCCTGTAAGCTACTTCCCCACGTAGGGAAGAGTGTGCTGGGCAGGCTCCCCCTTGCCTTCCGGTGAGGTTTGGAATTCGGTCCATGCTCCAGCGAGCAGGGGCCTACGGAGTCCCTGGCTTCAAGAGAAGGGACATCTGCTGGGTTTCAGCGGCCTTTGCATCCCAAAGGCCTGTGCTGGCAGGCATCTGCTGTTCTCTCTCTTGACAGCATTCTGCAGGTTTCTGGGTAGCCTGGTCTGCCACCCCGGCCTTACCAACTTTAGAACAGTTACAACTGTTTGCATAAGAAGCGGGACCTGCCAAGGTCGAGCCCTAGTCTGTGTCTGCTGTCGGGCTCTCAACGAGACAGTCGTCTCCTCCCCGGCTTTCTAGAGCTCATCAGATCACGTGTTTTTCTTGCATCATCAAGACTCTACATTCAGCGTGGTAATAATTCTTCTCTTGCTCCTTAAAGACTGTGGAGGGCAAGGAGCAAGATTATTTAACACGCTGACTGACATCCAAGCGTGGGAAGCAAAGATTTCAGATGAGGATCAGCTCTGGGAAGGAAGGCGAGGTCCCGGTGGGCCCTGCGGGCGGGCGGCTGACCAGAGTGGAGGCTAGGGTCACAGGAATTAGACAGGTGCAGGCATTTTGTCCTGTTGCAGGATCACAAGAAGTCTGGAACCCGGGGCGAGAGCTGGACCTTGACGTCCACAGGTTGCAGTCAGGAAGGGAGATCTAGAAGGAAGGGAAACTAATTGCTGGCCTCTCTCCCCCCAAAGAAGGCCCGAGCCCGGTTTAAAGCCTTCTAACTGAATAAGTCAGACCCACCCAGGATCATCTCCCATTGCTTAACTTAAAGTCGACGGATCAGGGGTTTTAATCCCATCTGCAGAATTTCTTCAGCAAAGCCCCGAGAGTCATATTTGATTAAATACTTTGGAGAAGGTGCGTGTGTGTTACAAAGTAGCCTCTGCCTCCTTTCTGTCCTCCAGCTCTTGAGAGAGATTATTATCACCTGAAGCCCACCCCAAATGCAAACAAATCAGAAAGGGAATTCTGGGGACTGTACTTCAGCCTTGGCAAGTTGATACGCCAGAAGCCATCACACCGGTACATTTTTCTCCACGCAAGCTAAATTCGAGTTGGGTTTCTATCACTTGGGATGAACGGGCTCCTGCCTCACCTGCCATTTATTGCGTGCCTTACACATGTTACCTCACTTCACCCTTATACATACACAAATGAGAGGTATTATCTACAGCTTTGGAGACTGAGGCTCAGAGAGGTTAAGAAAATATTCAAAGTCATGTCGCTCTAAACCAAGTCTGTCTTCTACTGCCAGTGCTGCGATGCCAGCCTTTGCCACAAGGAGCCATCCCTGATAGTGTAGGAATTACTTCTACAGTTTGGAAGCTGACTTTAGCAAAATTATGATTGTTTTTTCAGCTAAAAGAGGGCCAAAGAGGTACTTTCATCAGCTGATGACAGAACAAGGCCAAGGAACAGATTTTATCTCCGTGACCCAATGCCTGGCCTAGATGTGTTATTTGGTTGATGCAGTCAGCCGTTGGATCTGTTTCCCCTGTCGTGTTGGTGTCAGATTTGGGGGGGAGATTATGTTTTAAGGTTTTAACTTTCATTTAGAGGCCCCTTCCCATTTGAAAGATCTTAGGTCTTAAATTCTCCTTCAGATATCATCAGGGTCACAAATGTCAAATGATGAGCTAGGACCCCCTGGAGAGAATGATCAAGAAAAGAGAGAAAGTACAAATGAGCAGTGTCAGGACTGAAAGAGGGCACATCGTTATAGATTTTACAGATATTAAAAAGATAAGGGATATAAAAAAGATAAAATTTATTTTATGCCAATAAATTCAGCAGCATAGGTGAAATGGACACATGCCTAGAAAGCAGGTGCAGGGGTGAGACTGCACCCATAAAGTGCCAAATCCACTGGGCCCCCTTGGGGTCTTACTGGACCCCTCTGTGGCATTTGACACTGCTGAATGCTTCTCCTTAAAAATCTTCCTCTTTGGCATTCACGAAACCCTCTCAGTGATTCTCCTTTTAAAACTGCTTTCTTCCTCCACCTTTGTGCTTAATCCTCAGTACCTCCAGGACCCCTCCTGGGCCCTCTGCTCTCCTTGTTCCACATTTGTGTGCAGGGCTCTAACTGCCACCTGTCTGCCGACGGCTCCCACATCTGCAGCCCACATTGCTTTACTGAGCTCCATCCAAATGGACTAATGTTCAGCTTCTTTCTAGATGATTGTGCCGGTCAACAGGTGCCTACCACCCCTCGGATGTCCTCAGACCCTCCAACTCGATTTTTCCTCTTTGTGAATAATATCCCCATTCCCAATCCATGTCCCCTCTTGTGAGACCCACCTTTACCCCCTCCAAACCATCTTCCACACCATTAGCTGAGTGGTCTTTCCTCAAAACCATATCTCATTTGGGGGCTTTAAAGCCGGGGTCCAAATTCTTTGATCTTGCTCCATTGAGAGGGGGGGTGTTCTCCATTTGAATCTAAGCAGGTTTGTGACCACTTCGACCAATAGAGCCCACAGAAGTGACACTGGGTGACTTTCCAGGTTAGGGGAGAAAGTCCACGAAGCTCCCACTGGTCCTGAAGTGCTCACTGTCTGGAGGCCCCCACTGAAGAAACTTCCCCTCAGCACCCAGCCACCACACTGTAAAAAGGCTAAGTCACATGGGGAGGCCATGTGTGAGGCTTTAGCCAACAGTCCCCCAGCTGAGTCGGCTTTCAGGTTATCCCAGCTCAGGCGCCAGACCTGAGAATCATTTTGGAAGTGAATCCTCCAGCCGGAGCTGTTCCAGCTGCTGCCGTTTGAGTCTTCTCAGCTGAACCTCCAGACGTAATGGAGCTAACGCCTCAGCGTGCTTTGACCCTTTTCCAGACCCACAAAACCTGTGGTCATAACGAAATGGTTGGGCCAAGCCACTCACTTTTGGGCAGTTCATTATACAGCACATAATAGTACCTGGAGTGCTCATGCCACTCTGCTGCTTCAAATGTTCCAGGGATCCCACATCGCCACCAGGATAAAGTCCACATTCCTTTGACCTTCATTACCAGGTCCCTGACCACCGCATCAGAGCCATCTCCTGTCCCTGACATGAGCCCTGGTCCCAGACATATAGCAGTTCCTGGAATGCTCTCTACCCTTCTAGGCTTCCATGCCTTTTTACATGCTGTTCCTCTCGATGGCTTTCTGATGTCCAGATAGTGAGTCATCTGAAGATGAGGGGATGTAAATTCAGTTCCTTCCTTGAAATCCTTTCTTCCAGGAATAATAGTAGTGTTTGTGCGGCCTTAAAACAGTTTAGGTGCTATGCGAAAGAATATTTTAAAAAGTGGGTTATTTTCTAGGTGTTTGGATAAAGTTACAGTTTTACAGATGGATTCTGGAGCCAGATGGCCTGCATTCCAATCCCAGCTCTGTCACTTACTAGTGGGTGACTTTGTGCAAGTTCCTTAACTTCTCTGGGCTCCGGAGACCTCCCCTGATGCCTCCCGCCTCCAGCTGGCTTTGCAGATGGGCCCGTGTTTCCTCAGCACCTTCAGCTCCCCACAGTCGCAGCATTTGTCACTGTCTGTAATTCTATCTCTGGGGTCGTTAGTATCCTTCAGTTCATGTATTAGATTCTTGAAGGCAGAGAATTACTCCTTCCTCTCTCCTCAGAAGCTGAGTCATAGCAGGCCTTTGATAAATGTGCATTAAATTGAATCTTGTGTCGATTTTACCATCACAGTAACGCAAGCCTGGGAAAGAATAAATGACTTCTAAGTCACACAGGTCATTCGTGGCTGGGTAGAGATTAAAACTTTCAGTCCTGTTGACTTCTGACTGCCAGACCTAAACTGGTGACTCGTGTGTGTGTGCGTACCAGTATCACTATGGAACCCTGCTGACCACCTGTTTTTAAAATTATTTTATTCAGAAACCCATAAAATGGTCCATGGTCTTTGGACACCCTTGCTCTGAGCCCCTGAGCTGTTTTGGGGTCATTCAGTCACTATTATCCCTGGAAAAGGAGGATTACTGCGAAGGAAGTGGATTTAAATCCTTCCATCTATTCTGACGATTTGCTGAATGTCTGGGTAATTCCGATGCCTCGAACCCCTTCATGTAAGAGGCGATCGCTTTCACGGGTTCCCTTTTCCCAGCTGGGGCGGTGAGGGCGGCCTCATTGAGAAAATCTGCTGTCCGCGTCCACGCGGACCACCTGTCGGCGCTGTGTCCCCGCCGGCTTCTTCGCCACCCACCACGTCGAGCACACAACAGGCCCAGGTCTTCCTCCGGGTCAGTTGAGGGGTGTGGGTGTGGGTGGGGTGGTACCCAGCATGCCCACTTCGCGGTGGGGGGCTCATTGCTTTCCGCTGTGAGTGTGTGAGTGTGTGTGAGTGTGCGTGTGAGGGTGCGTGCGTGCCCCATTCGAACGATCCCTGGGGGTTTAAGGCCTCTTGCACTCAGACACCTGTCGGAAAAGCCGTCCCCTGCTCTCAGCTCTGTCCCCGAGCCGGAGGGCGCGCTCACCCCGGGAAACAAACCCATCTCCATCCTCCACCCGGAGGCGCCGAAGGCCCGCCAGGCCCGCCCTGGCGGTCTGTCCCTTCTCCCCATCAGAGGCGCAGCTCGCGGTGTCCTCGGCGCAGGTCCCCTGCCGGGGCCCTTGTCTGGGGGTTGGGGCGAGGTGGCTGCGCCCCTCCTGGGGTCTGCACGACAGCCCCCTCTGTGTCTTCCCTGTCTACACTGTCTTCCCTCCGCCCTGGTGCGTGCGGGGTCTGTTTAAGGGGGGCGGGGGCGGGGAGAAGGGCGGGGAAGGGGCCGGGCCGGGCGGGGCGCGGGGGGGGGCTGTCACCGCGAGTCGCACCGCCCTCTCCGCCCCTCGGCCGGGGGCGTGGGAGCGCCGGGGAGCGCGCGGCACAGGGCACGCGGGAGCCCGGAGCCGCAGCCGCAGCCGGAGGGAGCCCCCCGCCCCCGTGTTCCGAGCGCTGGGCGCCGGCCGGGGCCCCGGGGCGCGCGCCCCGCGATGGAGGCTTCGCACAAGGACGCGGAGCCCGCGGCGGCGGCGGCCGTGGCGGCGGCCGGCGGGGACCCGCGCGGGGCGCCCGCGTCCAGCGGGGTGGTGGTGCAGGTGCGCGAGAAGAAGGGCCCCCTGCGCGCCGCCATCCCCTACATGCCCTTCCCGGTGGCCGTCATCTGCCTCTTCCTCAACACCTTCGTGCCCGGACTGGGTAAGGCGCGGCGGCCGCGACCCCTGCGCCCCGCCACCAGCCGCGGGTGGGGGGCCAGGGACGGGGACGGGGACGGGCCCTCGGGTGGCGGCGCCCGCCGGGGCCGAGCGCGCCCCCCACCCCCGGGCCCCCAGCGCCCACCTGGCAGGCGGCGCCGCGCTGGCTCCGCGCCCCACCTGGCACCTCCTCGTCCCACCTGTGGACGAGGCTGTCCGGCCGCGAAGAGCCAGAAACTTCGCGGGCAATGCCGAGCCCGCGGGCGGCCCCTTCTCCCCGCCGAGCACCCTCCTCTGAGTCCCTTTCCCCAAGGGACGCGGCGACCACCGGCTCGGGGGAAGGGGGACAAGCCGGGCTCAGGAGACACCCCGCGGCCCCGCCTGCTTTCGCGGGGTGCGGACCCAGCCGAGCGGGGGTGACAGCGCTTGAGCCCCAGCCTCCCCCGCCTCCTTCCAGGGCTCCCGCGACTCCGCCGGCACCCACTCGGGGCGCCAAGGGGGTGGGGGGACATGGTTTCACTCGTTCGGACGCCTGCGGGTTTGGACCGCAGGGGGGGGCGGGCAGAGGTGACCCCGCACTCCCTCCCATCCCTCCCGTTCCTTAGAAAGCGGAGAGCCCCCCCTCCCATGTCATTGTGTGTCGGGCTCTGGCTGCCTGGAGGGGACCCTGACGCACCCTTGTCCCAAATTTTAAGGCGGAGGCCCATCGCAGAGATGGAGATGCCGAAGGGCAGGGCGCGTGAGAGCGAAGGATAAGTTGTCCCGACCCTCCCCCTTGGAGCCCGACCCCCACATCTCTGCGCCCCTCCCCCACGCCCGGCTCTCCTTGGTGCCGAGAGGCCCCCACCCCAATGCCGCGCGTGATGGGGAGCCTGCCCCAGCGCGCCCGCCAGTTGCCAGGGTCTGGCTCCGAGTTCCCAAGGACCGAGGTCAGCTGCAAGTGGCTTTCTGTCTACTTTGGCCTTTCTCACGGCCTCCATCTCAGCCAGTTGAGCAGGGACCTCTGCAGCGCTGGGGGCCAGGGTCGCACTCCCTCGCCCACGCAGGGCGAGTTCACTTTCCCCCTTGACTTGTCCTTCTGTGTGGGGGGCTTAGGTAGCCGGATCAGCATGTCCCACCCTCTGAAAGGGAGCTTAGGTGGTCTCCCTCTGTGCTGCCCCATCCGCCATGCCTCCAGCAGCCTAAGCTGGTCCTTGCCATCAGGCCGGCTCTTCGCACCTTTAGACCCTGTGAGGAGGCCACCAGATGTTGACTTAGTTGTGTCAGAAATTCTGCAGGAGTAAAAACACACCTCCGCTTCCTCTCCCTGGATGTGAAGATCATGAGCAGGATTGCGCCTTGATTCCACTTATTTGTTTCCCCCTTAAAGTGGTGAAGTAAATGCCACCTGATGGTCTTTTCAGGAAGGAGGGAATTGGTGCCAGGTGAGAGAGGCTGCCTGGTGAGAGTCCCCTGCTGGGTGAGGGAGCCACCCCCAGGAGGCAGCAGCTGCCCACTGCTCACGCCCTCTTGCATCTCACCTGGCTAGGCACCTTTCCCACTCTTAGCCCTGCTGCCACTTCCCCTGGTCCCGGTTCCCCTCTACTCCCCTTCTCCAGGGACCTAGCTCTCCCCTCTTCACACTTCCTTTTGTTTAGATCAGAATCCTATGGGATTTGGAGGTGAGAAACCTTTCTGAGAAGCCAGTTGAAAATAAAGGGAAAATTAAGCAAACTACAAAAGTAGTAAAACAGGTGAGCCAGGAATGTACAGACTTCTGAATTTTCTGTGACCGAATCCGGGCATTTTTTTTCGTTTTGTTTTGGTTGTCATTGTAGAGGGGACTGGTTGCGCAGGCCCCTGCCTCTCTCCACACTGAAGGGGGCTCTGGATCCTTGGTGCTGCTTGTCATCTGTGGACCAGGGACGCCTGTCTCTCTGGGTTGCTGGGAGGGTGGGATAAGATACCGGAGAACTCAGGGGTCGGGCACACAGGCAGCACTCTCCAGAGGTGGGTCCCTCCTGCTCTTCACTCTTTGGCAGAGCTGAGCACTGGTTCGGTCTGGGGGCAGGAGGGAGGTGGTGTGCTGGGAAGTGCCCTCCTGGACTTTTCTTATGAGAACTTGTTAATCTCTCTGCTCCCCTCGACCTACAGCGGAGTCCTGGATGACAAAGCAGCCCAGGCAAAAACTTATAGGTGGTCCACCCCCTTCGGGGCCTCTTGGCTTATCTGAAGCTCCTATGAAAACTGAATATTCATGTCTGGCTCTGCCATTTGAGAAAATGCAGCTACTTTCAATCCACTCATTCGTTCCCCAAACACGGAGCACCCACCACATGCTAGGCACCGAGGATGTGACAATGAACAAATCAGTCGATATGTCATAGACTGTTGAGGAAAACTGACACAAACTTTGTTTAACTGTGGTAAGTGCTATAATGGCAGCAGGAATCATATTTTAGCAGCGCAGCAGGTTAGACCTTGCTGAGAATATCCATCATGTGGACCCAGCTCTTCCCATCCTCACTTCACTCCCACTTTTGGGAAAATGGGCAGACCACTGGTCCAAAGATCTCCCTTTTTTTCTGCAAGCTTCGTTCCCTACAAGCCTTCTCTTCATTTGCAAATTGGATGAGAGTACAAGTGTTGGGATGAATGAAGGCATGTTTTTTCTCTGCCATGGAGAAGTCCTTACTACTCCATGGTGCCTTCTTGGTCCAACAGTGCTGTCGAGAAAGCGCTCATGCCATAAGAGAACCATTTCCTCTCCCGGGCAGTGGATAGGAAGGAGAAGTGATTTGTGATTGCGCGGACTCTCCGTTGGAACAATACAAGCGTCACAGCCTGGCTCAGCTTTTCCTCTCTTTTTCCTTTAGGCCTGAGGCTCTAATTGATGCTTATTATGTTGTACCTCGGGGCATCTTTTGTATCATTGGCTTTTGTATCATTGACTTTCTCAATGTAAGTCTCTTGAGAGCAGAAACCACTTTAAAAATCTCCTGATATAGTACGTTACTTTTAAATGCACAGTAACTATAATTATACGCAATAGGAACAGGCATTAGAGGTCATCCGGGCCAAGAGCTTAATTTTATATATAAGTGAGGCAGGCCTAGACATGAAGTTTCTATCCAGGAAAGGATGAAGGAAGGAAGTTTATATCCTATTTGACCATTTTAAGAAAGTTATTTGAGAATATATTTTAGCAAAATGACAGAGTAAACCACTTGAATAGTGTTTTGCCTCTGCCACTCACCTAAATTGTACGAATCACCGATCACCTCCAGGTTGCTCACTTCTCCAGTGGTCAATTCTCTGTCTTCATCGTCCTGGACCTCTCAGTAGCATCGGACACAATATTCCCTTCTCAAAATGCTCCCTTCCCTTGGCTTCTGGAACTCCACCCTCTCCTTGCTTTCTTTATATGTCGTGTTTCCTTTGTTCTGTTCCCTTTGCTCATCTCATCAACCTCCCAACTTGGGAGTTCCCCAGGGCACTTGATCTCCTTGATGTTGATCTTCTCTTTGATTTTCATCTCTTTTCCGCCTACACTCACTCCTTTAATGATCACGCTCAGTCTCCTGGCTTTCAGTTGCATCCTTATGATGATGACTCTCAAATCTAGATCATCAGCTCTGACCTCTCTCCTAAACTCCAGTCTTATATTCGACCGACTTTTCCCCATGGACACCAAAAGTCATCCCGGACTTAACTTACCTACAACCAAACTCCTGATTTTCTTCCCCAAACCTGCTTCTCCCTTATCTTTCCTCATCACAGCAAGTGGCATCCTTCCAGAAGCTCAGGCCAAAAACTTGTACTCATCCTTAACTCTTTCTCTCGTACCCCACACCCAATCTGTTGGGAAATACTCTTGGCTCTGCTTTCAAAATCTATTCAGTACCTGACCACTGCTCACCATCTTGCCTCTACTTCGCTGGTCCAAGCCTCCATCCTTTGGATGATTGCAGTAGCCTCCTAAATGGCTTGCTTGCCTTTATTGATGTCCCTTACAATCTGTTCTCTACGTGGCAACTAGAGTGATTATTCTTTTAAAACATGAGTGAATCAGGTCATGTCACTTTTGAGTTTTTGGTGTGTTTGTTGCTGTACCTCTGCACTCTAGAACAGATCCTGGATCATAATAATTGCTCAATAAATACAAATTTAATGAATGAATGAATGAATATGCTAAAACAAGAAATAGAAGTGGTTGCCTTTGGGAGGGTGGACTCAGAGCAGGGAGAGCGGGGATAGGGCACTATTGCTTTTCATTAAAAGCTCCCTTTCCTCCTATTTAATTTAAAAAACTGTATGCATGCATTACTTCTATTTTTTTTTTTGAGGGATAAGAAAGGGCTTTCATACCCTCGATAGCAAAGTAAATCAGGACTTTTTTTTAAAATAAAAAACAATTTAGCAATTATATCAAGAGTCTTAAAATGTTTCTACCCTTTAATTCAGTAGTAATTCCACTTGCAGGAATTTATCCTAGGAAATAATCAAAAACATGGACAAAACTTAATGCATAAAGATGTGCCACAAAGCATTATTTACAACAATGAAAACTATAAGCAAACCCAAGTAACAGCCATAGAAGAATGGTAAAATAAATGATGGCTAGTCAGATGGTAGAGTGTTAAACACCCATTAAAATGGTGTTTCCACAGAGTTTCTGATGATGTAGAAATTTTTAAGGTGTAAGGGAAAGAAAGTGAAAATGGTGCTGCTTGTAAGATGTCAAATATTTTGTATTTCTTTGATTCTAAGGCATCTTCTTCCCCTACATTTTGGATATTTCTGAATTAGAGATGTGCATTAGCATTGATATCAAAAGAAATAATTTCCTTTTTTCTTTTTGTCCTGAAAGTTGTTGCTAAATACTGATGTTTCATGGTCGAGGTCATCTTAAAACCAAGAAAATATAAGGTAGATAATAGATAGATGGGTAGATAATACAGGAAAGAAATGCATTAAGATGTTAACAGGTGGTGGGAATATGGGGGATTATTTTCTTCTTTATACTTGTCTATATTTTAGAATTTTTCTAAAATGAGCATAAAATGTATGACTTTTATAAATAGAAAAACTAAGTAAACATTGTTTTGAAAAAACATTTTCCTCAGAGGGTTATGATGCTCTAGTGCAAATATGGCAGTGTTTTGACAATGGTGAAGTGCTGTAAAGTATCTAGGGCTGCCATGTCTATACCCCACTGTGTCTACACACCCCGTCTGCACATATGCTGCAGGATCATTTACAATCCAATGTATAAATGTCACCACGCCACGTGTTGTCATGGGCTCACTCAAGTGTTGTCACTCTTGGGAGCTGAGTGACACCTGCTCCGTGACACCATGGGGTGTATACCATTAAGGGTTGGAGCACAGCCTGGGCGGGGACACTTTGAGGGGTGACTGGGTCAGGTTCAATAACGTAAATAACCTCCATATTTCTTCTGAGATGTTGCAAGGAACGGAGCTGCTGTAGGGAGTGGACGTTGTCAGTCAGCAGATGATACGAAGGAAGTTAGTGTTTCGGTCAAGGGCAGATCGAGTGCTGAGCAGAGGACAGGGGACTTCTGAGGGCCTTCTGCAGCAGGTCACAACCCAGACATGCTGTGGTCCAGGTCTGTGCGTGAGCTGAGATCCACAGTCACAGAAGGCGTGGTCCCTGCACCCAAGGAGCCGACCCTCTGCTGGGGAGTGGACTGTGGTCAGTGCAGACAGTGGGTGTGTGCTTTACGGAGGAAAGGAAAGGATGGCTGCCGGGGTCCGCCTCCTGGGTGCATAGTGGTGAGAAAACACTTTCCCAGCAAATATGGCTACTGGGGAGCGAGCATCAGCTGAACAGAGTGACCTGGAGGCCACCGAACTAAGTGACATTCCAGTTCCACGTCAGATCCATAAAGCCACAGAGCGTCGTGGGAAGCGCAGCAAACTGGGAGTCAGGAAGCCTCAGAGCTAGTTCTGGTTCTTCAGTCGCGTGGAACTTGAGCGGGTCACTTGACCTCTTGAGGACTCAGTTTTCCATCCATAAAATGGAGGTGGTAATCTCTGCTTGGCCACATGGCAAGGTCACTGTGTTCTGTTGACGGTAAAGCACCCCATGGTCGGAAAGGGTTATCACTCCCAACTGTCGGCAGCGAAATTTCCTTTCTTCCCAGGATCACTGTTGGGTTTTTTCTCAGAGTGGCACCTGAGTTGGCAGGAGACCGGTAGACACTTCTGTCCTTTCCAGCATCCTGGTTCCACGCAACTTCCAGAGCCGAGACCTGGGTGTCCCTCCTGGGCACTGACCAGAGCTCACACTCCTGACGCCCTGGGGGCGAGGGGGCGAGCCCGCATTCTCCAGGGCTTGGTCTACGCCCCGGGTGGGAGGTCTGTCATTATACCCCACCCGGGACCCTGGGCCTGCGCGAGGGCCGTGTCTCTGAGGCCGACTTTGCAGTTGGGTAAGAGGATGTAGGAGCGTCAAACTGGTGATGCATGTGTGCACATGACGACGAATGTCCCCACAAGATTTAAGTCCTGTTTTCCTGTGAAAGTAGAGGGCTGTTCCCAGGTCCAAGTTTGAACAGGCCCCCCAGGGAGAAGGCCACTGCTGGCCACACAGCCCGAGGCACTCTTGCTGGTTTGCAGCCTTGAAGTCCCATCACTGGGGGAGGTGGGGTGGCCTTAGGAGGACGCACGTTGGGGGCAGGAGTGTCTTCAGCACGGGACCTTCCTAATGACAACTAGGCTGTGGGACTCAGCGGCCGAGCTGGGCACCCTTTCTCCAATCCACGGTAATACGGGATGTTTTCTAGGGAAAAGCTGAGGCAGTAGTGAGGAGGCAGTGTCTTCCTAACTGAAAGGCAGAACGCAGGAATTAATTATGCATTCCTTTTATGAAAGTTCTTAAATTACACCGAAGAAGTCGTTTTCCTTGAAAGGAATGAAATGACACGCGACCGGGGATGCCCCGGAACCCGAAATGTGTGGCGGGTGCTGAGCCCAGTGCTCGGTAGGCGTTGGCCTTTGTTGAGCGAGAAGTTGGACCCCGAGGCCGAAAGTGATCTGGTGTTTGTGGGGAAGAGCCTGTCCTAACACCTCAACAGAGAACATGGTCCAGGTTTCCCACCAGGCCAGGCAGCTTTAGGGCCACTCCTACCCCGTCCTTTCGCAGACGAGAGGCCTCGGGTGCCCAGGCTCCTACCCACAATCTCACCGTCGTTGCCCAGCAGAGGCCTCGGGTGCCCACTGCAGCATCTGGCTTGTCGTCGATGGTTTGCTGCTGATTTTTAAATTCAGTGAGTGCACCGGTGTTTTGTAAAGACCTGGTGAAGGCTGCAGGGGACGACCTGTGACCTCTCAGATCCTGCCCCCTGGGCCCTGTCTCCCCACTGCTCAGCCTCTCCCCCTCCGATATCTTCCATCAGGTACATTTACAGACCTCGAATCTGACATTCTCTCTCCAAAAGGGTAGCAAATTCCCTCCCTTGCCCGGTCTCTTCATCTTATTATCTGACTGCTCTCTCTCTGAACCTGGGAAGCTTAATGTGGCAGGAACACGTTAAGGCAGGTGCCGCTGAGGAAGAGTCGCTGCTCGGGAGCCTTTGTGTCGCCGCCTGCCATCTCAGTCCTAGGAATCCCGTCCCAGAAGGCTAGGCCGCAGATGGGCGAGACGCAAGCTGCCTGGAGGCTTCCGGAACAAACACTGTTTGGGAGGTTGTCATATTTAATTTTCTAGTTTGTTTTAAAGAGAAGCATCTCACCAAGAGGGGAAACTTTCTCAATGAAATCAGAACAGCGTGGCTCCAGGGGCAACTTTCAGAGGTGGAGAGGGAGCCCCCCCTCCGGGGCCAGATGTGGGTGTTGCATTGCTCTGAGAGTGTCACCCGCAGGCCAGGCCTCAGAGGGGACCCCTGACAGCAGTTCGGATGGGCGTGAGCCTCCCTGAGTCCCAGCTCCCCGCGGCTGCGGTATCACATCCCCGTTTCTCTACCATTTCTGTGTTCGTGGAGTGAGCGCACCTCTGCTCTTGTCTCAGCTCGTGTCATTCATTTCTTCCTTCTGCTCTGAAATCTCAGGAGCTCCCCACTGTCCAGGAGCCAAGTTCGTCTCCCGCATCGGACCCACAGGATTTAATGGACTCTTTCCGTCCCTTTATTCAGTCGACCTGGGCGGCTTGCCTTGGTGAGGTGCTGCCCACGCGTGTCTGTTCCTGCTGTTCCTCTCCCCAGAGCTCCCTGCCCCGCCGTCGTTGTGTCTAAATCCTACCCAGCCTTCCAGGCCCGTCTCACTGCCTCCTCTCCAAGCCTCCCCTGACCACTCCCAATGGCGAACTCCTTCTTCTCGCCACTGTCAGGTCACTTCGAACATTTCTCTTGTTCTCCTTAAATTCTGGTTCTTCCGTTGTTGTCGTAATCCTCTTATTTTTGAATCATCTCCTGAGGGGAGGTGCTCTGCCTCCCCCAGCTTCCTACAGCACCTCGCACCTGTCCACTAGGTATCTGGGGAGGTAAGGGCACGTGTGCGTACTGACCTCTGTGGGTCCGACGTGGAAGGGGAACTCGGCTCCATAGACGATGGGGAGCTACTGAAGTCTCCTTTATCCTAGTGAGCTCTACCCACACGACACGGGCGTTCATGTCACTTCTCAGCCTTTCTAGCTCAGAGGGAAGGAAGGGACGGAGTTCTCGGGGCTGCAGGTAGGATGTCCTTAAGGAGCCCTTGGTGTTCTGGTCGCTCAGGGGAGGGACATGGTGCAGAGGTGGCACATTCACTGCCCCATGGCTGGGGCCTAGGGCCTGCTCTGTGGGGCACTCACAGGGGACAGTCGTGAGGTTCCTGAGAAGAACCAGGCTATCATCCATCCTTTCAGGTCGTATAGCTAATGATTGATAAGGGGGTGGGTCGGGGTGGCAGAATGGTGGAGGTTATCACCCTTATAAACTGTTTTAATAAAGATTGGTTTGGCCAATAGCCATCACATTAAATCTAGGGGGAAGTTTTGATGAAGAGCAGGATATTCGCATGCTCTTAAAGTGTCTCTCCACAGGATGCTTTTCTTACAAGAGGAAAAATCACACAGTGGAGAAACCAGACAGCATCTTGGCTGGATAAACAAAGCACCCTTACCTGGACCTCGAAACACTGTGCGAGGTGAAAGAAGCCAGTCACAAAAGACGACACATATTGTATGATTCAGTTGATCTGAAATGTCCAGAACAGGCAAATCCTCAGACACAGAAGAGAGCTGAGGGAGGAGGACCTGGGGAGTCACTGCTAACGGGGAGGGGGTTTTCTGAGGGGTGATGACAATGTCCTAAACTTGATTACAGTAACCACGGTATAACCCCGAATGTGCTAAAGCCATCGACTTGTCGAATGGTGAATGTCATGTATCGAAGGTGAATTTTATCTCGAGAAAGTTATTAAACGTTAGCATCACTGAGGAGGGATGGATAGGCATCACAGGCCTCCCGAGGGGGACACACGGCGCTGTGTAATTTCCCGGCCGAGGGTGCATGAGGAAATATCGGAAAAGCCCAAATGAAAAGGCATTCTCCAAAATACCCGGCCCGTATTCTCAAAATACATTGTCATGAAAGATTTAAAAAGGTTGAAAATATGACAACTAAAGCACTAGGTTGAAATACGACAACTAAAGGTTAAAAACGGGCTGTCTGGGTAAAGGGTAGACAGGCGTTCCCGGTGTTATTCTTGAAACTGCACTGTGAGTTTGAAGGTATTTGAAAATAAAAAGTTTAGAGATCATGTGGTTACAAACCAGACCTACTCACGTGGCTCAGACCTAGCGATTGCCTCTGCATCTCACTTATGTGTCCTAAGCGCGTCGCGTCTTCTTTCTTAATGCTTGGGGTCTGCCAGCTGTAACTCAGGGGACATCTGGGCCATTGGAAGGAGGCCATGGCACAAGGTGGCATTGGCTTGCAAGGCCCAGACCCCAAAAGCGATTTTCCCGAAGTTTATGGTAGCCACTCGGCAGGGGAGCTGTCCGTCTGCCCGGCCAGCACAGGCTCGATCATAACAGAAGTTACTTTCCCCGGAGGCTGAGGCCAGCGCCCACAGTGAACCTCCCCGGCGTGGCTGGTTGGGACTGAACGGGCTGCATCTGTGGCCACCCTCTGGGGCTGATCTGGAATCAAGCTGGGGCTATTTGGAGAATTCATTCTTTTCTGAGTTATTCCTCTTTTTGACATCTCAGAGTGGAGTCCAAGAAGCTTTTATGGACTTGGACGAAATCAGCCTCAGACTGACGACCAATGACCGTGCCATCCCAGGAGAGCGTGGCAGAGCTGCCCCTGAGCCTGGGCTACTCCGAGGGGTCATGTGGGTCGAACACACAAGTGGAATCTTTCTGTGGCCTGACTCGTAATCACCTTAGGCCCAAATAGCTGGGGTTTTAAGACTCAAGGCAGAAAGGGGGGCAGTGGAGGATGCACCAAAGTTCAAAGGCTGGACTTGACCGGAAGGTCAGACTGGTCTTGGGCCTCAGGGCCCATGGCGGGACTCTGAGTCTGATGTGTCCTGGGTAGAGGGCTTTGAGAATCGATCTGGGCTCAAAGAAAGCAGAGAAAAGCCATGGCTTTGGTGAGACACCACATTACTTGGGCGCACTTTGGGGCAGGACTGCTGTGGGTTTCATTTTCTCTCCTCACTTCTCATCTAAGCCCAGTGCACCTGATGTTGCAGTATGTTCTAGATCTCCCGGTGCGGGTTCCCCTAAGGGCTGCAGAGCTGGGTCCACCCTGTGTTGGGATGCTCGGAGATGAACCCAAATTCCCCTTAAAGGCAGCCCCAGGGAAGGGAGTGTGTGAGCACTTATGTTTCCCCAATGCTGCTTGAATTCCCTCATTTTGTATTTTGCGTGGGTTTCCTCACTGGCCACCCCCAGACATCAGAGGATCGGCACATGAGTCTTAATAGAAGTCTGAAGACAATTAACACCGACTAGGGGTAGGGGGTAAGGGCTGGGGTTGGCAATGAGCAGAAGATGCACTAAAATCAAGCAGCTCCTCTCTTGGGTCACCTGGTCTATCTTCTAATCTTCATTTTGGGTTTTCTGATTTATCATGTGAGTTAGTCTCACCTCTTTGACTGCTACGCCGTTTTAGTGTCTCCTACTGTGCGGTGTGGTGCTGAGCACACAGCAGGATCCCACCCACGAAGAGTGTGGCCTCTGCCAGGCTGAGGTCCAGAATCCTGGCTTCTCGCGCCAGCCCTTGGCCCGATGGCACTCTGTGTCCCTGTCTGGACCCCACATTGTACCCATCTGAAGCAAGGGTGGTTATGGTTCTTGCCTCCTGGTTTGTGCTGAGAGGAAAAGGAGTAAGATCGAGGTTCTGTGTACCACGCGTCAGGAAGTGAACGGAGGCTCTGCTCGGAGCCCCAAGGCCCTAACAGAGGTGGGCAGGAGAGGAAGCTTCCATCCCTTATACCCCCCTCCCCGCCCCCATCCATCCCCAACCCTTCCCTGGCCTGCTCTGGGCCGGAAGGCTGACACCCACAGCCTGCCTCACCTGCTTCAGGTGTGTTGACCAGTGGGAGGCACTGGCAGGAATGGAGAAGAGGAAGAGAGAGGCTGGGTGTAGGCTCCCAGAGCCAGCTGTCTGTGACCATGGCCTCTGTCCTGCAGTCCCAACTTCCTCGACCCCGGCCCTCCCCAGTCTCAGACAGCACCCTCTTCCCTCTCCTTGTCCTTTGGGCCCGGAGGTGGGAACAGCCTCCCGCTATATCTAATCCTCAGCATTTCATCTCCTAGTGGGTGCCCTGGGCCTGCCTGGACCTCTCTGAATAGTCCCTTTGTCAAGCCTTGGGTTCAAGCCTCTGTTTCCTGCTGGGACCCCACTGGCACAGGGACCTTTGTTTCCAGGGCTCCACTGGGGTGTGGGTCCTAACTCGCCTCCTTGGCACCCTGCAGCTCCGCCCGCCCCTCTCCTGGCCCCTGGCCCCTAGTTGAAGTGAAGAAGTCGGTTGCTGTCACAGCCTCCCTCCTGGGAGCGGTGGCACAGCCAGCACCCGGAGCCAGAGCTTCCTGCCGTCTGAAAAGCGTGGGCGTCCAGCTTCCAAATGGCTCTCGGGTGCTGGCTCGTGAGATGCCACGTTCCCACGTGGGCCGAGGGAGGAGGCAAGGCAAGGGAGGGGCAGGGCCCAGAGAGCACCCTGAGCCCGCAGCCCCGGGTGGTGGTGGTGGTGGTGTCCAAACCAAGAACCCTCCTGCTTTCCTCTTTACGGTTTTTCAGGTTCTTGCTGAAGGACAGGCACCAGCCCAGGCTTCTCCCTGGGCTCGGCTCAGAGGTCTTTAGTCTGTCCTGCCCAGAGCATTCCCCAGCCAAAGCCTGTCCTTTCCTACCTGCGCATCGCTCAGTCCATCTTTTCCCTTCTTCCCCCCGATGTGCGTCTGCAGACTGGCCACCCTTCGAGAACTAGCTCACCGTTCGCAAGCGACTTTGGGAAATTTCTCCATCCTCCTGGTCATTTGGGGGAGACGCAGCATCTTCCCAGCCTGTTTGTTCCTATAACAGCTGTTCCGCCCGACCCCTCCTGCGATAAAAAAGATCCTGAAAGCACATCACCACCTCGGTCCAGGGTACTCTCCGCTCCGTAGCCCCATCATTTTGCTTTTGGTCCCTCATTTTCTTCTGCTCCCCACACCCCTTTGGAGATGGAGACGAGCTGAATGCTAAAACGGTCTGTCGCATGGTTCGATTCTTTTCCCCCTGCTCACAACCAGAGCCTCCGCTGTTTGAGTTGTTAAAGCCCCAGTGATTCCCTGTTACGAGTAAGAGTCATCAAAAGGCGCCTCGCACGTTTCAAGTCGTTTCCAAAGGCCCCCAAATGGAGTGCATCATCTACTTAAAAGGATCCCTCTGGATAGCCATACCAATTACATTTTTAAAGAGGAAAAAAGTTCTCGTTGGAGACGTCTGAATCTGATTTTTCCCCCCCTCTCCTGTGTGATCTGTGCGCTCACTTCTGAGAAGCAGGTCTCATAACAGAGATTGAGCCAGGCTAAATCGCAGCAGCAGAAGCTTATGCAACTGCTGAAACCCTACGAGTTAAAAATGGAATTGTCTTGCAGAGTGGGGAAGGTAATAATATCAGTGATGTGAAAATAGAAAGGAAGAAATTAGTCTTTCAGCAATTCAGGTCTCTTACCCACATTTTTCTGCACCAGGAGATCTTGGTGTCATTTTCCAGAAAAAATCGAAAGTGCAACTTCTTAGTAGGGAAAAAAAAAAAAAAATCCAACTTTGCTTTCACAAAGTCAACCTTCTGTCCCCAGTTAATCCAGGGTCGGGAGCCCTTTCTACTGACTTCTGGCCATCGTGTCACAAAACATTTTGTGTTCGTTAGAATCTGTATGTTCACTAATGCCCATAAGGAAACAGATTTTAGGTTTTTCTAAGTGGGTTTTAGTAATTTGCTGTTTTAAAAATACTTGTGAGACCTTTACAGTTGCCATGGCGATGTAATTTCCATAAACATGATTTTTGTGGGGATTTTTGCACATCCAAGGCTGAGGTTGAGATGCAGCGTTGGGGGGAAGTAGGTGGCGAATTTGGCAGCCAGTCCACTGCTGCTTCCCTCCAAGGCTGCAAATCCGAGTCCGAGAATCCGTGTTAGGGCAGAGACCCGGCTCTCTGAACAATACAATCGACAGGAGAGGCTTCTGGAGGGTGGCCCTGGTCAGCGCGAAGGAAATGGGTTTGCTCTCGGAGGAAGCAACGCTGTTGACTAGGTGTAGTGGATCGTGATGCCTGCTCTGCTAATCAACGGCCTGTCCACTTGGAGTGACCTGCAACCTGTCCCCAAATGCTGGTTTCATACAGCCTTTGAGGACCAGACACCCAGGAGCTGCTCCAAGGGATGGCAAAAGAGCCTGAGGGTTCTTTTTTCCTTTTATCCAGATTTGTTAAAAAAAAAAAAAAGAAAGAAAGAAAGAAAGAAAGAAAGAAAGAGAAAGAAAAGAAAAAACTCCCATTTAATACACGACACTGCTAAAGCGTTGAACACTTGCCATGGGAAATAATCGGAAATGAAAACATAACAATGTTAATATTAGCTGTTAAAACACACAACAGGAAAACATGGAATAAGAAATCGTTTTACAGTCACCTTGAATGCCAGCGGATGAGGAAAAGCAGATTTAATTAGTAAGAGGGGTAGATGGTCCCAGTGGCACCAACCTTTTTATCGGTGATGCTGCACGATTATTTTAGTTCACAGAGGGCCTTCCCCATTAAAGGTTATTTCTCAGAAAAGGGACTATGCAAAGGGATGGAAGGAGAAGCAGAACAAAGAAGAGAACAATTTTCTAAAAACTAAAAATATTTTGGGGAAAAAACAATGCCCAGTAAAAGGAGTTCAAGGCAGAAGTGTGTCAGGGTGGGATAGCCCACCAAGCGCTCTCTGGTAAGCCTGCCGGGCGCTGGGAGCCGGACGCTGCCAACTCGAGCACCTGGGCACAGCCGAAGGGTTTGAATCATACAGAATCGTGAATCATGAGGGATAATAATTACTAGAAAGCCATTGTGGTGACTGTCATAATTTATGTAGTGCCGGAAATTCAAACAGGGCCACCCTGAGGAGGACGTGCCAGGCTTCCTATCTGCCAGCGAGGGCTGATCTGCGTTCCTGGAAAGCCCAGCTTCATTGCCCGGGGGAGGTTGTGTGTGCACATCTGGGCGCGTGTGAGCCTGCACGCCTGGTACGTGTGCCCGTGAGGGCCTGCACACGGGTGCCCCACGTGTGCTCAGGACACGGGCGTGTTCAGAGTTTGCAGAAGCTGGAAGGGCACAGAGCACCGGCTCCGTTGCTCCCGGATTTGCACTCACAGTGAGAAGAGGCCCGTGAGCTGGCCGGGCTGCAGCCGCTGCCGCTGCTGCTGACTTGTCATTTATTGGAAAACACTGACGACTGAGAGGCATGAAAGGACATCTTGTGCTTCTGGAGGAGCGAGGTTCTGGGCAAGGCTCGCTCTGAGGGGGACCTGGCCTGAGTCCCACTGAAGATGCAGGATGGAGCGCGGGTACCTCTGTGCTACGCCTTCCCTGCCCGGGACGTGGGCATGTGATGGCCACCAGCCCTGGGGGGGGGTGACTTGTCTAGGACCAGGCAGCCAGCCTCCCGCGATGCCTTCGGGGCCGCTCAGAGGGCTTCCCAGGCATTTTCGTTTGCCCTGAAATAGCCCAGATGAGTTTGGCATGGGAAGCTGTCGGAAAGTGGCTCACTGCCCCGTCCTGAGTGGGAATCGGAACCAGGACGGCGCCTGCAGCGCTGCTCCAGACTCTTCCCTTAACTCACGTTTAATTTAAAGCTTGCTTTCTTTCCTTTCAAAAAAAATTTTTTTTTTAATAATACATCAGTGGCAGGCAGCTTGGCTGGGGCTGGTGGGCGGCAGGGAGGAGGAGACAGCAGCCGCAGAGCTGGTGCCTTTCTGCCTGTTGCCCACTCTGGCGGTCACCACCTCCGCTCCGGGGAGGAACCCATGTCCCTGACCTCGAGTGAGTCCCAGACATGCAGTGTGGAGCTGTGCCCTGGGGAGTTGCCCTCTGAGATGCCCCTCCATGCTCCAGGGTGCAGGAAGGCCAGGCCCCCTGCTAGGACCAGGGGAGGGAACAATAAGAAGCAGCAGAGCCACTTGCCACACTGCCCAGAGGCAGGGGCCTGGGAGGGAGAGGTCCCCTGTGGGTTCGATGAAGTACAGTCAGGGGTCCAGAATGTATTTATTTATTTATTTATTTATTTATTTATTTATTTATTTATTTGTTGTGGGGTCCCTGAGTCCTGGTGACCCTCTTCTGGATCTAACCTCTTTATTTTGTTGATGGTCTAGATTCCACCCTCTTACATGATAGCTGTGTGACCTCGAGCCAGTCATTTAACCTCTCTATGCCTCAGTTTCTTCATCTGCAACATGGGGATGGGGACAGCACCCACGTCACAGGACGCTTTTGAAGGTTCTATGAGCTCTTACATACACGGTGCTTGGGTTACAGTGCGGGTGACAGTTCTTCCCCCAGCTCTCAAGCATTTTTTCCCTTTCACCTCCCCTTTCCCCACCACTCCCCAGCCTCTGGTACCACCACTCTGCTCTCTGTTACCAGGAGTCTGGTGTGTGTGTTTTTTTTTTTAGATTCCACATGTAAGTGGGATCCTGCAGTATTTGTTTTTCTGTGTCTGCCTTATTTCACTCAGCATTATACCTCAAGTATCATCCACGTTGTCACAAATGGCAGGGTTTCCTTCCTTTTTAAGGCTAAAAAAAAAATTCTATACATACATACATATATATGTATGTGTATGCATATGTATATAAATATAAATATAAAAAATATATATATACACATATATATACACACACACACACACACATATATATATATAATCTCACATTTTTTAATCTATTCGTCCGTTTAGGTTTCCGTATCTCGACTGTAATGCTGCAGTGAACATGGGAGTGCAGACATCTCTTCTTCAAGAGAGTGATTTTGTTTCCTTTCGGTATATCCCAGAACTGGGATTGCTGGACCGCCTGGTAGTTCTATTTTTAACTTTTCGAGGAAACTCCATACTCTTTTGCATGATGGCTGCACCGGTTTGCTTTCCCACTAACAGAGCACAGGGTTTCCTTTTCTCCCCATCCTGACTACCACTCGTCATTTCTGTTTCTTTCCCTTTTATTTTTGATAATAGCCATTCCAGCAGGTGTGAGGTGAGGTCTCCTTGTGGTTTTGACTTGCATTTCCCTGACCGATTAGTGACATTGGCACCTTTTCATGTACCTGTTGGGCTTCTGTAACGTCTTTGGAGAAATGTCTAATCATTTCTCGTGCTCACTTAAAATGTTTTTTAAATTAAATATTATTGTTATCCTTGGGACTGGTGTTGGGGTGAGGCCAGCCCTTCCACACTAGCTCTGAGAGGAGCCAAGCCATGTGAAGCAGAGGCCGCCAGACGGCAGGCATGTCGAGGCAGGACCAGCCCTCCTCCAGGCTCCGGCCCAGGGGCTGGCTCATCTCTGGTTCTCAGGAATCTGGGGACAGGACGGGGCTGCTGTGTGGTCCTACACCATGGTTCTCCAGCCTCAGCGTGCATCCAGGTCCCCTGGGCAACTTGTTAAATGTCGAGTCCCTACTCCCACCCTCAGAGAGTCTGATTTAGCAGGAGTAGGAGTGGGGCAGAGCTGGGGAACTTGCTTTTTTTTTTTTTTTTTTAAAAAGAACCTGATTGGAGAAGGGTTTATTCCTGGGACCCTCAGTTGATAGCACTTTGTGTGCTCCTGAGCCAGGGCTGGGGAAGAAGAAGGAACGCAGGAGTGACTGTTACCAGTGGTGGCCTGCGTGAGCCCCTCTCTGCCTGTGGGGTTGTGGGGGACAGTGTCCCCCCGAGCCCCAGCTCTGCACTATCTGGTAGAAATAGTGAGAAGATTGGAGGCTTCCGGGAGAGAAGTGAGGTTAGATGTGGTCCAAGCCCGTTTAAATTGGAGCCACACTACGGGAATGGTGACGTCAGGTCCCTACGAGGAGCCTCCAGAAGCCCTGAGACAGGACTGCAGCTCACGGGTCCCTCAAGGTGTCTCTGCGTATCAGGGCCCCTCTTGTCCCTTGGCCTGGAGCTGGTCCCTCCTAGGAGGCCTCCTTCATGAGCCCCCTGGTCCCAGTCTGCAGGCAGCTTCGGCCCTGATGACACCCTCCTTCCTGCCCAAGGCCACCGCCCCGAACTCTAAAAGTGGCTCCTCTGGGTCATTGGAGCAGGTCCTCGAATTTTCCTGGAGGCTCAGAATGAGGCCTTAGGAAACCAGCTGTTATTTTAACTTAAGCGGCCCAAGAGAAGGCACCACGGAGTTGTGTGAGGGGGAATGTGCTTTGATGGAGCCGGGAGTTTAAAGAAACATCTGGGATTTGTTTCTTAGCAACAGGCCTCATCCGAAGCGCTCTGGCAGTGTCAGAACATCCAACGATGCCCACAAGCACCATCTCAGATGCAGTGAACATCTGCGGAGTGGAGGGACTCTCTGAGCACAGCGCCTGCAATGGGTGGAAAAACTCAGAACTGGAGAGCTCCAGGGGGCAGGAAGCGTCCTACCTCATGTCGTGGTCGCCAAGCCTCCCCTGTCCGCCTGGCTTCCTTATGGCCCCCAGAGCAAGCATCACCGGGGGATCTGCTCTCCCGCCTCCCACCTTCCCCGGCTCCTGGACTCCCAGCGTCCAGGCACATGGCCTTCCTTACGTAGTTTGTATTTGAAGAGTGGCAGGTCTGAGCTCCGGGGGGAAGCATAGAGAGACCCAAATCTAGAGGTTCAGAACCTTATTTTGGCGCTATTAGACCCTTTAGCAGTATGGTACAGCCTTAAATCCCTTCTCGGAATAATAGTTTTTAAAAAAAATGCATTTAATACATAGAATTACGAAGAAAACCAATGAGACTGAAAAACAATGATCAAAATATATATAAAAAATGTATATAGAAGCACTGCGCTCTATGGTAATGTATTAAATAAGAAGATCCAACAGCGGGTTAAATGCTTACCAAAAATTTAAAATAGTGGTGAGTGTCAATGATATTTGAGAAATCTTCTCGGCTTCAGTGTGGTAAAGAAATACCTGCGATGAAGGCCAAGGTCTGCTTCCTCAGATATTATTGTGGTTGTTGCCTAAAAATCCGTAATGAAAGGAAATGGTTAAATTGAGGTGGGTTAATGAAAATAGAGAATTTTTTTCAGTCCCAGTTCCTGCATCCCCAGGGCTGGGACCCACGGTTAGGGCCCGTCTCCTTCTTTATCCTCCTTCTCATTTCTCACTTTATCCTACTTCTCACTTCTGTGTCCCCGAGGTCTGCCGACCAAGCCGCGGGCACATTTCCAGAAGGTCGGGAACTCGTGTGAAGTAGGCAAAAGTAACAGGTGACCAGACGGGGCAGGGGGTGTGGTGACCTCACGTAACAACGTGTATGTGGAGGAGACAAGGGTGGGACGTCACTCTTAGAGTGGAGAGAGCTGAGTGGAGGAGGGGACCGTGGCGGCTGTGGCTGGACTGCAGGTCGAGAAAGTGGACACGGTCTTAGAGAAATGGTCCCTGATAGAAACCCAGGGCAGGCCTGAGGCGTTTCCTTGGGGAGTTATTCATATTGGTTAATGGATTTTGGCCCGTAAGTCTGGTTCCTGACTCTCATTCTTTGCCCTGGGTGAACAGGGAGCTTCTTTTTGAGGGAGACACAGTGGAGTCGAGGCGTCTAAACGTCCCCAGGGCTGCCTTTGAGCTGGGGCTGTGCAGGACTCCTGAGGCCCAGGTGGCTGGGAGTCAGGCTCTGGCAGTGAGCAAACCAGAGAGACAGAGATGGACAGGGCACGGGGCTGGGTGCAGGCGTGCCCAGGGCTGCAGGCCTCACAACCCCCAGGGAGAGGCCTGCCCTGCACTCACGGGGGACAAGCAAAGAGAGCTGGTACCCCCTCCCCATCGTTGCAAGCAGGGCGGAGAGTGTCCCCAGTGTCGGGATGAAGGGCTCAGGTCTCTCGAATCCAGACCTCCCAGCCTCCGGAGCTGTAAGATCAATTCTGTGTTAAGCCGCCCTGTCTGAGGTGTTCTGTGTGGAGGCCTGAGTGGGCCGAGACATCTGTAAAGCAGGTGCTGTTAACACCGCCCCTATCTGGCAGAAGGAGAAACTGAGGCACGAAGAGCCTCCTTGACCTGCCCAAAGTTAGAAGGGAGCAGAGCTGGGTCGATGTGCCCCCCTGGCACAGTCCACTCGACCCCTGCTCTGCCACCTACCTTGCAAGGAGCAGCCACCTCAGGGAACTGAAGGAAAGTTTGCAGGAAAGACTTGAGCAGGCCTGGCACAGAGAAGCTCTCAGAAAGGGTGAAGGTGGCCACTCAGTCCCATCGCACACATGGGAGAGGGAGGCACAGAGAAGGGGAGCAGAGTTAGGAGCCACCCCGAGCCTGGAGCTGCAGGTGCATGGATAGACAGATTGGTTGGCCTGGCCCTCTGACAGGCTACCGCCCTCTGGGCCCCACGCCATCTGGGCACCCAGGGTGGGAATGTAGGAGGTGAGCCGGGTCCCTGAACTCCAGCTGGTCCCCCGGATCATGGGAGCTGAGTGGGGGTGATCAAGTGGCAATGGAAGTGTGGGGCAGGGTGGGCGAGAGCGGGGCACAGGGCCAGCCTCTGCCTGCACAGTCCCCTCCGGGGAGGACGTGGGGGGCAGGCCTGGGCATCTGTCGGAGGACGAGATTTCCCCAAGTGCCATTTCTGAGCGGGAAAAAATGACCAAGCTTTCCTACGGGACGCTTTGCTTTGCTCGGTCACCCCGTTTCCAGCCCCCTTTCAGGCAGTCGGAGCCCAAAGTGGCACTTTGAACGCAGAGTCGGCCTTTCGCATCTGCAGTCTTCTTGCCCTAATAGGAAATGTCTGGCGGTGAGCTTCTCCCCAGAGCCCGCCCTGGCGTCAGGCCTGGGCCGCGTCCTGCCCTGCCCCTGGGCGCCCCCGCTGTCGTTTTCCTGCTTGTTGGGAGCACGGGAAAGAGGATGTACTGGCCACGGTTGCCAAGCCCCAGATGAGTCTCCCTCCGCCTGATGAGTTCTGCTTCGAGAAGTCCATCAGGGGCAGAAGCACTCTGCCTGACCCCGTAGTTCCCTCCTTGGCTGGGCCAGCAGACGAGCAGCCTCAGAAAGGCTCCCGGCTCCCCTCCCGGCTGCGCCCTGGCAGGTGGGTTGACGGTCGGCCCTCGCTCCGGGTCTCAGAAGCACCTCACTAGAGGGGATGACACACAGTCTCCTGCAGTCGCTGGCCAGGCAGCTGCAGGGGCAGAGGCAGAGGGCCGGAGCTGGTTCTGGGAGCCAGGGGTGAGGCGGCTGCGTGTGGTGGGTCCCCAGCTACGAGGGCCCCAGGGCGCCCGGAGCCCTGGTCTGAGCGCTCACGCACTGCCCCCCTGCCGGCCGGTCCTCTTTAATCAGCTTGGCATTCAAGTCAGAGAAGAAAAGGAGGTGCTCCCGGGCTTTAAAAGCCGTGACGAGATTAAATTCAGGCGTGGGGAGACTCCACAGGATCAAGGCTCCCCAGCGGCTGCTGCCGGGAGTGTCATTTCGCAGGTGAAGGCTCACCTTGCACTGAGGCTGCCAAGGACTAGTGAGCTAGTAGCTCTCGAGGGTCATGTTTCTCAAGGTGGTGAAGGTCCACAACATTGTGCGACCAGCATCCATCCATCTCCAGAACTTTCTCCTCATCCCACACCGAAGTCTGTTCCCATTAAATAGTAACTCCCCGTTCCCCTCCCCCCGATCACTATGCCACGTGCTGTCTCCATGTGGGATCAGGCGATGTTTGTCCTTTTGCGACTGGCTTATTAGGCTTTAGCAGAAGGTCTTCAAGGCTCCTCCACGCTGTGGCACATGTGAGCACCCCCTTCCTTTTTCCAGGCTGAGTAATATTCCCTTGTCCGTGTAGAGCGCGGTTCGTGCATCTGTTCATCTGTTGGTGGACACTTGGCGCTTGTTCGAAAGGACTCTGGATGTCTAGCTGTGACGTCTCACCACAGTGGTCTCCGGGGTTGATTTGGGACATCTGGTGTGTGCCCAGAGGTGAAGTGGGGAGGGGCGCTGCTCCCGGTAACGGCCCTGCGTGGCAGGCAGTGAGGCCGGCTCTCAGCATCCTTGCTGCCAAGATGCCTCGTTGGGGCCCATCCTGGAACTCCGTCCCTCCGTGGGTGCCTGGTTGGGAAACAACAGGTGACTGGATGATCCTTAATCAGGGAACTGTTTCCTCGGGCCTAAAAGGGGAGCACGGGAAGGAGCTGTCTTTATTCTTCCGGACGTGGTCACATCTCAGCGGAGATTCCTGGAACCGCTAGGGCCCCCTGGAAACCAGCCTGAGGCTGAAGCCCCCGCTAGGGGTGGCGGTACGGAGATGGAGAGAGCCTGGTGGCACAACTGAGCTGCTTAATCAGTTACCCAACCTCTGAGCTAGCTAGGCCTTCCTGTCCCTTGACATCTCTGACGCTGGTTCGAGTTGGCTGTGTGTCGCTTCCGGCCCAAAGCACCCTCCTACGAGACGTCAGCTGTGAGCGGCCGTGTTCCTTCGCCGGGCCCTCCGACTGGTTATCCTAGGACACAAAGCATGAGAACAGTCGCCGCAGGGACGAGAGTTTGCCACGAACTGTAGATGTAGATATAAGGTAACGGCCAATTGTCGTGGTTGGTACATCACCCAGTCACAGGGTACCTGCCCCCGAACGTCCCCCGGTCCTTGGTCGGCGTGCGGCGTCCCTCAGGGCGTGTGGCATGGATGCAGGTGGTCCCTCCGTGTGCACCTGTTGCTTTGAGCCCTGCAGAGGGGGCCCGGGGCACTCCAGCAGGGCAGGTGCTGAGCCCAGAAGTGCAGGGATGCGGTTGGTGATGCTGATGGTGGCAGCTGCTCTCCCTCATCGTAACCTCCCGGGGGTCCGCCCCACTGGCAAAGCACAAGGGAGGGGACAGAGGGGTGCAGGGCTGCCTTTTAGCCACCTGTGTGCTCTGAGCGCCTTTGACCACCATCCCCTCCGAGGGGGTGGCTGGGAAGTGACATGAGTTCGCGGCTACGTGATGCATGTTTACGGATGATCCTCTTGTCCCAAGTGTCATTGGTCCCAGCGGGGCCGCTGTGGCTCAGAACAAGCTGAGCACATCCCCCCAAAGCCCCATAAGGATCTGCCCTCAGGGTCGGCAGCACATTCTTTTGAAAAATTTCAATCATTTCCAAAAAACTCATCCGAGGAGGCTGAGATTCATCCCTTTCTGGAAACTGCTGATTTGCAGCCAAGGTTGGTGAACGAAGTGGGCGACTGAAGCCGAGTGTTCTGACTTCTCGGGGTGACGGTGACCAAGGCCCACGAGTCTGAATCCTGATGTGGGTCTCCGGGGGCCCCTCCCACGGGGCGGATGTCCTGACCGTGTGGGTGCAAAACGGTCGCAGCATTTCGGGGAGGAATGCGTGTGTTTTGAGGCTGTATCTGTGTGAAATGGCTCCTCACGTATCTGGGAATATTTCTGGCAATTCACTGTGGGCAGGGGGTTGTGGGGGAACCTTTGGGGGAACTTTGTCCTGATATGTGTTTGGGTTTGTTTATGTTTACTTTGGGGACAGTCTGGGACATAGAGTCCTTATGTTGCTCATGTGTCTCCTTCTTACAGGGCTTTGGTTTCTTCTCACAGGGCTTTTGGTTGTCAGGCTGTCCCCTTTCTATCCCTCTCCCGTCCCCTTCCCAGACCCCCCAGGCCTATGGAAGGGGTAGGAAGCCACTTCCCAGTTGGACAGCCCTCCAAGAAACCAGATCATTTTCATTTTCCGAAGGCAAAGTGGCACCCAGCCCAAGCATCCTGGGGACTGAATTCTAGTGGGGGCCAATAATAATGACATCGATAATAATAACCATCCCGGGGGTGGGGCGGGATGCTCAGAGAGGACAAGTGATGGCTGAGGTCCTGCAGCGGTGAGGGCCCGAGTAGGGCTGGAAGTCAGGACGCGACTCCACTTTCCTTTCTCGCGTGGCCTTCCCCGGGCAGCCAGCCTTTAGAGGGTTTGCAGACTGACTGTCCTCGTGGGACCTCAGCTCGTCCCTCATCTACAGGGACCAGGAGGGGCGGCTCATCTCCTTGGCTTCTCAGCTAAGATGATCCCGGCAGGTACGTCGTTTCTGAGCTCTACGTGCAGACCCCAGGAATGCGTGAAGGTGGCGGGGCGGGCGCCGTGGCGGCCGCTGGGGATGTGCTTACAAGGTCAGCCTGAGCTCACCTCCAAGGAGTACACGGTCCGCTCAAGGTCAACCAGGGGACACCTGAGAAAGGGACGGGAGAGCAGCAGAAACCCAGCTCGTCCAGTTCTGCAGACGCGCAGATCTTCGAGCCCCTGCGGGGATCTGTTCATTTTATAAACCGCACCAAAGGCCCAGCATGTTCCAGACACGGCCCTGCTTGCTGCGTGCACCTTCGAGGGAATCGAACTGCAACCGGGTTCCTGGTGTACGATGCGCTTCGGCTGGCCTCGCGCTGCGGGTGCCGTTGGCAGTTGGGTGCCCTGCACTGTTGAGAGCACCGCCTGTGAAGTTCAGGGCGTCGCAGGGGTAGGGAGTATTACTCTCCTTCTCGGATGAGGAAATCGAGGCGCAGAGACGTTAAGCGACTTGTCCAGCGTCACACAGGTGGTCGCCCAGGCCCGGAGTCGGTGTCCTTCCCTCTCAGCTGCGCCTCCTCAGAGGGACAGAGTGTAACTCCCTGGGACCACTCTCCACCCAGGAGTTGTCCTCAGTGTGAGATGATTCCAGTACATTCGGGTTCGTTAGATACTTGAGTGCCTTCTATGGGCAAATTAATTTTCTAGGCAATGTAGGGGTCTCGAAGGTGAATCAGACAAGGCCGGGCCCTCGAAGGCTTGGCTCTCTAGCGCGAGAGCAGGACCGGATGCACACAGCACAGCGGGGTGATCCGAGGGCCCCCGGGGAGGAGCGTGGGCCGCGTGTGGAACGACCTGGGCTCCGCGCTGGAGGGCTGGGGCGGACTGTGCAGTGGGAGGGAGGAGAAGCCGGGAAGATGGAGGGGGAGGACAGCCAGCCAGTTAGTGGGTGGGGGAGGAATAGGAGACCAGCAGGATCGGCTGAGCAGAGGCAGCGGGTAGGAAGCTGGGCACGCCACCCTGCTGGCAAGGTCCTTCCAGAGGGGGCCTGGCCTGACCCCCTCGGGTCACTGAGGAGCCATGACGGCTGAGGCAGAGCCCTCGCCGGGACTTACTGCCCCGTCTCCTGAGTCGTACCGTGCAGCTAACTCCCCTTCTCCCACCCTGGATGCCGAGGTCGCTCTGGGAATCCACAGAGACCTGCCTTTTTCCCGTTCCTGACTGCAGCCCACCCAGCTCCCGGTTCCCGCTCCCTCCCCACCCATCAGGCATCACAGCGACCGTGTCCTCTCCCCAGGACGCCCCTCACCTTAGCCACCCCAGGGTCATCTTTTAAAGCTGCCGCATCTCTATTTGGGAAAAGGTGGCCCAATTTACCGTTTCTCTGCTCGACTTCGCAGCACCTGTCTCTCCCGTTAGTGCACGTCACACTCATCCAGCATCATTGAGGCCTCCGGTGACTTCTCCAGGTTTTCGCTCAGTAGGCCACCCCTGCCTTAGACCTCCTAGGTGTCACAGGAGAAGCTGACCCCACTTCTCAGTGCTTAAGCCAATAGGCATGTTACATTTACTTTGCCAAATTGTTGGTTCAAGGGTAGGCCTGTGACCTACGCGGTCCTCTCTGGGTAAATCTCATGACTCCTGTGCTTGGAAAACTGAAACAGAAATAAATGTTCTGTCTCCTTTGGATAAGAGGTGTGTGGTGTGAGACCCGGAGCCGCTGCAGTCATTTTGTCACCATGTGGGAAGTTATTCTAAACTCTGATCCAAGAGTCCACACTCCTAACCATTGCCCCGAAACGCCTTTCTGGACTTTTTCCGTTGTCTGAACCGATGAATCCTTTCCCTGTTTAAGCCTGTGCGAGTCGGTCACTTCTAAAATTACTTCCAAAATAAAGACCCCAGTGGGCAAGCCCTCCCTGTGGTGTGTCCCCACGGCCCGAGCAGCAACGTCAGGCCCGCCTGCAGAGAGCCTGATCCCACGGGTCCTGGCAGGAAGCCGTTCCTGGCCCAGGAGCACGTACAGGGCCACTCCGCAGGGCACGGCTCCAGGAAGAAGCAGGTGTGTCGGCCAGGCCCGTGGGAGTCCCCGGCCAGACAGGGAGCCCTGAGCACGCGCCCCGCACAGGCCTCCTTCCGCCTCCCTCCTCCCTCGCTGGTCCACCAGGAGGCAGAGGAGCCACCTCTTTTTCCACTGTTGTCCTGTGGCCACATGGCTCCTCAAGGTCTCTTGGGACTGGAGTCCTTTCCTGGCTTCCAAATAAGAACCCTCGGCGTCCTCCTTCTCAGGCTACCTCCAGCCGCAAGCTCAAACCTCCCATTTGGCTGAGGGTCCCCTTTGCCTGCTTCACGGGATATGACGTCCTAGGGGTCATATGACGTCCTCGGGGCTTCAGAGGCATCCTGGGAGTTCGGGGCTTTTGCCACAGGCCCAGTATAGTCACACGGCATCATCTATTTTCTGTGTCAGGTGTCTGAGTGCCCTCTGTCCCCTAGTTGACTGCTACCTGGCTTCTCTGGGGCCCGTAAGAAGCTGTTTGATGCACAGCCTTTCGGAGCTGGATCTTGACAGGTGCCCCAAACTGGGGGGTCATTTCCTGAATGTACCTCTATGGGTGGCTTCCATGTCGCCCCAGTGACTCTGGCTCTTACCTCTGAACTCTCAGGCCTTCAGGGTCTTTGCCACACAAGGTTGGTGCCCCCTCTGCCCGCCGTCTGCTGTCCTTGCAGGTGTTGCTCCTTAGCATCAGGGGCTACTTGTCTGTTTTCCCAGAAGCCCCTGGCAGTCCCGTGCCAGGCCTCCTCCTGGTGGTATGTGGCCTCCCTCCTGTGGGGACAGGACGTGGGCCGGAGTCTGAGTGGAAGGTGCTGGACACTGGCTACTGGACACGACCCCTGGCCGTGATGAGCGCACACATACCGCTGTGTCTCCGGTGCCCTCACACGGCTGTCTCCTTGGCTCTCACAGGGACGTTTGTCTCGGCCTTCACTGTGCTGTGCGGAGCCCGCACTGACCTCCCGGACAGGCACGTGTGCTGCGTCTTCTGGCTGAACATCGCGGCGGCGCTCATCCAGATCCTCACGGCCATCGTCATGGTGGGCTGGATCATGAGCATCTTCTGGGGCATGGACATGGTCATCCTCGCCAGTGAGTAGCTCTTGGCGCTGCACCTTAACGTGGGGCTACGGCTGGGCCGGGATGAGGGGCGCTGGGCTGGACAAGGGGTGGGAGCCGGAATGGTCTGGGCCTTTGGGGTCTGGCAGGGTGTGGGCCTTTCAGGGGAGGTGCTTCTGCTGGGCCTGCTTCTCCCCTGAGGGCTCACCTGCACCTGCGCTCTCCCCCCGTAGTGTCCATGGCTGCCTGGATGGGGGCCTCTCCCTGTGTCTCCAGCCCTGATGCTTGCAGGGGATCCTGTGTGGGACAGGCAGAGACTGAATGGGGTGGGGGGCTGGGGGTGAAGCCCTCATTCAGCTCAGACGCATCCGGCATCACACTTGTTAAGGAAACAGGCCAGCTGAGCACACTGGTAGCACGATGTGGCCCAAGAGAGCGCAGGTCCCTGTGTCTATCGTTCCCGGTCCCTCCATCACATACTGTCCCAAAAGAAAGAAAAGGCCACTTGGCAAATGTGCCCGCAGGAAACGCTTTTGTCAGCTGGAGCAGCATCATTCCTCCTCCTTTTGTGCTAAGCTGTGTCTGGTGATGCTGAGGCCTCACTTCTTAATTGGCAGGGAGCGGCCCTTCTCCAGTCGTTCCACGTGTGCTCGATCCAGACACAAAACCGCGCTGGGAAAGGGCTTCACCTTACAACATCGAGCCTCCCAGAGGCGACTGGATTAGCATTTTTAAAATAACCTGGCGAGACCACGAACCAGACACCGCTATTTTAAGCAGCCACGCACGTCACCTCGTGCCCCACGCACGTTCCTGTGTTCTCACACGTTTGATCCACCTCATTAGGCCACATCTCCTCAGGCCCTTTGTCCTTCACTCCCCACGCTCCTCGTGGTGTCCCACACCCAATAGACCCTTCGTAGGTGCGATGGCCACTGCCAAAGGCAAGCTGGCCAGGTGAGGACAATAGAGGCAGGAGGGGAAGTCTGGGGTTCGGGGAGCCCTCAAGTGACCTACAGTGACCTGTAGCCTGAGTTCAGGATCCTGTGAGGATCCAAGACCAGGGCACACGCAGCTCCAGGACCAGGTGAGGCCTCAGGTCAGCAGCCTATCCAGGTACCGGAGCCTGAGCAACCTCACCAGAGCCAGTGGATGGGTCAGCAGGTCTCCAGGAGCAGAGTCTGGGGGAGGAAATGGGTCAGCCGAACTGCCGGAGCATCCCAGAATTAGACCAGGCAGATGCTGGGAGACGGGGCAGCAGGGCAGGAGGAGGGGGACCCCCGGTCTGGCCAGCAGCCGAGGGGGGCCCTTCAGGGAGGGCATGGAGAGGTGAGCAGGCCCAGCGAGCAGGCAGAGACGGAGGTGGGCCATCCAGATCCCTGTGGGAGCCCCACCCTTGGGCATGTCCAGGAACCACCTCCGTTTGGGGGAGGGGCACAGACCATGTGGACAGGGAGGGAGCTCTGGCTTGTCCCTGGGAGCCTGTGTGGTGGCCCGCAGTCTCCTGGGCCTGTTCCCAGGTAGACCCTGGAAGGTGCGTCTGCTCTCAGGAGGTTCCTCGAGGCAGCCAGAAGGCCTGTGAAGGCCTCCCCATCTCCGACGGGTGTGAGCCCCGACACCCCTCCCTGCTTCATCTCCTCAGCACACCAAATGTCGAGCCAGGCACCTGGACACTTGGGAAAAGGAAACTTTCCATTAAGGTGGGACAGGCCTGCGTCCCAGGGTGGGTTGCAACCAATGTGCATCGGTGTCTAATCTCATCCCTAGACCTTCCCAGTCATCTAGACCCAGAAATCACTGGGTCTAGCTTTTGGAGGTAACTCACAGAGCTTCCCTTACCATGCCCTAGATGAGGAGACAGAGACCCCGAGAAGTACAGAGGGGGGGCTCAGTCGCTTCCTCACTTCCCGGCGCCTCAGGCTGTGGACTCGCCAGCACCCCCCCTTCCGTGGCTGAGGTGGGGGCCAAACTGGGCTGCAAGATACTCAAGTGCCAGAAGCCCCATCCCCGCCCTTCCTAACCATCCCCCGTGCAAACCTCCCCTGTGGGTCAGAGTCAGCTCCCTGGATGTCTCTACCCTGGTTCCAGGGATGCTGTCTCTGCGTCACACTTTTTAGAGCACAGTTTGGGGGATGGATGGCTCCGAGCAGCAATGGAGTGTGTGTCCCAGGATGACACCTTCGAAGGGAATAAGCACAGTGGGCCTGCCCCCTTAGTAGATAGGGGGATAGGGGCCTTTCTTTCTGGTGAAAACGAAGGACATTTTCCAGTTGAAGCCGCACAGCATGGCTTCTCACAGGACGGTGTCAAGAAAACCTTTTGAGAGGGGGACGAGAGCAATACAGGCCAAAGCAGAAGTGAAGCTCAGTGGCTTACAAGCACGCTGCTCTCTTATTAATACACGACAGTCGACAGCAGCCTGTCCTGGACACGGGTCGGTGATAATCAATCACGACACTTCCTGCCGAACAGTCACACGGTCAGCAGCACAGGGCTTTGGGCGGTCTCTGCCAGCGGATCTAAGATGTCTGTTTGCATCCCGGGTCCTGGGTCTTTCCCAAACAAAGCCTTAGGTTTTATCTCCGTGGGTCCTGTCCCTATGAGGGTGAGCCACCCGGCTCAGACCGCTGGGCTGTGGCCAGGATGGTCACTTCAACATCTTTAGGTTCTTGCCGTCAAGCCTCTCCTGCAGTTAGGTGACCTTCCTCAGGTCCATCCAGCTTCACCCCCAGGCAAACGTGAGAGGCAGGAGGAGAGCAGAGGAGGGGCCTGGCTGGATTCGGTGGGAAGGGGGTGCTGGAGAGAGCTTCCTGGCGGTGTCTGGGCCCACACACCGCCGGGGCTGGCCCCTGGCCACGAGGCTGGTCACCGTGAACACTGTTCCGTCTCCCAGGAACCTCCACCACGCATCCTCTCCTTTTCCCCATTTCGGGCAGCCTCTCTGGCCTCCATTTTCAGACTTTTCTCTTTTCCTTTTTCTCCTCCTCCTCATGCTGCCTCACGTCCTGTGCTGCTCCCAAGTTTCCCAAGGTGAGTGTGCCCACGGGGCCCGGCCTCAGGCCTGGTGGCCTGGGCTCCTCCCCAGGCCGCTCCAGCCGCCCCTTCTCCCAGTTGGTCAACGGGCTTCTATTTTTAGCCTTTTACTTTGGAAAATGTTTAAACATAGACAACAGTCGAGGGCCCAGTCTAATGAGTCCCTAAAGGCCCGACTTCCATAATTGTCAGCTCACGGCCACCCTCGTTTCACCTGTTACTTCCTGCATCTCCCCCCACTCCACCCCCCGGCACTGGATGGTCAGCACCTAAAATGGATGATTAATCTGACGGAGAGAAAATATCCACTGAAGCTCCTCTTGGGGCTAAGTTACCAGCTAATACTCTAATAGTAACCCCTCGGAAAATTCCAGACTCCTAATTTCCTCCTTAAACATTTCAGTGATTATCTTTAAAAAATAAAAATAAAAACAAAACGCAAGCATCATACCCATCCACACCCAAATAAATGGACGATAATTCTCTATTATCCATAGTGGTTAATTGTGCCCAAAGGCCTCACCATCATCACCAACGTTTTAAAGGCTTGAGGACACCGGCCACTTTTGCCTGTGCCATGGGCACCTGCAGGTTGAACGCACATGCATGGTCACCCCCTTCTGTGTGCCATCTTTCTCCTGTCTTCCTGCCCCTCTCTGTCCACACGCACCAGGCACCCATCGCCTGGGGAAGCCTGTTGTGCCAGGCCAGGCTGGTGGGGCCACTTGTGTGCGGTGGCTTCGGGGTGTGGATTCAGGAGCCCCGTTGACCCCTTTCTGACCCCTATCACAGATGCCCTCCTTTACAGAGCCCCGCTGACCCTAAAGTTCCAGAATTCTCCATTCACCCTGAGTTCTCCGTTGAAAAGCCAATGGCCTCGGGACTAGTTGCCTGTGGGACTGTAGCAGTCGTTCAGGCCCCTGTGTGACTAAGCTCCCATGAGCATGCTCTAGTCTGGGGCACCTCCTGGAGGAGTCCCGAGGGAAGTGGGTATCTGACCGACTCCCTTCTGCTTCCTCCCCACAGGCTACAAGGAGCAGGGCATCCCACAGCAGCTGTGAGCCGGGGGAGGGGAGCCGCCGGGAAGTTCGAGGTGGCCCCAGGGGGGCTGCGTCTGGCATCGGCGGGCACTGGGACCTCTACGTGATCTCTTCTGCCGTTTCCTGGGTTTGGAGTGGAAAGGGGGATTTAAAAGTATTATTTATTTTGAAAACGCATCCGCTTTTCTCAGCAGGCTTGAGGGTTGCCAGCCTTCCCTAGAGGCTCAGGCACCCAGAGCACCTGCGGGGGGTGGGTGGTGGCACGGAGATGGGGACGCTGACAGAGGTGGGTGCGCCTGCTCCCCCAAAGCCCGCCTTGCACCATCCCACCGCCCACTGCCAGCCACGCCGGAACTGCTGGGCCAGGCAGCAGTGGGTCCGTGCGGGTGAGCAGGGGCTCGCCAAGGGACAGGACCGAGGTGGGCCCTTCCTCTGGATCCCCGGCCTCTCCCAGAGCTGTCGCCTGGGGGCGGTGCTGGGGAGAGAGTGAGGATGGGAAGACTCCAGCCCTGAGCGGAAAGGCCTACTGTGCCCCCGGCTTTGGGGGTGGAGGGACATGTGCATCCCCACAGGTGTGTCCTGGCCCTGTCCCCCCACCTCCTGCCGCTGAAACCTCTGGGCCCGGGTGTGTTTTGACCTTCGTTTCCCTGGGGAGGAAGACAGGGGTCCCATCCCAGAGGCAAAACTGCTGGATTCGCAGATGTTCACGCACAGACCCACCGCCCCAGGTCCGAGCGGTCGCGGGCTGACAGTCTTTCGTGTTTCCCTCAACGCCTTTCCTGGCTCGCAGTCCTTTTTCTGAAATCCTTGGGCGGATGGGTCTCTGGATTCAGGAATTTTGGATCTGAGAGAGAATAGGAGGCGTTTACCCTGCCTTCCCCGACACCCCTCCGAGTCCAGAACAGCTCCACACTGCCACACGCGTGACATTTCTGCAGAGGAACGCGGCCTGGTCAGGCTAGTTGTCGCCAGGAAAATCAGTGACCAGCCCCCCCAGTGCAGGTCGGACTTTGCCCCGGAGTCAGTTACGGGGGAAAACGTACCTCTTGAGAACTCGTGGGGTTTTAGAGTTGCAAAAACATTTGTCTGGGGCTCGTGAAGGGGGCTCCAGAGTGGCAGTGACAAGGTGGACGTTCACGTGTCCGTGGTCTCTTCGCTTTCGTTCTCACATGGGAACTGCCACAACGTGGGACTGACCGCGCACCTCTGACACTGCTGGGCTTTGTGCCGTCGGGGGTGTCCTTCTCTGAGGGATTTTTCCCATCAGGGCCTCAGTCAGAATTCAGCCAGGGCTGGAGAAGTCACCCGTTGGGCCATTTTTTTTTTTTCTGTGCCGAGGGGAAGGCCTAGGGGGCCCGTAGCTGGACAGGCCCCCTGGCTCCACCATGAGCCCCCTCGGGGGCTCCTGCTTTCATAGTCTCTGTTATTAACCCCGTCCCCCCAGGCAGCGGGCTTTCTAATCACAGTCCTGGTGGGCAGCAGGCCTCTGGGGTCCTGTGGCCTGGGCAGCTCCCTGGCGTCCCCTCTGGTTGCCCACCTACCCCTGGGCGCTGACTCAGAGGCAGAGTCTGCTCCTGGCCTGTCCCCACCCGCTGTCGACCCCTCAGTTCTGATGAGCACCTCGTCCCTTTTCCATCGCTGCAGCAGGCCGGGTTGCACTTTCTGAATGAACACCTGGCAGCATCTTTTCCTCGGGCCTCCGCCTCGCTTCCTGCTGCCAGCCAGGCCTTCCTTTGCTGCTTGCTTCATGTTTGGCAGCCTCTGTGTTTTTGAGGCGTTGGATCGGAAAGCCAGACCCTCTCTCGGTGGGAAGGCGGCATCCTCCAGACCAAGAAGAGAGCAGGCCGGCTGCTGGCTGCTCTCGAGGACGCGCCGCCCGAGCGTGGAGCCTCCCCGAGAATCACACAAAACAGCCTCGGTGGGAGATGGAATGAAATGACAGCCCAGCCACCCCTCCACGGCGCCGGCCCACAGCTCCCCACGTTTGCCTGCCTCCCCGGAGTGATGACAGGTCTCAGGTGGGGGCTGCCCCCACAAGTGAGAGAGGAGGGTCTCGTGGGTGGCTGCCGAGGGGGTGGAGAAGAGATGGCACTTTCTGTTGCATGTTTAGTGACATGATCCAGGCGCAGGTGGGATTTTCTCGAGTGACAGGTGTCACCACGAGTCCCGATGTGGGATGGCTTAATCCAGGGGAACGTGGACTTGGAAGGACACCTCCGAACCTGGGGAGTCTTCAGCCTCAGGAGGAAGCCCCCTCTCAGGTAGCGGACCCCCACCTGTCGCCTGTACGGCGAGCCTGTGAGGATTCCCACGTGGGCGGAATCACCTCAAACAGCGTCCCTCTGAATGAGTCCATGATTGTGGCATTTCTGGCTTCTTTAGATAAGGAACAGTGGCTACTGTGCCACCCAGGCTGCTAGGCGGCCGGAGTTAGTTAGTTAAACACCAGGCGGCTGAAATGTAGTGTTCCTGGGCCCTCAAGCGCTTTGGGGACAGAGCTGGGCCTGCCTCGGTGGCGCAGCACAAGGGTGGCGGCCCAGAGGCCCCAGGGCACGCCTCGGTTGGGCTTTGCATCAGTCAGAGTCCTGCAGGCTGTCCCCCCCATCCCCTTACCTCGGGTGTTCGAATCGCAGGGGTGCAGAGAACTTCATAGTGAGCGAGAGACTCCCGAGGCCTAAATTGTGACACTCGGATCAGAGCAGCAATTCCCCTGGGCCAGAGCGGGACCCTGGAGCGAGGATGAGCCATCTGGGGCCTGGGACTGTCCCGTGGATGTGTATATTGCTTGGTGGGGACGTGCAATCGAAAGGTCAATCCTCCGCGTGGTGGTTTTCGGCCTTGTTTACTGTCACTGTTCCTCCCTCCTGCTGGTTTGTTTCGAGGGCTTTCGGCAGCGGGGGTGGAGGTGGACGGGCGCTTTTCAAGCACCCACCAGCTGCAGCGACCATGACCTTGCGTGGCTGGGGGCTTCAGGCTTTGGGCAGAGTTTGAAGATGCTGCTGACCCTCTGCTGACCGTGCCCCGCCCCCACAAAACTCTGGCCTGAGGCTGGACAGGCAGGGTGTCCTCTTTGATCCCTTGGTGCTGGCCTCTCACGGGTGGCCACGTACGCGTTCGGCAAGCACGGAGCGGGCACGGATGTGGGCCAAGCCGGTGCTGGGCACGGCCTCAGAGAGGAAGGTCAGAGATGTCCCTTTCTCGGAGAGCATCCCAGTCCTCAGCCTTCGCAGGTGAAACAGCGAGGTGAGCAGAGAGAGGTAGGAGAGGGGAGACACACTCCCCGAGGACCAGGGCTGGACCCCCTCCCTCCGTGAGTGTTGCAGGAGACGAGGAGGCCAGGCTGTCGGGGGAAGGGAGGCTGAGGGCACCCCGAGCAGGTGGGCTTCGCTCGGGGTCCCACCTTGGCATCAGTTTTCTTCCTGTTAGGTCCTTAGAGCCTCAGAATGGGGCCACAGAGGCGTGGACGCTCATAGTCAGACTGTCATGATCCACCCTGAGTCCCACAAGGACACAGGATGGCTCCTTCTGGTGATGGGTGGGGGAAACCCCAACCAAAGTGAACCCCAAATGCCCCACCCCCCCGCCTCCAAGCCCCGGGTGTGAGCTCCAGCCTCAGTGCTGCCAACTCTCCTACTGCCTCGGGCCTCAAGGAGCGGCCCGGAGGGGGGGCTGTCGCTTTTCACATTTCTGTCACAGCAAAGGGCTCCCTGGAGCCCCGTCGGTGGAGGCAAAGGTGGAGGCAGAGGCAGAGGGGAGGCCGCTCTCTCCCGAGCAGGCCCCTGGGCTCAGGTGCTGGCGGCCCTGCCACCCAGACTCTTTCTAGTCAAACAGAAACGTTGGCTCCCAGTTCCCTCCTGGGCCCGTCGCAGGGGCGAGGCTGTCGACAGGGTCCCACTCTACGTGTCTGAGTCGTCTCTCACTTTGGTTTACCCGTGGGACCTCGGTCCCCAGCCCCTTTCCCTCCCTCCGTGCCTGGATTTGCCAAAACGCCAACCACCCAGGCCGATCTGGACTCTCCATTCCCACTCCCCCTGCCCCCCGCTGCATTCTTACCCTCAAGGGGGAAGAAGCACAGACGCACGCACTCACACTCACACACTCACACTCACACACACACACGTGCGTGCTCACGCGCACACTCACAGCCCCTCCGACTGCTGAGCGATGCAGGACAGGGCCCGTCTGGAGGTTCAGGATTGGGACTTTACGCCTCCAAAGTCACCCCCACCCCCCTGCCCAGACGCTGTCTCCTTCTGGCCTGGGGACCTGGATGGCGCTGCTTTTCGCTTTCGTCGCCCCCACTGGAGGCCTAAAGCCACAGTTTCCAGCCTCCAGGGCCCCTGTGCTTGGATCCCTTCCTCCCAGGGCCCATGGGCTCAACACCCCCACCCTGCCCCACCCGGCCGTGCCCGTCCCCCACGCCCCACCTGGGCCTGCCGGAGAAGGGGTGTCTTTCTGCCTCCCTCCTGGGCTGCAGACAAGCCTCTCCCTGGAGCTCTTCTCTGTTCCCACAACCCTCCCACCCGCCCAGTGTAGGAACCAGTGAGAAGGGGGAAGGGGCACGCCCACCCCACTGTTTGCATTTGCACTTGATCCCCGGGGGAGGGGGGTGGAGGCTGCGGCGGGCCTGGGCGCCCCGTGGGAACCCTGGGCTGACCCGATCCACAGCCTGAGTCCGATGCTCTTGCACGTGGTGCCGATGCTTTTTCAGTAACACCCGTGGAAACAAGGCCGGCTCTGTGCGTGCCAGCCAAGTTGACACGCGGGTGAGTGTCGTGTCGTGATCTGCGGCGCTTCGATGCCGTGCCTGGCTGTGTTTGGGTTTCTCTCCTCTCCGATGTTAAATGAATCGCTGTACATTTCTGTGGTTCTCTGACAAGGCCCCTCTCTGGCCTCCCAGGACTTTCTTGACTCGATTATACTCGGACCCACGGGGAACTCACCCCATCCCCACCGGCTCCCCCCAGGATCCAATCCAGCCCAGGGGGTTTCCCAGCTCACCCCAGGGACCCAAACCTTCCTTGATTCCAGGAGAGGAAGAAACCTGTGATGCCAGGGAAGCTTCCAGACCTGCCCTGGCCCCAGGCTTGCAGCTTATCCATCCCAGATCCCCCAGGCCCAGGCCCCGGGCCCACCTGCCTGGTTCCTGGGGTCCCCACAGCGCCCCCGAGGCGCTGAGCAGGGCTCCCATTTCTCCAGCACCATGTCACGAGGAATCCCCTGTACGACACGAAAGCCTGTGTACATAGCTCCATGTACATATTTATATACACTCACGCGTCCCTGCTATACATACGGAGCGCATGGCATGGGCTTGGCGTCCCGAGTCTGTGATTTTTTTAAATCCTGGAAATACGGCTTTGGAAACCTTTTCTTCCTTTCCTTCTTTTCTATGTAATAAACATTCCCGTGACCTTTCTGGTGGCTTCTCGGATCTCTGTGTCCTCTCATCCTCCTTCGTGGACAGCGCTCTGAGCGGTTCTTTAAAGCCTCCTTCCCTCTCTGCGGCACTCGCTACCGGGGTCCCTTGTCCCTTCCGTTTTGAAGGTCCCCCCTCTGCCAGGTTTTCCCGTATTTCCCGCCTCCCAGGAGGCTTATACTGGTTACTCCTGAAAGGGCCCCAGCTCTGGGCGTCTGCTCCGTTTGCCACTGGGAATTTGCACCTTAGGGTGTTAGGGCCCAGACTGGGTCTGACGAGAGTAGGTGTACAGTTGGAACTCATTGCCTTGTCTCGATTGCTGGCCTGGGGGCCGAGGAAAATGTGTGTCACACGCACGTTTGTCGGTCTCCAGTGTCAAGAGAAGCTGGTAGGCGTGGCTCGGGGAACTTAGCTACACCAAGGGCCCTGGGTGGACTCGCAGGGCGCAGTCCACGGCCCAGACAGCATTCTCTTTTAATGATCTGGAGCGCTTATTGAATTTCTGGGTAAAGGGAACTAAATAGATTAGATGAATAAGTGGGAATTCAAAAAGCTCTCGACAGGCCGAGGCGATCTCGCAGGATGAAATCTAATAACTAGACCGAATAGTGAAATGCAAGCGTAGAGTCTGGCACTCAAGGCTCCGTGCTTTCCCTCACGCCCAGGCGGCTCCGAGTTCACGGCCCGGGACGTGGCTGACCCAACAGGTCGCTGGAGTGAAGGTGCATCAGGAGCAGCAGGCTGGGGTCTAGAACGAGGCCACACAGGGCATTTGGCGCTGGGTGCTGCGGGACGCACATCTCGAGGTGTCGCCCTGCTCCCCACGCCCCGAGGGAAAGGCCTCGCCCTTCCTGTTTCCTCACATCAGCCTGGGACCCTTGGGGACCCACCATCCTGGTCCACTTACCGGCGGTTTTCTGATCTATCTCTTGAGAGATGTTGCCATCTCAAGGGCCTTGATGTGGCCGTTAGCCAAAAGGGTGACTTTTGTCACTCTTCATAGTACAACCTTTCGGAGAGATTCCAAGCTGAGCCACGGTGACCCCTTCAAGGCCCCAGAAGGGTTGCCTAGGGTTGACCTGAGTCCTTGCTAAACCAGGGCTCAAAGCCCAAGGCAGCATGACGACCCAGGGGTCCCCCAGACACCCCAGGGGGCATTTCTTGATCACGTGCATCTTCCAAGTACGTCCCGTGCTCAGATTATGCCAGAGAATTCTTTCTGCAGCGGGGTCCGGCTTCGGAGGACCAGGTGAGGCTGACGCTACTCTCCGGCCCTGTGCAGTGAGGTCGCCTCTCCTCTCCCAGCCCCCATCGTCCTCAGGAAGGGTGATGTGGTCGAGCCGGCCAGTGCCCTGGAGAGCTCTCCTCAGTCCCGCAGGGCAGGGGCTGTGACAAACACGAAGGCCTCTGCTCCCCAGAATGCCCCAGGGCCCCAGGCCGCAGGCTCTGAGGGACGGTCCCAGGAAAGGACACGTGAGGATGCACAGGGGATGGGAAGTGGGTGGAATGGAAGGGCCAGCGCTGTCGACAGGGACCAGGTTGGGCATCCATTGAGGGATGTGGAGCACACACCTGTGGTGGAGAGGGTCCCCAGAGCAAGGACTTGGGCAGGACTTTTGTTCCTAGTGGGGGACACCCAGCTTGTCAGTTTATGGAAAGGAAGGGGCAACGAAGGGCAGGGAAGAGGAGGGGAGAGTGGACAGAGCTGCTGGGGAAGCCGCAGGCCTGGGCGGGAACTTGAGCGGGATGGCGTGTCCAGTCTGCGGGGCTCCTCTCCGGCCACGTGACCTGTCCCTCAACCCCAGCTGGCTGGCACCCCATGATGTATGGAACAGAAAGCCACCAAAGTGGACGATGGCCGCCAGCCTGGTCACTGAGACCTTCTCACGCAGTGACACGAACCAGGAATTACTGAGGGGGTCACTTGGCCAACAGCAGGAGGAGGAGGGACCCCCCAAAAGAGGAGACAGCAACGTCTGGTCATGGGAGTGGGCCCTGGGACACTTCAGGTGCCCGCCTGCGCCTGGTTTCTGGGAGGCACAGCTGCGTGGCTCCTGTGGCCTGCGGCCCAAGTGTCCTTGTGACTGACCTGGGGACCTGGCGTCCCCTGGGTGAGTGCCTCCTCGCCCACGGATGCCGAGTGCAGTCCCCAGAAGAGATGGGGCCTGCAGCTTCCTCTCCAGTCGGAGCATTGGATATTTATATTTTCACCCAAAATAGCTATGTTGAAAAGAAACCCAAAAAACTCTAGAAAGCAAAGAAACTTTTAAACTCAGAATGTCGGTGGTGGAGGAAATAAGCACTTTTCAAACACTCGGAAACTGTCCCTGTCTCCTGAGGTTCCTGGCCAGGCGGGGAGCCAGACGCTACTTAGGACCAAGGTTCTCTCCTCCTGGGGACACGAGGCTGGAGCAAGACACCAGCGGAGAAGAGAGATGGAGGGACAGGGCCGTCCTGTCACCTCGGGGCCACTCCGGGCTGTGCCCACGCCGCATTTTAAGCGGACGAGCCCTCTGTGACTCTCGGCCCTCGTCGCTCCCTTCCCTTGTTTCGTTCTTTCTTTCCATGAATTGGTTCAGGTCGAGCTTCTCTCACTAATAACAAGACAAAACCCTAACTAAAATGTGCTCCCAAAGCCTCCTGAGACCTATTCTGTCTTCTCTGTTCTTCCCCCCGAGGACAATCGCCGCCGTCTACCGAGTTCCCGCCGCGTACCAAACTCGGACCAGATCTCACCATACACAGCACGCACACGCACACACACACACGCGTGTGCACTCCAGGCTTCAGCCCTTCCCGCCTGACATCCGGCCCCACACAGTTCCCCACAAAGCAAGGCCTGTGGCCTACGTCACTTCACAGAGGAAAGCAGGGGAGCAGGTTTCTCAGACACAGACTCTCCCCCTAGGAGTGCCACCCCCTACGACATCTTCCTTCCCTTGGAGTCCACCCTGGCCCTGTGCCAGGCAAACGTCACCGCCTGGGGAAGGTGGAATGAGGAGCAGCCAGGTGCTGATTGAGACGAAGCACACCTGGTATATGTGAGCTCCCTCTGTCTGCCTCCTCGCCCCAACCTAAAATAGGAAAGATTTTGTGCAGCGTCCTCTCTGTCCCTGGTACAGAGGCAGGGGTCGTTGCCATTGGCCAACAGCTCCCCTCCGAAGTGTCGGGTACTTAGCCATGCAAATAGGCACAAGCCAGGGGCCTAGGGCCTGCTCCATTAAATGCATCTGCATCCGAAGGGAGCTAGGCAGGAAGAGAGCATCGGAGTGAACAGCCAAGTCTCGGGAAGGCGTGGGGATGCCTCGGGGCCCGACAAGAGTTTCCAAAGTGTCTCTTGTTCCTCGTTGTGACACCTGAGAGGCGTCGGTCAGGGCGGCCAGATTCGATCACTCATCGAGGCCGTTCATCCTACCGGTGGACTGTCCCGCCAAAGCCGCAGCTAGGCTGGAAGGAGCCATGAGAGGAAAGGCCCTTTCCCTTCTCCAGGGCATTCCTGGGGGCCAGGAGCGGAGGCCGGCTGAGCAGCGGGGCGTCCCGACTTGCAAGTTAAATGAACTTGTGACCCCCCCCACCCGCTTCCTTCACTTCAGGCGCCTCGTGGTGCACACGATGGCCCAGGCGGGTCCTGCTAGTTCAGCCCTTCTGAAGGCCAAGGTCCTGATGTCACTCCACTCCGGCGAGTGTTCTCAGAAAGCATGACTCGAATTGGGCATTTCCCCCCCGCTTTGTTGAAATAAAACAGGGCTGCTGACGACAGCACGTTGTCTCGGTCTGATACGTGTTGTCCGTGATTTGCAGAAACTATTTTTAAAACAACCCAGACACTCTCTGTCACGTTGAAAACCTCGGAAGCCAACATGGCACTCCCCGCCGCCCCCCTCCCCACCCCCACACCCCGAAACTGCTTTGCTCCCTCCCTCCCTCCTCCCTCCCTCCCTCCCTCACAAGTTTGGGAAGTACAGGGTGGCAAGTGGGGTCCGCGATGCTGCTTAGCAAGTGGGGACACTGTTACGGGCTGTGTCCTCCCGATTTCATGTGTTGAGGCCCCAGCCCCTGATGTGACTATTTGGAGACAGGGACCTGATCAGGGTTAAGTGAGGTCATCCTGGGGGGGCCCTAATCACACAGGGCTGGTGCCCTTAGAAGATGGAGACGCCAGAGCTCACTCTCTCCCCCCATCTCTCTGCCGTGTGAGGACACAGGGGGAAGGAAGAGGGTCTCACCAGAAACCAGGCCCCTGCCACACCTTGATCTTGGGCTTCCAGCCCCCAGAACTGTGAGAATGTAAATCCCGCTATTTAAGCCCCCACACCTGTGGCCGGAGCCGGCTGCGACCGGCACCCACCTACTCAGGAAGCACTTTATTTTCTCATCTTTTGCTGTCGTTCGTATGATATCTAACTAGTCATATATATATTTTTTGTAAAAACACCAAACAGCAACGCCGCAAGCCCTCCCGTCCCGCTGAGGTGTGAAATTCCCCTTCTCGCTCTGCCTTCGCCCTTCCCCTCCTCACTTCTCCGCCGAGTTTGTCACCTCAGGGCTGGCGCGGGGTGCACGAAATGCCAGGAGCAGGCCACAGCTGTCGCAGCCTAGAGAGAACGTGACACACGCGCTGTCTCCTGATGCCTGCGACAACTAGCAGGAGTTTCTGGCGTCTCCGTGGAAGGGCATTTGAGCAGCCCGTGCGCCGGCACGTGAACCTGGCGGGTGGGGGACGACCGTGCGTCTGCGGGTCTGCGTGCCCGCGAGGGAACAAGGGCTGCGGGGGCTGCACATCCCTGCAGGGTCACGCAGAGCCGGGACCGAGCAGGGCCACTGTCCGCCAGCTCCTGGCCCAGGGCCCCCCACCTTCCCCGCCGACCCGACTCCCCCAGGACAGCTGTTGATCTTGGGGGGCCGAGGCCAAGGCCTGGGTTCTCTGCAGCTCAGCCCCCACCCCCAGGAGACGGCCATGCCGGGCATCGGCGTTCACGGGGCGGATCAGGTTTATGGCCACCAAACCCAGGACTGGTGACTCGGCGACCGGCGGGCCGTCCCTGCCGTCCTGGGGCGCAGCCGGATGCCGGGACCAGCGCTGCCGCTCGGGAGGCCCGGTCGTGCAGGACCTGGAGGGGTCGTGGGATTTCGTCCCGAGCCTGGGCCTGTAGCTGACCCGCCGTGTGATCTCACACACGCTGCTCACCCCCTCTGTGCTTCTGCTTTCCTGGGTCCCGAACGGGGTTGACGAAGCCCGTCTCACAGAGTTTCTATAAGGATTAAACTGCTTTAGCCTCAAATCACCCGGGGTGGTGCCGGATAGGTAGGGATTTTCTGTCCGCGGTCACCTTATTCTGAGGCAGGGGGTGGAGGACTTTCCTACGAAGGACAGGACACTGACTGCTCCCGGCCGCAGGCTCTGGCTGCTCCGCTGTCTTCGCGGAGAGCAGACGTGGACATAAAGTAACGGGCGCGCTTCTTCCCAGCAAAGCTCTGCCTACAAACGGCTGGGCCCCAGCCCTACGGTGAAGGAGGGGGAAAGTGGGGGGCAGAGGCCAGGCCGGCCTCCCATCCCGGTCTCTGCTGCAGAGAGGGGAGGGGCTCACGTCAATATGCATTATTGGGAAGGACTATTTCCAGCCAGGGGTTCTTAAGCCGGGCCCCATACACCCCCCGGGGGTTTATCAAGGAGCTTCGGGATGTCTAGGAGCCCCGGATGGGTGTATGACTGTGGGGAAGGGGGTGCCGCGCTTCCTCTGATGATCTAAGGCACCTGCGATCCCAGAGAAAGGTGAAGAACGTCTGCGTTAAGCCACGTGACTTCCCAGGCTTCATGAGGACCCTCCCCTCCACCTTGGGGCCCTAACAGGTGTGGGGAAGAGGGGTGACAGGGCCGATAGGGCCTCAGCTGCCTAGAGGCGGGTGTGGGTCTCCTGGTCCCTGTGTCCAGGGGCTTCCTCCTACCCGCTGGTTCTCTAACTGGTCAGAGGAGGTTTTCCTGGTGGTCTTTGGTCTGGAGCCAGCCTCCTGGTCACCGAGACAGCGAGCACCCCCGCCACCCCCTGTAGGCCGCCCGGGAGTCTGTTTTAAACTTTTCTCTCCTCCCTGCACCTGGCAGAATTGGGGGGGCTGTTTGACGTGACCCCAGCCTCCTGCCCTCAGTGGTAAGGGGGTAAGGCCCTCAGGGAGATGCAAGGGGCAGGATGGAGGAACAGACCGGGCGTGGGGGACCGAGGGGCACTACCCTGCTGGTATTCGCTGGAAGACTTGGTTCACTCTGCCTCCCAGCCTGGAGCCTCCCAGCAATGGCCTGTGCTGCCCCCGCGGTCACAGAGCCACACTGCGCCCCCCCCCACTACACTGACTTGCTAGGTGACGGGCACCGTGCACAGGCTGCTGAAGAGGCTGGCGGTGCCACCCCCCTGGGCAGATGAGCGGTCGGAGGCAAAACAGGAAGGGGCGGCCGTGTCCCTTTCTACCCCTGCCTCCCCCAGGAGCGACCCCCCGCACCCCTGCGGTGGCCCGATGCGCCCCCTCGTCCCCTCCTGGTTGTGCTGCCTTTGTCTCTGCCTCGCATCCCCCACCCCAGCTCCTTTGGGGTCGCTCGGGTTCCCTTTGCCAAGGAACCCGGGCCAAGGCAGTCGGGGCCAGAAATGGTCCCAGAAAGCGGGGTGACCCCCAGGTTTCCCAGGACGCAGGGCTGTCCCGGAACGGTTGGCCGCCCTAGAGAGCAGAACCGCGGGGACGGGACCTTGAAGTCGGACTGCCCACTGGTCTGGAGGCCACGGGGGCGCCACTGCTGGTGGAAGTAGGGTGGCCACATGGGTCACCGTGGCCTTCGCCCGGGGTTAAGTGGAATGACGTGGAGCGGAAGGTGGTCTTAGGCCTGTGGGATGACGTAGTTCTGGAAGGCTCTGCAACCTCCCAGTGATCAAGGTGGCTCCACTGCGGGCAGCTGGACCTTCCACTGGAAAGCGGGTCAGGTGGCATCCATCAGTAGGGTGGGAGGTTACCATGTGATCACCTGGGGAACGACGCCCAGGTGGAAGGGCTAGAAGGTGCAAAGGCCCTGCAGCTTTCTGTACTCTTGTCCTATAACTTTTCAAACGGATAAAGGACGTACCTGGCCCCAAACACAGAATTCTGCTAAAAGGAACCCCCAGCAGGGCCGAGTGGGGAGAGGCCCGAAGGGAAGCGGGTAGATGGCGGTGAACTCGAGCTGCAGGGACCCCCCGTCTCCGCATTCCTCGCTGGCCCCACACGCCGCATCCTTGCTCGGAGGCTGCTACGTACCAGGCCTGGTGCCTGGCACCTGGGACCGGGGCGGAGACGGTGCCGCTCACCGGCCCACAGACACTCCCCCGGGAGGGAGAAGGCAGGATCGGTTCCGTCATCAGGCAAAGTTTGGATCCGAATCCTTGCTCCCCGTTTATTACCCAGATCGAGGTCTCTGATCTTTCTAAGCCTCAGTTTCCCCGTCTGTGAAATGGAGACGACACGGCCTTGTTCGCGGAGTTGATTTGGGGATTTCAGGGGCTCCCCCAGCCGGGGTGGAGCACGTCTTCGTGGCTGTTCCATGTCCCTGAGCTGCTATGCAAATATTTTGTGGTGAAGGTAGAAACGGCTTGGGTTGGTTTTTGTTTTTTTTTGGGGGGGCGGTGAGATGGGGGGTATTGGAGCGGATTTTTAACTTGGTGGATTTTGAAAATTCTCTGCAGATTAAAAGGTTATCCAGTCTGACCCCATCCTCGGGGGTCGTCATAGCCCCAATCAGCTCCCAGAGACCCCTGGGCCCCCCACCCCTGAGCCACCCCTCGAGGGCTGGAGTCAGAAGGACCACACTGCGGACGCCAGGTGGGCTCTGGGCCTTTATTCAGGAAGGTACAGAGTGTCTGCAGTCTGTCCGACAGGGACTGTGCGGGGCGCGGGGGGTTGTAACAGTTCAGTTTTCTCCAAGGTGTCGCAGGGAGAGGGGGTGAAGAGGCGGGATGCCCCTCGGAGAAGCCCTCTCTTCCAGGAAAAAGGCCTCGGCAAGGGGCGAACGCTTCTTCCCAAGAAGGGGCTTGTGTTCTGTACACACAGGGGCTGACCGGATGCAGAGAAACCCAAAGCTAAATACAGCTCCCGGAGGAAAGAGTCCCTCTGGGGGGGCGGGGGGCGCAGCAGGGCTGCATCCGGGCTCTTTCCACCCAGCAGGAAAGAAGTTCAGAAAGAAGGCATAGCTTTAAAGAAACAGAATCCAGCCTCTCAGTCTTAGTGTTTTGTGCAATTTAAAAAAACCAAAAAATATATATATAAATATAACTTAAAAACTTCTTACATGACACTAAAGGCAAGTCTGGGACGAGCAGTTGGAAAATGTTCCTTGAGGGCTAAGCGGTGGGGGGAGGAGGGCACGGAAGGTCTTAAAGACAACCTGGGCAGGGGTTCTAGAAAATTCCATTCTGGGATCCATCTATCCCACCGGGACAAGGGGATGCGAGGACAAAGCAGAGAATGGGTTGAGGGATGCAGCAGGGGTGGAAGAGGAGAACTAGCACGGTAAATACCATAACCCTGAACCCCTACATAACACAATCACCCTAAGAAGATGCCGCTGTATGCCACGGTCACGTGTGTAACGTAACCCAGAGCAAGGTGTTGCCGACAAGAGGCCGCTCGGGCCTCCTTCCACGACCAAGCCACGTGGGTACCAATCAGCACATTGTCTGCAAACAACTGGCGTTTGCCTAAAGTGCTTGGAAATTTGTTCTCTGAGGGAGGGGCACCTGGTCCCCGGCAGGTTTTGTTCATAGCATCGATTCGCTTTACGAACTTTTTCCCGCAGGCAAGAGGCTAAGTTCTGGCCAGCCCGGCGTTGCGGAAATGCGACGTCTGGGCTAGGGACGTCGCTCCCCACAGAGCCGCATGTGGACCCCGGGGCCCCTCTGAGCCCCGAGCGACGCCAGCCCCCGTGCTCCTGCCTCCCGGGCTCACGTGCTGTCATCACGAGGGCCCTCGTGCTCTGCAGGGCCGGGGGCGTGACCTTTAGCAAGTCAGCCCACGCAGGCGTTCGCCACTGTTTTGAACGAGAGCCAGGAAGTTTAAAAGTGATTTCCTTTTCAGAAACCTGAACTTATACATCCTCGTGTCCCACCCTCCGCCCCCACCAACCGTCACTCACCGGCATGAAAAGGGAAACGTGTCACATGGGCGAGTTCACGGTTCCCCCCCGAGACCCTGGGGTGACGGAGGGGGTGGCCCGGGAAGCCCTCCCTCTGGATTGGTCCCTCCAGGAACACACCTGGGCACGCACCATCTCCCCCCTGTGCCGGGTTCCCGCGGGCCTGGTCCCCCACTCTCCTCTGACAGCCGAAGGGGCACCTGGGGTCCCAGCTCCCAACGGCCATTGCTGGAATTCCGTCTTTAAAAGTCACGCAAACCTGACATTCTTCTCCGTGATACAGACCGACTCGCTTTTCCATGAGAATAAAGCTTACAGCTGGTTCCCCGCGAATCTTTAAGCAGCCTGGACGCTCCGGGGGGAGATGGCTGGAACAGCCCCTGGCACCCGGCACGTGCCCTGGAAGCTGCCCGCACGCCATTTGGGAAGTGTGGGTCTAAGCCCTTCGGGATGTAAGGCTTATCAGGGGAAAAAAAAGACAAAAACGGGTGCCAGTAAGCCAGCTTCCTGCGTCCTGCCCACCTGGCGCTGCTCTGAAGACCCGCCCGCCTGTGACCTGCTCGTGAGAGAATCCCTGGTCTGCAGGCAGGGGACAGTGTGGGAGCCGGAGGCTTCTTCCCCTGGGGGCTGCCTGTGCCCTTGGCCCAAGGCCCCCAGCCCCCTGGCCTCGCCACAGCACGGTGGGGAGCGGGAGGTGTAAGTGGCTCTGGGGGCGGGGCGCGTGCAGAGCATCCCTCTGAACTCAGGGGCAGCACTCACAGGTGGAAGGGCACAGCTTCTGCCTGCCCCCGGCTGGGAAGGCCAACGGCCAAGGGCACGGCCCAGTCGGCCCAGGCCTTCCCTGGCTCCTGCATCTAGCCCAAAGCCGGACCGTTTCAGTACCAGCTGGTAAAGGGCCCGGCTTCAGCAGCCCTGCCAGGGCCCCCACACGTCTCTGGGAGCCCCTGGGCTGCCAAGCGGAGTGCTTTACGTGTGGAACGCCCCCAGGAGGTTCCCAGGGATTCTGTGCCCCGACCACGTGAAGCCGGGCCCCAGGCACCTGCTGCTGCGACACCGGCCCTCCCAGCCAGGCTGCGGGGACGGGCAGCGGCGCTAATGGCACTGGCCACGAGGGGGCAGCAGGTCCCTGCAGGTGGCCCAGCCAGAGGCCACCTGCGCCCCCATCCAGACCTGGCAGGAGATGCTGCGGCCGACGCGGGGGAGCCCCGCACCAAGCCCTCCCGCTAGGACAGCTAGGAAAGCTCGTCTCGTCTCCTACAAAGTGTCTCATAGTGCAGTTCGGGAGGGTCAGTTCTAGGACCTGCCCCCGGGCCGAAGAGAGAGAAAACGTAGGAAGAAGGGGCGCGAAGGGCGAGGAGAGAGGCCGGGAGCCGCGGCCGTGGGGAGGCAGGCCTCAGGCCAGGGGGGCGCCGGGGCCCTGGCACATCTCCGTCAGGATGTCGATGAGGTTGTTCAGGCCGGAGAGGTAGCCGTCTTCCCGGTTCCCCTCCTGCCAGGGGACGTCGTGCTGCAGGGTCTGGCCCTCGGGCAGGGGCGTGGTCTTCCCAAAGTCGATCATCCACACTTTGGCCTGTTCCTTCTTGTCGTGGATGAAGAGGAGCGAGCTGCCGATGACCTGCAGGGGAGTGGGGAGCGGGGAGGTGAGGAGGGGGTCGCCAGAGCCCCTACCCTGCCCTCCGCGCTGCTGCCTGGCACCTCGGGGGACGTGGGGAAGCCTGAATGACACGGGGAAAGGTCACTCAGGATAGGCCCGGGGCCTGCGACTCCGACCTCTCCCCTCCATTCTCGCCTGAGCAGCAAAGTGGCCGTGCAGGAGGGCAGGGGCCAGGATATTGGATTCTACCTCCTGTGTGGGTGGTGGCAGGGAGCAGGGAGGAAGTCCCAGGCGGCAGGCCCACCCCCAGCAGCCACCCTACAGGCTTTCTATTTCAGACCGTCCCCCTCCTAAAACGTGACTCCCCAACACCCCGAGTAAGCACTTGTGAGAAAGAGAGGGCGCCAAGGAGATGCCATGTTCTGCACCAGGCAATGAGGCCAGATCCCCTCCTGGCCCAGCAGCAACACCCCTGAAAGTCCTGGGCCCATGGGCCCGGCAGGGCCTCTGAGGCCGGGCCCTGCGTGTGGTTCCCCCGGGGACAACAGGCACCAGAGCGCCCTCCCTGCCCTGGGCCAGGTCAGAGCAACCGCGTGGGGTAAGGTGCCTTCTTGAATATGAACGCAGCCCCCAACCCCTCCCCTGGTCACCTGTGTGGGGCTGGGAGACCAGGTTCGGGGAGAGGCTGAGGGGCCTTCACAGCTCGCGGGACCCCGGGCAGGGCAGGGAAGACGCCCTGGAAATGCGGACCCCAGAGAAGGGGCTTCCTCTTCCCAACAGAGCGCACAGAAGCCCCGATCATTTGGCCTCTTTCTGAACCTGAGGTTTCCCAGGAGTAAGGCGGGGTGGGGGTGGGATGTGAGACAAAGCCTGGGGCTGCCCAGAAGGTCAGGGGCTTAAAGTCCTTCCAGCGCGGCCCCAGGGCCCAGAGGAAGCGGGCGGGCGGAGCCAAGGGAGGCTCTGGCAGGCCCAGAGACCTCTCTCAAGCTGGGAAGACAGAGGCCGCAGGAGGAGCCGAGGACCTGAGGCCACTGGGCTTTAGGGAGGCCAAGGAGAGGAAAGGGCACCTGAGAGCCTTGCTCTTCCCCGGGGGACGGTGTGCGTGCAGAGCGGCTGCAGCTGTGTGCGCGCAGGCACGTGGGCCTGGAGCCCTGACGTCAGGACCTTACAAACCCTCCAGGGACCTGCTGACAACTCCCAGACCCTCCCTCTCAGGTGTCCGGCTCCTCGTCTGCTGCCCACTGCCCCTGCAGGCCAAGGCGGGAGCAGGCAGAATGTTCCAGGCCTGCTCTGGGACTGGTACCTGCAGGCCTGCCTGCCCCCGCTGCGGGTCTCAGGGTGGTGACAGGTGGGGGTTACCTGCTGGGGGTGACCTGGCTGCTCTAGGAGCTCTGAGAGCTTCTGCCCTAAGACACGAGTTTTGCCACAGCCGGCCGGGAGGGAGCAGAGAGAAGACGACGAACTCAGATCTCAGGCAGGACCGCCCAGCGTGGTCACCCCAGGGCGCCTGGCACCGACGTGTCACAACCTGGTCCCTGCCTGAGGCGAGGAGCCTGGCCCTGGATGGCCTGCCCCTGGCCGTGGTCATCCTCGGACTTTTGAAGCGAGCAGGTCTGCCACGGCGGGAGGCGCGCTCGCAGCTCAGGGGGCACGGACCACGGCTTTCAGCCCAACATGGCAGCAGCCCAACACCCACCTCGTGGCACTTGAAGAAGGGGGAAACCTCTAGGGTGGCCCGAATGTCCTTCAGCCGGTCCCGGTAGGCAGTCTAGGAAAGGAAAGGTGACCAGAGGTTTAAACACTCGAAGCCCCGTTTGGCTCATTAGAGTCACCGAGTGTCAGAGTGGAGGGGACCCTACACCCTGATAACTTATTCCCACCTCCTCGGCTAGAAATGGAGCACCTGAGGCCCAGAGAGAGCGGGCGCCCCGGCTCCCGGCCCCATGCCTGCTGGAGTCCGCACGGCTTGGTGAGCAGGAGGGGCAGGAGGCACAGTCCTCAGCAGCCGTGCAGCCTCCTCGAGCCCCTCGCACGAGGGTCAAGTTTAATCCGGAACCCAGCAGGGCCGAGGCAGGCAGCACCCTAACAGCCCGGCTGCCATGAAAACAGACTGCGGCGCCCCAACTTTTGAAAGGACAGAACAAGTGAAAGTGCCACGAATCTCTCTGCCAGGGAGGGGCCGCACCACAGAGCCCCCCAAACCTGGGTTGACTGGACTGGCCCTGGGGGTGCCCGTCACCCCGGGGATCACTAGGGAAGCCCGACGCACACAGACACACGCGGTCCCTGGGGGCCCGTCCGTAGCAGCGCCAGCCTGGAGCGCAGCGCCGGGGTAAGCCCCCATCGAGGAGGCACAGGGGGTGTGCTCCGTGGCGGGCCTTGCTGAGGAGCCGGTGACCCAGCACCCGGAGGCTCACGCTAGGGCAGAGTCGGGGTGTGTGCCCCGTGACTGGAGCCTCAGGGCGCACCCGGAGCCATGGGAAGTCTCCCCGGCCAGAGAGTCCCCGGTTCCTTGGAGGTGAAGGTGTCTGGTCCCCGCTCCCCGCCCTGCCTGGGAGACCCAGGCCCTGCTCCCTCTCGGGGGGCCGACTCACCAGGATGTTGCAGTTTCCTTTAGTGAATTCTCTGAAGGCCTCGATGACCTGCTCCCGCGTCTTGGTCTTCTTGAAGTCCCGGTTCACGGAGCCGTCTTCTTTCTAGGAGAGCCCAGGACGGGGTCAGCGGCGGGCACGTGGCCCGGCCTCTGAAAGGGCGGCGCTGAGCCCAGACCTGACCCCCGGGTGGTCGTCGGAGATCGTAATTTAAGCTCTTTTGTCACAGGTTCCCCGAAAGCCAGGGAATGATGCCGCCCATTGCTGTCCCCTAGCCCCGCGCCATCCCCTTGGCAGGGTCTGTTCCAGGGCAGCTCGCGGGGGAGATGGGTTCTCTGGGGACAAAGGGTGAGGAAGGAAGGCTCCCCAGGGACCCCCCACACCTGGGCCTGCGTGCTACCAGGCTGGAGACTAGTGAAAGCGCTGCGGCCACCTCTCGAGGAGCAGGCGGGGTCTGGGCCCGGGGTGGCCGCAGGGTGGCCTGTATCTCACTGAGCCTTTCCCGCAGGGCCCCTGAGGGGTGTTTCCTGGAGCAAGAGAGGGGAGAGGCAGGTGGACTGCTGGTGGGGACAGTGGCTTCTCCCAGAGTCGGTGGCCCCCAGCCCAAGAAGGCGGGCCAGGCCGCTGGCTGTTCCTGCAGCTGGACAGCGGACAGAGGCCAGAGCGTCCAGCCTGAGAGGGAGAGGTGGACCGTTTCCAACCGATAAAGGACAATGGGCACGAAGGGGAGGACGATGCCCGTATAATCTGCAGCGTCCAGTCTGGAGGCTGGATGTCCAGAGAGAGAAACGTTGGATTTCGAAGACAGGGAAGGGGCAGGCGGCGTTCTCAGCCCCAAGCTTGCAGAGCCGCTGTCTCGGGGGAAGGCGAACGCTTTCCCCCGCTCGCCACCATCAACAGCAGGACACCGACAGGTGCAGAACCTCACACCTGAACGCTGTCTGCAAAGACGAGCCCGCCCTGGCTTCGGCTTGCCCGTGGGTCAAGGCCCTGACCGCAGGGCGGGACAAGGGGGGCCAAGGATGGAGAGACAAGGGAATCCCGAGCACGCTGCGGGGACCACCGTCAGCTGTGGAGGGGATGCTGCCTGAGACGCTGAGGGGGCCGGCACCTCCCTGCCTTGCTATTGGGGTGAACACGCGTCTGAGCTGACTCTTTGAATCTCACAGCAAGAGGAGGGGGGATTCAGGGAGGGCAATCTCAGACCCCTCTCGGAAGACTGACGAGGAAAGAGGGGAGAATGAGGTGGCCCTAAAGCTGGGGGTGGCCTCGGTGCAGCCTCAGCAGAGGTGTTAGGTGATGCAGAGAGCACGGTGGGGGTTGTGGCCAGGACGATGCTCCCCCGCCGGCCTGCCTCTCATGGCCAGTCCCCAGCTTTCGGGCCACGGACAGACAAGCTAGGTCTCCCTCCTGGCATCCCGCGAGCTGGCTCCTGGGGGGGTTCCCAGTGCCCAGCAGAGTCTGGGCTACGGGAAGAATCGCTGGCAGCGGGCTGACGGCTGGCACGACCAGAAGCCATCGTTGCTCCAAGGCCCCAACCCCCTGCATGGCCGCCCTACCCGTCCCCAGACGGAGAAGTAGGCCAGTTTCTCCACACGACTGTCCCTGGACCTGGCTGCTCACACCTGGGCCTGAGAGTGGGGAGCTTACAGCCTTCGAAGGTCCTGAGCGCAGCTGGGGCCCCTGTGGATGCTGGCAGAGCCCCAGCCCCCGCCCTTTCCCCCTGGGGGGTGGGCAGCCTCACCTTGATGCCCTCGATCCTGAACCCGAGGGTGGCCGTGGAGCTGATGGTCTCCCTCCACTGCATGTACCGCGGCTTGGTCACGGCCCGCTGGGCTTTCTCCTCCTCGGTCGGGGCCTCGGGGTCCACCTCGATCATCTTCTGGTACATGTCCTTGCGGAGGCTGGGCTTCTTCCGGGCCTTGGTGAGCTCTTCTTCCAGGTAGGTCCTGCGTGGGAGGGGAGGTCCGGTGAGGGCTGCCGGCTGGACCGTCCGTGCCCACGGGAGGTGCCCGGCAGCTCCGTCAAGGCCGCTCGCTCACCCAGGATGGGTGCACCCTCGGCTGGGGCAGGGCCTTTCTGGGTGGGGGGGACTTCGTGCCAAGACCACCAGGAAGGCCCGACACAGCCCCAGGAGCCCCTCCTTGAGGGCCAGCCTCGCAGGGGCAGCAGAAGCGGGATGGAGGAGGCCGGGGAGCGAGCCCTGCCGGGACTGGTGGTCCCTCTGGGTCCCTCCTGAGAGCCCCCGATGCACTGGGACAGAAGCAGGAGGCAGGAGAAGAGAGGGGAGGTGCAGGGGCCGCCCTGGGCAGAGGGGATCCTGTCCCCTGCGGTCGCCCGGGGACAGACAGCTACAGTCACGGGGTGCGTTTTTCCCGCTACGATCTGAGCGAGCACCAGACAGAATACTGTTCCCCTCGGGAGGTGCATCCTGGGACACCGAGAGGAGGTGGCGGCAGGGGGGCCTCGGGGAACAGAAATAAGCCTGAGGGAGAGCAGCAGCCAGGCAGCAGCTAGAGCAGTGCTCTGTGTCCTCCCTGCGGCCTGGAGCTGGTGAGAGTGGGAGTGAGGGAGACCAGGGACCTGCACTGCCCTGTCCCCCGTCCCTGGCCTGGGGCCGACACCACGGACCACAGAACGTCAGCACGCAGGGCCTGACGTCAGGACACCTGCATCCGGGGGCTCCGAGGCAAGCACAGCACACCGGGTGCCACACGGCGACAGCCCCAGCGGAGACGGGGGAGCCACGTGGTGTGTGGCCAGGGCCCCCTGGGCCCCGTCCTCCGTGGTGCTTTGAGGACCGCACGGGTCCTTTCGGATGAACTAACACATCCCACCAAGCAGCTCTCTCTTCCCGCCGGCATGGGGGAGGGGAGTGGAGGAGATGAGAAGAGCCTCTACTCCAGTCTCCCCCAGGCTCAGGTCACAGGAAGCCAGCACCTCGCTGGCCCTAGCCACCCCGCCGGCCAGATGGGCAGCTCCCCGGGGAGGCTCAGCCCCCAGCCAGGGCCCCCCAGCTCCTCCCCCACCTGCCAGGTTCCCGTCCCCTCTGCACTGGAGTGGGGCTGGGGTCCAGGGGTGCGACCGGACCCCCAGGCCGCCCTGCACACACGAACGGGGGGGCCGGGCCAGCATCCGCCGCGGGGCCGGCGCGGGAGGAGGCGCGGGGCCCCGGGAGCCCGCTCACCTGACACCCATCTTGCAGTCCATCACGCAGGGCGAGTCGAAGTCGGCCAGCAAGTCGTCCATCTGGTTGTAGCGCTCCCCGTCCTTGACCACGTCCCCGTGGTAGGCGGGCACGAAGGGCTTCAGCACGTCGGCCATCAGCCGGTCCAGGCAGCGCTGCTCGGACTCACAGTGCTTCTTCAGGATCCGGCCATTGGCGGCCGCCTTGAAACTCCCTGCAGAGCAAGGCGGGGAGGCCCTTGGCCCTCAGGTGCGGCCTTCCCCACCCCGCCCGGGGCCCCTTGGGGATGCTTTGGGGCCTGCTAAGCACGGGGCTGAAGGGGTTTGGAAATGGAGGGACACGAGTGTCACTGCTGGAGGGTCAGCGGGGCAGGGCCCTCTGCGCCAAGACCTGGTCACTCCTCTTTGCAGAGCTACCACCATCCCCACCCCTCATCGACCCGCTTGTCGGGAGACAGGTGTCTCCGGCCTCGGTAGGGCAGAAGCCCTAACAGGACTGGACTGAAGCCCTAAAAGGATGGCGGAAAAGCGGGGTCCAGGGCTCGGCCACCTGGGCCGTGGTCCTAGGATGGACAACGTGGCCGGGGTGTAAACGAAACATCGGCCCCCGCGCTGGCCTGATGTCAGGTGGGTAGGTCCACGGTGGCCCCTGGAATGCCCCCAGGCATCCTCCCTGTTGTCCGAGGGCAAACTCGAAACCCCATGGGTGGCCTGGCGCCAGGTCACCCACATCCAGCTCTCCACCCTGTGTCCCACAAGCTGCTTCGGGACGGAAGCCATGTTTTCATTCAAGCTGTGACCCCTAGGACCAAGGCCAGGTGGGCACACAGTAGGTGCTCAGTGGAGGGTCAGCGCCGTCTCTTTGTCTAAGATGACAAGTGGCAGGCAGGCCATGGGGCTGATGGTGTCGTCTGTTTTACTGAGTTAAACTGGGAGACAGAGCAAGAGACCGAGAGAGACAGAGGCCGAGGCCGAGGCAGGGTGTGCGCGTTTGGGGGCGCGGTGGCACCGACTCTGGAGAGGACAGTCGTCTGCGTGCTTTCAGGGCGGCGTTAAGGCCACCTCTGGCAGGTACGGCTGCAGCCGCCAGCGCCAGCTCGCAGGGAGAACTAACTGCCCCACCGCAGTCGTCCCCAGGAGCGTCCAGGGCCTGGCCCCCCTCCCGCGGGTGCTGGGTGACCCCCCAGAGAGCCGGATGTCTGTCCCCGACAGGAAGTCCGGGAGGACTGTGCTACCTGCGTGTCCTGCAAGCTGGATCCAGGGGTACTTCTTCTTGAAGGACATGACAAAGGGCGACCATTGCACCATGTTCTTGATTTTCCTCCATGATTTGCTCTAGAAACAAGCAAACGAGAAGCTCCACGTCAGAAAGACAGCGACCGCTTTCCGGTTAGGCGAACTCAAAGCTGGCGACCCCCGCCGGTGGCCGCAGGACGAAGGGCCGCGGCCCCCCGCGCAGGTGCCCTCGGCGGCTGCAGGGACCTGGCCTCGGTGCCCTCTGCAGCACCGAGTCAGGAGCGGATCTGCAAAGCCTGTTGTTACAGCCTGAGCCGAGCGACCAGAAGGGAGGGGACCTCTGGGGACAAGGGGCTTACAGGTGCTGGGGGTGCGAGGCGGGGTGGGGCGGTGGCAGGGAGCCCTCAAGCCAGGCTGACGCCGTCCCATGCCCCTCTCACCGGGAACAAGAGAGCACACAGGGCCTGAGGGCCGCACGGCGCCCTCCAGGCTCCGCGGACCGACGGACGCTCTCAGACTCTCGGACAGAACCTCTCACGTCCCAAGCACGGACGGCCCCGGAGGAAGGCTGGAGGGGGCCCGACACCCCGCTGCAGCGGGTCGTTCCACTGGCGGACGCGGTGGCATCAGGAGCGACGTCCCTGGGAGTTCCCCAGGGACAGCACCCGCCCCCTCCCCTCCCCGCCCCACGGCACACAGGATGCACAGGCCCCCAGGGTCTCTCCTCTCGCTGCACTTCTCCTTCTCGGGTGTGTGTGCCCGCGGGTGCGTGTGCGTGGGCAGGCCCGGCTCCTTGGGCAGAAAGCAGAACTGCCGGCACCGAGCGCCTCCTCGTTTGCGGAGCGACGTGCGTGCGGGGCAGTCGCTGTCGTCATCTGTAGGCCCTGAGCCTCCTTTCAACCCTCATCAGTGTGACCGTTTTCGTAAAAAACCCCTTTTCCCCGCCCCCGGCAATAAACTCCGTCTAGAAACAAACTTCCCTACGTTCACTTTCGTAGGAACAGGCGACGGAGGTGAAACTCGAGCATCCCACCACCCCGAGCCCCTGAAGGGGTGACAGGAACCCGAACTGAGAAGCATCTGGTTCCCGAGAAAGCGGATCCCCGAGCAGCCAGACCAGGGCGTGCAAACCCCGAGCTGGGAAAGAGAAGCTGGAATTCCACGGAAGGGGCGAGGCGGGGCCTGCCTTGACGGGGCCCCCCGAGGTGTGTGTCCTCACCCCCTGTCCCACAGTGGCCAGCCGCCCCCCTGGGAGCCTGGACGGACTCCCATGGTGGAGGCCGCTGGGGCCCGAGGTTAAATCAAGGTCGAATCAGCCTCGTTGTTCTCTCTCTCTCTGCTGAGACTCAGCTGCTTCTATCATCACGTTTTCAAGTTCAACTCTGTTTTAAGGAGAATTTTCCCCTCCTGATCCTGGCAGTTTTCATCCCCGTCCCCGAAGCCCTGACCCACCACAGAGACCTAGTGTCTCTGAAGCGAGGGCGGCGCGCTGGGCCAGGCCCTGTGACGAAGGGGCCGGGCCCTGACAGACAAGGGCGTCCGTCCCAGATCCCAGATGCCGCTGATGGAGATCGCCAAAGGCGGAGGAAGGGAGGCAGTTCTTATCTGAGCGCCCAGAAGGCTGCGTAAACAATCCCCGTAGACAATGCCGAGGCAACAATGGAAAAACCGAGTTCAGCGATGAGCCAAGTGGTGGCTCACGGGGCAGGCGGAGGACGTGAAGGTAGGCCCACGGCGGGTCACCACCTGCTGGTCACGTCCCGAGCGTCCCGAGCAAGCGCATAGGGGACTAGGGTCTGACACGTCCAGGGGCGGTGGGTGGGACAGGCAGGGAGCTCTTACCCCGGGGCTGGTCCCGTCCCACGTCACCCCCATCCAGGAGCCACCAAACCCACACTGCCCTTCTCCGAGCCCCGGTTTCCTGTCTGCGTAGCGAGGGATGAACATGTTGCTGGTCCACCAGGCTCCTTGGACTGATGGACACTTTAAGAGCCCGGAAAATGACCGCCCACATCCCAACTGCCACGGCCCCTCAGCGGAAGACCAGAGAGGGCCACTACTACAGCCGCTGCCACGTGTCCGTTCACATTTCATGGCAGGACCCAGGGAAGAGGTGTCTCAGGGTCAGGGAGGGTCCACGCGAAGACTGATGACCGCACCCAACGGAGGCAGTTTGGGGGAAGACTCTGGGACGGGAAAGAAGACATTGCAGGGAGGGGCGCCTGTGGGGACTGAGGCTTGGGACAGGGATCTGGGATGACATCTGCTGAGAATGGGTGCTGGAAGCAGGCGGAGCTGAGGGAGGGCAGGCGAGGCCCACCCCGGACGCTGGGCCAAGGAGCCCGGACTCAGGGGAGTGGGTGTGGGAGCGGCAGGGCCACCTGGTGTGAGTTCTGGCTCCGTCCCCTCCTCCCTGACTGACCTTGAACAAACTCCTGACCCTCCTTGAGGCCCTGTGATCCTACCTGTGAAAGGATAAGGCACACCGATCCCCTGAGGCCAGAGGGAGAGCCATGAGGTCTCGGGGTGCTTGTGCAAGAGTCTTAGCTTTGCGTTCGGGGAACGGGGAGCAGTTGGTCCGGGGCCGAGCAGAGGTGCTGCCATCACTACCCAGGGACAGACCCACCCTACCAGGACACGCTCTCCTGAGACCCACGCACGGGTCCCGTGACCCTGGGAGGCAGGAGGGAACAGACTCGGGCCCAGCAGGGGCATCTGAAGCTGCAAAACCTACAGATTCTGGGCCTCTCTTCAGAGACTGAAGACCAGGGGCCCAGCTGGGAGAGGGCTGCTGGGGTGGGGGTCCTCTGAGAGTTCACGGGATCCAAGACCTTCCCGACATCACCGAGCTCGTGGGGCATTTTCTGTTCAGCTTCCCCTTTCCCACGCCTCCTCCGAGAGGAAGCATTCCTTCAACATGCCCAAGGCCACGAGAGCCTGCACCCAGGGCCGCCCCGCGCGGCGGAGGCCCGCGTGGCATTCCCGAGGCCGGCTCGGGCGGGCGGCACACCAGGGCACTTCGCTGTTGGCAGCGGCGCGCAGGGGGTTTTCCCGTGTCGTAAACAGCAGCACCCAGGCAGCGCCGCGTGCGGCTGCCAAACACTAACCAGGAGGGGCCCTTCCAGGTCCAAGTCCAGGCCTGGGAAAGGAGGTTGCGGGGTGACCCCCTCCCCGCCCCCAGCTGCCATCCAGCCCACAGGAGTGGGGACAGGTCGGCAGCAGATGGGCACTTCCCCTTCCAGTGGGGGGGACCCGGCCCCAAGCAGGACCAGACCGACTCCAGGTAGAAGCCGCCTCGGGTGGTGGGCGAGGCCGGCTGGGCGAACGGTCTCCCCGCAAGCCCCTCGCTGGAGGAAGCCGCGGTCCTCAGAACTGGGTGCCAGGCCTCTTCCTCCGGCTACGGCAGGTGACGAGGCAAGAAGGGCGGGCAGCCCAGGCCCGGGAAGAACCCCGGCTGGAGCAACGGACCCCTCTCAGCTCGGCCCTCGCTGCCTTTCTCCCCCGGGGCCTTCTCAGTGGCCTGTCAGTTCTCCGAAACCGGACCGCGGTCCCAGGTCTGCGACTTGTCAAGCCGAGATTTCCAGCCACCAAAACCCAAGCACGTGCCATTCGGGGCCGGGCGAGTGCCACTTCCAGGGTAACTCCTGCGCAGATCGGACCAGCTGGGCCCTTCGAGCGTCGCTGGAATTCTGTACTTGGGATGTTCTCGCAAACGCCGCCGGGGCAAGGCAGGCGCGCGCCGGCGGATCACCTGCCGTGCAGGTAAGGGGCCGCAGGGGCGCTGGAGTCAGGCAGCAGCGCTCACCTCCATGCTGAGCTGGGGGGGGGAGTCCACTGGAGACCCGAGTCAGGTTTCTCAGGTGACGCCTGGGGGCTGTGGGCTTGGAGGAGACCCAGCCACCCCAATCCCGAGGTGACGGCGCGCCTGGGTTGCATAAGCACTAGCTTCGCTTTGCTCTGTTTCATGCCTGAGCGCAGGGCAGCGCCTGCTGCTGCCTTGTCACGGCCCTGACTTCGCTCTGTCAGAGGCGGTGGGGGGGTCTTGTGCAACCCTCTGGGCTCGAAAGGACCAGAAAACAGCCAGTTGGGAGGCTGAAAGTGGGGTAGGGCTCTTTCAGGCCCAGGGACGGCCGCCCATCCGCTCTGGGCAGGTCCCCTCCCCTCGAACCTGACTTGACAGGCGCTGAAGTATTCAGAGAATGTGGAGAGAGAGAGGTTTGTAGTGGGAGAACAACATCTGCGGCGAAACCCGGCCCTCTTCATGCTTGGGATGACAGGAGTCACAGGGAGAGTGAGTTTCAGACACCGGCCAACTCCAGCCCGGCCCTCTCCAGCCATGGACGGCCAGCCTGGCCCCCGCACCTGACTCCCCGCCCCGCATCACCCGCCGGGAGGAGCGGCTCCTTTGAGAGGCCCCGGGCATGGCACGTTCTGCCGCACCTTTCCCCCTTTCTCTTTGCCCACAGTTCTGGTCTCACGGCAGATGTCAATCTACTCCCTAGGGGCCGGCGCCCACACGCAACACCTGGGGCCTCCGAGCGCACAGGCTACCTGACCGGGGAGCCCTGCGCAGAATGCGGAGCCTCCCTCGCCAGCGATTCCTCACCCGCCTCCAGCCCGAGAGCTGCCCAGAGCCCTCGACAGACCAGGGCAGGAGCCACCCACGGGCCCGCCGGGGTGCCAGGGCCCCGGCTGCCCCAGGGAGGAGCCTGGGCAGCGTCCCTGATGCCGTGTGTTTATCTAAACCAGATTCCAAGCCTCCCTTTGCGTGATGCTAATGGCTTCTAGGTAATTCCATCCACCGGCTGGTTCTCCCGGTCAGGCCAGAGGGAAACGCTGCCTTAAACAAACAGGAGGGATAATAACCTCAAGCCCAGCCTTGTCTCCCATAAAACAGGCCAGAAGGGCTGGAGGAAGAGGGGGAAGCGAGGGGCCAGGGCCAAGGGTGGCGGAGAGGGATCTCTGCCCTCCCGCCCCCCGCCACAAAGATGCTTTGGCTACCATTAGGACCAGCTACATGAGGCACGGGGCCCCGTGTGAAACGAGAACGTGAGCCCCTCGTCCAAAGCTGGGTCAGAAGGTCAAGGTGGAGACGGCAGAGCGTGGACCAAACGCGGCGCCCCGCGAGGGCCTGTGGGGACTGCCCGGCCCGCACACAGGGAAGCCAGCCCTGCTCCCTGCCGTTCCCGTCTGTGACCAGGGCACCAAGACACGGGCACACGCCCCGCCCGCCCTGTGGGGTTGCAGTGAGAACAGACACGCTAGGGAGGCACCTGGACGGGCGCCCGCCCTGGAGACCGTCGTGGGCTAGGCCGACGGTCGGTGTTCACGTCGCTGTGACTTCAGTGTCTGTTTTTCCAAATGGAAAGAGCCCCCTCCTCCGAGCCACCGCCGGTGGGCGAGAGTCCAGCTGGGCGCTTCCGGAGGGGCAGGTCCTCGCCGGTGGCGAGAAGATGAGCTCAGCATGTGATCAGCAGAGCGAGCGTCTCCCTGGGTGCTCAGGGCCCTGGGAACCCTCGGGGCGGCGGCCGTGACTCAGGTGCAGGCAGAGCCGGCCGGCGCCTCGACCCCAGTTTCTGGGGCAGAAGGTCCGAGAACCCGCCAGGGCCGAAGTTTCCCAATCAGCCCACTGCACGTGCTGAGACTGCTGAAGGGGGAGCACCCACTCCCCTTAACCTCTCTCCCACCCGACTGACTCCCCCGATGTGCAGCTCTTCCCTCCCTCCGGCGCGTCTCTGTTTATTTAAATAATCCGATCCCTCAGCTAACTGTCACTTTGAGATCATTATAAAGTCTCCATTTTTTCCCCCCAAGAGTCAAAGAGGTGAGGGGAAATCTCTAAAACGTCAAAAAAGGGAAATTATCTCTGGACCCTCGACTCTCCGCACACGTGTGCACGTGTGTGTGTGCACGGGCGCGTGTGTGTTGCTGAGAGGTGATAAACCTGGCTTGGGGGGGAAAGAGGCAAAGAAATCACATTTAAACGCCTCACATGTCACCAAGCACCCGCTTGAGCTAAAATCTCGCGTCATCCTCGCTTACAGCACGGCCGCTGCGATCTCCATCCCGTAAATCACAGACACCTGCCCAGAGAGGATGAGCAACCTGCCCACGGTCGCACAGCTTCCCGGTCGGCATCATTGAACTCCGAGGACTGTGTTTTCCTCTCCCCCTGTCCGGGGGCCATCTGCCTCTCCCCTGCTTAGAAAATAGCCCCAGATAAACAGCGGGTGCTTTGTCAGAAAAGAGTGACCTTTCGGACCAGGGAGGCCTCAGTCAGGACCTGCCCTGCCCTCCTTTCGAGGCTGCTTCCAGAACAGTCTCGCTGACACACAGGCGGAGGTGGGGGGGGGGCACCCGAAGTGGACAGGAGACGCCCCTTCCAGGGACAGTTCCGTCCTGGGTCGTGGCCTTTGTTCTGCGTTTGCAAACGTCTGAGCGAAAGTCGCCGAGTTTCCCATGTTTGGAAAAAACGCCTTTTTTCCTCCCTCCTTCTGCTTTTGGTCTCTCTCAAACAGCAGTTAGGGTTTCTCCGGTGATGGTTCTTCCCTTCGCTGCGGAAAAAGCCTGTGCTTCTCCCAGGCCGGGGCCGGCCAGCTTTGTCCATTGTGTTCGGCCTGGCAGAGCCCGCCTGTGACGGCAGCTGGGTGCAAGCCCAGGCAGGTAGCGGCCCCCGGCTCAATAGCTGCCTCCTGGAACCCTGGTTAGAAACCTGGCTGGGGCCAAGAGCGAAACCCGCCCCTGCCAAAAGTGAGCCGTGGGCCTGGGGGGTGAGGGCGGGGGAGGAGGAAAAGCCTTTCAGAAAAACCAAGACACCGGGGATCGGAAAAATTAAGCCCAAGGACTTGGCAGGGCAGGTAGCTCTGGCTAAAAATAAGAGGCTGCGCTGGAAGGCGAGCCATCTGACCCGTTTAGCAAACAAGAAAAGTCTCCTGAACCCGACGCAAAGACGGTTTCTGAGACAGGCCCTGGCGATGCTTAATTCCTGCGTCTTCCCGCCCCCGCACGGGACAGGTGGTTTGGGACGCCTTTGGTCGGGGGCCTGGGTGGGCACCGGCCTCCCCTCGCCTGTCCTTTCGGGAACCCGCCAGCCAGGCGTGGCGAAGGGGCTCCCGCAGGACCAGCGGCCGGTCCAGGGCACAGCAAGGGTGGTCAGAGGCAGGGTGAGTGCCGTGAGCCCTCGCTGCACCTCCAGGTGGATCGAGAGGGCTGCGATGCTCCAGGCCGAGCGTGTGGGACCTGGTTAGGGCCTGGCCAGGACCTACAGCCCCGTCTTCAAACGGCAGGCTGGGCCGACTGTGTCCGCGGGGAGGCACCTGGGTCAGTCGACTCCTGGCAGCTCATTCTGGCCAAAGCCAGGAAAAGCCCGAGCGCCTGCCCGGCCGTCCTCTCCCGATGAGCGGCCTTCTTGTGGTTGCAGCCAGTTTCCAGGCCAAGGGCAGCACCCAGGCTGCACACGTGGTCCGCCTAACATCACGGCCTCCCCCACCATCAGAACCACAGGGAGGCCACCCCCCAGGGCCACAGGGCCACGCCAGACCCCTTGCTGCCCTCGCTCCCCACACGCACTCCCTCAGGCGGCCTCTCCGATCCATCAGCAAGGCTGACATTGTCCTGTCCCACACCCGTGCCCACTCCCAGGCCTCTGCGCTGGCAGGTGCTCTGCCTGCAATGTTCTCCCTCCACCGTCTCATTGGTCCACTTCCTACCTGTCCCCACAGTAATGTGTGTCCCCATGACGCCCAGGCCACGGCAGCCACCTGCCGTTCCCCCCCCCCAGCAGGACGGGGTCGGTGTGCTCTGTGACTCTCCTGTCCTGGGCCGTGTTTCCCAGCAGAGGAGGAGAACTGGGGATTTGTCCGAACGCGGCTGTGTGCCCCCCACGCTGGACGAGCAGTGGGCGTACGATACGACCGGCCACGCGGCCGATGAGAAAACTTTACAGGCCCAGCGCCACACACTTCCTCACGTGCACCTGCTCGAGCCTCGAGTTTTCCAAAGACATCTCCAGGGAGCAGGAGGGGCACACTTGTGGGAACTTCCCGTTCAGTCTGCCCGGGGTTCTCGCCACGCCCCCCAGGCCCCAGGACAGGTGGCAGCCTCAGAGCCCAGCCAGGGGTCTCTTCACACGCCCACATGACACGGAGGACCCACCTTTTTACTCAGACTCGTCCACCCAGCAAAGAAGATACTCCCACCAGGGACAACGCCAGACCCACCCTCCTTCCCTCTTCCTAACTGCACAGGAGCTGGCCTCAAAGGGGCCCGCGATCTTGCAAAATCCCCTTTTTTCAGTCACCCAAGAACGGCGGTATCCTTGGCCCGGAGTGGACATGCCTCTGATACTCCCCTCCGGGCCGCAGATACTCCATCCCTCTGCTCTGGAAGGTCCCCCGCGTGGCTCCGCCTGCCTCCTCCCTCCTGGATTCCATTTTCTTCAGAACTAAAAATAATGGAGGCCTGGAGGAAGGAGGCGAGGGAGGAAGCGGCAGAAGGCATAGGAAATGCTTTGGTGCACGCAGAGGCCTAGCGGGCCTGTCACCCCAGGAGCCCGTCAGGGCCTCAAAGGCTGCTGGGACCAGAGGGGCTGGGGACCGACAATAGCAGGAAACAGGGAGTGGCTGGGGGCTGGGGAAGAGCCCAGGCATGTGCGTGTGTGTGTGTGTGTGTGAGTGTGTAAGGGGGGGCGGCCTCTAGCAGCTGCCTTCCTCATGGACAAGGCTCACAGGACAGACGGGCTCGTCCTTTCCCCTGGGAAAGGGCACACCCGGGCCTCTGCCTGGCAGGCTGGAGGGAGCCACCCCTGCAACCCACACCAGCCCCTTCCCTCCCTTCGCCTTGTCCACCCCTCCCCAGGGATTTTATTTTTACTTTGGTAAAATGCAAAAAAGCAAAGCTGCGTTACTGAGGGTGGAAATGTACTGGCGGTCCTCGGGGATCAGCAGACAAGTGGCAATGCCTGCGAGGGGTCGCCCCACCCCAGCCCCCACACCTCCTCCAGCTTCCCTGGCCCGGGAGCTAGGGGCTTTTTCTCTCCCTCCTGCTCGGCGATCGGGGATATTACAGGGAGGGCCGAAAGCCGTGGTCTGTTCCGGCAGGGGTAGCAAACAGCTAGAGGTACTGAGTGCTTACCAGGCCAACACAGTGCTCCTAAGTGCTTGATGAGGCCTGTGTATGGTGCGTACCCCGACCTATCACATAGGCAGCCTCATTATCCCATTTTACAGGTAGGGACACCGAGGCACACAGGGATTAGACAACCTGCCGAGGATCTACAGACGGGAAGTGGCAAAGCCAGGATCTGAACCCGGGTCGTCTGGCGCCAGGTCTCTAGGCTCTGCGGGCTGCCTGGTTTCTTGCCCTTTCTAAACTGCAACCTTACCGCCCGATTAACCCAGGTCCAGATCCTGTTTAGGTTCTGGCTGGTGGTATTAGGTGAGTTACCAAACCCTTCTGAGCTTCAGTTTCCTCTTTATCTGTAAAAGGGGAATACGTCCCCGCCTCCAGGCTGTTGTCAGGATTAAGTGCTGTATGGGCAATGCCTGTTTCACAGAGGGAAGCAGTCAGTAAGAGTGAGTATTGCACACCTCTCGCCCGCCCCGTCTGGTGTCTAAGTCCCCTACGTGTGGGACAAAACACACGGGAGGGGGCTGGCTCCGTGTCGGCCCAGCACACAGCAGCAGCAGCAGAAGGGTCTGACACCCACCACCCCCAGCCCTGGCCTGCTTGGAAAGGGCAGAGGTGAAGGCCACGGCTGGCAGGAAGTGGGTCTCCAACAGCCAGTCCTATTCCTCGCCACGAAATGAGCCCAGCAGGAGCTTGGGGCTTTTGCCCTCAACGTCGTCCTTCTGGAAGTCCAGGTGCCCAGGAGCCACTTGTAAGCAGAGTGAGAAAGACAGCGGGCGAGGAGGGGCAGCCTCGCGCGGAAGCCACCAGCCTGCACCCACCCCCAGGCCCGCCGCCTTCCTGCAGACCCCCCCGCCCCGAGGGGCCTACGGGCTGGAAGGAGTCCCTCTGCTAGCTGCCCAGGAGACATGACCAGGCGGCCCCGCAGAAAGACGTCTTTATCTCGTGCTGGAAGGCGACATTTCAAAAGCCAGGAATTGGAAAGTGAGTTTTCTGCAAAAGGTTGAAGAGTCTAAAATGTCATCTTGTCTCCTCGAAGCTCAGCCCTGCTCAGGGAAACAGACCCCTCCTGTGTTAGTTAGCAGCTCCGTGATTCTGCCCTGGTTGTCTTCAGATTGGAAACCTCCAGGTTGTCGATGAAAACGCCTGAGGACCCTCCTGGACGTGGGAGAAGGGAGATTGCTGGAGCTGACTTCTGCAGACCAAGCATATTAACAGACAAACGATCGCCTTGTAAGCGGCTTCTGAGAACCTGGGATGCCCTCGCCAGGGATCTGTCTGGTCGGGGTCACTCTGGACCAACTGCAAAGCCAGCTTCCTGGGAACTCCCACGTCAGAAACGCCGAGCAGGGACACTTTTCAGGAAGAGCCACGAGAGAACTCGCTAGCAGTTCTCGAATGTCTCGCTGTATTTCGAAAACACTTCCAGGCAAGACACGCTGGTGTGATTCACGTTTCTGACAGACGGCACCGCCTGGCCGGTGGCTAAGAGGCGCTGAGCGCGTGGGGATGCAGACCTGCGAGGGCAGCAGAAACCCCGACAGGGCGGGCTGCAGGCCGGCCCCTGGCCACGGGGGAGGCCGAGGCACAGCCCGAATCCCGCTATGAGTCACCCGCCCTCCCCCTCGGGCCGGCTGCTCGGCCGGGCAGCCATGCATCTGCTCGCATGCCCCCCGCGGGAGGCACAGGAAACAGGCTGCCAGAGAGACAGGGCCGTGAGCCCCCGAGGCCCGTCAGCTCGCAGCGCACCATGGCCGGCCCCCGGGCCATCTTGCTGTTTGCCTCGGGGTGTGCGATTTTCATAAACACATTGACTCATCGTCCTTCCCGTGCATCTCTGTCAAGTGGGGCCCGAGTGCTTACTTAGCACTTTCCCGTGGGCCTGAGGCCCCCAGGGGCCCTGAGAGGCGGGCGGCAGGCCCACGACCCGTTCCGAGAAGCGAGCAGGGGCCAAGGGGCTCCCCCAGGCTTGTGTCCCAAGCAGGGGCCAGACCCGGGGTCCTGCCCTGATTCCTACCCCCTCGTGCCTAACGGCAGGGGGGTCTCCACCCACAGGAAGCAGGGACCCCCCCCACGGCTGTTTCCTTCCCTCCTTGCTTTGGGCCACCACGAATGAACGTCTACGCTGAGCCATGTCACAGCAGCTCCTGTGATCAGCACAGAGAGGAGGGGTTTTCGTAAAACCGTGCGGGGATCTCGTATGTCAGGGACAGTCAGATCCCCCCTGCTCCCTCTCAGAGAAGCCAGCCCACCCACGCAGCACGGGCGTCTGCGGACGGCAGCCAGGGAGGTGTCCAGCCAGGGAAGGCCACCTTCCGCCGCGACGCCTGACCCGCACCAAGGCCCCGGCCGCCCGCATGGCACACAACGCTCCGGGTTCTCCTGGATGCGGTTGCTGTCCCTCCCGCTGAGTCTGGGGGACATGAAACTGTACTGGGGGACGCGAGGGGCTTATCTGAAAAACGTATTCTGGAATGGCAGAGGCCGAGGATGGGCTTAATGACCTTGGAGAGTCCTTCCGGCCAGTGGCCCTGAACCAGAGGAACTGGAGGGACACAGGGAGGACTGGGCCGCCCCAGGTAGACAGGGTCACTGAGGTCCCAGCCTCCGGGCACCACGGGACGGGGTGGGGATGCAGGAGCGAGGGAGAGTCTTTGTCTGCCAGGCTATGAGGAGAGTGGCTGCCCCGCTGGGCATCTGGGTGAGGCGTGACGGCCACCCTCCCGGGCGAACGAGAGCTGCAAGGACTCAGTTCCAGAGAGAGGGACTCTGGAGTCTCACGGTGACCACCGCTCCCTCGCAGGCCCGGCCCCTCAGAGGTCTCTGGGGACGGCCCACATTTAGGAACTGGAACATCATTTCTAGGGAACAGGACCAGCTGGCTGATCCCTTTCCCTTAACTTTCGATGCTATTATTAGGGCACATCTGTCTCTGCGTGAAGTCACCAAGGAAAAACCCAAATGAAGAAAATATTTTCAACCAGTCGTCATTTCAATCTTTGGAAAAAAGAAGCGAGGTGATGAACCGCACGAGAACCCCAGAATTCAGGGGGACCCGGGAGGAACACGGGAAGCATTGCCCTGGAGATGCCAGAGGCTGAGCAGTTCACACGCGAAGCAAACGGACCGAGAGCTTCGAGAACAGTTCCCTCTTCCCCTTCCCCACAGGCTGTCAGAAAGCCCCCCTCGATCCTGCATCAGACCCACAGGAAAGCCCGTTAGTGACAAGCGATCCGATGACACAGGGCCTAGATTCCAGGCTGTGGCCGACGGGCCTAATTTCTCTGGCTACGATTGTTTTTTCTTTTCTTTTCTAAATTAGTTGCCCACATTTAAAAATCAGATCGTTTCACACACAGATCCAGGTTTCCGACTTCTGTGACATCCTGGGCCCGCGTTCCCAGGGGGCATCTGTCCACGGGCTGGGGCACATCTTGAGATGCGCCTTCCCTTGCCGGGTCCCCGAGTCCTGTGCATACCTGTCCCCGGCCCGGCCCTCGACAGCATTTGAGCCGAGATCCTGGGTCTGGAGACAAAGAGGAGAGAGTGAGTGCCAAAGTCACCCCTGGGACCTCTGCCGGGCTTATGTGCTCTCCTCACTCACTGGCCATGTGAATGTGGACGAGTCGCCCATGTGTCTGACCTTCTGTTTCTCCATCTGCAAACAGAGAGGACAATGCGGAGCGCCGCCCACGCCGCTAAGGCTATGAAGAGGATTATGTAGGAAAACAAGGGGAGTGCTCCGAACACCCGATTGCATCATGTGTGCAAGGGGAGGCTTGGTCTTGGTCATTCAGGCCTAAAGAATCAAATAAAACGCCCAAGGAAAGCTGGCCTCTGATGAGACTAGCAGCTGGGGAGGTGGGAGTGGGGCGACGGAAGCACGAGGGATGGCTCAGTGGTTCCCTACCTGCGGGGGCCCCAACAGAAGCCGGGATTTCTGAATCACCCAACCACGCCACTCTGGGCCTGCCTGCTCATCAGAGACGTGGCGCCTCACTCACTCGGTCACGGCCGAGCAGAACCTGCTCTGACTGGCCTCGGCCTCTCACCGGAGCAGAACTGAGAACCGGGGGCACCTGGCATTTGAGGCTGCCACCTGGGATGGCATCTGAGCTGGGCCCGAAGGAAGCCTCCGGACAGGCCTTGGCCGTGACCCTCAAAAGACTGTTGAGTACGTTCAGGAAAAACCAGAGGGCGCAGGGGCCTCTGAGAATTTCGCAGCGCAGATGCCAAGCAAACTCCGCGTGTTGGCTCGGACTGGATTTAGAGGCCCCTGGCCATCCTCCCTCTTCCTCCACAGCCTGCCAAAGGGAGAGAGAAATGACAGGCACGACTGCGGAGGGCCAGCCATGCAGATAAGGAGAGGTTTAAATGACAAGTGCCTCGGTCCCATCCCCTCCCTGAAGTCTTCTGAGGACAGCGTACGAGGGCTCAGGCTTTCGGCAGGGAGGGCCGTGACACAAGAGGAGCAGGGAGCACGTGAGCCAATGGGACCGGTACCTGCAGCCGGGACTGGGGAGGCAGCAGCCCACCAATCGAGGCGCCCCCAGAGAGGGCACAGAAGCAGGGTCCGGCCTGACACCGGGCCCGTGGCCCCCTGCCCACAAACTTCGTGGGCGACCCTGAGATCTCCCCTCAGCCGTCAGCTAACAAGACCCTAGCACAGTGTTCCCAGAACATCGGCAGGCCACCAAAGTCACCCAACCCTCTCGCCCCTAGGACCATCAATCACCTGCTCTTTCTGTCTCTCCTGGATTAGGACGGCCACCCAGTTCCCAGACGTGCCCTCCCCACTGCGGTCCCCTCTCGACACCTCGGCCTTGGAGATCTGTCTAAATGCACATCTCATCATGCCGATCCCAGCAGGTCTCTCCCTGCTTCCCAAGAGCCTTCAGGACAAAGACCACGCTCCTTCAGATGAACTCTCAGGGGCTCCTGCCCGGCCCTTTACTGAAGCAAAACGGGCCTATCTGCCAAACCAGCTCGCCCCTTCTCCATGCACCGAGCCTTCCCTGCCCCGCCTCTGGCCGGACACCCCTCCCTGCCCCTGCCCAGAGAACTCGCCTTCATCTCTAAACCCACGCTCAGTGATCGTCACCTCCTTTCTGCACGTTCCCCGGACCCCGCTTCCCCATCCCCTACGTGCGATCGTTGCTCCGCTTATGGTACATTCAAATGATCTGGCTGCACCACGAGCGTCACCCCCACGAGAGCGAGCGCTCCTGGAGGCCAGCGGATGGCCGCCTCGTGGCTGAAGCCCTCGCCCCTAGCACATTACTTCCCCAGGGTCAGGAACCCATAAATGCCTGTTAAACTAAGTGGCTGGGAACCCCCAAAGACCGAGCCTGGTTGAGAAGACAGGAGAGGGCACTCGCCCAGAATCCCCAGGTCTGCCTGGGGGACTGGCTTAAGGCTGGGGTTCCCGGACCACGAAGGGGAGCCTCGCACACACACCTCGAGGTCGAGAAGCAGAAGCAGCAGCCTCGGAGGCTCTGGGAGTGGTCTCACTGCAGGGCCAGCTCCTCAGGGAGACAGGCAGACGGGGGAGCCCCGGAACCAGGCCCCAGGTCTGGGCTGCCTCCCTGGCCTCCTCCCCCGAGTCAGACCTCCCCATATCCATGCCGGCCCTGGCTGCACACAACCGACATGGGTCTGCTTCCCCCCGCAGACCTGGGGTGGGGCTGGCCGAGGCTCGGGCACATGGGGAAGGCAGCGCCCCCCAAGGCACCCGTGTGAGACTCTGAATGTCAGAGCAAGAAGCAGCTGGAGTTCAGACCCCTCGTCAGGTCCTTCACTGCAGAGGGGCCCCAGACCGGGGAGAGGCTTGCTGAGAGCACAGTTCGGCAGAGAAAAACCCAGGTCTCCTCACACGCAGGCCAGCGCTGGTTCCACAAACATGTCACCTCCCTTCATCAGCCCACGCCCTCCAGAAGGCGCCGTCCTTACTGAGAGCAAATCAGTCCTGCTGTTCTCTCCAGGCCCCAGGCCCTTACCTGACCGAAACAGCCTCCACTCATCCCTCTTGCCTATGAACCCCAAAATCCGGTGGCTCGTGATGCCCACTTCCCCCTCCTGTAGCCCTTTACCACCTAGAGTAATCTGTGCCTGTTCAAATCCCACGAGAGGTGCCGGACACTACGTACTAGGTTCAGGGTTAAGTCCCAGGGAGCCCACAGTCCATTACAGGAGAGAAGCACGAGCCTAAATAACCAGAATAAAGGGTAGAAAATGTCAGTAACTGTATAGAGGCACATAGAGAGGGTGACGGAAGGTTCGCTGGGAGATGGAGGAAATAAAGGAGGGAAGCTTCATAGAAAAGGTAGCATTTTAGCTAAATCTTGAAAGATAAGGAAAATGAGTAGGGGGTGCGTGTGAGAGAGAGAGAAAGAGAGGGAGGGAGGGGGAGAGAGAGAGAGAAGTGGGGGTAGGATTTCAGGCCCGAGAAAAGCAGAGAAACACAAAAAGCCCCCCAGAGCTCAGCTAACCTTGACACCGAGGGCCCGGCAATGGGCGCAGTCTGCCTCAGCGTCAGGCAACTTAATCAGTAGGTCCCCAACTTAAGAGGATAAACTGTCTGCAGGGAGTTTAAAACAGAAATAAAACTGGTCAGGGTCGGGGTTTTAGTGTCATCAGGGGCTGGCAAATCCGGTTGAATGTGTCCCTACCGGCCTCTCCCCAAACCTTTTGTCTAATCCTGGGCGACGATGGCTGCATTCCTGTTTCATTTTAATTCCATACACGTGAGCTTCAAATCCACTGACTGCTTGCTTATCCTTTAACAAATACTGTATTCGACATGAAGCTAGTTCAGAGAACTCCCAGCTGTAAAGTTAGGCCCCGACACGCACGGAGACTCAGCTACACACGCTTCAGGGGCAAGGTCACGGGATTCAAAATCATTCGAGCTCTACTCAGTTTGTTCTCCCCAGGTCCTGCGGTACGTACGATGCTCCTGAACTTCAAGAGCAGACCAGAAACAGACTTCGGACCAGGAATAAACAATGGCAGCCCAGTAAACAGACAAAGAGACAGAACCTGGGCTACTCCCACCCTGCCGTTCTATGAGGTCATTTTGAGTTTTTATTTATGTTTAAAGTTTCTCAACCGCAGACACAGAATCAATCCCAAAGGAATACAGAAGAGGACGGTATTATCATTGCTGCATTTACTACACAATGGGAAATTTGTGAATTTCTGACAAATTGATCTTTTAAGATTTTTTTTTCTGACTGTTGTGCTTCAGTGGAAAGAAACTTTTCAGAATTAAAACTAATGAAAAGTGCTGTGCGACCAACTCTAAGAGAAGATGGACTGACAAATCCGGCTCTGTCTACTGAGTATGAATATGCAAAGGAGATTTATGAAGTCGGACAGATTTATACCAGATTCAAAAATAGTTTAATGTTATTATTTATTATAGCTAGAGGCCAATATGTAAGTGTAATTTTTCCGTTTTCCCAAAACATGCATTTAATAATATATTTAACAAGCATTACATCCATTTTACTTCCCATTATGTGGGTCACATATACCAAATGCAATAGAAAAGCTGCACTGTCAGCAGTCCTTTCCTGGCCATTTTCATTATTTGTTTTATTTCCTGATTATTACTGAAAATATTTTTTTGTCATACAGAAGAAGGGAGTGTTGAAAAAAAAATCATCCACAGCAAGTGCCAAAAATGCTGGATATGCCACTTGTTCAGCTTCCCGACAAGAAGGCTTCAAGAGGAGAACAGAAGGTGAGGCTTCTGGAAAGGAGAACTGAGCCGAGATCACCATGGCCTTGACTGCCAGGCTGATGAACTTGGACTACGGTCTCTAGGTAAGTAGGTCGAAATGAGAGAAGAAATTACCCAAAACTTTGACTATCCAAAGTGTAAAATTTCTAAGTACCAAAGGCAAAGAAACGCCCCCAAATCACGGTAAAAGTCACAGAAGCTAGAGAAAACATTTTACAATCCATTTGGTACACAAAGAATTCAAACAAACGCGTGAAAAAAAAAAAACACTGAGATGCCACTAGGTCACCTGGCAACATACATATGATTCAATGTAAACATAAGGAAAATAGCAATTTATTATTTCCCTATTAAATTAGCAAAACACATAAAAATAATCAATACGAGGGCTCATGAGGAGGACACGGTGGAACACACAGCGGTACGCTGCTGGAGACATCCCAGGAGTGCGTGACCCTTGGGGACGGCAGCACAGGAATATATTTCAAAGGCCAAAAAAAAAGTGTCTGAACCCTTCATTAGTTATTTTTCCTCTGGAAATCTACTTAAGGAAATACTCTAAAACATGGAAAAAGTGACAAGCACAGAGATGTTAATTATGCCATTGTTTATCTAACAATAGTTTTGAAAATAACCCAACATCCAACAATAGAGGAATGATTAAATGAATTCGGGGCACATCCTTGCGATTGATCATTCAAGTCCTGAACAATCAGAGTTAGAAAGAAATATGGAAATTTTTAATATGTGGGCAGAGCGGGGGGGGGGGGAGGCATGATAGACTATAAAAATGCACAAACGTTCAAAAGCTGGGAGGAAACACACCAATTTGTAAGAACAGTTGTATCAGTTGGCATTCTTGCACATCAGGTTTATACGGATTTCGATAAAACTGTTTCCTCCTTGCTCTGATTTTTTAGCTATTTATCATAATCTAAGGTGCTGCACATAAGCTTGGAGACATCTTCAAATCCTTTTCGAATTAAGATCGAGTATAAGTCAATCGATTAATTAATAATCAACAGACTCAATACGTTTCATTATGATGGTCAGGTTAAGATGATGGATTTGTCCTTTTTCTTTCTTTTCAAAATGTCTGGGACATGGTTTGCTTTTAGAGATCATCAGGTAACCAGGTAGCGTGAGGAAACTGCTGGCTGCGTCTCTTTGCCCTGCACTGATCTGAGAACGTGCATGGCCCCCTCCAGGATGTCCCTTCATCTCAGCGAGAAACAGGGTTTCCTTCCCTCTGTGTACGTTCCAGGGGCATTGTTCCCCGACGGGGACCCTCATGGAGCCCCAGGAACTCGGAGACATTAGCAGATGGCCGTTTCGGAAACGCGCAGCTAGGATCGTGCCGTGGAGGGACCTGCCCCACATGCAAAGAGCACGGGCAAGGACAGGAGCGGTGAAAAGAGTGTGGGGACCTTCTTCAGGGAAGGGAGCAAAACTGCGAGCTCCCCGAGAGCAGGGACCGTGAGAGCCTCTTTGCAGCCCTTGCGACACACACGACGCCCGATTAACAGCTCAGTCCATGCTGCTGCCAATGGATTCATGTATCCGTTCACCGTCGGGCAAATATTTATAAAGCACCCGCCACGTGTCACTGTCCTAGGTGTAGCAGGAGGTAGCAGTGAACTCGGCAAAGGCCATGGGCAGGGGACACGGTGTGCTACCCCAGCCCCTTATTGTAGGAAGTGAGGGGCTGAGCTCTCAACACTCCTGGTCTGGGGAACAGCCAGGTGCAGAGGCCCCAGGTGGGAGGCAGGGAGCTGAGCAGGTAAAAGGCCAACGAGAGTGACAAAGTGGCTGGAATGGAGTGGGCAAAGGGCAGCGGGCCATACTTAGGATTTTGGATTTGGTGGGAGGAGAGGGCACTGGAGGGTTTGGAAGGGAGCGGGGTGTCATAGTCTGGCTTATGTTTGAAAAGGATCAACTCAGTCTGCATACAGAGCAGACCTGGGGAACTAGAAAAGTATAAAACAAGATTGGTTTTGAGTCCTCTGTGACCGTCCAGGTAAGAGAGGGAGGCAGATTCAAGCAAAAACAAAAACCTTCCTGCTTCGGACCATGACTGTCTCTTGGTTGCTGCCCCGTTCCCACTCAAAGCTGGAGGTGACCACAGGGAGTGGGCAGGAAGCTGGTGCTAGAGAGAGAGTCTGCCCAGGGGCCTGGGTGGGGGAGCTGCCTCAGGAGGGCCTCGGGGGCGGGGAGGTGGTGGTGTCCTGATGAAATTCCAGGTTTGAGCAGGTGGTGTAGCCGGCTCACTGGAACCCCTGAGAGAGGCGTGAACTCGGGCAGACAAACAGGAAAAGGCTCGAGAGACAGAGCCTGCGAGGGGTTTCTGTACCCCATTCTAGTGACTGCGATGACCGGCCACGCTCAGGATCAAGCAACCGGCACAGTGTTTCTGGCCAGTGGGAGACCTGCCTCACACGGTACCAAATGTATGGCAAGGACACTCTTCTAAATGCTCCCGTTGGAAACAGGAGAGGTTGTGGACATGGAGGTTCGGTCTTGCCTAGGACTGGGGGTGACTGGAGGTAGGCTGGCACGTGGGCCTTGGTTGGTCTAAAGACAATCGCAGCAACCAGTAGAGGAACCGGCCCCCAGTTCCCCCCCACTCCCAAGTTCTCCTAAATTCCCTAGACATACGGAGACCTTTGACAGGCCTCCTGGAGCATACAGATGGAGGTCAACAGGAAACACACCGTATATGTCAGACGTACACGTATATCTACATTACTTGGCCTCTCAGCGTTCTTATCCATCTGCACAAAGTAGGAAAGCCTGTTGGCGATTGAGGTTTCTATATCTGGACCGTCCTGCAAGTCCGCCAGGGCTGCAGGAAGCTCCTGCTTATTCTATGCGGAGATCTCTGGCAGATAGGCGCAGAGACCTGCTCTTTTATTGTTCTGTTTAATAATGCATAAAGGTTAAGCACAAACACACACAGAGTGGCTTTGCTTTTTCTGCCCTTTTTTGGCTCACTCACAGGCCTGGCTGGAGCAAGGAGCTGGGAGGTTTCACAGCCATCTATGCCTCCAACTCCTCCATTTCCCTCGGTCTCAGCCGCCACCCGAGAGAGTCAGGGATAATCAGCTCTGCATCACAGTAATTTTCTGGTGACAGAATTTGATGATCTTGGACGCTCTGAGAAAAACTGGGGTGGGTTCGGAAGGAGGTCTCCAAACCAGCAATTATAACCAAGTATTAAAGTGTTTTTAAAATGTCTAAAATTAAAGCCTCCCTTCAAACTTCTCACTCACCCTTTACTGTCCCTTTTCTTATGTCCCCACAGCCTTTCAGGGTCTGTCTTTGCTTCCTTTTCCCCGTTACCAAACCACCAAGTAAGTCCTGCTCTGCTCACCTCGCCGTTCCCAGAATAACTACCTCACTGTGGACATCTTAGCATCTCGATGAGTGCCCCTCCTCATCACATTCACCTGTTCACCCGTTCCGCCTCTGGTCAATCCAGAGTGTCTCGGATAATTAACAACCCTGCATTCCTACTCCGTGGATTCCAACCCAGGCCCCTCCAGAATGAAGCAGGATGACAAAGAACCCGGGCGAGAACTGCACCTGACCTACGAGTGGGTTTTCTATTCCCCAGGCCACAGCAGGGTACGCTGACAACCCTCCACCAGAGGGGAAGGAGACTTGTCCTTCAGAACCGTGTGTGTGTGTGTGTGTGTGTGTGTGTGTGTGTGTGTGTGTGTGTGTCTGAAGATGAGAAAAAAAGAAAAGAAAAGAAAAAAGGAACCCACCCAGGCGCTCAGGAGGGAATGCTCTGCTGTGACTGGTGTTTACCACGTTCCACTGGGTGCTGAGGAGGAAGTGGTTACTACAACCCCGAGGGGGAAACGCTCGCTTGAAACAGGAAAATGGAACTCTTACGACTTTCCACTGGCAGCGTGCAAGAAGCCGGCCGCACGTGGAAATGCTTGCACAAGCACTCTGCAGAGGTGAGTATCTGAGGCCCGATCCTGTCACCCCCAAACGCTCACACGCACATCAGGACCGAGATACAGGGCCACCTGGTCCCAGCAGCATCTCGGGCCCTGGAAGAATCCTCACGATGCCTTCCCTTCACCTCTCAGCAAACAAAGCTGCCCTGAGTGAGCCGCTGGGACGCCCAGGGGAGGAGGAAGGAAGGGGGAGAGGGCTGGAGGGCCGATCGGAAAGGACCGAGCTGAGTGGTCCCGGCGCTGCCATTTACTAGCTGTGGAACTCTGGGCAAGTGACTCAACCTTCCTGCTTCTCGGTTTCCACTTCCTCTGTAAAACGGGGATATGATTAACCCTCTGCTCATGTCCGTGGTAGCTCTGGGAGTCACATGGAACGGGGCAGAAAGATGAAGGTTTTCTGGATGCTGATGTGCTCTGCAAAGGCAGTGGTTACTATCAATGAGATGAAAGTGAGATGCTTTCTTGAGCCCCGGCCTCCGGCTCCTGACACTCACCATCCCCTCAGCTATGTTTCCACTCGAGTACTTCCCCAAGCCACCCTTCTGAGCCTTCTTTATAATTCTGCCCACATTTCTGCAAAAGTTTGCTAGAATATTCTATAGAGTCTGAGCAGAGCAATGTAAACAACACCAAATAGAAGAAGTGAAGAGAAATGAGTGAAACTATCTGAACCTGGGCCCCCTGCTCCCGCATTCTCTACAATCCAAAGAGAAAGACGTCACTATCGATGGTTAATTTGCCTGCCTGGGGGGTCAGAGTGGCCCCAGTTCTGAGTCATATTTTCCATGTATTAAAATGAACATCTGGCTGCTGCCTGGTGCCTTGTGTGCACAAGCTTTTTAACTCATGATCACCTGCAGGGTAAATCTGATGTTTAAAGCAATGCAGAGAGAAAGAATAGTCGTGGACACTCCCATGCCAACCGTTGCCCACGATGGCCTGGTGCAGAAGCAGGCTAGATGGGGCACGGGGCAAGTGAGCCATCTTGGTTTCAATCTGACATGCAAACTCTAAGGAAGCAACGACAGGCGGATCAGAAAAGCCACGACCACGCAAGCCCACACCCACCAGAGAGAACTGGTGAGTTCATTTAAGCCAGATCTCGGATCCCAGGCACCATCCTGTAGTTTCATCTCAGTGGGGAGAAGGACGGTTAAGGGCAGACGGAGCTGCAGTGCTCTCCCCGCCCCTGTGTGACCTTGAACAGGCTCAACATTCCAAAACCGTGGCTTCCTCATCTGTACAACAGGGATAGGAACGAGTCACGCCAGGCCCACTCCCGAGTGAGAAAACAGATGTGAAAGTGCTTTGTAAACCACAAAACACTGTCCAAGTGCAAGGTATTTTCTAGCAAAAGTGCCTTGAGAATAACCTCCAAATCTGGAAGTGTTTTATTTTAATCCCTTAATAGACATCCTACCTCGACTTGAAAAGAATTTGAGGTAGCTGCCCAGAGGAATTCGCCAACAATTTCTAAATACGTTTATCCAAGCAAGTTCCAAAACCAACCCAATGAATTGGGTAGTAGGCTTACGGATTTTTAAAAAATAATTTAGAAAAAACTTTTGAATTCAGTTGGCATACTGTATTACGTTAGTTCCAGGTGTACAACACGGTGATTAGACATTTACATAACTTACGAAATGGCACTCCGATTGGACTTTTAAAAAAAAAATAGGAAAAGAGGTGCTTCACTTTTCTTCTTTCACTCCTATTTCTGCTTTGAAGCCTCAAAAAAAAAACAAAAAAAAAACTAGTAAGTATTTTATGTTGCCTTTTAGGTAGAAGAAACCGTAGTCTCTCCACACTCAGCACCCTCCTTTCCTCTCCATCCCCATTTCTTCCCTGGGAGCACCTTGGCAGCTCAGGGACCGAGCGTGCAAACCTTTCCTTCCAGGGCCCCCAGGCTGGTTTGGAAGCCTAAAGCTATTTAAAACAATGTTTTCCTAAGATCCGGAGGCCAAAGGCATCCCCATCACCCTTCCAGGAGGGTGCTGCCCTCAGGGGAACGGCAGGAGTTCCCAGGACACACAAAGGCTTATTCCGCTCACAGAGGGTATTTACCCAGTCAGGCCTGGAAGAGTCTGCCAGGACGCCTGTGAAACAGCAGAGCTAGGACAGCCTTCTGGTTCACTGCCTGGCAGATCTGCCCTTCTCTATTATTAGCACCCCAGGCACGATGCCACCAGGCTGGGGAGAGACCTTTGTGTCAAGGTAGAAAAAGCAGGAAGAGGTGTGTGTGCAGGAGAGAAGGAGAAGCTGTTTGAGGTTTCCTTCAAGAGAGAGGGGAGGGGAGGGGTGGGGTTGAAAGCAGTGTCTCCTTCCTCCTCAGTTCTCTAACCTCAGCTGAACCTCAGAAAGGCCCAGTTCCAGGATCAGAAGGCCTGGGATTCAGACCCACCCTGGCTGTGGCTTCAGGTGGGGGAGGCTTGCTCCCACTGTGCCCTCTGGACCTGGCGGAGAGTCAGTCCTGCTGAGTCCACTGGGCTTGGGGATGTGCCAGACGGAGGAGCTCAGGGAAACAATGCGGGGATATTGGAGAATCCCTCCTTCTGTGGCCAAAAGGCAACTTCCTGCGGCCCTAATGCACATAGGATCCGTCCACATGCCAGCTACCATTTAAAGAGCACTCTGTGTGTACAGCACCCTCAGTCCTTCAGGAGCTGGGAATCGTGCTTGGTCACAGACAAGAAAACAAACACGGAGAGGCCACGCAAGGCGCCCAGGAGAAGAATGCGGCTAACACTGAGCAAGAAGGACAGGGCCGAAGGGCAGGTGATCAGCTTTACCTCTAGACACCTTGGAATGCGTTATTCCACTTGTACAAGTATTTCACTTGTATCATTCCACTTGCTGTGTCAAGCTTGTAAAGCATTACTTGAATACTTTGAAACATATCAAACAGAAGAATTAAAAAACAAACAGGCGTGGAATCTGTACGTAAACAAATTTGTCCCATTCCAGAATACACTCTCTGGCCACACCTCCACACGTGTCCAAACCCAAACCAAGACGTGGAAGCTGACAGAGACGTTCTTTCAATCGTTATTCATACGAACAATTTCACAAAAGAACCAATAACTCGATGACGAGTTATTAACGATGGCAAAAACGGCCGATGGAAAATAAAATGACAAAAATGAAAACTGGTTGCCATGCCAACATAGGACAGGGCATAGAAAGCAAGGTTACTGCCTGATGAAGACCCTAGACTCACTCAAGGGGGAAGAAAATAAGATCCCGGAGCAGATGGCCGCAGGCCTCTCACGGTGTGCTGCCACCCGTGGAAGGGCCGAGCCGCTGGAGGAAACCAACGAGCCCAGTCCAGTGGTCAGAAACGTGGTCTCTGGAGCTGGGCTCAGTGTGAATTCTGCTGTGCCATTTACTCTCTGTGTGACTACAGGCAAGCTCGTCTGTGTCCCGTCCACTGCCTCGTCTGCCAAATGAGCTTGGACGCTCTGAGACAGCATTAAACCCTCTTAGGTGTTCACTGTTACTATTATCATCAGTCCCGGTGGGGGACAGGCGGTCTGGGCTGAGGCTCTGGTCAGGTTTTGCATGGTCTTGACAATCGCATTCACAAGAGACTTATCCTAGGCCGCTGCAAGAATGTTTCCTGGGTGACAAGTGACACTTTCCAGGAAGGAACGCAGCGGTCTGTCCTAATCGTCCCAGCAGGCACAGAGTGGATGCCAGGAGAGGGGCATCCCCAGGGGCCGTGCCCCAGCAGGTGGGAGAACGGTGGCTGCCCCGAGGACAGGCCCGCGAGGGGAGGCACACAGCTGTCGGGACCGGCGCTAAGGCAGGCCCGGGAACAGCTTCTCCAGGGCCCACACGTCCACGAGCACTGGGTGTCATTCCAAGACAACCGTCCCTAGTGGTTTCTAGGGGGACGGCAGAGAGGAGCATCCTGACTGACACAGCCTCTCAGAGGCTCAGCAAGACCGAACGCGCGGGCGGAGGTGCTTTCCGCGTCCCCCCACCTCTGGGTGCACCCACCGCCCCCCCACCTCTGGGTGCACCCACCCGCCCCCCCGACGTGCGCTCAGCGCGCTAGGCACACCGGGACGTCCCGGGTGGGCGCCAGGACTGGCTGGGGATGTGGCTGAGGGAGAGTCTGACCCCCTGAAATCCCCTCCCAGGGCTTAGGGCCCTCCCGTCCGGATGGACGCGGCGCCGGGGTGGGGGGGTGGGGCCGGGGGGTGCACGTGGGCCTCCTCCGGACCCGGGGCCCTCGGCCCTGGGTCTGCGCCCCTTTCTGGCCGACGCGGGCAGCCCCGGGTCCAAGGTCACCGCCTCCGGCCGGGGCCCGGGGCCGAGTCCCCGCTCAACGCGGGGGGCGGAGCCTGTCTGCACCGAGGCCACGTGAGCGCGAGGGGGCGGGGCGGAGCCTCGGAGTGGGCGGGGCCGGAGCGCGGGTGGGCGGGGCCTCGGAGGGGCGGGGCTCAGAGCCCCCGCGCACCCCGTGGGTCCAAACCCGGGGTGGGGGGGTCCCCGGAAAGGACGCCCCGACGCGTGACATTTGACCCGGACTCCTGTCCATGCGAAGGGCGGCGCCGAGGTTCTGGATCCTTCCCGGCAGAGCTGGAAGGCCGGGAAGCCCAAGGGCGCCGAGCACGGGCCGGGAAACTCTTAGAATGAGACACCGCCGAGCGCGCGGGAACGTGGGGCGAACGGGGGTCCTGCAGGGCCGGGCTTGCGAAGGTTCCCGGCGTTCGGCTGCCCTGACTCTTACTGAAGGGGAGGGCGCGCGCAGGGCGCAGGCCTCTCAGCAGGTCACTCGTGGAGGCCCTGACCCCGGGACAGGCACTCCCCGGGGCACGAGCGCGGCTTGGTCGAGGCGCAGCTCACCCCAAGAAAAGCCACATCGAGGAAACTGGTCCAGGGAAGTGCTGTCCAAGGGACGTTCTAAACGCTTTCTCCCCCCGGACGAGTCCTGGGCACGAACGAGAGAGCCGGCCTGGCCCTGGGGCGAACGGGAGGGAAAATGCCCACCCCATCTTGAGGGCCTGCACGAATTCCCTCCACCTCCACCCCCCCCCCACACACTCCTTGTCAAGAAGCTACATGGGTGGGTTCCTTCCTAGTTCCAAGAAAACGTCCCCGAATAGAAAACGGCCAGCCTTTGAGGTGAAGTTATTGCACCTGTGGCCCGTCAGCTGCGCACCTTGGTTAGAAATTTAATCCTTCATCTCCTCTCGTGTCAGACCCAGAGGTCTAGCAAGATCTACGACCAGGTATTTCTCAGCCCGTGGGGGTTCCCAGGGTGAAGCCACATGGAAACTTCCTTCCCAGCTTGTGGTTGACAGTCCTGTCTAGACCAGCCCTTCTGCTCTTGAAGGGTTTACTGCATCGACCTCATTTACTTTATTTTACTTCATCGGGTTGACTAGTGCAGGGCATCTTTAAAATGGGGAAGAGAAGGAAGAGGATTCCTATGTGCTGGGCATACGCTCTGCCCGGCACCACGGGAGAGACTGAATCCATCCTGTCAGTCAGTCTTCACAGCTACCCTGGCAAGGGCATGGACTTGGTAAGTGTTGAAACTGATAAATCCAGAGTCCAGGTCCATCCCAGGCCTGGTGGGTGTCAGTTGCCTTCCTGCAACTGCCTGGGGCAACAAAGGAACACCCATGTCAAGGTAAAAGATTTGGTTTAAAAATTGAGTAGTCTTCAATTTTAAAACCCAATTTGCATTTTTTTTGCATGGTGCAGATTTGAATCTGTGTTTTATCCTTTCCCACCTGCAACATTTAAATGCCTCAACCCGAGCACCAAAAAAGGGAGCGAATGCAGGTCCACTAGCTGGCTAGCTTTTTGGCAGCCCGGCAAACACAACTCTCTTGACAATACCCCCCACCTTTCCCCTCAAAAGAAATGACTGTTATTCCAGCATTGAGAAGCCTGAGCAGGGAGTTCAGGTGCTGCTTATTGGCTGAATGACACTCTAAATAAAAAGTCAGTCCCAGAGCTCTGTGGAAATGATGTGGCAGCCATGGAGGTGGGCCTAAAGAGCTGGCTGCAGGGTCCCAGGCAGCTGCCGCCATCTCACCTCTGTAACTCAAAGGAGTACCACCAGCTGAAGGCCAAGTGGGCAAGTGCAGCGGTCCTTGACCTTGGCTTCCCATCAGCATCACCTGGGGGCCTTGCAACTATTGTTGCCCGGGTCCCAGTCTCGGGGGTTCTGACCTACTTCTTTTGGACTGCAGTCTGGCGTAGGAATTGGCGAGAACTCCCACATTTCCAACTTGCAGCCTAGGTGAGAACCACTGGGCTGGTATTGGTGTCATATTGGCCCGAGAGCTAGGAAAACATAAGTATTTCCAGCAAGCCATTCAGGATTCTTGAGAACAGGAAGAGCCCAAGGGACTTGTGTTCACTGGCAGTGAGAGATGAAATGGCAAGGTGGAGCAAAGGCACTGGAGCCAAGCAAGAAGAAATCTGAATCCTAGCTCCAGCACTTTGCCCACTCTGTGACCTAGGTCAAGCCATCTAATGGTTCTGAGCCTTAGTTTCCACATCTATAAAATGGGGATGATGATAACACTTCCCTCACAGGGCTGTTTTAAGAACCAGCCGTACAAGGACACTGCCTGGCATGGAGGCCCTCATACATGATGCCTAAGACTGCTAACAAACAGTTGTACCTGGGACTAACTTGTATTGGGTTGGAAGAGAAGACATGCTGTGGGCTGACAATCCCCTTCAGAGGAGACCCTTTGGGAAAGCAGGATGCATACCTCCTTGGGGGAGGGGCCGTGGAAGCCAAATGAAGCTGAAAGTGGTGAGGGAGAGAGGCGGGGCAGTGACTCCAGCCTCCAGGACAGTTCCCAACTTTCGTTTCCCACCTCTAGTCCCTTCTCCACTTCCAAGCTCAGCCTCAGGAGGAGGTGTATGTTTCGAGGGAGAGTCCAAATGCATCTGGCCACAGCACTGCCTCCCAAGGTGGGTGGCAATGAGACTAGATTGTGTCACCCTGGATTGTGTCACCCCAAGCAGCTCTGCCCAAGACAGGTCTGTCCACCCAAGGACGCACGCCTACCCTCTCCCTCCTACTATACACCATGACACTCTGAGGGGAGCCAGGCCCCAGAGGGGCAGCCAGCATTGGAACCTGTCACCTGTCCAAACATGTGTAAACCTGAGTGAAAGAGACAGGCCTTGGGAATCTGTAAAAAAAACCCAGCATAAAAGACCCTCCTTTCAGCGTGATTACTTCTGCTTTTCCTCCTTTCTCCTTTACCATCTGTAGAGCTGACGGAGCTCTTTCGCACACATTCTTTCTTCTGATGCTCCAAACAGCCCTGTGAGGCTAGTGATGACTATGACTAAGATTACTCAGATTCAAAAGTAAGAAAACAGAAGCTCAGCAGATCCCACGATGGGCTCAAGGGCACGGAACTCACCAGAGGCAGAACCAGGACCCGAATCCATGCCTGTGTACCAGAACCCATTTCTCTCCACCATGCTACGTCCCCTTGCCCCCTATACTCATTTCAAAAGTCCTCCTGCTTGCTGTGGAGTATAATAAGCCAATGGTGAAATGAGGGGGTGATGTGGGGAAGTGGCTGGTTTGATTCTCACTTCCAAAACTGTGGTTTAGACAACAGCACACCATTCCCTCTTTTCTATGCCTCTCTCTTATCCTCATTTGAGAAACAGCAAAGCCAAAGGCCAAGGTGAAGGAGAACTAAGAAAAGCAAACACCAGCACCTTACAAGGTCTACACCCAAGAGCATAGCTTTCATCTTACCAAATTTCATGTTAAAAAACTAAAGAGTCTATGGCACAAGAATGATTTGAGTTTTTACGGACTGCACTTGCGGGTGTCCCTCCCTGACTTTAAAAAAAAGGGCTACCTGTTGTCCTCCCCAGCCCTGCTCGCTGGCAGAAGGGCCGCTCCGTGAATCCATGCGGAGGCACTCCACGCAGGTTTTTGAGAGAGGACGGTGGGGTCTACAGCCTGGCTGTCCCTCTCCTTTTGGAAGCCTTGTGACAGGCAGGCGGAGGATGCCTGGTCACAGCTGAGCAGGAGTATCTCCTGCTGTGGGTTCTCTGGGGGGGATTCTGCATTTGCTTCCACATCCCTCCTTGTGACACTTGTGCTGGTTCCATTTCATTTCTGTCTTACTCCTAATGGCCCTAGCATCGATACTTCATGCCAAGGGTAAGAAAGAATTCTCAGTTGGTGAGAGCCGGGTGCTGTAAATGGGCTATCTTTCTACTTGTTCAAGTTCATTTACTCTTTGTATTGGAAATTTCCCTTCTCAGGACGTCTTTTCCGCAGGAGAGGAGGCTGGCCCTTGGGGAAGGCTGGCCTTTTGGAAACGCATGTGAGGCTCTCAGGCCTCAAGCTTTTAAAATGACATTCTTGTACAGTATTTCGTTTGCTCTTCATGGAGACTCCAGAAGGTGCAGTCATTAACATCTAACTACGGGTAAGAAAACACAGGTGCAGAGGCCCCGACGACTTCCCTGGAGGAACGGGAGGGGGGAGGGGGTGTTGGGGGAGTGGGAGGGACTCAGAGTCCAGTGGCACTGAGGCTGCATGCTGTTCTATGGCTCCTGCTTCCCACCTTCACTATCCACGCTCGTGGGTGGCAGAGTATGGAACGCAACATCAGTTTGATTCATGGGGTCTACACAGGGACAGGAGAATGGGGTCAAGAAAAACGACTGGTTTCTGAGTCCCTTTTAAAGCCTGAGCAGACACTGAAACCACGGTGGGAAAGGAAGGAGGTAGCTGTCCACGCACCCAGAAGGACGTGCCCCCTCAAAGGGGATAAGACAGTAGGAGGGGCAGCCAGAAGTCCATGTTACCAGGGTTATTTCTCGACACCCAGACTTGTCGATGCCACTTTTAAAACTTGACACATCCTCTTGTCACCCACAAGATATTTCCTGAAAGTGTGGCATTTCAAAATTCAGCTCTACAGACAGGACACTTGGTACACATGCCCAGTTCTCCCCAAACCCTGCCCCTAAGTTCTGGTGACACCAGCCCACTCACCATTTCTCGGTCCCGCCACATTCTCTCAGGTCCCTTGGCTGCTGGATCTTTCAGCCTGGAATCTTATTTCCCTGCCTGTCCGGCCACTGAAGTCCAACTCAACAGCGACAACCTGTCTCACTGTCCTGTTTCTGGGACGCCTTCACGGACAGCTCTCACCTGGGGCATCCCAGCACACCCCGGGGCAGAAGCCGTCCCTGGCTGGCTGTGCCACTCGCCCTGCCCCTGCCACTCCTGGCTCTGCGATGATTGCACATCTCCGTGACCAGCTACACCTCTAACTCCTCCAGAGCAAGCGCTGGGTCTCGTTCAGCTGGAATGTTTAGCATGCAACATGTGTTTAGCTCAGTGTTTATAAAATGAACTACTGCAACGCGCAAAGACACTGGAGAAGTGGGGAAAAAAATCCCCTTTCTCGATCATGAGGCTCTAGATCTGGGGAAGAAAAGCAGCTTGCTTCTGAGTGCAAGGACGGTGGGGGGCTGATGGGAAGTATCTGGGAAGTGGCTTTCCTTGGGCAGATGAACAGGGAGCAACCCAGAAGCTGATGACAAATGTAGGCAGCGGGCTGAGGAGTGGGAAGGACGAAGACACCCACCCTAGATGAAGAGGGCAAGCTGCTGCAGGAAAGAGAGTAGCCCATCCAGCATGGCAGACAGGCCCATGTGCTCGCAAGGAACTTCAAGAGAACCCAAGAGAAAGCCACGTGGGCGAGCAGGCCTCCCAACCGGTTTTGTCTGCAGTAATGAGGTGATGGAGCAGGTCACAGAAGCACCTGCCCTGGAATCAACAGCAAGGCTCTGGCTGCCTGAAAGACGTCTCTCCAATCCTCAGCCAAGCGGTACGCCGGATTTCATTTCTGGGTATGTCTGGGATTGACTGAAAAGGAGGCCATGGCTAGTTACCAAAGGAAGAGGAAAAATTCCCTAAGGTTCACAGAGATACTATGACGAGACACGGGTCCCCTCAAGTATTTCATAGGCCAAAGCTGGGAGGTTACCTCGGGCTTTGGAAAAGTGGGGAATTTCAATAGGATCAGACCATTCAAGCCTCCCAAAGCTCAGAAGGAAAACACAAAGCTCCCTCACTGCCTCTCCCGCCCTCGGACAGGCCCCTCCTCCTGTGGCCTGTGGTGTGACATGCCCTCTGACCCAGCAGAGACCTCACACCACAGACAACAAGCCAGTGTGCTCTCCATATTGTCCCGGTGCTAAAGCCAGCCCCCGACCGCCTGGCCCCTGGCTGAAATAAGTTCAGAGAGGAGCAAAGTAATCTCTCGTCCAGGAAAGAAGGCAGAACTAGGGCGGGATGCTGCTGAATACTTAGACTGTGAGATACAGAACCATAAATTATTCATGAAGAGGGAGCTCTTGGCATCGTTGAGTCTGCGACTCCCATCCTTGGAGGCAAACAGAAATCTCACTCACTGTCCACACTGAGCCACCAAAAGTGGGCCTGAACCTGGACCAGTAGGGCCTGGGGTCTCCTGATGGGTCTTATGCCCGAAGCCCACGTCACACCCAGCTCCCTTGTCTGTGCTCCCGACCTGAGGCCAGCCTGGGAAACACTCTGTCTTTCCTCCCAGGATCAGCGTTCTCCACCGAAACCGTGGTGCCACCCACAGTAAAGGAACGCGAGTGAGCTCTGAGGTGAAGTTCGCTCTGAACGTGCCAACCTGAGGCCAGCAGAAGCGAGGGGTTCCTTGAAACCCCAGTGTCACCAGTTCCACTCGCCTAGAGACACGTTCGTTGCCTCTGGCCCTCCTGAGGCCCTGCCTGGTGCAGTGACAGGGTCACACAGAGATGGCAGGCCCTGTAGCCTGGGCAATGCCAGTTCTTCCTCACTTTGAAGGGCCACTTACGTGTGGCCCTCTGCTTAAGGCAAAGGAGGCCAAGGTCAGAAGACACCATGCTCAGACCTCCCCAAGGGGCGGACCAACTCCCACGGGCATTTGGGGACAGGGAACAGCTGCTCCTATGAACCAGAAATCTGCCAGGACCAGCTGCAGCAACCCTCTTCCCCTTATTTTTAATAAGAAACAAGAGAAAGTCCCCAATCTGCCTAAGGTTTCCCTCAGACTAAACAGACCTAAGTGGAAGCCAATCCCAATTCTGGCTCAAGTCCAAGGCAATTAAAAAAACTGGGCTTACCCCTTCGGACAGGCCTAAGCAATGCTTGGAGCTCCCTGAAGTGACAAGTCAGGCTAGTGACATGACTACGAGAAAGGTCCCTGCAGCCCTTGGGGGTCCCAGAAGAGTGTCCCCTTTTTCCTGCAGTCCTGATATGTGACAGGTGGGGTGCGTTACAGAGCTGCTCCTGGAAACCCAGAATGTAAAGCCCCAGGCTCTGCAGCGAAGGCCCCATCTGTTTAGGGTTCTACGTTAGACGGAGGGAAGGGTGACCCCCATTCTGCTGTTTGGCGTTAGATGACAATGAGGGCCGGGAGGACTAGAGCAGAAGGAGGTCTCAGCTGCTCAGCAACCCGACAGCAGCAGGGCGCACGGGAACTTTCTCTTCTGCCTCTCCTCTGGTGTTTGGAACCCCGTCAATAACCCCTGTCCCCTTCTCTCTACCCATGGAGGCTGGTGTGGTTCATTGGCCAAACCAAAGGCGGACGCCCTCGGCTGGGGGTAGGGACGGGGGACGGGGTCCAGAAAGAATGATTTGAATTTTCTTGGCTCCCATCACCAACCATTCATCTCCCACCCCACCCCCGCCGCCATCACACAAGTCCTCCCTATTTAACTGACATCTGGACGCCGTGGCCGCAGCTTGGGACTGAGTTTTTTCTCCAAATCCTCAGGGTACTTAGTGACGCTTGATCAAAACAGCTCTCTCCAAGGAGAGATGTTTAGCTTTATAAAAATTCCTAAAGCCATTGGGTTATGTTTTCTTGCCAAGACGTCTCACAACTGGCCTATTTTTAAAGTTCCAACTAATTATCTTTGAAAAGCACTCCACACACAGAGAAGGGGCGATGACCACAAAGGAGGCGATGGGGCCAGTGTGAGGTCTTTGTTTTTCAAACAAGCCAGAATTTACCCATCCAAATAAATAACCCCTTCCTTCAGAGTGGTTCCCTGAGGAGGCCCTGCACCCATCCCACCGGTGCTGGTTTGCTCACGGCGTTGTTACACGGTGCTGTTGGGGAACAGCGTTTGCTTCCCACGTGGTGTCCAGCGCAGCGTTAATGAGCCTTCAGCTGGCAGCTGCCACTGTGTGCCAGGCCCTGCTTAGGCCTCGGGAGCCATATAAGTATAAAACGAGGTCTCCCTGGCAAGGGGCGCCCTGTCTGACAGAGAAGGGAAGAAAAAGGGACGATTTTTTTTGGGCTAACAGTTTTTGATAAATTGTGTTTAATACTCACACACATGTGGAAAAACTGGGATTAAGAGAGGTTCAGTGACTTAGCACTGTCACACCACCAGGCACTGACAGGACCGATGCTGGCCCTGGGCGGGCAGGCTCCCAGGCTGGTCCTCCCACCGCCTCCACCACCACCGCAGGGCCCTGCAGTAAACAGGTGGCCCCAGTGCGGGAGGCAGAGGCGAGGCGGGGAGGGAGAGGCCGCTGAGGGCACGAGACTCATCTGGGTCGCCCAGGACGCAGGGCAGGAGCGTGCCACCTGTCTTCTCTCACGTCGGCACCGGCCTCACTCGTGCCTCCTGCTTACCCTTTCATCAAGAGTTTCTGACAAGCCAGGGGGGCGTTTCTCTAGACCTAAAACAGGCCTTTTCTGTCCTATTTGCACACACTCGGACAGACAGACGGACACTCACTCACACACACGCCTCGCTTGCTCACACAGAGAGCGCTGTCCGTTCAACCGGTCCACCTCACGAGGAAGCAGGGAAAGCGGGCCTTCGCCTCAGCATGTCAAACCTAGTCTCCCACCGTGGCCAAACCGTGGGAGCCATCAAGTGCCATCAGCGGACGAATGAACCAAACGCGGGATGGACGCAGGGTGGGATGCTACTCAGCCCCACAAAGGAAGGAAATTCTGACACGTGCTACAGTTCGGAGGAGCTGTGAGAGCATTACGCTTCGTGGATCAGCCAGTCACCAAAGGACAGACACAGACGTGATTCTCAGAGGAGGAACCTGGAGGAGCCAAACTCCTAGACACAGCGGGTAGAAGGGGGGCAGTCGGGCTGGGGGAGGGGAGTGGGAAACTACAAACATGTGCAGACTCTCATTTGGAAAGATGAAAAAACTCTGGAGCTAGGTGGTGGCGATGGCTGCACAATGATGTGAACGTCCTTAATGCCACAGAAGTGCACACTTAAAATGCTAAATTTTATATATCTTCTACTGCAGTGTTTAAAAGCCTAGTTTACTCTCCATGGGGATAGGGATGCACAGTCTGTTCCTCAAAGGAACTTTAGACACGTGTGTAAGATCAATCTCTTCTGTTCTCTCGCCAGCGGCAGGCCATGAGGCTCCCAATGACAGCAGCGGAGGCAGGCTGCGGCCAGGCCGGCTGAGGAGCGCTCTGCATACACAGTAAGCAGGCATTCTAAAATCCCCAGAAAATCCCCTAGATGTATATAAATGCCTTCGCCCGTGTCTGACTCAACAGCAGGAAGGGGAGGACCTAGAATTAGCAGAGAGCTCCCCCCGCCCGCACTTGCAAAACCGTATTTGGGCTAGTGCATTAGGTCGGATGATTTTAGTGCAGAAACAACGAAAAGAGACTGTTAGTCCTCAGACTGACGTCTTAGGGAAACTTTGTTCTCTGCCCATTTCAACTTTCCCTAATAAGTCATAGCTGCGCATTCTGCTTCCAAATGTCCCCGTCACATTGTCTCCGTCTCTCCCCGTTGTGTTGCGCTTGGTTGGTTCAATTTCAATGAATTCAAACCAAAAACATGATAAGAGCGCCGGGCGTAGCAGTGGGCTGCATCGGCCCTGGTCCCAAAGCAGGTTGCAGTGGGTCCCCAGAGGCCCACCTGGGACCCACCCGGAGTCCTAAGCGCTTGTTGTTCTGGGCTCCTGGGTACCCGATGAAGCCCAAATGAATGACCTAATGAGGGCCAATGATGAAAAGTAACAGTCCCAAAGAGGCAAGGATCACAGGCCTGGGAGGAAATCGGTATCTATCAAGGGCCTATTATGTGCAAGGTGCTATGTCTCTATTTTTCATGGAGACTTCCCAACCCTAAAACCATCAGGTTTTATTAAGGAGAAGGAATTCAGCACTATGAGCAAGGAGCAGAGCTAGAATTCGACTCTAAGTCATCCGACTCCAAAGTTTTCACTCTTTCCATTACACTAGGCCACCTCTCAGCACGATTTAAAAAAACAAACAAACAAATAAACAAACAAAAAAACAAAATACGCTGTTTGCCTGGATTCTTAACTTCTTCACGTTTTCCCTAGGTCCCAGCTCGACCCAACTTTCCATTTGGGTAAAAAGAACATCATTCCAGCTGCTATGTCCCAAGTCACGTGAAATGGCGGGAAGAGATTTCATAAACACACATCCAAGAGCTTCTTTAAATAAATAGGAAAGTGGAAATCATTTTTTAAGGGGGCAGCTTCTAAAGGAAGTACTCCCATGCTGCAGCGCTGGAATCCTCAACATCAACCAGCCACAGCGTCTCTGAGCTGAACCTGGCCTCCAGATCCTAAGTCCTCCAGAGGGCCCGGGGTCTAGGCAATACCTGTACGAGCTTAAGCCGGCCATCGTAAGTAAGGAGAGTCACATCGAATCACCCCCCAGCTTCCTCCAAGGCAGACAGCTGGAGGGAGCGTGTTGTTCAAGAGCTTTATCCTTCAGATGTAGGGCTCTTCATGGCCAAAATATAAATATTCACGTTTGAGAAACATGCCGACTTCTATAAGAAGGAAGAAAGGCTCCACACTGTGTGAGTTTTTTGCCTCTCGTTTCTCTTTCTCCTCTCTTCCTGACAAGTACATCGGCAGACAACAGAATCTTAACATCTGGCTCCTAAGCCCATGGCTTTAGCCTTCTGGACCGGGGGCTCTCTCCTCAGCTGAAATTCCTGACCAGCTGCCTCAGACCCCACTGATAGAGCTCGGCCGTTGAGGGAACAAAGCAGGCATTTTGGTCCCGACTCAGGCACTGCCTGCATCCGGGCACCCGCGAGTCCTCGCAGGCAGCACTGTTTCTGCAGACTTTTCTGGTCAATGTCTATGAGCAGACAGCACAGAGCCCTGTGTCCCAGAGGCGGGACTGCAGCTGCTGTCAGGAACAGAGCTCGGGAGGCAATGAGCTAAAAGTGGGCCGGGCATCTGAGTGTAGTCAGGCCCCACCATCACCCCTCTCTCCTCCCTTTTCCTGGCTGGTCCAGACTGAATATTATAAAGCGATGCCAAGACTCTCTCTACCACACGGAGATCAGGGAACCCCTAAGAGTCACTGTTTTAGCACGTCATGTCTAGACTTCAGAACCACTTCTGATATGGGTCTGTGGGGACCACTGCCTGCTGCTCGCCCAATCTTTTTAATTGTGACTTGTTTGTAAGCAAATTTACGACATGCCCTGATGTTCTCCCAAATGCACACACACACACATAAAACTGAAAATAGAAGTTTCACAAAACTGTACTTACCACTGCTCTGTGCAACGCACTCTGACGTTTCTGGTCTATTATATTCTATTTCACTAAAACATACTGGTTTGACCACCTAAATCAGCTTCCACTTGACGGTCATGATCTACGGTTTAAACTGCTGTGGTTCATGGGAGCCAGTCCCACCTTCTATGAGTTGACACCATGGGCTGACACCAGGGACCGGTGCTCCCATGAGCATCTAACACCTGGGGACCTGAGGTGGAGCCGAGGTGGAGCTGAGGCGGTGATGCTAGCGCTGGGGAGCGGCTGCAGATACAGATGAAGCTTCGCTGGCTCACCTGGTTCCTAACGGGTCACAGACTGGTACCAGTCCACAACCTCGGGGTTGGGGACCCCTGATATACATCAGGGAGTTAATTGGTATCTTATTCCCCTTTCCTGGATAATTCAAGTTTACACATAAAGCCCCCATTGGTGCTTTTAAGAGAATTCAAAGTATCCACTGGCCCCAGCCACCACGGGTTCTCACAGCACACCCTTGTCTTCAAGGATAGCCATAAAACAATTCAACCAGGTGTTCAAAGAACCACAGTTAGTACCATTAAGATAGCACAGAGAATATGAGAAGGATCAGAGGACTAGAGATGGGTAAATATTTGCCCAATGTTTGGCCAAACGGGATTCTGGAAGCTTCCAACTGGCAAACACAGGGCTGGATTCCAGAACAATTGATTTGTGAACATTTACATAGAAAAGCAGAAATCGCTAGCAGTCGAAACAGGTTCACTAAGAAAAAATCTCTACAAAACGATCTCATTTCTCTGATGCAGGCTATAAAGCCACGAATTCCACAAAGAATGTGTTCGGGTCTCATCCAGTGGCACGAAAAGCCGGGAAAATAAAACCTGCGTCACAGTATGGCCAAATACTCTCAAAGCTGTGTGGACACTGATAATGGACCCGCTGGCATCTTGGAGAATGTTTCTATCGGGACCCCAAAGGGTTCCTTGTCGAGTCAGATCCTAGACATCCGTTCACCAGTGACTTCTTTGCGAACAGCCACAGCACTAGCTGGTATGAAGTGCCCTCGGTGGCAACTGATAAATGGGCGAACTGCGTCCCCACACATCTCTGTACAGTTTGACCAAGCATTTTCACACATCGTAGCTCATTTGTGTCTCTGAAGTCAGGGAGCCAGGCATCATTACCCTCGTTTCACCGCTGGAAAAACCCAGGCTCGGCCGTCAGGGCATCTCAACCTCGGCCATGCCGTCATTTTGGACAGAGTAATTCTTTGCTCTCCTGTGCACTGGAGGACCCTTAGCAGCATCCTCGGCCTCAACCCACAAAATGCCAGGAGTGCCCCCATTTACAGTTGTGACAAACAAAAATGTCACCACGCATGGCCAAATGTCCTCTGGGGGTCCAAATCATCCCCCCTTGAAAACCACTGGGTAAAGTGGTTTGATCAGGTCCAGGGGTATAAAGTTGCCAGGACAGTGTGTTTGTCTCCTCATTCTTCCTCCCTCTCAGGAAGCTGGAGGTGGGGTGGGAATATGATAAACCACAGAAATAGGAGTCAGGTGAACTTGACTGAAGTGCTAGGCTGAATCAATAATAAAAGAGAACGATGGTCCGTATTTCGGTTTTGAAGATACCCACTGTGCAAAGTGAGGCTGGTGCTGGTTTCACAGCAATTTCATGTGGCAGACGGGGGGAGTGAGAGGGCTTCAACCTCAAGTTCGTGAGCAGCAGTCCAGCGTCTCCCTGCCCTCTAACCCAGCCCAGACGCCCTCGCATCCCCTGCCATCCTCTCTCCCCTCCCTCCTCACCCACTGCAACGGGCCTTGCATCACCTGCAGAGCGTCCCCACCCCCCTTGCTTCTGTCTGCCTCATCCTCACCCAGCCTTCTGGGGGTTGGCAGATAGATGGCAAGAAGGAAGAGGGAAAGGGACGGGAGGGACACATGGGAAAGAAGAGAAGGAGAGGAACAGGGCCCTCACCACCAGTGTGACCCCCAACACAAGGGTGGTCACATAGGATGAGGGCGAACGAGGGAAGGAACGGAGGACCAGGACCAGGACCAGGACCAGGAAGAGAAAACGCAGAGCCGGGGAAAGACTAACGTCTCCCAGGCCTGCACCTCTGCCCTCCAATACTCACTCCCCTTAATTCCTCCTCGTCCACCCCACTCCTTCAGGCTCCTCTCCAGGCACCCAGCTTAGCCCGTCACCACCCATCACTGCCCCCACTGGGAGTCTTTGGAATTCAGTACCTTTAGTGAAAATCCTGGCTTCTCCAACTACTAAGCTGTGCGATTTAGGCCAGTTACTTATCTCTCTCTATAGCTTTAGCTTCTGTATCTGTGAAATAGGGATAATAATACCTACCTCACAGTTTTGCTGTGGGATCATGTGAGAGTTGAACTGGCACACAGAAGAAAGTGCCTGGTGGTAACTAGCATTAGTCGTAACGAACAACCCTGGCAGGTAGATGGTAGCGATATTCCACTGCCCCAAACACCAGCTGCACTTCTGAGGAGGCCAAGGCTTAAAGAGGAAACGGTAGCAGGCCCGGCCTGCTCATTCTCCTGGTTCCTAGGAACACATTTTTCTAACTAAAGCATTATTAGTTCTCTCTTTGGATACAGCGTGACCACTAAGATGAGAGACTTTCCCTGGAGAACTCACTGATTGTGTTAGCAATGAGGAAAAACCACCACCACCACACCTTAGCATCCAGAGCGGGCTGTATTTCCTGAGTTTTCATCACACTTACTAAGGCTACAGAGCCTCAGAGCTGAGATGCTGCAGAGGTTATGTGGTCCAAGCCTCCACCATAGGCTTGAGCGACCCTGCGGCCCCTTACTGGGGGTTGGGGGTCCCTCTAACCTGTCCCCATTCCCAGAAAAACACCCCCAGCATGGATCACACTCAGTGATGCCGGCTTCCTACAGGAAGGACAGACCGTGTCCCTAATTAAAAAGAGGCCACCACCCTGAAGTTCATTCATCCTGGCCTCTGGGGAAAAAATCAAACCAGCAACCCCTAAACAAATTGGTTCACTTCAACCTGGCGGTGGTGTTATGTGAGCAATGCAATGTAGTTCACCGAACCAGAAAATGTGGGCAAGCGCCGACCCACAGGTGGTGGGTCCAGGAAGGAATCCACTGATTCAGGCTACGTGCCCGTCACAACTTGGTTAACCTTTCTGAATCTGCTTCCTTATCTGAAAGACGGTGGAAATCATCACCATGAAGCGTGATGAAGGCATGATGCATCCAAGGGCACAGTGCAGTGTTGGGCAAACAGTCAACTAATGTTAAGCATCGTTCGCTTTCCTCCACTGAGAAGCAAATCTGTAAGGACCACAGATACACAGGGCAGCAAGCACGGAAAGTGCCCTTTCTCCCTCCTAAGTGGATGAGCATTTGCAGAGTAGATGTAGCCCTGCATGAGCCATGAAAGGAACGTTTTCGTCTCCCTGTCACGCCCACCCACTGGAAGTCAGGGGAGGGAGGGGTTCTCTTTGTCCCTGAAGATGCTGGCAACCGGCTCCAGGTGGCATAAGTGTGAGAGAGGGAACTCTCCAGTGCCTCAGCACAGAGCCCAGAGCTCTGCCCCCAACAGCTGCCCCAGGAGTGCCACGGTCCTCTGGCCTCGCCTGGCACTTTGGGCACCAGCCATGCCCCATGCCAGGCCACGCACCTAGGCTTGGTTAGTGTCTCCTGGGAGACCTCGCAGAGGTGGCTGCAGGTCCGAGGGGTTAGGACGGCTCACAGGCCTTCCTTCCCCAAGCCAAGCACTCTAGAAGGAAAGTAACTGCCTAAACCAGACCTGAAGGTCAGGCAGAGCTTGGTGAGGTAGCCAGGCCTCCGCTACACGTCACCCCCCACCCAAAGTGCCTTCTCCGTGTCCACGGAAGCTGAAGCACCCCTCAGAGACCATTTCAGGGAAGGGTCCTGCCAGGCTGAGCACGAACAGCCAGCAGCAAAACAGATGTGCCTTTACGTCTGGATGTCAGGGGTCCCAGAGAGGAGCTAAAACCTTCCTGAGCAGCTCTGGTCACAGCCACCAGACCCAGGGCGGGGTGCCACACAGGGACAGAGGCAATGCGACACTGCCGCAGGACAAGACAGCATGCAGGCTGAAAGGCAGCTTTGGGTTTGTCTGCCCAACCGGTTAAATCTTGTTTTCTGTCCCCTAAATGTCATGCGACTGTCAAGGGGCCAAGGGGAATCACCACGCTGACCAGTTCCTTAGGGGCAGATGCCGTTGGATTTCTGTTTCCGCAGCACCTGCATTTGGGAAATCTGTTGATGCGAAGGATGAGAAAGGCCCCCAACTCGAGGCTTCTAAAACAGCAGCCACAGCTCATTTCTGGGCTGAACGCAGCTGACCTTGGGGCACAGTGGCAGGGCTAGGAAGGCTGAACGCATGGCTGACCAGAATCCTCTCTGAAATGAGTGTGGATGCTTTGAGCCAATTAGAGGAGCAGCAGCCTCCCAGAATCACGAGGCTGGAAAGTATGTGCCTTTTCATCTTGCCCTTCTGCGGAACCAGGGCAGGGCCCAGCTAAACCAGCCCTGGAGGAGGCAGAGGCCCGGGGCACAGGCGCCGCACACCCACATCTGACTGGGTTCTTACTAATTCCCCTGCAGCTGGAGAAGACTGAAAAAGAAAGACCCCACTTGCGGGTGACCAGTCCCCAAGAGGGGGAGCTGCTGACTGAGGTCACAGGAGCAAGTGGAAAGGCGTCATCTGCAGGAGGCTACGGGAAGCCGGGAAGCTGCGTCCCGATGGGGCAAACCCCTCCCCGCCAGGCCCGATCTAGAGCTCGGTTCTGGACCTGCCTGCGCGTCCCGTCCTGCTGACTCAGTACTCACACATCTGCTGGAGGCCCCCGGTCAGAGCCTGGGCAGCGACCGCTCTGCTCCTCCTCTCATAGCTCAAGCCGGCGCCCTCTCCAACCTGCTGCACTATTTGCTTAAAATCAAAAAGGTTGAGCTCGGCAGCTCAGGAAAGAGCTGGAAAACCAGTACCAAACCAGTGTCATCTGGAAACTCTAACAACGGCTGGGGGGGACCCAGGGAAGAGCTGCCGGGCAAAGAACAATGCGTCAAGTTTTCCTTGGGCTCCTTGAACTCTCCATGGCCCTCTGGCCTCCTCGCCCCCACCATCTCCCATAAAGAACAGCCTTGGCTTTCTAACATGTTGATAATCAGGGCCTATCGGGCCAGGAGGGAGGGGAAGGCCTCTGCCAAGAGGAAAGTACTCAGTGGACCGTTTGTTCAGGAGGAAAGCTGAACACAGCGGCCTCCACGTCCCAGTAGCGCTGTGACAGAGCGAGGGAAGGTGCAAGGGCAGGACGCCTGGAAGATGATCTCTGAGGGTCTCGGCACTGCTGGGCACCCACGGGCTGCTGACAACGCCGGTTCCCCGACCTAAAGGCCTGCACTGAGAGGCAGAGCAGAGCAATCAAGAGCTCAGACTTTATAGCCAGGCTTCCTGTGACCACATGTTAGAATCTTCTCTGACACTTGAGAAGTTACCTTACCTCTCTGTCCCAGTTTCCTCATCTGCAAAAGACCTATTAAGAGCACTTACCCGCCTCTCCCCCCACCCACCGGCCCCCCAGGGCCATTATGAGGATTAAACAAACCAAAATACTCAAAGCGCTTACAACAATGCCTGGCACATGGTAAGCGCTCAACAGTCAGCCATTATCATCTTTACTGTCAGCTGAGAGCGATCCTTACTTGGATATTCTCCACAGCCCGCAGCACAGCACAGCCTCATTAATCTAAAAACAAAAAACACTTAGTACCACTTACCGTAAAGGCAAGGTACTCTGCTCCCATCACTCTGTCCCCACATAAACCCAACGCGGGAAGCATTTTCACAGAAGAGAAGTACCGTGCCTAAAATGATGTCAGTAACTGGCCAGGCCGGATTGAAACCCAGCCTCTGACTCCAGCTCCCTCTTCCCACAGCCTACACTGCCTGAGTGCTGGACACCACCTACTCTGCACAGGGCGAGTGGGGAGCTGGGGCCCAGACAGACGTCAAGCAAAAGAGGAACGGAATATAAGAGACGCTGGGGACCTCAGAAGAAATTCACTCCCTTGTAAAGTCTGTGGATTTCTCTGGATCTAGGTTTGCCGGCATGTGCAGCCTTCCCTTTCACTCTGGAGTTTAGGTCATCCAGGGGATTACATGGCAGCACACAGGGCCTGCGATTCTTCCTGTGAACACACCTCCTAGAACTTCACATGCTCTTGGCACCCTGATCAGAAGCCAGCCACGCAGGGTCTGTGTGAGCTGCAGGCAAGGCTTTCTGCTGTAAAAGCCCAGAACTCCTGGGTTTAGAAGTACCATCGCCACTAAACAGAAAGTGCAATCCCAACAGGAGAATTTATCTAACTCTGCGTGCTCTAACATCTGGCTAACAGCAGCCCTCCTTCAAAAACTTCGCTTTCCCAGTGTTCTCCAAGGACTTCTCGTAAGCTCCACAGATACAGAGATCTGTTCCGTAACCTGTCAGCAGGACAGGGAGCAGGTGTGGCGAGGTCTACCCAGAGCCCGCTGCTGACTGGGCACTCACTGATCCACCTGGTTGTGATGTGAAGGATCAATGTCATGACCAGCTGAATCCTTCTAATCTACCTAACAGCATCAGCACCATCGACACCCCTAATTCTGCAGAACAATCAACACCAAATAGCCCTTTCCTGCTAATTGCTCCGTTATCAGAGATCTTCCTCTAATACCTATGCTCACGCAGAGAGGCTCAGAAAAGGCAGGAGATGCTGCCTGAGACCAGAGAGAATAAATACCAGGGAACAACTACTTCAGGTATTTGTTGAGCAACGCAGTTATCTCCCCAGCATAAAGATCAACGTGGCGGCTCCCGTATTGCATCATGGTGAGGTTCCCAGAAAGAATGACCTCCTTCCCCGGCTGTCCATGTCCTTTTTAGAACCTTCCTGGATGTTAGAAAGAAAGGGAGCAACAGGCACGATGGCTGGACAGAGGTGGACTAACCACAGGAAGAGCATAGCTGTGGTTGCATCATTCGGCTCCCAGAAACCCAAGAGAAACAACTCCCCCCGGGGTCTCCTTACTGAGCAGGTGCTCATAGCCACCCAGGAACAGGGCGCCGTCCCCACTTTGCCAGTCTCAATCCCTCTAAGACCAGAGCGGAGCACCCACCAACCGGGACACGGGGGGCAGCGGGCTAAGATCGGAAAACAAATCTAAGGCCAGCCCATCTCCAGAAGCCAGGAGACAACTGCATCCTCCAAGAGTGGCTTCTGGCTCCTCCCGACTCCCAGGACTGGGGGTCAGGATCACTTCACTCTGAGGAAACACTTTCTCTGCCCTGGACCGTCTAGGCTGCCCTCGCCAGGAAACCTCCGAGGAGTGCGGCCGCAGGCGGCGGTGTGTGTCCGCAGCTGGGAACTGCCCACACCAAGGGTGCCCCGCGCTCCGGCGGCTCGAACACCCAGGTCTGGCCAGGGCCGTGCGGGTGCGTGTGTGAGTGGACGGGATTTGGGGGAGCGTCTGAGTAGCTGAAATGGGAAAAATAAACAAACCCAAACGGTGCAGATACCGCTAGAATAAAGTGATGGCACGCGGATGCCCACCACCTGAGCGTGGGGACCAACCCGAGCGCCAGCGCCCGTGGGTGTGAGGGGCGGGGCCGACCCCGGGAACCCCGGGGGCCGGGCCTGGCGGCTTCACTTCTCGCTCGGGCTGTTTACACTCGCCCAGCAGGGCGGCGGGCGCCGCCGGGGGAGGCTGAGCGGAGCCGATTCCGGGGGCGGGGTGGGGGGAGGCGCTTCTCCTCCCCGCGGTCCCCCCCCCCAGGTCTGGGTCCCCGGCCCCCAGCATGGCGGCCCCCAGCGCACCCCGCCCACCGCGCACGCGCGGAAGCCCCGCGCTCCCGGCACGCTCCGCGGCGGGCGGGCGCGTCACGTGACGGGGCGTTGCGCGGGGGGCGGGGCCCGGGCGCTCCTTTCAGCGTCCGGTGCGAGCCGCGCAGGTGGGACGTCCGGGGGGCGGGGAGGGCGCTGCGCCCTGTGAGCGAGTCCGTCGGCCCCGTGGGCCTGCGAGGAGCCGGCCTGGATCTCGGCTTCCTCATTGGTCCAACGGTAGAAGCGGTCCGTCTTGGAAATGGCTGGAGAACCTGGTTGGTAGGGGTTTCCTGAGACCGGGGAAGGGCGATGGGCCCCGGCCTGCCGCGCTCGCTGACTCAGACTCAGCAATCCTTGCCAGGTGGCGTCCTGTGGCGAGCCCACCCCGTTTCGCTCACGTGTTTGTGCTGCCCGTGTCCATACTGACCGCTTAGCAGCCCCCGTTTTCCATGCTGCGAGGGAGGGCCGTGAATGCAGCCTGAGCGAGGCTTAGGCCTCCCCCCGTCTCTCTCACCTCCAGGGGCAACTTCTGGTCCCACTGTTAGCTAACTGTGTAAGGGCTAATACATGTATATAATAATATAATATAATATAATTAATATAATATAATATAATTAATATAATATAATATATAATATAATATAATTAATATAATATATAATATAATATATATAATATAATATATAATATAATATACAATATATACTAAATATATAATATGTAATTAATACATACACACAAGCTACATATATATATGTATGTGTATCATTTACTTTATATATATATATACACATATATATGTGTGTATATATATATATTCACGCATATCACCTGTATATATGCCCTTCTTCAGGTGACAATGCCCACTCCACGGACAGACTGGAAAGGGTACCAGGTCGAGATCCAGCGCCATCAGACTTAAGCTTGTATTTCTCCAGACCTCAAACAGTGAGACTGACAGGCTCTGATACTATCCGTTCAGACACCTGAGCACTTCTGATAATTTACTCTGAGGCCGAATTCATCATACTTTGCACCAGGATAAAAGGGGGCCTCTAAATTAACGAGTTGTTCTAAACTAACGGGAACATGAACAGAGCAAGCACTTCAGAAAGTTCTGTTTAGCAGGCCATAAAGCATCAATGATAAATTATTAGTTCTTAATGAATTAGAGCTCCAATTTAACTGTATGTGACCAAGAAAGTAATGCAACTCTTCTTTTAAAAAGCAGTATATAATCTAGGCTAGTCACCACGACAGCCAGCATAACTGGTCAAAGTTGTGGGAATTTCCTGTGTAAAACTTGCTGTGCTTGCGGATGAAGATGTGTGAGGCTGGAGGAAAAAAACCCAACTAGTTTCTTTCCTGAGTTACTATGAAAAATTGAATTAAGCAGGCAGCAATGAAAATTGTCCTTCTGGAGAATTTTCTGGGGGCATGCAACGTTTTCTCTCTCTGGAGAAACAGACCGTGACAAAAGCACTGGAGATAAAAATGACACGGGGAAAGATAGCTTACAGTGGCTTGAAACAAAGCAGTGCGTTACTTTGGCAACTTTACAGCCAGGCGTTTTTCCGAGATCATTGGCTACTTAAAAAGTGAGTGACACACAGTCAAAAATGCAGTGCCCCGTCTAGCAGTAAGAGGCTTTCGCCTCCCCAGTTGGTAATGGGAAAACCTGTGACCTCACACAGCTTCAACCTCACTTGAGATCTTGAGCTGTAAGGAACTTAACGTGGTAGACTCCTTTGCCTGTGAAACTAACTCCTCATAAAACTTAGTGGCCGGGAGAACTACTGGCAAAGTTGTGTTGTGTGCTTTTAAAAAGAATCACAGCATAATCCTTGCTTGGTCCAAAGTGTTAGGTGTTCAGAACGAATTCCAGAATAAGCAGGAAAACAAGAACAGCGCCCACACCTATGGTAGAACCAGGTCCATAGGTTCCCACTCGCATGTCAGTCTCTTGCACAGCAAAATTTCATAAAATATTTAGGAGCTAAATCTTCTATCACTCTCCCCACGTTTTACAGAGACGTTCTGGTGGCTGAAGGGAGGGAAGGAGATTCCAGAATCATAAAATTCGGATCGACGATTCTTAATTCTCCCTCTTGCTCCAAGCCCTGTCAACATCCTGGGTCAAACCCAAAGGTTCAGAAGCACCTGTGCGTCTAACACACACATACCTTCAACCTCCCACCAGAAAGGCCTGTATCTGTGACTGCCTCCACCCCATTCCAGGAGAAGGCTGGGTTGGTCTCCACAACGGGGGGCCATGGGCATCTCCCCCGCCAGCTAACCTTAAATTATACTAGGAGTTTTCTCCTGACTCCAGTCATTCCTTACAACTCCTTCTCAGGCATTTGAGGAATTAGAAAAGTCCAAAGCCTCCTAACCAAGTAAGCCCAGAAGTGCTAGAAAAGCACTCTGCTCAGCCAGAGGACATTTTTCTCTCTCTCTTCCGACTCCCATGTGCTCACAGAAACATCAACTCCACCAGCCTGTCCTCTCTCATTTCAAGCTACTAACGGTGAAGAGTCAGCAGGCACGGGCTGACAGCTCCTGGGAGTTGCCAGGAACATCTGGGCAGATGTTCCCCCTCCCTCTTCCTGTGATGTGAAGGTCAGAATGCATTCAGAACCCTTCTCCCCACCACAAAACCTGAAAGATTTCAATACTTCCAGTCAGAGACAGTAAAAAATGATAAAGAACAAGATGAAAGGAAAGAACGTGGGATCACAAAGTTGAACTCAGCCCTGGAAAAATGACAAACAATAAAAAACAAATAAAAATATCTGACCGTGAAACCCTTGGGCTGGACAGTCATTTCTTCCACTGCCATCCCTAGGTGCCTGACTAGAAACTTTCTAGAACTTGGGTTTTCCGATCTGAAAGGGACCTCGGAGATCAACAAGTCTTTGGGTTCCGATCTGCAGACTGTGGGCTGGAGCTGAGACGAGCGTCTAGCCCTGTGTCCTGAAAGGACGTGCAAATTGTTTTGTGAAAGGTGCATTTCTCCAAGGAAACGGTACACCACTTCCAACCAATTTCCAAAATGGCACAAGACCCAAACAAGGTTTCCAAAAAAAAACACTAATCTGGTCTGGCTCTTGGATTTCACAGATAAGTCCCAAAACACTCAATTGAGCTCTCCAGGTGACACAGCAAATTATATGTCACCTTCTCAAGCTGCTGGGGGCCCGTGGGTGGAAGACACCGCATGAGTTAGCAGGCTTTCTCCCTTTCTAATTATAAGGATTGCGTGAAGTCTCAGCCGCCACTCTGTCTGGCTTTCTGGGGCTGGGTGTGTCAGATGCCACTCTGGTGTCAAGGCGTACAGGGGACTGGGGGTGGCTGGTATAGCCAGTGGCCATCTAGCTAGCCCCTAGGCACCAGCCTTACAGCTGAGTTGCTTCCTGGGCATTCAAAAAGTTTTTCTGGAAGAACACATTCTTCCTAAGGTGAGGCACAGTTCGGCCCTCAAACAATGCATCACATTGGTTAGTTGTATAAGAAAAATTAGTAAAAACACTGTCCTCAAGCACCAGATGGCCCTTATTTCCAGGCCAGGGCAATTAAAAACCATCTCACAAGGGAACAAAAAAGGATCTGTTAGAGTAAGCCAGAATGAGAACATTAGTGCAAAAATAAAGCACCACTTTAAAAGAAAACTACGAAATAGGAAAACATCTGTAAATAACAAATGACAACTTACTACAGCAAAATGCTATCAACGGGAGCTGTCACTGCATTCAATGACACGGGTGCCCCATGGTGGTAAACAGGCAGTTTACGCAGGAGTAACTAAAGGCCATCATTGCAAGGAAACACGCAGGGTCCCATTGGAAAACTAAAGAATTACAAATTAAAACTTTAAGGGACAATTAGGCAATACCAAACCACAAAGAAAACCCACTGGTGGCAGACAAACAGCAGCGTTCTGACCTTGCGGACGTCCCTATAATGGGTTTGGTCTTTCCAGAGAGCAAAGTGGGAAGATGACACACAGCCACACATTCTCTTTGGGGCTCTGACGAACACTGTCACTGAGAGGAGCATTTCTCAAGGACCTAAGTAAAGGGAGGAGAGAGAGGTAATTTTTACAAAAACGTTCCCTGCTCCATCCAGCGACAACGCCAGGAAAAGCATGGCGACAAAATGACGCAGCGGTCCAAAGCTCGGGCAGCAAACGGACTCCAGTAGGTTTCTAGACACTCTGGGCCTCACTTCCCTTATCTGAAAATGGGGTGCCACGAGGTTTAGGTAACCTGATCCACGTCAAAAGCTTAGAACAGGGCCTGGAACATCGTAAGCAGTCGCGACAAGTTAGATGCGGTTGTTATATTTTCACTTGAAATGCCAAGCAGATGACCCATGTCAATTCGTGAACGTGAACATGTGAGATGACGTTAAAATGACAAAATCAAACGATGAAATGAGCCCGGTCGGATTACAATTGTGTCAAAGAAAACGAGGCAGCTCACCTAAGCCCGAGGACACTTAGAGTGAGTCAAATTGTTCTCTCGGCCATGGTTTTCGTCAGCTTCCTTCCCTGCAGCGTTTACATTAAAAATCCAAAATAAAACAAAAAATAATCGGCATTGCCTCAAATCCTTTGTAGGGTGAGGCTGGGAGCAGGGCGAGGGACCTGGCTTCGTCTGGGTGTCTGCACATCCCCTGAAGGAGCTCAGAATTAACCTGCGCTCCGTGGAGGATTCCAGAGAAAATACCAGTTGTTCTAAGTTGCGCCCATGCCAGAGGCTGACCTAGGCACAAGCACGTGACACACTCTATCTAGTCAATGAGACATAGGGATGTCTGCTGGGGATCTTCTGAGACAGACGCCTTGGGCGTGAGGAAGGCCCATCCCCCCTTTTCCTCCACGGGACATTGCTGTGTCCACCCAGGATGCCTGCACCTGCGGCGGCAGCCATCCCGTGGCCCTGCGAAGAAGTGGGTCACGTGCCGTGGGGCCAGGCCCCTGAGTGACTTTGCTGCACTAATGAACGACCCCATGCTGAAGCCGTCTATGCTGGGACTTAGGAATGAAGGTGGAATAATGCATGTTCTTTACTGTTTGAGCCAGCAGAGGGGCGGTTTTCTGCTTCTTGTGGCTGAGGGCACAGATGGCCTGAGCAGCCATCTGATGGCGGCCTGGTGGGCTCTCACATCCCTGGGCCTTGTAATTCTGTCAGGACTCCTTAGCCATCCCATCCTGGGAGAGAGGCCAGGGAGGTGGAAGGCACGGGTGTTTCCATGCCCACGTACAAAAGAGCCTCAGCCAGGCCAAAGGACAACTCCGGACGGCACAGCAAGCAGGTGACGTCACCGAGCAGTAGGGCCCCAGATGATGGCCTCTTCATAGGGGACCTCCAGGGGCCTCCTGGCCACCAGCTGTCTCATTTCTGGATTCACTCGTTTCACAAAGGCTGTGACAAAACGGCCCTCTGGGGCAGGGCTACCAGAAATTGTATAGGACGCCCAGCTAGGTTTGAGTTCCAGGTAAGCACCCAGTGACTTCTCAGCCTCAGTGTGTCCCCTACGTGAGGCGTCAGTGTCTGCCCCAGCTGCTATCCCCTGTCCCTGCCAGGCACAGACTAGGGACAAAGGCCTCTGCCTGCATACTGAAGATGGAGAACGCCTCCCGGCCCCCACCCCCGTCGTCGTCTGGGCTGCCTGGGTGCGTCCGGCCCATAGGTAGGAGGGTGACCAGTGTCTGGCCTGAAAAGGTCTCCGATGAGTGTAGGAAGGTCTGATGTGCGTTTTAGACAAGAAGTGGTGGACACTGAAAGTGCAGGGGCGGGGCGGGCGTGACCGAGGCCCTGAGAGGTCTGGAAACTGTGCAGCCCCAGACTGTGGGTGGGGGCTGTGGGGGGAGGGCAGAGCACGGTGGCTCCAGGCATCCCACTTCCCCGCATAAGAACTTCTTAGATGGGGAAGAGGCGCTTGTTCCTGACTCCACCCTGTCTGCACATGAGTGCGGCTCCCATGACTCTGCTGACACAGGGCAACGGCAGCAGCAGGCGGGACCCCGGCCTGTCCACTGTCTGTAAACTCCTCTCATCTGTGGTCGCCCTGGGCGCACGGCCTTTTAAAGCGGCCGAGCCTTACAGCAGAGCCCCCCAGGCCTAGGCCAGGCCTGCCGAACCTGCCCGGTGTCGCACTACCTACTTTACTTGCTCATAAACAATCCTCCGGTAAAGCTTGCAGATGGGAGTGGGGCCTCATTTCCTGGAACCTCACTTTCTGGTTCCTGTCTGGTACCCCTACGGTGCCCTGCCCAGGGCCACCATCGGCTCAGAACTGGTACACAGACAGACAGACAGACAGACAGAGGACCCTTCCTGCCTCTCCCCCTCTCTCCCTTGGTTTGTGGCCTCCCTTCCAATGTGCTGTGCCAACAGGTGTCACTGGAAAAGAACACAGGGGTGGAGGGACAGGTGACCGTGCCCTTCAGAGGAACGGAAGGGAGAAAACATGTGGACGCTAGGTTTATGGTGATTCCTTTTAATTCCGTGTCTTTTTTGTTTCTGGGAATGGGAAAGAAAACCAAACAGACTGCAGGTGGGAGTGAGGCATGCAGGGCTTCGACATAGTTTTCAGGACGCGGTACCAAGCGAGGACACAGCACCTCTCGTTCAAGGAGCAGGAGAAAGGGCCACGAAAGGCGGTGAACTTTGAGACTTTTCCTTCCTCCCGCAGTCTCCCTCCCAACCTGACGCAGGGTTGCTTTCTTGCTGTTTCACATTTCTGGGCTAGTGCAGACCCTCACGGGGGAACAGGGGCCTCGCTCCATGACTCTGTCCACTCAAGGGGGCTGTGGGTCCCCTGCCGCCAGCCGCCAGGTCAAGGGCAGGGAGGTCTCCTGTCCCCAGAGGCCCACCCAAGGGTGGGAGCTCCCCACGCAATGGCAGCCGCCCTGCAGGACGTGCTTGGTACTTGGACTGGGCGTAAGCCTGAGTCTTGTCCCCACTGAGTTGCCGCCTTGTGGCCCTGCCAGCCTGGGATGAGGATGATGTCCCTCCCCATGCCCTACCAGTGGCACAGACCCTGGTCCTCCTTGATGCACCCAAGGACCAAAGATACTGCATGACCTGTCTGTACCGGACGGTCCCAAACAATGAGACCTGTCCTACCCCAGATACCGGTTATGCACAGGGAAATTCTGAGTAATCGAAGCCTAAATGGAAACTTATCCACCTGGACCTCCTCTCGTTTGTCACAGAGGCAATCAGTGTCAGCAGGAATCCCTCAGAGCATTGCCCATCGTCTCTCTGAGGTCTGCGCTGAACCTGCTAAGGTGTCTGCCATTACACAGCATCCCCCACACCACCATTTCCATGCCTGCAGGCAAGAAAGGGAAGGAAGAGGGGGTTCACGATGGGCTGGGCCCAGGTCGATCCCCCAAATCGGTGAGTGGGAGCTCACCAGTGTGAGGCTGCTAAGTCCCCCTCTCGCTTCCCCAGCTGGCCCTTGAGAGAATGCTCAGTTTCTCAGAAAGTGGCCCTGGCCCGGCCCCCTGGGTCTGGCAGAAGGGCTTCCGCGGTGGTGTACAGTAAGCCACCAGGGTGGAAACTTAGCAAGGGTGAGATAATAGTCTTGGTTTATATATAGCACCTGTGTCTTCCGGAGACCTCAAAGCACAGGGTAAGAGTGGGGTTTAACCTCCTTCCTACCACCGAGGGGCGGGCAGGGCTCACCGGGAAGCAGCCCTTCTTCTTGAGGCCCTGATGCCTCCCTGTCCCCAGCAGCCCGGAGCCCCTGGCTAGGGACTGTCAGGGCTTTGTGAGGTCCCTGGCAGTCTGGTCCCCTCCCCTCCCGGCTGCGGTAGGCACAATCCCAATCCTAGGATGAGTGAAGGGTGATAAGCAAGCATTCACGCCTCCCCTCACTCCGTGGGCAATCGAGAAAGGTGACAAAAGCTGAGCTACAAATGCCACTGCCACAGGCTTCCTTTTCTGAAACAAATTCCCAGAGCTGGGGCATCTGCAGACACTTCCTGCTCAGCTGAATGCAAGGAGCCCATTTCGCAGCTGAGAAAACAAAGGTGTGGAAGGGACGGTGGTCAGGGTGGAGGGAGCGCAGGGCCGGGAGGAGGGGGCGCTGGCCTTGCCTTGCCCCGTGCTCAGCAGCCTGCAGGCCACGTGTCTGTTCAGGCCCATGAGCTCCAAGGCTCCTTCTGCTCTCACATTATTTGGTCCTGAATATCCTGCTGAAGCTTCTAGAAGGGCACCTGCGGCCTTGTTGCCCTTAGAGTGGGAACAGAGAAGTGCACGCTGGGGGCGCGCGCATCGTGGTACCCGACGCAGGGAGGAAACACACGCAACCCAGTTTAGGCAGCTATCAGCAAACCACAGGATGGGCAGTAACGCTCGCGCATCTGGACAGCCTCCCACTGCAGCCCCCCGGGGGGGCTCCTGCACGCACGCCTGCATGTGCACACGCACGTGCACACCCACCCACCTACGCACATGCACACACAAATGCACACGCACGTGCACACCCACCCACCCACGCACGTGCACACAGAAATGCGTGCACACCCACATGCACACACATGCACACACAAATGCACACCTACACACACCCACGTGCACACAAATGCACACCTACACACCCACGTGCACACCCACGTGCACACCCACACGCACCCATGTGCACACCCACACACACCCACGTGCACACACAAATGCACACCCACACACACCCATGTGCACACCCACACACACCCACGTGCACACACAAATGCACACCCACACACACCCATGTGCACACCCACACACCCACGTGCACACACACATGCGCACGCACACACGTGCGCACACACACGCCCCACCAACACCCTGGCAGTGAGGAGACTGGACCTCGCTGGCTGTTTCGGGTTCTTCTCGTCTCTGGAATGCCCCTGCCCCCGAATTCCCAGATTTAGCTAATTCTGCCTCCCTCTGTCTCCCTCTGAGCAATGGCTGTGCTTCCCCGAACCCCCGTTTCTGTCACCTTTCCTGTCCTGGCTCCCGACAGAGCATGACAAGGAACAGGTCAGATATACAGTGGGAGCCAGGTCTGGAGAGGCTACTTACTCCACTGGTGAGGGAAGTGGCCGATGCCTGCTATTTTTATTTCTATTTTTCTAAGACCTCTGTCAGGGGGTGACAAGGACTGCATCCTCCCCACAGGTTTCCGGTTTTCTCCCATTTTAGATCCACTGCAGCCAGGCCCTGTCTCTATCTCCTCACCCCAGGGCCCGGGACAGAGTCGCGGTCTGAATGAGCTTCTAACAAGGAAAGTGCTCTGGGTTTGTAAGGAGCTTGTTTACGCTTTCTAAAATCATCCAGAATGTTCTCGGTGGCTGCTGCTTGCATCCAGTGCTTTCTCCTACCTCAGGACAGCCCCGCACATTCGTAAGTCACAGAGGACAGCACCTCACTGCCTGACACTTGGCTCGGGCCAGCTAGCTACAGACAGCATTTACTGCAGTGACACCCAGGAAGCACCTTGTGAGCTCCAACAACTTCATCCCAAGCAGCTCCCCTCACCCCACGAAAACAACCTTTCGCATCCAGGTCATGTTTACCCCAATGAGATCTCCTACTCTCACTCTCAACGTCCTAACTCTAAAACCGAGGGCCCGTGACCTGGTCCTAACCCACGAGGACCTCTGTGACCTATTCAGAGAATTAAAAATTGTCTTGGAACCTCGAGAGTCTAATTTCTCTCTTTTTGCTCAGCAGATTCTTGCCGAGCCTGGCCAAAGCCCGTTCATGAAATGCAAGCTCACGGGCCCTCAAAGAGATGGCGGGGTGTCGGTGCCTGCACATCCCCGCTGTGGGCTTCTGATATTTGTGGCCGAAAGGTAATGTCGACCCCCACATAGTTCCAGTTCTTCTCCTGGGCAGGACTCGACTCTCCTGCGCCTGTAAGTGAGGATATCAGACTCCGTGGTCAATCAATTATGAGCACAAGCGATCCGTGCTCCTTTTCTGGGCTGAAGCTGTCAGCCGGTATGCGATTCGCTATATTCTTGCTCCTTCGACCATGATGACCAGCAAGGCTCCGGACAGTGGCTGCACCGGGAGCCTGGATTGTAGAGTGAGGACGACAGATAGCAGAGGCCATGGCTGACCCAGACCACGCATGCAGCACGAGCAAGAAACAACCCTTTGTTGTCTGAAGCCGCCGACGGTGGGGCTGCGTGTTACCGCACCACAACCCAGCCCATCCTGACGATTACAACACTTTTGGGTGAAAGTAAGAAGTGTATGGCCGCCGTGAACCTGGCCTGCTGCTTGAAAGGAAGGAACAAGAAAATGGCAAGAGAGAGGGAAGTGAAGGGTCCATCCGGACTGTCCCCCTTTAGCCCTGCCTCGTTTTCTTGTGCTTTCATGCTTTCGCCCAGGTGGGTCCTTTCCCTCTGAATATCCTCCCCAGGAGAACTCCTTCCAAGTTTATTTCAAACAGAGCCATCTCTGAGAGCCTCTTCTCGACAACCGCAGATGGAGTGGCATCTGTCCCACGGAGGGACTCATCACCTCATCCCACGGATCACCGCGCTTCCTCCCCTCCCTGGGGAGGCAGGGTGCCTTCGGGTTGCAGCGCGTGCTCTAGAGCAGCAGTGTCAACCAGGGGCGATTGGCCCTTCAGGGCACGTTTAGCGATGTCTGAAGACACTTTTGGTTGTCATTTGGTTGTCACAACCGTGGGGAGGTGCTGCTGATCAGGGATGCTGCTAGACATCCTACAGTCACAGAACGGCCCCCCCAAAAACAACAACAACTTATCCGGCCCCAAATGTCAACAGTACCGAGCGCTGTTCTCGAGGAGGAATGCCCAGATCCGAATCCTGGTGCTTGAGGCATGTCGCTCACTCCCCGTGCCATGCCTACCCCGTAAGAAACGCGTAACAGGGGTTAGGTATCGTACTTTGCTTCCCCTCCTGAAGGGAAAATTCCTAGAAGGCAGAGACAAGGTTTTGCTTACACACAGATCCCTACTTGCCAGCATAACTCTGATGCAGTCAGCAAAAAAAATATGAGTTTGTGGATTGTGTGAGTAAAGCGTTCACCCTTTCCTGAAAGCTAGCTAGTGACAAAGAGCAGATAAAACCCTCTGCCTGGCCCCAAAAGGACAGAGTCTGCACATTTAGCAAAAACTCTGCTGGTTTTAGTGCATTTTACTTCTAGTTCATTGCCACGAACTAACACAAGCATAGTAACTCTTACTTAACCTGAATATTTCAGAAATGAGACACACACACACACACCATCCTGGGAAAATGCCAGGTTTACGGGAAATGAATTTTATAACAGTGAGGTCACCTGGACAAGTGAGTTGAATCAAAATGAACTACTCACCAAAAAGCCATAATATATTTTATTGATTCAGCCCCAAACCAAGCACAAATATCGCATTTTAATTTGAACCAGGAATGTAACGAGCGTTTCCCCCCTCCTAAACTCTACCGAACAAGTTCAAACCAGAATCAAACCTAGGTTTCAAAAAGCAGAAAAAATATTCTGAACCATAAAAACCATCACATGATTCAGGTTCCATCTCAGGCCTTAGGCCCGAGGACCGCCAAACTGTGCTGGAACATTCTAACGGGGCACAGGGACTGTGTGGAAAGCCTGTGGTTATCTCCCCAAGCCCAGGGGACGCATGTAAAAATCCTATGCCCATTTTCCAAAAATCCTCTAAGCCCACACTCAAAAAAAAAACCCAATTCTTTCTTTGGGATAGACTGTCTATACAAATACACCAGAGGAGATTTCGCAAATATTATACCTCGTTATACCAAGGAAGAAACAGCCCCACGCCTTTGCCTTCTTATGACTCATGGAAATGAAGACTAAGGACGCTTATTTCGCACACTGTAAAGTCCCATGAACATCCTTACGCGGATAAACAAAAATAAACATGTTCTTAAGCAGATGACATTTGCCTTGCTTCCCAGGAGAGACCGAAACCTCAAGCAGGTCCTCAAACGGGTTGCAGTCCCATGAACGCTCGAGACTACTTCCTGCTATACCCCTCCTGACACAGGAGGCCAAAAGCAGAAAGAAAAAGAAAAAAAAAATCAACACCACCGCAAGCAGCCTCGGGGGAAAGGGTGCCATTCGGCGCTGGTTTTAAAGAGAAAAAAATTACTTCCGTCACCAGCTGTTCGGAGAGGCTTCAGATTATACTCACACCTTTTCCTTTTTGTCTAATTAACATAAAAAAGAGAAGCGTTTCTGGGACCTTCCGCACGACCCTGTTGCAAAACTAAAGCCAAAACACAGGCCCAGGTGAAGAGACACAGAGGAAAGCGGGAAGGGGCCTCCCCGACGGGAGTCTGGTCCTGGCCACAGCGCTTCAGGGCGGCCCAGAGGGAGGCCAGGTGAGGAGGCGGCAAGGAGACACTCTACATTCGTTCCTTGGTTTTTTGAGTTTATTTCCAGGCCCGACAATCAAGAGACAACTTTCCTTAAATATAGCACCTGTGAGTCAGTCTTAGTGGGATCCTGTGGAGACAGAGCGGGGTGCGGGGGGACCGTGTGTGGGTGGGGGCCGGGGCCCAGCCCGGGCTTCTGCACACACCGTGCTCCCGCCCCGGCGGGGAGGCTGCTCTGGGTCACTACCCTATTTTGGAGTCAGACAGGGTTGGGGCAGGAAGGGACCTCAGAGGTGACCAAGCAAGCACCCTCACCTGGAGCCGTGAGAGGTGCAGCTCACACAGGGGTGGGGAGGGTGGCGGGTTGACGCCCAAGGTTTGACACTGCCCCACACCCCCCCAGCACCTCTGCAGAATTTATTTTTTAAGTCAGACCATTGCATTGAAGTGGATACACAGGTGGCAAATAAGCGCAGGAAAAGATGTTTGATATCACGAGGGAAAAGCAAATAAAACCCCCACTGAGACAGCTTTGCACAACCATCAGAGGCTGAAATAAATCGAGACGGCACTCCGCGCCGGGGAGGCTGCAGAGAAGCTGGATCACTCATGAGGGGCTGGTGGGGACATCCGACGACGGTGCGGTCGCAGTGGAAAGCAGTTGGGCAGTTTCTTTAAAAACCCAAAAAACTATGCAACTGCCACGCGGCCCAGCCACCGCACACCCGGCCATTTGGCACCGAGACGTGAAAGCCGACGGGGCCCAGAAACAAACCTGTCCACTGCGACACGTTCGTGGCAGCTCGACTCGTAACAGCCCGGCACCGGGAACGACACACATGTCCCCTCCTCACAGCGACAGCTTCATCGGAATCTCAGACGACAGACAAGGCCGAGGTTGGGTGATCCCACCTCAAGCTAAGGACTCCCCGAGTGAGAACCTGGCAGTCACTCGGCCCAGGACTGACCTTGCCCCGGGGTGGAGGGTAGAAGGGGGGCTCGCCATCGCATGCGGCCCTTCCCTGGTGCTCACCCAGAGGCCACCTTCATGTGGTGACAGAGCTGTCTCCCCCCTGAGGAAGTGCCATGGCAGCCCCAGAGTTCACACCCTTCGGTCTGAGCTCTGCCCACTGAAGTGGTGCAGAGGAAGCCTCTTCTGGGAGGTGAAACCCTGCGACGGCCATCTCCTACTGAGAGCCTGGAGCTCCTGTCCCTCCGCTGTTGCCTTGGGGTAAACTTGCTCCCTTCGCTCCTCTGATGTCTCCTCGTTTAACCGACGTCTGCAGGCGGGAAGTGGGATTTGATGCACGCGCTTCCAGCTTAGATATTAATGTTATGTTTGAAGTACAAACCCGCAACAGCTTTTTAACTGTCATTTAAGAGGGTCTAGGATGCCTGGGGGCGACGCAGATAGCGAGCCCCGAGCCACGGAGAGGCCGTGACGCTCCCCCTGGGGGCGTGAGGAAACCAGGTGTGTTCAGACCTGCGCTCGGCACCTGCTGAGCCCCCCTGGCCTGCAGGCAGCTCTGCCCTCCGGCTCCGTGGAGGAGGCGGCGGCCGGAGTCTCCCGGGCGTGGGGCTGGGGGACAAATGGCTGGGTGCCCTCCCCTCTCCCCGCTGAGGGGGCTCGCTGCGGGGAGGGGCTGAAACCCACCACTGCCCTTTCGGGGGTCATTCCCTGCCTCCCTCTCCGCCAGGCCGGGGGGCCGCCAGGCAGCTCCAGAGCTCACATTCGCTGCCGTTCCCTCCCGCGAGTCTGTGTTTCTGTACAAAGGTCCATTCATTTAGCAAGAAAAGAATCCTCTCTGATTTCCACCTCTGCGAATGAATGGGAGACTGGTCCTAAACCAGACCAAAATGCTACTGCAGGGCAACTACGGGAAGACAATTCTCTTGCCCCCCGGAGGTGATGTGTCCAAGGCCCCAAGCCACCCTAAGTCCCTCAGCCATCTCCAAGGCCGCGGTCCAGACCCCGCCTCAGCCCCCTTCTTCCTCTGCACTCAGGACGATGAGTTCCCGCCCTCCGAGGGCTGGGGGCCCAGAACTAAACTCGCGCCCCCTCTGCACAGAGCTGCACTGCCCTCCTCTGCTCTCCAGGTGACAATGGGGGGCACAGAGGAAGCAGCAGGGCGCCCAGCCTGGCCCCTGACCAGCCGTGCTCCCAGGACTGGCGACCTCATCTGCGTGATCCTCAGTCTGCTGGCTGTAAAAGGGGGGAAATAACATCTACCCCGCAAAAATGAACCGAAGTCGTTCCTGGCACGTGCCTGGCACATCAGACACTTCCGAAGTCCTGGCGGCCGTTGAGTCCTGTTCTCGTGCAGCGGAGGACCCCTCGGCCCTGTCACCGGCTGCACCACGCAGGCAAGCTCACTGAGCTTCTGGGCACGTCGCCACTCCCAGCGGATTTCTTCCGAAGCAGCGATGAGCCAGGTCCCCTCCATTCTGTCCTTCGTGTAACTGACTTTTTAAAGCCTCGAGTGAGGACACATTCTCTTTCACCATACCTGGCCACGGGGGTCACACCGAACTATTTTCTAAAGTTCTCGAAATCTTCGTTCCCAAGTCAGTGTCCCACGTCCAACACGCGCCGTCTCAAGGCCAAGCTAATGATGCCCGGCAACGTGCCACCTGGGCCCCTCGGGTGCTTCCCCCCAGGCTGACCCACAGGCACCCTGAGCGCCCCTGCCACTCCAGGGCGAGCCTCTCCAGCCTTCCCCTGGGGATGTGGTATTTGAGGTCAGTGGCGACAGACCAGCGAGGCTAGGCCGGGCCAGAATGCCACAGGAAAGGTGTCGGGGGAAGAACCTCTGGAGCTGGGTTCAGCTTCTTGGTGGGAACCGGCAGGGAGGCGGGAGGGGGCTCCCTGACTGACCTGCGGCGATGCCACAGCGCAAACAGCATCCAGACGCTGCTCCGTGCCTTCAGCCTGTGACGGGACCTCATTACGTCCTGTGCATGTTTCCAGGCTGGGGCGATAAAGGAGTCACTGTGCAGCACACGCGCCATTCAGACCGCCTCTGAGGTCAAGGCTGCCACAGGCTAATAAGCCCTTTCGGTGGTTTCATTCCTCCCAGATGGCAGCCCCTCCATCCTTGCAAAGGGCAGGAGGAGGCGGGGGCATGCTGGCCAGGCCCGAGACGCCGCTCTCCAGAAGGCCACAAGGCCCAAAGACGTCACATGCAGGAGCCTTTGCTCACTGCCTGGAAACTTCCTGGACGCCTATCGGCCACCTCGGGGCACGGAAAGGCTGGCAGACCAGAGACAGGCAGGAAAGAGGCTAACCCCACGGGCTAACGCCACAGGCTGCCCGCCCCATAATTGTAGCCAGGGAGGAAAGAGGGACGTCCACTTCGATGCCGGACGTCTAGCAAGGGAGAAGCCCGTGTGTGGCAGTCACGGTGCCCAAGATTGTGCCGATGTCTGGTCGAGGGACAGCCTGTGCCGCTCTGGGGGGACCTGTCACCACACGCACGGCCCCACCTCCTGCCAGGGCCTTTCTGGGACATCAAAGTGAACTGGTATGTTTGGGGTCAATCCAGCTCGGCCCAGCCACCTGGCTGGGTTCTCCAGAAGGCCCAGTGTGGCCTGGGCTCCCGACAGCTCAGCGAGGACCACGGCAAAGAGCAGCATGGCTCTCCCTCGCTCACTGGAGACGAGGCGGGGGTGGGCAAGGTGGGCTGCGGAGATCAAGGCCTCAGGCGGGTCTGCAGGGAGAGAAAGCATCTCTTGAATGCAAGGAAGGTCCCGTTTGAATAAACGCGCGTCTGGCCTGCACCAGACACAGCACGGGGAAGTGACGCAGGCCCCTAGATCGCACGCGGGTTCGCGAGAAGAGCCACAGCTGTACAGAGTGATGGTGGCGCTACGTGTACACGTTTCCTTCCCTCTCTTATGAGCGACGGTGACTCTAAAAGACGCCCCAACAAAGCAGAGGCGCGAGAGGAGACGAGACGAGGGATGGAGCCTTCCGCACCCCCAAAGGCTGGGCCTTCTGGGCCTGGATGACCTCAGCCAGTTTCCACCTCCAAAGCAGAATAAAGAGGCTGGCCGTGGAGTTGGGGCTGGGGGTGGGGGGGGTTGGGACGGAACCTGACACCCCTCCCGGCAGCTGAATACAGCGGATTGTTTTTAAACTGCAAGTCCTGAGCCCTGGTAACAAAGCGAGGCCTCTCCCGAAACCGAGAGAACTCCTTGGAAAAATAAACCTCACTGCCTATTTTGTCATCGTCCTCGACAACACGCTGCATGCACCAGGATGGGGTGACTCAGCGAAGGCAAGTGAGTGTGACACCTGAGGAGGAGGGGCCGGGACGGGGGCTACTGCCAGCCAGGCCCGTCCTGTGCCAGGTACTTGAGCCGCACGACCTCATTTCATTTTCACAACAGCCCGTGAGAGAGGGTCATCGTCCTCACGTTAGAGACCAGGGGACGCCCAGGCTCAGAGAGGTGGCGAGCCGGCCACGGGCTGGGACCCAGGGAGGGCGTGAACTCAGGCCCTGCTGGCCCCGGCCCCCACTCCCCAGCAGATCCGCTCACTTCTTGGCTCACCAGAGCGATCCTACAAACCTCAGCAGCAGAGAGCCCACACCCCACGTTTTCTTCCAGGGGAAGAAAGGCACCAGCATGCGGTATTCCCTCGGGCGCCCCCTCATCTACACCCAGACAAAGAGAATGGTGGACTCGCAGGATCAGCTGATTCGCTAAGAAACGACAGCGCGGCTGCCCCTAACGTCTGCGCATTCACGTCTGGTTTACTGAGCATTTGAGACGTCCACACCCTGCACTGGGCACTTCGCACAGGATTCCTCATTTAGGGCTCACGACCTCGAGGCGGGCATTACCAGGCCCATGTTACTGGGATTGTTGAAACCGAGGGGCAGAAAGGGAAGACAGTCCCTCCAGGGTCACACAGCCAAGAAGTGGCCCAGACTTTCCCGACTCCTCACCACGGCTCTCTGCTCCCCACCTCCCACCCCAAGCTCGTCCACAGGTTCGGGCTCAGCAAACACCTGGACACAGAGGAGAAGACCACCAGGTGGTATTGGGAAAATCAATGCTCCCAGTAAGCATCCTCGAACTCTGGGTGGGCCGCCGTAGCCCCTCAATGATTCGGGAGTTGACAACCTTGTTTCAGAAACATCAGACCTCTGCTCCGGGGCCCCCACCCCCCTCCCTGCAGCCTTCTTCGCTCATGTCCGACACATCTGCACCCCTACCTACGGGTTAGCAAACCACAGTGGCAGGAAGCTTCGTCCACAGTCCACACTGCTCAAGATGGTCACTCGGGCAGGAGGAGGAGGCTACACCGAGCGGCGGAAGTGGAGCCAGGATGGAATTCAGGGTGTCTGCTCTACTCGCTCCTGCTCCCCCAGCCGCACTGCAGCGTCCGTGTCGGAGCTGGCCCTGCTGTGGACGTAGAGATTGTTCCTAACACAATCCGTAGCGGTTTCCCTTTCTGCAACACAGAGGCAGCAACATCCTGCACGGGTGCAGCGCTTGTCCTTGTCCACCCTCCTTTAGGCACCTGCAGCTCCATGCTCATCGTGAGTGAGCCCTCAGTGCAGCAATGACCGTGATGATGGCGAAAAGAAAAGACGTAGGATGATGGCGGCTTCATACAGACTAAACCATCCATGGTGACGCATTCAAAATGTCCCTTCCCTTAGCCAGTTCTTTATCGAGACGGACTTTCCAGTAGTTTCTCTAACCCAAACTCCGTCTTCCTACCCTCCCATCATCAGCAGCACAAGCAACCAGCTCAGCTCTGCCCTCAGCTCAGCAATCAGGGCCTCGGGATTTGCTGTCCCAACAAAAGCTCCCAGCCATTTCTTAAGCTACTGACTGCGGTTGGATTTTCCACTTGACATTGTTAAGAGATTAAACTGTTTATCTCATTGTCATACACAGGCCCTTTCAGTTTCCTGCTAATAGATTCAGGTTAGATAAGGATTACAGAAGTGATACTGGAGAGTTCCTCTCCATACCCCGAAGCTACAGTCCTTTCCCCATAGTTCGGAGGCATATTGTATTAACTCGAGTCTTCCGAAAGGGAGTTTGCAACAAGAAAATGTTACACCCCCATGCACGGCAGAGGATTAGACAAACACGGCTCCTCTACCACTGTGGGAGAAGCACTGAACAGGAGATCCTGCTGAATTATACATTCTACTGACTCGGCCATCAATTGCCATAGAGAACAAGAAAACAAATTGAGCTGAGCCTGGAAAGAATGTCAGCAAAAGTGGAAAAACACTTGCTGGGGACCGCCTGGGGGTACAGTGACCTCCCATGTAATTGCCCAGGTCCTACCAGCTCCCAACATACCAAGAGAGATTGCAGGCTGAGCTGGGGGACAGCCAGCCACCAGGGAACCAAACCCCCCTGCTCTGTGCCCGGCTGAATACTCCCCACAGGGTCTGGAAATATTAAGCGCCGGTAACATAAAATGGATTACATCTTCTTCTTGGAAAACAGTAGAATCAGTTTATTCACTCTGATTAAATGGATAAATGGTGGGTGGGTAGCTCAAGATGCAGAGAATCCCCCCTTAAGAGGGATAAAGAAAAAAACCTGCTGCCACCCCCCAAACCAAAGGCAAAAGGGCCTCATTCCCACCCTCTTAAGTATTACGACCAACTTTATAAGCGTGAGTAAATGAACCATCCTTAGGAAGTTCTCCCTGGCCAAGGGCGGGGCTGTCCCCTGCAGCGTTAATACCTCTCACCACGTCTGGGTGAGGCAAACCCTCGATTAGTCACCAGGTCGACGGAAATAATCTCCATGCCTTTGTTTGAGATGCTGCATCACTTCATTTTCCTTTTCCACGCAGAATCTTACCACAAAAGTGAAATGCTAGATGAACAAGTTAAACAGTGAACTGAAGGAGGGAGGATCCTCTTCAGTTAAAAATTAAGCATCGCCACCCCGGTTTTTCAGTGACCGCAAGCAGTTTCTACGTATTCTGAGACGGGGGAATAAAAACACATCCCCTCCACCCGCCCCCCCTAACTAAAACATACATAAATAGGAATTGTAGGGGTTTGTTCATTTGCTTGCTTACGTTTTGGTTGCTTATAAATCGCATCGGCTGGTTTGGCGCAAAAAAGAAGTATACATTTCAGGAAATAAAAACTGTAGTGGATATTGACTAGGGGCCTCTTGTCGAATGGGTTCCCATTAAGTGATACCCAGTCCGTAAAACACCCACGTAAAGCTCAATGGAGGGAAAGGACTGGATTCCCAGCAGTGAATTCTTGATGGGATTGTTGAGAAACACGCCAGACGAGTCAGCCAAAAGCCTACCTGGTGGCCTACCCGTGAAAACGAAGATGATTATTATTACAACTCATTCCTCATCAGAGAAAAGGTTGGAAGTCCCTGCTCTCGAGTAGAAAAACAGAGTGGTCTTCCCTGGAAAAATACTCCGCGCGAAAAGGCATCATCCTGACCTTGTTCCTTGCGGCCTGCATACAGCGTGCACGTCTGCTGTCACACTGTTATCGTCTCCGTGTGTCCTTCTAATTCTCAGCCCTAAAGTAATCCCCAACCGTGCCACTGGGCAGAAAACGACACCAGGAAATAGTCTAGATAGAAGGTAAGGGCAGCCTGACTCTCCACGCTCCATGGAAGATACTACAAAGAATTGCTGTGGTTCCACCAGAGTCTGCGACTACTGCTGGTTTGGGGAAATTTAATTTCATTCCAGCCTTTTGGGTTGAAGCGGAATCATTTTCCATAATTGCACTGGGATTAAAGTGGAATCTAAACAGAATCCCAGGATTGCTACAGAGCATTTCTTCCAGGAGCCCAGTGAACCTTCCAGACAGACGCTGCCTCACCAGTACCCAAGATGCCTTCCACCCCCACCTCGGCCCACATCTGTGGAGCCAGCCAGGTGCTACCCCAGGCACTGACTTATGCGCACTGCACCGCTGAATTCTCACCCCCACACGAGGTCACACCTACTCTCCCCATTTTCACCGGGCTCACATGCCATCTGTAGATGGGATTTCACCCTAAGTCTCCTAAGCCCAGCTGGTACTCTTACTCCGAAGGTGGTGAGGTCACAGGAGTAAGCAGTGAGCTTGCCTTCATTGTTCTTTTTTTCCTTTTCTTTGTTCTGTATCTTCCAGATGGGTCAACATCTCTTTTATAGGTAGACAATGCAGGAGACATATTCTCTCATTCATTCATTCATTCATTCATTCACCTATTCCTTTAACAAACGTTTTAAAAACAGACTAGGTTTAAAGACAAAGTAAGGAGCTTATTCACTAATCAAGTTTTTTAAGTGAAAAAAATGAATGTAAACGTGGGTTCTGTAACTATATTGCCTCATTTCTGGCCCTGCTTTCCTCCTCTGTCTAATATGGATGTTGGAAGAAATAAGCTCTCAAGCCTCTCCCAGATCGAAATTGATATTATGCTAATTATGTGAGCTATAGAAAAATTTGCGTTATCCTTTTAATAGGAGGAACTGTATAACGAAACATGTATTTGCGGTATCTTTCAGCCAACGAGAATTGAATTGTCTTTAAAGTAATAGTTCACCCCTGGAAAAATGAAGGACTTGGTGCCTGGGAGGACCACAAGGAGACTCAAGGTCAGTAACAGAACCGCGGCGAGTCCAGTTTGACCACAGGGTCACAGGACCAGGTTGGTGGAATCTTCCGGATCTCCAGGATGGCCTCCACCGTCAGGTCTGAGGGAAAGCCACAACGCTAGGTGTTTCTGCTCCGTGTCATCCAGATCACTCATACCGCCACTGTCGTCAGTTCACCAAGTTCACAGGACACAGTCACAGGAAGGGCACACAGTCTCTGAAGAACTGGACGCACAAAATCCCAAACATCCAGATGGGAAAGGGGAGCTGGCACGCTAAAGGGCTTTTCATATCACCAAAGAATTCGTAGTTGGGTTTGGTGTGATTTTGTAAACAATGAGCTCACCTGATGCATGAAAATGACATCTGTGCCAAATCTACCCAGTCCGCAAAAAATCACTGAAGGCAGACTTGTCACGGAATAGATTTGAGTACAACCAGAATGCACTGCCAGGCCAAGGTCTCATCTCCTATTAAACCCATAGAACCTTCCGCACTGAAGGCCTGACCCCGCAGGATTTGGAAGAGTTCTTCAGTTAATTCCGAATCACCTGCCGATGACCTGAAGTCTACCAAGTTTTCTTCTACCAAGATATAAAAATTTTTCAATTAAAGACTTTAAAATTCACACTTCGGATCACTAAGTCGAAACCTGACAAAATAAAATAAGCCTAAAACAATGTTATCAATGCTCCTAGGAATATAAATAAACTACACAGAACTAATCTAATCTGCAACTGCATGTAACAGGCATGCGCCAACACAATCAGTCAAGGTAGCAATTCAGCGTTTAAAAACAAGAGTTCTGCAAATGACTTAGCGAACACCTGAAGCAGACTTCTTTCAAAGCCAGGAGACTGGTTTGCTATGTTTTCCCTGTAAAACCTAAGGCTAGGTAAGTCTCGAGCTGTGTTTTTGCAGTGCCTAAACGTCAATCTCTCTCTTTCTCTACACCCCACCTTTATTTGAAAGGATTTTTAAGCTGGCTGCATTCTTTTATCTTTGATAAAACGCTTTTGAAGTGATGTTTTGTCTCTGTGTAGGCAAAGCCTCAAGTTTCCAAACTGAAATATCTGAGGAGGCCAAAGCCCTAGAAAACAGCCTCTTTTTCGTTGCTTTCATTGCAGGTTAATGTTTTGGCCTCCTATCGGCCTAGCCACGAGTGCCAGTCTAATTATCTCCGAGAATCTGGGGTATGGCACTGCTAATTTATCTTGATGCTTGTTCAATGTGAAATTACAAGGAACCAATCTTCTGGTAACAAGAGAGACAAGCAGCAGATCAATTAATGGGTCTTAAGTAAAAGCGCAAAATTAAATGTGCAGTTTCAGCCTCAGTGAGTGCCCAGGGTCCACCCCAAAGGAACCTTGTCATACCTCTGGACACCCTGAAGGGTGATGTACACCAAGTTTTAAATTAAATGTCTTGAATTATATAGTTATAGAGGGTTAAAACTAGGCAGACCCCCCCCCACCCCGCCACCCTGCCCTCCCTGCCATGAGATCATCTTCATGCAAGAGTTTTCAAAGGAGGAAATGTTAAAAGAAGAAAACTGAGCCAGACACTGGAGCCCACAGTGTGTCCTGAGGTCCCTCTGCCTCTGAGTCTTGGTTTCCTTATCCCTAAACAAGTCACAGCAACACCCGGAACTTCACAGAAATGACTCGGGGTCCTCCCAGCTCTGAAAGGTGCTGAGGTCTTGCCAGAAAGGCCCTCTCCACACACCTGACAGAGAAGGGGGCCCCCAAGAAAGCTGCACATGCCGGCTCAACTCAGGTCCCTCTTCCAAATCTGGGTCTTCCATATTCTTATCCAGAAAAAAAAAATTCTATTTAAAAGTACTCACCACCCCATTCACTTTGTTTAAGTATCCCTCTAAGACTTTAAAATTTTAATCTGGTTTACCCCCAAGTAAAAATTTTTACTTTTTAAAACCCACATAAAACCATTTTAAACTGTTTAAATTTTTTAGTTCATGTAAAAGTTAGTTTTTCACTAAAAAAAAAAGATAACAAAGCTAGTCAAATACCAAAACAAAAAAAAAAGCAAAGAAAACAAAATTCCAATGGCTGTAAAAATTAGTAAGCACCAAGAAGCCAAAGATTTTATATTACACTTCTTTATATATCCCCCACAGGGAATGTTTTGTTTTTTGAACACATAATTGACAGTACAATTTTAGAATAAACTTTTCAAATCTACTTTTTAAAGTAATATGCACCCATATTTTAATATATTACTTTCAACCTAGTGTTTCAATGGCCCAGGTACTCTTAAAAGGAAGGACATAGAAAAGCAAAGAGCTGCTGATTAATTTTGAGCTATTTTAAAGAACAAAAGAGAGGACACCATCCTTGTTCAGTGCAATTTGCTCCGTTCAGGTCCCCGTGAAGAATAAGTGTGCCTGAATTAAAGCCATTGAACACAAGGCACGTAATGCAATGACTTCTGAGCAAATTTCAATTGTTCCTGAAAAGAGGTGCAGGTGCAAAAGCTTGGGACATTATATTTCGGGGACAGGCATATCTGTCAGGCTCATGAGAAGACAGAGTAAAGGCCTGAAGCCCTCTGCACGTTTCCGAGGATGTCTTTATAGCTCCTTCCCATGGAAGCAAATGAGGAGAGCTGGCCTTCTCATGGCATTACCTCCCAGTAAAAAGGCCTTTGCTAATGTGCATAATGTAAATGGCAGAGCAATTTTCAGAGTGCATTTCCAAACAACATGCTTCTTCCTGTGTTTTTAACTACAGGGAGGTCCTCTGAATTTGGAATACTGGCTCGGGGACTTCAACAGGGACGAACAGCAGGGAGGCCAGACAGTGGGAGAGTGAACAAAGCAGCCAGGGTTCAAGATTCTCTGGGCTGTCACCTCCGCCTGCACACAGCATCACACACGGACGGACACTACCCCACAGGAGAAAAGAATGCTGCACAAAGCATAAAAGTTTTAACTCTGTGGAAAGACGAAGCAGCACCAGCAAACGGCACAGAAGGGAACAGTGTGATGGTATTGCATGCAGCACCTCAGACAGAGCTGGCTCAGGTTTTACCTGTAAAACACTGAAAAAGACCAGCCAAAAGACCTAGCCAGTCAAGATGGCTGGCCTTCTGCAAACAAATTATCAATATTAGGTAATCAAGAGATTTTGACCCAATGAGCAGATGTTAATGTCACAGATAAGACTTCACTATAACAATCTGTAAGAGAAAGAAAACTTAGCTTATCACGCAAGCAAGCACTCAACCAAAACACACATCCCTAGGATCCCATAATTTCCACCCTTCCCCGCCATCACACACACCGGCCATCCGCCTCACATGGTTCAGAGAGCAAAGCTGGCAGGGGATTCCTCCCTGGTCCTACTCTGTGGGTGTCTGGAAACCTGTTTAAAGGTGGGAGGGAAACAGGCAGTTCTCATAGCTACCCTAGAGACCTGTTAGCCAACGTGAAACACGATTCAAACCTCTGGTTTCTCAGTCAGCATCCCGCTGGCAAAAAAAGAAAAAGAAAAAAATGAAAAAAAAATCACCTGTCATTATTTGTCTCCCCTTTAACTCACTCCCAGACAAGAGCCCTTTTCAAACAGCAGGACACACAAACTGTTTTGAGAACCAGCCAATAGGAGCTGCTAATCCATCACTAGAAAGGGCGAATGGAAAGTTGGAGAACAAGTTAAAGCACCTTGGCTGTGCCAGCGATGCTTCAGGGTTTAAAAAGCACATGGGAGGAGTGAACAGAGGACCTTCTCATTCACTGGGCCTTTGCTTGTGGGCAAGAAGGCAGAGAAAGCCGGGCCTCAGTTTTCCAACTGCTCTTTACCACCATCCCCCCACCGGTAGACTACCCCTCCTCCCAAGGTGGGGTGCCTGTGCCCGCGGCTCTGTCCTGGCTACAAAATGCCAGGCTGACTATCGCCAGACTTTGCATACATATTTGCCTCCCGATCGTCAGCAGAAAGTGGAGTTTCATAAAAAGAAATGCCTAGTCTTCAAAAATCCAGACTGTGATTTCTGAAGTGGGGGTGAGAAAGAAACATGCTTTGTGGTCCAAAATACCTTCGAGAAGGATGTAGAGTAGAAATATAACGTTCTCAGTCGCTGCGGTTTAAGTCACCGAGGTACAAAGAATAGTATTTGACATTCAACGTGAAATCGGAAGGCTCCCTGCTACAATGAAACGCAGACTTTCCCCGAGGGTAGCACAAGAACCCCTTGCACGCCGAACTAGGAAATTCCCCGTACTCTGGAAAAGCTGAGAGAAAGTCCAGACCTTTTCAGAAGTGCTAGCTGCGACTCTTAATGTCTTCCGCAAGACACTCTGATCCTCCTAAGAGTGAAAACAGCTGAGGACTGAGACTAACCATAACAGAAATAAACTCCCGTCCACGGCCATAGCCAGAATGAGATGTCAGTCTGATGAACCAAATCAGATGCTCTTGAAAATGTCCCTGAAAGGTACCTGTACCAGCCAATGAGCATATCCATGAGGTGGTATCTACCCTGGAGAACCATCCAGATGCCCGTCTCAGGCAAGTCAACCTAACATAACCTTCTATTATTAAAGAAATGCGAAGCATCGTTTTCAGGTTAATTCATACATCAAAGGGCATCTCAGTCCCACAAATGCTGCGCTGTTCTGACTTAACTTACTGAGGCTAAGTGGTTCTTCACCCAACAGACCGGCCACAACCACATCTAGAGCTTTCAGAGCCCCGTCAGAGAATCATGTCACTCATTCGCCTGGCCTCTTAGCAGAGGCCGAGGTAATTCGACGACGGTCCTTGTCAGTTTTCTTCTGCCCAAAAGGATCACAGAATTAAGTGTTTCACCTGATCAGACAAAAGTTATACTCGGCCGCTGTGTTCTTTGGGGATTAATCAGGAAGTTTTTGGTAACTCATCTTCCGAAGAAGTGAGTGGTGACCTGCCTGACATACCTTAAACCATTATTTTTTTAAGATGGAAATAGCAATAGAAGAAACTCAGGTTCATTGTCCAAGCTACAAAGTACATGGTCAGTGCCCAACACCTGGAGAGAGAGAGAAAGTCGTGACTGCCCCAGGGGCCCTGTCAGTCTTCACGACTCAGCAGAAAGTTAGAAAAAACAGAGGACACGTGGGGCGTGAAAGCAGCCCAAGTTCTAGAAAAATCAGGACAAGACTTACCACTCTAGGCTTCTGCTGGTCCACGGTATGTAGGAAGGCAGAGTTGGGGTCCAGGCAGCGCTCAGGGTCACTGGAGATGTCCTCCTCCGAGTCGTCATAGGAGGAGGAGAAGCCAGTGGAAGATGCAGAGGACGAGGACAGTTTCCTCAGGGGCAGGCTGCCCAGCGGGCTGCCCTGTGCCTCCTCCAAGATGCCATCCTCCTGGGAGCCCATGTCTGTGATGATGACGGCAGGTATATTGCTGGGGCTGCAGGCCTCTTTCGAAGAAGGCTCGTCCTCCTGACCTGGGCTGGGATGGTCAGCTCGGTCCTGGGGCTGGCTTCCCCAAGTCCCCTGGGGTTGCACCCCTTTGACACACGTCCAGGCCTGAGCTACATCCTCCATGGGGTCCAGCCAAGCCCTGGGGCTCCCAGGCTGCATACCCACCCTGTCCCCAGGAAGGCACTGAGGTTCCTTCGGATCTCTTGTTGCTTCCCAACAGGGCAAAGGCTCCAGCATTCGGCCAGAGGGAATGCGGGCCACCTCCCCGTCCCGGGTCCCTCGCGGTGCTGAGAGGCTGCCCCCACGCAGGCCCAGCATCGGAGACCCTTCGTCCACTCTCTCCCAGTGCTGTGGAGGCCCCCTGAACAGCAGGGTTCCACTGTGGGTCACCTCTGGGCCTGCTGAGCCCAGGGGCCCCAACGGCCTGAACCAACTCTGGGACTCCGCGGGCTGGGAGTTTTGCTCTGTCACAGTGCTGTCCTCTGGCCTTTCGCCCACTTCAGGCGACCCGGAGCCTGGCACGCCACCGGGCAGATTTCCTTTCCCCACCTTCCCAGGGGGCTCTCCACGCCGGGGCCCGCCTCTCTCGAGGGCCGGGCTTGTCTCGCTGCCCAGAGGCTGTCCCTGAGTGTCCTCCAGGGCCTCGGGGGAGTGCGCACCCCCAAGTTCGCGGGCCCTGTCAGCCGGCTCCCCGAGGGCAGGGGCGTGCGCGTGGTGTGGCCCAGCGGGTGCGCCTCTTGCGGCCACTCCTGCGGCCACCGCCACGGAATTCGCTCCGACGGGCTCCCTCGACGGAGCTTGGCCGCTCCGCGGTCCCAGAGGAGGGGAGACCCTTCTGTCCATTTGCACCGCGGCGGGGGAGCCCCCGCGAGGTCCAGCAGGGATCCCCTTCTCCATCGTCGCCGAAGCAGAAGCGACGCTGGGTCCCGGAGGCGCTGATGCTGATGCTGATGCCGCAGCCGCCCCGTCGGCGGCGGCGTCCGGGGGGTCGGGGCATTGCTCCCCCCAGGACCGGGTCCTGCGTTCCCCACCGGGGGCCGCGGCCCTGGCGGCGGGGGGCTGGCTGCTGCTGCGCGGGGGCAGCAGCGGGGCGGGCGCGCGCGCGCGGCCGGGGCGCGGGCTGCGGGGCGGCGCGCCCTGCGCCTGGATGTGCGCCTCGAACAAGCCCACCCGCTGGGTCACCTGCACGTTCTGCAGCTCGCGCTGCAGCAGCCGCAGCTTCCTCTGGGCCTCCCCGGGGCCGGGCGGCGGCCGCGGGCCGGGGGGCGCCATGCGCGGCGCATCCCCTCGCGGGCTGCCCGGCCGGCGCCGGCCGCTGCGCCAGCCCCCGGGGCTCCCGGGCTCCCCCGGCGGCGGCGGCGGCGACGACGACTCGGTGGGAGGGAAGAGGAAGGGGGCGCCTCGCCCGGGGGGGCTAAACACGCTGCCCGGGCTCCGCGGCGGCGGGGGCGGGGGGTCGCTGCCGCCGGGCCGCGGGCCCCCGGCTGGCGCCTGCTGGGCGCTGCTCATCACCACCAGGCTGTGCAGCGCGCAGCAGCACACGGCCATAGTCCCGCCGCTGCCGCCGCTCCCCGCGCCGCGCGGGGCTCAGCCCCGCAGGCCCCGCGGCCGCCGCTGCGCGCGCCGCTGCGGGCGCATGGCCGGGGGGCAGGACGGCGAGCTCAGCCCGGGCCCGAAGCTCCATGCACGCCGCGGCGCCGCTGCAAGACACAAAAGGGAGAGAGTCAGGACCCGGCGGGGGCGGGGGGTGCGGGGAGAGGGCGCCCCCCGCACGCGGGACCCCCCTCCCGCCTCCATCAGCTGCAGGGGGCGGGCGGCACGGCCCCGCGGGGCCCCTCGCGCCCCGGGTGAGGGGCCCCTGTGGGCAGCGCCGTGGTGGGGGCGGGGCGGGTGGGGTGGGGGTGGGGGTGTGTGCCTTTCTCCCGAGGGCGCTCCCACCGCGCACCCCGGGGTGTGCGCTCCGCCCGGAGGTGTCTCCTAATCCCCAACGCTGAGCTGCGTCTCTCAGTGGGGCGGGGGGGGGGTGCGATGGGCAGCGACGCGGTCCCTAAGGGAGCTGTGTGCGGGGCGCGCCCCGATCCGAGGGCGAGGACACCCCATGCCCGGGCTCCGGCCGGAGCAGACGCAGGGCGCCCCAGCCCCCCGGCGTCGGGAGGGTCTCCCCGCCGCCTCCTCTCCGGCCGTCGGGGACCGACTCGGAGCGCCCCTGATTGGGACCTGCCCCCACCCCCCCTGCTCCCGGGCCTGGGGGGGCCCGGCAGCCTCTGCCTTTCCGCCTTCCCGACCCTGGGGCTCCGTCCCTCGGCCTGCGAGGCCTGGGCGGCCCCGCGGGGCCGGGGGCGAGGCATCGGCCAGCACCGGCCGTGTCGCCTGTCCCCGAGCAAGCGGGCTCGGGGGTGAGGGCGCTGCACGTCCCCGGGACCGGAACCGGTACTCGCTGGCCCCGGCGGCCGCCCCCCGCGGAGCGTGAGTGTGAGTGTGTGCGAGCCCCAGGGCGCCGCCCCTCTGGGTGCCCGCGCCCCGCGCCCACCCGCGGGAGCCCCGGGGCGTGCGCGGCTGCAGCCGCGGGGCCCGGCCCCTGCGCGCCTCGCCCCGGCCGGCGATCGCGGCCCCGGGGCGGCGCGGCCAAGTGCAAGGGCTTCTCCGCACCGCGAGCTGCCTCGCCCGGCGCCCGCGGGGCCCGGGGCCCGGAAGGCGAGCGGGAGAGAAACGCCGACGACCCCGTCCCCCCCCGCACCCTCAGCTCCCCCCGCACCCCTCCTCCGCGCCGCCCTCCCCCATCCCACCCCCCGCCCTCCCTCCGGCCGGTCTCCCCGGCCCCTCGCCCTGCGCTGTTTCGGGACCCGGAACGCGCAGATCCGCTCCAGACAGAGCAAGAATGAGGGGAAAGAGGGCTTTTTTGGGGGTGGGGAGTGGGGAGCCCTTAGAAAGCCCCCCCCAACCTACCTGGAATGTCTCAGATGCCCAGGTCCCGTGCAGACGACATGGCCCGGGGACGCAGCACTCGTCGGAACAAAATGGCTTAAAAAAAGTTGAAAGAGCTCGGAAATTATTTCCTCCCCCGAGTTCTGGAAGGCAGAAAAAAAAAAAGGAAAAAAGGGAAAAAAAGAGGCGTGTGAAAGGAGCGGGTAGGACCCTGGGCTGGGGCCGGTGCCGCACGCCCGTCCCGTGGTGGAGACGCTCCCCTGTCAGTGTGTGCTCCCGGCTGCTGGTGTTTGTTCAATGTGCGATTAAAAAGGGGGGGGGGTGGAGGAGGGCGGAGGGAGGAGGGCGAAAGGCGGGGGTTTGGGGGAGGAAAGCAGGAAGGAAGTTGTGAGCCTGTCTGGGGTTGAACTCAGCGGAACAAGTTTTTCTTTTCTTCTTTTTTTTTTTTTTTTGCTATTGCTTGGCAAGACCGAGGGAGGGAAACACTTAAAAAAAAAAAAGTTTCCATTGTTAGCTAACCAAAAAAAAAAAAAAAAGAAGAAGAAGAAGAAAAAGCCTTTTAACTTCTGCGGGTTAAAGATACACGATTCATTTTCCACCCCTCCATCGAGCAGCCTTGCTGATGTCTTGCTTTATGAGACTATTTTTGAAATAGGTTTTTAATAAAGTTTCGAGGGTGCATCTTAAGCAAAGCAGGTCGCGAGGACCTTTTTCGCATGTAAAACGGGCCAAAAAAAAAAAAATCCTGTGTAAACGGTTTGTGTTCTTGTACACAAATATGCAAATTCAGAGGAGAGCTTTTGTGGGCATCTCTGCAAAGCTGCAGACTACATGCATCACACTAGTAGTTTGGAAGACTGGGCTGTGAGCTGCTGATGGTTTTGCAGTGCAATTGCTAGTCGTATAAACACGCCTTTACATTGCACATGGATCTCTTACTGAATGCACACAGATGTGACATTGGCATATTTTTGCACTTAATTCTTAAGTGATTTTAAGAAAAAGGATTGTCCTGGAATGAAGAAACCCAAAAAGCCCTTGCTCAGTCTCCTGTACCAGGATCGTTTTCAAAAGCTTTCCCCACTTCCAACCACCAGGAACAATGGGGGAAGGTGCATCAGCCAACACTACAGTCCTGAGAATCCTACCCCGTTTAAACTCTGGTGCTGCAAGAGTGTTTTTCACAAACCTCTAAATCCTAAACTACAGCATTTAGTGAAAAGAGGGAAAATGTAGCTGCCAAGCACAGAAGATTCAAAAATCTAAAGCCTGAATCAGTCCTGATATTCCCATAAGCTAAAATTCAGAAGGAAATTTCGATTTGCTTGTAGCAAAACTTCATCTCTTGTTTGTTTATGTAACAACTGTTTAAGTGAGCAAGGCAACCTGCTGCTCCACCAGGAAAAGACTCATGTTTAATTTGAAATCAAGAGATCTTCTAGCTAAGAATTCCTGGGAATCAAACACTCTTGAGTTCTTTCTAACTAACTAGCTAACTAAAAAAAACAACAACAACAACAACAACAACAACAACAACAACAAAAACCATGAAAGGATGGAGCCTAATTCCTCTCCTACCCCCACTGGGGCTTGTAAAAGAGTGTTGACTCAGGAGCTTGCAGTTAAGACAGAAAAGCCAGTACTATCTTTGCCCCTAGTGTCAAGAAAGAGGAGCTACTAGTCCTCAGGAAATCCACTCCATGGAGTTTATTTCTGACTATTCTAGGGGATGCAAACACCATGTCAGGTGTCACGGTGGAAGCAACTGGAATGCATAGAGTGAGCACAGAAACTTAGCTTCTCAGGCCTGGAAAATCTCACTGTCACTTCGCAACCACACGTCTTCAGCCTTTCCCAGATTTGAAAATTTCAGGGTTGCCGAATGTACAGTTAGCCTGAAGAATCCTTGCTCACAAGGCAGCCAGCAGCTAGCCAGGTGTGACATGCAGAAGGGATTCCTGCTTTGGATTGGAGGTGGAACTAGATGATAATTCTACCAGCCTAAAATTCTAACTGTGCCACCAAGAGCAAAAGCGGGTGGGAAAAGATAGAGCAGAATCTAGTTGCCTTCCATGATTTTAAATGCACATAAAAAATTATATAGCATGTTTATTAGCCAGGCACTGTTCTAAGAACATTGTAAACATTTATATATTTTAATCCTTATAACGACCCTATGAGGTAGATACTACTATGATTCCCATTTTACAGATGGAGAAATTAAGGGGCAAAACATGAGTAATTTCACTCCAGCCAGTAAGTGGCAAGGCTGGGATTTGAACCTGTGAAGTCTGGGTCCAGAATCCATGCTTATCGCTGTTTCTTCCTATTCTATATTAGTTATCAATAACTGTAGAGAAAGTTTAGCTAACTCTTCAGAGTTCCCATTTTCCCTCTTTTGAAAGGAATTTTTAAAATCATAGTTAGGATACTAATAATGGGGAGCTGCCCCAACTTGATAAAGGGCACCTGTGAAAAAACCGTCAGCTAATATACTTAATGGTGTAAGACTGAACCCTGGCCATCTAAGTAAGATCAGGAGCAAGGTAGGGATATCTTTTCCTGCCACTTCCATTCAGTATTGTACGGGAAGTTCTCATCAGAAGGAGTAGATGAGAACAAGGAATCCAGATTAGAAAAGAAGAAGAAGTAAAACTGTATTTACAGGTGATACGATGGTCATGGTAGAAAATCCTATGGACTCTACCAAAAAACCTACTAGACCTAACAAGAGAGTTTGTTAAGCATATTAGTTTGCTAGGAGTACTACAACAAATTTCCACTGACTAAGTGGTTCAAACAACAGAAATATATTTTCTCGCAGTTCTGGAGGCAGGTTTGGTTTCTTCTCAGGCCTCTCTCCTTCGTTTGTGCGTGGCCATTTTCTCCCAGGGTCTTCACATGAGCTTCTCTGTATCTGTGTCTGCGTCCTACTCTCCTCCTCTAATAAGGACATCATATTCAGTTAGGGCCTACTTAATTTTAACTAAATTACCATTTTAAAGACCTTATCTCTAATTAGAGTCACATTCTGAGGTACTGGGAATTGGGACTTCAATACATACACGTTGGGGGTACATAATGCAGACCATAACAGCAAAGTTGCAGGATACAAGATCAACATTCCAGAATCAATTGTGTTTCTCGATGGCTGCGCCCACAATCAGGTGTAAAGCTCCACAGAAGCCGCCTGTTCACAGCCCACACGCCCTTCCAAGTGCATCCGCCTGCCCTGGTTCCTATTAGAAATGCTGAGAAAAGAAGGACCTCTTGGGCCCACAGCTAACTAAAGCAAGGTGGACAAGGGGCCCACAGACAGCTGATCTGCAGGCCGGCTGAGGACCTGGCATGAAAACAAGAGGCGGTCAATTAGATTCCTCTCATGGGGCTTCAGAATCCTTATGACAGGAACTGAGCTGAAAGACCACGCGGTAAACCTGGGGTTTGTGAGGCATATGTGGGAGCTATGACAGAGAAATAGAGATGAGCAGAGGATGTCTGAGTGAGTAGAGGGCGTGGCGAGGAACAGATGTGTCCAGACAAGAGAAGCCAGCACGCCTGCTGCAGGCCATGGGGAGAGAAAGGCAGGGAGTTCCCTGGCTTGCTGGTGACCTCCCAGATCCCATTCCTGCAAGGCTGGCAGGTTCTGTCTGCCCTCAGATTATGGGACGAGTTATGGCATTTCTATGAACCACCCCGCCCTCGCCCAGCCACATAATATCTTGCTTTACATATAAATATTTATTCAGGATTAATTTCTTACTCTTTAAAAATAATATAATTTTTTTAAAGATAGCCTTATTTATTTTAAACACACAGTTTTACTGTCCTCTGCCACTACTGATACGTGACGGAATCTGGAAGAGCAAATGCAGATAGCAAATGTTATGACTCTAGGTTAATATGAAAAATAAAAAGTTCACTTTGACCCCTACCTCCTCAGGCCTAGTTCAATGTCTTCCTAGGCACACCCCATTGCATGTGGGCTTCTCTGTATTATAATCACTTGTTCTCCATTTATCCATTCACTCAAACATTTACCAATACCCCCTGTCCCCTCCACTACATACTCAGTTGCAATCTGCTGCTTTTTGTCTTCTTCTCGTGGAGGCGGAGAATGATACTGCCTCATTCCCATGGCACCTGCAGCGCCTGGTGTAGAGAAGGTTTTTTGATAAATCTTTGTTGAACGATCAGTGTCTCCAGCTCAGACAAGGACAACAAGCAGAAGGATGTTCTACCTCTCCTAAAGCCAGAGGGCATTTTGGGGAGGTACCGGAAAGGGAAAACAAGCTGATTGGAAAAATCCCTGCAGGGAAGCCTAAGGTACTCACAGGTACACAGGATTCCACTTCCATGTGGAGGCCGAAAAAATCATCTCGTTCAAACTGACTTTTCAACCATTCAAACCACTGATTGCTGCACAGTTGGATTGTTTCCGTTGTAAACCTGACTCGAAAGTCAGGGCTCAGCCATGATCGGAGCCAGTGGTCGTTTAGACACTGTATTTTTCACTGTCTGGAAACTACCATGAACGGGAGAGATAGATTGAAGAGACGCAGCCCTGCTTTTCACATCCAAGTGTGAACCTGGCCAGTTTAAACACTCATGTTGCAATGTGGGGTCAAGACTCAGTTTCAATTTAAACCGAGTCATTTGCTGTCACTTGAAGATATCGGCCGTATGGTTTCACACCGCAGACATCCCCTCTCTGGTGTTCTCCTCCTACTCACTGGGTCTGTTTTGTGAGAAAAGCCTATGTTCATTATGAAGCTTAAAAAGTGAAGTGGTGAGAAGCAGACTCGGCATCTACACCCCTCTCGTGTCCCCTTCTCTGGGTACCTGGATTGGGGTGACATCTGTAGATGCCCCGGAACAAAAATAAGTGGTGAGCAAGAGCATCAGAGACGTATAAGTTATACAGACTTTGTAGGATGTTTTCTTTGAGGTTTTGATGTAGTTCACCTTGGGGTTGAGTGGTCTCAATCGGCAAGTCCAGGAGGGCCACGCAGGACCTTTGAGTCAGATCTGTCCCATCGTTTAATATTTTAGGAGCAGAAAGAAAGTGGGAGGTTTTCACACTGGGTCTTTGAGGACAAAGTTGCTGAAAAGGTCACCGTGCAATGTTCCAACACAAAACAGACAGCGACCTCCAGCAGAAAGAGGGAGTTTCTCAGGCTTCCATTTCTCCTGTCCCTCGCAATAAAAAACACAATAAAAAACAGCATTGGCGACACGAGATGTTATCTCTGGTGCTTGCAAACCACCCACCAGCAGCACTTCACGTGTCTACAGAGCTTGCCCTGTGTCCCCACCAACGCAGCCCATTTCTCTCTTGTTTGACCCCCGAGCGCCTCCTTTCAGCTTTTGGTATTGTTGTTAATGACATTCATTTGCTCATTAAACCATTCTCAGGTTTTTCAGGCAAGAAGGGAGAGAAGACGAAGAGAAACATGAAGAAGGATATGAAGCTCTTCAGAAGGAGAGCCAAGGTGAAAACGAGTTATAGCTCAGAGTGCTACATGGTATAATGCACTGTAAGTGCCAGGCGGGCACGGCTGTCTTCGGCCTAGGAGAGGAGGTGAGAAGGCTTCAGGAGAGGGTGATAGTTGAGCTGGGCCAGAAAGGCTAAGTCGGAATTCTCTGGGTAAAGAAGGAAGAATCTTCTAGGCGGGGCATAGGAGGGGCAAGTGCTCTGACCCCTGGTGGTGCAGACAGAAGGGTGGCGAGTTGGTGTGGCTAGAGCACAGGGCTGGAAGGGGTCTGCAGGGGGTAGAAGAGCCTGGAGTAGCAGTTTGGGGATGTGGAATGAAGCTCCTCGACTGATCGGCGAAATAGTTTGGATTTTTATTAAAAACCATAGGAGTCGTTGAGGAGTTTGAAGGGGAGCGACACAACTGAATTAGCATTTCAGAACCATCTCTCTGAGGCACTGTAGAGGATACGTTGTGGGGGAGGGATACAGAGACCAGCTCAGAGGGGCCATGGACATTCCTAGGCCCCACTAGGACTTCAAAGATGAATGGGAGCCCATCCCTGCCTTTTAGGGGCTTGAAACAAAGAGAGTGTATTAATTCTCTGGAGCTGTAACAGAGTACCAGAGTCTCAGTGGCTTACGACAACACGCCTTGATTAGCTCAGACTGTATACAAGATGCAAGGTGGCTGAGCTGGTCCTCTGCTTCAGGCCACAGTTCAAGGCATTGGTCAGGGCTGACGTTTCATCTGAGGCTCATCTGGGGAAGAATCTGCTTCCAAGCTCCTCGCTGGCTGCGGCCGAGGCTGCCCTCGGTTCTTTGCCAGGTGGACCTCCCCAGCTTCTCCAAAGCGTGAGAGCTGAGAAGGCAGCAGGGACAGTGTGCTCTTACATAACGTGTCGCAGAAGTGACAGCCCATCACCTTTGCTTAGAAGCAGGTCCCAAGTCCCGCCCACACTCGAGGGGAGGTGATCACACAGGAGCATGAACGCCAAAGGCAGGAATCCGTGGGGGTTATTTCAGTGTCTGTCTCCACGGGGGCAGACAGATCTCAAACTATCTCAGAATTGTCAGGGGGAAATAAGGTGGGGAATTCTCAGTGGGCTGTGAGGTCCAAGAGAGGTTATCTGGACCCACCTAGCAGTTAAAGGGGATGCGTCCTCAAGGTGTTCTACTAGGAGGTTAGTGCTGTGGTCCTATAGGTGTCAAATACCTATCTGTTACTTTATTCTTATTATCCACAGTGTCCTTTAGTTTGAAAGTCTGTGGTGGACTCAGGTTTAAATCCCAGCTCTGCCCTTTATAGCTCTGTGAATTAGGGGTTAGGTTGCTTCTCTGAGCATCAGTTTCCTAATCTGCAAACTAGGGACTCTGCTCCTTACCCTGTGGGGCTCTTAAGGGATTAAATAAGATGGCATACGTAAAAAAAAATAATAATAAAATAAAAAACCAGCACGGGCCCTCCCACACCTGAACTTAGTAACTAAGGCCAATAGTGCAGACTCGATGGATATTAAGGCCTTGTTCAAGGTCACACACAAAGCAAGCTCTGGCTATGACAAATCCTGCACTTCTCAGAGGTCTGTGACCGTGCTCTTGTAGACACACGCATCTCCCAAGCCACCTCAATGGTGAACATAAGAGGCCCTCGCCTCCTCACAGTGTGAACACGCCATTCACTTGGTAACTACCAGATAAATACTTGCGACCCCCTATAGGACATCGGCTCTAGGGTCACATCCTCTTCTCCAGAAGCTCTGACAGCGCCTTAAATTAACAGGCATAGTCCCTCCACCCTAAAGGTCCTTTTTAGCTCCAGCATTCATCCGATGGTTTGGCACAGCCGGGAATGGTGCTGGGTGTGGAGGGTTATGAAGCCTCGTTCCACGTGGATGACATCCGTCAGTCCAGCTCAGTGGACTTAGAGATAGTAGAAGTCCTCTCGGGGTCATGCCGCCTTTCTCTGAACGGTCTTATTTACCAAAATGACAGACTTACTTATTTTATTATTTACTTAAATGCTCTCCATTTAATCTTATCTGCTGTCCACAGCCCAGCAGAAGGGAAGGCCTTGAATTACTTTCCAAAGTGTTTGTTATGGCCCTAGCTCTGGGTCAAACGAAAACACGCGATTAAAGATGAAACAAAAGAGCCATGTATTTTACCAGCAAAATGGGTTTATTCAGAAATCGCAGAGAAATTGCAATTCGAGACAAGCAAGCTATGGCGAGCCATAGGCCAGTCTGAAGAACAGGGGAGAGGTGGTTTGCTCTTACAGGAAAAAAGGGACAGTCAGACGGGCTCCAAAGAACTCAAGGTGGGGCTTTGCTTTTCTGTCCAAGACACAGTGGGCTCCCTGCTCGGGAACGGAGAGCTCAGGGATGGAGCTGAGGACAGGTTGGGCTCCTCTTCCTCCCTTGGTCTCCTGAGGACAGCTTCAGTGGTTGTTATTTCGAGATTCTACTCAAGTATCCTGGAAATACGGCTCTACAGGAACACCCCCCACCCCCAGAGTCCTGGTGCCCCAGTGCTCGGGTGGAAATCTTCCCATCCCAATCCTCTCTCCTCGTGGTGACAATGCCACCAACTCAGATCTCTCGCATCGTGTGGAGGATGAAAATCCACCTTCCTGATTCAGGAAGAAAACTGAATGCCCACCTCTGCGGGTGCTGGTTCTCATTGCGATGGGGTATCACGGAGCAGAGTCAGGGAGTGGTCGGGGTTCTTGATGGCCAGCAACAGAAACTGAGTTTCGCTTCTATAAGCAGAAGATGCGTTCATCATAAAGGATACTGTTGAGTTTATAAAATCACCAAGAATGCCAGCAAATGAGGCTTGGGGGGTGGGGCAGGAAAAAGGGAGGCTCTTGAGCAAAAATCATGGCCCAGAACCAGTCCAGGACACGCATAGATTTGTCAACACGGCTTGGACTGTGGCCTCTTACTCCTAGAGCCTGGATGAGGCCGTCACTGCTGCCACCATCACCAGCAAGGCAGTTTCTCCAGGCCCCGGCTTCTCTGCGTGTGTCTGATGGGCTGAGCCTCGTCTGTGCCCGCTGCAAGGGAGGTTGGACAGTGATCAGTGTCCACTGGAGCCCCGGGGCTTCCTTCCAGGTCTCACAGGGCCTTCTCTTTTTAAATCAAAAAGTCATTAAATATAAAAATGGAAGGAGACAAATTCCTGCCAAAAAATGCTATTAAGTATCTGAAATTCAGGCAGTACACTAAGCAGTGAGGCTAGAGCAGTGACCAGCACAGACACGGGCCCTGAGCTTGGACAGACAAGGAGTGTGTGTGCAAGTGTGGTGTGTGTGTGTGTGTGTGGTGATAAGTGCCAAGGAGAACAATCAAGGTTAAGAGAAGCCTAAGGAGCGCGGAGGTGTTAATTTTTAGGGATGATCAGGGAAGACTTCCTGCTAAGATGATGTTTGAACGGAAATCTGAAGGACACGAGGGGAGGAGCCATGGGGGCTCCTGGGGAAGACCATTACTGACAGAGGAGACCTGGCTGAGCAAAGGGCCTGAGGCAAGAGCACACCAGGGGGTTCAGGGAACAACACAGGCCTTGATTGTAGCTGGGGCAGCGTGAGTGAGGGGAGGGTTGGAGGCAATATGGGAGGTTTGACCCAGCCCGAGATGGGAGCTGTTGGAAGGTTCTGAACAGAGAAGAAGTGAAATTACCTGATTCCCATTTTAGAAGGAGCCCTGTGGCTGCTGGTGGAGAAAAAACTGCAGAGGGCAGGAGTCCAGGCAGGAAGAGCATCTAGGGGCCACTGCGGTGATCCACGCAGGAGGGGCCAGGAGGGACTAGGAAGGTGATGGTGTTGAGAAAGAGGCAGATTCTGGAGGCAGAGTCATCAGGACTTGGTGGGTTGGATGTTTCATGCTTTCGTGTGTCTGTGTTGAAGCAAAACAGGAAAATCTAATTCTCACCAGAGTGCTGTTCCAAAGGTAACATTACCTAGTAAAATAAGTAGAGATGAGAAAGCGAAAGATTATCTCAGTTATTAAGCTAAAAATTGGTTAGCTCAAGCTCCCAGTTTTTGCCACTAGGAAATAATAATTACAACGACATTGAGGTTGTTTAAATGCTTACTAGGTTCCAGGTCCTCTTCTAAGCACCTTGCATTTGTTATTTATATGTATTAATCATGTCGTTATCACAGTTGTGCCATGTGGTAGGTGATATGATTATTTCCATTTTAAAGACAATGACACTGAGTTATGAAATGGTTAAATAAGTTAGATAAGGACCATTTACAGAGAAATGAAGTTTTTTCCTGTAGTGAAAGATGAAATAATCATTCAATAACCACAGGGGCTTAATTACTCACCTGTAGAATTAGGGTATTAGAAGGGATGATTGCTGAAGCCTTTAGCTATTACTATCTGTGAATCCTTCATTACAAGCAAAAAAAAATATTGTCCCTTTTGGCTACTTTGTATTATAAACATTAAATAAACAATTCATGTTTTCTCAATGTCTATAATGAGCAATTAAAGGTTATTTTTAAAAATAACTTCATTTCATGACGTATTTACATTATAGCTTAAAGAATTGTCATTGACAATAATCAGTTTGATGAATAGTGTTCCTTTATTTAGAAAAATTGGAGTCTTTCACGTACACAGAACCAAATATTCCCCAATATGGATGATAAGTCAACAAAGAGGGCTATAGTTCGAGACATCAGAAGCCGAAGGTCCCAGTCACTGGAGATGGGCCCACTGGCCCAGCGAAAGGATCTGGGTGGGCCGTCCACAGCATCCATCTCATTGACACTGCATCCCAACCATTGACTGGAGGAATAAATGAATGAATAAATGAGGAATAGATGAGTTTTGGTACCAAAACAAAAATAATAATGTGTACTTCAGGGGTCATTATAAAGAGGGAGATTCCATCTGTAAGCTACTTAGGCTAGTGCCCAGCACACGGTAAGTGCATACTAAATGATAATTATTAGCTAGTGTAAAAATTAGTATTAATTTAGCAATAATTAACCATTATTAATGAGTATAACGGTGGTGTTTGTGACAATCGGCAATAAAACTTACTCCGAAGGCTCAGCTAGTTGACTGAAGAAGGATAAAAATTCAAGACACAGGAACCTCTGCCCGCCTGGGAGGCAAGGCTTTCTGGCTAAGATCTATCTGCATGTGCAGCTCAAGGTGACTCCACTTGAATCTGAATTCCCGGTTTTCAATTCCTGTATTGATGCCCAGAGATCACATGCTCAGTGTGACCTCAGGTTTCGCTCACAGAGATGGGCCTCAGAGATTCAGGGTGAGATCATCACCACAGCTCTAATAGAAGTCCTAGGCTACAGGATAGAGGGGGTGTGGGCAAGGGACGGGGGAGGCTGGGACATATGGAGAGATGTCCCCAGCCCTGGGTCTCTGTTCCAAGCCAGAAGAGAGTGGGCTCCATCCCACAGTCGCCGCCTGTGCTGACATCACTGTTTCCAGGCCCCGGGTTGTCACTGAAGGTAAACCTTCACGGGATCTTCCCTCGTCTGACACTCAGCATTTCCTGCCTGGTGCTTGTCTACGCCCACCCCCCTTCATCCCACTGATGAAGATATTAAAATGCCTAGTTCCTGCTGAATTTTCAGAACCTCAGATGACTCATCCTGTGCACTTTAGTGAATGCAAAAAAAAAGCAAAGCATTCCTGTTGCTAAAGGCAGTGGTTTCACATTTTTTGAGCTTATGTAAATCTGCATATTCTTCGTGTATTGTGGAAACACTTACTGGGGGGCGAAGGATGGCGGAGCAGAATGGGGAAGAAGGCAGACCCTGGAGGAAGTCAAATTGGGCACAAATGTGACATATATCTGCATAATCATTTTTTTTTCTATTTCTGGAAACATTTTCTGGGACCCGGAGCTACAAGGGAATTATGTTTCTTTGCTTCTGATCCCTCCCTGACCTTAAGTGCAGATCAGTGGTTCACTCTGGTGGGCCATTCTCCTATCTAACTCCATTGCCCCAACCTCTGCCTTTGCCAATGGCCAGCCCTGTTCTCTCCAGAACATCAGCCTCTTGGCTAAGGCAGCCCAGGATATCAAACCCGGTGAGTCCAAACTGAATCCAGAACCTTCTGCTCCTTTGGTGTTTCCTCTCTTCTTAAAAACCTAATGCCACCATCTGTTCATCCAAGCTAGAAACCCTAGAATCGTCTGCTTACCGTAAAGGATGGCCTTTGCTTCTTATCCACTGCCCCTCCACCCACCGGGATTATCAAGTTCAGTTCTATTTCGACTTTCGATGTGTTTTGAGTCGATCCCTGACCACTCCATTTTGGTCCTCACTGCTCAGGCTCACATCCTCCCTGCAGGAAACTACGGTGACGGCCTCCTGACGGATTTCTTTGCTTCTCCATCCATCCCCCAAACATTTATTGAGCACTCACTGTACTCCACGCACTGCTTTAGGACCTGGGGTCACAGGGATGAACAGAGCAAGATCTCTCCCCACATGGGGTAGTCAGAAAACATTCAACATATAAAGGACTTTGCGACTAAAATGGCAGATTGAAACTTTCGCATAGTTTTGTTCTGTCAATACCAAAACCCCCCCAAAAAACAAACAAAAAAAAAACCTGCCAAGAGAATAATGAAGAAAAAATAATTAAAAGAAATTCACCAAATAAGGAAAGAGGCATACCTAGTATACTAACCTTCAAAAGCTGTTAATCGGGAAAAGAAACAAGATTCTGGGGTGGAGGAGAGAAACCCCTCAGGGCTCAGCGTCTAGGCTGCTCCCTACTTTTCTGGAAGATGCAGTGGAGAATCTACAAAGTCCTGCAAGTTCTCGCTGATGTCCCCAAAGCTGAGAGAAGCCAGCCACTAAGTACCTGTATCCTCTGAAAAGTGGTAGAAGTGAGTAGTGGGGGGAAATGGGTAGCCCAGGGGAAGTGGGCAACGGGCCTCACTGAGACCAAAGTGAAGGCTTCAGGGCAGCAAACCGAATTCGGGCGACGATGCAAGTGCAGGGAACGGGTGTTCTCCCTAACCCTGAGGTGTAAATCCGGCACATCCTCGGAGCTGCAGCTGGTAGAGCAGAGTCCAAGAACGGGCACTGCCGACGCGCTGCCCAGGGAGCTGCCCACTCCCTCAGCCCTCGCAACGAAACTGAGACAAACAAAATCATCTCTAACACAAGAGGAAGCGACTCCACTCATTCTCTCTCAGAGCAAGTAAAGCGAATGAAGTTCCCTAAGCATTAGCAAAACGGAAAACAAAAAACCCCACCATGACAACTATGAAACCATACTGCAGGGGCAGGAAAATGCCGAGTGCAAACGGCCAGAAACCCAAGTAAGGAGCCACAGAAGGGAATTCCTCCCAATGTCTTCATGCTCCATCGCCGCATCAGAACGTGAAGCCAGGGAAACACATGAACTCCCAGAGGCGCTGGTGAAGACAGCAGAAAGGAGATTTCGGGTTAAAGAAAACAGAAGGCAGCATTATTGTGGACTAAAATATAAGTTAGAAATAAGAAGAGACCAGATAGATACTGTTGAGATTTGAATTACAACGTAGAGGAAAGGCTCACGTTAACCAGTGTCTGTCCCCCCTGTGTCCTGGCCTTGAATGTCTCTGTGAAGAGGGCTGAGTCCGGCCTTGCTCCCCTGGGGTGATGCGCTTTTTCTGTCAAGATGTTTGAAGAATGTTTTTATCACCCAGACTCTCTTTCTGGCAGTTCAATTGCTCTATTTGGCATAAACTTGTAAAGCTGAACATGCACACATCCTATAATCCTACCGATTTCACTCTGGGGCATAGATCCTGCGAAAATTATTGCCAATTTACTAGGAGACGGGTGTAAGAATGTTCACAATAGCACTGCTCAGGGTAGAAAAGACTAAAAACAACTGTCAATCGATAAGAGAATTGACAAATAAATTGCAAGGTATTTGTAAAATCGAATTCTTTATCGCAGTGATAATAAATGTGTTACAGCTACACTCATCAACGTGATTGAATTTTAGAAATATGCTGTATTTATCAGGCTAAAAGACAAACAGAATTATATATTATTTAAGAAAAATTTCATGATAAAACCCTCTGAGGGTTAGGGAAAGGAGACAAGCTTGGGGAGGTGCCCAAAGGATGCATCACCATAGCAACAAGGTGCCAGGTATGAGGTTGGGCGATGAATTCGTGCGTGCTCGTTTTGTTGTGATGCTCTGTGTTACATAGGGTAAACATGGGTTGTGGTAGCAGTATTTCACAAAAATAAAAGAAAAAAAGTTCTAAACATTTTTAAAGAATTTTACTAACTAGAAAATAATTAAGGAAGAAAACAGAACACTAGCAGGAAAAAAAAATAGCACTATAAAGAAAGTGTGACCGAGAAAACGATACCCACACAAGATGCCATTTCAGCAGCAAGACAAAAGGCATTTCAAACTTGAAAGAGCTCAAGGAATGTAGCACCCGTGAGTCCTTGGGGGAAAAAAGAACCTGCTTGCTATAAAATCAAAACAAATCAATAGAAAAACTTCTTTATAGAAGGATCATTGTATAAAAAAAGAATTAAGGAATATGTTGAATCCGTTTAAATGTAGAAATATTGCTAAAAAGAAAAGAGGGTGATGGAATTACGACCACAAAAACAGAACATGCATGTTATAAACTTGGACGATGTCATAACAACAACAACAACAACAACAATAATAGCAATTTTCTAGTGACAATTAGGGACGGGGTTTCGTATCTGGCCATGTTGGAGTAACTAGGGCTGGATATACTTTTTTGATTAAATAACTATAAAAATGGACAAAACAGATGTGATAGCTGTTTCTTGGAAGTGGAGTGACACAGGCTGTGACCCCTGGGAGCAGGGGCACACAAGCTTTCTATTCCTGGCAGTGCTCTCTGAACCACAGCAAGGACATGCGGAGAGAGGTGGTCTCCTTGAGCCAAGGAGGAAGCACTCCAAGGTCACGGCTGCAGGCCCTGGGATTCATGGGTCAGAGAAGTGGGGAGGAGGGAGCACCCAGAGCCGAGCCCAGGGCCTGAGTGCCGTCCTGGGCTGAGGCCTGGACACACAGGGGACCCTAGACCGAAGCCTGGCTGGGAGCAGCCGCTGTGGGGCTGAAGGCTGCCTGGGGACCCCAGGAGCAGGGCAGAGCTATGGGTGGCCTGCCTCCCCCCATGCCGCCAGCCAGCGTGGACCGGCCCTGCCGAGAGCACCCGGGCCACGCAGCTGGACTCCAGAAAGGCGGCCAATGAGAAGACGACGTGGCTGCAGAGGACTCCAGGCCTGAACTGGGGACAGTCTAAAGTCCGCACTGGCCACAACAATATTGATTCCAAAGGCAAACCAAAAGCAGGGCAAGGAGACAAGATATTTCCATTGCTGAAGAGGAAAGGAGCTTACGTGAAGCAACACGGACCCTGAGGCCCGACTCGAAGATGGTTTGGGACGCATGCACGTGCGGCACGCTTAGCAATTCAGCTTACGTCACCACAGAACGAAGGGTCGTTTTCTACCTCTGGAACAATTGTCATGAAGTGGCTCCCTGCCATGATCAAGGTTCTCGTTTGCAGCAATTCATGCTTTCAGAGTTTCAACATTTCGCTCTAAGAATAACAACTCTTCCTATTTATGAAAACATCTTTCGATTTTTAACGACTTTGCCATTTATCGTGTGTTAATCTCTCTTAATGTTTTCTGCTATCAAATCAGTATCCGTAGAGATTATTTTGTATATAATCTACAAGTACTCTATATCTCCTCATCTTGATAGTAATTTATACATTTATCATTATCTCTTTTTCAAAATAGAAAACCACTGAAACGTTGATTACAGCCCTACCACAGAAACCTGTTCACTGTTGATTACTATGGTCCCTCATTATCATTCAAAAACAGCTAAATAAAGGGTTATAAAAATGCAGAATAATTTATGATTTGATGGGAATCCCAACAATTCCTGGGAATTATGATTTGCTCCTGAATCCCAAAGATTAATGTCACTTTTTGGCCTAATGAACTTCTACAGCTCAGTATCCTCTCTTCTTTAAAACTTTCTGTATTTAAAACAAAAACAAAAGCCTTCTGTGTTAGCCAGGGCTGATGGCTCCAAATGTGAAAAACATAATACGATCCAGTTTAGGCGAGGGGGTACTTTCCTGGCTCAGGTAATCGGGAGTGGGTGTAGCGTTAGGCCCAACTGGATCCAGAGGTTTGGAATGCCATAGTTCTACCTTCTGTCTCTCTCTGTCGCTGTCGATCTTTGTTTCTGTCTCTCTGTCTTTCCCCTCCTACTTCTAAGCTTTTCCTCTGCCTTAAGATAGTCCTGGGAGCCCCAGGCATGCATTATCCTGAAAGCTCATGACCCAGAGAGAATAAATGATGCTTTCCTAATGGGTTTGGTAAAAGTCCTCACTAGCTTTCTGATTGTCCCGATGTGCCAAACAGCTCCTCCCCAAGCCGATGATTGTCATTAGGGAGGTAGATTTTCTGATGGACCAGACTTGGATCATCGCCCTCCCCTGGAATCAGTGCTGGAATGTGCTGCCCACAAGAAAGATGGGTTTTCCTAACTGAAGAAGGAAGGGATGCGGTGCTGGGTGCACAGGAGTCAGAGCCGCCCACCTCGCGGTTGGCTGCTTCCTGGGTGACATTACGTCTCGTAGGGTGCCCACGCTGCGTGCATGTCCACCCCAGCTCTCTGGGCCCCTCAAGGAGCTAGTCTTCCTCTTTCTGGCATTCCTTCACCCGGCACGTGCCTGGCACGTAGCGGGAATCCAACAGCGAATGTTTGTCGGATTTATTCTGTGTTAGGCACCGTCCAGAGCTCTACGAGAACCTGTTTACTCTTCACAGCAGTACTACGAGGCAGGTGTTGTTATCCATTTAAATATTTCTTGAATAAGTTAATAAAAAGAAGTCACGGTTTAAAGAAGTTGTAAACTGAACCCATTTAGAGCTCAGGGCTGTCTATCACAGGCGAAAGGGCTTGGTGCCGTCAAAGGGACCTATTGTCTCGTGGGTACTTCCCTGAAGGTAGCGTGTCTGGCCGCATAACAAGGGCGGGATGACCTCCACCGAAGAGGCTGGGTGCCAATGACGTGGGCTCCGAGGCAGAGGACACTGGCGGCCCTGCTCCTCATAACACCATAAAATACCTGGGTTTCCCCGGAGGCCAGCAAACAAAAGAACAACTGCCTTTTGGAGTAAGTAATCCTGATCCTGGACGTAGTCCAAGGCACACAGCAGGAATCCTTCTGGCACAGAAACCGTGGCATTGCGAGAAAGAGGGACCTTAAAAATCATCTCAGACTATGTTTTTGTTTCCAGGGTAAGGAAACAGAGGCCTGTAGAGGTTAAAGAAACTGCCCAAGGTCGCGCGGCTCGTTAGTATAGAGCCTGGACACTGGAATTAGAACTCAGGTCACCTTCTGTGTGTCCTGAGGTTTCACATATGCTGAGTCTCTGTTTCGATGATGTCCGATCCAGCTCCAGCTTCGGTGTTTAAAGGCGATGTCATTAGCTCCATGTTTTGTCTTTTTTTTTTTTCCTGTGAACATGCTCTGGAGGAGCCTTGGTTTGGGGCTAATCCGATGCCATGTTCTGATCGGCAGAACGAACGACCTTCTGATCCCAGCAGTTTCCTCGGATCCTCTCCCTGCCACGGCTGCTGTCTCGCATCCGCCATGCACTTTTCTGAACCCCGCCACTTCCAGCCACCAGCCTACCAGCGTGGCCTTTGCCGACCTTGGGGCGACGTTTAGCATTATTGTCGTGGAGTTTCTAGCTTGAATCGATGCCGTTGCCAGCTCTCCTTCTGAAGTTTGGGGCTAGGCCTGATCAGAATATCAAAATGTCTGTGAGGCTGGGCTGCTGCTCCCAAAAACCCGCTGCACCCTCAGTCTCCATAGTAACAGGCCCACCCCACATGTGTGGGGGCCCCAGGGCAAGAGTGCAGATGGAACTCCACACGCCATATGTCAAATAGTAAGAACCAGTAAGTCAGACCAATCATCTGAATGGAACAGGTGCCGTCTTCCCATCTTGATAAATTTCTCTAACACAAAATTTTGAAATATGAGTGAAAAACTATGATTTTTTTATATGGCTGCAAGTCAAGAAAATATCAAAGACATCTAAATGTCATTATTAGGACATGTCTGGTGTTTGGTTGATGGGCTGGCAATGTCTAGATGAGTAACAAAATAAAGACATATACAATTTATATATTATAGTAGTTATTCCATATAATTAATTTTTGTCTTCATTCTAGCAACATTGTTAATCATATTACTGTAATCAAGTTGTTCACACAATTTGTTTTTCATAACAGTAATACTCTAAAAAGTAAATAAAAGCAATTACACTCAAAGTACATAAAAGTTTGATATTTTTACAAAAGTATAAAAAAATGTAAAAAGTTGTTTTTAAGTGATTTTTAAATACTTAACTTTATTTATTAAAATTAAAAGCTAAATTATAAATTATAATTAACAAATGTAAAAATTTTGATCAAAATTGTTTAAATACAGATAACATTTTTTATTTATTCTTGGGAATTTAATTAAATCTTTGTATATATCTTTTTATAAAAGCACGACTGCATGTCAGCATTTTGTGCCCAACTAGTGAATATCATATAAAAAGTTGCTATTTCACTTCACACAAGCTACATCTAGATCACATTCAGTTGATCACTTTATTCACAAGTTCTGTATTTAGGAATTCAGCTATTTGCTAAAATTTATTTATAACCCCCAAGTCAACACTTGCAGCACTTTCTCAATCATTTGGGGACACAGAGAGGTGGAAATTTGAGCCACCTAAGACATTCGTTGCTCTACCTTCTCGTTTCAGCTCTCATGCTGTAAACAAGTGTACTTTCCATGGTCTATTTAGTACCGTGTTTTTCACATTTTTGTGCTTTTTGGGGTGACGTCGCTGCTTCAAATGGCCCCCTGCATAGTGTGGCAGTGCCGTTGAGTATTTCTAAGCAAAAGAAGGCTGTGATGTGCCTTGCGGAGGAAATAAGTATGTTAGATGAGCTTCGTTCAGGCATCGTTACAGTGCTGCTGGCTGTGAGTTCAATGTTGATGAGTCAGCAGTATATACGAAATAAGGGATCTTTAAACAGAAAGACACATAAAACAAGGTTATTTGTTGACTGGTTGATGAAAATGTTTCATGTGATATTAATAGTGCGAAATATTCCACGGTCGGCGTGTGCACCTGTGGCAAACACTGCACCAGCCAGGGCCTCCAGGCCCTCGGATGGAAATCCAGAGAAGTAAGAAATGAAGACATAAACAAGAAGCCACATGCTTTCACTGTTCAAATCTCCCCATATTCCCCAAACAGTGTCCATCTTCAACGCTGACGGCCACACAGCCCACAAACTCCATGACATTCAAATGTGGTCACTTTTTGTTTTGAAAATAGAGGGCAAGAGGCGTGGAGAAGCATTTCTCTGGGGCCTGCCTGGTGACAGTCAATAGAAGGGATGTTTAAGGTTACGGACCTCCCTGTGCCAGCACTGAGCACTGGGTCCCGGTGACAAAGCCTGCTGTGTGTTATTTTACAGATTCATGTTTGGTGCACAGGTTTGATAGGTGGAGCCCCATAACACCCTGGCCCTGGGCATTACGGAGTACTGTCTCAGGGTGGTGCTCCGTGGTGGCCCACAGCTCAGCAGCCCAATTCTGCCCAGGGAATATCCAACCCAAGTTCTGCATGGATAGGGCCCTTCATCCACTCTTTTATCACAGTCCAAATCTATGAGCTCTGAAGTTCCAGTAGGATAGTGAAACGCCGTATGTGAATTTTTCCAGAATAACGTGTTTGTGTCAAATTGTTATGGCAGTCCCCTTCTCACCAAATGAAGTTTGTGTATTGTTTTGGAGAAGAGATAGCAGATCTCTTTGGTTACCCAGGCAATGCATTTAAAAACCCAGAGTATTTTATTTATTTGTTTGTTTATTTATTTATTTATTTAACAAAATGTACCTTGCTCGGCACACAATCTCTTGCACCAGCTCTCTGTCTCCACTTCTAGAAGATCAGCATTGCCAGGCAATTCTAACCCTTTTTTCCAGGAGTCACTCTGCCACTCTATCACATTTCCCTTATTTTTCTCTAATTCTTTCTTAATTCTTCCTCTTTTTTTTTTTCTTTTCGTTTTAAAAATTTTCCATCCTTCAGGGCTTGGCATCCAAGACTACCCTCGTCATTTCCAGTGATCTTTGTAAAGTCCTTTTGTGTCTCTGCACATTTACAGGGTAGGGATGCTTGTGCCCACCACATGGAATTGTTGTGACACTACGTGATATCCTTCTGCCACGTGGTGAGGACTGAGCTGAGCGCAGAGGACCGCTCAGGACAGTACTGCTCATTCTGGGTCATCCTTCTTGTTGTTCTTGTGGCAGGAGGGGTGACTAATCCCTCCGCCCTTCTCCATCAAAAGAATTTCACTGAACTTGGAGCCCTTCCCAGGGTAACAAAGCAAGAGAGTCATTAAAGATTAATGTTGTTCTTCTGTGAGCCAGGTAGGCCCCTGGGCGGAGTGAGAGCCAACCACAGCTGCTCTTTCATGGACGTGGGTTCATTGACAATGAAGGCTGGTCGGACTCCTTCTGAACTAAGAAAACAACTGCTCTTTCTTTACATACGGTGTTGGACAATGAAAATGAAACATGAACACATGAAAAAAGTGGGTCTCAATCTAACAGTTTCTCTAGATGTTCCGTCTGCCTTATCCTTGGGGAATACCAACAAGGAAATTCCAACCAGAGCACCCACATCCAGCCTCGCCCAGGGATGGGCTGCTTGGCCGGCTCCTCTCCTGGAGAATGAGGACACATCCCGGTTCAGCCACACGGCTTGGCGGGGACAGGGGACAGAGATCCGATGCATGTGGGGGCAGGATGAGGAGGCACCCAGGGAACCAGATAGATCACAGCGGTGAGGGTGAAGATTTGGTGAGAGACACAGGACGAAGGAAGTGTTGGAGAAAGGGGCAGGAATCTCTTTTGCATCTGAAAGAGACAGGTGTGAATTGAGGGATTTAAGGGCAGGGTGTTTGGGAACTCAGGAGGGCCAGGTTGAGACAGATCCAGCTAAGACTCTGGCTTGTCAGGAGCCCCTACTCCCTGGAGCCCTCTATTTAGGCCAAGGCTACTGTCATCGCCATGCATATTCATTATTGCTCCCCCAGACTCCACGCCCAACCAGGCCCTACAGGACAATGCAGTCCCTGGATGAGCCTGCCCCACCCCTGGGCTGTAGGGTCCCCACACCTGCTGCTGATCTGTCTCTGACTATGTGTCTTAGTCACACAGTCAGATTCTGCGTGACTCAAGATTCTAAGTCCTGACTGAGAGCATTCGCCTAATCCCATTTGGCCTCGTGCCTGCACTGGCCTCCCACCTGGGCTGGGGTTCCTCCAACTGAAGGGTTTTGGCAGCTGGGTGACCACACGACACCTGTTCCTCACAGGCCCTCGGCCTTACAGCAAACTGACTAAACCTATTAGCACATCTACATTAAATATCGCAGTCGGAGGGAACTGGTTCAGTCTTGGAAGAAGGGGAAATAGGGAATTAGAAGGCAAGGGTTTGTGGGGTCCATTTGCCTGATTTTAGCAAAGGTTTACAGAATTCCTACACCCTCCCAAGCACTGTGTTAAGCCCAAGGGATATATCACGACTCCTGTTCTCAAGAACAAACAGGCACTTTGGAAACTGGTGTGATGACAGAGGCGAGCACAGGGGCCGTGGGAAGGCTGAGAAGAGGCTCCTGTCCCCGCCCTTGGAGGAGCAGATGGCTGAGCTGAGCCAGCACTGGCCAGGGGCGGGGAGGAGGGTGTTACAGGCCAAAGCATCTGCCCCTTCTAGCCTAGAAAAGCAGGGGTCTCGTGCACGAATCCAGCCAATGAGGCTGCTTAGAGGACTCAGAGGGGAAGGAGTTTTAGGCTGAATCTGGGCTACGTGGAAGAGAGTATCCTCGGGGGAGGAAGTGGCGACCGGCAGGATACGAGGCAGGTGGTCATCAGGCCAGTCTCTGAGGCCAGGGGGAGTGACCAGAGAAGGACAGCAGGTGCATAGAACAACAAGAACAAAGTCTGACAGCTGTCACTATCATCTTATCTGACCCCAAGTCCCTTTTTCTAACAAACAGTTTGCGTCTTCTGGAATTGAATTAACACATAATATAACCTACGGGCCTACATACCTATTTAAAAAAAAAAGTCACTATGAGGACCTAATTAGGTCACAGAGGTCACAAAGAAGAAGAAAATAGCAACATATTTATAACAAAATAATATATATTTCAAGATGTAAACATTTGGACGCAATTACTCTAGAAGCCATTATAACGAGGGGCGAGATGGTGGCATCTGTGCCTAGAGTCCCCATAAATGTGACTGTGACAGATGACAGGTTGACATAGGTATGTTGATTTAGCGACTCAAATATCACAAGTGGCTTTGCCACAGTCGATGTGATTTTCTGAAGTGGGAAACGACTCGTGGCAAAGTCCTGGGCAACGCGAAGCACAGTCTTCCCTGTATCTTCTAGAACCGTGGAAAAAGCCCTCTGGGTTTGCATGTGACATGGAGTTCGGTTCTAGGCTCCGTGAATCATGATCAGGTATGTCAGCTGTCTCACATCCCCTCAGACATGCCTTCGTGGACGAGTTTCTTACGGCCACTGCAACAAATTCCCGCCAGTTCAGCGGCTCAGAACAGCACAGACCTGTTCTCTCACAGCTCTAGAAGCCAGAAGACCGAAATCAGCTTGTGCTCAAGTCATCACACGGCTAGTTCCTTCTGGAAGCTCTGAGAGGAGAGTCATTTCTTTACCTTTTCCAGGTTCTGGAGGCCCCCTGCTTTTCAGAGAACATCACTCCAGTCTCGGCTTTGTTACCACGTGGCCTGGAGCTTCTGTGTCCTTCTGATAAGGAGCGTTGTGATTACATCAGGCCCAACCAGATTATCCAGCGCCATCCATCTCAAGATCTTTAACTTAATCACACCTGCAAAATCCCCTCTGTTGCAAGGTAACATTCCCAGGTTCTGGAGACGAGGGAGTGGATATCTGGGGGCTAGCATCCTGCCCACCAGACTCTGATTCCGGCTCTCGCGGCCGTGTGCAAGTCCACGCAGACTTCGACTTCCAGGAGGGAGCAGCTTGCCTCAGATTTGCCCCTTTAATTCTGACCCCAGGAGGCCTCCAGCTGGCTGCCCGCCTGCCTCTCCCTGGTGAGCCCTCTCTCCGCTGCCATGTTCCCCTGGCCTCCACCTTCTGCAGTGTTCTTAGTCGGAATTTGCAGGTGAAGAAGCTGAGGATCCGAGAGGGTAAACAATTGTCCTGGGGGGACACAGCCCACAGGTGAGGAGCCGAGAGCTGACCACACGAATCCCCCGTTGTTCCCCTGGCCTCTCTGTGCATTAGCAGCGGCCAGCAGCACCACCGCTGAGGCTCCAAAGGCCATAGTCAGGTTCGTTCACGTAAGCGATTGTGCTTATTAAGACAAGGACAGAGGTGAACGACGCAGGGTCCGGCCTCATGTCTTTGCTTTACTGTTCCAGCCTTTGGTCCCCGTGGTTACAGCCTCTTCCTTGTGCCAGTACAATCGGAGAGCAATGAACAAGCAGAAAAATGTCCTCTTCCAAAGACCAAATAAGGAGCTGGGCCCTAAAACCAGCAATAAACCCCGCAAGGTTTGATAGATTTAAACAAAGTGTAATCTGCGGCTGGGAGGCTTCCTCGGGCCACGATGGAGCCTGTATGTCTCCCAAAGGACAAGGGAGAGAAAGCCACGGCCTGCCTCTGTTTATTGGGAACAGTCTCTTCCTCCAGCCCCAACCACATCTCCATAATAGGGAAGATGAGCGTAGCCTTTAGGGGAGTTTTTTATTCTTAGGGCCGAAAAAGAATAACTGATGTGTCTTTGCTCTGCAGTATGTCAGCCACGGACTTCTCATTTCCCTCTCCTCTCCCTCTCTGACCTCATCCACCCCAGCTCCCTGCCCGGCAGTTTTGGCCTTTTGCTTGCATAAAAATGCATTTCACATCTCGACACTGCTGAGATACTCCTTAGCACCTTGTTAGGGAGGAGAGAAACAGGAGGCTGCAGGAAATGGCATCCGTGTCCTCTGTCTGAGGAGCTGAGCTTCTGGAAACGAGATGGAGAAATCAGAACTTTGCCTTGTGGGGCACATGAAGTCTTAGGGCCTCTGTGTCGGGAGCCAGTCCGTCCTCAGAGTCACTGGCGTCCCCATCACCACGGAGGGAGAGGTGTCTTGTTTCCAGGAAGCAGGATCCACAGAGAGGAAACGTGAATTCCTGGTCGCATGCTTGGATGCGTGGGCAGTGGATGCAGAACAAGGAGGATGGAGTGTTTGGGCGAAGAAAAGCTCTCTCCCTCTTTGGGTACGAGTCTTCTTCTGGCTCCTACAGACTTGCAATTGTTCTCTTCTATTTAATTGCCACAGATTTATTCCTGACACGTGAATCTCCCTCCCACCCAGATCTCTGTCTTTCACTGTGGTTATTGTCGACGATAAGGGCTTAAAGGAGGAGGGGGCTGGATTTGGTCAGATGGCCTGGCCTGTGCCCTGACCCCTTTCACTTCCCAACCAGATCATCTGACTTCCAGCCTCTGGAATTTAGATTCCTCATTTTTCAAAGGGGGAAAAGCATTTCTGTCCCGATTACCTCACGCAATTGTGATAAAAGTTGGGAAGCAAATGTGCCGTATAATTATAACGCGTTTTTCCGAGTCTCATCACTTATAACCCCAGGCACTAGACAATCCCAAACTGCGGGTGAAACGGGCTGACGTGGTAACCCCAAATGGACCTCTGCTCCCTATCCATGAGACCCTTTCAGTAAATTTCAAGATCTGCACATATTTCCTTCTACAGGGCTCTTGCTGTAAGGCCAGTCCAAAGATCCATGAACATATGAATGGACGAACAAATCGTGTCATATACAGAGGGTGGGATATTTTCCAGCCATGAAGAGAAAATACTGATATATGCTACGATGTGGATGAATTTCAAAAACATGATGCTAAGTGAAAGAAGCTGAACACGAAAGGTCACATATTGTTTGATTCCATTGACATAAGATATTCAGAAGCGATAAATCCTTAGTAAGACGGATTGATGGTTGCCAGGGGGTTGTGGGGAAGGGGAAAGGGGAAGAAACTGCTGAATGGGTCTGGACTTTTACTGGGGAGTGATGGAAATATTTTGGAAGCAGACAGAGGAGGTAGTTGCACAGCAGAGTGCGTTACTAAACACCCCTGAACCGTTCGCATTAAAACAGCTCATTTTAAGTTTTGTGAATTTCTCCTCAGTGCAGCTTAACAACAGGGATCGATTTGCAGAAACATGTCTTTAGGAGATTTCATTGTTTTGCAAACATCACAGAGTGCTCTTACACAAACCTAGACGGTCGAGCCCAGTTCCCATCCAGACTGTGTGGCATAGCCTGGCGCTCCTAGGCCACAAGCCCATACAGCCTGTTATCAGACCAAGGACTGCAGGCAAGTGCGACCCGATGATGAGTTGTGTGTATCTAAACGTAGAAAAGGTACAGCAAAAACACTTTGTGGAAGATTTAAAGACTAGCACAGCCTATCGGGGACATTTACCACGAGTGGAGCTTCCAGGGCCGGAAGTTGCCCTGGGTGGGTCAGTGAGCGAGTGGCGAGTGAGTGTGAAGGCCCAGGCCACGGCTGCTCACTTCTGGAGACTTTATACACACTGTGCACACTGAGGCTAAACGTGTAAAACCACATGCGCTGAAATCCAGCCCAAGAGAAAATGATGCGGCCAGGAGGTGTGGTAAACATGAGATACATGAAGCTGTTGACACAACACAGCATGACGGGTGACAGCAGACGTTAAATGTACATCAGTAGAAAGAGGACACTGAGATAACGGTCAAAAGCGGAGTATGCTAAATACAGAAACCGGTGTCTTGGCCATTTACTATCATTATCAAGTGTTATATAGTGTATGTAACTACGTGTGCAGTAGGTTTGTTGACACCAGCACACACGCGAGTCACGCACTGTGCTGTGACACGACGATGCCACGAGGCGACAGGAATTTTTCAGCTCCGTTATGATTTTATGGGCCCATATCATATCTGTGGTCCATCGTTGACTGAAGCATCGCTCTGTGGCGCACGACTGTGATTTTCTTAAATTAAACGAGCTAATTAACCGATAGTCTTTCACGATGGAGCCCCAGGAGTGGCTGCCTATGAACACGGGGATGAGCTATTCTTTAAGCTCCCCGAGGAGGTGTCTTCCATTGTCTCCGTTCCCCATTCTTCAGGCACCTGTAACACGCTGACTACTCTGGTGGTCCCCCTTCTCTGGTGTGACAAAGGCCTGCGTCACGACTGGGCCCACTTCACCAGTCGGCGGCCCACCTCAGCTTCTGGGTCCATGTTTGGGGCAGCTCCAGTCGGGACAACTCTGAAATTTATATCTATTCACTGCATCCTATGAATATTGGGACAGCAGTTCCAGAGAAATTCGACCTAACTTTCCAGGCCAGACTGAAGAAACAGAAACCTCCCTACGTGGCTGCACGAAGACGTACTCTGCAATGTTAACAGGTCTTATTTTGGGGTGGTGGGATTCAGGATGGGGATTTTAATTTCCTCTTTTATGTTGATCTAGGTACTTTTCTGTAATTCTACAATAAAAAGGCTTAGTTTATGTAATTTTAAAGAAAATATTAGGTGGGAATGATTCATTTAAAGATGAATAAATAGAAAAAAAATGACATGCATTCATTAGGAACTTCGAAGCCCATGTACATGGGGGGCTTATGAAGATGAAGATGTCCCTGAGTGTCCATGATGATTGTCACCTTCCTCTGTTCCAGCCAACTGGTCTACCCATTTCCTTCATTTCGCTAGTCTTCCTTGACATTCCTCCTTTCTTTTCTCATAAGCTTATCCTTCCCCTTTCTGAATCACCCTATCACTCGCTGATTACATCACTTTTATGGCATGTGTTGGATGCTGCTTATCTTTTCCTGTGGATTGCCCCAATAATACCATAATCTTTTGAAGGACAGGCCCTGCTATTCTATGCCTTCCAGTAACCACAGCATCCCCCAAAAGTATGTTATTGACGGTTTAGATTTCACACTTGCATGCTGAACCTATCAATCACATAAGGAACCCACCAAAACAAGCTTTACTATTTGGTGTTAAAATTTCTTGAGGTGCATTTTTAAAAGCGTTGCTGTCATAAATTAAGAGTTTGTGGCCCCAGAGCCAGCCTGCTCATAAACACTCTTCGGGGGAGACGAAAGCAGGTTCCAAAAGTGGCTGAACAATGAGACTCAAGAAAGTTATCAAGTTCATTAGTCGGTACACCGAAAAACGGAAACTCTGAATGAAGTATGTTCCCACACAACTCACTTTTGTTTAAATACTAGATACACGGCTAGGCACTGAAAGAGTAACCGTCTAGGTTTGAAATGATTCTTTCTCCAGAATGAGAGACGATTTCTGGAAACTCTTCAGACAAACAACGCCATTTTCGATGTACCTTCAGCACGGCTCGCCGCATTTGTTTGGTTTAGGTCTGGTGGTGAGTAACAGAGGCCCAGAACAACAGCAGCTTAAGTTAGCTGGAACTTCATTTCCTTCTCAGATTTCAGAAGTCTGGAGGTAGTCAAACCTCCACTGCGCACTGTCAGGGAACCAGGCCTTCTCTCTGCATTCCCAAGGCCCAAAATAGCTACCGGAGCTCCTGCCATCACATCTGCAATCCGGGAAGCACAAAGGAGGAAGAGGGGAAGAAGGATACATTCCCTCTTTTCAAGGTCTGTTTGAGAACGTTGCAAAAACCGTTTCTGTAGCATGTCACTTGTCAGAACAAACTAGAAAGTGTGATCTTTAATCTAGGCAGCAACATGCCCAGTTCAACACCTGGGGAATCTGGATTTTTAGCCTTTTTTTGTGTGTGTGTGTGCCATGAACCCCTGTGGCAGTCTAGTGAAACCTATGGACCCCTGCTCAGAATAATATTTTTAAACGAATAAAATAAAACACATTAGATTCTAAGAGAATTCAATTCTATTGAAATCTGGTTCTATTGACATACACTCTAAGGTCTGTGGAGACGAGTTGAGAATCCCTTCTGGAGTACAGAAAAGGGGGGATAGTTATCAGCCTCTGACACTTGTAATAGGAAAAAAAAACCCTACAGAACAGCTTCATTCACTCATTGAGCAACTGCTGAGGGCCTAGTTTCAGCCTAGTTCTGTTTGGAGAGTGTGGTGGATGCAGGAGAAGATCCGCCTCTGGCCCATCCTCTCAGTCATTCTCTCATTCATCTAAACGATCATATGGGAATGTTAGAGAAGCCAGATTTTACACATCAGTATTAGGGGAGCTCACAATGAGGAAAGGCCTATATGGAGTGGGCGTGGAGAAAGTAAGAAAGAAAAGTATAAGATTTACTCGGAACCGAAGGAAAGGCAGCGCATTTTGAGGGAAAGGGCAGAGGAAAGAATGAGAGGGGAGGCGAGAGCAGGGGCAGGAGGGTCTTAAGTGGTTCTAGAAATAATGGTTTTAGGCGAAGTGGTTGGCAAGGAGAGGGCTGGGTCTGAGCTGATTAGGAGAGAATTACTATTAATTTTTGAAACTAAAGGGATGAAAGACCACGTGTTCGTAGGTTGGTATGTACAAACACTTTAAATGGTCTAGAAGGGTAGACCGCGAATTTCTGAAAGTGGTGGTTGCTGTTTCTGGGAGTTAGATGGGGTGATAGAGGGACCCAAGTTCTTTCCCAAAGAAACCGTTAAGCTCCTTGAAGGCCTAACCACGGATATCCAGGATGGCAAGAAGAGCCACTGTTCCCGGTTCCATCCTTTCCCAGGCCAAGATGTAACCAATCAGACACACCTCTTCTTCCCATCCTTCTCCCCAGAGCTCCTGGGACAGCAGGGCAAACTGTACGGAAGGGATATGACTACGAAACCTCCCTCCACCTTGCCTGTACTCCTTTTGTAGAGCATCACAGAAGAGACTCAGAGGGAACCAACATCGTCTTGAAAACCCAGAATTATAGAAACATAAAACATGTGATTTTGAAGAAACGTCATAACTCATTTTAGTGACACGCTAATGGCCGGTTCGACCATTTGAGCATGTCAGGGAAGGAGTGCGGAAAGGCAGTCGGAAAACTTCAAAAAGGATAATAATGTGAGAAGTTAACACTGTCCCAATTCCTGAGTAGGAAGCGAGGCCGCCAGGCTGCAGGTGAAGAGCATCATTCCCGTTAAGTGGAAGGCAGCCTTTCCCCTACAAGAGCCCCAGGGCTGCAGGAGGAAAAGGTTAAAGGTCAGGCTTCTTGGTGACTCTGAGAAATGGCTGCAAGTGAGACCGGCAGGAGGGAGGCCTAAGAACAAGTCCTCAGGCTGAGCCCCCAGAGATGCCAGTCCCGACAAAAACACGCCAACCAGCGGACGGGTGAACCCTTTTCATAATGAGGTCATGCGTGTTTTTCTCGTTTCCAGTTTGTTTATGCTTTTTCTATTTTTTAAAATTCCTGTAATGATCATGTTTTATTTTCATCAGACACTGAAAGAGAAAACAAGAAAGAAAATAGATCCCGGGGGACTGCCAGTCTTTTTTTGCAGTGGTACAACGACGCTATCTTGGGAATCAGAGAGAAAGGGGAAAGCATTATCGTTCCGCTACCAGGAAAGTGGAAATATGAATCAATCCCTTATTTTTTTATTTTTACGCCAACAGCACCTGGTCTTCCTCGGTGGCTCCCATCCAAGTACTAACCAGGCCCGACCCTGCTTAGCTTCTGAGATCAGACGGGATCGGGCACGTTCTGTGGGGCACATCTTTTAACAGCGGCTCATCTGACCCCATCAGGGCACACGGCTCAGAGAGCAGGACTCGGATTGCCTTTTGGTCCCTATTCTGCTCTCCTCATTTATCCGCACAACTCGATCGCGAGCCTCTTGAGCAAGCCTCGTTTGCCTTTTAATTCCCACGACGGCCAGCTCGGTGCTGGACACATGGCACGACTCCTTCTTGGGGACAGATAGGAACTGTGGCCAGTCTGAAGCGACAGGAACTGGGGCTAACCTGTTTCCAGCCTGTAAATTTGCTCTGTCCCCTTGAACGTGTCCTTACTTCCCCCACGGCCTCCATTTCTCCCTCTGCAATGTGGGAGTAACTGGGCGCTTCATGCATACAGTGAGCGAGCGGAGAAGGGAGGACAAAGCAGGTCTCATCAGGCCTTCGGTGGCTGAGAGGACACAGGATGAAGACAAGGGGCGGCGGAGGCGGCGGAGGCGACAGGTCCCTTCTCCCTTGATCTCGGTGAGTTCACCACAGGAACTGAGAGGCAGATGGGGCCGGCTGCTCTGGGGCAGCACCTCTCGCAGGGCGGTCCTTATCTCTTTGCGAGAGCCACCCCCTTCCTGGGCCCCAGCCACCTGTGGTTGACTGAAGCTCGCATGTGAAGTTTGACCCAACCGCACACCCCCGACCCGAATACCGCAAGAGGCTTTGGATTTTCCAGGGCCGTCCTGATTTTGAATCTTTGGTCTCCGGGTCGAAACGTGATGTCTTTGACCACATGTTCCAGTTGGGGGCCCAGAAATCGGATCAGTGGCAGATTGCGGGGTGGGGGGCCCTGGGTGGAAGGTTAAAGGGGAGCTTTGCCACGTCCTTGTTGTCCACCACCCTCTCTGACCTGCAGCCACACGGGACCACCTTTCCTGCTGCTCCTCCATCTCCTTAGTGCTCCTCCTCGGTGCCACAAGCCTGGGCTCCAGCCCTGCGTGGGTGAACAGTAATGGCAACAGAGGGGTGTGCCAGGGTTTGGGGACACCATAGCTGGGCTTGATCCTTGCTCGGCCCCTCACCTAGAAAAGGGCCCCTACCTGAACAGGCTTCTGGTGTCTACATGGAGGCCGACTCCCCCTGGCCATTTTTTGAGCATGAGTGTCCCGGTTCTGCACAAGCGACCCCACCGCTGACTGGGCCAAGGAGCCTCCAAGGCAGCCCAGCAGAGGCCCTGAGGGTGGCTCTGCAGACGGACCGGGCCCGGTGTACTGGACAGTGGCTGAGGAGAGACACACAAGGGGATTCCCACGGTGGAGTGACTGCCAGGAACAGGACAGCGAGGAAACCTGCAAGTGAGCCGGGCCATGAGGCAGAGAAGGGGCGTGAAGAGAGATGGGGCGCAGAGGGGCAAGACGAGCAGCTGCAGGCACTGTAGGGACCTGGGTAAACTGAGTCCCTCCCTGGGCAGAACCACTGGGCTGGGGTCCAGCAGACGCACAGCTGCTGCTGTGGGATCCCGAACAACCTCCCTGCTGTCCTCGAGGTCCCACTGTCCTGACGCCCACAGGTTTCTGCGTTTACGTCTAGGGTGTCCGCAGTAGTCCTCCCGGCCCAGGGCGAACAGCGTGGGTCTCCATGCCTTGCCATCTGAAAAGTCCCTCCCTCGTGGGACTGTCGTGAAAATCCAACAAAACCGTGCAGAGAAGATGGTCTCTGAGCTGCCCACATGGCTGGCAGGCACTCGGGAAAGGCAGCTGTTAGGGCCAAGGAACTGCACACACCGATGACTGCAGGGCCCCGGAGTCCTCTCAGCAGGTGAACGCCCCGGGCAGAGCTGTTTCCACCCGTGGGCCGGGCCCTGTGGACCCAACCTCATTCTCCTGTCCTGTGCTCCTTGAGACCTCACAGCTGCACGAACGGTATCAGAAACGACACACAGGACGAGGCGCACCTGCGCAGTCCCCCGTATGGGCGGCATCCTGAGAGTCAGTGAGGGGTGCTCAGCTGTCAGGCTGCTCACCACTTTGATGTCGCCTGAGGATAACTGTCCTGAAAATCCCAGGCCAGACGAAAGTCACCTAGATCGCCCTGACCTTGGCCTCATCGGGGGGAGAAGGGAAGAAGGGTCAACGGAGCCCCAGAGGGACCAAGACTGTGCGTGCAGTCTGATGAGCTTCCCACGGGCCGTCTGGTCGTCTGATCGATCGTCTGACCATCTGATCGTCTTCAGCCTGGGCTGATTTCCTGCGTTCCTTTATTTCCAGCATGTCTTTGTGACAGCCCTCCCTCTCCGGGAGTGAACAGCGTTTGTCACTATCCTTTCCAAACTGAAAAAGTCAGCAGCTGGGCTGGGTGGTTCAGCTCAGCTTCACGGAGGAGGAAACAAAGTCAGAGATGTTAAGGGACACCCCTCCCACCCCTTCCTATCCCCTCCCACCCCATCCCCACCCCTGCCACCAGGGACGCATGCGTGCTAAGTGCCAGAGTCAGGATTCGAACTCAGATCTGCTTGACTCCTTCCCACTATGCCCGGCTATTCCTGCTGAAAACAAAGCAAAACCCAGACTGTTACAGCAAACGGGGTAGGGGTGAGTTCCAGCCACAACCTGGATGGCGCATCACACAGACGGCTCTCTCTGAGCATGAAGGTGGGCAGGGGAAAATGCCACGTTGGTCTGGGAAGGGGTGGGCAGAGGAAGCAGGTGTGTGCGGGGGGAGGGCAGGGCAGGTTAAAAATGTTCTCTGCCGCATCATTAGGGGAAAGGAAAGGAGGGCTCATCTCATTTTTCTTAAGAAAAGCAGCACAGGAAGAACAAGGTTCATTAAGACGCTGCATACTTCAGCAGTGGCACTTATGTCAGTTTTGAGAAGAAAAAAAAAATTTTTTTTTTAAGAAAAAAGAATAAGGTCTCAGGGCTGCAGGCTGGTTTGCTCCTACATGAATCCCTCTGCCTAGGACGGGGCTTGGCACACAGTAGGTACATTATAAGTGCTCAGTGAACCAAAGTGCCACCGGATTAGCCACCAGGCTGCAACAGCTTGCAGGGGCATTGAGGTCACAGATGGACAAACCCAATGACCGCTGACCCAACAGCCTTTGAAAGGACCCGGCTCAGAATGGTCTGAAAAATAGGCTTAGGGGGTGGCCGGTGAAGAAAGATGTGAATATATATATTTTTTAAGGGTTCTAGTGACCCTTTCTGCCTTCCACATGGTCGGATGACCCCCTTCTTGCCCCCTCTCCTAGATGGGACTTGAACCTGGGGCCCTGACTCTGCAGTCAGATGTCACAGGCCACACGGGCAGATCCATTCTCGCTCATCTTTCCAAACTGAGTTCACCTGCCTCATCCTCCAGGAAGCCTTCCTTGATGCGCTGCCTCCTCCACCTGCTCTTCCAATTCTGGATTAGATCCCTCCCTTCAGGGTCCCCAGCTCTCCCTGTGCAGTGGTGCATCTCCATCGCGGCATTCAGTGTCCCACAGTGTGACGCTTCTCACCGCACTGCCAGGTCCTTCGGGATGAGGGGGGAGTCTCTTTAACTGCGTAGTCCCAGTATTTAGACAAGGACCCGGCATGTAGTAGGTGTTCAATAGAATTTCTTATATGAATAAAAGGAAGGAAGAAAGAAGGGAAAGGAGGGAGGGAAGGAGAGAGAACACCCTGGGAACCGTACAATTTTCTTTTTGAAATTTATCTCATCATTAGGCACTTGTCCAGAGACGACACTGTAAGTAAGAATTCTATTTCCCGCAGGGGTCTGAGCTCCTCCACGTCCAGCTGCGACGTTGGCACCTGGGGCAGGAGAACATTGGGGGGGATCTAGAGGGATTTGGGAGAGCCGTGTCTGAGGCGTGTGCAGGTGTCCGAACACCTTCCCGAACACAGCACTTGTCGCAAGAGGCGCACGCAGCCTCGTTGATCCACCTGGAACTTAGTTACTCAGCAATTTCAGTTTTCAGACCACAGCTGGTAAGCAAAGGAGGTGTGGGAGGGCAGAGGGCTCGCCCTCCTGTTCACCATGGTCCCCGTGGGGCCCTCAGCAGGCCTAACGATTGGTGGGTGCTCAACAGTCACTTGTGAGCTCTGTCTTTTGGCGTCTCCCCGGGAGTATGAGAGGTCACAGGTTGACTCTGTAACAGCCTCAGGACCCCGGCCCTCCGGGGCCTGCGACCTTGGGGACAGCCCTGTGGAGACCTCGGAGATGCAGCCTGAACTCTGAGCCAGTCCTTGACCGGACTCGCGTCTGGATTCTCCTCTGGGAAGTGTGGAGCACCTGATGGAACACGGTCTCGGTTAAAGTGAGAGTCACAGCAACCTGGGAGGGAGAAATCAAGTGGAGAAAGTCAGCCCCAGGGAGTCGGGGGGCGAGGACCCCGCGCTCGGCCTGCGGGGTGAGGTGCCACGGAGCTGTGTGGGCCCCCATCGCCCCACCTCCGGGATGGCACTGAGTAGCTGAGAGCCCCGCTTCCTCCAGACCCCCCGGGGCAGGGCGAGCGGGACAGTGGGTGATGGGGAGACTGCAGCCAAGGGGGAGCTGAGGACAAGGCGCTGTAACGCGGGGGTGAGTCAGTGGACGGGAACGTCTAGGCTGCAGAGCAGAGGGGACAGCACGGCTCCACTCGTCCCGAAGGCTGGAGAACAGCCCCACCTTTCTGACTCCAGGGGCAGATCCTGGGCAGGGCTGTGGGAGGGACAGAGCTGCAAGGCTGGCCACCCTCGGGACACCCACCCGGGGCTGGTTCCGTCTAAACCCCAGCTGGCTGTCTTTGAATATTGTAATGAGGACAACAGCAGAGCACAAGCTTCTCACAGGTGGTAGCTGGAAGGCAGGTGTGCCTGGGGTTTGCTTTCCCCTCAAAGACAGACGAAGGCGGGGCTGACGGCCTCTGACCGTAGAACCAGCTCGTTCGACAAGCAGCTGGGTCCCTGGCCTACTCTCCTGTCCTGGCTCTTTTTCCAAAACAAGCTCTGAACCCCCTCGCCCCGCCTCCTGGTCTGGGGAACCTGACTCACCCGAAGGCCTGCCTTCAGCTGGCCCCGGGTCCGGAGGTAGAAGGGACCTCAGATGTTGCGTAACCTGGTCCCCTCCTTTGGTGGAAGAGGAAACTGAGGCCCGGGGAGAAAGGGTGACCTGCCAGAGGTCACAAAACGGTGACCACAAAACCGTTTGTGGGGGAAGCCAGCCCATGCAGTGCTTTTAAAATAAGAAATGTCACATTAAAACCTGAATTGCTGGCTCGTCTTGAAAATCGGAAGGTCCTGGTGCTCAGGGGTTACAGTGAGTGACGGCGGCTCTGGGAGAGGCCGTGTGCTTCCCGGCCACCACGGTGCTGTCCCATCTCGTCGGCTCACCCCCAGCACCCACCGCCCGGTCACCGTGTGCCCACCTGGCCTCGGCAGGCTTTTGAGCATGGGAGCCCGGGACCATGCAGCATCGGAACCAGAGGCGTCTCCTGCCTCCCGTGCCATCCTGCCATCTCCCGGTAAGCACCGCCCTGCACCACCCAAGGCATGTCCCCAAAACGTCACTGGTGAGTCAAAGGGACCTGCTTTCAGAATAGGAGTGGATGGAGAATCCAGAGTGACTGCGACGAAGTCGCCTGTCGTCGGCCTCAGGGGGTGACCGACTGGCTCTACTGAAAAGGCAGCCGGCCCAGAGTTCTCGGGGAGAAAGCAGGGATGCCAGAGAAGGTTGTAAGGAAGCCTCGCGGAGGAGGAGTGGAACAGGATGGCCGGGGAGATCGGCGAAGCTTAAGGAAGGGGTGTAGGGGCCGAGGCAGGCGGCCGCAGGCCGGGCTCCCCGCGGTGACGGCCCTGCTGCTGCTGTCTCGAAGCTCTTCGTGCGTTTTGAACAAGAGGCCTCCTGTTTTCATTCTACAGTGGGCGCCCCCTGCGCCCCAATTATGCAGCCGTGGATGGATTTCCGAGCAGGAGGCACAGGACAGGGAGCTGAGACCCAGGGCCCGCTGTGGGCGGGAGCAGGGGGTCCGCAGCCAGGGCCACAGGTGCGAGCTGGAGCCAAGACAGGAGGGAGACACAGCCATGTCAGGGGCTTGGGAGAAGGTGTCGCCAGGGCTGGGTGTGGGTTTGATGTGAAAGTCCTTTGAACACTTTAAGGTACATTTATCATTGGTTCCTGAGCCGAATTTCGAGCGATGCGTTGAAATATTTATTGACTAAGTGTACAGCAGTGAACAGGGTCCCTGCCCCAGGGAGCTTGCGTCCTGTTGAAGTAAAATAAGGCAAGATGACGACAGGATCGTGCTCCGAAGCCTGTGGCCAGCAAGGGCCTCTCTGTGGAGGCGGCTTCTGAGCAGAGACTACTTCATCATTCGTGAACCTTCTCCTACTAAGTCCCTACCACGTTCCAGGCACCGTCCTCACTCTCTGTGCCTCATCCCATCTGACCTTTCAATAGCTTATCCAGGGAGAGGTTGATTTCCCTCATCCAGAGAGCAGGGACACGTTGCTACGGGGTGTGGAAGCAGGTGTGTCCCTCTGCTGACAGCAGTGGAGCCGTCTGGCTACCCTCCCTTCTCACCTACGTCAGGGCTGCGGCATCTTCCCAGGCCTGGGTTCTCACCTGGGACCTCGAGAGGGAACCCAGCTGCCCATCAACTTGGAGATCCAAAGACAGGCCCTTGGCCTCGGTAGCCATAGGGAGGTGTACCAGGGAGAGCACCAGCCCACTGTCCCGTGACCATCTCAGGTGTGCGCTGGGGGGCTTCACCCCTCCCACCTGGCACCTCCTGCTGAGAGAAGCTGCTGCCAGCCACCTGTTCTGTCTGGGAGAGGGGCCTCCAGGGGCTGGGGCTGGGTTCTCCTTCTCATCCTTGACTGTGTAAGTGTCTAGTTCAGCCAGACCAGGCCTGGCCCACTCAACAGAGCCACTGCTCAAGTATTCTGGGAAGCTATATTTTATGGCAAAACCTTGCTTCCTTCTGTTTTATGTACGACATTTTCCCAAAGGGGGAGAAAAAAAAGTTGGAATCACTAGTGTCATTATTCTTTTCTTGCTTTTAGTTTCCACTCCAGAACCATCCGTCATCAGAAAACAGTTTCCATCTCTCAGGCTAATTTCCACATCCAGAGGAGACGGGACAAGGGGACAGCAGTGACCTCTGGATGCCCCACTGCGAGGGGCTGGGAGGTGCGGGAGGGAGAGAACCGCCAGCCCCTGGGGTTGCTCAGGAGAAGCTGAGCTGAGCGTGTGCAGAGGCAGGCAGGGAGGTCTCGCCGTTGTGTTGGACGGCACATGAGATGCTGAGATGTTATGAGGCGAATGTCTCCTTGCTGTGTCCCCTCTCGGTCCACTCGGTTGGGTGAAAATGCAGTCAAATTCCTGCCATCGTGGGTACGGACATCACCTGTGACGTGGGGGCAGGGAGAGCACAAAAACGGTTAAAATCGTGATTTTTTTTTTGCCCTAAAGTCTATGGGGTCCCTATTGGATCAAGAGATATGAGGGACCTGAACATGATTCTTCATTCAAGCTCAGAGGACTTCTACCACAACTTTTCGAGCTACATCTGCGGGCGACTCAGACTGAGGAGACTTCAGGCCTGGCAACCAGAAGCCGCACCCCCTGGCACACTCCCCTGGTCTGGAGCGTCTGGGCTCTGACCCGACAGGGTCGCGCTCACCGGAACCGTGTCTTGCAACTGATGGGGCGTCCATTGAGGGGTGTCAAAGCAGAGCCACATGGTCGGGTCTGCGCTTTTAGAAAGAACATTCTGGGTGCCTCTGGGAGCTGGCTTACGGACACCAGCGAAGAGCGGCTATGGTCCGGATATTTGTGTCTCCCTGAAATTCATCCACTGAAATCCAACCCCCAATGTGACGGGGCCTTCGGGGAGTGATCAGATCATTCGGGGTGGCCTCATGTCAGAGGCCCCAGAGTGCTCCCTCGACCCTGCCACCGTGTGAAGACACCCGGAGAAGGTGGCCGCCTATGAACCAAGAAGCAGGCCCGCACTGGACACCCAATCGATTGGGACTTGGACCTTGGACTCCCAGCCTCCAGGACAGTGAGAAATAAATGTCTGTTGTTTGTATCATAAGCCACTCAATCAGAAGTTTCCTATCATAGCTGCCCAAACAGACTCGGACAGAGCCCACTGAGTCACCCGGATGGGAGGTGGTGATGAAGGCCTGAAATCCTGCTGCAGTATGAGGACGCAGCCTTTGAGGAGGACGGCTGAGCCTGGGCGCTCTTGTGAGGGTACCGAGGGACAGAGCCCAGTCTAGTACTGCCTTAGTCCAACACCTGCCCACCCGCCAAACTCCTAGGGACCTACCCAGGGAACAGAAGCCGAGCAAAGCAGAGAAGACACAACTTTGGTTAAGCCGTCGTATTCCTCTCCCTCTCCTCACGTTTCCTTCCGAGGGTAGGAAGGCCTCGTATCAGTTAGTTCACTACCCCGGTCTCTCCCCGCCTCTTCCCTGACCCCTCCTGGGGGAGACAGCCCTGCAGGCGGCTGGGTCCTGCTCCGAGCTTCATGGGAGCTGCTACCTGCCAGTCCCCCAGTCTGGAGGGTGCCCTAGTCCAGAGGGGACTGTGGGAGGAAGCTACTTGCTTCCAGTATAAGCCACATTCTCCAGCGTCAGCTTTTTCCGTGTGCCAGATTCCCCCACTCGTTTGTGTGTGGGTTTTATTTTTTGTTTTTTGTTTGTGTGAGTGTGTGTGTGTTTTAGTTCTCAACTAGCGCAGAAGTTGGATAAGGAAAACAAGTTTGCCATTTATTGTACCCCCTCGAGCCCCAAATTTAATATAAACTGGTGCTTTGGCCCCAAATCCCCAACCTCTGTCAAACTGGGTTGAAGCACGAGTAATATATCTTGGGTTTAGGCTAGAGATCAATGCACCCTATTTCCCCTAACTGGAAACGTGAGGGAAAGCCTTTGTCCCCTCAAGGATCATAATGAAAAGGTTTGCATGAACGTTTATGCATATGCACGTGTCCTGGGGGTGTGCATAGTGAGTGGCCTGTCACCAGAGCCCAGCTCCTGTGCTCAATGTCAGTTTGTCCATTTCCTTCCTCCTACCTGTGCTCCCCATGAGCCCCAGGAGGAATCAGACGCACGTGGCTGCATGCAGGGGTCACCTCCGGGGCACTCACCTTGTGTGGCCAGGGCAGCACCCAGACACCGCTACCGCTAATGGCTGGGGGGCTGCGGCTGGGCACCTCGCCGAGGTTCTGGGGCCTGATTCCAAGGCTTCCCACCCAGGCTGGCCAGCGGAATCCGGGGGGAGCTTTAAAAATACAGATCGGGGCTCCACGTCTGGAGAGTCTGCTTCGCGGAGTCTGGGGTGACACCCGGGAGTCTCTGTTGCTGATAAAGAGCCTTTCTCGTCCCCTGATTCTGGCGCAGCGTGGGTCCAGACAAACCTGGTATAAACAGCCCACCCAAGCCCTATGGATCTCAGGGGCTTGTGAAGCGTGAGGCAGAGGATACCTCTGCGGCTCTCGGCGACGGTGTCAGGGCGCTTGTGGGGCTCTCGACCTTGGTGCCTGAGAGAACAAGAGTGAGACAACAGGAAGCCCGGCTTCCCACTTCTGGTGTCTGCCCTGCCCACGGGCAGGTGCTCCCGGTATCTGTGCACCCCTGAGCGATGCCAAGTCATCGCAAAGTTTCAGAACAGTGGTCACTCCATCGGGATGCTGAGCGAGGTTTCTTCTCCCCGTCACCGACCACGCTTTGGCAGGGGACCAGGCACTTTGTCCCTTTGGAAGACCCTTCCCTCTGCAGGCTCCTAGACTTGCTGCCAGAGCCCCCCTGTTCCCCAATTCAGAATGAATCAGGAGGGAAATCTGATCAGTCCCCCCTCTCAGGCTGGAGGTCCCACCACAGTGCGCTGGTCAACACTCAGATGGCCCCACTGGACCCCAGCCAGGGGCTGGGCCACGGCTCTAAATTATGAGGTTGTGTGTGGGGGGGGGGCGGGCAGGGTGACAAGCCACGACTGGCATCTCTAAAGCAGACTCTGCAGCCTGCCCGGTGCTGGGTGTCTGAGTGAGCTGGGGGCCAAGGGGGGCAATGCACCCAGTATTCAAACTTCACATCAGCAATTCTCACAACGGAGACTTCCGTGGTGTTCTGAGGCGAGCTCTGGGCGTCGGCATCACGCCCTGCACAAGGGTGCGGGTGTGTGGTCACCGGGTAAGAGGCCTTCCTGGGGGACCGACCCCAGGGTAGGTGATCACGGCTCGTTGCAGGAAATGCACGCTGAGTTGCAGGAGCATCGGGGGCAGCTTGTTGTCGTTGCTCCACTTGACACTTCTCCGCAGTGCCGCCTGCTGTGACCTCGGGTGTCTGCACGCTGGTGGCTTGGCGGGGTGCTGCCGCCCCTGCAGCACGACCCAGGCCCGGCTCGGGGTCCAAGGAGGCTCCCCCGGGGGCGGTTTGAGTTGGACGCAGCGGTCTTTCCAGGGGAGTCGAGGGGAGGAGCATGAAATGACTCGGATTCCTGATTTTCCGTGGCGTGAGGGAGCGTCCCTCTGAGCCTCCTCCGATTCCCTGGGCCATGGTCTCGGCTCAGACTTGACGTGCCCTTGGCCATGGCTGCTCTGAGGGTCATGGGGCTGCATTAACAAAGCCTTCCCAGGAGGCAGGGACCTTGCTCCCCTGTCCTCGCAGGGATGGAAAAACTGGGAAGTCACTTGACTCCTACAAAATACCCCCCTGAGACGACTGCTGATTCCCAGTTAACCACTGCAGACTGCGGAGAGCTGCCGGGAGCCTGAGCGGTCCCCACGGCAACGGCCTAGCGACTGTGGGCAGCCGCTCGGCTGTGTGACTCTGTGGACACCGCACGTGTGACCGGCTTGCTGAGTCGCCGAACGGAAGAGGCCCTCGAGCCACCTCGCCTGTGATTTCAGGTGTCCTCAAGACCAAGCCCGTGGGAAGAGGAGGACGGTAAGGGACATGCAGAACTTTTGGAGATAGACTTCGAGGGACAGTGTCCCTCACCCAGCAGCACGGGGTAGTTAGTTCAGCAGGGAAAGGCCACTGCGGTCACAAAGGCTGTCGCCCGAGATTCCACAGCCCAAGACCTTTCGTGATGTGTGTTCCTCCCTCCTTACCTTCTGACATCTCAGGGACTCCAGCCAGTCCCAGGAGCCACAGTAGCTCCACCCCTCCAGGTGACCAGGCCAAAGGGACCCGATCTGAAGGGTCCCTTCAGTCAGGCCCTGAGCCCCACAAGAAGCCTGAAGCAGGCTAGGGCTTCCCGGCCTTTTCTTCTTCCTTTGGGGTCAACTTGTCACCAAGAGGAACTTTCCCCAGCGTGTCCCTGGAGGTGGCCCTGCCATCTCAGCTGAGGGCTGCACACTTTGGAATGGAGCAGATTTACCATAATTTCTGCAACCATCCCCTTACTGTTGGGTGCTTTGGTTTTGTTTTCTGGATTTTCACCATTAGGAACCCTGTGGGCACATACCATGGGCACACCGTATCTTTCCTGGAAGACAGAATGCCCAAAGTGAAAAAACTGGGTCAACAAATATAAGAATTTTCGCGGCTCTTGCCAAATTCCTTTCCTAAATACTCGTTCCGCTGTCTCATGTCACCACCAGTGGGCAGAGGATCGATTTTGCTCCGGCTCCACTGGGTGCCATTCTTTAAAAAGTATTTTTCTAATTTAGTCGTTCAAAATGTACAACCGCACGGATGTTTCAAGTTGCCTTTCTTGGATTACCAGTGAGGCCGAATGTTTTCCCACGTTTGTTTATCGATTGTGTTTTCTCTTTTTAAGATTGTTGTTCTCATCTTTTGCCCACTCCTCTGCTGGAAACTGAGTGTTTTTCTTGTCAATGCATCTGATGTTAACGCTTGGTGATGTTGGCTGTGCCCGTGTGATACGTCGTAGGGCTGTTGTGTGTCTCACAACTCCACTCGGATGTCTGTCGAGCCATTCGGATTTAACATGTCACAGTGAGACCCTAAATTCTCCTCCCTAAACCTGCTCTACTTCTCTGGTCTTTTTCATCTTAGTGAATGGCAGTATGATCCACCCTAGCCCCAAACCTAAGAATCCTTCCAGATTCTTCTGGTTGCCTGATGCCACTTATCTCATCCACCAGCCCAGCTGCCTCCCCCAGGCCTCCCCACCCACTCGACCCACACGAGGCCTCCCCTCCAGGCCCCCCATCACGCAGCCCTGTGCTTTCTTCTTCATGGCACTTGCCGTCATCAGAAATCCTCTTGTTTCTTCACTCATTTTCTTCTTTATGGCACGTCCCCTGTCTAGATGCTCGTTTGGGATGTAAGCTCCGTGAGGTCAGGAGCCTCGCCTGCCTGATTCATCCCTGTATGATGCCAGGTGCCTGGAGCAGTCAGTCCCTTAGTGAGAACTCAATAAACACGTGCCGAATGTGTGAGCGACCAAACTGTGCCCTTTTCAACCCATCTACATTTGTACGAAGGAGACCTCATGACACAGAGGATGAGAGTATTGGCTTTTGGGATAGACAGTTCCAGGTGGAAGACGGGCTCTATCATTTACTGTGACGCTTGGGGGAGTTACTTAGCATCTTTAAAAATGAGAATAATAGACTATCTTCATAAAGTTAAAAGATACATCAGATCATGTGGACAAAATGCTTAAAAATAGAGACTGACAATAAGGGACTGACAATAAACATTAAGCCTTTTCAGGGTTTCTTTATGATTTTTTTCTCTGTGGTTACTGGGCTTAGAAGTCATTCCCTTCATTTGGCTAAAATCTGAATTAATATGAAATAATATCTATTGTAGTTTTTATGATACACTGTAAAAAAAAACTTTAAAAAATGTTTACCTTTACATGCCTTGGAACTTATTTTGGTGTATTAGAGTAAACTTTTAGATGATATTGGCATCATTTGTTGACTGAAAATTTCAATTTATTGTGCTTTATCACACATTCAATTTTTATACATAGTAGGGCATTTTTCTGGCTCTCCGGTCTGCCTCCCTGTCCCCTCTTGGGACTATACTGTTCTACGCCGTCTCACTGAGCAGTCAGACTCCCAACCTTGCTCGATTTGGGGAAGATTCACACATTCTCGTCTCGTAGACTCAGAAATGTGACGTCCGTTTGGGACACGTGTTTGTTCTGGTTCCAGTCCTTCACGAGAGTCCTTGTCCTCGCCCTTGGGTTCCTTGAGACACCAGTAGATCCTGATATAAATGTCCCATTTTTGCCTGAGCCAATTTAAACAGGTTTCAGTCACTTGTGACTTATCCGAAGGTAAATGTCACCTTTACAATGGCCTAAGGAACATCCGCAGCCAATGAGGCTGCATTCCTACGTGTCGCAGAAATTAAAATGCCATCCCCGGTGTGTCTTCGGAAAGTTACCTGCCAATAAGGTCAGCGAAATACAGGAACGTCCTCAGGGCGCCTGCACGTCAGGCCCCAGGTATATACCTACACTGCCAGCTGTCCCAGTCGTGATGGGCACGCTAACACTGTGCTGCAGATTCAGACGAACCCCCCAAAGCAGGCTGTCCCTGACCTGTTCAAGACTCTATCAGTTCAATGGGCTGTTGAAAGACCGAGGAAAGAATGTGGAAGTAATTGCAAAAAACCATTAAAGTTATCATTATTTAATAATCATTATTAGTGCCTTGTTTCATTCCAAGAAGAATGTGGAGCTGCATGCAAATTAGGTATTAACAGTAAAATGTTGTTTTTATTATGTCTGAGGACCTAACTGTTCTGAGGTTATCACGTTAAGAATATCATTTCTCAGCCTTTAAAGGCACTAAGAACAGAGATGGCTCTGTGCTTGCCCTTGCCTGCAGATTATGCCAGACCCCTTGCTTTGTTTCAAAAACTGTCAGTAGCTGCTTGGTTTTGCTGAGTAGTTAGTTAGTTCCTGTCTTTTGAGGTGTTTGTTTGCCATGTGACCCTCTTTCTTGGTCACTAAGTATTAAGGGAAAGTCTATTAAAGTGTGTTCTGGGTTCTAGTTATGAGTAGTTTCCCGTCCTAGGGAAGGCAAGAGCGCCAAGGAGAAAGAAAAGAAAGGCTGGCAAGTGGGCAGAAAATCTGTGACTTCGCTCCCCCAGGCAGAGGGAAGAGTGACTCAGCCAGAGGCTCCATCTACGCAGGAAAACAGGCCAAGCTTGCGCATTTCCCATCGCCCAACACCTGCTGGGATCTCCTGGCTGGCACGGATTCTGTGCAGTCACCTGGTGTCCCCAGCACAGGACACCCTGGGGCCTTTTTCCTACTTAGTCAGAAGCCAGCGGGTGTGGCCATCTTCCAGTTGCAGACAGAGCTAAAACAACAGAGCCTTTGCCTTTCATTTGTGCAGCGCCGAAAGCCTTTCGAAATGCCTGCGCCCAGCTAAGAGCCCTTGCACCAGCAGAGGGTCAGTCCTTTTGATTTATTCGAAAGACACAAACCAATTTCGAAAGTGAAAACTCTGACTTTTTGACGCCCCCTGGTGCTGCCCCCACCTTTACCGCGGGCCCGCGCCCTGGCCTCCCTTGTCTCTGCCACTCACTCGAGGCTCCCACACCAGGCAGACTCCTGGGGTACCCACATCCCCTCCCTCGGCCTCCTGAGAGGTGATGCTATGGAAATCCACCTCCGTGATTGCACAGGGAACACAATGACCCTGAAGATGTGCTAGGACCATCATGTGATTGAAAAGTTAAGATAGTTGGGGAGAGACGTCTTTCTGGCCCAGATTCAGGAAAGTCCTTTTGTCTCATCTTCCTTGTTCTCAGGGGCTCGCTGACGAGTGGAGACGTAAGGCGAAATAGTTGGTTCCCATTGCTCCAGTTCCCAGCAGCCTCTGCCGGATGCTGACCCCCTATGTGAATCGGGAAACGCTGGTCCCCTTGTTTTTACCACCTGGCTATTCAAACCTTCAGAGCAGCGATTTACATATATTCCATTAGGAGTCCTCCCCAATTCAAATGAGTTACTGCTAGAGGAGATTTTTTTTTTTTTCCTATGACCTAGAGATTTGGTTGAAGATGACTGGGTCTTCCAGGAAAGAGAGGGCAAGTGAAGAGCTTATATGTTGATGTCCCCAGTTCACCCCACTCTATGATTCAATGGTAGCTGAAGGCTAAGGCTGCAAGAGGCCAAATCATTTATCTCCAAATTAAACCTCCTATGGCTCTCTCTGGTCTCAGATGTGTGCACGATGCCCCCTGAGTGGCTTGTCTGTGCCCAGTGAATACCTTAGCACCAGTCTTGGGTTCCCTGAACCCAAAGGGCCTGTGGAATGTCGGATACGCCAGCTAAGTCAGGCATAAAATGACTGATGTAACAGACGCTTTTGTGCATAGCTATTACGTACGACAGGCCGTGCCAGGCCTTGATTAGGGGGATTCCTGCATTATTTCTCATCTGGGTCTTCCTAAGGGGACTTGGCTCTAAGAAGCCCTTAACCTCGTGGTGTCTTAGGTTTCCACAGAGACTCACATTCTTCAGCTATCACTCCTCCTACCCTGTGAGACTCTCCCTTTGAAAGCCACAGAAAGAAAGGGAAGAAGGAGGGTCTCTAACTCCTTTCCTCCCTGAACCAGCCCCCACACTGAGTTCCGGAGAGCTCCTGACGAGACCTCGGTTGGTCCAGGGGTATGCCCTGGGTTCTGAGGGTCAGAGCAAGTTCATAAACAGCACCTGGGGATTCACAAAGGAGCCCAGAGCTTCATAGTTATTGCTGTATAACACACTGTCCCCAAACTTAGCAGATTAAAAGAATAAAGATTCATTATTTTTCATGGTCCTGGGGTGGGTTCAGCTGGGTTAGTTCTTCCATTCTGCATTGCGTCGGGCCGAGGTCATCCATGGGGCTGCATTTAGCTGGGGCTGAGGCACCCGAGAGGGCTTCACCCACGTGTCTGGCACCTCAGCTGGGGTGGCTGGAAGAGCCGAGAACTGACTGGGCCTCTCCCTGTCCACTCAGACTCTCGTCACCGCATTCTGGCCTGAGCTTATTTATCCCTGGCAGCTGAACCCTGAGAGGCCCAAAGCAGACACTATCAGGTCTTGTAAGGAACTGCCAGAGCATCACTTCCTCTACATTCTTTTGGTCAAATCGAGTCAGAAGATGGTGTCATTTCCAGGGCAAGGGAGAGACGCTGCCTCTTGTGGGGAAGAGAGGCGCGTGGTCACGGGGGGAGGATTTGGTGGCACTACCTTTGAGAAACAATGTACCACGCTAACGGAAGAAAGGAAGGCAGCAGGAATAAATTGTTTGTGGCTCCGAGAATGCACCAATTGTGAATTTTCTCAGTGTTAAAACTGGATCATGTGGCCCCCTTGCAGGGGTTTAAGCAGAAACATGTCGGACTCCACTTTACTGACTGCAATATATTCTCATTAAAATCCAAACCCTTCAAAGTGAATCTGTAGTGACAAAAAGCAGGTCACTAGTTGCCTGGACCTGGGGGTGGGGGTGGGTCAACAGCAAACAGGCATAAGGTAACCTTTTGGGGTGGCAGAAAATATTCTATGTTTGGAGTATGGCAGCGGTTACACAGGCGTATGTATACACTTGTCAAAACTTATTGAAACTTAAAACAGGTGCATTTTATTGTATATAAATTATACCTCAACGGAGTTGATTCAAAAAAAAAAAAAAAAAAAGAAAAATCAAAGCCATCCTAGTTAGGATGATCAGAAAGGATAAGTATGAAATGTGGTTAAATAAAGCCGGTGTTAGGGGTATACTATATTTACAAACAATAGCAAATTCCTTCGGGGAGGGAAAGGAAGCAAAGGGCTGAAGGGGATGTTTTGTTAGTTCCAAAGCAGGATACACGTTAACGTTACTGTGTCCTCCTGCTGTGATTGTACTTAAAGCCGTTTGCTATCATTTACAGAACGTGGAGTAGCTGAATCTTGGTATTTTATAGATTATCGAAGAGCGACTACATCCTGCTTCCTGGGGTGCAGGAAGGGCTGGGGTCACCTTGAAGCAGAAACAAACAACAAACTGTGCGGGTTGCTCCATGTTAGACCAGCATGGAATTAAACTGGTGCCAGCACTGGGCACCACTCACTGGTGACCCTTACAGATTGCTCCTGGGGTGCCCTCCCTTCAGGGATCAGGAGGCTACAAAGTAGGTGATCCGAGATTTTTTTGCACATTACTTGGGTTCTGAGCATCAAGTTGGGCTCTAAGAGTGTCAGGAGGATTGCATTGCAGAATCTGGGGGTGAGCTGGGTAGATGGGTGTGTTAAGTGAGTTCTGTCTGCCAAATGCACGCCACCTGGACACATGGTGAGAACATCAGGGACTGGCAAGCTCTGAGATCCAGCACTGGGAAAGATTGTCTTGGGTGAGCAGGAGGGGAATGATGTTTAGACTTTCTTGAGGGGCACAGAGGCTGGCCAAGAATGCCCATTGGAAGAGCAACACACTTGCTTCAGGTGTAGGATGGGACAGGGATCCTCCTCCATGGGTGGACTGCGTGGCTGTGGGGACAAGGGAGCGTGACTTCGGGATTGAGAAGGCCCTAGGTCTCTTGTGCTCACTACCTACACCAAGTGGTGGGTTGGAACTGGAGCTGGAGCCCTTTAAAGTTTCTGCTGTAGATGAATGTTCACTTAGGAGAGCAAGCATTAGATAGAAGTTGTTGTTCGGGCAAAACTCACTGTATCCACATCCCTAGTGATGTCACTTTACTGCAGCCGTGTCAGCAAAGCGCAGCGAACACGGACCGCTGATGTTTGTATTGCCCTGAGAAGCCATCTGAGTCACTATCAGAATTCTAGCTGAACTTTTAGCTAGTCGGGTCAGGCCCAGGACAACCCCTCTCTCGGGCCGAACTTCCCAGGGTAATGAACAAAGCACAGATGCCTTTAGGTCAGGAAGGAAATTCCCAAGCCATCTTTCCAGCTTTCTTCTAGAAAGTGCTCCCTGTGAATGACCGGTTTTTCCTAAGCCTAATTTGCTCATCGAGTAATATCCTCATGTACCCTCACTCCCCAGTCAAAACGTAACCGAAAATTAATTTCTTGGGAAATTGCTCTGTGGAGGGATATTGGAAAGGATCTGATCGAATACTTACATGGTTTACTATTAAATTATTAATAATTGCCAAGGTCGTAACATTTATCCTCCTAAGGACTGGGATGAGGGTGTTTTACCCTTAAGCCAAAAAAAATTAAAATGTCTAAGGGTAGGGTTCGGGCAATGGCAATCAAGAAAACCTCTCCTTGATAATATTTTGGGTTGGAAAAAATCTTCCAGGGATTAGTATTCCTTGACCAAAGCCATATACAACGCCACTCCGCCTTAGTTGTTCCTTGTAAGATCCAAGAAGACTCAGCTTTCCCCAGAGACTGTGGGATCCTTTAGAGAAGTGGATTTGATTTCCAAGCAGCTAAAATTCCTATGCCATCCTGAATGCTCATTAACAATTAATTTCCCCTCCGTGTATGCTTAATTCTCGACAGCCTTTCTATAACATTTAATTTCCTGGTCAACGTCCTTGTTTCCAGAGCAACGTGAGGAGTTAGGACGCGGCACGAAATCTCATGCAGAGACACAATCCCTCTGGTTTCCTGAGTGCTTATGAATTGTCCCCTGACTCAGAAACGCCAAGGATGAATCCTGATAGAGTGCAGAGGGAAAGGATGACTTCATGTGACACTGACCTGCGGAGGAAGGCACATCTGTCACATCCTTGACAGTGTCCCAGACTGAGCTCGAGCTCCCGGACGTGGGATGTGGGTCAAGGCTCAGCCCACAGCTGGCTGCCTCATCCGTGAGAGCTGTCAGGCCCACAAAGGTCAGAAACACTTCAGCCACGTCTCCCCAAACCGGACACAGGCACTGGCCACCCCGGGGAAAACGGACTCTGGAAGAGGCTTCTAGCCGTTCCCTCACCTGTGTCCGAGGACACTGTGCTAGTCACCCCTTGCTTCCCCCAGCTGGGTCCTTCTGCAGCCCACTTGAAAACCCAGTCAGCACTTTCCTCGCTCATTATCCGGACCATGGCCACTTGAGGCTTGAAGGGGACCAGCTGTTTGGTGGTTGCCATGATGCTCCACGGCTGGGAGTGGGAACTAACGTGCTCTTTGGCCTCCATTTCCTAATCTTACTGAAGAGCTCAGCCTGGCTGGAGAGGGAAAACACCTCACCTTCCAGCTGCTAAAATTGACAGGCTCCTTAGGAGCACGCCAGGAGCTGACATCCCAGCCAGAGTCCTTAATTGCAAGAGAAAACAATCCACACTGCATGGAAGGGTATTGTGTGGCTTGCAGCATCTCCAGGAAGGCCAGAAAATCAGGCCCGGAGCCTCTAAGCCCGGAGTGATACCCACATCATCTTCCAGCCACTGGTGAGTGCACTTCAGACACCGGGATGGGACATTGGCAGGAGGACCTCTGCCACTGCTGCCTCTGCTGCCTTAGGATCTCAATAATTACTCCCCTGAACTCTAGGAAAGAATTCCTCCAGGGCCTTCTCACAAAGGTACGTCTAATTGGTGGGACCCAGGACCCATGCCTATGGCCTAGTTGCAAGGGATCCTAGGAAATGCAGTTCTGGCCTAAAAGTAAACATAGAAAAAGTATTTCTTCAAAAGATGCTCACCATTCACAAATATGACACATCTCGACTCCACAGGGCTCTCATGTTAGCTACTGTGGCCTGAATGTAGGCATCGTATCATCTATCATATATTCATGTATCACTATGTATTCTTTATCCATTTATTTTAAATCTGCTCTGTGTAGGTGGTGCAGTTGGCGTGTGTGTTAGTTTCCTAGTATTGTGGTAACAATTCACTACAAGTTTGGTGCCTTAAGACAACATGAAGTTATTATTTTATATTTCCGAAAGTCATCCTTTTTAAATCAGTGTCCCTGGAATAAGATCGAGGTGTCAGGAGGCTGGCGTTTCTTCTGGAGGCTCCAGAGGAGGCTGTTTCTGCACCGTTTCCAGCTTCTGGAGCTTGCCTGCATTCCTTGGCTCATGGCCCCTTCCTTGGCCACTCTACCCTCTTTCATCGACACATCTCCTATCACCCTCTTTTAAGGGCCCTGTGATTTCATTGGTCCCACGCATATACTAATCCAGGATGATCTCCCTATCTCAAGAATTTTATCTTCATCACAACTGCAAAGTCTTACCACATCAGGGAAGGTAGTCACAGGCCTGGGGCTTTGGGATATGAACACCTTTGGGGGCGATGACTCATCATTACACATCCTGCCAGGCCAGCTGGCTGTCTGTACCAAGACGTCTGAGAGCAGAGTGGAGTTCCTCCAGTGAACGGGCCATAGTCCAGGGACCAGGCCTATCCTTCCCAGAATCACAGAACCAGTCAGACTTGGAGAGCTTGGCACAGGACCCTCAGACACCCAGGCTATTGTGGATTAAGCTAGAATACCAGTTTACTCATTTTTAATTGGCACCATTCCTTTCCTGGTGTCTGAATGTCTGAACGTGTAACCTAATTAACCATCAGACGGCTGTTTGATGGGCTCGAACTCAGACAAACGGTGGTGGATGTTTTCAAAGGGTATCCACCCAGGCAGTGGGGAGAAACCATGACTTTTATTTAGTGCTATAATCTCCAAACTGGCATGTAGTAGGTGCTTGGTAAAAGATTGGTTGTTGAGTCAGCAAGGTCACCTGAAAGACAGCAAGCATGCCTCCCAGGATGGCCTCATGTATGCAAAAAAAGAATGTCACAATTGGGAGTGTAGTCAACCATGGAGGCCCAGAAAGGGGAAGCACAGGGGCCAATGTGGCAGAGTTCATCCAGGCACCATCTGTTGGCTGAGCTCAGCATCATGCACACTTGTCATGTGCCACTGAGCACCTACTGTGTGCTAGGTGCTGATATTAAACGATGAGCAGAACCTCTTATAATCTAACAAAGGACATAGTCAGTGCAGAGGAAAGACCGCCCTGACAGGCGACTAGAAATTCCGACCCTTCTAGCAGGTGTAGGCGCACCTATTGTTACGATGTTCAAAATGTTTAAGAGACATGGAAGAGGCGCGGACCAGACAGAACAGGCTCTGGCCGTCGCCTGGTGAATGGAGGCCATTCCAGTGAAGTATCTGTCCAGATGGCACGCAGGCAGAGACGCCTGCCATTTACACTGGAATCACACTCCCTCTTATACTCACTCGGAGCCACAGCCACCAAGGAAAGCACCCCCATTCCCTGCCCCTGCCGGTTGAGTTGCTTAGACTGATATATGTACCTGATCTTACTGTAAGTGATGGCTCAGGCGTCAGGCCCTTGAGACTCAGACTACTAAGCCATGAATAAGGCAGGTTCCCAGCAGGCAAGGTCGGGAACCCAGACCTTCAGGCCCAAGCCCACTAGTGAGCCCCATTACCTGCAACTCTGGACCTCTCTGTGCTACCAGGTAGCCGTCTTTGATGCCTACGAGTTGATGCTTGTTTGGGGGCAGGTGGGGTGGCCTCTCAGGAGACAGGCCCAGGAGCAGTCTTCCAAGAGGCTGCCTTTGATTTTAGAGTCATGTGGTGGCTCAGTCCTGGGTAATTACGAACTGGTGACAGATTTAGTCTGAGATCTCAATACCAGACTCTGGGCAGATGGCCAAGGGCTGCTAACCACAGGCTCAGGCATTGGTACGAGGATCAGAGATTAGTACGAGAACCCTAAGATTAATTGAAGTCCAGATTAAGAAAATGCTGGTAGCTGGGAGCCCGAAAGTAGCAGGGAATGGGGAATCAGGCTGTGTGTGTGTGTGTGTGTGGTGTTCATTCTCCTGTGCCCTGAAGATGCACCGGTTTATGCTGCTGTGTGCCTTGAAGACACCATTTGTGTCAGGCTGAGAGGTGCCAAAGTCCCCCTCTCCATCCCTTTAGTTCACCAGCCCTCACAATGGGTTTTGTGCAACGTGCCCAAGCCCTGGCTATCCTAGAAAATGGCCTCAGAGGACACAAGTCCAGAGGAAAGTTTCTCAAAGTGTGCTTTGAGGATCACCTGCCTGAGAATGAAATGAGATGCCGGCTGAAAGGCAGATGTTGGGGCCACCCCCGGCCCGCTGAGTTGGAACCTCGAGGGCCAGGCCTGGGTGTCTTCTCTTTTAACTGGTGACTCTTAAAGCTTACATGGTCCAACGCTCTCAGGAGGTCACCAGTCAAGTGAGGAAGCAGAGGGCATGGCTTCCTGGGCCTCCCATGTACTTTTCAATGTTTTAGGAAGTACCAGAGAGGAAAACATTTTTCTTTGGACCTTGCAGTTTTCCTTTTATTTAATTGGTTTTACTTGAGTTCCAAGAGCACAAAAATGTGAGGACAAAGGCTTTCTTTTCCCGCCACGGGCCTCACGTACTTTGTGAAAGGTGATCTGTCTCCTTCCACCCTCACAGCCTGCTTTCCAGCCGGGACCTGACTCCCTGAGAGAATCACGGTCAAGGCCCCCGGGAGAATATGCTGTTTCCTGAAGCAGGGGGGTCTCTGGGCCTGAATAACCGAGGCCAACATAGAGGGCCTAAAAATAGAGCCTCGATTCCAGTCCAACCAGTAAAAGCCTCCCTGGATGGCAGAAGAACAGTGGAGCCCTGTGCCCTCTGGTGGACAGAAGCTGCTTTGCGGGCCTTGCCAAGGGCCAGGGTTGGTGCTGAGCCCCCCACACAAGGCAGCAACCAACGGGGTGAGTGAGGCCCAGCAAACACCACTCCCTTACGATCCCTGCTGGGGATAGAAAGAGCAAAACGTGTGCTACTTGCATTTACCAACTTCCACGTGATTTTAGAATCCATTACTGTAAAGTATCATGTTTTAATAATGAGTACCAGGTTCTAGATGCTCTTCATTATTTCTCAGTGAGATTAGGCTACTACCACGCAGTTCATGCAAATCGCATATAATCTGTAAACATATCCAGGTACCTCAGGCCACCACCCCGAGAGATCTATGTGGAAAGGCCGCCCTCTTGGGGGAAGCATGGAGCCGTGGGACAGACATTCAGGAACGGTTAAACGAGAAAGGGACCCTCCCAAACCAGGAAATTTGGCTGAATCGTTCTAGGCACTCTCTGTGAGGGCAGAAGTCTCCCCTGGCTAACTTGTCCTCTCATCTGATGATATCAACTCACTCATGCTGACATCACAGACAGAAAGCACATTTGGAGAAAGAAAATAGATCCATAGTAAAGTGCCTGCTTAGGATTTGAAAAAAATCAGAGTGTGTGACTCCAAGACACCAGGCTTTTCATAAAGGCTTAAAAAATAAAAGTGCACGTTCATTAGGAAGGTTGCTATGAAAGAAAGACAAAGACATAAAAACAGGGAAAGAAAAGAAGGAAGAGGGAAAGAAAAAGAAAGAAAATAAATAAAAAAAGGAAAGGAAAGAAGCGTTGGAGATGATGGAGAAGTTGGCACCTTTGTGCAATGTTGGTGGGCATGCAAAACGGGGCAGCTGCTGTGGAAAATGGCCTGGCATTTCCTCAAAAAAATTATTAAACATAGAATTGACATATGATCCAGAAATTCCACTTCCATTTCGAAAAGAGTTGAAAGCCGGGTCTGAAAGAGATATGTGTACAGCCGTGTTCACTGCAGCATGGCTCACAAGAGGCAAGAGGTAGAGGCAACACAGGTGTCTATCGATGATGGATGGACAAAGAAAATGCGTTGTAGCCGCACAATGGAATATTATTTGTCTTGAGAAGGAATGAAACCTGACCCATGCCACGACATGGACAAACCTTAAAGATATTATGCTAAGTGAAATAAACCAGACAGAGAAGGACGAATATTATATGATCTTGGCACTTATAGGAGGTGCCAAGAGCAATCAAATCTGCAGAGACAGAAAGTGGAATGGTGGTTGTCCGGGGCCGACAGGGGAATGGGGAGTTACTGTTTAATAGGTACGGAGTTTTAGTTTTGCAAGATGAAAAGGGTTGGGAGAGCTTTTGGTGATAATAATACATTAATGTAGGGTCATCAGTTATAACAGACGTCCCCTGTGGTATGCAGTGGGGATAGCGGGGGAGGCTGTGCGTGGGGACGAGGGGATGGGAACTCTGTACTTCCTCTCAAGGTTACTGCAAACCTAAAACTGCTCTCGGGAATAAAGTTTAAAAAGTTCTGGAGATGGATGGTGACGATGGCTGCACAGCAGTGTGGATGTCCTTGACACTGCTGAGACTTATACTTAGAAATGGTTAAGATGGTAAATTTTATGTCGTGTATTTTACGCAATTGAAAATAAAGTAACTATAATGAAAAACTAAAGGCAGAGGGAGAGATGGGCCAGAAAGGGACGGGAATTTAGGAACCTTGGAATACTCTATATTTAAAAATATCGTAAGTAGAAGTTACAGTGTGTTTTGATATATTTTTGACATATACTAAAATTCAAAATTTTAATAGATGAAAACGTGCAGCATAGAATGCTTGTTAGGGGAACATGTGGCAGGCAGGAGAAAGAACGCCAAGGACAAATGAACATTTTAGGACCTCCGCTCTGAAGGGAACGTTACTGGGGGCCTGGCGGGGAAGCAGGGATGCGGAGAGGCGTGGTACAAAGAGGGAACTCAGCCCTCGCCGAGGATCCAGGTGGGTCACTGCTCTGAAGTCACCTGGGTAAGAAAGTGGTCACGCTTTAGCTTGGAAAATTGTGGTGGAGGGAGATAAGAGAAAAGCTCTTTTGTTCCTTCCACCACTGAGGGCCTTTTCATTGCCTCGTATCTTTGAAACCATCAAGTGGGAGCAGGAAAGGATGAAAAAAATCAGAAAAAGAATGCAGAAATGTTAGAAGCAGGTCTGACATCAGCTTGCTGCTTTCGGCTGAGGGATCATCTGCGAGTGATGATCAGGTCCAGGGTTCCGTGCTCTGCCTGGTACCAAGTCACAAAGCCCTAAAAAATGTGGCAGGCAGGGAAAGTGTGACCGCAAGCCCAGCCAGACGGCTGTGTCCGAAAGAGGAGCCCCCCTGGAACAATCCCCATGGGGAAAGCCACCTCCCTGCCACCTGATGCGCATCTGAAACTCTGCTGGCAACGATTCAGAAGGGCGTGCAGCACCCTCCCCCTGTCAAAATCGAGATGTAATTGGGATACGCCATAGTATAGGTGTCAGGCGCACGACCTAACGATTGGACACATGTATATATGGCAAAATGGTCGCCACAACACGGCTAGTTAAACGTCCGTCACCTCACACAGCGACAATTTTTTTTTCTTGTGATGACAGCTCTTATGATCTACCCTTCTAGCACCTTCTAAATGTGCGGTGCTGCTAGCTTCAGGCCTATACGTGACACGCCTAGGACCTGCTCATCGTATAACCGAGAGGTTGTACCTTTTAACCACCTTTGACCGTATCATCATCCAGCCCTCACCCCCAGTCTGTCTCTGGCAGCCAGCCAGCCATCCCCTGTATCTATAAATTTGCTGTTTTGGTTTTTAAGATTCCACATACACGTGAGATTATACGTAGGCCTTTCTCTGCGTGACTTATGTCACTTAGCATAGTGTCCTCAGGGCCCATCCATGTTGTTGCAAAGAGTAAAATTCCCTTTTTTTGGCTGAGTAGTTACCCACTGCGTATATATATATAACATCTTCTCTATCCATTCATCCGTGGATGGGCACAAGTTGTTTCTATGTCTTGACCACTGTAAACGATGCCGCAATGACTACGGGAAGCAGCTATCTCTTCAAGATAGTGCTTTCAGCACGTTTAACATCCTCACTGGCGGCAAATCTTTGTTCTTCCTGGAGTGCATTGAATTTCTGGAAACAGCCGAAAGCTATTCACAACCAATGGGTGTGACTTAAAAGCCAGCAGATTTCCGCTTTGCGGATCTTATGCTGATTCTGTCAGCATTTTTAACAGAAGAAATCCAAAACTTGTTCTCTTCGAGGCACCCATGCAGCTCTCCCCACAGTGGTGAAACAAAGAGGACACCAGGCATTTAGCTGTGTGAATTGTGGACAAGTTTTTAAACATCGTTATCTTATCATCACACTCTGCAGCAATCACAAATCCCAGGTAATTCTAGGAATACTAAGAGGATCCATGGAAGACCAAGGGTAGCTGCCTGGCTGGTTCTTGCAGTGAAGATGCTGCTGGGGCTGGCAGTGGTTGCCGTGTAGACCTGGCTTTGGAAGAGGCTTGGAGACACCAATGTTCTCTCCAACCGTGTCCAAACCCGCCGCTCTTTAGTTTGAGGCTGGACTGTAGTAGGTACCACGGGACCTGGCACCGAGATAACCCTATAAGTCTGACTCAGGCACTTCTTACTGCATTTATGCCCAACTACTCCCCACTCCTGGGGTCTGATGCCCAGAGGCCAGAGCCAGTCGCCAGACAGGCCTCTCCCCTAGGGTTCGTACTTGCCAGACATAGAACACGTGGGGTGTATCGTAAGATGTCATGACATTCCACTTGGAAGGTTTTCCTATTTTTTCAACTATTTCTGCTTTGTCTTCTTCTGAGCATTTCAAGGGCTGTACTCTTGTTTTAATTTCAAGGAAACAGGCTAATTTCAAGCTATATTAATCAGAAAATGAGGCCATTTAGAGAAAGACAGTCATGCGCAGAGAAGGGACAGGCACCCCTTTGTGGAGAGGGTGACACTCTCGCAAGCTCTCACCCTGCCTTGCACTTTGCTCTTTCTGCCTCTCATCCTTGGCCAGCAGAAGCGCACCCTGAAAGCAGGGAGCTGAGGGGAGGGAACTTGAAGGTGAAAAGCAAAAGCCCTTTTCTCTCTCCTACCAGAATTGGGCATTCTCACTCCCAACTGAATCCTGGGCAGATTAAAGAGAAATACAGAAAAACATACATCAGTAAGAGAAAAATAATAAATTTTTTCCCCCAAATTTCTATCTGGGCAAAGACTCTTTAGAGTACATACAAGAAAATACTGAAGAAAAGACAACGTAAAACATTTAAGAATAATTATTATTTAATTTAAGGTGGTGTACGTTTGTCATGGCCAAGAAAAGAGGAAGGGAAAAACCCAGGTAAATGTATTTTATTTTGCTTTTTGATTGTCACTTTATCTTCTGGATATGGGAATGCCCCTAACAAACATAAATCTGTGTTTTTCGTATTTTACATAATATATAAAATATATTAAAATGTACATAGAGCAAAACACAAAGATATTAAATATACAGTTCCACGAGTGTGGATATGTGTACGCACCCGCATAACCACGGATAGGACAAAATACACAGCCACCCTATCCCTCAGAAAGCTCCGGATGCCCCCTTCTGGTGTGTCCTCACCCGCAGGAGGAAAGCACCACCGTGGGGATTTCTGTACCAGAGACTGAGTTGCCCATTCTTAAACTGCATGCGACTGGAATCGTACAGCACGAGCTCTATGACGTTTTCGAGATTCATTCATGTCATTCCATGTATCGGTGCCTTCCTTTTTATTGCCGAACAGTCCATCGTGTAAACATACAGCAATTTGTTTCTCCATCCTGGTGATAGACATCGGAGGCGTTGTCAGCGTCTGGCATTGATGCTGCAAGATGCTACGAATATTCCCGTTCAAGACTTTTTCTGGACATGGTTTTATTTCTCTTGGCTGGGTCATAGGATGAGCAGACGTGGGACGGGTTTCCAAGGTGCCCGGATCGTCTTACACCCCCAACGGTCGCTTGATGTTCTCACTACACTTGGCGTTGTCCGTTGTCAATTGTAGTCTTCTAGACGGTGGGGAATAATATCTCACTGGGGTTTGAGTTTGCGTTTCCCTGGCAACTAATGATGGTGATGAATCCATTTACGTATCTTCTTTTGTCAGGTTACCTTCTTTTGTTCAAGTCTTTTGCCCGTTTTTAATTGGGTCGTTTGTCTTTTCGTTATTTATTTATGAGAGTTCTTTACATGTGCCAGATATAAGGCCTTTGCTGAATATGTGCATTGTGAATGTTTTCCAACGATCCAACGTGTCTCCTTGTATTAATGGTGTCTTTTAATACGCAGACAATTTTTTTTATTTCAGAAAAGTCCAAATTATCAATGTTTCATCTTATGTTTAATGCTTTTTTTGGGGTCTACTCTGAGATAACTTTCCTTATCCCAAAGTTGTGAAAATAATCACCTAAATTTTTTCTAGAAGCTTTAGAGTGTCAGCATTTACACTTAGGTCTATGAGATAGGGAGAAAGGATCATTTTCCCCCCATACAGTTATTCAATAGTCCCAGCACCATTTGTTGAAAAGACTTTCCTTTCCCTATAAAATTACATCGGCAACTTTGTCAAAAATGAATTGTCTATGTGTGGGTTCCCCATTCTGTTCCATTGATCTGTTCGCTTATATGTCAACACCATCCTGTCTTGATGACCATAGCTTTATAGTGTCTTAAAATCAGCTCTGTGAGTTCGCCAATTGTTCCATTTCAAGATCGTTTTGTTATTCTAGGGTCTTTACCTTTCAATTAAAAATGTCTCATCAACTTGTTTGTTTCTACCCAAAGATTTTAATTTAATTGAGACTTTAATTGGTGGGACTTTGAATTGAAACTGTGGAGAGAGCTGACATCTTCTGATCCATCAAGCATTTCTTGGATTTCCTCGTGATCATCATGTGGTTTTTGTGGTAGGGTTCTTAAATGTACTTTGATCAACTTTTTTCCTGTGTGTTTTGTTCTTTGTTTTCGGATGCATTTTTCAAGTTATATTTTTATTATTGATTTCTAATGTATTTCTATTGTCATAAAAGGACACATCATATAAGACTGAAATGCATTGAGACTTATGGTTCGGCATATATCCTATTTTGGTGACGATTCCATGTTTGAATACATCTCTGAGTACTGTGGTCTAGCTAAATTGGCACAGAAAATGAACGATCACATATGGTCACAGAGCCTTTGCAGATATAATTAAGAATCTTGAGATGGGGAGATTATCCTGGATATTAACTTATGAGAGGAAGGCCCAGGGATATTTGCTTACAGAGACAGAAGAAAAGGTGGTATAATGATGAAGCAGAGGTGAGTTTGAAGATACTGTGCTGATGACAGCAAAGATAGAGAAAGGGGGCATGAGCCAAGGAATGCAAGCTGGAATCCCCAGGAGAAATTCCTCTAAACGCTGGGAAAGGCCAGGAAATGCATTCTCCTGCAGAGCCTCTGGAGTGAGCATGGCCCTGCTGACACCTTGGTTTTGGCCCAGAGACACTAACTCCAGACTTCTGACCTCCAGAGCTCGAAGAGAGTAAACGTGTATTGTTTTAAGCCCCCCGGTCTGTGGTGATTTGTTTCAGTGGCTACAGGAAACTAGTATAGATGTCGGTACCTGGAAAAGGGGGCTGCTGTTACGTGGACGTGGCTTTGGAATTGGGTCATGGGTAGAGTCTGGAGGAACTTGGGGCAATGTGACGGAAAAAGCCTCGATTGCTGCAAACAGACTGTCAGTAGGAATATGGATGTGAAAGACTCAGCCAGGAAGGACTCTGAAGAAGTGAGGAGCCCAGCAGAGAAAGCCTCTGTCATCGCAGAGAGCAGCTATGTTGTCCTAAAGAGATCATTGGTAAAAACACGGATGTTGGAGGTGCTGCTGAAGGTTCAGAGGAAACGAGGAACACGTTATTAGAGACTGAAGGAGAGAGGATCCTTACTATATGATGGCAGAAAGCTTAGCTGAATCATGTCCTCCAGTTAGGAGGAAAGCAGAACTGGTAAGCGACGAACTTGGATATTTAGCAAAGGAGAAGGGTGGAAGGTTTCCTCTGGCTTCTTCTTGCTGCTTATAGTAACATCGAGAGGTAACAGATAACTTGAGGAAAGACCTGGTAAGTAAAAAGGGACTAAGACTTGATGATTCGGGAAACTCTCAACCTACCCAGAGGGCAAAAGGTACTCAGGAGATTCGCTGTTTTGATGGCAGACTCTATAGGGAGAAGGCCGGGGTGTGGCCCGACACCGGCAGCCAGCGCTAGAGATTAGACACATCGCTCAGGGATGCCCTCAGCCCTTTGAGCAGAGGCCAAGACTGAAATGGGAGACTCCAGGAAAGATCTTGCTTAATGGCGTGGATTCCGTAACACGCAGGAGGTTTTTAAGAATGTTCCATCAGCAGGAACACTGCCAGCTTGAACAGAAAGGAAGAGAAAGAGGATAAAACGAAAGAAGGCCGTCAGACTCCCCGACTTCTACAGGCGGGAAACAGGCCGATGAAATGACTCAGCTGCAAACACCACGAACTACCCTTCCAGAAAGGGAGATGACCATGGGGAGCTGGGGCGGGGTGTGGGGCCTGGGTCCAAGCCTCCAGCCACAGAGGATTACTCCTGGGTCTTGAGACCTAAAGGAGTTTCCTTGGTTGGATTTCAAAACTGCTGGGGGCTGGTGACTCTTTTCTCCCTCCCATTGTCTCCCTTTTGGAACTGGGATGTCTGCGGCTGTCACCCTGTGCCTGCCACTATTGTAGTTTGGGAGCAGATAGCTTTTCTAGTTTTACAAGTTCAGAGGTGAAGAGGAATTTTGCTCCAGGTTGGACTACACTGAGCCTCACCTGTATCTGATTTAGATGCTATAGATGATGAGATCTGGAACACATCCAGGTGCTGGGAGGGTGACACATCCTAACTCCACGGGGGATGGAAGTTCTCGTACTTGGGACACTCCCAGACCTCGCCCTAGGTATCTCTTTATCTAGCTTTTCATCTGTGTCCTTTATCACATCCTTTAATCAACTGGTAAACGTGTTTCCCTGAGTTCTGTGAGCTCTTCTAGCAAATAATCAAACCCAAGAGGAAGGCGATCGTGGGAACCTTCGATTGGTAGCCAAGTCAGGCAAAAGTGGGGAGTAACGCGGGGCCCTCCTACTTGCCAATGGCATCTGAAGTGTGTGTGTGTATAGGGGAGTCTTGTAGGACTGAGCCCTTAACTTGTGGGATCGGAGGCTTTCTCCAGGTAGTGTCAGAACTGACTGAAATTCTAGGCCACCCAGCTGGCGTCGCAGAGTGGCCTGGGGCGAGAAGCGCCCACGCACATCTGGCGTCAGAAGTGTGGAGAGTGAGAGGGTAGAGACACAGAGTAGAGTAGGTTTTCTGTGCGATTTCAAAAGGCATGTTGCCTGTGTGGTGAAGTGAAGGATCTAGAGATGAGATTATCATGGGTTATGCAGGGAGGCCCCAAATGTAATCCCAAGTGTCCTTGGAAGAGGGAGGCAAAGGGACATCTGACTACGAGAGGAGGGAACGGTGAAGCCTGAAGCAAGATGCTACACTTCTGGCTCCGGGGGTGTGGGACGTGCTGCAGCCTGGGATGCAGCTCTGGAGGCTGCAAAGGCCCCTGCAGCAGTTCTCCCTGAGGGTCTCCGGGCAGGGGGCGGGGGAGGGGGGGCTGCTGTCCTGCTAGCACCTTGGTTTGGGACGACTGAAACTGGTTTTGGATTTCTGGCTTCCTAAACTGTAGGAAAGTACAGCTGAGCTGTTTGAAGCCGCCGAGGTTGTTGCAATTTGCTGTAGCAGCATCGGAATAGCAGCGTCGCGCGAATCTGTACTGTGTGTGTGTCTGTGTGTGTGTGTGTGTCTGTGTGTGTGTGTGTGTGTCCTGGTGTGCTGGCCGGAAAATTTTTGCTTGGCTGTCGCTCATGGGCACATAGGCTATCACCCATAGGAACATAACATCCTAACAAGCTTTCTGCTTCTGCACCCCCGCTGCACCCCCGACCTGTGGGCTGACAGGTAGTGATAGAAGGAAACTAGACCTTTGTGTTCAGACAGAAGGAAGAACGGGGTTTAGGGCTTAAAAACCCTGGACCCCTACATGTCGGGGCTGCTTCCTGTGGGGTGTGCGTGCCCCTGGCAGACCCAGGGGTTGATTCCTATAACTCACTGGTTTCTGGGGGTCCGTGTGTCTTTCGGGGGCTGGGGGCCACATCATTGTCTCATTTTATCAATTCCTGCGTGGGGACTGTTGAGCTCTGCTACCAGGACTGTGGGTTTTTCTAGCTCTAGTTCTGAGGTTTTGTTTCACGGGCTTGGAAGCTCCCTCAGTAGGCACATACACAATAAGGATGGTCGCCTTGCGGATGACTTGTCGCTGACCATTATAAAATGTCCTGCACATCTGGTAACATAAAGCAGTTTGGGGGGCGGCCATGGGTTTGAGGGAAAGTTATTGCAGATTTGGGGGTTCTCCCCTCTGTGGCTCTTTTCCAGGATTGTCTCCCTCAATTTCTAGCTACTCTACCAGCCTCCAGCTCCATCTTCTGGTACCTGTGTGTACCTCGGGATAAATCTGACTGTGGCTGTGACTATGGTTTTCTGCTTGATTTTTAGTCGCCTGAAGCAGTCACAGCCTGGTCATGCCCCCCAGGGGGAACCTGTAAAAAAGATCTCCCATAGCCCAGGTAGTTCCCTTCCTCAGGAGTCAGATACCTTCCCGTTTCTGCCTGCTTTTGGTTGCTCTCCAGTGCCTTAAAATAATATATTTTTAAATATTTGTCTAGAGTTTCTAACTGTTGTCCGTAAGAGGATTAGACTGGTATAAACTCTTCTGTCATTATTGAAACCGGAAATCCCCTTAACTGCAGTAAAAGTTTTTAAAACTTCTAGAGTATGAGGAATGAAAGGAAAAGACAGGGAGAGGGAGAGAGAGAGACAGAGAGAGAGAAGATGAAAGAAAGGAAGAAGGAAGAAAGGAAGGACGGAAGGAAGGAAGGAAGGAAGGAAGGAAGGAAGGAAGGAAGGGAAATGAGACAGCTGCCTTGGAAAATGGGGAAGACAGAAGAAAAGCAGCTGTCCTGTGACCCATTACTTTTCTGATCACTGGAGGGACACTCCCAGGGAAAGAAAGGCCAGAGGCCTGGTCTCATCTCCCAGTAAACGTACAGATAACTGGGTATTTGCTAGGAGGAGCATGCTTATTAATGAAATCCTTTCAGCATGATGTCTCTGGTTTAGAATTGCTTATGGTGAACAAACCTAGACTCCGAGGATTTATGACTGGGGAAGGTCCCAGTAGTTGCACAGTGAACTGGGGTATAAACGGTATAAATGCTCCCCCACCCCACTGGGCGAGGCGCCCTGCAGGTATCCCCTGCTTTCTGAAGGTTTGCATCTCACCGTGCACCTTGCTGTGGTGAGAGACCTACTTTAGTTCGGTAACAGAAGTTTTTGTCAGAAACAAAGTGGCCTAACGAAAAGCGGGGAAAACCTATGCCGAGCCAGAAAGAATTTGTCCCATCAGAAAGGACAGAGCCGCCTTTGCCTCTTGATACTTAAATTTCCAGACTTTGATTCTGGCAAGATCTCTGATCCACGTAAATCTGGGTCTATCTAATCTTCCCATTAGCTCAGAAAAATATGTGCAGCAAATATTTAAATGGGGCCAATATCTTTATTACAACAGTTTAGACAAAGCATTAGGAAAAACATCAAGAAATCAAAAGATACATGGGCTGAGGACTAAATGGGCAATTCGCAAAGAGAAAAAATAAGTGGTAAACAAACAGAAAAAGATTAATCCTTCTTAGTAACCGATATAAATTATAATAGCTTGGAGTTTGTTTGTTTGTTTGTTTGTTGGTCTTTTAAATCAGTAAACAGTTTTATAAAAATGGCCAAGGTGGAGGGAAGGGAGACATTCTAGTGCCCTGCAAGGGGGCTGGGGTAGGGGGAGTAAATCTTAATTTTCATGCAAATCTTTTAAAAAGCAACTTAAAAATATGCTTCAAAAGCCGCCCCCCCCCGCCCCAATAATCTAATTTCTGCAGATTTAGCCTAAGGAAATAATTCTAAACATAGAAAAAAATAATTTATGCCCTAAAAATGTTTTAATTGGATATAATCTAAAAAGTACAAAAGTGAATGGTTAAATATAGGGTGGTGCATTCCTTCACCGGAATATTGTCCCACTATTTCGAACAGTGTTTATGAAGACTACGTGAATATAGTGCCATGTTGGGGTAGGGGGAAGTGGGCTACTAAATGGTCCACGTTTTGGAAGGAAAGCCACTGAAATGTTCTTCATGGGTCGGTCATCTTTGGGAGACGGGACTATTCGTTACTGTGGTTTTTTTTACTACTTTTTACTACTTGGAAATTAAAATTTTTATTTAATGAATATATATGACTTTAACCATTTTCCAAACCTTGTAAAAACGGAGAAAAGTCAGTGTTGATTACCTTATGATTCAGATGTGGAGAAAAGCAAAGTGTAACGATACCAAATATTGTCCAGACACATGCAGGTTCTATGGTGAACTAAGGCCCGTTAAAATTTTCAAGTTTATTTGAGCATCCATTGATTCTAATCGGGCAAAGCCAAACCAAAGATGGTTAGGATCTGTCCCCTGACAGGAGCTAGGGGAGAAGATGCAGAAGCAAAGCAAGAGAGCTAGCTATTTAGCCATAGTTTAAGCAATGGCCTTATTTGGCAAAGCCTAGCTGGCTGTCTCTGATTAGCTGTTCTTAAGTTTCATTTTTCTCAGATTCAAGGGCATTGACTTTGGCCTAGGTTTTGGTTTCACTGCCTAGGCCATCAAGGCACTCGAGGCAGTGGCCTCCTTGTTTAAATGCTTTAACAGGCATTATTACATCTTTTCCCTCCCTGTTCCATTAAGGAATCCCTCGCTAAAAGGGAATGACTATTTGAGAGCCACTGCTTTCTTTTACAAACGAACACGTGTAGAGTGGCACATGGAACCAAGGAAAATAGAAAGAGGAAGTCAGTTTATCTAAAACAAAAACATTTGCTGGATTGTCTACTAAGTATGTGCTGTGACTATCACAAATCTTCTCAGAAACAGAACAAGGTGTTGGGCACATCCTCGAAATGGTTTAAAGACGCGAACACCAAAATGGCTAACTCCATCCTCTGCATGTCATAGAAACATGGACTGAAGGTGGAAATTTGCTGAGTCGAAATGGCTCCAATCAGTGGTTCTCGAAGTGTGGTCTACAGACCCCCCGGGTACATGTGGACAAAATGTTTTCTTTTTTTAATTAATTAATTTATTTTAATTAGTTTCAAGTACACAATACGTTGGTTAGACATCTATTTAGTTCATAAAACAATCCCCCCAATTGCTCCCTCCCTTCCTGCAAAATGGTTTTTATAATAATACCAAGACTTCGTTATTATTCTTTTTCACTGTGGTGACACGTGCACTGATGGAGGAAGAGAGGAGGTAAAACTGCTGATGCCTAAGTGTGGGGGAAGTCACTGGTTGCCAGTGTGGTGTGTCCTTCACTGCCACAAATTAGTGACTTTCTAAAAATGCCACTTTCCATGAAGAATGTGTTTAATAAAGCAATAAAAGTTACTGGTTTTAGTTAATGTCTATTCCTGCGTGTGTACACTTTTATATTCTGGGTAATGAAATGTGAGGTTGGTTGTCTTCATGGAAAGCACTTACGTGATGACACTTACGTGTCAGTGGTCCTGGCAGAACTTCATTTTTGCCTGAAAGAATGATGGATGTCCTAACGTTATTCTGATCTATGAATTTGGTGGATGTTTTCTTGAAAATGAATAAAGTGAGCCTGTTATTTCAAGGGAAACCATCGATGGCATTTCTTGCTAATGACAAAAATTGGAGCTTTCAAGTGAAAACGAGAATTTCTATAAAACTTAACGTCTGCCGTGGTGAGTATAATAACTTCCCAATACTTACAGATTTTTCAGATGAGACTGGTGATGACATTAATGAATGATATTCTTTAAATTGTATAAAGAAATGTGTCAGCATTTGGGAGATCGGCGTCATTCAGTGAATCCATGTTTTCCTTCATGATCAATACGCGATGTTATGAAATTACACACGGGTAAAAATCCAGGCAGAGTTCAAGACGGATCAACGGATTTTAATGTAAGATGTGAAAAGTTCATTGATGTGATTTCAGGTTCCACTCTGCGACCAAACTTTAAGAAATTGCATTTGTGAAATTTGGTGTCGTATCAGAATAATCTATAAAAATCTGAAAAGGCTATTAAAATACTCATATATTTTCCAGCTTCAAATCTATGCAAAAGCCAATTTTTCTTCATACACTGCAAGCCAAGTCTCACAACAGATCGAATGCAGAAGCAGATGGAAGAATCCAGCCGTCTTCTATTAGGCCAAACCTTCATAGGATTTGAAAATAATGTATCAGTTGCTATTGCTGCTATTAAGAATGACCACAAACTTAGTGGCTTCACCACACACGCTTATCATCCTACAGTCCTGTAGGTCAGAGGTCTGACACAGGTCTCACTGGGCCAAAATCAAGGTGTCACAGAGCCGTGCTCCTTCTTTGAGGCTCTACTGGAGAGTCTGTTTCCTTGCCTTTTCCGGCCTCTGGAGGTGATGCTCACTCATCCTGCTCATCCCTTGGCTCCTCTATCCTCAGAGCCAGCAACATCCCATCTCCCTCTCGCTCCTCCTTCTGACCACAGCCTGGAATGGCTCCCCCCTTTTAAAGACTCAGGGGACTGAGCCTGCCTGGATTAATCCAGAAAAACTCCCCATCTCAGTATCCTTCATCCTAATCACATCAGTGAAATTCCTTTTGTCATTTAAAGTGACATATTCCCAGGTTCTGGGGAATAGAATAGGACACCTTTGGGGGCCACTATCCTGCCTACTGCAGATATAAAACAGTGTCACTCTTCTCACTGATTTTGTGTTGTAAAAGGTGGTTATTTTTCATAAAAACTTTATGTTAACATGCCATTGGTTATTACTTTGAAATGAATTAATATATTTTAACCTATCAGTTTTAATTTCTAATATAGTAAATGTTGAAAAATATACACCACACGAAAATTCTGGGGAGTCCTCAGTTTTAGGATTCTAAAGGGGTAGGGACACCAAACAGTTTGAGAATTGCTGGCCTAAATAGTTGACGTGATAAGAGCAAACAGCAGAAGAGCTCCTTAAAAGAACAGAAATATCCTGCAGTGAAAGATGAGACCATCCTAGCTACCACACAGAGAAATGCTGCAAATGTGGCATCATCAGTGAATCGACCAGAATCTTTCAGGCAATTGCTGGCAGTTCCTAGACACATCAGCAAAGCCCTCTCAGGAGAAGAGCTGCTTCCTTCGGGCCCCACGCTGCCCTCAGCGCCACACATGACTGGCGATACCTGCAGATCTGTTGCCAGCACCTGGCTCCCAGGGGCGTTTCATGCCTGGCAGGCTGGCTCTGTCCTGGAACCCTCCTGGTGAGACTATGTGGACGCAGAATGTCATGTAATGTGGTTCTGCGTGGCTCAAAGGGAACACAAAGAAACTCACTCCAGGGTGTGCCGCGGAAAAGGTCTCATGTCATCCGCATTCACCTCTGCCTCTATCTGTCTCCTTTTCCTAATCCACAAGGCTTCCAACTTCAGAAATGTCTACCAAAGTCTCATTTCAGAAAGTCATTAAATAAAAGATACACAAGAATGAAAATGTCAGTGGGTGATTTTTTCCTTCTATTTACTTTTCTGTGTTTTCTCAATTTTCGATACAGGATATGAATTTGATAGCGAGAAAAGCAACTATTTATTTATAAAGTGCCCACCACCAGAAATATAAATACAGCAAAGAAACCTTTTAGAAAAGTTTAAAGAGAAAAATACTGCATAGACCTGTGGGGTGCTGAATGTCAAGTGTATCAGCCCGATGGAACTGGGCTATGCGACAGTAGCAAGTGACTACCATGTCAGTGGTTTAAAACCAGGGAGGTTTGCTTATTTAGTGCTCACATGACATGCCCTTCCCATGATAACTGTGAACCCAGCCTCTGGGTACAGCCTCCATCTCGATTACAGCTGGTCTCTTGGCAGAAGGCATCAGAGTGTGTGAAGCCTGCCCAAGGTCTCAGGGCTTCTGTCCAGAACCGCCCTGAAGCACCTCTGTTGACAGTGGACATGGCCAGTCCCGTACTCAACGGGACAGAGAAATATAATCTGCCCCAAGCGAGAGGTGCAGAATACTTGTGAACTGTAATACAGTCTGTCATTTCAATGTCAAACAAAACCAATCAAATCCCCACCTCAAACAGAGGAGATAGGTAGAGAGAGGAGATAAATGGCACAATTAACATGTGTCGAGGGTCAGCCTTGCTCCTGTCCCTTGGACCCCCGTTTCTCTTTGAATTCTCGCCGTGATCCTCTGAAGAATATTCTTAGATCTCTTTGCAGAGGAGACAATGGAAGCCCAGAGAGGGTTAGGTCATTGCCCTGGGTCACACAGCCGGTAAGTGAAGGAGATGGATTTCAAAGCCAGCTGCCTCTGGTTCTGAAGCTACGTGGGCCCCATGACCCGCACCGTCTCCGGGGCAGTGTCTGGTTTCTAAAGTGTGTTGAAAGAAAACACAGTCCCCCGAACACCCTAACCTGAACTGAGGTCACGGCTCAGGAAGGCTCTTACTGACCCCAAACAAACCAGCATGTGGCAAGCGGCTGAGAGCGATGGCCTCAAGGGAGAACCAGGAAGAGGACAAATTCATCAAAGGGCCCTCGGCCACAGCCTGGGCCGGCCACACCCTGGCTGCAACCTCGTGACCAGGTCCTGAGGGCTGCGGCCTCCGGGCAGGCAGACTTGGGCTCCGCACTTAGTTCTGCCACTCACCATCCCTGCACGTTTGGGAGATGGCTCCGTCTTTGTGGCCCTCCACTTCCCTGGGTCTAAAAGAGAAATATCACCGCCCACCCCTCACAGAGTTGCCCCCAATAATGAAATAAGACAAATAAAATGTAAAGCACATACAATTGGGACCCCGAAACTGTCCATTCCCCATCCCTCCTTCTCTTGCCCTAGAGAAGATCCCATGGCAGGAATCCGAGAAAGGTACAGTCCCTGCTGTCGAGATGTTTATGGGCAACGATGGAGACGAGTGAATGGCTCCTCATAGCACCCTGCAGCAAATGCCATGCGAAAGGACGGAAGCAGAGGCAGCTTCACGTGGTTTAGCACAGCCAGGGGAGCACATGATATAAAGGGAATGAGGCTGGAAAGGTCCTGTGTGTTAAGCAAGCTTGGGTTTAGCTGCACGTGAGGCAATCGCAAAATAGCAATGGCCTAAACAAGCTAAAAGTTGTTTTTCCCTTCCTCAGGCTAACTCAGGAGGTAGGAAGTTCTAAGCCAGTGGCTCCAGGATCATCAAAGATGAGTTTCTTCCATTTGTGTTGCTTCACCATCCTCATGGGCACCTCATGGGTCCACGATAGCTGCTTGAGCTTTGACTATCACCTCTATATTCCAGACAGCAAGAAGAACGGGAGTAAGGACATGCCTCTTCTCCTCCCATCCTATGAGCTGGAACTTCCTTACACGGCTTCTAGAGCGGTCTGTGGGATTTCTGAGTGGAGTGGTCTGTGGGCAGTCGTCTGCACGTCTGGGGTGCTGGGGAGAGAACTGAGTTGGGATTCAGTGTGGGGTTTCCTCAGTATAAAGTGGTAGCTCTGGGCCTGGCTGGGTTGCCCAAGGACAGTGTGCACTGTGAGGACAGAGCCCCACTGAGGCCTGGAAACAAGGATGGGCAGAGAAGATGAAGTCTACGATGAAGGGGCGAAACAAGGAGAGCACAGTATCAAGGAGAACAATCTGCAAGCCATGGTGCCCGCTGTTAAACGTGAGGCTCTTAGGAGTGGGGTCGTGGGACATGGCAGACAAGGAGCTCCAAGGATCGTTCCCTCCACTTGCGCTACCATTTAGCTGGCCCAAGCTGACAGAATCAGCTTCCTTTTGGATCTCTAGGCTCTAATTAAAAACTTAGAGCACCCAGAGTAATGATTAATGAAGAAGAGGCTGCGAAATTTCAGTGCGAAAGTGCTGCAGCATCTTTGCTTACCCACCTAGCATCTCCCACGCCCCAGCAGCAGCCATGGGGACGACAGCCCACATTCCTGCTGCAGCTTGCTGCTGCCCGGGTGGGCAACACGGACCTTCTTCTCAAAAACGTGGCTGTGCATTGCGACTCGGCTGGTGCAGAGGCTAACCTTTGCTTCACCCATCCTCCACCCACCCCCCAGACTGGAGCAGCTTCCCAGATGGCATCTGTTGCAAGCATTTAAAGACATATACAACCCGTAGCTGTCTGGGGCGAGAAACAGCAGATGGCATTAAGTGATGGGCAGACCAAAAAGCCTGTGAAGGAAGAGGCTGAGGAGAAAGATCCTGGGAGAACAAAGGCTTTGAAGGGCTACTTTGTATACTAGGGAATCCAAGCTGCGACACATGGGCCCAGGGCCACATACAAGCTCAGAAAAGACCTGGGAGGACCTATCGGCTTGCCCCTTTGGCTGAGCTCTGGGCTTCATGCAAAGAAAGCAACAGGCGAAGGCAGAGTTGTAGGTGGTCTGGCAAAGCACAGCAAGAGTGCCCAGCTCAGAGCCCGTCTGCAAAGACCAGAAGAGGTTTCTTTCAGGTTTTAGGTTTTTTGTTTTGGGGGAATTTTTTATTTATTTTTATTTTTTTGGCTCTTGGTGTTTAAGGAAATCTGCGTCTTGTCAGTGGCTGACTGAGATAATGGAACAGAAACTGCATTGATGACACGTGATAAGAAATACAGTCTGCAAAAAATAGTTTGGAAATGTCACTGAACAGATGACTGCAGCCCTAACAAGCAGTAACAGCAAACCTTGAGAATGGGGCAAAGAATCTGGTTTCCAGAGTAACCACATTATAATATTCAAAATGTCCAGTTTCAGCATAAAACTACAAGCATACAAAGAAAAAGAAGAGTGTGACTCATTCACACACACATACACACACAACAGAAATCATTCCTGAGGAAGCCCAGACGTTGGACTTGCTGAGACAAAGACTTTAAATGAACTCTTAAACATGCTCAATTAGCTAAAGGATCCTGAGGACAAAGAACAAAAGGAAGCCAGGGAACAATCTACGTATAAACTGAGAATATTAACAAATAGATAGAAATTATTAAAAGGAACTCATTGGAATAATTCTGGAACTGAAACATACAAAAGTTGAAATAAAAATTTAAAAAGATTAATGAAACATTCAAATCCTTAGCTCGACTAAGAAGAGAAAGGATACGAATAACTAAAATCAGAAATGAAAATAGGGACATTACTCTGACCCTTACAGGAAAAAAAAATTATAAAAAAACACTATAAACAATTGTACGCCAACAAATAAGATAACCTAGACAAAATGGACGAATTCCTAGAAACACAAAAATTACCAAAATTTACTCAAGAAGAAATAGATAATCTGAACAAACCTATAAAAAGAGACTGAATCAGTAGTAAGAGATTGAATCGGTGATCAAAAATCTCCACAAAGGTGAGATCAAATGGCTTTTCTAGGTAAATTTTCTGGTAAAACCTTAAAGAAGAATTAACACCAATTCTTCTCAAATTCTATCAGAAAAAAAAAAAAGAAGAAGAAGAAGAGGGAATACTTCCTAACTCATTTTATGAGTCTTTCTGTTCCACATTAGGGGCTGAAATTCAACCTCAATAAAGTACCCTGAAAGTTCCTAAACCTCAACAAACCAGGCCGGGCAGTCTTTTTCAGGGATTCTGCAGAGAGGGGTCATGTGTCCGTTTCAGCTGGAATTTGTGACCCTCAAGTGTCTTTCCATTTTAAGAACCTATTATTTTATAATTCTGTCAATTGTAATTCATTTCTCTAAATTTATCAAAGTTTATGATTTCATCTGTCAAAATGCTGGCCTGCCCCATTTCCATCTTGGGTTAATGTGCATTTATAAAGCATTAAAAATATTTGGGTCACCATTTGTCTATGGTCAACTGATTTTTGACAAGGGGGACAAAACTATTCGTTGGAAAAAGAATAGTCTCTTCATCAAATAGTACTGGAACAACTGAATATCCACCTGCAAAAGAATCAAGCTGGATCCAGACCTCACACCATATCCAAGAATGAGCTCAAAGCAGATTCACAAGCTAAATATAAGACTAAAATCATAAAACTCATAAGAGAAGACACAGTGGTAAATCTTCATGACTTTGCATTTGACAACAGATTCTTCGATATAACACCAAATGAATAAGCAACAGAAGAGAAAAATAGATAAACTGGACTTCATCAAAATTAAAGGAATGTGTGCATTAAAGGACATTATTAGAGAGTGAAAAGACAACTAGAAAGAGAGAAAATATTTGCAAATCATATGTCTGATAGTGTTCTAGTATCCAGAATATATAAAGAACTATTACAACTCAACAAAAAGATAACCCAATCTAAAAATGGGCAAAGACTTTTAATATACATTTCTCCAAAGAAGATATATAAATGGTTAACAAGCACGTGAAAGATGCTCAACATCATTAGTTAACAGGGAGATGCAAACCCAAACCAGAATGAGATACCCCTTTATCCTACCTAGGAAGGCAATAATAATAATTTCTAAAATGGAAAAGAACAGTTGGAGGATGTGGAGGAACTGGTACTCTGTTGGTTGCTGGTGGGAATGTGAAATGGGTCAGCCTCTGTGGAAAACAGCTTGGTGGTTCCTCAAAAAGTTAAACATAGAATTTCCGTATGATCCAGCAATTCAACTCCTGGGTATGTACCAAAAAGAAACGAAAAAGGAACTCAAACAGATATATGTAGACGTAGCTTTATTGCCAAAAGGTAGACACAGCCCAGATGTCCATGGATGGCTGAATGGATACACAAACTGTGGAATATACACGCAATGACACATTTTTCAGCCATGAAAAGGAAGTGCTGATGCAGGCCATCATGTAGCTCAATCTTGAAAACATTATGCCAAGTCAAAGAAGCCAGACACCAAAGGTCTCATATTGCATGATTTCCATTTATGTGCAACATCCCAAATAGGTAAATCCATAGAGACAGAAGCGGATGTAGTCGCCTGGGGTGGGAGGTGGAGGGAGAAGGGGATGAGAAGACACTGCTTAGTGGGTCGGTTTCATTTTGGGGTGACGGAAATGCTTCGGGTCTCCATAGAGGTGGCTGGGGTGGCACAGCACTGTGAACCTCCTAAATGTCATTGAACTGTTCACTTCAGAATGGTTAGTTTTCGGTTATGTGCATTTCACCTTCACTTTTTAAAACAGTGAAGCTACCTGGAAATGTCAGATTATTGACAGCCTCCACCCACCCCACGGACCCCAGACCCTAGAATCACGACGCTTTCGGCCAGCTCTCCGGGCCTCGGTCGCAAGCGCATCCCGTTCAGTTCTGTCCCGAGTGCCCTGTGGTCCTGAAGCTCCGGACACAGCCCAGGAAAACTCTCGGGAAGCGAGCTCAGGCCAGGCCTCACTGCTCCCCTAACGTGAGTCAGCCCTCCCTGGAGGGTGCGTGGGTGGTGAGGGAGGGAGATGCGAAGGGATCTAAGACGACGAGAAGTGAGACCTGTCGCCAAGTCCACGCGCTACCGCCCCATGGGGCCGCCTGGCCACCGTCAGGTTAAAGTCAGTGCCCTGCCTGTCCCTAGTGCTGACCTCCGGGGGCGTGATGCGCGCCAGGCCAGGCCCCCCCGACGCGCCTACCTCCCCCCAGGCCCCACAGGGCTCCTTAGGGGCGGGGAACGCGGTGTCGCCGACGGGGCGGGGCCTGTGACGGGGGCGGGACAGGGGCGTGGCCTTTCCAGGGGCGGGTCCGGGGCGGGGCCTGCGCCAATGGAGGGAAAGGGGCGGGGCCTTTCTGGGGCGGGGCCTGATTCCGGGGCGGGGTCTGAGCCGATGGAGGGGAAGGGGCGGGGCCTGAGCGGGGGCGGGGCCTGTGACAGGGGCGGGACCGGGGCGTGGTCTAAAGCAGGGGCGGGGTCTGCGCCGATGGCGGGAAGGGGCGGGGCCTGCGCCGGGGGCGGGGCCGGGGCGGGGCCTGCGCCGGCGCCGGTCCTGCCGGGCGCCGCGCCACCAGCGCACACAGCGCCGGCGCGCCGCGCGGAGCAGGTGAGCAGGTGAGCTGGCGGGCGGGGCCGGGCGCGGGGCCCGGGGCCAGGCACCTGCCGCACGGAGGGCCCGGGGGGCCGCCGCCCCCCGCGGGCCGGGGCCTGCCCCCCGCGCGCCCCCCGCCGCAGCCGCGCGCGGCCCCCCCCGCCGGTTCCGGGGCCTGTGCGGCCGGCGCGGGGGGGGTGCGGGGGCGGGGGTCGCCGGGCAGCGGCGCGGGGCCGGCCCGGAGCGCCGGGGCGGGGCGGGAGCGCGGGGGCCGGCCCCCCAGGCCTTCGGCCTTCAGCCCGGCTGCGTCCAGCTGTCCGAGCGCTCGTGGGCGGTGGGCGAGGGGCGCGCTGCTAAAGGGCATTTGCAGGAGCCGGGCACGTGGGCGTCGGGGGCGTGGGGACAGGGACGAGTGTTTGTTCTCCTCTCCTGGCCGGGATCTTGGCGCCCAGTCCGGTCGGCCTGGGGCACCGGGCCCTGGGCGCGCGGCTTTGCAGGGGCCGGAGGGGAGGGGAGGGGAGGCGTGGGCGAAGGACTGAGCCGTAGGTCAAGGCCTGCAGCAGGGAGATTCCGTGATCAGCGGTGGTTGGGCCGTTTTATCGGGCATTTACAGCTGTGGGGCGTCACCCAGGATCAAGCTTTGGAAGGGGCAGGAACCTGAAACAAACGATAGTTCCCAGTTCACATTTTATCTATGAAGAAATTTAGCTCACAGAGCTGAAGTGACATTGTCCAAGGTCGCCCAGGTAGGATGTAGCAACGTCAGGCTCAGAACCCATTGTCCTGACCTCTAGTTCTGCTACCCAGCCTTGGGACCAGACCTCAGCCCTTTGGCAGGCGGTGGGGTGAAATGCTCCTGTCTGTTGACTTAATGAATAATTTTGAGATATAAAGTGGTGATTGGTGGACCAACTGCATCCCCACTTGCAGGTGAAAAACGTGAGAGGTCTCCGATCTAGAACGTTTGCAGAGCCAGCTTAACTCAGAATTGACAGCCGATGCGGAGAGTAACTCGATCAGAACGGACCCCAGCTTTCGGTATAGATGCCCCTGATGTCTGCATAGTTCACTCTGTAGATACCTGAGCCTCCAAGGCTTTCAGCCAAGACCGCTAATAGTAATTAAAGGCTCTGGATAAGCTGGTTCAGTTGTGCAGGCCTCAGGTTCTCTTCTGTGTGAATGTGGCTGTGTGGGAGTGGGGAACTGAGTCGGCAGCTCTGTTTTGGGGGCCCAGCTGGTGAAGGGGCCAGGGATCCTGGCTCCAGCTCAGAGATGCAGCATCAGCCACCCCTCAGGTGGGCAGGCTGTCCAGGTTCATGCCATGCGTACATGAGAGGGGCATTTAGGGCAAGGACTGGAAGTAGGGGCCTTGGAGAAATGTTGCTACAGGGTAGGATGGATGCTGTTTAAGGTTTTCAGGGAAAGTTCTATATCATTTGATGTTGAAGTTACCTGTGCAGCAGGTCGAGGCTTGCTTGGTGCATGTATCAGAGATGAATGCCCTGTTCCTATCTATTTGAGAAAGAGGACAAAGGAGAGCCACTCAGATGAACCTGGAGGCCCCATGCAGGTTGTTATGCCTGTCACCTCCCTTCAGCTCCCCGTGGCTGCTCACAGCCCCACTGCATACAAAGGGTTTGCCAAATGAGAGTTTCCCACCCGCCTTGGCCTCTAAATTATAGATGACATATTGATGATGTATCATGGCATGTTATAGTGACATAATGTACCTTGCTTTATAAGTTTGTCATATATAATAAGAAACCGTTTTATACAGTGGTTATCACAGTTTCCTTAAGAGCTTCAATACCATGAGAGTAGCCATGATTTTTACTCTTTAGCAAAGGGGAAGCCGAGGTTCCGGGAGTTAAGCAACTTGTACTGCTGTGTGGCTTTGGTGACTGAGCACCAGGATTTGATCCCACCCAGCTGCGTCGTCTTAATCTTTTGAGTCTTCGCAAAGGACGTTTCACATATTCACCCCCTACCCGCGTCCCTGCCATACTTCCCAGGCGATGTCTGCGTGGTCGCCTGACTGCCTGACAAAGGAAAACATAAATTAAAAATGCACACACATGCATATTTTTTTCTTCTTTCTTTCTTTTTGTTTTTAAAGAAACCAAAGCAGTGTACGGCGTGGTCATGTTCTTACTGAAAACATCTTTGGCTGGTTTTCAGCTGTTGCTTTGACTTTAGGACATTGTGTAAGTCAGGACCGTCAAGACGACAAATGTTCTGCAAGTGTTTCCACCTGTTCCCCAACTCTGGCAGCTAGGGGAGGGCCTGGGGAAGGACTGTTAGGGTTCCAAGGCTGGCACATCCTCCAGGCTGCTGCTGGCCAGGGCCTGGAGGTTCTCCGCACCTTGAGCTGACAATGTGGGCTTCAGGCTTTATGTCATCAGTGTTGGCCTCCACGCCTGAAAGTGGTGAGGGGGCCTTGTCAACACCTGAGGAAAGAGTAATTTCAGATCAGTCCTCAGGAAAGGCCAGCTGTCAGGGTGGGAGATCAGTTTTGTCCAGCCTCCTCATTGCCTGGGAGCATGGGTCTCTCGGTAGTCTGCCAAAATGCGGTCTTCTGGAGGACAGGAGGAAAAATTGAAAGGTGCTTACCTTTCTGCTGTACCTGAAGCAACAGCTTTCTGACTTTTGAGTATCTTGGAAAACCAGGCTGGATTGGGGTGTAGACCATTCTCTCTCCAGTGCCACAGAGAAGCAGTGCCTGACTCCCACACATGGCCACTCCGCATCCCTGTGCCATGCTTATGTTGGAGCCACCACCCCCTCTTCCCCCACGTGGGACACTGATAGCAGAGGGAGAGCAGAGTAAGCCCCCAGGCTGGAGTTGTGGGGTGGGGACGGGAGAGAGATGACTGAGATTCTAAGGTGGCTGGTGATCCGGGGACTATGTGTAATTCACTGACTTCTCATCTGTGTTTTGGAGAAGCTGGGTGTTAAAGAAAAGCAACATACCTGCCCGTGGAAAAGGCACGTGCCTTGTAAGTGCGGATGTGTGCCCAGAGAGCCCATGTGTGTGCTGCCTGCGTGACGATGGCCCCGGGCCACCAGGGCGTGTGACCCTCACAGGTTCTTCGAGGGGCAGGAAGAGCCCCTCGGTTGGCAGGTTGGAGACCTGAATTGTAACTGTGGCCTTTGGTCTTGAGCTTTTATCTGATTGATTCCTTTTACCCCTCTGGGGCTCAGTTTCCTTAACTATAAAATAGGGCGCTGACTAGGTGGGCTTTAGGGTCCTTGCTAACTCTGACTTCAGTCCTATGGACGTGCCCTTTGTTCACGTAGCCAGAGTGGCTTGGGCTGGGTGGAAACGGGCTGTCTCCTGAGGGCCTGGGTGAGGTGTGACCTGATGCTCTCCTCATGTGTCTGTGGTGTAGCAGATCCTGACTTTGCAGGAGGGACATCAGCGGGTTTCCGTTATCCCCTTACTGTGTGTGTCCCTGTCACTCTTTCATCTAAATGATACCTACCATTTATTGCTAGGCCCTTTGCATATTAACTCTGGTTTTTACAGTCCCTTTGTAAGGTTCGCCTGTTCTGCTTTTTCCAGAAGAGGAAATGGGCCACGTGAAGTTAAATTATCTGAGGCCATGAGGCCAGGGTGATTGGAACCATGTCAATCTCCAAAGCCTCAGGGTTTGACCACTAGCTTGTTGCTTCCCACTGAAAAAGAAAATGATTTCTGGGCCCTGTTCTAAGGTGACGTGTTGGGGCATGGTCTGTGTGACTGCCTTCACGGCTTCCCTCTGACACTTGCCCACATCATCCCTTCTTCAGGATCCTTCAGGAAGTCTGTCCTGGATGCTCTGAGGAGGAAAGGGCAGATGAGATAGTTCTAGAGCCTGGTCAGGTTTAGGAGGCCCCGTCGGGGTGCCCTGGGGTTCTGCTCTGGGAAGGTGGAACAGTTCTTCAGGGTCCCCTCCCTGAGCTGGGGAGAACTGTCTGAGCCAGAGTGCATCATGGTATGGGCTCAGGTTCATGGACGGGTGCATGAAGGTCAGCCAGGGCCAAATGCATGGTCAGGTGTCTGGGGCTGGGGAGGCAGGCAGACCCGGGAGCTGTAGAGTTTCTGAGGGAGTTTCCTCAACTGAGCAAACACTTCCCCAGTACAGATAACGGGGAAACTCCCAGCGCCAAGGGGGCTCTGCGAGGCAGCCATGTGACCATAGAGAGTGGCCTATTTAAAACTAAGGCCACCCTCTGAGAGTGAGGGACGACGGCTGCAAACAAAAAACGAAACACACACAAAGTACCGAGTATGAAACCTTTCTCTGCAGCCCTAAGTGTTTGTGGTAAGTGCCTTCACTCCCAATTTGCTTTGGGAGAAGCGATTTCCACCCTTTTCCACGAGGCATTAGTGTCCACTGTGTTCATTCTAAAACCTCAGTGGCCTCACAGTTTAGGGTCAAACGCTTTCTATTTCTCTAAAATGAAAAGAAAGTCGAGGAAACTGGGTCACCCACCGGGTTTCCGTGATGGTGGCAGGAACTGCTGGCACCAGCACATTCTCGGGGGCCGAGGCCCTGGGTCTGGCCACTGCAGCGATTTGGTCCCAGCCCCCCGGTTGCTGGCGGTGGGCGCTGCCCTCTTCGGATGTCCGGTTTTGCATCCTTGTCCAAGGCAGCCGGCAGCCACCGCGCCCTGTTCTGGGGCGGGTTTCCAGACCCACGTCGCCTCGTCCACTGGACACCCCCCCATCCCCATCCCCGTCAGCCCCGCCGCATCTTCCCGGGCCCCCTCGGAGCTCTGGTTGCTACGTGGTGACAGGATCAGACATCAGCGCCAGGAGCCACCCTTCCCCGCCCCCACCTGCCCGTGAGTCAGCCTCCCTCGGGAGTTTGTGACGTCGTCGCTGCTGCTCCGATGTGGACAAACATCAACAAGGAGGTGGTTTATCTGCACAGATCGGGCGGTGGTGGCTCCCTCCGAGGATTTCAGAGCATTGTCAGAAGGGGCGCGGCCCCGCTCCTCTGTCCTCCTTCCGGAGCCAGGTAACGCGAGGGGCTGGAGACGACGCGAGGTGGCTTCGCGGTCCGTCTGGTCCCCCGGTCCAGTGGGAGGGGATGCGGGAGAGAGAGGAGCAGAAGGAGACCTATCTGAACGTTGATAATCATTATTCCCCTTTAAAGGAATCAACAGCTTTAAAAAAACTACAGATGCGATCCGCGTTTATTACAGAAGCTGTGAGAAATGCAGAAACAGATAAAGCAAAAATCACCCAGAATCTCCTGTTTAGAGAGAACCTACTTTAACGTTTTGTATTTCTTGCCAGTCCTAGATACGCGTACATTTTCTAAGGAAATTCAGGTGATTATGTGTGCAAAGCCTTACATCTAATTTCACAGACTTGTATTTTTTTTTCATTTTAAGTATTTTTTTGAAATCGGATTTTTTGGTGGTATTTAATAAACCCTGTTAGGTGTTTGCCGTAGGACAGAGTCAGGCAGTTCAGTCATTTTTACTTTTTTTTTACAATTATAAATAACTACAAGGAATGTGTTTTTATGTTATTTTTTTATTGTTGTCTTAGGACAAATTCTGAGAAATAGCATTTCAGGATCAAAAGGCATGAATGTTTTAAAGCTGCTGGGTTTTCCTGCCTTCAGAGAGGCAGGTCCGGTCTGCACCAGGGGTGTTTGAGCCCCAGTTTTTCTACACCTCCTCCTCGGTGGGGGCTTGGGGGCTTCTCCAAGCCTGAGAGCCATCTTCTCCTTCTGACTGTCCCTGTCTAAAGGAGTCTGCCTCCCCAGTCGCGCTCTGAGCAGATCCGGAGTGTTCTGGGGAAAGATCTGTTCCTTTTTTCTCTCCCCCTTTCAGGGAGCAAGCAGTGTGGGGCAGATGGGGTGCTGGGGGGGGGGGACAGTGGGCGAGGCGCCCTGCCCAGGCAGCAGGGAGGTAGGCCATAACTGGACACTGCTGGGGGCCCCGGCTGGGCATCCGATTCCCTGGTCTGGGCAGCCTCGGGGAAGGCCTGACAGCAGCCTGGGAGTCACCTGGAGACTGTCTCAGAATGCACATCCCTGGGGTTGTGCATCTTAAGCAAGCAGGCATGCATAATGTTCGGGTGCACGGAACCTGACCCCGAGGTCCGAGGGTCACTTTGAACCTATCACCATTTAAACCTGTGTCCTGTAAGGTGGGGAGGCATGGCAGCTCCTGGCTCCTAGGGTAGTTGTGTTCAGTGCATAGCGAGGGCTCCCCAGGTGGCATTCTGCCACCACCCCCTCGGGTGGCCTGGACTACTTTGAGAAACAGCACCTTAAGGTGTCCAGCCTCTCCTCAGTCCCGCCCTCGGGTGCCCAGGAGCTCTGAGAGGCACCGGAGGGTGGGGTTTGATAGTGCCCTTGCCTGGGCAGCCAAGACCGGCTCCTCCCTGATGCCCCTTTGCTGTGCCCTGCTTTTCTGGGGGCCTGAGGCTCAGCTTCAAGGAAAGCTTTAGAGGGAATTTTAAAACTGCAACGAGGGAAGGAATCTGCTCAGGGTCCCCTGCTTTTCCGTCCCCAACTTCCTGTAGCTCTCTTTCTCCTTTGAAGAAGCATCTCTGCCCCTGTTTGTCCACGTCCACCACGCTTTGCTATTGGGAGTCTAGGAGAAGAGGCAGCCAAAGGCTGCAGCCGTTGTGGCTCCGAAGGGTGCGCTTGCCTCCTGCCCTTGGGGGCTGCAGATCCAGGGACCGGTGACCAGCAGGGACTTGTGACTAGCCGCTCCGGCCACCGGGAAGGTAGAGCACAGGCCTGGAAGATCACGACTAAGTTGTTAATTCATGGCTAAGCCAGGCTGACAGCCAGTGTTAGGAGAGCCACCCGTAGTCTCGCATCCCATCTAAGGCTCTGCTCCAGAGGGAGTGTCATTTAGGCATACCCGATTTTGAGAAAATTCAGGCCCGTGTTTGTTTTGGATGCCCCACTTGGAGTTGAGAAGGAATTCGCGAGAGCCAGAGTGAGTAATGAGCGGAACGGCGGGCCCCGGCGGGTGTTGATTTAGGATTGATGTAGGGGACCCAGCCTCACAAGGAGGACTTTCAGGTTCTCCTGGATCTCCCCTGGGGGCTTCTTTCTCTATCACAGATGAAGGCACTCAAGCTAAAACCTTCTCAGGGTCTCAGTTTGTTGGGGCTGCAGAGCTGTGGCCCCCAAAGTGGGCTTGACTCTGCTGCTTAGACCTTGCTGGTTCCAGGGTCTGGCCTACCTGAGGCCCTGGCCAAACCCAGTCTTAGGGGGATCCCAAGGGAGAGGGGGCGGCCCACACCCCGCCTGGAAAATGCTGCTGGCTGGCGTCCTGCTGTCGTGAAGTTCGCCCTGGTCACCTCCCTCTTCTGTTCAGACACCATCGCTGGTTCCCTCTGCTGGGTCTGGCTCTTGCTCCTCGGTCAGGCACCCATGTGCCTGCCTCCCTGGGGCCCACTCTACTTCTCCTTCTGCATCTCCCGTGACTGCCTCCCGGGTTCCCGCATCATCAGCCACATCATCTCGCCCTGTCCTGTCAGAATCGCCCCGTAGGCGCCCCCTCCCACACATTCATTACAAGGTTTCCAGGTGCCCCAGCTATTTGCAGTCTCGTGAGCAGTTCCTTACCATTCGTGTCCCTCTTACTCCGTGAGACCCGAGACCGCTAATCTGAGCGCCAGTGGCAGTGTCCTCAGCACCCCCTCCCGGCAGTCCCCTCACCTTGCTTCCTGCTGCGGTTGCTCCCATGCTTGTCTCACCCATCCTAACCCCTGGGGAGCTTATTCATTTTGAGATCCCTGTGAGCTGCACAGGGAGCCCTCTGTCATGGGCCCGAGGCAGCGAGGTGGACCAGAAGCAGGCCCTGTCGTGTGTCTGTGGCTGGGGGATGGAGTTGAAGTCCATCCGGAATAATCCAGGCCCCGGCCCTGAGCACTGTCTTCAGAAAGAGTGGCGGCCATGGACCCTGCTGGGGTGAGCAGAGGCCCACTGGGTGGAAGAAACCCGCTGGCTTCGTTTGAAAATCATAGATACCTGGGGGCCAGGGGTGACCGGTTTGGAGACGGACTTTCAGCAGGGGGCAGACCCGGCCACCTGCCCCTAGGAGCGTGAAGCTCGGCCTGACCGTTTCTAGGGAGCAGTGGTGGGAGAGGTGGTCCTGCCCAGGATGTCGACAGGGACAATCAGATCCAGCAGGGGTTGCCCAAAGCTCCTCCCAGCCCCTGTGGGCAGCCGCTGCGGGGTGCTGCTGTGTGCAAACACCACGCAGGACGGCAAGGTGGCCTTGGGGACAGGCCCCCTTCCGTGTGGTCCCTTCAACCCCAGTCTCCCCGTGTGTCCTGCCTCGGTTATATTTTTCCAGCACACACACACACACACACACACACACACTTGCCACACGTGGTCCCATGGCTTCCGTGGCTTTGGTGGCCATTTCTAAACTTGACTCTCATCTCCCTCCTCTGCACCCCAGACCCTGAGCTGCCTCCTAGAAGCTTCTCCCTCTTAACCCACAGACACAGCTTCCTGGATCAAACCCAGCCTTCCCGAGACGTTCTTTTCCCGCCTCGTGCCATGTCTGGCCTCCTCCTGGGCTCCATCCTTCGTTTCATCGCCCGTGTTCAGTCCAGTCTGTTTACCTCCTCCCACCTCCTGGCCCCTCACCACCTGTGGGGCTGGGGGAGGGTCACTGTCCCTTCTTTTGACTCTTCTTTCAGTGCAGACTGATATTTATAAACGGATCTGTCTGTCACGCTCCTTGGGGGATGCCCTATGCCATCATAACAAGGCACCGGGACGCCTTCTCACCTGCCCAGCCCCAGCAGATGTTCTGCATGCCCTCTGCTCTGCCCTCTCACCTGGAACACTCCGTCTCCATCAGACGATCTTATTTTCTCTAGAATAAACACTCCTGATCTCTGGGATTCAGTCCCTTCTTCGTGCTTCTGTTCTGCTTGGTGGACACCTGGATTGTAACTATAGGTGCTCGGCCGAGGTGTGTTGATTGAATGAATGAGCGTGCTGACAGTTTGGAGCGGCCCTGACTTTTCCAGTTGGCCGGCTTGCCTGCGGCGCGCATTGCCTCAGTGGTGGCTCTTTAGGGCTGCTGTTTTACAGCAGTCATTTGACATGGCTCCCTGGGGGGTCGTTGGGTCGTTGGACTTGTGTCTGGGGCTTAAAGCGACGTCTCTTCAGCCCCCTGCTGCCTTTGCCTCGCAGGGAAGTGGAACGAGGTCCCCTGTGTTCCTTCCTGCAGGTGCTTCCAGCGGCAGGGCCATGTTCACGTTCATGGCCTCTGACAGTGAGGAGGAAGTGTGCGACGAGCGGACCTCCCTGATGTCAGCCGAGAGCCCCACGCCGCGTGCCTGCCCGGAAGGCAGGCCGGTCCCAGAGGACAGGGACAGTGCTGCCCAGCGGGTAGGTCCCCACCAGCGGGCCGAGGCCTCGAAACAGGCCCCTGGGGTTCCCATACCTAATGGATGGAAAGCAGACACTCCCCGATGCAGGGGGAGTGAAGTGGGGATTGGCCAGAAGGGTGGGCGGACGCCGCGGCGGGTCCTATGTCTTCGTGGTGGACTCTGCACATGCAGGGCCCGTTGCAGGTCAGCTGTGCGGCGGGCCGACTGGTTCCCCACCCAGCCCCCGCCCTGTCCCAGAGCAGGAGTGAGAGTGAGTTCGGGTGCTGGGCCAGGTAGAAAGGCTCGGGGACGGGCGCAGGAAAGCCGGAGGGCACCTTTCTGGTACGTGCCAGAGAGGGGAGCAGGCCTGGTTTGCGTTTCCTTTTGAGCTGAGGGTGTGACAGTCCACTCGGCTGCTGTGACAGAAATAGCCTGGGCGGCTCGTAAGCAGCGGGAGTTCGTTTCTCATTGTTCTGGAAGCAGGAAGTCCGAGATCCCGTTGCCAGGAGATAGGGTGTCTGGTGAGGGCCTGCTTCCTGGTTCAGGGGCAGCGGCCTTCTCTAATGCCCTGATCCCTCCCGGAGGTCCCACCTCCTGATGCCATCGCGGTGGGGCTTAGGTTTCAACACGAGGGTTTGGGGGGGACACAGACATGCAGGCCACAGCAGGAGCGGGGACGGCACTGGGAACTTATCTCTGCAGCGCCCAGGGCAGGAGGTTATAGCACTATGAACTGGGGGCACACCTGGGAAAGCCACTGGCCCCGCAACCTCCCTCCCCATCAGTGTCCGAATCTGCCTGCATCCTAGTCTTCACTCTGCCCGTGACAGTATTTAAACACCTGTCCGTGTGGGTGTTTTTTCCGTCCAGCCAGCCTTACCCCCCTCGCGCTGGAATTTGAGCTCATTTCTCCTTGCTGTGTGCTCTGAGCAGGATTTTACCAGTTCAGGGCCACCACACGGCCACCTCTTAGACTCTTCTTCTCGTTTCTTCATCTTTCATCTCCTGCAGTGTTGGTGCGTTTCAGTTGTTTCAGTTTCTGTCCATTAACAGTTTTCTGTGCTCAGCTGAGCATCTCGATGGGCATCCTCTGCAAAGCGGTGATAGCAAAGCAAAAGCCACTTTTGATTTCGGTTTCATTCGGCCTTGGCTTTGGCTGTTAATGTAATTAACAGGGCAGCTAACGACCCCGAATTGCCGCAGTTCAAAACAGAAAGCCTCGCGGCTCCGCTTGTGCCAGCCCCTGGCAGGCGTCCGGCACCCTCCGCTGCTCGCTCAGCGGTGCTCTCCCGACTTCCCGAAGCCCGGGTCCTCCCGGATGCTCGATGCCCAGTTCGCTTCTCTGGTTCGGAGATGCAAATTTCGGGGGCCAACATTGCAGCGTAATTTCTTCCCCTACAAATTCCCAGTGTCTGTCTTACAACCAAAGACAGTCTCTGAGTGTGCTGGCCCTTCCAGTTTGTTGTTTTACTCCCTGTTTCTCCCTGTCACCTGGCCTGTTTCCTCCCGAATCGGTATGGCCACGGGAACAGAGCTGAGTGGCGTCCTGCATCTTTGTGCTGAGGGAGGAGAGAGCTCTTCAGACGTGCTCCAAGCCCGTTAGCCGTTCGGTCGCGGGCCTTCACACACCCTCTCTGCTGGCTGTCACGGCCTCCCTTTGTGCATCCGTGGTGGCTGGTACCGACTCTACATCTCAAACTTTTCACGTGTCCCGGGATGTTCAGCGCTCCCACATCTGCTCTACGGCCCCCAGACTGGCCCTGGCCTCTGCAGAGCGACCCTCAGGCTCCTCGTTTCCTGCTCCACACGTCGGGAGGCCACCCTGGGGCCGGGGACATTCTGTGGCCCTCACAGTGCGGTTTCCCACAGAGAAGCCAGGACAGCGAGGAGGAGCACGAGGAGGATGCTGACCGCTACGTCTGCAGCGGGGTCCCCGGGCGACCTCCGGGCCTGGAGGAGGAGCTGACCCTCAAGTACGGGGCGAAGCACGTGATCATGCTGTTCGTGCCTGTCACGCTGTGCATGGTCGTGGTGGTGGCCACCATCAAGTCCGTGCGCTTCTACACGGAGAAGAACGGGCAGCTGTGAGTCGGGGGCTGGGGAGGTGGGGGCGGGCCAGGGTGGGGGGCTGCGGCCTCCCCTGGCCGCTGCACCTGCAGCTCCACGCCGGCAGCAGCGGCAGCAGCGTTGGGGCGTCCACACCCTGGTCCGTCCTTGACGTGCTCCTGACCCCCCCACCTCGGTTTCCCCCCCTCTGTGGTGGGTTTGAACTAAGTGAGCTGATCTGTGAAAAGCTGGAGCAGAGCCTGCCGCGTGCGGCCCCGGGGCGCTGCTTTGGCTGCGGAAGGCCAGCCCTTGCCCGACTGAGCCCTGAGCGCTGCGTCCCAAGCGCCAGGTCCCTGGCACAGCCGTGCCACCCGTCACTGTGTGACTGCGATCGGGTCGCTCCCCCTCGCCCACTGCTGCCCCGGGCTCAGTCACAGGCTGAGGGCAGGCCCGGGAGACAGGTGCGGGTCCAGGCAGGGCCGCACTCGCCCAGGGCACCGCCACCAGGGTCCATCAGGGTGGGGGTGCGCAGCAGGCAGGAGGTGGACACCTCGCCTTCCCCCTCAGCATCTACACGCCGTTCACCGAGGACACGCCCTCGGTGGGCCAGCGCCTCCTCAACTCCGTGCTCAACACCCTCATCATGATCAGCGTCATCGTGGTCATGACCATCTTCCTGGTCGTGCTCTACAAGTACCGCTGCTACAAGGTGAGCCGGTCCCGCCCGCCCCGCGGCGCCCGCACGCCGCAGCCGTCGGCTTTAAAAGAAGTCAGAGTTCCTTTTTTCTGCAGAGTGGACTCCGACTTTTATTACTCGGTCCATTTCCCTCCTGCCTCCCGCCACAGATCACCCAACGCTTTTGTCGTTTAAACTTACACACGATCCCAGTCGTCCGGTTCCTCACTGCAGTGTTCGAAGCGTCGCTTCTCAGATTCAGAGTTGATTTCATTTTGCTTCTCCTTCCGAAGAAGGGAGATGTTCTATTTTAGGCTCCCTTTGCCCCATTCTTCCCCTCCAGGTTTATTTTTATTTTTCCATTTCCCCTTTGGCCGGGGATGTCCAGATGCTGTGCTGGGGGCCGGTTGGGTGGCCCCGTGTAGCTGTGGAGTGGCCCCAGCGGGTGGCGGAGGCAGGGCGTCCCACCTGGCCCGAAACACGTGCCTCGTCTGTTTCCAGAGATGCTGTAGGCTTTTAGACATGGGTTCCAGGCTTTTCTCCCGAGGAAGGTTTTGGGGCCCCGAGGACTGAAAGGAAGTTCAATTGGGCATTACCTAATCACCGTTCGCACGCCGACATGCAGAGCACTTTGTATGCAGGTTGTCACCACCTGTGGGATAGGTAGGGAGAAGTGAGCGCCGTCTCACCGTGGGCGACGGATGGGAGAGGCGTTCAGGAGGTGTCCAGAAGCCGAACCTTGTTAACAATTACCTGTGTAATGAAGCAGAGTTTTAGTCTGGGGTGGAGAGGGCGGTGGACGGTGGGAAGCCGGGTGCAGAGCTGATTGTCTGGAACACGGGACACGGCATGGATGGAAGGCAGCTCGGAGCACGGGGAGTATAGGAAGCGGCATGGCCGTGGTCGCAGGTGTCGGGTGACCAATCCTAGGGACCATCAGGAGGCAGCTCAGCCATCCATTCAGTGAGGCTTACTTGTGTGTTCCACGACACTCAGGCAGTGCCGTGTCCGAGCACTGTGTCTGCAGGAGCCCCTAACGGGTCTCTTCTGCCCATTTTTCCTTCCCCGTCCTCATCACCCCCTGTTCACACGGTTACGTTTGTGTCGTCTACCTGCCCTCGCACTGGAGTGCAGCGCACGTGGGCGGGAGCTTCGCCCGCTTTATCCCCAAAGCCCAGAACGTGCCAGGCGTGTAGGCGACACCCCGCATGGCCTCTCTCATGAGCGAGTGGGGTCCGGGCACTTAGCACTGGGGGAGCGTCATACGCTTGCTGAGTGACCTCGAGGCCCTCCCCGGGTTCCCGCGCCCTCCTGATCTGTGAAACGGCCACCTCGTGCCCTCCCACGTGGTCACGAGGAGCCTCACAAAGGTTGCAGGATAGGGTGCCAGTCGCACGAACCCGGGGGCTTTGAGATCTGGGCGTTGGGACGACACACGGTCATGCTGCCTGTTTCCTTGTCTAGTTTATCCACGGTTGGTTGATCATGTCCTCTCTGATGTTGCTGTTCCTCTTCACCTATATCTACCTCGGGTGAGTAGCAGCTGGTAAGCTGTGGGGTCCTCGGGGACCCCCCACCCTGCAACACGAGTGGGCATGAAGAACCTGGCTGGGAAGGGCACCTGTAGGGCTCCCCCCACCCCGGCCACTGCGTCGAGAGCGCAGGCCTTCTTGACACAGGGCCGTGGGCTCCACGGTGGGCCACGTCTGGTCCCTGACGTAAATAAGCGGAGCCATCACGGGGGAGGCTCGCTCTGAAGCCAAGGAGGGTAGAAACTTCTCAGAATTTACGTTAGAATCTTTGGGCTGGGCCCGGATACTTCCCAGTTCATGGAGAAAGGGATCTCTGTTGCCCTTGATTTGGGATAGCAGCCTGGCCCAGGGACCCGAAGACCGCGGGGCCAGGAGAACCGTCTCTGCGGGCTGAGGGCCTTCCCAGTGTGTGGCCAACCCAGGGGTGAGGTGTCGGTTTACGCCCCACCCTGTTCCACAAAGCATTTCAGGGGGCTGGTTGGGGTCTCATGGAAATGGACAAAGGGAAACCAGAGGCAGGGAAAACCCGGGCTGGGCTTAGTGGTCGAGGAGCAGGGGGCCTTGGACTGTATCGGGGTCTGACTTGTCCACTGAGTCCCCTGGGCCCTGCCCGGCTCGACTGTGGTCCTGCAGGGAAGTGCTCAAGACCTACAACGTGGCCATGGACTACCCCACGCTGTTCCTGACCGTCTGGAACTTCGGGGCGGTGGGCATGGTGTGCATCCACTGGAAGGGCCCCCTGGTGCTGCAGCAGGCCTACCTCATCATGATCAGCGCGCTCATGGCCTTGGTGTTCATCAAGTACCTCCCGGAGTGGTCCGCGTGGGTCATCCTGGGCGCCATCTCTGTGTACGGTAGGTGGGCGCAGCGGGGCTATGAGCCTGGCGTTGGGCGCTGCGGCAGCGTCCAGGCCCCAGTCCTTGTCGCCGCACATGTGTGGCAGGTGCTGGAAGGTCCCGTTCCTCCCCGAGGGTCTCCCCTCTGAGGGGTTCGCCTCATAAAGCACACGGGGTCCCGTAGACGCGTGACCGTTGCCACGGTTACTAGTAATAGCAAATGTGTATGGAGTTACTGGGCGCAGTGCCCACAGATAACGAGCCTGCAAAGTGTTAGCTGCTGTTTAATTAGCGTTAGAGTGACGACCATCCATTTTAGGGTAAAAAATTTGAGGCCCAGAGAAGTGGGACATCAGGTCCCTCCTCTTCCCCTCTGCAGTGGACCCTCTTAGACCCCGCTCTGGCCTCCAGCCAGTGTGGACACTAGAGACTGTGGCTGGAAACCCGTTGGCTGGATACCAGGGCGGCAGGACACATTCCGAGAGCCTCACCCTGGGACTCTGGGACACGTGTGTCCCCTACACGCCGGCATTAGAGGGCTGGCTCCTCCCTCTGGGCCTGCTGGGGAATAAATGTCCTTTTTAACCTTCCAAGGACGTCTTTGTTTTCCCAGACCTCGTGGCTGTGCTGTGCCCCAAGGGGCCGCTGCGGATGCTGGTGGAGACCGCCCAGGAGCGAAACGAGCCCATCTTCCCTGCGCTGATATACTCATGTGAGTGGCCCCCGGGCCGCAGGGTGCCGGCTCATCTCCGACAGGTGGAGAATGGAGGGAGGCTCGCTGGCTCTGTGGCCGCGATGGTGCCTGGACATCCCTCCACCGCCTTCATGCTCCGTCGGAGCTTACGGTTTAGGAGGGGAAGCAGACGGTAACTGAGCAGATAGATGCGTGAGTCAGGACGTGCGTGCTCTGTGGAAGCATAAAGCGGGGTGAGCAGACCCGGCGACCTCAGGGGAGTGGGGAGGCTGCTGTTTTGCATAAGGTGGTCACTTAGGGGCGTTTGACCAGAGACCGCCCTGCCTTAGGAAACCCTGGGGACAGAATCCCAGTCAGAAGGAACAGCAGCGAGCGCAAAGGCCCTGGATGCTCAGGGCGTGCCCGGAGGCCGGGCAGGAGGGACCCAAGGAGTAAGGGACGAGGTCCAGGTCACGGTGGGCACCGCAGGCCCTGGCGAAGGCTTGGCTTTTACTTCTGAGTGACATGTGATGCCACCGGAAGGTTCTGAACTGACCATGCAGGTCTCTGAGTGGAGGGTGAAACACGTGGCATACAAGAGTGGAAGCAGGAGCTGGTTCGGGAGGCCGGATGCCAGGCGAGGGAGAGGGGGTGCTCTGGGGCCCGGGGCAGCAGCGGAGGCCGGAGGGGTGGCTGGATTTCCGAGATGTTTTGGAGGCAGGATCAGCAGGGTCAGCCGACGGTTGGGATGCGCGTCGTGAGGGAGGCAAGGCTGATGGCAGTGCTCTGGGCCTGAGACGCAGGGAGAGGTGGTTGCCAGGGCCTTGGGGGCGGGGCACGGAGTCTCAGCGTTGCGAGATGGCAGCGTGACCTACATCACACTATGAAACTGTACCCTTAGAATGGGGGACTTGGTTCGTTTTACGTTGCCTGTTCTTTACCACAATGAGGCGCGACTGGTTCACCACGCCTCGGTGGCACTGTCGCTGCCGTCGTCGTGATGAGGCGGGAAAGGGCAGGAAGGGCATCGTCTGCCCACACCTGGGCACGAATCGGGTCGCTTCCTGCAGCGGCGTCCTGACCACGAGGCACGAGCAGATACTACATGTGGGGCGGGGGCTTCTGGACGCAGACTCTGCCCGGCTGCCCCTCCGGCCCGGGCCGGCCACCGCCCTGCCTGAGGCCTGCCCCTTCCCTCCTTCCCTAGCCGCCATGATGTGGACGGTGGGCATGGCCAAGCTGGACCCCTCGTCTCAGGGAGCCCTTCAGCTGCCCTACAACCCGGAGATGGGTGAGTACCGGAGCTGAGGGCGTCGCGCTGCCGGGCACAGCTCCTCACCTGCGTCCAGGCCCGCCCGGCCCAGCCTTGCCTCTCGGGGTTCACGAGGCCTGGAGGAGCAGGAGTGAACGCTGACCCTCCTGGTGTCTTGGGGACTGCACGTGGGTGGGACTTTGATCTTTGCCTCGGCCCCATTTCCCTTCCTCTCCTTGTTATGTGCGATGGAGAGTCCATCTCTCTGTGTCAGGGCCTGAGGGGGATGGCAGCCCTGAGCTCAAGTGTGCCCTGCAGCTCAGAGAACGGTCTGACCGGACTTTCCCTTGTCTCTCCCTGGTCCTCCGCCTCCCCCGTGGTGGCGATGGCTGTCTCCCGTTGCCGGATGCCCAGAAGAAGACTCCTATGACAGTTTTGGAGAGCCCTCGTACCCTGAAGTCTTTGAACCCCCCCTGCCCGGCTACCCAGGGGAGGAGCTGGAGGAAGAGGAGGAAAGTAAGGTGCCCGTGTCCAGATGGTCCGCGTGGCCCTGGGGGTGGGCGTGGAGGGTGCAGGTGGGTGGGGATGAGGGCGTCAGAGTCGCCATGCGAAAGTCCAGGGGAAACCTGCAAAGCGAGGGGCCCGTCGGCAGGCCGCGGGGGCCTTCACGGTCAGGCTAAACCACGTGTTTAACAGCATCATCGAGCACCAGCTGGGTGCCCGCACTGTGCGGGGGGTGCCTGGCGCTGGTGGACCCACATCTGACAGGTGTGGACGCTGCTCGTGCACACCCTGCGGGCCGGGGAGCACTGGGGAGGAGGACAAGGCACGGGGAATGCTGAGGAGCTCTTGACCTCATCAGGGGGTCAGAGAGGGTTCCCTGAGGAAGCAGCTTCCGAGCTGAGCTCCAGAGGTTGAGCCACGCAGTGACTAGGAGAGGGGGACACACGGGTGGGGGGGAGGGTGCACCTTTCCGGCTAAGGGGACAGCAGGAGCAGAGAGCAGGAGGCAGAGGGCACACGGCGAGCTAGAGGAAGTGAAGGCAGGATGCTGAGAAGTCCAGAGATGGGGCTGGAGGCAGGCCGGGGTCTGGGGCCTTCTAGATCAAAATGGAATTCTAGTCTATGTCCCAGGAGCACTGGGAGCCATCGGGATTCGGCGTTGTGTGGGAGGAAGGGCACGATCAGGAGCGGGCAGGGTTGTGGCAGAGGGTTGATTGCATCCTGACACGTGCGCTCCAGTGGCCTCTAGGACGTCCCGTCGTAGCTGTCGGGGACGCGAGCTGTGGGCTCTGGGCTTCGAGGGCAGGCTAGACGGGGCAGGTCGGCCCACCTCGAGGCTGACAACAGGCTGTGGAGCCCGGCGCAGGGGGCAGAGGTGGGGTGGTGGCTTCCCCAGGGGACACCCATGTGGCGGGGGAGACAGGAAGAGCTGGTTGGAACACAGTCTCGAAGGCGCATCCGGAGGTGTTCTGGGATGTTATGTCCCCACGGGGATCCACATAGTCCTTCCGTCGGCCCACCGGGATGGATCAGGTGGCACGGGGGAGCGGGGGGGTGCTGCAGGGTTAAGACGGCCTCTGCCCTCCAGAGGTTCCTCATGGGAGCAGCCCAGGTGGGGAGAGCGAGGCATAAAGCGCTGAGAGGCAGGTGTGGGGAGGAAGGTAAGTTGGAGGTGGGCCTTGAAGGGTGGCCTGGCGGTCACCCAGCAGACAGGCTGGTGGCTGGCACTGAGCACACTGAGCACTCAGTCAGCACAGACCCCACAGCTTCAAGGGCTCAGTCTAAGATCACCCTCACTTCACACTCCAGCCACAGGCTCGGGGCTTTCCGGGCCACGCACACATCTGGCCAACAGGCTGTAAGTCTTCAGGTTCCCACAACCCCTTCAGGTTTGCTTATTCTGTACAATGACTCACAGCTCAGACGAGCACCGCACGAGAACAGTTTTATTATAAAGGATGCAAATCGGGACCAGCCAAATGAGGACACATAGGCGAGGTTGGGGAGGGCCACACATAGGCGAGGTCGGGGAGGGCCCTGGACACAGCCTTTGTGCCCTCTCCCTCTGGAATCGGGGTACACCCCTGTCCGTGTAAGAAAAGGGCATTTTTGTGAGTGTGTCTGAGCCAAACTGACTGGCGTGCAAGGACGAGGTAACCATGAGGGGGTCCGAGATCCCTGACATTTCAAAGGTGTATGTCACCTTAGATGCAGAAAGACAACAGACAAAAACTGACCTTAGCCAAAGAAACTGCAGGCCTAAGACGTGACTACCTGCCGGGACCTGAAACTTTTAGGAATTCTTATGTTCAGACTGTCCGAGAGGGTTACTCTTGGTCTCTGAGTTTGTAGGACCCGCCATGCTGGCCTCCCCTGAACTTGGCCCCTTTCTCATCCTCCCCGTACCCCCACACACGATGTGTTCATTGAACTTCAGTGTCCACAGTTTTTATTGGGGTTTCACAACCCGATTGCAGGTCTCCCAGTCCAAGAGTCCCCTCCTTTTCCCCCCTGGTTGCTGCTTTTCGGAGGCGGCCAGCCCTTGTCCCAGAGCCCGGGCGAGGTGGGCTGAGTGAGACGCTGCCCCGTGGCCCCCTGAGGGCCCAGCATTCTGCCCCCTGGGTCCCCGGCTGTTTGGCCGGTGTCGGCCTTCTCTGCCGCTGCCTCTTGGGGCTCCTGAGACGATGGTTTCTCTCTCTCTTCCTCACCACAGGGGGCGTGAAGCTTGGCCTTGGGGATTTCATCTTCTACAGCGTGCTGGTGGGCAAGGCAGCGGCCACGGGCAGCGGGGACTGGAACACCACACTGGCCTGCTTCGTGGCCATCCTCATCGTGAGTGGGTGGTGCGGCCCCTGGGGGTCTTCATGGGGGCTCAGGGTACCAGATGCTGTCATCCCTGGGAAGGCAGAAGTGGTGGGGGCTGGGTGGGCTCGCCAAGATCCTTAGGGTGAGACCGAGGTTTACAGGAGGTTCTGGGGGTCAGTAAGACGCAGGGACAGCCCAGGGGAGGGGGACCTGGGGCTCTGGCAGGCACGCCGGGGTGGCAAGGCCTTAGCTTTGCGTGCTTGTGTCATGACCCGTGTGAGGCGGGGGTGATCGCCTAAGATTCATGGAGGAGGAGGTAGGTCGAGGGCTTTGCCTGTGGCCACAGCACTCACGAGTGACAAGCTGTGACCTGAACTCAGGCCCTGGGCTGGGTGTGGCGCCTCCCAGCCACCCAGACAGCATGGGGTCTCCTGGGCTTGCGAGGGGGTGTCTCATCACTCTGAGCCCCAGCAATGAAATTTGGAGGCCCCCGTATTCACTTAACATGACCAGATACACGTCACGGGGGAAACGTCCTGTGGTGACTGCATCTCGGAGGTGGAGGCTACCAGTGGCCCATGCTCAGGATCCCAGGGTGGCCCATGGCACACTGAGGCGGAGGCTTCAGGCCTTTGGAGATTTTGTGTCTGCCCCAGTGTGTGTCACCGATGGGTAGTGGCCCCCCAGGCTCCTCTACCCCTGATCCTCCGAGAGAAGGCACGCTGCCATCAGGTCGGGCTTGTCACTGCTGTAGCCTGAGGGGGGTCATGTGGTAGGGGCAGCACTGTTCTGGAGTGGGGACGCCTGCTGTCCAGCCCGACCTTCACTTCAGGGTGTTTCAGGGAGGTGAGAACTCCTGCCCTTGGCCCCTCACAGAGCTGTCGGGGACGAGGGGGACGAGGGCTCTTGTCTGACAAGTCCTCGACCAGCTCCCGGGCCCCCGGAGACCAGGCCATCACTAACTAACTGCTGCCCTCTCCCGCCCCCCCCCTTGTCCTCACCTCATGCCATGCAGGGTTTGTGCCTGACCCTCCTGCTGCTCGCCGTGTTCAAGAAGGCCCTGCCCGCCCTGCCCATCTCCATCACCTTCGGGCTCATCTTCTACTTCTCCACGGACAACCTGGTGCGCCCCTTCATGGACACGCTGGCCGCCCACCAGCTCTACATCTGAAGGGACGCGTGGCCAGAAACTGTAGGAAACTGTAACCGGACGCAGTCGCATAGTCTCACACTCTAGTGCCATATATTTTTAAGACTTTTCTTTCCTAAAAAAAAAATAAAATGAGAATAAAAAGTATCGTGTTTACTTCGTGGAGAGGAAGGACTGGCTTTTTGGTGCTGGTCCTGTCCCCAGACCGTGGCTCACCCCTTCGTGACCACCTGCTTCACCTACAGGAAGCACAGGAAATCGGTCCAGATGAACTGAGGAAGGGTCTGTGATGTGGGGAGGGGCGTGGAGAAGGGCGCCTGGCCACAGCCTTGTAGCCTGGAATGTTCCAAAGGCCAAGATGAAGGAAGGTGTGGGCCTATAAGGAGCCGGAGTCCGTGCCTGGGGATGGTTCCGAGCCCCTGGTCTCTCTGGCTGGAGAAGAAAATCAGTTTTCTCTGCAGAGCGTCCCCCGTGCGTTGTCTATGGTGTCGTCATTATTTTGTCACCTTTAGAAACCGAGTCCTGTTCTCGGTGCAGCAATTCCTGCTGCTGGGAAGTGGCTTAACATAGACGTCAATAAATAGATGATCCTGCCGGACTCCGCTTGGCGTTTGTCTGTCTGTCAGCGTCGGCCCCTCTCCCTGCGTCTCTCGGCCACTCCTGGGCCACTCCTGGGATGACCTGCACCCCGGGCACAGAAAGGAGATTTGCCCGGAGCGAGGCTTAGCTGCCTCCCACCCCCGCCCCCTCCCTGCAGAAAGTTCCCTGAGCAAAGAGAGTGGCGAGGCCTGGTGGCTGACGGCGCGGAGGTGTGCCAGGCTCTGCTGCTGCTGATCGGACCCCTGCGCCGGCTGCCACTGTGCCCGTCGCCAGGGCCGTTGCCAAAACACAGAGCAGGTGTCGGCCCTGGGTCCTTGACAGAAACCAGCGCACAGTGGGGGCCCCCTGAGAGGCCATCTGCAAAACGGCCCTCTTCTCCTTCTACGGCCATTCTCTGGGCACGCGGGTGGGAGGGTGTAGACCGGTTGGTTTTCCCTTTTCTTCTCTACAGCATCCACCGGTTGCGAGGAGAATCTCTCGGAACAGGACTCAAGCCCGCTGAGACAGCGCAGAGCAGGCCTGGTCCCGCCCAGACCTCGGCTGTCACACCACTGAGAGGACACAGGGCCTGAGCTCGCACTTCACACTGGTAGCTCTGTCTCCTCGTTCTGGAAACGACGTGAGTGCTGCGAAGCTGGCTGTTTATCTCTCCTGAGCAGGATCAGAGAACGACGGGTTTAGATATCCGACCAGAGCTTTGGCCCCCTGAGCTGTCTGTAGAACAGCAGAGGCAAAGGCAGGAGGGGGAAGGCCAGACGCGGTGGGCCCCGTGATGACACCCTGAGCCCTGGCAGTTGCGGTGGGAGAGCTGTGACCGGCTTGGGACTGACTCACAGACACCCACGTGGTGGCATCACTGTGCTGAGGGCCAGAGGAGGGCGGAGTTGAAGAAGACGAGGGCTGGTCCCTAATGGTAAGTGCTCCCAAGGGATTAAAGGGAAAGAAAAACGGGAGCAGCTAATTCGCTGTGGCCTGTAGGGCAGCGTTTACCTTCGAAAGAGTGGTTCCAGGGAGGACCTTCCACAGACACCTGATGAGCCGTTTGGGTTTGTCAGGCTCGAAGAGGTCTTTGTCCCAGACCTGACAGGGTGCTGGGCGAGGAGGCCGCTGTCAGAGAGAAAAGCAGAAGGTGGGTCGACAGGGAGGGAGCGAGGGCGCGAGGGAATGAGGCACGGTGCCCATGACCAAGTGTCAAGGTTAAGTGTTAAGATGGAAAAAATAAGTAAATGTGAGAAGACCAAAGAGAAAATAGAAGATACTTGAGGAGACTCTGTGCAGAAGCTTGGCCCTGAGTTACTGGAAGGATTAAAATAATAATAATAATAATAATAATAATAATAATAATAATAATAATAAAGTGGAGGATTAAAATAATAAATTATTATTATTAAAATAATAATAATAAATTATTATTATCGTTATTATTATTATTATTATTATTCAAACATGCTGAAAAGAACAGAGAACTGGTGTACCAATACCTGTGTTCCCCCCATATAATCAATCAAGTAACCTTAACATTTTCTCCGTATTTACACCAGATTTGTTTTTGCAAATAAAACTGTGTAATTCCGAAGGCCTGTTTGTGCACTGCCCCAAACCCCTTCACTCCCTCCCCTCATCCTGAAGTCAGCTTGATCCTGCCCATCCCTGCTTAGCTTCTTTCCTTTTGCATGTCGGCACGTGTTGTATACTTTACAGAAATGATGTCATCCGGTCCATGTGTGACCATTTAAAAATGTCACTACGTTCTGGAGACCGTCACATATAAAAATGGCTCTGGTTCTGTCCTTTTGACGGTGTATCATTTCTGTATTATAGCCAGACTGCAAGGAGCGTCCTGTTTTGTGGACGTGGGTGAGGACCGGCCACCCCTCATGGACGGGCTGTTCCCACCCGCTCTCCAAGCACGGGGATCCCTTCATCCTCTCTTCTGCAATCTGCGCGTTTGTTTCTCCTTTTCCCCAACTCTGCCGCGGTGCGTTTGGTATCATCAGCTTTTTCATATTTGCTACCTGGATGGGTGTCATCATCGCCTTCAGGTTTTCGTTGGCACAGAGCTTAAGCATCATCCTACCTGTAGGCAGGGAGGATTTCCTTGTAGGTTATTCACATCTTCGTTTTTCATTCGGATGGTTTGCCTTTTCCTTAAGAATATTTAGGCCTCGGAAGATGTATGTGTGGAGAGATGCTACCCTTCAGTCAGTTATATGCATTTCAGGTATTTTTCCCAGGCTGTGGCTTGTCTCCGCCTCCCTTGGGGATCTCTCGAATGCCAACGTCATTTTAAATGTTGGTGTTAAATGTTAGCCATCTTTCACCTTTGTGGCTCCTGCCTTTGGCTACCCTTTAAGAGATCCTTCCCTGCCCTCGAGGTTTTCCAAAAGCTTAAATGCTTATTTTCATCTCACGATTTTTAATCCAGATGAAATTTATTTCTATGTTTCGTATTTAGTAGGCACCCAGTTTTGCTTTTCCATGCCCGGTCTGGGCTCTTTGCATTGAGGGTCGTTTGAAGGGTTTGGTACAGGCTGAGGGGGACTCAGTTGTCACACCACAGGTAGAGACGCTCCTGGGCATGATCTGCTCTGAATTCAGGAGGAAATTAATGTACATACTAGAGATTCCAGGCCACGTGGAGATGCAGGAATGAAAAGACTCAGGTGTCAAGGGGCTTAGAATCTGGGTCGCAGAAAGAAGTTTTAGTTTCCAGAAGCACAAGTCAGACCCGAAGGGCTGCGGTGGCACAGCAGACAGCAGGATGGTGCTGGTCAGACACGCACGTGCGTGAAGACTCGAGGCATACCTGAGGGCAAAGGTGAACCTTCCCGATGCCAGGTAGCCATGCTGGAAAGTGGGGGGTGGACTTAATTTTATTCCATGTATCCAGGTATGAAAAAAAAAAAACAACGCGTAAAACAACCAGGATGCTTTGGCTGCGAGTCTCCGACGGCCTCACTGGTTAGATCGGGGTAGCTCTTGTCTTAATTTAGGCTCCAACTGGCTTAAACAGTCAGGACTATATTATCTCAGGTGATGGAGTACGGTGGTTCGGGGTTGGGTGTACTCACTAGGTCAACGAAATCATCATCGACAGTTATTCCATTCTTTCCATTTTCTTCTCTGGCATTCTCACCTGCACAGAGCCAGATGCAGAGAGAAAAGAGGGGAGGGAAGAAGGGAGGGCGAGAATCTTCCTGTGTCCTTTTTTAAGGTCAATGAGAATCATTCCCAGGCCCAGGCAGATTTCCCCCTGAATCTCGTTGGCCTAAACCAGTCACTGGCTGCGAGCTTGGGGTTGTCCTGGCCAGTCTAGACCCATTAGGACTTAACCCCGAGTCTCCTAGGGGAGGGGTGGAGACCTGAATGACGTCAGAGTTCTGTTAGTGAGGAAGGAATGGGAGAGGAACAGACGATGAACAGCGTTTGCACAACTTTCTTCCTTTTTCTGAAACTTAAGCCCCATTAGAAATTATAAAGCTGGTGAACTCACGTTTTATGAATCGTCCTCTTCTCCGAGGAGTAGCACCTAAGTGTGCGAGGCAGTGGGGCACATCCAGTCCTGGATTGTCACCTGTCTGCTTTGGTTTCTTTTGATGTTTAATTGTGATTAAAAACCCACACATGACGTAACATTTATCATCGTGATCATTTTTAAGTGTCCGGCTCAGTCGTGTCACGCATACTCACATTGTGGGTTGGATCTTGAGAAAATTTTCATTCTGTAACTCAGTACCCATCGAACAATTCCTCATTTTCCCTCCCCCACCAGCCACCATTCTGCGTCTGTCTCTGTGATGTTGGCTGCTCTCAGGACTTCACAGAAGTGGAAATGTACAGTATTTGTCTTTTTATGACTGATTGATTTCGCTTGGCGTAACGTCCTCAAGACTCATCCATGTAGCATGTGATGGATTTCCTTCCTTTTTCAGGCTGCATAATATTCCATTCTATGGATCTACCACTTGCCGTTTATCCATTCGTCTGCTCGTGGGCACTTGGAGTGCTTCTACCTCTTGGCTGTTGTGAACAATGCTGCAGCGAACAGATGTGAGCAAATATCTCTTTGAGTTCTTGCTTTCAATCATTTTGAGTAGAAATGCAATTGCTGGATCCTATGGTAATTCTGTTTAAGTTTTTGAAGAACTTCCATGCTGTTTTCCATAGCAGCTGCACCATTTTCTATTCCCACCAACGATGCACAGATTTCCCTACAGCCTTGTCAACGCTTGTCTTTGTTGACAGTGGCCATCCTGCTGGGTGCGAGTTGGTATCTTTTCTGGGTTTGATTTGCATTTCCCTCATGATTTTTGATGTTGAACATCGTTTTCATATGCTCATCAGCCATTTTTATATCTTCTTGGGAGAAATGTCTAAGAAATCCTTTGCCCATTTTTTAATTGTTTGTGTTTTTGTTGTTGATTATAGAAGTTGTTTTCATAATCTAGATATTAACCCCTTATCAAAGATATGATTCGCATGTATTTTCTCTCATTCTGCAGGCTCCCTTTTCACCCTTTTTTCTTTTGTTTCTTTTACATTTAAAGGCATATCCAAGAATTCATTGCCAAATCCAGTGTCATAAAGCTTTTCTCCTGTGTTTTCTTCTAGGAGTTTTATAGTTTGGGCTCCTCGGTAGTCCATTTGGAGTTAATATTTGTATGTGGTGTGAGGTTAGGGTCCAACTTCATTTTTTGCATGTGGACGTCCCAACACCATTTGCTGAAGAGGCTAGTTCTGCCCTGAGTAGTCTTGGCATCCTTGTCAAATTTTATGTGAATATATATATAAGGTTTATTTCTGGGTTCTCTATTCTGTTCCTCTGACCTGTCATTATGGTACCGCTCCGTTTTGATTACTGTAACTTTGTAGTAAGTTTTGAAATCGGGAAGTATGAGGCTCCCACCTTTGTTCGTTTTCAAGATTGTTTGGGCTGTCAGGGGTCCCTCCAGATGCCATCTGAACTTTAGGATGTTTTTTTCTGATTCTGCCAAAAATGTCATTGGGATTTCTATAGGAATTGCCTTGAATCTATAGATCGCTGTGGGCAGTATTGACATCTTAACAATATGAAGTCTTCCAGTCCACTCACGTGGAAGTCTTTCCATTTATCCGTGTCTCCTTTCATTTCCTTCAGCCGTGTTTGTAGTTTTTAGTGGACACGTAAATCTTGCCTCTTGGGTTAAGCCTATTCCTAAATATTTTATTCTGTTGGGTGCTGTCATAGTGGGATGGTTTTCTTTGTTTCCTTTTTGGACTGTTCAGTGTTAGTTTGCTTTGGTTCTGACTGAATGATCTCTGGCCTTAGGATACGTATCACATCCTCTTGTCACAACTATGGGACTCTTGCTTTCTCCCTCCCTGCCCCTCTGCTGGCTTCTGTGACCAGGTCTTGGACCACGGGAAACTCAGAGTCTTGGGTCCTTCTGCCTGTACCTCCAGGCAGCTGTCTCTGTTCTTGAGTAAGACAAGGACATCTGAGCCTGTGGTCCCCAGGGTCCTGGGAAGGACAGGACATGTCCCCTCTGTTATAGGGGGTTCTACCACCTCCCAGAGGGAAGCCCAATGAGGGAGAACAGGAGGGCCTGGGTTCTTCCCAGAGACTCACGCCAGAACCACATTCTGTTGGTCTCCTCTGTACACCCCTCTCTCCCTCTGCATGGAGAGATTTTTAAAATCTTGTGCCTGATGGGGAAACACTGACTTGGCCAATATCCTTCCTTAATTTTTCTGTCTCACATCAGTTCAGCTGTTATACACATAAAAGGAAAAATTGGGAGAGCTTTGTAGCCTGTGTGTGCAGAAGTTTCCTCTTGGAGCGAAGGCCACATGTGGTGCCACTCAGCCTGACTGCCCTTGAGTCAGGGTGGGGGGGGGGGTAGGGCAGCGGGGCAGGGTGAGGAGCATGGGGCAGCGGTTCTTTCTTCACCAGGCAGCCTCCCTTGCCAGCTCCCCCTGCCCAGGTCTCTTGATCTGATGATCAGGGAGGACTCTGAGTCAGGGTTAGTTCTTACTCTGGTCTTGGGGGCCCACAACGTCAGAACTATTTCATGATAAGATATTCTTGGCCTTTTTCATTCTCCTCCTCTCAGGAGCATGCACTGGAGTTTTCCGGAAGCTTCATTGACACACCATCACAAGGGATTACATGCAAAAGATATGAGAATTCAGATGTATTCATTCTGTTAAAAAGAATTGCAGTAAATAAATGTCACTTTTCATTAAAGTTTCTTTTTGGGTAGCAAAATAGCTGTTTTCATAAATATGGTATTTGTGTTGACACGAAATGTTTATTATTTTTAAAGGAATCGATACATCAATAATTTTTTAAGTTTCTCACTTGTGATTTCTAAACAGGATAGAATTAATTCACATCAGAAGTTTCTGTGGTTCTCAGCAATTTTTGTGAGTGTAAAAGAGTCCTGAGTCCAAAACGTTGTAGGCCCCCGGGCCACCTGGAAGGCTGCTGCCTTCATCTGGTGGTTTTCAGATCAACTGTCCTTAACTGCTTCCCCTCTGGCCTCTCCCAGGCCCCCATTGGTCCCGAATTTCCACTTCTATTAGCCGAGGGCCAGGAAGGCCACACGAGGGCAGCAGATTCCGGCAGGAGCCACGACAGGCACCTCAGGCCCGGGTTTTCACAGTTCGGCACTGAGTTCCTTTCAGCTCTCTGTGGAGCTGGAAGAGCAAAGATGACTGACCCCAGGTCTTTGCCTGTAGAAGGCTCAGGCTCTGCGTGTCCCCTCCCAGTGACCTGGCCAGAAGAGGACCGGGCTTTTGGTTCATTCTAGAGCCGGACTACCTGGCAGGGGTTGACACGTTCCGTGAACATTACCACGACGTCATGCAGAGCTGAGAAGCCTGTTTTCCAGAATTTCGGCTTTAATCTGAAGTGTTCATTCCTCTTGCCACTGTCTGTGAGGAAAGAGCACCCTGTACTCTTTACTGGGTCAACGTAACAAACGTCCAAACCTGTATAAAATTTTTACAAGAGTTCATCTGAGCCAAACCAAAGACAGTTGCTGGGAATCAAGATCTCAGATGCTCTGGAGAATGACAGTTTTGCAGTTTCTTTTATGCATTTGGAATTAAGGAGGGAACTTAAGGAAGATGACATTAAGGTGAGAGAGAAAAAGGTGGGGATTGGATCACAGGATAGTTTACAAGGCCATGTGCTCTCTTGACAGGGTCTAAAAAAGGTGTTTCAGACGTGTGTTAACCCAGATGCACAGAAAGAATGGACAAAGCTTGCTTAAGGCAAAGGTGAACCTTTTACTAAAGAAGTGATGTGCCTGGGGTGTGACTACGCACCATAACCTGCCCAGTGAGGAATTTATGATCAGATCACCCTGTGAAGTTACTTTTAGTCTTGGACTTGTCAGATTCATTACAGAATCCCCTTTTCATCCAGTGTTGAGATGAGGGAGGGAGCAAAGGAATCCCCTTCTCCTTTTAGCTCATCTTGGATAAAGATGGAAGCAAAGAGCATATGTGAAGCTTTACCCCAAACTAGGGCCTCCTTTTCATTGGCACAACTCATGGACATCTCTAGCAATGGAAGGGAAAGCCTCCTGGTTATTTAATACAGAGATAATCTCTCCCTTTCTTATCTCGTAGTCCCAGTGACCTCTTCCCCAAACTTTAAAGCAAGCTGGCATGAATTGCTGGCTCGAGCGCTGGCTGGTAGAAAGGGCATGAGATCAGAGTTAGTGAGACAAGGTTTCGAGTCTCCCGGCTCTTGGTCTGTGCTCTTTCCTTCTCCCCATGATGCTTTTCCCCCTAAATATTCACCATCACACTCAGTCAACCCAGTCATATGCAAAATATCAGTCTCCTAGCGTATGGCCTGGTGGTTAAGAGCAGGGTTTTGAAGGAGGCGCAAGCTTAAGTCCTAGTTCCACCACGTGTTAGCTGGTGACCTTGGGCAAGTTGCTTAACTTCTCTGCTCTCACTTTTCTCATCTGTGCAAAGGGGATGGTGGCCAGCAGTGTGGAAGGGAACACCTTGCTGACCTGTCCACTGGCCTGCAGTCATAGTTAACTGTGGTCCCGTCTTTTTCTTTTTCCTCTTTGGGATCATTTGCAATTTATTTCTTCCTTTGGTCCTGCTTAGCTGTCTTTCCTTTATTCTTGCATCACAAGATCAGTCACACGTAACTTTTCTCCGGATGTCTTGGGAGGCTCCTTCCTAAATCTTGGCACACCCTTGACGGTCTAGCAGGTCCAGCCCCAGACTCCCGAGGACAGTGAGCTTCCACTCACTTTTATCTTAAACATATTCTCCTGGTTGTGCAGAATTTGATCCAAAATAGTGCTCCTCTTCATTTTCTCTGCTTTCTAAAAAAAAAAATGGAATTGTCTTTTGGCAAGAATTTAGCAGAAACTGTATTGCAATCTTAATAGAGTGAGAGCAAACCACTGACAGCCACAGCTGCCTGATCCGTAAGGAAGGTAGCTCTTTCTAAGTGGCAGATCTTAACTCCGAACCTTGATGAGCTTGAATGGCTGACTTTGACAGAAGGGATGGTATAGAAATAAATGATGACAAAGTCCAGGGAGAAGAATCTGGAGTTCTGGAGGCAATCCAAAAGGGAAGAATTAAGGAGGAGGGATGGGGAGGTGAGGAAAAGGAAAAAAACCACTGAGCTGGACCACTTTAGGAGGGCAATCAGCCAATAAACGCCTGCATAGGACAGAAGGGCTAAAACCTTTTGAGAACAGAGGTATCTGATACTTAATTTGCAGCTGCATTGGTCCCCTCTATTCCCCTAAAGGGGTTGGATGGGGACAGCACACAGATGACAAGACAGTTCACAAACTGATGGAACTCAGCAGTTGCAGGGGCGCAGGGCCAGAGGTGACTGTGGGGAGGTAAGCCTCCTCCTGCCTTCCGCCCCGGCCTCCTGGGAACGGGCCACACTTTTGAGGAGGTTTAGGTTTTCACAGGATGTGCAGTGGACTTGGGAACCCGTCTTATCTAGGGTTGGCTTCAGCTGACATCTGTGTTACCTAATAAATACAGCCATTGCTAAAAATAATGACCGTAATATCATAAAATAAAGATTTAAGTAGGTAGGTCAGGCATTTGGCACCTCAGGACACTGAGTCCTGTAATGTGCCCAAGGGACCTGGTGGAATGGTAGAACTCTGGCTCTGAGTCCCTTCCTCTCACTCCTTGCCCGAGAGGAGAGAGAGATGCTGCTAAGGTAGAAGCAAGGTAGCTCCTCACCTGTCTCCCCTCAGGCACCATGAGCCCCTGGTCTCTCGTGGGCTCTGCTCGTTCCTGCGTGGCTCCCACAGTGGCTTTGGGTTGACCAATGACTAGTTCTGTCAAAGAACTGAGCTCAGGGCTACGGACAGTGGGAGTGAAGAAGAACGTCCTGCTCCCTTGAGAAACAAGTTTTTTCTAGTAAGAGGGAACGTGTGAGACACAAATGAATAAGCTCATCAGTGGTCATAAAGATACTGTATCCGAATGTCAGGTTTTCTCTGTTTCCATCAAAGGACATAGGCCACAAACCAAAAAGAATGAACCCAAGTAGGGAGACATCGCGGCCACCCAGGCAGCCGTGAAGGAAGTGAGTGTATCTGGCCCACTGCTCACTTCTCCTCTGTGTGTGTGTGTGTGTGTGTGTGTGTCTGTCTGTGTGTCTGTGTGTGTTGCCTGGTGAGCAGGAGTGGAGGTTTCCTGAATGCAAAGTGCCAAGGCGCAAACCCTGAGATAAAAAGTCATAAATAGACCTAGGGCCTGACCCAGAGCCAGGCTCTGTGTCCTTGGGCTGGTAGGACTTGTAGGCCAAGTCCTGGGTGGGGGTGGGGGGCTGGGCTGAGCAGCTGCTGTGGAAATTTCCATGGGCTGTCCACCAGCCCTTGAGAAGCTATGGCACTCTGCATGGCATGCAGAGGGCACGGGTTATGAAAGAGGTACAAGATGTGGTCCCAGCTCACAAGGAACGAGCTCCCTAGAGGAGAGACTCAGGGATGCTTGCCAAGAGAGCCAATGAACAAGCAGCTTGGAGAATCTGAAAACAAAGCGGTAAAGAAGGTCAAGGCATAGAACCAGTCCAGAAAAAGTCAATATCTCCCTCCAGTTATTAGAACCCCATTTTGCCTTCCAAGAAAAATGTTGAAAATACAAATGTCACATTAAGGTGAAAGTTGAGCTTTTTAAGTACTGTTAAAGGGATCACAAACATGTTCATTTTAAAACCAAATTTATTGAGATCACATTGGTTAATAACATCGTATAAATTGTATAATAACATCTGTCCACTATGCTCACCACCTGAAGTCTAGTCTGATATTCATTTTTTAAAAGGAAAAAATCTACGAGTTATTACAGTTACTAGAGTCTGAGATATTCTTAGAAATTCAGGTTACAATTGTAAAACCATTTTAAATACAGAAATTAATGAAAAACTTAAAAAAAAAAAAAAGTTCCATGCCCTGGTAATTATCAAAAGCTTTAAGTGTGCAATTTTGTAAATGCAAATGTTGTGGCTGCCCTGGGAATTGGAGATGTGTGTTTTTTCCCCTCTCCCAAGTAAAAGTCAGGTGTGCGTGGGTGTGTGTGCTGCTTGAACACGTGCACGTGCGTGAATCCACAGTGCTCACAACGTCACGTTCCCAGGGCGCTGGTGAGGACGGTGTGGGTTGCAAGTAAGAGAAACCCCGAAGAGAATTTATTGGTTTCCGTGGCGGGAAAGCTCAGTGTTAGGGCTTCCGAAGTGGATTAGTCAGGGTTCCAGCCCCAGTTCTCTCTGATTCTCTCCACCCATCCTCCTCCCTAGTGGGCCAGGTTCCTCCATCCGCTGGCTTTCTTCAGGTTGCCAGAGGCCTGCATACAGCAGCTCAGCTGGAACTGAAAGACTCAGCTGGAATTTCTCACAATGACAATTAGTCTAAGGAGAAAGGGGTCATTACTTCCCTTAGCCATTGAGCACGAGGCCTGTGCTTTGTTCTGATTGGACCAGTCCAGGATCAGTCGCCGATGGCCTGCCGTGTGCTGACTGGCACCCAGGCCCAGGCTCAAAGAAACCTATCACTTTTCAAGTGGGTTGGGATTGGCTTATGCCATCAGGGACTTACAAGATATATCAAGATATGCAGCTTACAATTTATTAGATATAAATTTGACAAATAAATATAATACACTGTTAAGCATGATATGAAAAGGAAGCATGTGAATGCTAAAATACTGTAAAAGTAAGAGGGAGACAGGCTGCTTCTGGTCAAGGGGATCAGAGAGGCAACAGGTAGCAAGTAAATTGAAATTAGATCTTAAAGGGTGAGTAGGATTTTAACGATATAGGTGGGAAGGGAGGACACTGGAGGCGAGGGGACACTAAGAGCAGAGCCCCAGGGCAGACAGCCAAGGGGGAGTTGGAGAAAGGTGGCAGCCCAGGTAAGTTGGAGCACAAGTTCTAGAAGTCACTGATGAGGCAGGACATGTTACCCCAGAGCAAAGAGATCTCAGGGTTCAGGTGATACCTGAGCAAGTAGCTTTGTCCTACAAGGTTAGGGTGCAAGGTGACCCTGTCTTTGAAATTTTCTCCCATAAGGAAAACTGGCTTAATTCCCCATTGGCCTGATTACAGGAAGTTCAGAATCTCCTTCATGGGGCTCCTTCACTCACATGTCCCCAAACCCCAACTTATACTGTCCAAAGTGGGGGGTGGGGTCAGTCCGACTTTCACATGCAAGCAGGGACCACTGGTTTCTAGTCAGTCTGGCGGCCATAGAAGTCCCCAGGTCTTTGCGCCTCCTAGGAAGGACAGTCCCATTCCTGTCACTGAGATTGGTGATCATTGTTCTTGACTAGTGGTCCAAGGCCATGACCTCATAGCTCTGCTCTTTAGTTAAACTCACAACTCCCTGACCCACCTGGGCACAAACTGTTCCAGGGACTCTGGGTAAGAGGTAGTTCGGGGTCTCCTTGGGGATGCAAGAACCCCTATCCTGGTTCTCCTCAGATCCACAGCACCATGAGGCAGGGAGCTTTTCCTCCTCAGCTACACCTGACCCCAAAACAGCGATCTGCCCTCCGTTCTATGACTTCCTCCAGGCATACCGTCTCCCCACCACACACACACACTCCTGGGGTTCCTGGGGTGGAGGCAGCTACGTGAAATGCCTTACCATGCCCAGGGGGACTGACACTTCCCTCACTGGCCCAGGGGAACAAATGGAACCCCGGGTTCAGTCACCAGTGGGACATTTTGTTCTACTCGGACTTGTAAGTCTGTGCCTCTTTGTCTCTTCTAGAAATTGCTTATTTCACCCAAGAAAGCCAGGCCCTCTGGTACTCATTGAAAGTTCACATTGACTTTCAACATCCTTGGTCACTGGCAGAATGGAATCTTGTGTGTGTCCTTGGTCACCTTCAAGGTGAAATTCTTTTCCTTGCAGCAACTCCCACCTGCTTTGATGGCAGTTCCTGCCTGCAGAAGGCTCATTCTGTTTTGGGCACCCAGTCCTCCCTTTTCTAAACTTCTCTTCACAACCGCACTCTCTCGAACCTGGTTCCGGATATCTCAGAAGAAAGCAGTGTACGAGATTGGCATAATGAGACTCAGCTCATCTAGAAACTACTCCTAAATTCAAATGAATTAACAAATATTTTTTTAAGTATGCAGTGAGTGAGAAGAAAGTAAAACACATATTCAGTAACTGGGATGACTTTCCACACACACACTCAAGAATTTAAGGACGATAGAATGAATTATTTATTCATTTTAGATTCAGAGGGTACTACTCCCCAATTCGTCATATAATGTTATTTCTCCTTAATAAAATTAACATAAAATGGTTGTCTGGAGTGAGGTGTGTGTGTGTGTGGGGGGGTGCAATTAGAGAGGCATGAAGGAACTTTTTGGAGGGGAAAAATTGTTCTATATTTTGGGGTGCTGGTTACATGAGCGATTCATTTGTAACAACGTATGATCTGTAGGCTTAAGATCCGTGCATTTTACTGCACATAAATTATATCTCGATTTCAAAATAGAAGAATTAAGCCAGAGGTTTGGCATACTTGGCTCATGTCCATGTGCTACAATATGTTGAAAAGAAATTAATCTGAAAGGGAAAACTAACGTCCTGTTGAGAAGGCAGACACAGAAGCAGCAGACAGTGGTGACACTGGGCTGACTGGGGGTTTTTCCAGCTGTGGGGAGCTGAGCTTCTTCTGTAATGTGCTTAATTACTTCTAATTGTGCAGTCAGCTAATTACAGTAATTAGTCTTGTCTTAGTTGAACAGGCTTGGGAATTCCTTGAAGTCATTCTCTCAGCAGGACTGGGTTGGATTTTCCCTGAGTCTGGAGACCTCCTCGGATTGTGGGCTCTAGTGGTGCATCCCTGGTACTCCAGGAATGATCTGTTTTCCCCATTGGGTGTTTGTGTGTGTGTCATGAATCTTAGAGCTGGGGAGTCATGGCTGTCAGGCCTCTAAGTACAGTGAGGACATTTGTGGGCTCTGCAACAGCACTGTTCTCTCCTTGAGCCAACTCAGCCTTGCCTAGGTTCAAATTAATCACATTTTGAAAATAAACAGGATTATTCACCATAGCAGTTTGAAATAGCAAAAGAATTCAAACAGTCGTCATGACCGCCAATAGGAGACTGGTTAAATGAATTATGGTTCGTCCACATCACGTAACACTGAAAAAAAGAACGAGGACGCTCACTGTGTGCAAATTTGGAAAGAGCTCTAAGCTATGTCGTTAAATGGAATAAAAAAAAGGCAGGGTAGTGTGCAGTATGACCATGTGTAAAACACGAGCGTGTATTTGTATTTGCTTATATATGTATAAGGGAACTTTGAAGAGGTGAGAAACTCAGTAACAGAGGTTAACTGTGTGGGAGGGTGTGGGGGCACTGGGGTTGGGATGGGGGGAGACGGAGTAAGGGGAGACTTTTCACTACAAACCTTTTAAAAATATTTTTAAAAAACCATGTGAATGTATTACCTAATGAAAGATTGAAATCAATGAAAATGTTCAAAACTTTTTTAAAACTAGGAAAAAGTTTTAGGGGAAGAGAGACCCCAGTGATCACCTAACCCGGCATTTCCCAAACAGTGGTTTCTGAGGGTGTCATGGAAAACTCATGGACTTGAAGCTGTTTAGGTGTACCTCATTCCATTGCTCTTTGTTTTTGCTGTGCTTTGCAGATGTTGCAATTTTTTTTTTAAAATAAATTGAAGGTTTGTAGCAACCCTGCCTTGATCAAATTGGAAACCTGGAAAGGATTGAGGTCAGAATATCATCATTAATAAGAGTTTAGAAGGAGTTGATTCCAACCCTCATGGATAACTTAGATTCCTGACTTCAGTGGAGGAAGGAGCAGGTGGGGGAAATGGCAAGGAAACTAGAAGTAGAGCCTGAAGATGATGTGGCTGAATGGCTGCAACTTCATGACAAAACTAACAGGTGAGCAGTTGCTTCTTATCGATGCAAAGAATGCGGTTTCTTGAGATGGAATCTCCTCCTGGAGAAGATGCTGTGAAGATCGCTGAAATGACAACAAGGAATTTAGAATATCACATAAACTAAGTTGAGAAAGCAGTGGCAGGGTTTGAGAGAACTGACTCTACTTTTGTAAGCTCTACCGTGGATAAAATGCTAACAAACAGCATTCTTTACTACAAATCGAAAGATTAATTGATGCAGCAAGCTTCATTGTCACCTTATTTTTATAAACGGCCACAGCCAACCAAACCTTCAGCAGCGACCTCCCCAGTCAGTCAGTAGCCATCAACATCAAGGCAAGCCCGACCATCAGCAAAAAGATCATGACTTGCTGAAGGTGACGTCAGCATTTTTTAGCAATAAAATATTTTTAATTAAGGTGTATGTGTTGTATTTTTAGACATAATGCCATTGCACACTTAATAGACTACAGTAGTGTACTCTAAACATAATTTTATGTGCACTGGGAAACCAAAAAATTCACATGACTCATATTTTTGGGGGTGGTAGGGTGAGCCTGCACTATCTTGGGTAGGCCTGTAATAAATGACCCTCCCCCCATTTCAGGCATCAATATAGAACAGTTTTTTCTTAGTAATAATATTATTAATATTCCTTATAATAACAAGTTTCAAGAAGAAAGTAGGGGGATAGTTGAAAGCCATAAAGAGGCTTATAGTCCACAATACTGTGACAACTTTGCAAGGCAGTAGACTTGGTGGTCACACTGTGAGGTGTGCCGGTGTCAAAACACTGTAGCATACACCTGAAACGAATATATTTTATGTCCACTAGAAAAAAGAGGTTTCCCAAAAGTTAGATATTAATTCCAAAAAATAGTGTCCGGGGGGAAAAGGACAGTCCTTTGCCTTGAATGGTTTTATGAAAAATTCACTAATTTTTTTTTTTCTTTTCGCGGGAAGCTCCACCCACTGGCGTGGACAGAGCTGCAGACCAGCCTCTGGGGATCCCGGGGTGTCAGGCCGACTCCGGGGCGGCTGTGAAGTCTCCGGCTAAACGAAGGCGCGACTGGGGGGCAGCCCTGAGGGCGGGGGAGGCGGTTCTCCCAGGCCGCTCTGGTCTCCGCGGGGCTCACCGGGGGGGAGGGGCCACCCTGCGCGTGCGGGCCAGTCCTCCGGCCGGGGCCTCTGCGTGGGGACACCGGCGGGGACAAGGACCCACGGGGAGCTGCACGCTCCGGGGGTCACCTCCGAGGCGCCCGCACCCGCCCCCGGCGCCCGGCCCAGACCCGGCACGGCGAGCCTGGACGCCAGCGTCCTGGTGCGCAGCGATCTCCCTCCTGCGAGCCCCGGGTGGGGAGACGGGGTGCGCGGGGACGGGGGGGGGCGGCTGGGTGACCTCGGGGCGGGCACCGGGCAGGGCCCTGACCCCGCAGGCGCCCCGCGGCCGCGGTCTCCCCCAGCTCGGGGAAAGGGCATCCGGGAAGAGAGGAGGGGCGGGCCCTACCCGCGGGGGGCGGCCTCCCATTGGCTGCTCCCGTTCCGCCCTTGGTTCCGATTGGCCACAGGCCGAGCGCACGGGCTGAGCACGCTGAGCGGCGTGTGGAGGGCGGCGGCGCGCAGCCAATGAGAGCGCCCGGTGGCTGGGGGCGTGGCCTCCGGGGGCGGGGCCGCTGGCGGCGCTGGGTGTCCCGGCGCGGGCGACGGGGTAAACAGACGTCGCGAGCGCGCGTGTCCGGCGTCCGCGGGGCGGCCGGGTCCCCGAAGCCGCGCGGAGCTGCCCGCGGGTCCCCGCGTCCTGCCCCGCGGTAAGGCCGGCGCCCGGGCGCCGCCGGGCTGTCCTGGCCGGGGCCCTCCTTGCACCCTCCTGAAGCGGCCGCGCGTCTGCTTCCCCCTTTGACACGTGCAGTCGCGCGAGCTCCGAGGGTGCAGGGTGGGTGGGTGGGGATGGGGGGTGGCCTCAGTGGATGTCGCCCCCGCAGATCAGCCTGCCGGGCCTGCCGCCGAGGGCCCCGAGAGCAGCGCCTGCAGCCCCGGGGCGCGCCGCGCAGCCTCGGGCCCGGGCGCCGGGTCTCGGGGCGGCCCCGCCGGCCCTGCCGCGTCCCTTTCCCGTGACAGCCCCCCCCCCCCGCACCCCAGACCGCCTCGCACGGTGTCTCCGGGCCTCAGCTGCCCCGGGTGTGTGCCCGAACCCCGCAGTCCCGGCGGCTCGGCTGTGGGCTGCACAGGTGGCGGCGGGGGCGGGGGGCGAACCGGGGAGAAAGGGGCCCCTCTTGCTCTTTCCCTCTGTTCGCGTCGTCTTCCCCCTGCTTCTCGACACCTCGCGGGGCTCGCGAGTGGTTTGGGCTCGGGGGCTGCAACTCGCGCCGCCCGCCCCCACCGGCCCCCGGTAGGCCGGGTCCCCCGTGCGCCTTGGGCCGTGGGGAGTGCGGCGGGGGCAGGTCTGGGTGCTGGGACGCCCTGTTGGGGTGAGATGTCAGCTCCCCGCCTGGGGTGGGCCTCCTGGGAAACTCGTCCGTGCTCCTCACTCGCTCGGGCCATGGGGTGTGCGTGACAGAAGGCCGGAGAGCTGGGCACGCCAGGCCTCCCTGGATGCCAGAGGATTCGGGTCTGCGCCCCGGCCAGCCTGCCAGCTGTCATGCTGTGGATGGGCGGGTCGTCTGGGCAGGAGGACCCTTCTCCTGAAAAAAGACGAAGGGATCCTGTTCGTTCCGGGCAGCAGCATCTTTGAGACTCTTTCAGGCGATGGCTTTGGGCTTTTTCGCTCAACCTTGCACATCATGCAGGCGACGCAGGCTTGTTATAAATTCCCGCCTGGCCTCAGGCACCTCAGGAACAGTGAACAGGTGCTGTGAGCACTTCCCTGCACATCACCTGTGACAGGGTTTCTCAACTTACAGACCATCCCCATTTAGGCCTGGATAACTCTTTGTCGTGTGGGGGGCTGATCTGTGCGTTGAAGAATGTAGCAGCATCCCTGGCCTGGATCCATGAGATGCTAGTGTCCCCTCCCCCCACTAGTTGTGTCAACCAAAAATATCTCCTAGAGGACAGAATTGCCCTTGCTGGAGAACCACTGAGGTAATACTCTAAAAGAGTCTTCCCAGGCTTCCAGAGGCCTCCTGGGACCTGCCTATGAATAGTGGAGAGGTTTAGGAACAGGGTAGTGTTGTGTCCCCCACCCTAAACCAAGGATAGAGGCCATGTAGATGGAGCTGTAAAGGAGGCCCCACCTGTTCACTTGGGGGAGACCCACCTGTTCACCTGGGGGAGTAGGAGAGGGATGGCAGGTAGAAACCCATGCACATTTACCATGCCTGCTGCTTGCAAGGCAGGGATTGGCTGGGTTCAGAGTGCAAAAGGAGTAGGAGAAGACTGGTGGTTTCTATCTTTGGGGATTTTGCAAGACGGTGAGGATATGAATATGAAATAAGCATGGGGCAGTTTTTAAATAGTGAACAAACAAGTTTCAGTTGTCTGAACGTTGGCAGAAATGCCAGCTCAGTTATCCACAGGTGGCTTTTCCAAGGTGATGCTCACGTATTCTCACTTTTGGCGGAGACATCTCTTGCGTCTTGTGATGTGGGAGGAGGTCAGGCCTGCAACTGCAGGGAGGGAGTGTCTGGCTGCATTTCAGACATATGTGTGGGTCTGTTTACGTGCACCATGTGCTCCTTCGCAGGACAGGCTACCCAGGAGTGCAGTGGTGCAGCGCAGACACGTATAATTTGTGGAGTTCTTTTATAGTTAATCAAAGCATCGGCATCAAAAGTCAGCCATTTCTTTTCATGCAGAGAAAGTTGCTTTACTTCTGAGTCTAGATTTTGCCTTTAGTATTTACACCTCGAACTTCTAAGTTCCAAGCAGATAAGGGTGCAGAAAAGCTACAGAACAGGGAAAAACATTCCAAGTGCCTACTATGAATTTCCCTTTCTAGTTGTTAATTAGTCCTGTGGGGATGGGTCAGGATTTCCCAATAACGTTCCTTGGTCAGTTAGGGGGTCGTTTGGGTGCCCTTTGTTGCCTGTAGAAAGGAATCTGGACAGGGAAGTCACTTCTCCCGTCTCAAAAAGAAGTTTTGAGGAGTCTATTATTGGGAAGCTCCAAACTCGGCAGGATAATTTTCCGTCAAGAGCTGTGGACACTGAGTCATTACCTTTGTCGGTTGAAACAAGAGCTGTGTGCAAAATTAGACAGGAAAATTTAGATCGAGAGTTGTCTTGATCTGACAGTGGCGTCTGGAAATAGTTCCAGCATTCTTGGTAAACAGCAGTCAGGGACTTGGGGAGCCAGCAGGAAGGAGCGGGTGGGAGGGGGGAGTGCGAGGCCCGACTCCTTCTGGAGGTGCACCTGTGGGAGGGGTGGGGTCTGTGGCCCTGAGTCAGGGCCTGGGCCGCGAGTGAGAGGCTCATGGGTGGGATCCGAGGTGGGGCTTCTTACTGCACTTTGCGAACCTGAGTGCGAATCCATTGTTCTGTCCACAGGGATGTCGTTTCTTGTGTGGGTTACGGGTTCCTGAGCCTTTGACCCTTAGCTTTGAGGTCAGGGGCCCACAGAATATTGAAAGTTGGAAATGACCCTGAAAAGCTCTTTTTATTCTTCATCCTTGGGTGTGATTTGTTTTTAGTCTGTGCATGTAGAGAAGGATTCATGAAAAAGGTGAGTGTTTTCACTCAAATTGCCATTTCATCGTATTGTAGAATCTGTTGTAGTTGTAGCGACTGAGTTCTTGTCTCGGGGGCCCCCACTCGATTTGCCTGTTTTTTTTATCGTCCTGTTCCCATCTCGGCTGGGAGAGAGGCGCAGCATCTGGTCCAAACCCAGAGAACCCCTGTGTGCCCTCAGGGTTGGTGCCCCTCCATGTCCTGCCCCTGGAGAAGTCCCACTCTGGAATTGTGGGTGGACCTGGTCATTGAACAAATATTGATTGATTCTCTGCCTTGAACATGGCATTGGGAATTTAAAAGTGGGACTTTGAGGGGTGGTGTGGTCTGCACATATAACTGGGTTTGTTCCCAGACTGGTTCATAGTTGAACCTGCCTGGCCTGAGAATAGGGATGCACAGACTTGGGGGAGCTGTCCACCCGCAGAGAGGCTGAAGCCACTAAACAGGGAGGATGGGGGTCAGGACCAGGCCTGGGGACTCTGCTGCGCAGTAGGTGGAGGGAGAGCGGCTAGTGAAGGAAGCTGAGATGAGAGGGCAACAGTGAATCATGGGAACCAAGGGGAGGGCTTTAGGGGGTAGGTGGGGCCGGCAGGGAATGCTGAGGAGGGTGGTGTTGGGGGTGCTGAGGTGCATAGGGCCATCAGGTGGCTGTTGTGAGTGTCACAGAAGGAAGGGCTTGGGGTGGGACCAGACAGCGTGTGCTGAGGGAGAGGGAAAGATGGGAAATGTACTCAGTTCCTGGGATACCTTGGCCAAGATGAGGCTCAAGAAGAAGCAGAGTCAACAGGGCGTGTTTTTACATTTAGTTTTGGGAAAACTGAAAGTGGGTTTGTAGGATTGAGGGGCTGATACGTGGAAGGAGAGATTGAGGGCAAAAGATAAAAACACGTCAAGGGCAAGGTCCTAGAGGACCGAAGAACGGGTGGTTAGTGCAGGAGGGGATAGGATAGGGGAGGAGAGGCTGGGGCAGGTGTGAGACATTGGCCAAGGGTTTGCGGGCACTCACACCTGCTTGCCTGTTTGGGGAGGAGACAAAGATGCCAGGTTTGTGTCCTGCCTTAGACCCTCGAGGTCCTGCTCCTGCCAACCTTTGAGGAGCTAGTTGTTCCTGTAGGTGAGTGTGTGTGAGCGTGAGTGTGGAAGACAGGCAGGGAGGTGTTGCCTGGCTGTATGGGAAGGGGCCAGCCCCTTCCTCGCTCATTGCCTCCGCAGAACCCCACTGGGTTTTCCCAGAGGTGTTTTTCCTGAGAGGGAGGCGGTACGATTCCCACCTCCTCACCTCTGAGGAGTGGGGTCTGCCCCTCCCCACTTGCTGTTTTCATAGACTGTCTAGAAGGGTCAGCGCCTGAATTCTTTCTAGACGCTGTTAAATCCCACTTTTCAGAACAGCCCTGTGCTGTGCTCTCTTGGTTGACCTTCTGCTCTTAAGGGCCATGTCGTCATCTCTGGGAACCGGTGATCATCCAGGTCAGTCACCTTATTTCATACACGAGGAAATGAGGAAATGCGGAAATGGATGCCCAAGGAGGAGAACTGGTGTGCCGAGGCCACAGGTGGCTGGTGCCTGGGGTGGGCCTGGAACCGGGGCCTCACTGTCCTTCCTCCATCAGCCCTCGTCACACTTCTCATGTTGTTGGGGAACTAGAGAGCCTGGTGGCAGCGCTTCTGCCGTCTGCCAGGCTGGCTCAGAGGTCCTGGGGACTGTTCATACACCCCACTTTTCAGTTAAAGTCCCGGGCCTGAGGTCAAACCCCATGTTTGTTCTCTGCCTGGCACATTTTCCCTTTGGCACTGATCCTGGCTCAGAAGAGGGTGAGGGTAAGAATAGATTGTCCTGTGACCCGCAGGTGGTTACTGTTTGACAGGTGCTGGAGCAAACATCTCTCATCTTCTGAGGTAGGAAAAAAAAAGTGTGTGGCTTTCGCTCCCTAATGTCTTTACAGCCAGTATTTGGTAAATCAGAGGGCCGGGCGGGTCAAATCTGCCGTGTTTCCTGTTCAAGCCGGCGTGGAACTGACCGTTAGTGGGCCGGGCCTGCTGTCTTTTCTCCCTCTTCCCTCCCAGGCCTCTTGCAAGCAAGGAGTGAGGTGCAATGGAGGAAGCAGCAGAGTTACCGCATCCTGTATGGTGCCCCCACTCCGGGCCTTAGCATCCACCGTGACCAGGCACAGGACCAACCTGGCGCTGCTCCTGAGAAAGTTGCTCTTCTTCCATTCCTTCCTCTTCTGCCCCCACCTCATAAACAGGGGTGCTGCTGCTGCTGCCTTACCTACGTCTGTGCCTGGTTGGGGGTCTCAGGCTGGTTCTTGACAGAAAGAATTTTCCCTCATGCTTGGAACCCTGGTTGTGTCTTTGGTTCTGGTTTCTAGATGAGGGAGCTTGGGAAGTGGGAGAGCACCCCGAATGCACATGGGTATTAAACGCCTAGTGTGGACGAGGCACAGTGCCAGACCCCGTGAGCAATATAAGTTGGGGAAGGGGGGTTCCCTCTCTCCAGAAACCCTGGTAGCTGAGCAGTTTTGCAGAAGGAGGAGTTAGGCCAGGTGGCCTTTGAGAGCCCAGGCAGCTCCGGGGTTTTTATGACTCGTAATTATCTGCCACCAGACGGACATCCTTTTCAGGGCATGGACCTTGCTGAGTCTCTGGGAGACTGATTTGATTTTTTAAAAATGTTATTGATCTGGAGGCAGGTTTCTTATCTCTCTAGGCAATAAGAGGAAAAGACTAGAGCTTGGCATGAGGCAAGCATGGATAGGCTGGCACCTGACAGCTCGGCGACTTAGAGGAGACTTTTTCACCTGGCTGAGCTTTATCTCATCAGCAAATGCAGTCAACAGTGCCTCACTGGATTGTTGGAGGATTAGGGGTGATATAAGTGACAGACACACAGAGGGTAATGATCTACCGTAGCTATTCTTATTGTTGATACTGTTTCATTGACTATTAAATCTGAAAAGAACACATTTTAAAAGACTAAGAATGTAAAACCCGAGGCGATGCGTTTGGAGGGTCGAGGCTCTTACGTGGACATTGTGGTGCAGCCTGTGCCCAGTGCCTGGCGCATAATAAATGCTCAGTAATGGTCCGAATGTTGAACCGCATGGGAGAGAGGCTTGCAGAAGGATGGGGCACGTGTACCCTGAAAGCCAACAGGACTCTCTCCTCAAGAACAAGAGTGTGTTTTGAGCTGCCCATGGATAGTCCAGCACCCGGCACATAGTTGGCACTGTCTGAGGGGTGACCAAACCACATTATTTTAGAGAAATGATCTGGAAATGGATCTAGAGTACAGCCCCAGCCCCTCTTCCCAACCCAATCGTTTGCCTTTTAAAAAATAGCCACTATATTAGTTTCCTATTGTTGCTATAACAAATTACCACAAGCCTAGTAGCTTAAAACACTACAGGTTTATTATTTTATAGTTCTGGAGGTCAGAAGTCTGGAACGGGTCTCCCTGGGCCAGGATCAAGGTGTCAGCAGGGCTGGCTTTCTGGAGGCTCCAGGGCAGTAGCCTCTGGAGGTGGCTGCACTCTTGGCTGTGGCTCCTTCTAACAGGTGCATCCCTCCAACCCCTGCTTCTCTCCCTTTTCCTTCTGACTCTGACCCTGCTGCGTCTCTCTCAGAAGGACCCCATGATGTCATTGGGCCCACATGGGCGATCTCCCGTCTCAGGATCTTTGCTTAATCCCATTAACACAGTCACAGGTCCTGAACATTTCTGGGTGGCCATTATTCAGCCAGCTGCAGTATTTTGGCCACATTTAAATACAACCCTTTATATTTCTGATTTGACTTTAAAAGAAACTCCTCAACCAGAGCTCCAGGATTCCCCACCCAGGGCCCTTATTCACCTTCCTGTGTGACAGTGCAGATCACACTTGTCGTTTGTGTGGTTAGGATCAATCTGTGTGAGGGGGTGGATGGGGAAAGAGCATAGGTGTCTGAGACGTGAGCCTCCCCACGAGGGGTTTATAGTTTGGTTGAGGAGAAACGATGCACATGTGCCAAAGATAACTTACAAGACAGGGTGGCATCTGCCAGCCGTGGAAGATTTAGATCAACTGATGGGAAGACACATTCATAGGAACTGAGAGAGTCAAGTTATGGTCTGATTAGAAATGACATCCTTGAATGTACACGATATGTTCATACATTTCAGAGGACTTCCATCTCTCTTATTCAGATTAGACATGATAAGAATTTACGCCGTAGTTCCAGGTGAGGAAACAGGTTGTAGGATGGTTCGGGAACAGGCCTGGAGCCTGCTGGCCAGGAGTCGGGGCAGAGCGGATTCCCAGGCCTCGGGGCTGGCCTCACTTAGACAGTGTTCTCCCGTGTGCACGGCTGGTGGGCAGGTTTTAGGTGTGCGGAGGTGAAGGGGTTGGCCTGCTCGCCAGGGGCATTGGCGCAGCATTCACACGGTACAGGTGTAAGTGGAGGCTGGATGAGAAGCCCGGATCCCAACTGTGACACCTCCAACCTCGGGCCAGGAGTTTGGACGTTGTTCTGTAGACAGCTAGGAGCCATTTGAGTGAGGGAATAGCCCGATGGAAATGGATCTGCAGAAGAGCAAACTGGTGGCACAGGGTGCCGAGGCTTGTAGGTAGGGAGCTTGTGTGTGTCACAGGGGTTCCCCCACCACTGCTCCTCCCTGAAAGTGCCTGTCAAAAGCTTCCCATGCTATTCTGTCCTCTCAGTGGCAGTGACTGTGGGAAGGAACACCCGTGGGTATTTATGTTCTGCTCCGCATGCTGGGCCACCTCTCCCGGATGACGTTCACTCTGTAGCGCACATAAGCCACTCTGATCTCCAAGAGGCAAGGCTGCCCTCCCTGCGTCAGATGTGGCGGTGTCCCTGGTCGGGTCGCTGGGATTTCAGTAAACAAAAGGGTCGTCCACACCGATCTCATTCATGCTCCCTCTGTCTCACCAAGTCTGAACCTCATTCCAGAGAGTCTGTGTGATTCCAGTAAAAACAATCAAGTCAGCTGGCGGTTTTGAGCACCTACTGTGTGCCAGGTACTTGGTGCCCTAAATGTTTTTACATGGATTATCTAATCCAGTCATCTGGAGAATAGGTGAGGAAACTGAGGCTCAAAGATAAGCTTAAATGACTTGACTTAGGATAGCAGCAGAGTTAGGATTTGAACCCAGGGCCCTCACTCCAGAGCATCTTGACTGCTTCATCACTATCACTTCCTGAACCAAATATTTTTCACATTCTAAGCAGAAAACCTTGGTGGGTTTTTAGTCAGAAAATGGAATTGCCATCGGGACACCGTGCTTGGCGGGTTGGCTTTAAGAGCCCTGTTTGTAATCAGTTCCATTTGCACCCCCGAGGGAGGAAAGGCCCCTCGGGCCCCTCCGTGCCTCCTGCCTCCACTTTGGAGCTCTGGCCCCAGCGAGTTCATTCATGGCGTCAAAGTCCTCTCTGGACCTTCATAAGAGGCTGGCATGTCTCCTTCTGCTGACTTTATGTTCCACACCCACAACCCCCATTGCCCACCTCAGGGCAAGACTACCTTAATCTCCCAACGAGTAGAGAATGGAGGCTTGCAGTCGAGGACATCAAAACCCAATCTTTTGCTTGTTTTCTCCTCTTATTGTTAAATGGTTGCCTGGCTCTTGAGCCCTGATAGATCCAAGTCCTTCTTATGAACTGTGTGGCTTTGGGCAAGTTGCTCAACTTCTCTGTCCCTTAGTTCCCTCATCTCTAAAACGGGAAAAATGATAGTACCCACCTTACACAATAATTGAGATAATACACATAGAACACTCAGCCCAGAGCCTGGCATATAATAAACTCTCAATAAATAATAGCAACTATAGTTAGAGTCACAGTGTGCTGGTCTACTTCCCACAAAATGAACGCATCTGGGGAACTGGTTAAATCAGCAGTCCCCAACAATTTTGGCCCCAGGTACTGGTGCTCCCATGAGAATCTGAGACCTGAGGATCTGAGGCGGAGCTGAGGCGGTGAGGCCGGCGCTGGGAGCGGCTGCAAATACAGATGAAGCTTCGCTCGTTCGCCTGCCACTCCCCTCCTGCTGTGCGCCCGGTTTCTAACAGGCCATGGACCTGTACTCGTCCATGGTCCGGGGGTTGGAGGCCCCTGGGTTAGATTCACTGGGGGAGAGTGTCAGACGCCTGCTGCTCAGTAGGCTCTTGTGTGAGTTGGCACAAGAGATAGTTTAAACAGTTCCAAGAACAATTCCAACAGTCCAGAGCGTGAAGCTCTTAGCTTAGAAGACAACTGGGGCCCTGAAAATTCACTCCTTACGTGGTACCACTCCACTGGGCCACCCAAGGGCTGCAGTTTCAGACCCGTGGTGCAGGGTCTGTGTGTGGGCTGGGGCAGACGGCCCGCCTGCGTGACTCGTAAGGAGGCCTCCATGGCCCACAGTAGGGGGGGCCTGTGTGGATCTTAGGATGGAGGCAGCAGTGTAAATCCCTGTCTGCCTGTACCTTTCCTTCCGATGCAAACCCCAGTTCCCCATGCTTTCCTGGCAGGGAGCGCCTGTTAGGGATGCAGCGAAAGTGCAGGAGCAAAGGACTGATTCGATGGAGGATGGATTAACGTCTACTCAGACTCAAGCTATGGACTGACAGTGGCCTTTGTCAGTTTACGGTGAGGCAGAGAAATGCAGGTGGCAGTGGTATGGCCATGAGCATCCTGAAACAGCGGAAGGAGGAAGGAGAGATGTATAAGAGGTTGGCATCTGATACCTCGTAGCGCCCCCTGGACCTGACCCCTTCACTTAGGGGCTGCCCCGCCCCGCCCTGGGTCAACAAAGTTTCTGTAAAGGGCCAGATAGTAAATATTTTAGGCTCTGTGGATCGTAGGCCTCTTTTTACAGTTACTCAACTCTGCTGTTCCAGCTAAAAACAAACATACAAAATCAAACAGCCGTAGATAATGCATATGTCAATGAATGAGCCGTAGACAGTACGTAAATGAATGAGCAGGCCTCTCTTCCAGTAAATATTGATTTACGAAAGCAGAGCTAATCTTGGCTGAGGGTGGTGGTGGTTTGCTGACCCCTGGCCTGGAAGGCCTTTAAGTCTATGTTACATGTTTTTACTTGTGGGTCAGAAAAATGTGGTCACTGCACTTACTGCTTTATTCTAAACTACGGTCCTATTTTGGCAGGGAGAAAGTACCCAGTAACTATTTCTGTCTTTTAACACAGGGGCCAACGTTAGACCTGCTTCTTACTTGTGCCAAGTGATTTTCTCATCAATTTCTGAGAAGGGCAGTTGAGCCTCTTTCCCCAAAGTGGGATGGCCATGTTCCATCTTCCTGGTGGCCTGTTAGGGGCAGTTGTCTTCTGACGAAAGACAGTGGCTAAACAAGGGTATTTATAGCATCCTGGTCTGCTGCGTAGCCCTCAGCCCATTCCTCCCGGGACAGACACTTAGGGATATGGAATAGTTTTTTTACACATTTGTGTTTGCTTGTATTTTTAATTTTAACAACAGATATGTAAGATTACTTTTATATAATTTATTTTCTGTTACGAAAGTGATACATGTTCTTTGTAGAAAGTTTTAGAAAATATTAAGAAAATTAAGAAAGTAAGGAGAATCTATCATCTGACCACTCAGAAAACCACTGTGACTGTTTTGTATGCTATCATCCATCCCCCTCCCTCTCTCCCTCCTTCCCCCCACCCCTCAAAAGGAAGGATAATAATGTTTTGTAACTGGCTTTATTTTCACATGGGGAGACGTCATCAACTTTCTTTTTTTTTGGTCAGTAAATACCTTTTACAGCATCATCTTAAATGGTTGCATAGCATTTCACTCTATGGGCATACCACTCTGCATAACCCATCTTAGACAATGTGGTGATTTCCTTTCTCATGGCTGAATTATCGCATATGTCTGTTTTGTAGGGGAATGCAATTTGAAAGATGTTGGTAGAATTTTTGGATAATTATAAGGTAGGATGGCCTAGGGAGGAGCAGAGAAAGGGGACTTCCTGTAGACCCCGGGTTTGGGGCATTTTGGAGGTGACTTGCAGCTGTGGGGAGTGAATGATTCCAGGGGCCTGTCTCCCATTGTGAGGGCTTGACAGGCCTGGGCTGGGGCTGGCTGACGGGGCAAGTATGGAGGTTATTTTTCCATCTTCCTCTGGGTTCGTCATGTACCCAGTTGCCTTTGAAAAGTGATAGCATATTAGGAAATTTCTGAACCTGCTCACAGGACCCTGCGGCCTGGCCTCGTTAGGTAGACGCCTTGAATGAGCTGAGGGGTTTGAGTGATGGACCCTGCTGGTGTGTGAAGAGCTCAGCTTCAGAGATTCACGCATTGGTTCAGGAGTTTGTCTTTCCCCCAACACACACATTCTCCTGGATCCTTGGAGGAAACAGTCGGTTGGTCAATTTTCTTTTTTCCTTAAAGTAAGAGAAAAATTTCAAACTTGTAAAGAAACTTTCAGTGCCCCACAGCCTAGAAATGAAGAATGTTCACCTCCAAAATAAAAAGGTTGTTCTTGCCCTGGAGGGGGCAGAAGGCCACTCGGAGCCCCTACTCTGGGGCCTCTCGAAGGTCCTTAAGCAGACCTTTCCGGAGAGTGCTGGAAGGGCCACTCTTCAGGGTCCCTGAGCCGCTGGCCTTGTGGGTCATTGTCTTTCCTTTTTGATGTCTGTGTTCAGTGTCTTGAGGGGAAGATGGGAAAGGAAGGGGCAGGTGGAAGATTCCGCGAGAGGCGAAGCCAGACTTCTGGGAGCGGGCAGCGGGGAGAGGCTTCTGGGAAAGGATCTGTTCACGTGTCCTGCCTGGCCTGGGGCGCGGGCCACCTCTGCTCCCTTTTCCCTTCTTCCTCCAAGCAGGGTTCTCAGGGTGAGTTTTCAGGACCAGCAGCGGCAGCAGCACCTGGGAACGTGTTAGCGGTGCAGGTGTCCAGGCCCCATCCCAGACCCACAGCGTCAGAGCGGGGAGGGGCAGCCAGCAGTCGACACTCGAGCGTGAGAACCTTGCCTCAGACCAGGCTCCTAAGAGGCCTTCGACTCCGTATGTAGATTAGAAGCTGCAAGCAGGTGGAGCCAGTCCCAGAAATGACAGGCTCCCTTCACCCTCGGAGAGACCAGCTGAGTGCACTTCATTTAACCAGTATTTGCCCACTTTGTGTCGAGCACAGAACTAGCTGCTGGAGGTGGAGAGGGAGGAAGGCTGGGGTGGTCCTCGCCCTCTGGCCGACAGCCCAGTGGCGAAGACAGATCCACGAGCAGGTTTAGAGCAGGCTCCCTGCTAGGATGGGGGCCGTGGATGGGCCTTAGGGGTGGGACATGTTGGGGAGGGCTTCCCAGGAGAGGCGACGTGTGAGCTGAGACTCGGGAGGAGAGAGGAAAGCAAGCGCGTTCCTGTGCCGAGGCCTGCAGCAGCATTGGGTGGCCGGGTCAGAGCACTCAGTGGAGCAAGATGGGGCTCGGGAGGCAGGGCTGGGCCGTGAAGGTTCCTTTGGCCCCTCGGAATCTCGGAGAAGTCAGGACTCTCGGGAGTAGTTTGGTGGGGTGTGTCTTTAAAGCGACTGCCTGGCAGTAGCACGGGGAGTAGACAGGAAGGGCGGAGAGGCAGTTAGGGGCTGTTGCAGTTGCCCAGGTGAGAACATTCAGGTGGATTAGGGGAGGCGGGGAGGCTGGAGAGAAGTGGTAGTTGTTGCGTTGCTCAGGGTTGGGAGACCGGGGAGGGTGGGCTAGATGGCGAGGTCGGTTTTGGACATGCTGACGTTGATGCCCATCGGACACTGGGGCGACGTGCATGGCACCGATGGCTGGACGATGCCTGCCCAGGAGAAGGCTTTTTGGTGAACACACACTCGCCAACATAAAGAGCTTTCTGTGCAGTTTGCTTTTGGGTCCTTCTACCAGCCACCCCAAGACTATGGGGGCAGCTCGGGATGGGAAGAGACCAGAGGAGGCCGTGCCGTCTTTAGCAGTGCGAACACCGTGGCTCCGCTAGGACAGGAGTTGGTCTGTCATGTGATTTGTCGTCACGACGGGGATTGAACAGCTCTTAGCAAATTCACACAGCATCCCCGGCTTGCTGTCGCCTCGTGAGGAGAGGCAGCGGACAGATGGTGAGTTCTGGCTGTGAAGCGGGGACTTAGGGTATGTATGGGAACCCTCTCTGCAAAATAAGTTTCTCCCACGTGGGTTTTGAGTGGAAAACTGCCTTCTTTTAGTTTATGCCTGTCAGGATCGCCTGTTATATTTATTTTTCAAAAAGAACACAACTCATTTTCCTGCTGGTGCATCCTATTGTATCTGGCCAGGTCAGCAGCGCTTTGTGAGTTTCTTCTCCAGCCTCAACGAGGTGGTATCGGGCAGGTTGGAGAGTGAAGGTTCAACAGGAAAACCTCTCGGGGCTTGGGGACTTCCCTGCGAGGGAACACTGCCTGTGCTTCTTTTCCAGTCTGCTCCTGGGAGTGGTGAGCTGTGTGTATTCCAGTTCGCTGTCTCCCTGTACAACATCTTTATTTACTTCTTCATAGCATTTCAGCATGTTAGGACCAGAGATGGCCTGGTGAGCTCTCTCCCACTGAAGGGGACGAAGAGGTAACAGTGGCAGAGCTGGGACCCTGCATCCAGGCTTTACCACTGGTCAGCCACCTCCTGATCCTGGCGTGTCAGCCTCAGTTGGCCTCTGGCCATCTCCCTGGTGTCTGTGCTCATTATAGATGTGCCTGCGTGCCACTGTGAGTGCCCTGGGGCCAAGGGCAGGTTCATCCCAGACCTGCACAGACTGGCCCAGAGCACTGGGAGCACACGCTAGGGAACGTGCGTTCAGCAAGTGACTGCATGACTGTATTTTGGTGCTCGTACCTCGTGGGCACTCCCGAACCTCTCCACACCCCCACCGCTATATTCGCTTGTGCTCACCTGACACAGCAGGTGAGCACCGAGGCCTCGGGGGCACATGCTGCCAAGTAGGCCAGGTCTGAGCGCTCCATGCCTGTGTTACTCCCAGGTGAGGTACCCAAAACCCATTTCAGACCAGCAGGATGGAGTGTAAAAGTCGTAGATGAGATTGTGGCAAGGATGAGATTTTTAATTTGTGTATTAAATGCATTTGGGGAGCTTTCAATTGTAAGATCATGATGCAAAGTTCCCTGTGGTGCAGCTTGGCGCCCGTGCATTCCTGGAGGCTGTTTGCACCCAGATTCCGGGTAGCTGAATTCTGAGTCACGTTGGGATTCTGGCATGAGAAGTGGGGTCTGTAAGACCCAATCTTTGAAAACCAAAAGGTGAGAGAAGTTCTAGAAAGAGGTCTCCTTCGGATGGATGTTCCCCTTCCCTCCCCCTGCTTTTTCGAGGGTAGACACTCCTTTGCAAAAAAGTACCTGGTTGATTGGAGTGTAAATGGTTTACTTAGGAGGGAGAAGAATGTGGGTTTGGATTCGGCCCCGGTACGTTCGATAAATACTATTTGTATAAGGGGTGTGGGCATGGGCACCCACGTGTGAATCTGCTCACAAGTGATAGGCTGTGTTTATTGATAGCATCTGTTAATTTGAGAAAAGCGGGGTTGCATCACGGTAAGCCTGAAGGGGTATTTCTGCGTGGATGGGCTTCCCTCCAGAGGAGGGGTCTGGCGCCCCCATTCCCGACTGCGCGCACTGCATAGGGTGGGACTTGCATCCACTGGGAGTTTTTTGGGTGCAAAGATGCAGCCGTTTAGGCAGGAAGAAAGGCATAACTAATTATTTTCCTAATTTTTCTTTCTTTCTCTTTTATTTTTAACATTTCTTTTTTTTTTATTTTACTTTTCTCCCTCCCTCTCTCCAGTAACTAATTCTTTAATGTATACTTTTTAAGATGACTTATTTCTTTGCTATTTTGAAAGTAGGATATGTGAACTAAAAACGTTAGGAAAATGCAGTTAGGAGGATACTGAAAGAGACCATCATTCCTCATACTTCTCAAATGTAGGACTTTAAAAATTTTGGCCAGTTTATTTAACATTTTTCCCTCATGAATTTCTTTAACAGTGTCGGTGTACAGTAGGAGCAGTGCTGCCTGTCACGGGGCTGTGCTTGGGCCTGAACTGACATACTTGGGCCGGCTCCGGTGGGTGCCAGCCTGGCCTGTGGGACTGTGCGGGGCCAGAAAAGGCCCCTTCAGAGTGAACACCCATCGGCATGGTGGGCCATTCAAGCTAGCGCCGGGGGAATGGGCCAAAAACTGCTTATCAGCTTTGCTCCTGTGAAGTTTTATCGTGTGGTTTTGATAACTAGGATGAGAAATTCAGGGAGAATTAGTTCTAATGAGCCCGAAAACGAAGTCGGAATTAAATAGGTCCTGGGAAGTGTTGAGGAAGATTTGGCATCAGTCAGACAGGATGAGGTTTTGGAATAATCGGGATTTGTGGCCAATGCGGGGCGTCTTCCTTGGTTGTCTGGACTTGACAGCGTGTCTGTCGGGTAGGGCCAGGGGGCTGAGGCGTTGCTGAGAGCTGGCACCAGCTGAATCTGAGCTCTGACCACGTGATCTCTTCCCAGTCCTAGACATTTGGGGATGCTTGTGGGGCTCCCCCCTGTTTATAGTCGTAAAGCGCAGGAGCCCAGAGGAAGTCTGAGTGTGAACTGGCACCAGGTGATGGGCCGGGCTAGCCTCCGTTGCCCTCTGCCATCTCTTTCAAGGGTATGACCACCTTCCAAAAACCTCCTTGGCTTTAATTAGGCTGCAGGCGGTCCATTTGTGCCTGACCAGTGCCCTGTGCCCATGGGGGTGCCTCAGAGTCCATGCTCCAAGTATTTGGGGAGGCAGCGTGGACTGGTGGGCACAGAGCAGATGGAGGCCAGGGTCAGGCCCCAGGGCCACCATTCGGGAGCCGAATGACCTTGGCCAGTTAGTTCAGCTCTGGCTTGGGTTTTCTTCTTTTGAAATGGGGGCAATTCTATCCATGCCGTGCAGTCGTTTAGAAAGAGCAAAAGGAGCTGAAGCGTGGAGAGCACTCGGCCCAGTACCTGGCGGCCGCTCTCGTGTGAAGGTGAAAGTGTTCTCAAGGGCGGCAGGTCAGGTGCGTCAGCTCAGCCCTCCAGGCGCCTGCGCATTACTGGGTTTCTCTGGCCATCGCTGTGGTTCTCCTTTAAATCAAAGTAGCTGTTCAGGAGCAGAGCCATCCCTGCAGGAACCGGTGGGCCCACTGACATGTCCCCCCACCCCCCATGAGCCTGCGTTCTCCAGGAGTCCCTGGCGTTCTGGTCGAGGTCCCAGTCAGTGCTCTCACCTGACCTCCCCGACTGTGCTTCTGTTAGTCTGATGAGAAGACAGAATCCAGAGATGTCTCTGCCCGTCTCCTCCCTCCTGGTCCACGCCCTTCGTGGACCTGCTCAGCCTGCACGTGTCTGTTCAGGCCGGTGCCCTGCCTGCAGTGCTTCCCATGCCCCGCTCCTCGTGGTTTCCATCTTATCTCTGAGACTCATCAGATCCCAGCTCTTCCCTGGCGTGGCCACACTGCTGCTTCTGTGGGGTCACACTCGGATCAGCTCCACCCCAAACTGCCGCCCCTTCCTCTTTGTCGTTTTTCTTCAGCCCGTTTGCTAACAGGACTTTACCCTACGCCTCCCAGCACCCAGCCCCTCGCAGGCCTCAAGAAATACTTGGGTGACTGACAGCACACTCCCCGCGCTGTGGGGCTCGGCTGCATGCAGTGGCCTTCAGCCTCTTTGACCATGGCCTACATTAAGAAACACATTTTAGACTGTGACCCAGTAGAGAAAAAAGAGGGAGAGGAGCTCACGTGTACACACACGCAGGAAAACAAGTTTCCTAAGACAGCCCTGCCCACGGTGCCCCGATGCGTGCTCTTCTGTTCACGTTGTGCTGGGTGGGCTTTCCCGCTGGATTGCACTGCGGTTGGAAAAGGTTGGGTTGGCGAACAGTTGAGCCTGAGGAAGGGGAGGCGGCCCTAGCTGTCCCTTGGTGTGTGGGCGTCTGTCAGAGGCTTCGCTGGGCAGAGTGAGAGTGGCTGGGCAGGGACAGACAGCATTTGGGGGGGGGTTCGGGTTGGCCCCCCGGGGCCCTGCAGAGAACTGCTTCTGGAGCAGATGCTCCCTCCCCAGCCTCCTGTTGGGTCCAGAGGAAAGAGCCAGGACTAAGCACACCCGATTCAAGTCCCGCTGGGTGGCTGGGAGGCTTTGGGTGATTCACTTTGCCTCTTTCTGTGTCCCAGGGCGGCTGTGAGGCTCAGGTGAGGCAATCCCTGGCACACAGCCCCTGCCCCTCGGAGTCCTTCGTGCTGCTCAGTGCCCTGCAGTGTGGGGGGTGGAGCCCCGGGCCTGTCCTCTCTTCTCTGTCAGCTGGATCAGAAGGGGAGTCCGTGGACACCCAGCAGCCAGTCGCCTTCTGCCCAGAGTTTGGGGTGGAGCTGATCCGAGTGTGACCCGCGTGAGGTGTGGCGTCCCCTGCCAGCCCCTGACTTGGTGTGCTCTCTTCCAGCCCTGTAGGATGGCGGCCATGTTGGGGGACGCCATCATGGTGGTCAAAGGCCTTGCCAAGCTGACCCAGGCGGCCGTGGAAACCCACCTGCAGCACTTAGGCCTCGGCGGGGAGCTCATCATGGCGGCCAGGGCCCTGCAGTCCACGGCTGCGGAGCAGTTCGGCTCGGTCCTGGGGATGGTGCAGGTAAGGAGGCTGAGCCGGGGTGGGCGTGGGGCGCAAGGGGGGAAGGGCGCCAGGTTGGAGGGGCCCGGAGAGACCAGGACACAGCCCGGGCGGCTGGTCTCCTGTGGCCAGGGAGCCCACTGGCTGGTGTCACCTTCCTGGAGGCACAGGGTACCTGTGCGAGGCTGCCATCGTGTGACTCGAGGCGGCTTCACAGGCACGCTGGTTAGACTAGTAGCTCACGGGCACTCGCCTGGAGAGACCGGGCCCGTCACCAGGGGCCTGCAGGTGGCCTGCCCCCTCCCTCTGCCTGGTCTGTGGTCGGTTCCTGGGCCCCAGAGGTCCTGGAGAGAGGCCGTTTTAACTCGGGAAATTAAAATCACAGAAAAAGCAGCACTTGCTGTGTTTTCTTACGAGAGGCGGCTGAAAGGGAGGCCTGCATGCTTCCCTCACCGAAGCAAACACGTTTTCACGAGACAACGCACTTTCTGCTACTTTATGTGACTTGTGTTCGTGCTCTTTGTTGGGTTGATTTCTGGAAAGAGCTGACGGAAGCCACCCAGTGTTGAGGCTTGGCGGGGGCACGGTCAGGCTGAGAAACGCGGGTTTCCTTGGGCACCGAGCCTTGGCGTGGGGCCACCACAGGGGCCTGTGTCTCCCCGCTTTCCTCAGGCTCTGAAGGCTCTTCCCACGGCGTTCCCTGGGCCAGGGCCAGGGCCAGGCCTCGGTTTTCTCCTTCATTTTTCTGTGGGTTTCATGGTCCTGATTCTGGGGCCACGCTCCTTTCCAGGGTGAAAGCTAAGGACAGCTTCCCCCATGCTGTCCCCCGTGCGCGCTCCAGAGGGCCTCTGCGTGGAAAGCCCAAGGGGCAGGTTTTAAGCAACAACGAGTGCTGAGGGTGCCTGTGCGCAGGGCCTGGTGTAGCAGAGCGTTGTTCACCCCGCACAGCCCCCTATGACTCTTCCCGATAGCCCAGGGCTGGGAAGGGGTGCGTGTGCGCACACGTGCATGCCCGTGTTGGGGGCTGAGCTGCAGAGGACGCCCTGCTGCCTCTCTCCCGCCACGTCTGTCCCGGGGCTGGCTGACCTGGACAGAGGACTCTCGCGCTCCTCCACCTGCGAGGTCAGTCTCAGTTTCTGGGTTCCCAGCCCCTACCCTACTGTTCTCTAAGGGTCCAGTGGTGATATGTGTCTCTCTCCCACTGTACACAAATGCCTTTTTCTAGAAGTCTTCCCACCCACGGTCTTGTCCGAGCCCTACTGCTGTCCTAGCCTAGTCGTCAGGGAGGGAAACCGAGACAGTCTGATGTGCGGCTCATGATCATTAAGTGACAGGACCAGATTCCGGTGGCCTCTTCCCAGCCTGACTCCTGCTCTCGCACTGCCCCGGCGAGGCCGGGCTGTGGCCGTGCCACCTCGTTTGGTGCCTTTTCCAGCGAGGAGCCTGTGGAACACTTAGGAGGTGAGGTCGCCCCGCTCACCGGGGCTGCCCACAAGTGAGACAGCGAGCGAGACCTGGAGGGGTCCCTGAGAGCCAGGGGTGAGGGTGGTGACTTCCTGTGAAGCTCCTGCCCCCACCTCTGTCCCCCGGACAGGCCTGGCCCGCGCTCTGGGAGGAGCAGGGCCGCCCTCGCACAGTCACTGTGAGCTAGGAGGGAGGGGATGGCCCCCACCACGAGGGAGGCCCCGGGGACGGTGGCGGCCTCCACCGTGCTCCCATTCTCTCCCTCTGCGCTCGGATCCCGGGCGTCCCTCCTGTCAGAGGGCGGGGGCCACACACTCCAGAAGCCTCTCCCGCCAGCTCTGAGGATTCGTTCACTTCTCCGTTCGGTTCAGTCGACACTTAACCGAGTCTGGTCCCATCGAGACTCTGAGGCCCTTCACTGTCCAGGGGCCTCACAGCCACATACACTGGGCGTGGTGGCGTGGGGCCAGGCAGCCGTCACCGAGTCCCCTCTCCCTAGGGTTCCTGGACGTCTTGAGAGGCGCCCAGCGAACCCAATGCAGTTTACTTCATTCTGAGAAAAGGGCTGTCGGGCGGCCCTGGGGGGGCCAGCGGGCCAGACGTGGCCTGGGGCCCCTGCTCAGCCCCTGGCCGGCTGGGGCGCCTTTCCCAGGTCACTGAGCTCTCTCAGCCTGTTTCCCATTTATGCAGTAGGAGTCATAGCCAGTCCTTTTCCTTCCACTGGAGGCAAATCTCACCTTAGATTCTGCGATTTCTGATAAGGCTGAGAAGGTCAAGCGCTTGCTGCTGTGTTTGCAGAAGCCGCAGGCGGCACCGAGTGCACGGACTCCATTCCCAGGGACAGGAACCCGGGCCACCGGCCTCCCTGCAGGAGTCAGTGCCGCTCCCATGGCCCCGTCTGTGGCTCCCCAGCCCTGTGACTGTGGGAACCCTATTTTCAGAGGAGGAAGTAGCAGAGGAGTCAGGAACTCACTCAAGGTCACTCGGGGTTCAAAAGTAGAGAGAACCTGGGACTGAAGGTCAGGTCTTGGCACCCGTTACAAGGAGAACATAGTGTCCCCGCGTTGTTGCCCTTCAGGGGGGTGCCGGCTGTGACCATCCGGGTGGGTGCCTCTCCCAGGCACCCGGGGTGGCTGCCAGAGCCACGTCCGCACCGTGCGCTGTGCCGGGCCCTGGGCTGGTGGGGTGTCCTCAGCCATGTGCTGCCCTCGGCCTCGCTGGTCCACGCTCGTGCCTTGACTTCTCCCAGCTCTCTCGTCTTGCCCTGCTGCACCCTCCCCAAGCCCCTGAAGCCTCTCCTTTGTCCCGATTACCGGGCGAGGAAGTTCCTGCTGAGCGTGGTGCTTCTCGGTTTGGCCCTGGCCGGGCGCCCAGCAGGGTCTCGGTGGCCCTGCGGCCTGCCCAGGCCCATGCGTGGGGGACCTGGCGGAAGCAGGGCTGGAATTCGGGGCTCCTGCCCCTGGGCTGGGAAGGTGCTGATTGCTTCCGGAGCACGGTGTCACCTTCTGCAGGCTCGGAGGGCGGACAGTGGCAGCATGGTGTCCTGTGCCGAGGGGGCAGACCCAGGGAGGCGCCCCAGCTGGCCTCTCGCTCCCTCTCACACTTGCTTTTGTTCCCTGTAGAACCAGCCCAAGCACGAAGAGCCTTACGGCGCTGAGAGCTTTGACGACATGGAAGCAGAAAGCCACTCCTCAGGGCTGAGGGCCGAGGGTGCCTCCGCGGAGTTCTCTGCAGCCTCCTCCTCCGACGAGACGCCATCTATGTCCCGGGACCACGCGGGCAGCGAGGGCCCCGCTCCCACCTATGTTGACAGCGGGCCCTTTAGGGAAGCCGGGCTCCCGGGCCAGGCCGCTTCCCCGCTGGGCAGGGCCAATGGGAGGCTCTTCATGGACACCAGGGCCCCCTTCTCTGGCACGGGCCTTCAGCGAAGGTTCTTCCACCAAGACCAGTCCCCTGTGGGGGGCCTCACAGCTGAGGACATTGAGAAGGCCCGGCAGGCCAAGGCGCGCCCTGAGAGCAAGCCCCACAGGCAGATGGTGCGTTCGGGAGGGCCTGCTGGAGGGGCCCTGTGGGGTGGTTCTCGAGACGTGCCGGGGTCAGGCCCCCTCCGCGGACATTCTCCAGGGGGTGTTCCGGAGGTTTCAGGAACATGGAGGCCTCTCCTTGGTGGCGTGTGCTGCGAGGCAGAGCTGCTGCCTTTTGGGGTGGAGAGGGAGGTGGGGGGCAGCACGAAGCCCTGAAGGTTGGTCTTGTCCGTGTTTGCTGACTCCTGAGGTCTCTTTGTCCTCCCTCTAGCTCAGCGAGCGTGCTCGGGAGCGGAAGGTGCCAGTGACGAGGATTGGGCGACTGGCCAACTTTGGAGGTAAGGTGGCCCTGTGCCCCTCACACAGGCCTGCATGGGGGCGGGTGAGGGTCGTGACCCAGGGGTGTTGTGACCCAGGGGACGGTGGTAGTTGCTGCGGTAGCCATTCCTGGATATTTTCCACGTGTGGATGGTGCAGTTGTTGGATCCCACTCTGCTCGGCTCCCTGGGGCCGGTGTGGGTGACACCGCTTTGCGAGCTGCAGCTCTGCTTCTCGGGCCACACTTGGCGGGCAGAGTCTGCAGCACCGGCTTTTCCTCCAACCTCAGCTGCCCAGCTGCCCAGCCCCGATGGAGGCCCCTGCAGCAAGGAGCCTAGGGAGCGGGTGGAAGTTCTTCTCTGGGCCTGTTTGCCTCCTAGACAGTGTTTTCCCCCTTGGGACCAGCCGTTTAGCGACTCATTTTGCTGGATTTCCTCAGGCCTGTGGGGCATCATAATGCTAATGAGGTGCTGCATCCCGGAGCTAAGTCGAAGTCCATTTTAAGATGCTGCATCATGAGTTTTGTCCTTTTCTTTGAGGGTTTGAGTTGTCGTGTGTCCAGCATGTCTGTGCTCTTTTGATCTGAGTTGAAGGCTTAAGGAGTTGTAGCTGCCTTTAGGACATCGCGTCATCATATCTGTCGCTCATTTGCTGACCAGGAGGTTCCTGTTGAAAGCACTAAACGTTAAGACAGAGTGACCGGGGGTGCATTTGTCTAAAGCTCAGCTGCCTCCAGCAGACTCTCCAGACAGTACAGTCATGGAAACCGACACTTTGGGCAGCGAGGTCACTTGTGAGCCGTGGATGCGTGGTGGTTCGCAGGGCTGTGTGTGTCAGGTCGGACGGGTTCATGGCGACACCAGTGCTCAGGGGCCCACTATGGTCCGTCTTCCCACCAGCCGTTTGCTTTTTGGACTGGTTCATATGTCTCCCTGCCGTGCACCATCGATCGTACATGCTGGTGTCCGCTGCCTCTTCTCTTTTGGGAACCCCGTCCTGTTCCTTGTTCAAGACAGGCTCTGTGCTCCCCGACAGCCTGGCACTCTGGGAGCTGGACCGACGTATGGGCTCAAACGCTGACGGCTGCCTGTCTTCCTGACGTGCAGAGCAGACCAGGTTAACTGGACGGAACTGTCTCAGCCGTATATTTCCTTACATGTCGTGATCTTACCGTTTGGCATCTGCTACCTAGATGTTCAAGACTCGAGCATAAAGTGGCATCTCGTTATCAGCACAGAGCTGTCGCTTTATTGCACTCTAACGGGGTAGCATTTCCAGCAGTTCCTCACAGAACATTAAGTTCCTGGTGCGACGCCACCAGCATGAGTTTGAGGGTCACTGCTCTGGTCACCTCCAGTGACCCCCACTTCCCGGAAGACTTTGCACGTTCTCTGCTTTGCACAGTGGCTGCTAGTGGGTAATATTTATTATTTCTTATTGAAGAATTAAATGGAGGTTCTCTTCCCTCCCCTGAGTTTGAGGGCTGCTGAGGTGGGGTGATGGGCCATGGGGACGCGTACAGAGAGAGCGAGGACCTGGGGACTCCCAGGCAGAGGCCTGGTCTTCCAGGAGTTGCCTCCAGGGGCCACTGGTTCTGGGAGAAGGAAGAGTCGCTGGGTCGTGCCCTTCCCCCAGCAAGGTTCTGGGAATTGCTTCAAGCTTGGCCAGGTTGGGTTGGGGGGCGGGGCGGGGGCGGGGATGGGGGGGAGCCAGCCTGTTCTCCGTTCGCTAGAGTAGGAGCTCCCGAGGCCAAGGTCACTCACTGCTGCCCTGGGCTGCTCCTGAGGGAGCTCGTAGGGCCAAGAAGGAGCCTAAGGCGTCCTTCGCAGAATGTTCTTTTGGTGATTTATTTAATGACAGGTCCTTGGCCTTGGAGAGCTGTGACCTGCAGCCTCGAGACGGCCAGAGGACACTGTGACAAAGTATCTGAGCGGAGCCCAGCAGGGCAAGCTGGGGGCTCCTCTGCCCGAGGAAGGAGGGCTGTGGTGTCTGCCGACCACAGGCCGGCGGGAGGACCTCTGACGCCACCTGCCTCTTGTAGGTTTGTCTTTGGACTCGATCTAGGCACAATCTAGATGTAGAGATGTCGATGAAAGTCGCTGCGGTTGGAAGGTTGCTGGCTGTTGTCACCTACTGTGCTGAGCCGGACCGTGTGCTGGGTGAGTCCCCACAGGGGACTTACTGTTTGGCTGGAGACCTGGCTCCCGCTCTGTGCCCGGTGACCACCGGAGCAGGGTGCGGGGTGGTCACCGGCCCTGGCACTGCCTCCCCGTCCACCAGGATGTCCTGGTGGGCACTGGGGTTCCTCCGAGGGCCATTTCCAGATGACACAGCTTCTTCCTGTGGTTGGCAGAGCTTGGCTTGTTGTGCCCTGTGCTGTCCCCTGCAGAAGCCTCCTGGGCTACTGAGCACTTGAAATGTGGCTGGTCCAAACCGCGACGTGCTCTGAGAGTAAAGTGCACACCGGACTCTGAGGCCCTAAGACCAAAAACAAAAAAAGCAAACTATCCCTAGTAGGTTTTACTCGAGCACTTGTTGAAATGATGGTACTTTGGATGTACCGGGCTAAATAAAACACGATCGGGATTCATTCCTCATGCCTTTAAGCTGCTTTTTAAGGTAGCCACTAGAAACTTAAAAAAATTTAGGCGATTCGCATTGCACTCCTTTCGCACAGCACTGGTCTCACCTTTTTTTGTGGGAAAAATGATGATAATAGCAAACACGTCTTCAGCAGGGCCTGTGCCGGGCCCTGTTGAGAGCCCTTTACTTGTTCAATTCTCCCAACGAGGCAGGAGCTTTCGCTTTTCATAAAAGTGACACATACTCATAGAAAGGTGAGGAGGATGGGGACGCGCAGCTTTCCTTGCCTGTGGGTCAGCAGCCGGCCGAGCCTGCCCCGGGGAGTGGGGGCGGCTGTTCTGCCGGCCCCTCGGGGCTGTGTTCTCCGAGGCCACTGGCTTTAGGGCGACTTTGGTGTCATCGCTGGATCTCTGCTGTCCCTTCTGCTGTGGGCAGCCTCTCCCTCTAACCCCCACTCCCCACCCAGCTACACCTGTTTAAAGTAGAGCCTGGAGGCCCCGAGCCAGGCTGCTGGCCTTTCCGTGTGGCCTTTGTGACAACTGCTGGGGTCCTCGGGCGTCTGGGGTGAGTGAGGGGTTAATGAACTTTGATTAAGAAGTTAGGAAAGGGGACTGGTCCTCTGCCCCTGTCCTGGACCGCTGTCAGGGCCTGAGGGCGGCCGCCTGAGCTCTGTGTGTCCCCATGGCCTGGGCTGGGGACAGTCTTGCTTTTGCAGAAATATTCCGACGCTCACCAGTGACTGCTTTATATCCCTAGTGAGGCCTTTCCGTCCGGTCACAGTGAACTGGGTTAGAGAGTTCTAGAGAACTGGAGGCTCCTCCCAGGCGGTGCCGTGGGTGGCCCCGTTCCTGGTCCTTCCTCCATGCGTGCCGGGTCCTCCCGGCGCGTTTCCCAGGCGTGCGTTGTCTCGGGTGCTCTCGTGTGTCTGAGCCTAGAGGTGAGCAGAGGTGATGGGCGGAGGGGGGCGGATGGAGCCTTTTCACACACACAGCACCGACCCTGAGCCCCGTCTTCTCTGAAAATGGCAGGTGTGTCTCTTGCCTTCTCCCCTCCCTTTTCAAATGTTGGGAGTGTGAGTGAGGGTCCCCAGGGAGCTGAGGCCAGGGTCTGCGGGGCGGCTCAGGGTTCAGGCTGGATGGAGGGTGCTGGGCAGCAGGCTCACCCCCACGCGAAGGCCAGTGACCACCGCCCTCTGTCGTTGCAGGTCTGGCCGTGGGCCTGGGCTTTGGGGCCCTGGCCGAGGTCGCCAAGAAGAGCCTCCGCTCCGAGGAGCGCTCAGGTGAGCGGGGCCTCTGACCGGGAGGGCAGGGGGGCTCTGGGAGGTGGGCCTGCCAGCCCCCGGCCTCCACCCGGTCCCGAGGCCTCCAGGGACCTCGCGTTCCACCTTCAGGGTTGTGATCACCTGTTCCGTGTTAGTGGCGCCCTGGGCCGGGCTGAGGTCTGGGGCTGCTCAGCCCGTCCTGGCTCCCCTCACCCTTCCTGATTCTCCCCACCCAACGCCCCCGGCACCTTGCTCTCGGCCCCGCCTCTGACCCCGCTCTCTGGAGCTGCTGGGCCTGTTGGTCTTGCCAGGTTCGGCGCCCAGGGCTCCTCATCTGGCTGAAGGATGTGGGTGCCGCTGGGACAGACCCCACAGGGCCCCGTGTCTCTGAGGCAAAGAGCAGGATGCCGCTGTCCCCTGTCTCCCAGGGTCAGCCAGAGATCAGGCCGGAACACTCGGGCCCCCCAGGGGATGTTGCTCATTTTAACATGACACCTCCCATGGAGACCTTCAGTGACACCCACCTGTCTCGCCCCTGTAGCCCTGGCTGTCAGCTTAGGGGTGGGCTCCCCTGGGGCCCTGCCAGTCACATAGATGGCCTCTCTTCACCCTCAAGACCCTCTTGGGACAAGGGGGGGTCCCAGAGAGCAGGCACTAGCCTGTCCCCACAGGCCCTTGAGTGCAGGGGTCACGGGGTGCCGTGTGTGTCCTTGGAAGGGGCCGGGGGGACAAGACAGGATTTAGCGAGGGTATTTTTAGTGCTGGTGCGGACACCTCGGGGAACGAAGCCTGGCTTCCTCGGCACAGCCCCCGCCGTCCCCTCCGAAGCCGCCGCTTTCCGTCCCACCGTGTCCGAGCAGGAAAGAGCTGGACTAGCTGCAGGGTCTCAGCTGGTGTCCTTTGTCAGTGAAGGGGCCCGGGAACCGCAGGACCTGGGGTTCGGGCCAGGGCAGGGTGGCCCTGGGCAGCCCCAAGCTCTGCTCCAGCGTCCTGGGCGGGCTCCGGGGCGCCGTGGTCCACGGGCGCCCCTCGTTCCTGCCTTGAGGACCCGCTCAGCCCTTCTCTGAGTCTGGGCCAGGCGCATGGTGATGCGGGCCGAGGACGGTGCCAGGCGCAGTGGGACAGCCCTTGGGGGTTCTGATCCAAGTGGGCTCTCAGCACGGCGGATGAGGAAAGCACCCGCATCACAGGCTGGAGGAGCTCGGGGCAGGCAGACAGGGACCCTAGCAGAGCTGTTCCCACCCAGGACAGGGGCCGACTCCGTGTTCAGGCCACTGGGGTCAGGACGGGGCCCTGAACCTGGGGCAGCACTGCTGGGTGGCCGTGGGACTCAGCCGGCCTCCCTGCAGCCCCGTCGTCTCCCTGCCCTCTACCGCCCCATGTGTATGAGACAAAGGCCGTCTGCACTCCTGAGGTCCCCACGTACCTGCCCCCTGCCGTGGCCTCTGGGGGAGGGGAGAGGCTGGCGCAGTGGGCGGCACCGGCCTTGCCCTGGCCCCCCTCCCTGAGGGGCTGGCTCTCCCTGCAGCCAGCGGGCCCTTGGCCAACACGCAGTGACTCTAGGGGCGCTGGCGACCTTTGCCCAGGACACTGGGAAGGGCCCAGCGGACGATGTGTTGGCCCTTCCCTCCCAGTGCCTGCCCCCCACTTCCAGCTGACGGTGCCCTTAGTTGTGTCCCCTCCAGGCCCTGGGGACTGATACGGAGGAAGTGGCCCCGTGTGTGTGCGCGTGTGCGTGTGTGTGAGGTGAGGGGGGTGCGGGGTCAGGCCTGGAGAGACCTGGGTGGCCCTGGAGGGCATTTCTGCAGCTGTGCTGTGGGACACAGGGCTGACGCTGCCACAGCCCCCCACGCTGGTTGGAGGGCACCGCGGGGGCTCCCGGGCCCCCTGGGCATGATGCTGGTTTGAGGGGCACCAGGAAGAGGGGCGCGAGCTGGGCCTCCTGTCAGGCTCCGTGCTGGGCTTTGTGGAATCACTGAAACCCCCGCCCCACATGCTGATGTCCCGTTACCGTCCCCGTGCTCACCAAGGAGGACCAGAGGCGACACGCTGTGCCCGAGGCGCACAGCCCGTGGACGGTGGGCTGGGCTGCTCCGGGCTCCCTGAGCCCCAGCACTGCCGGGGAGAGGAGCCGCGTCTGTCCCCGGCGCCCCCCTGACGGCCAACTCCGGGGGCCGCGTGCGCGCCCCGCCCGGCCTCTTCCTCCTCCTGCCCCGCAGCCCTGTTGGGTTGGGCGAGGGGCACCCTGAGGGGGGCGGGGCTGCCACGGTGACCCGGCTCCTGCCCGCAGGAAAGAAGGCCGTGCTGGACTCCAGCCCCTTCCTGTCGGAGGCCAACGCGGAGCGCATCGTGAACACGCTGTGCAAGGTGCGGGGCGCGGCGCTCAAGCTGGGCCAGATGCTGAGCATCCAGGGTGAGTGGCCCCGGGCTCCGGGGGGCGGGACGTGCGCCTTCTGCCTCTCAGGCCGGGATCCCAGGTTTAAAAACTCTTAAACAGGAGCCCACAGCCACTGCTCTCGCTTTCTCCCGGCACCCCGAAAGCTGGTTGGACGGCCCTGGTTGGGGGGCCCACAGGCCCTGCCACACCATGATGTCGGGGACAAGGGGCCTGTGGCCCCCAGGAGGGGAGGCTGGGGATGGCGGCTGAGCAGGAGAGCACCTCAGTGTGGCCCGCCGTGCCCCTGGGAGGCTGTCCGAGAGGCTGGCAGGCCGGTGGGCGCATCTGAACGCGGTTCCCTCACGAGCTGTCAGACGGCCTCGCTGGACTGGCCCAGCGTAAGGCCGGCGGTCGTGGGTGGGCGGGCTGTGGCCGCGGGTCTGGAGCGGTGCCCATCCGTCACCTGCTGCGTGACCCGAGGGCCACGTTCTGAGAAAGGTGTCACTAGGCAGTGTCACCGTGTGAACGTCACCGGTGCCTGTTCACACCGCGCCCCGCACACCCGGCTGTGTGGCGGGGCCCCCGGCCCGTGCAGCGCGTCCGTGGGAAACATGAAAACGATGCATCAAGTGACGCAGTAAACATGGGACACCTCATGAGGCCGCCCGTGTGACACGGCCACTGTTTAATAAGTAGAAAGGGTGCACTCTAGCACGGTGAAGTGTGACGCACAGACCGGGGACCGTCGTCTGTCGTCAGGTGTTGTGAACCGCAACGGCTGTACGGGCGGCACTTCTGTACGACTGGAGGCCCAGGGGTTTGTCTGTGCCCGCGTCACCGCACAGAGCTGCGACGGCAGTGACGTCACTGGGCGACAGGGGTTTTTCAGCCTCATGACAGCGTGGGGGCGAGCGTGGGGAGGGCAGCGGTGTTGTCTGGGGCGTGACTAGACAGCGGCCGAGGCAAGCGGCCATCGGGCTGCATGACGGACTTCGGGGTGACGCTAGGGCCCCGGCGACAGCGCCGTTTCAGGGCATTTCAGAAACCTAGACGGGACGGCCGCGTGCAGAAGGCAGGCCGCAGGTCCGCAGTTGTCCGCAGGGGTCAGGTCTGGGTGTTGTCTGCGTTTTGTTCCACCTGAAACTGCTCTCGTGTCAGCGGGGGACACGTCGCCTTCTCTGGCCGGGGCCTTGTTCAGAGCCAGGGCACACGCTGCCCCCGCTGCCCAAGGTCGAGGGTGGGGGCCCGGGCTGTGCAGCTCGCCCAGCGCCCGGGAGGGAGCGGGCCTGCGGGGCTGGCCCTGGTGCCCCAGGAGTGTGCACATTACGTCCGTGTCCCATGTCCCCCTGGAACTTTTGTCCACCTGTGCGCCAGGTGGGACCAGGCCGTCGGGGTGGCAGGAGGACTCAGGCTGGTCCCGCTGTGCGGCCCGCGCCTCGGCTCTGAGCCGGGGCTCAGGCGTGCGGGAGGGTGGAGCAGTGTCTCGGGGCGGGGGCCGCTCGCCCAGGAGACTGCCATTTCCGGCCTGTGCTCCTTCTAAGGGGTCAGCCCTCCGCCCCCTGACTTCCCCGGTGCCTTCCAGACGATGCGTTCATCAACCCCCACCTGGCCAAGATCTTCGAGCGCGTGCGGCAGAGCGCCGACTTCATGCCGCTGAAACAGATGACGGTGAGCACAGCCGCGCCCTCTCCACGGGGAGCTGCGGGCCCTGCGGTGGCGCTTCTCGGGGTGTCCCCAAGGTGCTCACGGCCCCTCCCTGGCCTCTCCCTCCAGAAAACGCTCAACAGTGACCTGGGCCCCAACTGGCGGGACAAGCTGGAGTACTTTGAGGAGCGGCCCTTTGCCGCTGCCTCCATCGGGCAGGTGCACCTGGCCCGCATGAAGGGTGGCCGTGAGGTGGCCATGAAGATCCAGGTGGGGGCCCGGTGTGCGTGCTTGCCCCCACGGGGGCTGTGGAGGGCGGAACCAGGGCCTGGGCAGCACGGGGGACTGAGAAGTACTTGCCACGTGGTGGCTGTGGGAGGTGGGGCAGCCTGCAGCAAGCTCGGTTTGGGGGGGGTGGGGACAGGAAACAGCGACTGTCTGCTTTGGGCCTGAGCTGGAGGGACGGGCCCCTGAGTGGGTGGTGGTCCTGGGGTCACGGCAGCATCACGGGGTCGTAGCTGTGACTTGCCCGAGGTGTGGGGGCGCGTGGGACATGGCTGGGGAGCTGCCGGTGGTGGGAGGTGGGGGGGCTCCATGCCAGGGCCTTGCTCTGTGCCCTGGGGACACCCCGTCTGTCCCCCTGCAGTACCCTGGTGTGGCCCAGAGCATCAACAGTGATGTCAACAACCTCATGGCGGTGCTGAACATGAGCAACATGCTTCCGGAAGGTCTGAAGCTGGCCGATGGTCACGGGCAGACTCTGGGCACCCAAGGGGGCCTCCCTGGGCAGCCCCCAGCGCCCCCTGACACCTCCTCTCCGCCCAGGCCTGTTTCCCGAGCACCTGATCGACGTGCTGAGGCGGGAGCTGGCCCTGGAGTGTGACTACCAGCGGGAGGCCGCCTGCGCCAGGAAGTTCCGGTGCGGCTCCCGTCGGGGCCACTGGGCCTCAGGCCCCTCGCCTGTCGCTCCCTCCCGCGGGGGACAGAAGGGCCACCAGTGGGCAGCCCATGGGGGAGGGGCGAGGGCGTCTCTCCTTTTGCGGGGGCCTCAGCCGCGTCCTGGCCAGCATGAAGCAGGGCACTGCGCTTGGCTCAGTCCCTCGTCGCCGGGCGTCATCCCTGGGGGGGGCAGGGCCCTGGGAGGATCCGGGCCCAGGGTGTGACGTCCCGCCCCTGCCAGGGAGCTGCTGAAGGACCACCCCTTCTTCTACGTGCCCGAGATCGTGGACGAGCTCTGCAGCCCCCTCGTGCTGACCACGGAGCTGGTGTCCGGCTTCCCCCTGGACCAGGCCGAGGACCTGAGCCAGGAGGTCCGGAACGAGGTGTGTCTGCCCCTGGCCTCGGAGCCCCCCGGGGACAGGGGGGCTGCCCAGGGTCTGCTCTTGGAACTGAAAGTCGTCCTCTGGGCAGAAGGCGGGCGGGTGGGAGATGAAGGGAAACAGTCCGGCTGTCCCGGCCGGACTCGGGTGACCAGGCCCCGCCTCCCCCCAGATCTGCTACAACATCCTGGTCCTGTGCCTGCGGGAGCTGTTCGAGTTCCAGTTCATGCAGACGGACCCCAACTGGTCCAACTTCTTCTACGACCCGCAGCAGCACAAGGTGAGCCCGCGGGGGCCCCGTGGGGACCTGAGCTCTCCGCTGGAGCAGGGGCTGAGATGGGGGGTCTCAGTCCCAGTTGTCAGCTTCCCCCGTGTCGCCCTTCCCAGGTGGCTCTTCTGGACTTCGGGGCAACTCGGGAATTTGACAGGTCCTTCACTGACCTCTACATCCAGGTAGGGCGGACCTTCCTGAGGCGCCTGGGGACTCGGAGGGAGGGAGGCTGACCAGGCCCCTGTCCCTGCCCTCGCTCCCGGGCTCGTCGGGCTCACAGCATCCGCTGTGGCCTCCAGGCCCAGGAACTTGAGGGAAAGGACAGTGGGGGGTGGATGGGGCGGCCCCGGCCCTCAGGGTCTTGTCTCTGCCCACGGTGTCCCCCTAGATCATCAGGGCTGCTGCCGACAGGGACAGGGAGGCCGTACTGAAGAAATCCATAGAGATGAAGTTCCTCACGGGCTACGAGGTCAAGGTGAGCTCGCGGGGCCGGGGTGTCTGCTGGGCCGGCCCGCTTCCCCGTGTGAGGGAGGGGGCAGTGGATCCTTTTCCTTTGACAGCTTAAGTGGAGACTGAACGGAGGAAGGGATGACGGAGCCGGAGGTGACAGGTGCCTCGAGGGGTCTCCACAGAGCCCCAGGCCACCTGGCCCAGCCCCGGGCCCGAGGTTCTCAGAGGGGCAGGCGTTGGGGTGGTCCAGTCGGGGTCCCAGTCAGTCACAGAGTCAGGGCTCTGGTGAGGGCAAACGGGATGGCGGAGCCGCAGCCCTCGCTGGGAAGGGGAGGAGGGCACTGGCGGAGCCCGGGCCCCCTCTAAGGGGCAGGGTCTGTGCTCCTGTCACCCAGAAGCCCCTCGAGCAGCCGGCTGTGGGGGTCGTCTGGCTGCTCCTCACCTGGCTCGGTTCTGAGCTGAAGCTGCGTTGTCCAGACTGAGGGCGGGGCTCACGGCCGGCCTGCTGCAGGCCCCGCCACTCCCTCCCCTGTCACTCGGGGCCCAGGCCACACATTCTGTCGTCCTAGTTCCTGCATATTTGAGGTTTTGCCCCAGTGACCGATATTCAGTCTCGTTAAAGCGAAGCAGGTGCCTGAGCCTCTCCCTCTGCAGGCCATGGAGGACGCCCACCTGGACGCCATCCTCATCCTGGGCGAGGCCTTCGCCTCCGAGGAGCCCTTTGACTTTGGCACCCAGAGCACCACGGAGAAGATCCACAACCTGATTCCCATCATGCTGAAGCACCGCCTCATCCCGCCCCCCGAGGAGACCTACTCGCTGCACAGGAAGATGGGGGGCTCCTTCCTCATCTGCTCCAAGCTGAAGGCCCGGTTCCCCTGCAAGGCCATGTTCGAGGAGGCCTACAGCAACTACCGCCGGAGGCAGGCCGAGCAGTAGCCGCCGTGCGGGCTCTCCGCCCTGGCGCAGCTGACACTAGTCGGAAGCTGGCGAGGCTCCACTTACAGTCCTTTGCTGAAGGCGGGGGGCTGGCTCCGGTGGAAGGGGGCGCTGCTTGGAGCCCTGTCGCCAGCTCCTATACGCGGTTTTTATTGCTACGTGGGTGTGAAATGGAACCCCAAGTACCCTATCAGAATCTACTGTTGTGCATCCTCTGAAATGCTCTAGATAAAGGTAAAAAGGCAATTTTATTTCCTTTTCCTTTCTGTAACAGGGTTTTCCCCTAATGGGATTGTTAACCAGAAGATGAGAGCGTAGGCCCTTCGCGTCCCTGCTACAAAGTGCACAGAGAAGCCTTTTTGGATTTTACTGAGCGTAGAGTACGAGGTTTGTGTGTCTACGTGTTTCTAGGACGAGGCTTGGTTTTCTGCCCTTTTCCTCTCCAGCCTGTAATCTGCAGCTGGGAGAAGTGCTAATCTGGGCGGGGCCAACAAGTACTACTTAACCAGCTGAGGCCCATGCCTGTTTTCTGGCTGGTTCCTATACTCCTTGACAACTGGAATTTTCCAGAGAACTGCTGCCTCCCGTGGGAAGGAGCAGCAGACGGGGAGAGGAGGTGGCAAGGTCTCTGCGCCGCTGGGAGACGGTGAGTAGGGGGAAGCTCCCGTGCCCTCCAGGCCCAGGCGCCTTTGTGGAGGGAGATGAATGTGCAGATGTCACTGGTTGGACCTAAAGGGGTCATCTCGGGCTGTTAATTTTTGTACAATTCTTATAACTGACTGATTTACTTGTTTCAATAAAGTAAAAAAAAAAATCCTCACATTGTGGCCTTAATTCTTTCACTCGTAAAGGGTTCTGAGTTGATGGCGAGAAGCCCCACATTCATCGTCTTGAAAAGTGGCTTTTCCTGGGCAGACTGAATTCTCGTAACGGGCAATAACTTGCACAGATGGCGCAGGTCCAAAATAGGTTCTCATCTAGGTTTTACTGGTTCTTAAAGGAAAAATCTACTTTCCGCAATTTGGGACTGACAAGTAACACTCGGACAGGACGGTCTGCACGACAGCTGTGGCCCCTCGCCCCAGTACCACCTGCTGCTCCCTTGTCAGAATGTTTCCTCCAAAAACTCAGGAGCTCACATATCAGGCTACAGAACAAGCCGCAGTAAATTCAAGATTGAAATCACCTTTTCCAACCACAACGGCATGAAACTAGAAACCAACTACAGTAAAAAAAAGCTGGGAAAAACCACAAATCCATGGATCTAAACATGCCACTAACAGCCAACGGATCAAAGAGGAAATCAAAAACTCTTGAAACAAATAAGACACAACTTTTCAAAATTTACAGGATGCAGCAAAAGCAATTTTCAGAGGGAGGTTCATAGCCATACAGGCCTAAATCCCAAATGAACAATCCACACACACATGAGGCAGAGAACAAAACCCAAGGAAAACAAAGGAAATAGGGAAGATCAGGACAGAAATAGAAATTTTAAAAACTTGAAAAGATCAATAAAACTAAGCTGATTCTTTGAAAAGGGAAATAAAATTGACAAAATCAAATGAAAGAAGAGTTACAACCAACACCACAGGTACAAAGAATCATTAAAAAACACGATAAACAATTAAATGCCAACAAATTGGACAATCTAGAACAGATCAATTTCTAGATGTGTATACATGACCTTCCGACACCGAGCCAGGAAAAAATGCAAAATCTAAACAAACCGATTACTAGTAATGAAATTGAAGCAGTAATCAACTCCTGATAGATAAAAATCCAGGACGAGATGGTGTCACAGGTGGATTCTACCAGACATTCAAAGAGAAATATTTATCCTTCGGCCCATTTTTTTAAAATCGGAGGAGGACTGCTTCCAAACTTATTACGTGACGCCAGCATTACCCTGCTACCAAAACCAGACACAGACATGACATGAAAAAGAAAATCCTAGGCCAATACTCTCGATAAACACAGTTGCGAAAATTCTCACAAGACTAGCAAACTGGATTCAGCGATCCATTGAAAGGAGTATACACCCGGACCAAGTGAGAGTTATCCCCGGAACGCAGAGCTGGCTCGGCAGCTGTAAACCATCAGCAGGATACGTCACGTCAACAAAACAGACGACGACAGCCATACGAGCATCTCAACAGGCGGGCATCTGACAAGACTCAACGTTTTTTATTATAAAAACTCAAAGGCGGGTATAGAAGGAGCCTATCCCAACATGACAAAGGTTATATTTGACAAACCCACACTAATGTCAGACTTACCAGGGAAAAGCTGAAAGCCTTTCCTTTAACATCAGAAACAGGACAGTGATGCCCACGATCACCACCTCTCGTCAACCCGGTACTAGGAGTCCTAGCCCCAGCGATCAGGTAGGAAAATAAAACAAAAGGCATCCGGATCAGACAGGAAGAAGGAAAACTCATTTGCCGATGACACTATATATAGAAAGTCCTAAAGACTCCACCAAAAACTCAGAATAAACGAGTAAAGTTGCAGGACACAGAGTCAACATACAGAAATCCTGCATTTCGATACACCAGTAACAATCAGAAGGAAAACGAAGGAAAGCAATCCCATTTATAACTGCATCAAAAAGCATAAAATACCTAGAAAAAAGTTAACCAAAGAAGAGAAAGACCGATATTCTGAAAACTTAAGCCGCGGAAGAAATGGAAGACGCAACTCAACGGAAGGACGTGCCTAGTTCACTGACTAGAAGGTTTAATGTTGTCAAAATGTCCTCGCTACCTAAAGCGACCTACGGATTCAACGCAGTGCCCGTTAAAACGCCAGCGGCGTGCTGAGGGCTAATTTCAAAATGTATACGGAACCACAAAATTTTATTTTTTTGAGAAAGAGCAAAGCGGGAGGCACCACACTGTGACCGAACTATACCTCAAAGCTACCACAATCAGAGCTGCACGGTCCTGGCACAAAACACAGATGTAGATAAGTGGGGGAGGACACACAGCATCGGGTGTCACAGAAGCAGGCGTGGCCGCTTCGCAACGACAGGACGCGGCTCCGACCGCGCCAAGGCGGAGGGCGGCTGGGGAAGGGGAAGGGCCTGGAAAAGCAGCGAGACGGAGCCTGTCCGGGCGCGCCTCACGGCCTCCGCACTGCCCCCGGGAAAGGACACGCACCGCGCAGTGTGGGTGCGTGTGCCCTGTGCGCGCGCACACGAAGGGAGTGAGGCCTGCGTTAGGAATCAGGTGCTGAGGGGGAGGCTTGCGTTTCGGCAGAAGGAAAGGCGGATGACCGACGGCACACGCCTGACGCGCACGACGGGACGAGTCAGACGACTTGGCCAGACGGTGGCCCCGAGCGCCAGCACCGCCCGGGCCCGGAGTGCCTCGTCACTGCCCCTCCTTTCTGCCGAGAGGCTTCCTGCTGCCACACACACCTTTACGACGACCTCCACGGAAACGAGGGGTGACGAGTCAGCACAGAGCACCTGACCGGGGCCGTCGCTCCGGATCCCTCCGAACAATCACTGTTTTCTGTCCCCCCGGCCCTCATCCCCCATCTCTGCAAACCAGTCTTCAACGATGCTGACGGCACCTGCTCCTGGGATGAGACCAGCAGCGCGATGGTTACCTTGGGGCCCCGCGCCCCTCCTACGGCGCCTGCTGAGACCACGGATGACTGGTACGGCTGGTACGGGAACCCCAGAAGCGCTGGGGGAAGCCACTGCGGGGACTAAGGGGGACACGGCCCAGCGACCAGCCCCGCTCATCTGCCCTGGGGGCTGAGGGGCGCACCTCACTGAGGCGGGTGCAGGCATCAGGCAGGGTTATATTTTGACCCTAAAAGCACCCTTTAGAGAACAAGCACCCACAGGCCACAACAATTCACACTTAATTGTCGAAGCGGAGAACTAAGGGCCTGGTGCTGGGTCCTGGGACCTCTCCTGGGAAGGGCTGGCGGCTGGGCAGGGTGAGGGGAAAGGGGGGCGGGAGGGGCAGGGCGCTGGCTGGACGCCCTCGGGGACAGCCTCCGCCCCTGGGCCAGACTGGGCAGGGAGGCCGCGTGGGGGCTGCCCGGGGGGACGGCCACTGAGCAAGGGGTGCGGGACAGGGCAGCGCGGGCCAGGTCAAAGGAAGAGGCGGATTCTCTCGGCTTCCAGGAGGTGTTTTTATTTCTCTCTTTCCCTGCTCGTGTGCTTAACTGATCAAACGGCTGCGGAAATAAGGTTCTGGCCCGCGCCTCCGTCCCTCATGGTGACAGGCGGCAGGAGTTGGACGGAAACGAGGCTGACAGCACGACGCAGCGGGAGGAAGCGCGGCCCGGGCCAGGCCAAGGGCGCAGCGCGGCGGGCTCTGCCCGCACCCCGGGGGCCTGCACATTCACTTCCCACCAGGTCGGGGAAGGACGTTTGGTTAAGGCTGTTCAAGTCCTTGCATCGAGGTTTTCTTTGATTTGGTGATCACACCCCTTTCCCGCGCTTATCTGAGGAAGCTCACGCCACGCTCGGCACAGACTCCCCCGGAGACGCCAGCTCGGCCACCGGACAGGTGTCGCTGCAGCGCGGGAGGGACCGACCAGCCCGGGGAGAAAGCTCCGCCGCGAACCTCTAACGGACCTTCCGACCCACAGCATTCCCCGTGTCAGAGGGAAGGGCTCAGAAGGTGACAGCATTGCACTTCTGTGCTCCTCTGCGGAAGGTCCCAGAATACAAGGGGGCAGTGGGGCTCACGTTCCACTACGAGAGGAGGAGAGGTCTCGGGGGGAAGGAAATCGCCTTTGGATGCCGCCGCAGAGGCCCCAACGTGCAAGGTCGGGTGCCCTGTCAGACGGATGAAGCCAGACCCGCGGCGCCCCCCCGACGCGCCCGGGGACCCGGAGGACGCGGCACCAGAGGGAACCCCGAGCCCTCCCGCTGCCCTCCCGACGCCCGCCCGAGGCCTTGCGGCCCTGTAAGTGGCTGCGCTGGAAAACAGACAAGAAACGACACACGCCTTTAAGTTAAACGGTCTCTCTTATACGCATCCGCCCGCCGTGCACACGAGGCTTCTTCACTATGTACATTCAGCGGAGCCGCCACGTCTGGGCACGTGCTCAGACTCCGTGCTGCGGGGAAGTGTGGGTCGTGGCTTCGAGGGATGCACTGGCACCGCTCGGGCGACACTCTCTGTGGGTGCCGGGTGAGAGCGTGGCTGGGGGTCACGTGTGGAGACGAGTCCGACCTTGCTGAGCGCCTACGTCGGGGTCATGTCTACTGCGGCTACCTCCGGGGAAGGGTAAATATCAGAAAGCGACGCTACGGGTGTGGAGTGGAATCAGTGTTAATCTAAGCTGCTCGTGAAGGCCGCCTTTCCGGCGGCTGCGGTTGGGTCGCCCTGGGGTGGGTCCGGGAGGCCTGTCCTGGGAATTCCCGAAGGCCCACCCTGCTGCTGCTGCCAGCCTGGGGGGGGGGGTGGGAGGGGGCCGTGGGAATGGGGGGGCGCCACGAGGGAGGCGGCTCTGGCGTCTGGTCTGAGGGCCGAGGCGGTTCAGGGGTCCCAGGTCCCGCGGTCAGTGCTCTCCAGGGAGAGGCTCTTGGTCTTCCGAGGTGAGGCTGGGCTGGGGGGGCTGCTCAGGTTGGAGCTGTTGGAGGCTGTGGAGTGCCTCGGAGAGTCCGAGTCCTGTGGGGCCCGAAGGAAGCCGATCAGAAGCGGGGGGCGGGAGGGCCTCGAGCGACCACACGTCCCCGCCAGCCACCCTGACAAGATGACCTGGAGTGACCTTTCCACGGTCGGGATAAAGCCCCTTCCCGAGCTGAGCGAGAGGCGCGGAGCATAAGGAACGCTCGCGGCCCCGTCTGTGGCCGTCACAGCGCAGCCACGTCCACGCCAAAGCCAGGGGAAGCCGAGCGCCCGGGGCAGTGGGGCTTCGCCACCCTGGTGACCGGCTTCGCCACCCCCTTGCCCCTCGAGGCCGCGACATGCGCACTCACCTCCCCGTCACAGTCCCGGGCCGGGGCGTCGCTTCCTTGGTCCATGCCTCCGGACGACAGCGAGCCCTCCGACGGGGAGGGCAGGGGCTGGCGCTTCGCGCTGCGGCTCCCCCCGGAGAACTCCCTCTGCAGCGCGCTGCCGTTCTGCGCAGAGGACCCTGCGGGGCGCCGGTCAGGTCACACTTCACGCGCACGGAGGGGGACAAGTGCCAAGCCACCCTCCCGCGGGCACCTCCCGGAGGACAGTGAGTCCAGTGTGCCTCCTTGGCTCACCCCGTCTCCTACGCCTGCCCCTGCTCCTGGCCAGCCCGTGGGGACGCCTGTGAGCGGGTGGCGCCCTGACAGCCACCTGCCTCTGCGCTCCCCGGCCATGCGGGACGGCCCGGCTTGCTGCACAGTTCCCACGGAGCAGCGCTCGGGTCCCCCTCGGACTCGCCTTCCTGAGTCTCCCCACGCCCGGAGCCCCTAGCATCTGGCCGCCCCTTCCCAGCGTTTACGATGCTTGTTCTGCGCCTGCCACCCCCCCCCCCCACGGACGGGCTCCGCCTCTCAGCGCCCAGCGCGGGGCCTGGCACCGGGGATGAGGCACGACGGAGCAGCTCCACCGAAGCACAACGGCCCCTCAACTTCCCGAGAATTTTATGAAAAACAAAAGAACGTAAGAGAAGCCACTTCATTCCACGGGCGGGCGAGAAGCCCGACACAAAGCCGAGGTGCGTCTCTGGAATCGCCCTACGTCGACCTGAGGGCTGGGGCCCTGAGGAGGGGGAAGAGCACCGTCCGGAGGGAGAAAGGGGATGGTCAGCCGCTCGGGAAACGTGGGCAGCACTGGCACAGCTTTTAGCGAGCTGTTCTTCAGGTTTTACTTTAGAAATGCTTTGACCTCGCTGGGCTTCAAAGTTCAGGTCCTCGGCCAAGAGACTGTGTAGAGGTTTTTGTCCAACTCTAAGGTGTCGATAGTGACTGTTTCAGCTTTTTGCTCGTTTAACAAGTCCACTTAGGTTGTTTACTCTAAGAATTCAATGAAAACATCAAAAAATGATTGTTCTAAGGCACATGTACCTAATGAAGCCCAAACACAGGAGCCTTCATGGACGGAGCCGGAACCTGCCCCGTGAGGCCCCGTCCCTGCGACTCCGGCTCCGCCGGGCACGGAGCGGGTGCTGGCGTTAAGCTGGCAAACGAACGACAGACAGAGGGGGACCCAACGGGCACCAGGAGGCGTCGACTCGTATTCGAGAACACGAAACAAAAATTCAGTTTTTGATGAAGGACACGTAAAATATGGGGCTGGACTTAAGGCAACCGCTTCTCCTACTGATCGGCCGCAGGAAGGTGAAGATTAAAGCTACGACAGACGCCTCTGGGACCGCAGCCGTGCCAGCACGCTCGGGCTGCTCTGGTCGCCAAGCCGACGCCACGCCAGCTCCCAGAAGGTGGCAGAAAAGCAGCCCTTGGCCCAGGACGGTCCTCCCCAAACGAGAAGCTACATGACCGTCTGACAATCTGTCCTTCCGCTTAAGTCCAGGAACTACCCAGCACCCCAGCGGACCTGCCGAGACTAAGCTTTAGACTTTTATCATCTACGCCCACAGCACCTGGCCTTCCCAGGGCGTCTCCCATCCAAGCACTAACCAGGCCCGGCCCCGCTGAGCTTCCCAGATCAGACGGGATCGGGCACGGCAGGGTGGCCTGGCCGTAGCCTATTTTAACTTTAAATCGGCCGAACCTTCCCCCTGTGCAGGCCTGCCGTCCTGAGGCAGGCGGCTTTGCGCACACTGCACACCGTCACTCGGGTAGACGACATTTACCGACACGGACCCCCCCCCCAGGGGCTGCTCCGGGCAGTCACCGGCCACGTGTGCCCCGTGGAGCACGGGTTCTCTCTGTGGCCCCTCGGCCCAGGGATCTGCACGTGAGAAAGGGGATGCCGGAGAGTTCACGAGAGAGAGAGGCCGATGAGGAGGCCCGTGAGCCCGGGAAGCAGGCACGCGGACGGCCTAGAGGGGCTGAGCCCGCCCCATGCCCCGGCAGGGGAGTTCACGTCTCATGGTCCTCAGAAGTGTTTACGGGTGAAGAATGCTATCTCGCTTTTTCTGGCGAAAGGGTATGTTCCCGGACCTGTCCCCAGCCTTCTTTCAGCTAATCACGCTTTTTCCTACCTTGGGACCTCCACACGGCCAGGGACGTCCTCCAGCCCCTCTCAGGCCTCGGTGACCAGTAACCAGTACCGTCACCGTCCTGGCCTAGGGAGCCCTCGGGGTCAGTTTTCACTCCTCGTCTCCCTGACCTTCCCACGACTAACGCAGCTCCAGGCCTCGGTGGTCCTGCCTCCGAAGTGTGTCCGGAGACTCCCCCTCCTCCTCTCCCTCCTCCTCGTCCTCCCCTCCCGGGCCCCCTCAGTTCGCCGGACCGCTCCACCGGCATCACCCGCCTCCAGCCCTTCTCCGCCTGGCAGCCCCAGCAATCTTTTCAGGAACGTAAACTGGACATAGGTCCTTTCCTACTGAAGCTCTTCGACGGCGCCCCGTTGCGTTTTCAACAAAATGAAAACTGGCTCCGCTTGGGCGCCAAGTCCCCGCTTGACCCGAGCCTTGCCTACCTCTCGCGCCTCAGCCTCCTCACGCCCCACCCACCGGGCGGCCACACTGGCCTCTGCCAACTGATCCAACAAGACAAGAATGTGCCTTCACCCCGGAGGGGCATGGGATCCCCTAACTCTTCGCAGTAGGGATTCCTCCCGGCGCTGCCCGCCTTATTCTGTGACCCTGCCTCGTCCACTTCCTCAGAACGGCCACCGCCACCTTCACGGCAGTTCTGCTCTGTCCCCACGTGGGCCGTGACCCTAGGGGGCTCCGCGGCTGCGAAGGCTGCACTAGCGCTGATGCCGCGCGGGCGGCGGGTCTGAGTCCCCCGCGGCCGCCCGGTGCGGCGCGGAGGCACGCGGGAGAGGAGCGGGTGCCACTTACTCGCCGACAGGCCGCTGCTGGCGCTCATGGAGCGGCCGGGCTCAGGGCGGGATTTGGTGATGGACGGGATGCTGACCGAGCCGCTGAACACCGCCCGACTCTCCTGAGGCCGCGGGTTCTAGGAGAGGAAGAGAAACGCTTCAGTTACGGAGGGACTGGTTTTGGGCGGAGACGCGTATTTTCCACTACAATTTCACGCAATCAAAGGGTCTTGACCAGAGTGATACAGAACAAGGGACAGACCGCGGAACCCCCCGCCCCCCAAACCCGGACCCACAGACGTCACCCGCACTGCAAACACGAAGCGCCTCCCTCATGCTTTCCGAAACGCGCACCCACAGACGTGAATTCTGTGTCGCTGCTGAGTGTGAGCGCGGTGAGTAACGGTCACGCGGTTAAGGGTGACGGCGAAGGGCAGAGTTACAGGGACACTGCAAACGACCCAAACACAGCCTCCCCTGTGCGCGGGGTTCTTCTCTGCCTCGGGGAACCCAGCGGCTAATGAGCCCACGTGGCAGAGAACCAGGAGTCCGTTCTTTCAAGCCAACGCTCCCCGGGTGTGACAGCAGATGTGCTGCTCGCACGTCCCCGTCCCCAGTCCCCAGGCACGCTCACCGCCTCGGGCAAGGAACGGGACGTCTGCAACAGTCCCGGCCCGGGGAAGCGGTTTAACTTGAGAAAACCGTGTGAGAAGGTTTCCGTGTTCTGGCGTCCACGGCAGGACAAGGGGCCGGAGAGGGAGCGGGCAGTCGCACACACCTGGAGAGGTGGTGTGCGGGCCGAGGGGTCTCGGCAGCGGAGAACAAAACGCGCGGACCCCTCGTCCCCTTGTCCGCCGCGGCCTTTCCAGACCAGGAGGGGGTGTCAGGGCCGACGCCTGAGAGAAGCTTACGGCCAAACAACTCAGGCAGACTCAGGAAAGACCCCGAATCATCCACTTTAAGAACCGCACGTCTGAAGGCTGGCTGGCTGGCTCCAGATTCAGCCACTGCCATTTTGGTTCGGACATCAAATTTGCAAAGTCCTTGTAAGTCGTAGCGTGTTACTTGTTTAAAGCAAATGCTTCACCTTTCCTTCTCTAAGAAAATAAGAAACTTCAAAGAGAAATCGCGCTAGCACGTCGGCATTCACACTCGGGAGGCGGCCTGCCGGGCAGCGGCAACGCGTGCAGAGCAGCAGGGGACAGCTTGAGGGAGACGGGAGAACCAGCTTCCACCTTTCCGTTTTTATCGCTTTTGCTATAAACCTTCCAACCCCTGGGTGTGGTCCTTTTCTAGGAAACAAACCCACCCGCCAATAAACGGCAAAAATCAAGCCTATGAAAACATACCGGCTGAAGCAATAACACGACACACAGAAGATGCTTTGTTTATAATCAGAGACACTGACTGTAGCGTCTCTGTTTATAAATGAGTAATTTAAGCAACATTTCTTTTATGCAAAAAATCCTGACCTATTTAAATGATATTCCCCTCGAATCCACTCCCTACAACCTGTTACCAAGCTAACTAAGGCTTATTTTATCGTACGTAATCTTATTTTGTCAAATAAGACACTTAAATGACATAGTTTAATGCCAATGACAATGAAAACATCATAATTTAGACCAGAAGTACAAAAATAAACTTCTCGCCCCATAGCTCGTTTTATTATAAAAAATGAGCGTAAATACGAACAAAGACGGACGCTACCACTGTAGTAGGTCAGAGGGCACTGTGGAAATGGGTCTGCGTGACATAATTCCAATACTTTACTATCTGCAAAACTAACCTGAGAAAATGTTCCCTTCCTTGGAATTAGTGTAAGCGCACGTTTCTTGATGGAGACGTGGCTATTCAGCGTGAACGGCCGCCAGCTCTCTGTCCCCCCGTGGAGCCCCAGCCACAAGGACGTCAGGCCGCGCGGCTGGACGGCACTGGCAGCAGGTGCCACGGGCCTTCAGGATGCAGCACGGTTTGTGCTTTCTTCTCTCTTATCTCGGATCCCGGTCAGGATTAAAGGCACACCGGCAACTCAAAGATTATTAAGACAATCTTTTTGTAATTTTTCCTGTTACTCATTAATAATAATATTGCTTTTAATTTCGGAGGATTTTAAGCTTTTCTGGAGGGGTTTATTGTAGATAGACGTTTATTGTGCACAGGCCCTGCTACAGACTTCAATTTCAGTAAATATAAAACATTTCTCTGGACTGAGCTATAAAATGGGCAATGAGCTGTAAAAAAATTAAGAGAGTCTGGGATCCCTTTCTTGTTCGTTTCACCGAAATAAGACCCGCTTAGGGATTATTTCTTACCATGGTATCTGCAATGAAAATACCACGGTGGGACAACATTTTATTCCACACGGAAAACCCTCCAGGACTGTTTCAAAAGAAAACTGAAATCTTTCCAGTCTTCGTCTTTTTCTTCAAAAGAAGAAATAAAATAGAACTTGAAGAAAGAGGAGGAGAGAGAGACAGGCCAAAGGAAAACGTTTGCGAAATGCCCCACCTCGGTGGTGTTACTTAGGAAGCCAGGCAGAGGGGTCCACGCAGGTTAGTAAGAGTTAACACCTGACTCGGCTGTTCATACCCGCAGAGTCATAAAGCTTGGTGTACCCGGGACAGAGCGTAGAGACGGGGAACGTTCGGGGTTTATGGAGTCGGGAGAGAGAAATTTTTCAGCAGAATTAACAGTCATGTGATAGATGTGCTCAAAGTTGATCGGAGAGGAGATCAGACCGGAGTGGTGATGAGGGGACGGATAAGGGAAGCCTGGCTATCAAAACAACAGAAGGAGAAAAGGTAACGATGAAAATGGACTCGCTGGTTACAAGCGACATTTCAGACACATGCACGTAGGAAAAATGAAGTGAGCATCTCACATCAGAACTGAATCCTTAATGAAATACTTTTAGCCTTAGAAAGTTAAATTTTGTGATCCTCTTGCCAGGTACTCAAATAGCTGATTCATAAAAAACAAACAAACAAGCCCACATCGTTCACCTGGTGACACTATTCTCTTTTATTACTATCGTCAGGTGAATAGAAACTGGAGACTCTCAGACTTTAGTTCCGTATGATCTTATGTGACAGAATCAAAACACGTAAAAATCTGCCACGTTTGAAAAAGCCGGAAATAATTAAAGAATAGGTGAACTGACAGCCAGCCTTTCAGCAGTGTTATGAAACTGTTTCTTTAGAAACCGAAAACCATTTCCTGGTGTATATAGATTTGTGGTATGTGTTTGCTTTTACCCATCTTACATTCCTGCGATAAAAATTATTGGTTTACCCTTAAGCAGCCCATGCTTACTTATCAGCATTTAGATATCCAAAGGGACACATTAGTTCCTAACAAGGAAAAGACCCCCCTTCAGTGCTCAGGTATATTAAAAAATAATAATATAAAACTAAAGGTGTAGAAAAAAGTTTTTGCAGCCAAAGACTCTAGTTTTTCAGATAAAATAACTCCTGAATATTTGGGAACTGCCACTCAGTGCCCAGTTTCTCTCTCTAGTGGGAACTGCTTCCAGAAAGCATGCTATGATCCCTTCGTCAGGCGCAGAGGTGGAACGGCTTACTGGAGAGAAATGCTGAATTTACGTTCTCATGAACAGAGATGAGCTTGCTTTGTTAAAAACAAAAACAAAACCTTGGTAAATTTATGTAAGCATAAAAGAAAGACCCCTACATTGTTTTAAATTTAGAAATGTGAGTGAAATCCGTACTTTCTGAGATTATTTCCAAATCATATATATGTGCAGTTATGTGTAAATGTAACTTTAAGAGGCAAAATCACTTCTGAAAGCTCTAAGAGGTTATTGAGCTAGAAATTTTTTTTATTAGCAATTTTAGGAATGGGCAAAGGCTAGGAAAAATGTTATATGCTAAAAATAAATCTTCTGGAGGTAAAATATTATTCTTGCACTCAATTGGAAACAAATCGGTTGTTAATTACCTGTATCCACTTATGAAAAAAGTAACTGAAAAAATCTCACGAAAACTAAGACTGTAAGTACTTCTCAGACACACGTGCTGTTTTATGTTCATGCTTGTATTCTCTCGGATCACCAAGACACCCATGAAAGGTTCACATCTGATACAGGAGATAAAAAAATAACTCCCTCACTCTACTTTCTCTTCCACAGTCATAAGGCAAACAACCCTATTTCAGTATCATTTTGGTAAAAAGGAAACAGAATTAAGCTTCCAAAGACACCCAATAAACTTTCTAAGCTTACACGTATTTCATAGGGAAGCGAGACTGATGTGAATGGGTAGAACATAAAAATGTCGGGGTACGTGCTCTCTGCTTGGACGACAACACACACCTTTGGTATTTTCAAACTTTCTTATACATGTTAACATTAGGTGAATTTAATTCATCATTATTTTTTAAAATAGTTCATTAACACAGATAATTTGATATTGTTGGCAAGAATAAATTCTGAGAATATATTAAAGTATCACAAACTTTTCAATAAATATACACATGCAGGCACATGCATGCATTTTATTATTTTCCAGTCATGCACAAAAGTGTTTAGTTTACCAATGTCCACCCCCAGACAAGCAGACAGTATATCTAGAAATATTTGCTAGATGATTAAAGGGATGCCTATGAAAAGCCCCAGTTTGTATGTCCTTTGCTAGTAAAAGGAAGAAAGCCAGATGAAAATCAAGTAAGACTATGAAGAACAAGAATTCAGACACACAAAATCTCTGATGCAATACTACACAGAAAGGTGAACAGGTTTCAAAAATTTACACCAACTTCTTGTCCTGAAAACACAAAAGCACTCACGTGATAAGAAAACATGAAAGAAATGGAAGGAACGTTAAAAACTGGATTGTACTGCTCGGACAAACGTCACTTGTGTTAATGACAAAAAGAACCAACACGGTGATCATGGGTTAACAAAAGTCAGTGACAACAAATATGAAAAATCTAGCAGCTCAGTGGGGATAAGCAGCCAGGCCCGTTCAAAAGGGTCACAGTAACGGTTCAACTGCTGGTTGAGTGCTGTGGTACTAACACGCTAAGTATAAATAAGGCCTGTATAATTAGCTAATCCCACTAATGTTCTTAATCTCAGTGTAATAGTTCCATGAATCCACTCTTTCTGTCATCAAGCTTTCCTATGTCGTCCTTTTTATGTAAGGCTGACCAGCCAGAGAAAGGTGACTGGATTCTACAATCGGATGAGAGGTGTGACCACGAAGTCATGAAGGACCAAGCTACTGCGCTTCTGGTTGGGGGAGGCCAAGTATCTGTACTGAACTGCCAAAACCTAGTGAGGTTTTAGTGATTTGGTGACACGGTTATGAGTCTTGGTGTATATCCTCTTCGAGTCTGGCAGTTTCGTCCATCAACAACAGTAAATCCAGGTATGGGAAAAGCTTATAGGGTGTGCAACTAAGTAAGAACCTGACATGTTGGTTTTTGACACGTCTAAATTTTATGTTTTTCTCATCAGGTATGTCATCATGCATCTTACAGATATTAAAATATACTGAGGTAAACGTTTCCTCATTATCCTTTTAAATCTTACATGTATTTATGCACACACATCTATAAACACACTTACCATGGGCAGGTCTTTTAGGATCTGTATTCCATCTCCTGGACCCATGTGTGCTATGTGGTTAAAATTAGTTGGGTTAGAGATTAATTTATTTCTCATTTCAGGATCTCGTAGCATCTCTCTGTAAGACAAAGCACCCGTTAGACACTTTTTTCATGATCAATCTCAGTAATTTTAGAAAAAATTAAAGATACTTAATTTTTTCACAAAAATAAACTATGAAGTCATGTTAATAAGGATAGAATTAAAATAGTAGAATATACTCAAATAAAAATTTACTTAGAAATTTGTTTTACATTTCAAATAAAAGATCTTATGATTTTTGGGGAAAAAATAGAGAGGGTTCTTTGAGTACATAGACATCAAAGAAGTTCTACTCTATTTTACAGATAATTCTGACCACTTTATGTATGTCTTCTAAAATAATTGATAACACTTTAGAAATGTTTTTATATGTAACTGGAAATACTGCAGCCTATTCTGTTTGCTCATAAAGAGAACAGCTAACCTGAAGCTCTTAAACACATACAGGTTTACCGTTATGCACAGATACATTTCACGTTTATAATACAGAAGGCTCACATACGTACTCCATATACATAGAGAAGTACACCAAAATATGTACCTTCATCTAGCTCATAATCACACCTTGGAAAGTGGTGCTTAAAATGACACTGAGAAGCACGTTCAGTATTGTAGTTTATACCACAGATGAATGACAGATTTTCAGAGATCACATTTTCCTCCCAAGTCAAATACAGTATCATCGCCAAACAGTCCTTCCGATGCTACCAGCTTGTATGGATGATGCACACAAACTCAATGCCTACCTCCTCTGTTGCATCCTTTCCTCCTCTGGGACTCTGAAGGAATAACGCCGCTTATTATTGATATTTCTAACCATTTGTTTCCGACTGTTATCTGATGTTTCAGGAACTACCAGTTCATCCCCTTCTGTTAAAGAAATACAAACAACAATGATATTCTTCAAGTGCTAAAATGCTTTTTGTCCTTATGATAGTATCAATGTTAATCAACTGTGCCAGTACACGCAATTCTGATTTTTAAAGGTTGTGTTGATCATAGTAAATAAGCAATAATTTTCAACAGAACTATATAAACAGATATATGCTGAAATTAAACATCTTAAAAATATAATTTTCACTTTTACTGTATTGCAAACATTAAATGGCATGATTTTACTAGAAGAAAAAAAATGTCATTGCCATGGTGCCCTGTCATTCTGGCACCCTGTCCCCACCCTGCCCTCTAGCTCTGCACTGTTTTCTCTCCCCTTGCAGGTATCTGTTTCATTGGCTCAGGAAAAGGCCAGTGGGAATAGGCTGTACCCTGTGGACACAAACGGAATGGACAGTTTATGATCGTCATGGTCACACACGGTAAGAACAAGGCAGAATCAACCTGAACAGATGGCCGGAGTGCCTCTAACCAAAATTAAGAACAGGGTCTTGAAAACGAGGGCCCCAAACCTTGTTTTTTTAGTTTCGGGGTGAACCCATCTTTGAGTGGACTTCATTTCTAAAAACCTGAATATCCTTTCTCAAGTCATCCTGAAATATCCTGCAGTCACCAGTCTGTATGAGACGGCGCCAGTGCCAAGAGTATGTACCACAGCATCAAGTCTGAAGCCAAACAGTTTTGTGTGTGTATTTTAGAATTAAAAACAAACAACAAAACAAATCTTGATGGATTTTTCTGACAGTAGAATATACAAATATATCGGAAGAATATGGGGGGGGGGAGAAAAGCATAAAGATGATTACCCTATTACCTCGAAATAACGGGTATAAACATTTTAATGTGTTTTCTTGATGACAATGTTTTTATTTACATTTAAGTCCGCTTAAATTCTTTTAAATACATAATATACCATAAATATGTTTTCATTAAATGGATCTACCACAAAAGATCCTAAATTTATAAATACCTGTTACGCAGAAATTTGTTGCTAAGACATGAGAATAACTATTATATAGAAGAGTGAGTTAAAATAATAGTTGCTAAAAGTGAGAATTTAACTGTCGAGGCACACTCTGACTGGCAAGCTACTTACTTGTTTAATGACATGTGGACTGTCTCCCTAGCGGGACTTACCTCACTGCTTGGGACACTGCCCTTCTCCTGCAGCATCCAGAATCCCCATGCCCTGTCCTGAGTCTGGGTACTCCTGTGACTTTGCTCTCTTCCCTATTGTCATCTGTCACCCATGCTATCATTAGCACTTCAAAAATTCTACGTCCTATGCATTGGCAGAAGATGTATTCCGAAAGTCCCAAATATAAACTCCGGATGAATTTCCATCATTTTAGTGTGACAAATCTTAGGCACGTTCTACAGTATTAAAAGTACAGAAGACGTGTCTAGCTATACTTTCTCTAATTACCTTGGTATGCCACAGAAAAATAACGAGGTAGGTCAGAAACAGATATTTTGCTTATATAGCTATGCAAGCTTAAACAGACTGGCTTTTTGTACAGCGTGAGTCTTAACACACTGAGAGAGTATGATAAGTGCCCACGATCGCAGACTTTGGAGGAAGTGGCATCTGAGACAATTCTGGGCTCTGCCCCTTATGATCTTCAGTCAGTCAGCTTAGAGAATATTTCCACTGAAGCTATCCCATTAATGTGTATTTTCTTACCTGCCATCTTATTTTTGAAATATATTAATCTAATTGTCTCCAACCCTAAAAGATTTAATGATCCTTCACTGTTTAAGGGTCGAACCTAAAATAATAAAAAATAAAATTAGTATTTCAACAAAACCTTCAAAAGTTAAATCATAAAACTTTCAGCCTTTATATAAAGCATGAACTATGGAGACTTAATTTATCCTTCCTCTTCAAAATACAGCTCTCTCAGAAAATCAAGAAAAAATTACCATTAATTCTGACTGGAAAGGTATAAAATTATCTAATTTAAAAGAAGTAATGATAATATTTTAAAGGAAGACTATTCTGGGCAAAAAAAAAAAAAAATAATGAAAACAGAAATATACTTAAACTTTAAATTTTAAACTTTTTAAAGTCATTAGTGACCAAATGATTATACTAAGATATCAACACAGTTACTTTAGGAATCTGATTAGAACTAAATGTACACATGAGACAGAGATAAAACTGTATATCGCTGGGGAAGGACTGCCAATAAATGGCGATGGAACAACCGGTTATCTATATGGAAGAAATGGAACCAAACCCCTACCTCACACCATACACAAAAATCAATTCCAGATGGATTAAGGACATAAATGTAAGCGGCAAAGGAAATAAAGGTCATATATTTATAACTTTGAGGAAGTTTCTTAAACAACAGAAAAAAAATAGACCTAAAGGATAAGGATATGTTTAGCTACATTAAAATTTATAACAAATTTTCAACAAAACAATACAATTTGTTGTTATTTTATAATAAATGTTCAGCAAGACACCATCAAAATTGTTAGGTAAGTCACAAACAGCAAAAAGATTCACCATATCCATTATCCTATATCTATAAAACATAAAGAATTTCAACAAATCTGTAAGAAAAAGATGACCAATCAAACAAAATGAGCAGAAAACATAACCAGGTGTTTCACAGAAGAGGCAATATAAACGATGAATAAACATGAAAACATTATAAACAACACAGGTAAATAGGGACATGCAAATTAACCTTTCAATGAGATACCACTTCAAAACCATTTACCATGGCTGCAAACAATGCATTCTGACAATGGCAAGTGTTGAGAGGACAGGGGTCAGCAAAAAGACACTGGGTTTTTTCAGGGTGGGATGGCCGTAGACAATGGACCAGACGTGCTAACCGCTACACTAAGGAACCACGTCCCGGGGAGAGCTTTAAAACATGAGATAGGCTACTTTCATTCACCCGTTCTTCTAAACCCTGTCTCCACCCCAACTAATGAAACATGCTACAATTTTTTATAGGAAACTATTATTCTTCACTTTTGCAAAATAACCATTCTATACTACTTGTAAAAATTCTCTTGTTATTATACGTAAATATTACAGAAAAACATATTTTATTAGGACTATGTGAAACTTATTTTTAATTTTTTAATTATGAGATGTTTAAACTCAGTTTTATTTCTAATTTTTACCACTTTTCTAGCCTGTAGATCTGTCCTCACAGATTTCAAATTGCATACCATTATGTGAAAAAGTTATAATTAAGAAAAATATACTCTCTAAGAGCCCCTTTCAAGTGGAAGGTAACACTGACATTTTAGGTCATAGGATATATTCTTGTTGATCACTTATGACAACAGTCATACTTTATTTTATATAGTGAAACTACATAACCAAAAATGTATAGTGTTCAGTTACCTATAAAGCTAACCATCTTGATTTTTAATTTTTTTACTCTTAGGCTAAGTCCCAAAATTATCAATTACAGATGCCAGCAAATGCTGAACTAGTTAAAAACAGCTTACTAGTCACATTAGTGTTAGCTATACCCATTAGTTTGCTTAGACACACTTCAATTTTAAATTACCTTTTTGAGCGGGAGAGTCTGAATCCACTCCATGGAGTTCACATCAAAGATGTCGACGGCGTTTTCACTATACACCGAGAGGTATGGTGCACTGTAGCCTGGGGAACAGGGCAGGGAATAGCCAGCTGGTTACTTTGAACGAGTAAATCTAAAACACTCTGAAAGATCTATGCTAAACAACTGCAGAGTGCAATCCCACCAAAATCCTACTGCCGCCATATACGAGCCCCATCAAAACCTTTTGTTCAGTAAACATACATCGTAAAGGGATTTTATACCCATTACAATGCTGAACGAGTACATTAGCCTCCGACCCAACACTAGGTCTATAAAGGAATTTCAGCAATTTAAACATATTTGATTCCTAAAGTATTAAGCTATTGCCAGTGAAACAAACTTCCAAAGTAGAGAAATTTTCAGGTGAGAGTTCTAGTCACTTATGAACGTATAATAAAGCACCTGGCACAGCTACATGAATAGGGTGGATGCTCAATATACACCTACTGAAAGAACGAACATCAATAAATGGGGACACAAGCAGAGAGAGATTAAACAAAATTAGCTCAACTAAGGCCATGAATGAAATTTTTGGCAGAGCAATTCATAAAAGCCAGATATTTCAATTCTTATGCCACATTAGAAGTAAAACTTTGAATTATTACCTAAGCTATAAAACAACGTTCATTCTAAATATGATGCCACAGATAAAGAGTGCATATTCCAGAAGAAACAGGCATTAAGTATACTAAGCCTGGGTTTGTAGGATCAGAAGTATTTTTCTTTTGTTCTTTTTATCTAGATTTTCTTACTTTTCTATAATAAGCGCATACGGCTCTCCTAAACTTTCTTCTGCGGAACCTGCAAACCTGCCTGGACGTGACCCACCATTCCTCCTATCCTGCTACAGTGGAAGAGGCTTCGTCCTCCTGCCCCACGTCCTTCTCGCTGGGTTCGGAATTCTGTCCTCTCTGGCCTTCGTGGGGCCCTTACCCCAGTTCCGACATTTACCACAGAGTCGACCTTTCCCTGGTTCCTAGAGGCTATTTCTTTCCAGCAATTAAACACGCTCAAGTATCTGCCACTAAAACCACAACACTTTGGGTCTGACATTCCTCCCAATTGTCTCTACAGAACTCTACACTTCTGCGATCGCAGTACTTGGGCTCCGCTGCGACTTCTTTTGTCGTGACTCTCTTGTCCTGCATTCTGTTGCTCTGTGACGGTAAGACTGGCTCTTTTGCTCACTGCTCTGTCTTATACAGGGAAATGGCACATAATGAGTATTCCAAATTTATTAATGTCTTAATGTTTCTTAAAAGTCTAAAAAGCAATTTAAAATATCTACCTATCTAGATAAAAATGTAAAACTGGCCAACACTTCTTATAAATGCTACATTATACCTTTATATAACCGATTAAATAATTCACTTAGTAATAACTATTTCTCGAGAAGAAATATTATGAGCTAATGATAATCACAAGTGCTATACTTTTGAGGACCATGAAGGGAACTAGGGTTATTCAAAATACAAAAACATGAGTAAAAAATCCATCTAAGTCAAATATTCCACAGAAAAAACAGCTTTAATCAAGTGCATGTTAATGCTGACCCTGCTGGCCCAGGCCTGGTTAGCTACATGTGGTTACCTTACATTATCAGCATAATTAATACTTAGGAAAAACCTTAAGGATAACTTAAAAAAAATAACCTATTATTAATAATGAATACATCCAGGAGATGAAATTGAACGAAAAAGACAGAAAGATAAGACAGTCAAAAGTAAGAATCTTACAACAGGAGGAAGGATTTGCTGGCCACATCAATTCCTGCTGTCTAGATCTTCGGCCCTGGCAGTCAGTGTATATCCCGATGCTGTTAAAACACAGCAGGTATTCTTTACTGGAGATCTCAACTGCGCAGATGGCATCCATTGGTTGATGTGCAATAAATGACAGTGTATGGTCATTTGAATGGAGCAGACTGCATGGACTTCCTTCTCCATTCAAGGGGTATCTTAGAAATCCTGATTGGAATCCCACACAGAGGTGTTCACTGAAGATTGCCATCCACTGGACATTATATGGGACTTGAATTTCCTTAAATTTTCTGTGACGGGTCTTGCTCTGAAATAGTTCATAACAGAGGACCTGCCTTTTCATAGCCACACACAGGCATGTAAGAGTTCCATGACGTACTTTCCCAGAAGTTATGGTTTGGCACCCTTTAGTTTCTGCCAGCTTATAAAAATCAGTCTCTCGACCGTCCAAGGCTGACATGGGAAAAAGCCGTACGTGACGATTGCGTCCTGAGATCACAGCAACAAGCTGATCATTTGGAATGAGTTCAATCTGATGAATCTTCTTATTGTCACCAACTCTAATAATTTCTGTGCAAAGGAAAAAATAATAAATCACATGCAAAATGTCTTATTTATTAAACATATCCCGATTATACTGAAAAGGATTTAAGTCAACTTACACTAAAGACAGACACACGCACAGAGAATGATAAGAGCTCAGAAATCACATGGAGAAAGAGGGAGATAACTACATCCACTACAAGATAATTTTGCCCACGTACAGTAAAGTATGTAATTTAGCACTGAGATTTCTGGCAGTCCAGGCAAAGAGTTCCTGCGATAAAGCATGCCAGATCTTAAAAAAAAAAAAAAAAAACTTTTACTGGCAGTAAATTCTAGGAAACTTTACCAAGGAGTTCCTATTTTTTTTAAAAAATGAGTAACTCATATTTCACTAAAGGTATTTCCATGGGTATGGGTAACAAACTAATGAAGTTTTAAAACACTGTTTTCCCATGACCTAACTTGATACAAAGATAGAGCTTAGAACACTGTATTCAAGAATACTGAATTGATTCCTTTTTAGTTCACTCCAGTATTTAATTTCTCTCTAGAAAAAAATCTGTTGTGATAAACTATGTGGAAAGAAGACGAGAACACACTTTAATGACGTTAGTATTATTAGACAATGAAAAAATCAAGTTGTATCCTTCCTTTAAAAATGCAATCTGAGTTCATATAAACAAAACTGTTAAATAAAATTGTGTAGGAAAGACAATACACACTTGGAAGTTTCAGAATTCAGAATGATTAACTATCTTTTGACTTATAAACATATCAAATTAGGTCCAGAAAATTTCAATTATAGTATAAACAAGAGCAAATCTACTGTTTTAAGACTTTAGAATCCAGAGTTAGAATTTTCTCACAACATGTGGTTTAAAGTTACCCGACGATAATTAAGTTTTCTCTTACCATCTTTAGTGACATGTACAACAAATAAACCTTCTTCATTTCCCAAAGCTATCCTTTCATGATCTATGTAAGATATAAATATAAAACATTTTTATTAGGTAAAAACTGTGTAAGACTAATAGAATAAAACACATAAAGAAATCTGATAAAAAATTGAAATAATTAATTTAAAAATAGCAATAATAATTTTTACTATTAAAATTGCTTTTAGAGTACAGTGATAAATATTATATCTTTTTAATAGAACAACCATTAGGAAATAATCTATCTTAATAAGTATAAAAAGAAGTAAATATTTATTTACTGAAAAAAATTAAAAACCTAGTTTGTTAGTGCCCCAGGTCCAGTTCTATTTCTTGTTTTGGGAAAGATTGTGAAAGGCATTTGAACCTTATTCATTAAACTTTTCATTATTTACTAGAAAATAACAAGAGTTGGATATCTACATAAGAATACGGCAAAAATTTAAACCTCCATACACAGAAGCTGCCATTTTTTAGGGCATTTTATATGCGGGGCACTCTGTGTTATGTATTCCATCTTATTTAAACTTTTCAGTAACCTGTGCCAGGTAATTAGTATCTGTATTTTACACAGGAAACTTATGTTGTAAGAAATTAAACACTTGTTCTTAGTCACACAAGTAAAGAACAGATTTGTTAATAGGTTTTTAGCATTGTTGCTTTTTCAGGAGAAAACTTGGAAAGTGTACTTGTTTACTGAGAAACAAAGCTCTAATATGGTCTCATTCATTCAATAAACACAGAACATCTCTGATACAACAAATACTATGTCAAACACGAGATTCCTAGAAGAAAGCCAGTCCCTGCTGACAGGGCAGGTTAGTGAACAATTATAATGTGATGATAAATATTATAAATTCATACCTATGATTGCCGCTGCCTGGGTTGTTTTAATGATGGGCAGAGTGCTGTCATAAGCCTCTTTGGGAACATAGACTGAGCGGTCTCTGAACTTGTTTTTCTTCAGAATCTTGTGCAACTCACTCAGCACTCCCACCCACTTAGTCTTCTCATTCTCACTGTCTGCTAGCATCAGGATTGAACATTTGTTATTAGATGCTGAGAGCTGGGAAGTTGTAACCTAGAAAAATTGAATCGAAACTCATGATATTAGAAAACAGACAACCTTTAAGCTTATGCTACTTTGTTTAGCCAACAAAATGGGCATCCATCAAATGAGGCCTTTAATGAGTTTAGCTATTCCTAATCAGAAGAATAAACAGTTTTAGCATTAGACTTAATGACAAAGCAAAGGTAGCAGATACCATTCCATATGTTAGCATCATTTTTATTTTCTTTGCTATAAAGTGCTGGAATATTACAAAATGTATCACACACATGCACATAACAGCAACTAACATTTATTAATTACTGAGCACGGGGCACTGATCAAAGCACTTTATGAGTATTAACTCATGTAACCCTCTCAACAATACCTCTCTGATAGGTATTGTTATTACACCTTGATTTTATATAAGGGAAAACTGCGAGGTAGAGAAATTGATTTCCCCAAGGGCACACCAAGACTGGGATCCCACCAGTCCATGACCAGAAGCACTACAACTACACTGTACTGAGCTTCAAGTAGTGTTAAAGTCAGAACTGCTCAGAAAGACTTACGTTCTCTGTTATTGCATTACAACAACTCAGATTATCGGAGAGAAGATCAAACCACTTTAGTTATATTTAAATGAAGGCTTAACATTATGCAAAGAGCTTACAACATTTAAGTCCATGTATATGGACTCGTTATTAAGAGTAATTTAAGGCACAGTGACAATGAAATCCTTAGGCTCCCCTTGGTGGCTGGAGACAGAATAATAGTTCTTGGCCTGGGAGCTGAGACTACAGTCTTGGTCTGACCTTCCTTAGAGGAGAGATTCATAGACGACTACTAAGCACACAGGCATAACATTAGGGAAGCAGTCCTTTCTTTTTACCTCTATTATCTTAATTCGCCCATTTAAGACGGCCCTGTGGACACCTCCAAAGATGGCCACCAACAAGTCTTTCTATGGAAGTCCATTCGTATCAAAAAGTGGAGTTTATTCGCCTCCCTTTAAATCTGGGTTGGCCTCATGACTTGCTCCCACTTACTGGATGTAGAAGTGTTATCATGCCGATTTAGGGTCTGATCTTTAAAAGGTCTGGAGGCTTCTTCTGCTCTCTCAGAAGAGAAAGCTCAGCCAGATGACTGAACAATTAGAGACCATGTGGGGAAAGTTCACAGAGAGGACCACGGAGAAAACTCAGACTGCCCAGCAAACAGGAGGCACCAAGACCCCAGATGAAAGAGTAAAGTTGTTTTGGATATTCCAGTCCCCAATGAGCAGAATGTAGTCACATGAGTGACCCCAGTCAACATCTAAAGGACTACAGAACAGATTCTCAGAATGATGAAAAATAAATCCCTGCTGGTTAGACCACTAGGTTTGGAGTGGTAACTGCAAAGCAATAGAACTGAAACATCCCCTAATTTTGTAAATGAGATTTTAAAAGAAATATCTATTTTTTAAAAACTTAAGAAATCTCACATTTAATTTTCCATGTGGCAGTATTTATTTGAAAATTCAATCGTGACTCAAAAATATTACCTAAGAGGAAACCTATAGAGCCACGCTTTCTACAGGTCTTTCACTAATTATTTACTTTGCATGAATTGTCTACACATTCAGTAGGATTTGGTCCTATTCCTAGTAAGTTTGTGATCTATATGGAGAGGCAAAACATATTCTCATTCAAAATAAATAATTCAGTGATCAAATTACAGCACACATACTTACTCTAAATATACAGGGTACATCTTTTCGATTTGCGTGAATAACATCAGAAGCCAAGACTGAACTCACAGAAAATTCTTCATCTCTGAAGGAAAAGTGAAACATTAAAAGTCAGTGTATGTGGGTGTGTGTGTGTGGTCCTGGGTGTGCATCCAAACAATACACACGAAGCAATCCTCAAAACTTAATTGCACAAAACATCTACACTGATTTTTTTTTTGATTGTTCAAAATCTCATTGTAATTGATAGTGCCCAGAAATTTATCAAGAGTTGCTTAACAGTGGCACATTACACTAGTGCTAGAAAGAACTCCTGGCTTACCCGAAGTAAGTATGCAAACAGGCCAGTAAATATGCAAAGAGAACTGGAATTCAAACGCTATAGGTCTCCAGAGTCTCCAGCAGACTGGACCTTCCTGCCGCCTACATCACAGGTGCCATCAACGCAGCACATCTGCCATTTTACTGCTCCTTCAACGCCTAAAACTGATTTGCTCCACGATAATTTATTCTTCACCATTTTCTGAATTTGGTTACTGGTACCATCATTCTGCTGGTCTTGGAGACTTGACACCTTACGTAATTATTATTGATTTTTTTCCTATCTTCCTATATTTAGTCCCTCAGCGGGCTCTGTCAGATTTTCCTTGCTAATAAGTCCTGTAGTTCTCTCTTCAGATTCCGTATTTATGGGAAAAATAAATGTTGGAGATTCTGGTATGAAATGCCAGGGTGAGCCACAGCTGGAGATCTAGTTTTGCGTGCTGGAGAAGGACCTGAAATGGAGATGCATGTTTGGAAGTCGTCAATGCAAAGGAGGTGGCCGAAGCCACGGGAATTAATGAGATCACTCCAGAATGCCTAGTGACAAGAAGAGGAGGAGAACACTCCGAGGGAGAGAGGGAGAATCTGAAAAACGAGACCAGAAACATTCAAGAGATGTACTTACTTAAATGTTTACCAATTCATTATATATTCCAAGAGCCTGTTTGACTTTGAGGTTTTACTGCTTTTCCTCACATTGGAATTATACTCTAAGCCTTTAGACAATAGAAATACCACAAACTAGGCTTCTATACCCCAGCCACCTTTAAACTGGCCTTTTGGATTCAGACATTAGCTTCTTTGCTCTGACCCTAACACACTCAACATACACATACCAGCCTGTCCTACACTTTCTATTTTTAATTATCTTACTCTAGCAACATTATTAAATTAGAAAATTGACATGAAATTAGATGTAAATAAAAACGTGGCCATGTAATTAGAAGAAAATCCAGCCACTTTTTATTCCCATGTTGCAAAGACACAAACGTTTCACCTTGGAAAGCTTACCTCATGTCAACCACCTGACTGACTACGGCACTGGGCTGGGAAGCCTTTCCTTCAGCAACGTCGTACAGAAACAGTTTGAAGTCACAAACCACGGCCAGCGCTCTTTGCCATCCTTTCTTCACTCCAGCTGGCTTAGGGATCTTAGACAGGCAAACAAACAAACAAACGGACACTAAAATGCCAGCCAGAGCCCCGCTGACTGCATCTGGACTTACCCGGCCAGACCCTACAGACAATGCACACGTGCAAGGAGGAGTCTGCCACTCCGGTCGTCGGCAAAGGAGCAGCATTAACGACACGTGAGAAAGTGTAAGAATGCATTCTTCTAGCATGGAATGACTTCTTATTCGGAAAAATTTTTCAGTGCTACCTACCACTTTAACTTCCACTAAAAATTCATTAAAATGACAGTCACGGATCTCTAAGTAGCATAGAAGTAAACTTGGGAGCAAGATGAAAAGCAGCTTATCCTTTAAGTATTATTCGAGATTACAGGTAAGGTTATGCCTGGCTAGCATCTCACACTTTGTGAGCACAGGCCCCCTCTCCCTCTAGCAAGACCAAGAGCCAAAAACTTTTACAGAAAGTTCAATATTCATTACCAGATGAAGACAGCATGGAAAATTCTGGGTCATTTTGGAATGTATTTCCAAGCAAAGGCTAGGTTTTTTTTGCATATCCCTCCCACCCCCAAGTCATTACTTTGGGAGAAATATGATGTTTGTAAGGTGACTGGACTTTAATCCATTCACAAACCTTAAAAGCTTAATTTAAACCCAACTCAATTCTACTTACCCTGACATGACCTTCATATGCTGTTCCTATTCCTTTTTGAGGGTCTATACCCAGGGGGCCTTTCGTCTGCTCAGGAGGGACTGGACACGTGGCGGGAGCCTTGTTCACACAGGTTATATGACATGAGAATCCACACACTTTTGGAGAAGCAAAAAGAAACGATGTTCAATGGAAGTTCATTTTTACAAAAAGAAAATTCACTGAGCATTCTTTACACACCAGGTGCTATGTTAGGTGAGTGTTTATGATTTTATTTTAAACAACTGTTTTGTCATTTGGGGAGCTGATTCATTTGCTTACCAAAAGAATGTCAAGAAATATAAACACTTTTTTGTGCTGTAATATTACTGTTCTGTGTTAACAGAAGTGATCAAAATGAGAAGCAAATAGAAGGAAAAAACATACACCTTTGTGAATAAAATGGAAAGGAAAGCCTGTGCATAGTCTAATGTGTCCCCGCAGCTTTATAGGGTAGGCTTCAAAGGGTCTGAAGAGGAGACTGGAAAATCTCATGACATGAGTCTCTAGAAGGAAATAGAGTCAGGAAGATCTAAAAAATTCCTACTATGATATTGTATATTATTCTGATGCATAAAAAATGATAAGGAACCTAAAGCCAAGTAGCTGCCGGGATTCTTTCAGATAAAAATATTTTAAAATGACATTATAAGTACAGCTGACTTTGAACAAAATGGGTTTGAACCATGCGGATCCATTTATACGTGAATTTTTTTCAATAAATATTGTAAATGTATTTTCCTTATGATTTTCTTACTAACATTTTCTTTTATTTTATTGTAAGAATAAAGTGTATAATACATGCAACATGTAAATATGTGTTAACCGACTGTCACTGGTAAGGCTTCAGGTCGACAGCATGTTTGCTAGTTAGGTTTTGCTGGGTCACACGGATTTTCGAGGGCACGGTGGGGCTGGCACCTCTCACCTGTGTTGTTTAAGGGTCAACTGTGCTGGCTAAGTTCCGAAAAGAGGCAAGGCTTAAAAATCATACACATTCTCTCTCTCTGTGGCTTCACGACCGCCTTCCGTGATGGCACAAGCGATGCCATCTCAGATTACTCTGTCATCTTTACCATTTTTGCCTTTTGTTGACCACGTTTCCCAAGGCTCTGTCCTCATGTTTCGTCTCTCTTCACTCTACATGTCCTTCTTGGATAAGGCCATCCATATCCATCACTTCACACACTCAAAGCTCTCAAATCTCTACTTTTCGACCTATTTCTTTGGCTCTCAGCCCATTCCTCCGACAAACTAGTTAATTCAGTCTGGATCTTCCACTTTGGTTGTGAGAACTAACCAAACCAAGAACACATGGCCTGGATGCTATTAATTTCCCCCCTATTCAAAGTATTCAAATTCAGGCCAACTACGAGTTATTCCACAAAGGGAACACGTGCCCGCTGCAGACCGATAACCTTCCCTTCAAGGTCCCTTCCAACCCCAACAGCAAGAAATGGCAACTAGCATTAGAATTTGAACTAGTAACTATTTATCTTCTTCAGAATATATACATAATATATGGCAAATAACACGAGGCATTATTACAGTAATAAGTCTCATTAGGTTTTAAAAAAATGTATTTCTAAAATACACACAAAGAAAACATCCCATTATAATTTAAATCATTTTCATTTCAGAAGTCTTAGGAAAAATAAAGTGCTGCCAAAACAAATATACTTTCTTTTCTGTTCAGTGACTCCTGACTGCCATCTCTCAGATCCCGAAGGCCTGAGGATGGGCTGTCTCTCCCACCCACGACTGTGCCCCCGGTGCCCAAGAGCACAGAGTGGGCATTCCATGCACATGCAATGGATGATTCAGGGATGGGTAGGAAAAAATCTCGGTTCTGAACACTAGAAATAAAATATCTTTCGAGGCATGGGGACAGACATTTAATATTTCTGAAAAGATACTGCACTGCCTACTTTGAGATGATAATTTCTCTAATAAATTAAAAAAGTTAAAATTCAATGAATAGATTCAAGGATAACTTTCATGTCTCTGTCACATAGGTTAATGGTTTCAGAACCACAGAATCACCTGAGCAATGAAACAAAGGTGAATGAAACATTTAACCATGTCTCCCCTGAAAAAAGTATCTAAAGCGTGTCCGTCTAGTTTCTGCAAAATTCCTGTTATCCAAAGTAAAGTAAATGATTAAGTAAGCAAACATTTATTTGCCTTTTAAAGAGAGTAACATTACTGATTACAGTTTAGGTAGTGAGCGTTAGGGCTCTAAAACCACCTTTTCTTACCATTTTGTTCTTACCTTCACAGGAACAGCCCTGTCTTATCAAACCCACCATCAAAGAGGTACACTGATGACATTTGGTGGGGGTGGTAAAAGATTTGACAAAAAACTGATGAGTCTTGCGCTGTAAAACAAATGGACAAAAAGATACACACTTGATTATTTAAAGGATTTTCATAATGTGAACCTCCGTGCCCCACGCCAGCTTCTAAACAGGAGTAGAATAAATTCTTTTCATTTTTCACCACATCTTTCTATAATCTACACTCTTTAAATAGTTTTATTAGGCAATATTGAGCTGAATTATGCTAAAATAATATAAGAAGTTAACTGATAATTGCTTTTGAATGCCATTTGAAAAGTTATAATATAAACTGTAGCTTTTTTGTAGCTCACAAATTTTGACTTCAAGATTTTTATCAATTCTTTACATTATTCTTTAGCAGAGTTAGGTGAAATTTTGTATACGTGTACCTACAGAAATAAATTTAATATGTTCGTACATCTCCTTAGGAAGAACAAAGAGTAACCTAAAATTCTTGTCCTCTCTGTAAATCATGTATGTGCTTTTTCTGGGATCAAGAACAAATAATATACTTAACAATCTGTTTCCTCCCACAGAAGCAGGTAGTTTTACACAGAGGAGACAAGAATACTCACATATTATTCTAGACACAGATGGCAACCTGAAACTTCTTACTGAAGACCCAGTAGTTCTCTAAGTCTTGTCTGGGCTATGTGATGGTAAGCCAATGTAGAAACTAGCTCTCTGGAACACTCTTTTCCTCTCCAAATTAACTCTTAGCATGTCTTAATAATAATAATAATAATAAATGAATTAAAACCACTGTCCTTCCCCTCCTCCGTTGTGTAAATTTAGGATAAGATTACTTAACTGTGTTTCTCACTTTCCTCATTCTTTAAAATAGGATCAATAATAGAATCTACTTCATGGTGTGGTTAGTGAGCATTAATACAAACAAAGCCTTCTGAACGCTGCCATTACACAGTAAACATTCAAAATATATTTATTGATTTCTGAAAACAGATCCGGCTAATTATTTATTTCCCTTTGACATGTGTGATTGAGTTAAACTAGTAAGAACTTCGTTCTATATTCCAATAATATGTGAATACTGATGAAAAAGTTATGGAGGAGTATTTATTTCAGTTGAAACTTCCTTACATTAACAAAAAACTAAACACAATATTCAAAGCTTTGAAATTTAAGTTAAAAATAATTTTGCTTTTCACAACTGGGATGTGTGATTTACACACCACGAAAAGCATTTTTAAAAAATCAAGAGGAGAAAGAACATCTTTTTATATAGAATGACCTGACCATCTGATCACTGGTGTCTTGGAATGGGGTGAAGCTCAAATTTAGAGCAGTCAAGATCTCTGGTCCAACCCCAAATCATTCTAGTCTGGGAGCTCCTCGGGACCTTGGTCAGTTTCAAAGCAGGACTGGGACTAGACTCCATGCTAAGTAGGACACAGACTATCTTTATACGAACTCTGTAGCTGCTCCTCTGTGCACCAAGCACCAATTAAGGTGCAGACACTGGCGGTACTTCACATACATCATCTCATTTAATGAAGACAACGCATAGCAAGAAAGGCATCATTTCCTTATAAAGGAACTGAAACTCAGAAAGTACGTTACTTATGGATAGACTGTTAATGGTAGAGTTAAAATTTGAGCCCAGATCTGTCTGATTCAGCCATCTCTCCAAGTTTGAGAATGTAAAAACACATAGAATATGATCCTAAAAAGAATGAAGGCCTACATAAGACAGAGTCAGGTCAAGGCCAGTGGGCTTCCAGGCCTGTGATAAAAATATGAGCACCTCATTTGTTATCATCGTATAAAATTTTGCTCGACATTTCTCTGGATACTAATTTTTACTCTTTAAGAACCTACCAAGAGTAAATTTTCTAAAAGTGCTAACTTTTTCAATTATTCAAAATACATTAACACAAAATATGCAGATTACTGATTGGTTCTATGGGCTTTTATTACAATTAAGGAGAAATTAATCAACTATTCAAGGCAAGTTACTTCATCTTTTCTTTCCTAAAGGATATCATGTCTGAAATAAAAAACAATAGTAACTGCGGCCATGACAAATTTAATAGTAATTTTTCACAATACTCAAAATACTTACAAAACCTATTTATTATAGACTTTTGCCCAGAGTCCTACTCAGGATGTCATAATTTTAACTGAGTATGCAACAATAAGGAAAAAAAAACCAAAATGTTTTAGAAGAGCATTAATTTCAAGGGACCAACCACCAACTGGTAGTTCTAGTTAAATTATGGGAGGTGGTATGATTTACTACTGAAGATTAAGGTCCATGTCTTACTAACCTTGACTAAGGGTAATTAGATATAATTCTAATGGCATCAATCTTTAGGCAATACATAACTTTGGTCATATTTGTTTTCGGTGGGGAAAAAAGCAAGAATAACAAAAAGCCATGCAAATTCCACCCCAGGTCTAGATTACTGGGCTTGTGGATCTAAGATCCCCTGCCTGCCTCCCAGTCAATCTCTGATTTCTAATACGTCCCCTCAAAGTGCAGTTGTGGTTTAAATGTTATTCTGTTGTTTTCAGTTGCTATTGAAAAGTCTGATGAAAATCTTTTTCTTTCCTCTTTAAGAAACTTACTATTTACCTGAATGTCCAATATTTTCTTTTTAATAGACCTATAGTTTACTAGAGTATGCTTTGTTTTGTCTGGGTTAATTTTCTCAGCTATGCTGTGTACCCTTGTAGTGAGCTCGAGTCTTTTATTTTAGGAAATCTTCTTGAAAATAATATTACTATTGCTTTGGCATTCTTTTTTCAGACTTTTATCTTTGCCTTTTCTAGTGTTGCTGTTGAGAAGCCCGCGATCAATTTGATTTCTGTTTAAAGACAATTTTCTTTTTCTTCAAAAGTTTTCAAATTTTCTCTTGATCCTTAAATTTTACCATACTGGATCTAGACATTTTTTCTTATCTACTCTCCTTTGCCCATAATGATGTATTTAATATGTTTTCCATTTTAATTCTATGTCATTATTTCTTTATGTATTCTTTAAGTATTTGTCTTCCTTTTGAAAGTCCTACTATATAGATATTGACACCATTTCTGTCATATAGCTCAACTTTCATATTTTCTATCTTACTAACCCATTTTTCTGCTATATCATTTGCTTATTCTGCCATTAAAGACATCTACTGAGTTCTTTATTTCAACCGTTATATTTTTATGCTAAGCACTTGCAGTTTACTTTTCTTCATAAGTGCCTCATCCTGTCCCACGCTGCCAACATACTTCCTGTCTTATCTCCTTGGGGACATTTATTATGCATATTTAAAATTCATATCCTGTCTAACCTCCAAGTTTTACATTATCTAGCATAGGTTACTCAATTAGTTACTTTTTTTATATGTTACACTTTTGTGTATTTTATTAAGTTTTTAGATCCATTACCTCTCTCTTTGATTCTGTGGTTTATTCAAGGTTTATGTTCTAGGGAAGGAGAAGATTTCAGTTTTCCAATTTCTACAATTTCTTTGTAGGAGCTTGAGATAAGGAACTAAATCTTCATGTTCTACCATATACAACATTTCAGCCACAATCATATTGAATAGAATGAACAAAAGAAAACTCGACTGAATTTTTCACTAAATATTTCTTTTTCAGTGGTTTGTTTATTAATCTCATTCTTAGCTTCATCTACAAGTGGCCTCAACTTAATGCCTTCCTTACAACACATCCTCCAAGTACTACTCCTCACTGTAAAAACTTCAAAACACTGAATTTAAGAAAATGGAAGCAAAATAAAACTTTGTACATTCCTCCTACCTTTCTCAGTACTGTTTATTTCCATTCATACAGAATTTATTTTCGTTCCAATTTCTCATGTTTGTAATTTTAAGGAAACCAATAATAAAAATCACAGGAAATGCAAAAAGCAGAAAAAAATTCATTCTCTCTCTCTCTCTCTTCTGCAGAACACACTATGCTCATAGCTGATTGAGTACCTTAGGTGGAAAGCCAGTTGAACCAGGGCATGCCTTTTTCCTTAGGGTTGGTGTGTGAACTGGAAGTGGAGTACAGTCTACGGTCTGAATCCAGGGCAAAGAAGGAAATAAAAGTTATGAAAAACTCTATGTTAAACATCACTAGAAATAAATCAAGGTAAATAAAGCCAAAGAAAACATTGATAAGATAAAATGTATCTCATTAAAGCTAAAATTCTCACAGAGTTAATAATTTAAATTTCTGCCTGTAATCTCTAAAAATGAAATATCTGTTCAGTTAGAAAAATTAATTCAGTCTGGAAATTTAAAAGTAAATAATTTGGAAAAAAGAATCCATAGAAAAACACATAGCATGTAACCTACATAAAAATGAGGATATTCATTTTCATGTTCATCCAAAAATGCCATATTAATTCTAAAAAGCATATGAAAGTGTTTTTAGCAAGAACTATAACCAAAATATTTAGATTTTTTTTAACTTCTTGACTTCTACATAGAGAATGAATAGTACATATAAGAAACACAATTTTGTGGATTTTTGTGTATGTGTATGAAAAGGGAGAAGGAAGGGGGAGAAAGAATTGGAGGGATGAGGGAGGGAAGAGGGGGGAGAGAGAGATGGATGGATGTCAGCAGGATTTTTGTGTAGAAGTTAATTTCCAAAGAAGGATATTAGGTTATTTAATATAATTGGAATTCAGAATTTACACACAAATTTAGTTACAAGCCATATCTTTATTTTATGGGATATTGTTGTAATATTTTTTTGAATAAAAGGAACCAGTGATTTTACTGGATGTTACTATAGAAAAAAGAAACATCGCTTAATTAGCAAAGTGTAAAAAAAGATATGAAGAATGGTTTCTTTTTAGGATGCTAAGCAAGCAAACAAGAGGAAAAGCTAGTTTTGTATCAAGGTACAGAATGTTCTAAAATATTAAGAGAAGAATGGATGGTCTTTCTTTGCCTTTGTTATTGTATAATCTCCTAAAACAGAATATTTTATATATATTATAGCCTTAAAATGGAATTCAATTAAGCTTCTCAGAGTTTTCTGCTTATGTGAATTTAGTTTAAATTTAACTTCCTTTAAATATATTTTAAAAGTTCTGAATTCAATTTATAATTTAACATTTAAAAAGATAAATATGAAAGACAGGAGAAAACCTACATAAAAGTTAATAAAAAAAAAACAATAGAAAACAAAATTGTCATTAGAATTTACATAGAAAGTCCAAGAGAAGTTTTTAGAATTAAAAAGAATGAAGCAAGGGTGCTGGATACAAGATCAACTGGGTTCAGGAAGACCAGCAATGCATAATTTAGAAAATATGCTTTAGACAAGATCCCATTCACCATAGCACCAAAAGCTTTAAAGTACCTAGAAAGAAGCAATATGGAGTACACTCATGAAGAAAATAATGCAACGTTATTGAAGAAAATAAAAGAATATCTAAATAATATGTATACTATGTTCATAGATGGGAAGACCCAATATCACGAAGATGTCAGTTATCTTCAGATAAATCTACAAATTCAAATCCAATCAAAAGCCCCATATGAAACCTGACGAGCTGATTCTAAAAGTCATATATAAAACTAACGAGTCAAGAAGAAAGAAGAATATGGTGGGTGGGAGTGGCTGACCATACCAATTAGCAGGAATCATTTCAAGGTTATAGTAATTAAGACAATGTGATATTGGTATAGAAACACACAAAAGAACAATGGAAGAGAACAGAGAACCCTCAGACTCATTTATATAAAGCAGACATAGTTCTACAAATCAATGGGGGAAACACAGAATTGGTTGTTCATAAAAGAAAAACAGATTAGAACCCCATTCCCATCATACATAACAATAAATTTCAGTTTGGTTAAGGTCCTAAACAACATGTATGTATGCATGTGTGTGTATGTGTGTGCGTGTGTATACATATATTTTTAACTTGCAGAAGAAAACTTGGAAGGAAAGCTTTTTAACTGCTGCAAAGGGAAGAATTGTTTTAAAAAGACATAAAAAGCAGAAGTCATGAAGAAATAGATTGATAAATACGGCTACTTTAAAATAAAAACTATTGCAAGACAGAAAGATATCACAAATAATATGTAAAAGTAAGCCACAGACTAAAAGAAAATATCTGCAATGCATATAGCCAGCTAAGGAATAATATCCAGAATATATAAACACTTATAAAATAGGAAAAATAATTCAAGAGAACAATGGACAAAAGACATGAACAGGCAAGTCTCCAATGGTCAAAAAACATATAAAAAGATACTGAATAACACTTGAAATAAAAATCGCATATTAAAACAAAAATGCCACTCCATACCCTTCAAATTGGCAAAAGTTTATGTCTGACAGTATCAAGGGTTGGCAAGGATGTGGGAAAATGAGAAACTCACACACACTGCTGATGGAAGTGAAAACTGGTCCAACTACTGCGGGAAATAATTTAGCAAGACTAGCTAAATCGAAAATGCACGCAGCACACAACCCAGTAAATCCACTTCTAGGCATATATGCAAAAAGAACTGCACATTTGCAAAAGCAGACAGCTATTAGGATGTTCACTTCAGCACTGACTGTAATAACAAAAAATTGGAAACCACCTACATACCCAACAACAGAATGGGTAAATAGCTGTGGTATATTCATACAACGAAATATTATACAGTAGTTATAATGAATGACCTAAATGAACAAGTATTTGTATAAGTAAACCTTGAAAGCATAATGCTGAATGAAAAAACTTGCAAATAGATTATCTTTGTGTAAAATCTAACATATGTAACCAACATATACTGATTATGGATATAAATGAAATTAATATGTAAAACCAAGGGAGAGAGAACGCATGTCAATTTCAGGGTATTTAGATATGTCTGGGAAAAGAGAGGGGGCATGGTCTAGGGAAGGGTGTTTCAACTGTCTGGAATACTTCCTTTCTTTGAATACAAATTTGAAAAAAATTAGACACAATGTTCACATCTGTGGATGGTGGTTACATGGGTGATTGTTATTATTCTCTATGCTAGAAATATTTCAACATTAAAATATAAATATATAAACTTAAATATTACAACAATAAAAACAAAAAAAGCAGAGGGTCTCATCAACCAGTCTGAGGTAGTCTATCACAGGGTGGAAAAAACCAAGTCTGAATCTGAGTACAACTCACACTTCCCTTCAGACAGCTTTCTAAACTGGACTATCTGCCTCTATGCCAGAAACGACTTTAGAGATAAAATGGGAAGCAAAGGAGCTGCTGCTGGAAGTTGTACTGCTGAGCCCCAGACTGCATCTTGAGGCAGGATGCCAGTAACCGAGGCATAACATCCTTCTGACTTAAGAAAATGATCTCTGCTGAGAACATTGGCCAACTGGCTATTTAAAACCACTGGTTGACACAAGGTGCAGAAACAACACCGTTTTTGTACTATTACAAGGCATTATTTAGTTGAATGCCTATTACTGACTCGGCAGTTAGAATAAACCATTCAGTTGCTGGCAAAGGCAATTTTAATTTTAAGCTCTCCTTACGAAGTACAGTTGTCACGTCTTATTAGATTTATTAGAATAAAATTCAAGAACGGCATCTGACACTTCCACGTGCCTACAGTTTGTATGATAATTCCAAAATTCATATAACTGTCCTCTGGTCTACATCGTTTTTTGTTTGTTTGTTTGTTTTGTTTTTTTTTGTTTGTTTGTTTACTTAAAATAAAGATTACCATCATGATTAAATGGATTTTCTATTTCAGGTTGAATTTGGGTAGACAATTTTCTACTTTAGTGTTATAGTCCTATCTACATTATCAGTCAAGTGTAATGATCTCCAAAATATGGTGACTTATTATACTACATATTTGATTAAAAGAAGAGAGTCAGATTTCACTTGTTTTTGAAATTCCCTCTTTCCTGACAGAGTGAAAAGTTGAGAAGCAACACTGCTCCAGTGAGGCACCTTAACTGGCTCAGCTTCACTAGATGTGGAAGGAGAGGTGGACCTTGACTGGATGTAAAACTTGACGTTCGGGTTCCGTATACATGTGTTCTCAACGGGATCAGTCTAGGAAAATAAGTTAGGAAAAACAAAACCCAAGAAATCACTTTTAAACAATGTGCAGCTCTTAGCAAATTCCTGTAAGGCATGATCACGGTAACATTTCTTGAGAAAGGAGGATAGCAAACTACTTCGACTATCAACCAGCATGCTTCCTGACCCTATGAAAATGTGACATTATGACAGTGTGATATTGGGCAAAGGAAATAATGCACTATCAGTTTAATCTGGGATTACAAAAATTAGTGACTCTTCAAGAACTCCTGAGGCTTTCAACATGTAGCTCTTAGCCCTTCTGGAGAAACACTGTCACTTATGAAAATTTTTTTCTCTTAACAAATCAATTTCAAAATGATTTTCTTTGCTAAATGAGGTAAAAACTAGTTATTCAGAAGTGAAAACATTTAAATTTAAAAAATAACTACCAACTGTAATAGAATAAAAATTATCATATTAATTTGTTTTTAAAGTAAAAATAAATCCCAGAGATTAAACAAAATCAAGTTAGTTTTGTAAATAAAGTTTTTAAATAAATAAAAATATTGGAATAATACTTTGAGATGGCATTGATTGTGCATATTAAAAAGTTGAACTATGCCATGTACAATGATGCTTTGACTTTTTAAAAGAAACATGAATATATACATGAAGTTTAAAAATTACCACTTCATTTTCCAAAGGCATGTTTCTTATAAAGACAAGGAACAGAGTTTGGTAAAGATGAATAAACTTATGGCAAAACAGTTTTGAATATCAAACTTTAGAAGAAATTTCCAGGTTTTTGAAAAACTCTTCTAGAAGCTAATAGCTAATCAGATTAATAAATTTTAATATTCCCTTTCCTTTCTGGACTATAAATAATATCTTAAAAAAAGTTTAACAGTAAGAATAAAGAAATACAATACCACTTACATATTTTCTTTATCAAAGTGTTATCACCAACAGAACTGTGGTTTTTAAGATGTTATTAATTTTATTTATAATTAAGTGTTCATCAGCGTTTTTCTAAATAATGGTTTATTCTAGCCACTAAAAAAGCAATTAAGTTTACTAACTTTCATAATACACAATGTCAGGATTGACAGATAGCCTAAAGTTAATTTTAATAGTTAATTGGCAATGATTCAGATATAACATGACAGCAAACAATTAATAATAGCACATTAGTTATTTTACTTTAGAAACAATTATAATCATTAACATGTAAATGATGGATGTTAAAAAATTCTATTAAAAATACTGTAAGCAATTAAAATAATGTAAGCACTAACTGTAAGCAATGACTTATAAGGCAGAAGCGAATCCATAAGATTACATTAATAGCAGAGATATCTTATTTCAATAATTGGGTTTAAAATTATAGAGAGAATGATAAATAGGGGATAATGCTAAAGGCAAATAAATAGCTAATGTTAATTGGACAGTACATTTTGGTATTATCCAAGGAAAGATCCTAGAAACAAACCTTATTTCAATAGTATAAACACTTCATTCGATATAACCTGCAATCTACTTAGAAAAGTAAATGAGATATCTTTATATAAATGTGATATTTTTCCTATTTTGTAGTTAACTAATTCTTTTTTTCTAATTAAAAATACTTTAGGGAGTTATTCGGATGAGTAGGCATTAGAAACATCTACTATACTCCAATGTCATTTTTATTTGCTACTCCATTTGGGGAGGAAAAAGGTGGCAGAAAAACTGAGTATCAGCAATATTTCCCACAATGTAAAAAGTCTATAATGTTTCCTAAATCTATTAAGATTTCTCTAATGAATAAACGTATTTTTAGAGTAATGCAGTAAAATGGAAGTTTCCATCTCCCTGGAGAAGAGCTGATTTTTAGATGACCTACTAAGCAAGAATTCCTCAAATTCTGCAGTTCTTCTTATAAATAATAAAAACAAATGAAGTACTCATCTTGAATATGCATCAATGGGCTTTTTTTTTTACTACACAAATAATTACAGATTCGAACAAATACAAGTAGCAAAACATTTTCCTAAGAAACCCGGTTTTGAATTAAAAGATACCAAGTTTTATATGAATTTGATATAGATTAAAAATAGCTGAAAGCTAACATTTTGTTTTATATTGGTAATAGAAAACTCTAAGTTAAAAGAAAAATTCCAATTTTTATCACCTTTCTTTATCCTTTAGCTAGAAGTATTTTGGAAACAAAGTGGCAAGTAATCTAACTTTTTTGTATTCAGTAACACTTTATAACTTTGAACTTTCAGTAAGGTAATTATTTCTGTTAATTGACCTTATGATAAAAAAACAGTATTATGAAAATACCATATCATTTGGACAAGAGTAAATATAATATTTTATTATTCTAAAACAAATCATAAATTACTGAAGGTTATGACTAGTAAGGATAATTTTACTAGTGACATATAATGTAATATGTTTCTCTTTATGAAAACTTCTCAAATTATTTTCAATATATTGATTTGACTATCTGGAGAATTTACAAATATTCTAAGAAAACAAGTTATGCCACATTTTGGTTATTTATAATCTTACACTTAGTGTTTGTCACTATTAATGAAACAATTTGGACCTTTCCATAACATTTATATTCAGATATTTATAATAATATCAACGACAATCTTTCTTACGTTATGCTTAATTAAATAACACCACTTCTAAAGAACTAAGTATTCAAATTGTATATGAAGCTTTATAGCAAGCATACTGGAAATACAAATACAGTCAACATTATATCTCATTTTTGTATTTCACAGTCGCTTAAAGAATTTTAAATTTGAAAAGTATTATGTACTTGCTTGTTTAAAAACATGGTGTGTAACATGAAATTGTATGCTACCATTAGATTCAAGGCCACGGTCAGGGCGGTGCCTACAAGGATGCAGCCTGCGGTCTAATACATCGTTGTTCCCAGGGGCTGCTGATGTTCCTCACTGTTTTACTGAGACGTTTCTAACTGTGGGGCAACCAGCATTTCCTCAGTTACTGCCTCACAGGCGTTATCACTTTCAGTGGTGGACTTTTTATCAGTCAGATACTGATCAACTAAGGAAAACTTGAAGGAAGCCTGGAAAGCAAATTACCATGGCTACCACACCTACATTGAGAAAAATTAAATGTATTATAAGTCAGTGGGTCCTGGTTCAGTGTGGTTTATTCGATTCCTACAGAAAAAAAATATAGACTAAGAAGCAGGGACCTTATAATGGCTATTTCTCTCAAAAAACTTTCCTGATTTCAAGATTCACAGAAATATTCTGGGTGGCCAAGGTCTTAGAAAGTCTGTAAGGCAAGTAGATATAACTAATCTATGATAAATTTAACTAGAAAATACAAAACCTCTCTGAATTATAACCTTATTTACAGTTAAAAGTTTAGTTAATTCACAAGCTGATGATTTGAAACTAATACTTGGACACACAACATTTTCATCTTTCCTTCTAGAGGTTATATAACTAACATATTAAGATTAATTTGACAAATTGAAACACCCGATGGTTTTAACTCTCTATAAGTGTTAAAATAATCAAGAAATCAGTTGGACAGGCAATCTTTTCATAAACTTCATTAACTAACGAGATATCAGTCGAACTTGTGTTTCTAATGACCATCCCACTGGTATCAGAAAACTGATAAGCAGCATTTGAACTGCTTTCTCATTATTAACAATAGTTTAAAAATATGTGCTATATAAGGGTTAATCATGTTTATTTACAATCAAATCTCTATCGCACCAGAAAGATAAAAGCATAGGAAACAGTGGGCCACCCTGCTCCCTATGCCCTCCATGTTTCAGAGAATTCCCTGGCCTAGAACTTTCCAAGTCCAAGGACTCTGGATTTAAGGTATTGATCAACACCAAACCATCATAAAGCTGACAGCTGGAAGTTAAACACATATCTATCAGACTTTCCTTTTTAATGATTCTATTCTACACAGTATATGAAAATCAGAGCCAACGGTGTTAGCTGGCCCACTGCGTCTTAGCTGAGGAGAATGTATACACATACATTGGTGTTGGGTGGAAGCTGGTTTAGAAAAATTGAGACCTTTCCACGAAAGGCTTCCCCACTCTGGGCATATCAGGATCTTGCAGGGTAGAGGCCCATTTCAGATTGAGAAACAGTGATTTAGCCTCAGCATAGGAAGATGTTTACAGTTTGTTATCAATAAATATATCATATTACAAATATTTTTGAAATTTTGGTTATACCTTAGAACAAAATGATATATTACTAACATCATTGCTCCAAATCTATAAACAGTTGGAATTATATTAAAAGAGCCTATCAGAAATTTCTCCAGAACTGATTTACAAAAAATTATTCAATAAGATCTATAACGTCTCCCAAATCATTTTTAAAATTTGCATAATATGAATTATCAAGTTTTATTTCTATATAATTAAAATCTTTTAAAAAATCTCTACATATTTCCTTATGTCAGATTCTTATTTAGAAAGTCACTTACTTTGTATGTGATCAACTTAGAAAGCATACTTTAGGATCACTTTTTCCCCATCAAAATAAAAAAGATACTTTATTATTTTAGCAGTTTGGTTACAGAAATTCATATGAACATTCCTAAAGCTTTGCAGCCAAAGCCAAAAAAAGAAATAAGAAAAAAATACAGAAAAGCAGGTAGCGACAGCAGAAGCAGCAGCACAAAGCATGCAATAAATGTAATGATACATCACAAAAAGGTTAGCATGTTCTGCAACCACAGGCAAATAGGATAAGAGATCGGGTGAGGGCACTGGATGGTTACACAAAGTGCAATAGTCTCTTACACGTCTGCCTTTGCTAGCTGGAGTACAGGATGGAGAGCGCTTCAACAAAGAAAGGAGAATACTACATGTTACAAATATTCACACACGTGACCCAATGACTATTACTGTATTAACAGACAAAGTATATAAACATACAAAGACACATTTTTTGATAGGTTGAAAGGATGTGTTTTTTCAGGAAAAACTGGAGGATAGCACAGTAAAGAAACAGTTGTTCAGACTCGGTTGAGGAGTGATACTAAGTTTTCACTGGACCTTGCACAAGTGGTTACCCATGAAATAATGCTCCATGAACTGACAAGCAATTTCTTTTCTGGAACGGTTGGCAGTAGCAACTTGAAATGTCAAAACGAAAAGGATCTAAATAATTCTGATTTAGTGCTGGTAAAGCATTTAATATTTAAATAACTAGTCTTGCTTTAGATATTTACCTACCAAATTCTTACTTTCTTCAAAAATGATTCTTTTAAGTGATAAGATAAATTAGGCCTTCAGGCTTATTGATAACAGATTAAAACAAAACCAGTGACTTCATTAATACTGTCCACCCTGACTAGATATTAGGCTTAGTCAAAAGAGAGACCTTCGCCTTTCTGGCACTAAAGAATCAAGCAATTAGGAAAAGGCAACAACAAGCAGGTAAAAATTATATCAAAATATTTTTCACATTTTTGAAACTTTGTGATGCACAAGTAGTAGAATTCACAAATATGAACCACATCTAGTCAGGCAATTTCCTATCTTCACTTCCACTTAACGTGTATTGAGGGTTTATATATGACAGGTACTTATAAAGAAGACACGGTAGGTTACAGACTGGTGGGGAAGACATCAAGCCAGTGACAATGTGATAAATGCTGTAACAGAGGTATGTACAAGTTTGCACAGGAACCTGGAAGAAAGATATGCAAGGTTTTTATGGGTACCTAGAGGAGAGAATTTGTAAATCGAGTCGACAGGAGTTACAGAAGGTTTCAGAGAAAATTTCAAGGATAAAAAACATCCTTCAAGATTGTCATTTTATTTGTTTGTAAAAAGTGCAAAAATGTTTAACATAGAGAAATCTTTTACTTTTTATCTACCTCTAGATCAGAGTCTGGAGTGTGCTAAAACCATGAAAAAGAGCCTTAATAGCTCAAAGTAAATACATTACTGCTACACTAAAAGTAAGTCAGATGTCTCTCTCTGCATTTGAAGAACACAATTTCCAAGTTGTCACTGTACCAAACAGTGATGCTAAATTGCCACAGTATTAATGTTCTTTCCAAAGTATCTACCTACAAATCAGACAACTATTTTTATGTTTTCAAAAGAAAAGGGCAAATTATACTTTTTACTGCTGGTGCAATTAGAGAAAAACACACTCACTCTCTCTCATACACACCACACACACCATGGTTTTCTATAAACATTGAAATTGGTCTCATACCAAACACTGGAAACCAGTATGTTGTCTTAATATGTAATCATATATCATTTTAAAAAACATATTTTATATCTAGGTCTATAAATTGCCACCAGAACTTTAAGGCTGATTACGGAAATAAGCGTACAAGCAGACACCATAAGAAGTGATTTATCTAACAGACACACATTTGGCTAATACATTTTAAGGTAAGTTAATGAATCCCAGAGGTCTTATTTAATAAAATACTGAAGAGGTAATAGACTATATAGTTATGGTGCTTCCCCTCTAGACTGCCTAAACATATTATATGTCATAAACAATAAAAATATAGACTATATACAATAATACAATATAACATATTGCCTAAACTATGGATGAACTGCACATATAACAACATTGTGAAATGTGAGACTCTCTAGTTAGGTTGTGCTTAATATTTGGGTGAAAGTTTTAAAAAATAAGAATCGAAGGAGGGAATTTCAGGAGTGCAGTAATTTCTCAGGAGGATGTAGGCCTAGTTTTGATCCTAGGATTAAAAAATCTTTATCATGTGTGCTTTAAAATTCTGTCTTCCATCAATCCTCACACATGATCAACTTTCCCCGGATACAGCTAAAACTAAGCTGCTAAGCCTCAGATTTCTGTGACTCGTTAAGACAGAGTATGAAAGAAGCTAGAGAAGAGAACTTTGTTAAAAGCAAGGGATGAATGAAGGAAGCCAGGAGCCAGAACTGAAATTAAATATTTTGGAACGTCTTAGTAAGATTTTACATGGGACTCAAACCAAGAGTAGAACTCAGCTTTCCAAAACTTTCAGACTACCTGCTTCTCTTACTACGCCAGAACACGAGGAAACAAGAATAGGACCAGACAGCTGGACTATCGCTACTACTTCTATTTCTTTGTTTGCCCCTTTCTTCCTTGGCTTACTCTTCCCTCAGTAACCTCCAAAAAGCAAGTGGTTGCCTTCTCATTTGCCAGGTAAATAGGCAATTTCCACTTCTGTGAACAGAGTGTAGAACTATAATTCATTAAAACTTAAAACTTATCTGGCTTATATTTAATATATGACAATATGTTTATTAAATATAAAAACAGGTAGCTCATTTATGAGACTGTAACTAGTATTACTATTAATATAGTCAGGTCAAACATTTTTGGGGTTCATTGAAAAGATGATGAACTGAACAAAATGGGAAGTTTCTGTAAGCTTGGTCCGATGACCCCTGGATTTGTTACCACTGGGACGATGGGGACTGATGGAGAAACCTGGGCTGCTGGGCTCCACCTGCCCCTGGCCCGGTCTGTTACCAGAGGGTGAGACTGGGCCTCATGTGGTGTGATTGTGAGCCGTCCTGAATGGGGAACAATGGGCTGAGAGAAAAGATGAGGTTAGAAGAGGGAATAATTCCCATTGCAGAAGGGATTCTGGTGACCGTTCTACTGCTATCTTAACTCCTCATAAGGGAATACCTTACCCAAGAGACCACTTATCAAAGTAGTCCCAGTTTCTCTTAAAATTAACTAAAACTCCTTTTTAGCCGCCATAAAGAATGTCATATATAACCCCTTAATCACTACCAAATCCTAAAAAAACTTACTAATGGGAGAGTGTCATTATAAATAATGATTGAAACCACCAGATTAAAGATTTTCTAAGGTTCTTTTCTCCTTTGAAAGTCTATGATTCTACACGCAGAAGAGCCAAAAGCCTAAGTTCCCCTGAGTTACAGAGTGTTGAGAATGTATTGTGCTTTGCCTGAACCAGAGAGAAAGATGAGACAGATGCCATGTGTCTCCTTCCCTGCTGCCAAGGCCACTCTCACAGACAGAGTTGTCTACGTACCAAAACTTAAAAGCATCTTGATCCACATGTCTTCCCACAGTACCCCAAATCCTAGCATCCATTTGAATTCTGAATTAACAGGCAGAACTTACTGAGGAAAAGTCAGACGTGGGAGGTGGATATGTGCACTGTTCTAAGTAAAGGCATTATAATTTCAACAGACCTGTGCAGGAGGGTTAAGAAAAACAATAGAGGTGATTTCAGAGGATGGGGGGCGCTGGCGCCACAGCTCCGCAGAGGTGGAGGGCAGTATGAGGGCACCAGGCCAATGTGAGGTGCCAGGTAGAAAAGGTCAATGACATGCACACGCCAAAGGAAACTTCATTTCTGCAATTTTGCTGAATACTAGCCCTATTCCCTCCTATACCTGCAAGTTCTAGCTGCGATTAAAATGTTACATCTTCGACATAACTTTTTTTTTACTTTTCTATAGCAATGAGAGAACACAAAAAAGAATAACTAGAGAATGTGTTCTGTGGGTTAGTTCATTCAACATTAGAGTCTACTGACTATAGAGGGCAGTCACATATAAGCATCATGCACAACAGTGTAACTAGTTCTGGTCTGAAGAACAGTCAAGATTTATTCCTTAAGAATTCACATGCCTATGAGAGAGGAAATTCCAGAACTTGAATGTTATACTAAATTTCTTGGATGCTGAACCCAACCATATCAAAGACTGAATACTATTATTGAAAACATCATTCTACTATGACTTTGAGGATGAACTGGATGGTAATTCAGGAAAGGGTAGACAAAGTTATAAACTATAAAGAGAAGCAAGAGGTTTATGCCATAAAATATGATTTAAGAATATAAAATATTTTTTTTAAATGGGAGCTGACTGCTGGCCTTGCTCCGACAGGGGAAAAATCACTTCCCAATAGTAATGTTGTGATTTGATAATTCTGGAGGAAGTTACAGGAATTCATATTGGTGGTGGATGGAAGCACGAGTGGTGAGGAGTGAAGCAATGAAGTAAAATTGAATTGATGAACAAGAAAGGAAGCTAAAGAGAATACAGAAAGGGAAAGGAAGTGGCCTATTAATAGTAAGAAAATATAACCAGTATTACTGAGAAAATTATATGCATTTTAAAAAATTCTCAAACAACTATATGAGATTTGTACTATTGTTAGCCCTGTTAGTCCAATGAAAAAACTGGGGCATAGAAAGGTTAGTTAACTTGGTCCAAATCATACACCTAGAAAGCAGTAGAGTTAGAATTTGAGTCAAATTATGTGCCTAACCAGTAAATTGGGAGAAGAGAGCTTAGGCAGCAAATGAGAGAAAAACCATGCCTTTGAAGAGCTGGAGCCTGAATCATTAACATTCAGAAGCCTTTGTGAACTCAACTCCTTTTTACTTTATAATAGTTATAAAGTAAACTATTCTACGTTATAATATTTACAAAGTTCCTTTAAAATTTAGTTGTATGTTTAAACTGAGTTTATGCTGAATAAGAGTAGGTGAAGGATAAGAAAGGGGACTCTTGGAGAAAAAGTGAAAGCAGGAAATGGTCACTACAGCTGGGCGGTGGTGGTGGCACACAGCACTGAGGACAGAGACAAAACTGGAGCCAGCTGGGGCGGGCATTCCCGCAGGCTCTTCTGCTGAGAAGAGCTAACCTATTTGCCAAAATACATACTACGTCTGTTTTCACAGTCAAAGATTGTTGTAGGAGAAAAGGGAACATAGAGAAAGGTTTGTTTGAAAGAAAAATGAAAATGGTTTTCCAGGAGAAAGAACAATTAAAATAATTTATTCAAACTTCCCATTTTTTAAGGTGAATGATAGTTGGATGAAAATACCATATTGAGTATTTTCAAATAGGAAAATATATAGCAAATTACAGCATGAAATACTATCATACATCAAGGGAGTGTTCTTTTCACACACTGTAGAATTAACTAGAATAATTATTTGTCTCAAGAATAATAAATAGTTCCCATTTATAATGGAAAGATGCACACTTTAGTATAAATATTTCAACAATATCAAAAGTCACTTTAAAAATAAGTTTTAAAAATCTAGAACAAGAGTTTCCTTTAGTGAGAAATTATATTAAACATTCTTCTGAATATAATCATTATATTTAATAAAAGGGAAAAATAAAATATTTAAAGAATTTCCACTACTTTAAAAAACAGTTCAATGTACAATTTCTGCATTTGAATCAATTTTATTTCCCAATTTCTGGAAAGACTGAGTGCTTAGCATGATAACAAAATGCTTTATGACAAGATTATCCTATTTAATGCAGAATAAAGAGAATGCATATGGCTGGCATTTCTGTAAAAAGAATGAATGACATACATTGTGAACTTCTATATTACTAAATGTGTAGAATTTAGGAGAGAAAATGATAATGCAGTCAATTTATAGTGCATACAATACATATGTGAACTAAAATAACTTTCCACATTATAAGAGAAATGCTGTCAGCATAAAAAATGATTTGTACTAAATCACTGTTATGATAAAATCTACTGGAAGATTTAATAAAACTTGTCATTTTTTCTGATTATACCATCAGAGGTTTATTCTTAACTAACAAAAGAATTAAATAGTAAGTGCTGAAAAGAAATGAAGAATGTGAAATAGAAACCACCATGAAAAATAAAAAGGAGCAATTATTGATATCTATCTATATAGTGATGACAATCAAATAAGCAATCCAGTTTTCAGAACTTCACAAATAATGAAAATACAGAAATTCTCTGATGGCCGATTTTTCAAAGTACATTTTTACTTTATAATGTTTAATAATAATAAATTCGTAATTACATTTAACATAAGAAAGCAGCAAATCATGGCTCACAAGAAATTATCAAATATAAAATTCCTAAAACTGACTGCATTAGGCAAATTCTTCATATCAATTCACTGATCTCTTTTACTGAAGGATGCATTGGTTTGAAAATCAAAGACTTACGTCATCCAAAAAATCAATCAGTGAAGATGAGGAAGAAGAAAAGGAATCCTATTTAACGAATACAGCAATAAAAAAATAGAAAATATGGATGAAGCAATTTAATAAGAACAAATAATAAATCAAAACTCTGTAAAACAATTGAAAGGCAAATGACATTAATTCAAATAAATAAATGAGAAAAGCAGTCACTACCATTGTTTCTCAAGGAACTTAGAAATTCATTAATTATTTTTTAAATGGTGCTTCTTTTTTCCCTTTCCCAAAGGAACGAAATACAGTTCAGATACTGTGACCGAATGTAATAAAATGAATCTCAGAGCAACACAATAATTGAATTCACTGTAAGCACTTCAGAAAGTAAGTAGGAAACACCATCTCTGACTCTTGTTGTTCCCACTAGAATGTAAGCTCCCGGAGGGTGGGACTGTGTCCGTTTGGTGACTACTGTATCTCCAGTACCAGAACAAGGCCTTGCAGAGATATGTGATTATGTGTTAAATATAGATATAATCACTAACTTAAATTTTCTGGGACAAAAATTTACTTTATATTGCAAAAAAATATTATAGCAAGGAATTTAAGTACCACAGAATGATAGTAATGGAATGACTATTTCATTAATATGGAATCTGCTGAATATACTCTACGCAATATTTTTTTAAGAAAAGCATTCCTGTTACATACATACTTCTAAAAAACTGAATTAATTTGGAACTAGAACTGGCACTGCCCTATTGTGAGCTCTGACATTTTAAATTCTTTTTTACCATGGCATTATGCTTTGCAGAAAAATAGTGTCGAAATTATTTCAAGTTAGGATTTGTTCTGCGCTTACTATTTCTCAGGGGAAGAGGTGAAATTGCCTTTAAATCTTATTATAATGACTCTCATATTTAGACCTTTCTTACATGTTTTCTTAAATATAAATGTAACTGTAGTTTCCTTGTACGTGGGATGCAATAAAAGTTTTATCGCAAGTGAACTTTAAATCACCAAGTGGCTTTTAAATTGATCACAGAGGACATCTGTAAAAGCTTAATACTTACTTCAAATTGATCCAGAGCATCGGTAGGCGTATTCAAAAATGCCAAGAAAGAATGCTGTGAGTCTTGGTGCTCTATACCTAGAAGACAGCAGCAACTTTTTTTAAGACTAGAACAATTGAAACTAATTTTCATGGATAACCTTTCCTGTCTGAACCTATTAAAAGCTGTTTAAAAACTGCTATATTTTAAAGCCGATCAATATTATTAACTCTACATTTTTTAAAAAACAAATTATATAAATGTTTCTTGGAATATCAATTAATAGTTAAATTATTATCAGTCTCTATGAAACACTTGTTTCTTGAGTTCTTAAATTTCTTTTCCTGTACAGTATATCAAAAAAAAATTAATCTTTTGGTAGACTAGAGAGAATTTAAAAAATAGTACCCTGATGACATCTAATTTTTCTAAGCTAATTTATCACCAAACAAGGTTTCTGTTTTGTAATACTCTTATCAAGCATATGTGCTTGATATAAATAATCTTTGATAAGAAAATAATGCAATGATAAAACAAACATTTAATTATGGAAAAAACTTTTATCAAGTCCTCAGTTTGGTTTTAGATATTGTTTTATTGACAGAATTAAGAATTCAAAACTTAGCTTTTCTCAGGCTAATTTAAAAATTTTATGTGTATATATTTTGGCTATCGTATTAACTTTAAATGAATAATTTCCAAAATAATTCTTAAAATATATGTATAATAAGTACTAAGGAGGAAAAAGCAGAACTAACCAAGCACATATTTTTGATTTCCATTTCCTTAGGACCTGACATCAACTAATCTGTATGCTTTTCATGTTACTCTCTACTAATGTACCATAGTTGCCAGGTAAGGCAGAATGTTCAGAAATTCATTCAGATGATAAATATTTATTGAGAGCCTATTATGTACCTATGCCAAACCCTTTTTAGATACTGGGGATATCATATAAATAAGGCAGAAAAAAAAAAACCTTGCCTTCATTTTGTAAATATTACATTATATGAAGTAGAATAGTACATCACATTACAACATATAGTGAAATTTTATTATCCTGCAATATTCAAAATCCAAATAACAAGCTATAGGTTAATATGCTTTCATAAAGCAAAGTGATGTTTTTTTTCCTCACAATTTTACATCTATTCCAAAAAAGATGAGGTTGATGTCATCTGGTGCGTTACAGTAAGTCATACTGTGCATTGGTCTCTTTTCCATATAAATTGTCTTTAGGGCCACAAGCCCTCCACGTCTCACATTCTTTTTTCTTTACTCACTAAATAATATAGTCTCCCTTCCTTTCTTGACATATAAAAACCCAGCCGGATTCTCTTTTCAGCATGATACCTTGTGCTCTTAGTCTGCGTTCCTAATTCACTTTTTCTGGGTTCTTTCCTTTCTTGTTCACTAGGCCATTCAATAACATTTATTGCACATCTACTACTTTCAATGGCTTTTTCATGTTAACCCCTTTATGTGCACAATTTTAAAGCAGATGCAGAGACCCAACCAGAGTTACATCACTGCTTGTTACAGGGCTAGGAAAGACGAGGAAGCACACAAGCACGACATAAAGCCCATTAAACATGTCACTATTCGGTCGGGAATATTGACTTTGCCAGGAAATGAAGTTCCAATAACTGTGTATAAGAGATACCTTCATTTTAGAAAAGAACATTCTAAATTACTTTTATCACATCTTTACATTCTTAATGCCCACATTGTGGAAAGAAAGTTTAAGTTCATGTAATATAGCTACAAAGCACTCTGAGTTGCTTTTCAAACTAATGAAAAAATGCTCAAGTAATATTTACAAGACAGTGGGAACAAATCCCGGGAAATCCCACAGGGTAAACAATTTAGCAATCAAACATGAAAGATGACACTGAAATGCCAAAATAATTTTTCATCTGCCCTTTCATTCTGAATTAGATTAAGCTTTACATATTTTATACATTGTTTGTTCAACTACCCTGGGAGTGAATTCCCCATATTTACAAAATAATAATTTTTCCAGTCATAAAAATATTATTCGTGAAATTGTCCACAACACTGAAAAAGTTAAATTTATGGCAAAGTGAGTTTTCCTGTTACTATAAAATCTTTAAAACAACCTATGTTAAGTAAAACAAAAGGACTCGAGGCTAGAATACCAATGTGAGCACGTGTGTATCACGCATGCCGCATAAGGCCAGGGTTGCTACGTAAGCCAGCTCTTCCGCCTACACAGTAAGTTGGTTCTTGCATAATAAACCATATTAATCACAGAATATTAAGTCCTGATTGATGCAAAAAACATTCCCATACCCTTTTCAGATCTAAGTTCTTCAGTGTCCTTTATCAGCTGTTCAATCTCTGATAGCAGTTCCAAGTTCTTCTTCTCTGAATCTTTTAGTTTACTTAAGGAAGGGGAAAAAAAGGAAAATGTGATTATCTTTATTACTGATCAGTGAGCCATCATGTTGGACTTATCTGGTTTAAATGTCAGTCATGCTAAATTAGGGAACAGCGAACTACTGTAAGCACAAATCCAGCCTGTCATCTATTGTTGTGTAAACACAGTTTTGCTGAAACACAGCAGGCTCGTTCATTTTACATATTGCCTATGGCAGCTTTGGTTTACAAAGTTAGAATTGGGTAGAAAGAGACTTTCTGGCCCCAAAATATTTACTATCTGGCCTTTTACAGAAAAAGTTGCTTGAGAAAACTTATTAAATTTAAAAAATGTTGTAAAATCACAAGTTAACTTTAGAATTCTGTTAGGACTTCTTTCATAGAGAACAATATAAGAGTATATATATATATATACACGTTATGTTTATAATTTTCAGTTTGACTCATATCCCCCATTTATGAACAAATGTATAAATCCATATGTCCTAGGTACAAGGAAAGCATTATTGCAAGTTACAACACAGGAAGGACATTCAGTAGCTCTTTTGCTGGGATCAATTCATATTCTCCAGAAAAAGTCCTCCCTCCCCACCCCATTTTTTCAATGTCATTCTAGCACATTTAAGCAAAGCATACTTAATTTACGTCTAGATTATTTATAACAAGAATTTATAATTCAGCTGGTCTCCTGTGTATCTGGCCTATGATTTGATGCAAAACATGAATGACTGCAGTTTAGGATTAAGGTTTCACACCATTAAAAACTGAATTTGTGAGACTAAATTTCTTTTCATGACTGAATACCTTTGAAACTTTAGGTATTTTAAGAATTAAAAGGATTTTCCTATTTATATTTTTATTTGTAATATGAACTTTCTATTGTTCTCTATATCGCCTCTAGTGATTTATTCTTGAACCATTTTTATATCCAATCCCACTGTGATTTTCATTTTATCATTTATTCAGAGTATAATTTGCTCTACTGTTGTGACAAGAACTGAGGGAACATATTCATTAGCTAACTTTGCCAGAGACAATGAAGAATATCCTTTAAAAAAAAAAAACATGAAAAACAATTAAAACTAAAAACATATTATACCATTATGAAATTTACCATCAATGGAACTTTAACTGTAAAAGATCTATAATACAGGCCAGAACTTTCAGATGACTGTATTTTGGTCTGACTATATGGTATTCTTATACTAACATGTTAATCTTGAACATGAGAGAATTTGAAATTTAATGGAATAAAATGAGAGTCAACTAAAATTTACAAATATGGGGAAAAGTAAATAACAGAATATTAATTAGTACAAGTAATTCCACTTTACAAACAAGTCAGAGGAAAACAATACTGTATTAAAATCCTATCGCTGCATACAAGGCTTGGAGGCATCTATGCATTTTCAAATCTTCATAACTTCTGGTCATCACTTAAAAAAACCTGATAGGTAGGAAACTAAACATGTAATTTCTCTCCAAATACTTCTGGACCAACACAGAAGTTATTCTAGCAGGACTATATATGTTATTCAGTCTTACCATTCCGTTATGATGTTAGATGCTTTAACTTTATTCAGCTCTTCCTGGATGGCCTGTTTGGCTCTTATTTCTGCGTCCAGAGCTGACTGCAACTCCAGTCTAGCTGACATATCCAGTTTTGCAAAACGACGCATTTTCCAGGGCATATCCTATGAAATGATATGACTGCTTTCAGCTCCATCCTATTTTATTTTTAACATTTAAATTTACTAATGTGAATAAATTTGGAAACTGCTTAAAAGCCCTAACTTTCTCTAATAACAGAAAACATTGCTTGTGAAAATGTATTATTTTTCATTAAATTCAGAAATATAGACTCACATGTGTTTATTTTTATAGTTATTATGCATAATGGCTAGCCATATATATTATAGTTAAGCAGCTATGTGTTATGATTTCTAAAGACTTGGACTGATTTCTCATGAAAAACTTTACAGAAATCAAGGTGAAACCTAGTCACACAGATATAAATACTCGAATTTATGAGAGTGTTTTCTGAACCTCCCCCTGGCCCTTGATAAGCCTCTATGCAGAATGGCAGCTTACTGTGGCTCGTGTACCCAAGCTGGAATTTCTTAATGCCTCTAATTCTTCAGTCATTTTGGAAGCTAAGGCCTGAAGGTATCCTCGTGCATCTTTTTCATCACTGACCCTAGAATACAAACATATAAAGTACTTATGTAAAAGAAACATATAAACTTCAGCGAGATATATTTTAAAGCATCATAAAGAAATAAGTGAAAAGTGACAGAAATTTAAAGACGTTCTTGAATATCTTTTTTCAAAGGTCTACCACAGTACTGTCATCAAGAGGAAGAAGTGTACTGAATGGTTCAATTATCTACGAGTTAAAACTGGCTGTGTTTAGGAAAGTCCACGTACTCATATCTGATAAATTAGTAAACTTTACTCGTGAACCACAGAATTAATACCCTTTAAATCTAATATCTCTATTCCTTCCCTCCCCTCCATCTCTCTCATGATTTCTAAAAATGTTGAGATTTCTCATTAATTGGATTCTACCATTTTATGTTAAAGCTGAAGCACACTATATGTAGAAAGTTTAAAGCAGAATATTCTGCAAAAAATCAAAGTATTGTAATAAAGCTCTTCTGTTTTCTAAAATCATAAAATAATTAAAGAGAAAAGATTAAAGTCTACTAAAACTAAGTTTTTATTTACTACTTTAAGACTATCTTGCTGATGTAATTATTATAATTTTGGATAAAAATGTTTTCAAATTATATTCAATAAGACAAATTACACATATTCAAATGTCTCAAGAGAAAGTGTGCCCTTTGTTATATCTCCTCCAAAAAAAGGGGGGAAGACCAGGGGCAGAGAGCATTAGCATGAAAATCTACATAAGAAGGTCCTACGCTCAAGAATGAAAACCTCTGGTATACAGGAAGCTATAACTGCACGAAGAAAAAAGCTGAAATTTCCATGCTCAGGAGTATATTCTAACACACTCTGGGGAAGACTATTTGCTTTGTGTAGGCTGCTTGCTTTCAAAGATAAAATTCAGGCCACTGAATAGCTAAGAGAAAAGTACATTTTAGGAAAATGAACATGTACCTGTGATGTGTGCAGCAGAAAAGTTTAAATCTTGAGCCTTGCTTTAGCAACTTTAGAATTTAATCTCCTGAGGACTCCAGGGATGACTCATGTCCCAGGCGGGATGGAGTAGGACTGCATGAGATTCCACCACACTACCCAGAACGGCGCTTAATTTAAAACTCATGAATTGTTCCTTTCTGGAATTTTCCACTTAATAGTTTTGAACTGTGGTTAAAATCACAGAAAGTGAAACTGTGGACGGGGGTGATTACTATTTTTCGCATTTCCAAAACCCCGTTTGGCATTACTTCATTTTCGAATATAACAGATGAAAAAAACTGCCAACAGCCTGAGACTCTTGATGTTTATAAGCTTGGAGAGAATATCTGAGAGAGTAAACTTTCAAGTACGTGAGAACTCTTGAGAACAGCGAATCTATCTTTTACTTTTAGCCTACTTAAATATTTAATAATCTGTTGTCTAATATCAGGCCATTTCTAAACAACAGCTTTTATGCAAAACGACTTCCTTGCATTTCTGTCTTCTGCATATTTCACTTGAATATGAAAAGCGCACAGGGTCCATGGTATCATATAAAAAGCCTCTGCCTTCATCCTTTCTACCAACCCTTCTCAGGGCCCACATTTAAAGCACCTTCCTTTGCCAGAACTGCTTCCCATCCCCTCTGAACCCATCACGCCTGTTCCTGGGACATATCCATGGTTGGAATCTCCAGCTTTGGCCAGATCAGTTTTGTGTTCTGCAAAGTCATTTCCAGGTACAGCTTAATTATAAATCTGATTATGTAATAATGGAGTTACAAATAAATAGTCATAGTTTTTGATATAAGTTTGGCCAAAGATTAAAATGATTTTGCTTCATAAATGCAAACTTGATGACGAGGACATAAATTAAACATTAATGTATCATTAACTGTACTGTTGAGAACACAACCAAATTTCTACAATAGTAGCATTTTCCTTTAGATATTCACTGAACAGTCACATTTTTAAGCCAAAGATGAGTTAACATAAGAGCTCCACAGTTAAGTCAATATCAGGATACCTGAGTCATTTGGGTAAGCTTACTTAAAAAAAGGCAGTGTTTATTCACTTTCGATTTTATTTAAGGAGGGGGGTATTAATCTGGTATGTGTAAGGAAAATGAAAAAAATGCTTAAAGAACCAAAATAACAGCACAAGAAATCAAAATTTCCACCAAATGATTCAGCTATAAATATATGAAGAAATTAGTTGTTTTCAGATAAACATCCCTGATTTTCCAAAAGATAAAAAGTTAAAAAATAAATATAAAAAGTTAAACTACCTATTTTCATTAGAAAATAAAGTTCTTACTAGGTTCCATTTTCTTCGTGTATTAAAAAATACACAAATTTTTACAAATACCACAATAATCACTTAATGAATTAATAAAAAGATTACTAAGGTAATTATTCTTTTAAAAACTCTAAGTTTTTTTTATTATTGTTAACTATTCTTTTAAAGAACAGTTGGTAAAACTAAACTGTGACTACTTAAAGTTTTTAAAATGCCACATATGAATCAATCTGTTATAATTATAAAAGAAGGTGACGGCACAACATTTCCAGCTTCTAAATGTTTCTCCAAGCTTTCTGTTTCTTAAAAAAATCACGAATACAGCAATTTTGATCTCAGAAAGAAACATCTGTAGCTAGTGAATGATTTTCTTCAGTTCTTTAAGGACTATCTTTACAGAGAATATTTTTTTCTTCTTCAAAATGCCAGGTTTTGATGATGCTGTGTAAAAGCTGACGGGATATTTGTTAGAGATGGGAAACAGAGGAACATAACAGAAAACACAGCGGAACACATGTAAGTAATAAATAGTGTATCAGTAATAAAGCTATGCTTTTAGGGTAACTAATATGTTTCAGAGCAAAACATAAGATAATGTGTTAGTGACCTTCTGGAATGTACAACAGCTTGCCCTTCTGCCCCAAATCACCCACAAACACGCATTTGAAGAGCACTCACCACTGAATTATTTCTGTGATCTGGGCTTCCCAATGTGCCACAGACTCCTTCTTGTCTGCTAGATCTTTCACTTCTTCCTCTAACTGCTGGTTGCGCATACTTAAGTTCTCGTACAGAGCGGTGAGCTGAAAGGGAGTTTTAAGATGTGTGTGACTTTTAGAAAAAGAAATCCAAGGTGCTCAGATACCTCTTGTCCTATGTTCATATTCGATTCTGCCATTTCCTAGTTCTGTGATTAGGAAAGCAGCTTAATTTCCCTTTGCCCCAATCTCCTCATGTATAAAATGTGAGAATAAACAGGGTATCCTCAGAGAGTTATTCTGAGAATTAAATGATTTACATAAAGTAACTCAGAAGAGGACCTGCACAAAGTAAATTTTACCTAAGTATTAGTTCATTTTGAATGTTTGGGAATGAGAAGGTTTTATTATTTGTACATTAATATATCTGGCTTATAATAATTATAAGACTACACAGGAATGTGGAAAAATACTAATAATACTTTAAGTGAAAAGGTAAATTAGAAAATAGAATGTATATACAATTGCAATTATGTAATAATATGTATACAAACAAAATCTAGAAAAAACATAAAATTAAAATAGTTGTTTTGTGGTGATAAGAACATGGGTATCTTTCATGTTAAATATTTTCCATATTTTTGTAATTTTACTTTTTGTAAAATAATTTTAAAACAAGATACAAATGGCATGTTTCTTACTAGAACCCATTTACTTTCACTCCATGGAATACATGGCTAATTTTATTTGCAGTAAGTTATCTTTTATTTAAAAAGTATAATTTAAGACTTCTGAAAATATCAACAAACTTTTTTTTGTATTTCCTTTTTAATTTTAATTTTTGGAGTTTAAAAATGTGAATGTGAGAATGTATACGTTATAAAATCTATGTAAGTTCCAAAATTAACATAATAATTGTTTTTTGGCTTCTACATCTAAAATTCTGTTGAAAAGAAATTCAGTTCTCTTCAGGCTGTTTCCCAATGAAACAGCTGGTATATCAATGGCAAAGGTATTCTTTGGTTATCTCTCATGGGGAAAATACCCAATTCACATCAACTAGAAAATGCATGAATGGTAAGAAAGAGTGAAGATGTGCAGATAGGTGGACTCATATCATTCAATTTAGTAAGAAAAGGTAATATTTATTTTTATAAACTTAGGAGATAGTCTTATTTTTACCCTTCAGGTCTCATCAGAATCAAGAGTATTATTTAAAAATTATTTCTAAATATGTATTTTGGGTACAGTCAGAAGAACCTTATGATTAATAATAAAACTAAGGGTGAATACAAGATTTGATCTACACTCAATTTGATTATTTCCCAATACATTTTTTCTTAAGCTATAATATCATCGTCCACTAAATAATTTGCTTAAAAACTCTACATGAAGTGGCCTTCTAGAATTTAATTATATTTCTTACCTCAAGATAATTCTTAACAGAATCTTTAAATTCTGCCTTGTATACAGAAATGATATTTAATTTGGGGTAAAATTCAAATATTATTAGTTTTATTTTAGTGGAAATAACTAAAAGTTATGTTCACATCATAGTTTTAAAAAATCCATGTATAGTACTATTTGGCCACTTTCCAATGTTTGGGTACATCAGCTCTATAAAACTTTACAAAACGAACTAACAGAGTTCTTTCTCAAGTCGTTTTTAACTGAACAAGCAAAGTCCATTTTAAGTGCTTAGAAAACTAAATAATCATGGGGAAGTAGAAAGAGAAATAAAAAAATATGGAACACAATGAAAAATTGAGATAGAATGAAGTCTCTCTTTATGACTACTTAGTCATGGGTTTTCAATGTTATTAAAATAACTAATAACTGACATAATACTTTTATTGGAGGAAAACCTTAGAAATCATTATAAGACATAATTTACAAAATCTTCTTATTTAAATGTAAATAAAATTATGAAAACTCCTGGCTAATATTAGGATTTTTACAACTGTTAAAAGCTAGCACCGGGAAGGCAGAATGATGATGGCTGTTCGAGAAATCTGATACTAAATAGAAAAATATTCCTTTAAGTATTTGAAATTTTGTTAAGTCTAGCTATTTATAAGTTTAATCTATGCTTCTGCTCTTTATTCAAGTTACAGAGTTTAAACGGCGTTGATTTCTTTGGCTTCTTACTGGTATTATTTCTAGCTATTATCAGTTCTCCCTTACGAATATAACTTCATTGTTGTCAAAATTTATCCAGATTGCTCTAATTGTCCCCGCTCTTGCCACGGGCCAGCCTTACCTTAGTCATGACAGAGTAAGTGACAATATGAGAGAAAAGAGTAAAAAAGAAAATAGACTGAAAGTGAAACAAAGAACAGAGACGGATGGATGGATGTATGTATGGATGGATGGATAGATAATAAATAGATAGATAGATAGATAGATAGATAGATGGATAGATAAATAGATAAATAAATAAATAAATGAGACAAATAAGACTAGATAAGCAAAATGCGCTCTTCAGAAGACTCCTGTATAGATTGGTACGACCATAAATGGCCCTGTATCCTACAAGCAATCCTTGAGTGTGAGGAGGAATAGTAAAACAAAAAAAAATGTATGCCATAAGGACACTCCCAGTTTCGATGGCAGTGCTAAACACCTAGCATGTGCTCAATGGATGTGGCATTCACTCACTCACCTTGTCAAGCTCACTTGTCAGTTTTTTATTCTCTTCGGTTAATAATACTTTTTCTCGTTCATACTGTTGCTTGAACTCATTTTCAAATTCTTCCCTTTCACTTTGACTAACAAATTCAAAACATAAAAGAAAAAGGAAATGAATTAAAGGTAAAATGGTGTCCTAGATTGGCTACTGTACCATATACCTTATTCTGAACAGTCACTTAGATCTTGATTGTTCCAAATTCCAATCTTTTCCCTTACAATTAAAAGTGACAATCATTCCCTTTTAAATAACAAGTATATTTGTTTAATAACATCTTCTTTTTCATTTCATTTCATGAAAATCTGAGGAAGACATCTGCGGTCTGTAGACTTCCTGTTTGTGTTCACTGTATTTGGCTACGCATAAACTATGAAGTGTGGGAAAATGATGTGTTAGGAAATGAGGATAAATGGACCATAATATGATTCTTTACTCTCAGCTCTAGATGCACAGAAAATTCACAATTTCATTTCCCACAGTTCTCTCAATACACTCAGCCCTTCCTTCCTTCTTACCTACCTACCTACCTGCACATATAGACATAAACACACAACAAATTTAATATGATAAACTTACTTAAAATGATAGTTCTGGGGGGGGCAGAACTGATTAACCTTTAGAGGTAAACAAAGCTCTAATAGACTTTTAAAAAACTTAAAAGAGAAAAGGGAATCAGTTTTTGAAAAATGAGATGCCCAACTCAAGAGAGCACAGCGCATAAGTAAGTTCCTGCCACCCTCCCTGCCTTCCTCTGTGCCCACGTCCTCTACTTTCTCTCATCTTAGCCTAGGTAAACATCACAGCTGAGACCAACATCTTCACTCATGCACCTGCTCAAGTACACTGCTCTGGCGCTTTTCTCCTCTCTCTCTCCTGAATCATCTACTGGATAAGTATGTCTCCGATTGTAGCATGGTGTTATTTCTTCCAGCTAAAAACAAAAAGCAAAGTAACTTCTAAGATAAATTTCTCCTCCAGCTCCTATCTCATTGCACTATTTGTTTTTATGATAAAAGATTCCAAATGATAATGGTGCCTACACTCCCTCTAGCTGTTCTCCTTCAAGCCTTTGGATCCCACTATCGGGTTTCTGCCCCCACTGTGCACTGAAATTATTCTTATCGCAGTCATCAATGACTTTCATATTACTGAACTCAAATGCCATTATTTGGACATCATTTTATTTGACTGAGACACTCCTCTCTTTTGGGATGTAGACAGACTTGATAAGTTTTCATCACATGGCTTCCAGGACACCACATTTGCCTGGTCTTCCTCCTATCACTCTTGCTGCCCTTTTCTATATCCACTTTGCTGTTTCTTCCTCATGCCCCAACTTCTAAAGATTGGCGTGCCCCAGGGTTCAGTCCTAGGACTTCTTTTTTACCTACATGTTCGCCATGTGACTTCATGCAGTCTCACCTCTTTAACTATCACGTAAGTGATAAATATTCCCAGGCGTTTATTTCTAGCCCTGAAATTCAGACTGGTCTACAGGATGGCCTACTTGCCATCTCCACTGGGATGTCTAATAAGCATCTCAAACACAATTTGTTTAAAATTAGCTCCTGATAAAACTCCCATCCCAAACTTGCTTCTCCTGTAGTTTTCCTCTCTAAAGGGTAACTATGTTTTTTCTAATTGCTAGGGCCCCAAACCTTAGTATCATCCTTGATAATTCCTCACTCCATAGCTAATCCATCAACAAATATCATTATCCTTACCTTTAAATTATATTGGAACATTTTTTACCACCAATTCTGCCACCACTCTAGGCCCAAGCCACCATCATTTTTTTTTTTTTGGCCCGGATTATTGCTGTAGACTTCTAAATGGTTTCACTACTTTTCCTCTTATCTAAGTCAGACTATTCTTAACCCAGTAGTCAGTATAATACTCTTAAAATGCAAATCAGTAGTTTTCAATTTCCTACTCAAAATCCTACAATACTTCCTTCAATGGTTTTACTCAGAAAAAATAACTGGGAGCCAACTGAACATACCTTACAAAGCTGTATGTGATCTGCCGCCAGAACCTCTCATACTCATCTCTTACTAGTCTTTCCCCTTAACTCTCCTTCAGTCACACTAGCCTCTTCCTTCTTATTTTCATAGACTTGATTTTTAGAAAAGTTTTAGGTTCATAGCAATATTAAGAAGGTTCAGATTCCCCATCTACCTGCTGTCCCCCAACAGACACACTATCAACTATCTCCCACTATCAACATCGCTCACCAGAGTGGTACATTGGTTATAACTGACGACTCTGCACTGATACCTCATTATTAGTCACTCTAGTTTACTAGGGCTCTCTCTTGGTGGTGTACATTCTTAGGGTTTGCACAAATGTATAATGACATGTATCCACTATTACAGGATACAAAGGAGTTTTTAAAAATCCTATGTACTCTGCCTATTCATCCTACCCTCTTCCCAGTTCCAGCAATCACTGATTTTTTAACTACCTCCACAGTTTGGCCCTCTTGTTTTTTTTTTTTTTTTTTTTTAAACAGACTTGATCTTCTCATATAGAATGTTGTTTGTTCTCATACATCCATACAGCTATCTCCCCACTGTCTTCAGTCCTCACTGAGATGTCACCCCCTTAGTATAATTTTCTCTGGCCAACCTGTATCTATAATTGAATCCTTCCTCTTAATGCTTCATAGCCTCCATTCACTGCCATATTTTTGTTCTTGGCATTTATCATTCTCTACTATGTTCTATATTTTACTTATTTCATTCAGTCTTTCATCATCCTAAAGAAAAGCTCCCTAAGGAAAGAGGTTTCTGTCTGCTCACTGCTGTTCCCAGTGCCTAACCAGTGTTTTACACATAGAAGGTTCTAACACTTTGTTGAGGGAATATACCAAACTGAATAAACTTAGGCTTTCAATATAAGTTGAGAATGATAATACATACATTCAGTTGCCTAAAATCTAGAAACCAGAGTTATCACTGATAATTTCTCCTGCTTCTCACTTCTCACATCTTGGTCACTATGTCCTTTACATTCTGTCTGTTCAATCGACCTTTTAAATCCATACACTTCCTTCTCTCCATCTGCACTGTCACTGCCTGAGATCCAGCAACCTCTCTGTCACAGATTCCTATCTGCAGTCTGCTCCTTCCACACAGTTCTAGCAGTGATCTTTTAAAAACATAAATACAATCTCATCACTTTCTTGCAGTGGCCTTCAAGTGAAGTCCACATTCCTACACTCCTTTGTGGTCTTGCTTCTGCTTTCCTTTCCAGCCTCATTTCTCACCACTCTCACCTTTCTCTTTATGTTTTTGCCATCATGAACGGCTTTTATTTTCTGGCTGTGCCACGCTTCCCTTGTCCGCTACAGATGCTACCTCTGCCTGGACACCCTTCCACAGCTATATATTTCTTTCACCTTAACTTAGAAATAATTTTGCCCCGCAAAAATAGAAGTACAGAAGCTATTTTTCGTGCCTCTTCTATGGGTGCTCCTACACATCTCTCAGTTGCTTTCCTATCATACTGCACTGTAATTGTCTATTTACCAATCTCATGCTTGGTCTTCTTGAGGACTGGAATATATTTACTGCCTATGCATTCCCAGTCCCTGACACATGACAGACATTCAAGAAATATTTATTAAAGGAGTAAATAACTTGATTCTTACCTCTCTCTCCTATTTTTTTCCAACTTGTCTTTCAAAATCATAATTTCTTTGTTCAGAGCAAGTTGCTGGCCTTCTGAATCATGTAGTTCTTTCTTCAGATTTTTAATTTCATTTGCATGCATACCTTCTCTTTTGGATAATTCTTCTTCATAAAAGATACTTTTCTTTTCCAAATCAGTCTTTAGTTTTGTTATCTCTTGCTGATGTTCTATGCTGCACACTCCTGGTGAGTAACTAATTTGTTTTTGCTACAGAATAACAAAAGATTAGTTCATTTATAAGAATAATAAAATATCAAATAACATTTCTATAATATTACTTTTCATATAGCTATTATTCTGTATATATCACATGAAAATAATACTTTCTATTAACCTCTTGTCTGCCATATGTTGTAAATGTTTCTCAGTGTATATGTCTTTATTGTTATTTTAAAGTCTTCATACCAAGATTATATATATTATTCCTTTTACACTTAAAATTTTAATTTACGTACAATTATTGTTGGTATACAGAGTGAGGAAAAAATCTAACTGCATCTTGTTTCTGATGTGGAACCAATAAAAAGTAATAAATACACGTGTGTCTTTAAAACATTAAACTGGGGGAAGGGATGGTAGAGCTAGAATTTACAAAAGAAAAGACAGGGGGCTTCTGCAATGGCCCAGGGAGAAATGACAAAGGTCTAATATAACATCATATTCACTCTGCAACAAAACAAAACAAAACAAAACAAAACAAAACATAAATCTCTGTGTTTAGGGCATTAAGGAGAAATCTAGTTGAAAACCATCTTTTTAGAAATTAGATTGAAACATACTCCCAGTAATAGGAGAGAAAGGAAAATATAAAGCCCAAAGGTTCTTCCTGGTAGTGGCTAAAGGGTAAACAGAAATAGAGATCATAAGATTTCCTGAGCTTCGTAGCTTTTCTATTATTTTATTACATATGAAGTGTCTTCCCAAGTGATCAAAGACAAAACTTTTAAAACCCAAAGAACCTATGAGCTTCTGTTTTGTGACAACAAAGAATCAAGCTCTGGGGGACATTTTGTCCTTTTATGAAGCCAGTATTAAGGGCAGAAAAGCTGGAAACAATAGTTGATTTAGAGTTGAAAGAACATTCTGCTGGCTTCTTCACATTCGAGGTACATAATTTTTTAATAAAACAATGGCATCAATGTGGGCCTCAGAAGTGTCTCCAGGTATCCACTGTAATATGCAACCATTTATTCAAAGACACTTCTGAAGTGCCTCCCACATGTCCGACCCAGACTGCCCAAGGCAGCCCAGCATACAGAGCTCTGCTGCACCGGGATGAGCCGTGTCAAGCCGGACTCTTGCTCTCACGCAGCTCCACAAAAATGATGCCGTAATCGACGTCTGCAGCACTGACCACCTACCTACCTATACTGTACCCTCCCCTTATCCGCAGTTTCGCTTTCCACAGTTTCAGTTACTCACGGCTGCAGTCAACCATAGATTGAAATATTAAATAGAAAATTCCAGAAGTAAACAATTCTTAAATTTTAAATTGCATGCCTTTCTGAGCAGCATGATGAAATCTGGCACCATTCTGCTCCATCCCACCCAGGATGTGAATCATCCCTTCATCCAGTGAATACATGCTGTGTGCATTACCCATCCTCGGTCACTTAGTAGGTAATTCAGTTATCATGTGGACAGTCACAGTATCACAGTGCTTGTGTTCAAGTTTATAACAGCCTAACACTGTGGTATCAATGCCTAGGTCATTCATCTCACTTCATCTCATCCCATAAGCGTCATGTCACATATCACAAGAAGAAGGGAGAGATACAGAGAAAGAGATACAGAGAAAGGGTGAGAGAAAGAGAGACCACGTTCACATAACTTTTAATACAGTATGTTGTTGCAACTGTTCTTTTATTATTAGCTATTGTTGTTAACCTCTTATGTGCCTGATTTATAAATTAAGCTTTATCATGGGCATATATGTATAGGGAAAACATAGCACATATAGGGTTTGACATTATTCACAGTTTCAGGCATCCACTGGGGATTTTGGAACCTATCTATCCCCTGAAGGTTAAGTGGACGACTGCATTACTCTCATTTTTCTAATAACCCGAAGAACACTTTTGGTTTGCTGTTCTATTTAGTGTAATGTGGCTGTTGAGATGATAACAGCAGCATGTACTAGAAATTATAAGCAAAAATTACCCTGACATTAAAACCTAACAAGAATACCACCAAATAAGTTATAGATTTTTCACTTATTGATAGGATGTAAAAAGCCAAATAAGATGTTGACAAAAATAAAATCATATGTAAAAAAGAACAATCTACTACAAAAGAATAGGTTTTATTACAGGTATTTAAAAAATTTAATATTAGCGAATGTATCGATAAGTATGCAAAAATGCATTATTTCCATAGGTTAAATCAAAATAAATCTATATGATGATTTCAGTAGGTGCCCTGCCCAAAAGTAAATTATAAAACCCAACACCAATTCCAAATACTACCTCAAGTTCCACAATAAAACAGAAAAAAGTACAATTAAGTCTCCTAATTTAAAGATTGTCCATTTTCCAGCTATTAGATGAAAAGCATACTTCGTGGTAAAACACCAGAAGTACATTCCAAATAGTAGAATAAACAAGAGAAAAACATACTACAAATTTTCACTGTTGACAGAAAAAACAATCAAACCAAAATCACCAGAAATTAATATGCACACGTAAAGAACAACAAAAGTTAACAATGCTTCTGAATTATATGAAAAACTACAAGTATTTTTAAAATAAAAATAAAAGATGACTTGAAACAACAGAGAAAAATGCCAAACACTTGCAGGGAAGATATCTTCCTTGAAATCTAATACAAAATCTTTATTGTGGGAGGTAGTGCAGGGGTGGGAGATGGAGACAAATGTTCCTAGTACATAGGTGAAATAAATTAATAAAAATACCAAAAAAATTTTGACTAAGGAAGAAGAATAAAGAGGGGGAGAGAAGAATATTCTTTTCAGATACTGAAACATGCTATACATTTTTAATAAAGTATCAGCATAATAGATCTCCACTCTTTAAAACAATTCAATATATGAGACGTCTTCATAACTGAGGAAGGTAGTGATTTGGAACAACCAGCTAGCAACAGAAAAACAAAATGACTCTACATCATACCATTCAGCAAAAAAAACTCCAAATGGATTAGAGTTAATATTTTTCAATAGAAACATCCAGAAAAAAAAGCAGAATTATGTACTTATTAGCAAACTCTAAAAAAGAAGAAAAAGCCAATCTTTGAAGCCACAGAAGAAATGCTAAGGAAAATAAAAACAAATGTTCTATAATTTGAAAAAGAAATAAGTCCAAAATTATAAGGCAAATAATTAATTGGTAAAATAGTTACAAAAAAATACAAGAAAAAGTACAATATTTACTATGCAGAGTTTAAATGAATTGATAAGAAAAACATTGGGACAATAAATGGGCAAATGACTTAAGACATAATTCATACAGAGAAAATACGATCAACAAACAATCTACTAATAAAGCAAAAAAGGCTTTTGATCCTTGGCAAGTATCAAGTGCCTAAAATGATCCGACAATTTCATCTCTAGACATTTGTTCTGAGATAATGATACTGAGAAAGCGGTACATAAAGGTGCTCATGGTAATTATAATATTGCAAAAGTGAAAATTAAATATTTAAAAGTTAGAATTAGATAACTAGATGTTCTTCTGGCATCGTTAAAATTATGTTTGTGACAATCAGGTGTCATGCTTATGTCATGCTTTCAAGAGGAAGAAACATGCGTTAACGGTGGAACTGTTCCTCCAAAACTCCTACGTTGAAGCACTACCAGCCAGTCCCTCAGAATGTGACCAGGCTTAAAAATAGGATCTTAGCTACTGCATGATCTGATTTACATGCGGAATCTAAAAAAGTCAAACTCTTAGGAGCCGAGAATAGAATGACAGTTGTCACAGGCGGGGGAATGCTGGTCAGGAGTGTAGTTACGGAAAGTGATAAGCTCTGGAGATCTAATGTAAAGCAGGGTGATAAAGTTAACAATACTGTACTGTACACTTGAAATTTGCTAGGAGAGTGTATCTTCATTGTTCTCAGCAAAAAGAAAGGAAATGAGGAAGGAAGGGAAAAAGAGGGAGGGAAAGAAAATTTATAAAAGATAACTGAGGTGATGGATACGTTAATTAGCTTGACTGTAAACATTTCGCAATGTAGATGCCTAAACATCAAGTTTTACACCTTAAGGATATAAATCTTTTATGTCAACTATACCTCGAGGAAAACTATACCTGGAAAGAAAATTTTAAAAGGGTTCTTTACAGCGATGATTAACTTGAAATAAGGTCATTAGTGTGGGTCCTATTCCAGTATAAATGTCTCCCTATAAAAAAAAGAAATTTGGACTCAGAATCATGCACACAGTATGAACATTATGTGAAGATTAAGGGAGAGATCAGAGTAATACATTTACAAGACAAGGAAGGCAAAACATTGCCAGCAGACCATGAGAAGCCAACACTGCCAACACCTCGATTTTGGACTTGTAGCCACCACAACTGAGATGTAATTCCTGTTTTTTGAGCCACCCAGTATGTGGTAGTTTGTAACAGCTACACTAGCAAACTAATACGGGGGGGGGGGGGGGACAAAAAACAAGAAACAAACCAAAAAAGCTCTTTTAGAATATGATCACAACAATTGAAGTGTTTTTCAAACAGCCCTGAGATACAAGTCACATACCATACTACTCACCCACTTAAAGTGTACACTTCAATGGTGTTAGTATTTTTTAAAAAGTGGTAAAAAATGTATAACATACTGTTTCCACATTGCACATTTAAGTGTACAATTCAGGAGAATTAATTATATTCATATCCCAGCCATCAGCACTATGTATGTCCAAAACTTTTTCATCATCCCAAAGAGACATTTTATAACCATTACAGAAGAACTCCCCATTACCCCTCTACCCGACCCCTGATGACCTCTATTCTACTTTCTATTTCAACGAATTTGCCTACTCTAGATATTTCACATAAGTAGAATGAGACAATCTCTGTCCTTTTTTGTCTGGCTTCTTCCATTGAGCACAATGTTCTTAAGTTGCATCCACGTGGCAGTGTGTATCAGCAGTCCATCCTTTCTTACAGTTGGACGATGTTCTGCTGTACGGATAAACCACGTCCGTTTTCCATCTGTTGATGGGCACTTGGGTTGTTTCTACCTTCTGACTACCTTAATGATGTTTCAGTGAACACTGGAGGACAAGTGACTATTAGTGTCTCCACTTACAAGTACTTTGGGTCTAATCTTAGGACTTGAATTGCTGGGACGTATGCTAATTATGTTTATCTTTTTGAGGAATCACCAAATTGCTTCATATTCTTACACTTATTTCCTTCCATCTTCCCTCCCTCCTTCGGTCCCTCCTTTCCTCTTCTTTCTTCCTTTTTGAGCCAGCCTAATTAATAGATGTCAGGTTGTGGTTTTCACTTCATTTCTCTAATGACTAATGATGTTGAACATCTTTTCAAATGCTTACTGGCTATTAATATATCTTCTTTGGAGGAATGTCTATTTAAGTTATTTGTCCGTTTGTCTGTTGTTGAGTTGTCAGAGTTCTTTACATACTCTGGGTATCAAACACTGATCAGATATTTGATTTGCAAATAATTTCTTCCATTCTTTCGATTGTCTTTTCACTTTCCTAAAAATGTCCTTTGATGCAATGCATACAAGTTTTTATTTTGATGACGCCATTTCATCCTTTTTCATCTTTTGTAGCTTATGCTTTCACTGTTAGATCTAAGAATTCAATGCCAAACCTATGGTCATGAAGATTGACCTCCACATCTTCTAAGTGTTTTATGGCTATAGCTCTTACATTTAGGTTGTTGATCCAGTTTGAGCTAAATTTTTAATATGGTGTGAAGCAGGGGTTCACATCCATTTGCTTGCAAGAAGAAATCCACTAGTTCTGGCACGTGTATTGAAAGGCCTGGTTTTTCCCTACTGAATGGATTAAGTACCTTAAGTCTTCTTTTCCAGAAACACAGGATGTATTTCCATTCATTCAGGTCTCCTTTAATTTCTTTCAGCAATGTTTTATAATTTTCAGTGCACACATCTTTAACATTCTTGGTTAAATTTATTCCAAAGTACTTTATTTTTAGATGCTACCGCAACTGGAATTGCTTTTTAAATTTCTTCTGTGGCTTTGTTCATTGCTGGCACACAGGAATACAAACATTGTGTGGTGATCTTGCAACACCGGAGTTGTTTGTTTTTTTATTATTAAGTTTTAAAAGTTCTTTGTATATTTTAGATTGCAGTCTTTTAGATGTCTGTATTTTCTCACAGTCTGTGCCTTGTCTTTTCATTCTCAAGAGTATCCTTCACAGAGCAGAAATTTTTAATTTCCGTGAAGTCTGGCATATTACTTCTTTATTTCATAGTTTATGCCTTTGATGCTGCATGTAAAAGTCATCGCCATACCAAAGGTTATTTAGGTTTTCTCCTATGTTATTTTCTATGAGTGTTATATATAGTTTTACATTTTACATCTATCTATGATCCACTGAGTTAATTTTTGTGAAAGGTGGAAGGTCTGTGTCTAGATTTTTTTTTTTTTTTTGGATGTACATGTCTAGTTGTTCTGGCAGCATTTGCCAGAATCACTGCCACATTATATTGCCTTTGCTTCTTTGTCAAAGATGATTTACCTGCATGTTCGTTTGCCAATACCATACTGTCTTGACTGCAGCTTTCTGGTAAGTCATGAAGTAAGGCAGTGAAGTCAGGCAGTGTCAGTCTTCTATCTGTGCTCTTTTCTTCAATGTGGTGTTGGCCATTCTGGGTGTTTTGTCTTTCCCTATAAACTTGAGGTTTAGTTTGTTAATAACCACAAAAAAACTTCCTGGGATTTTAACTGGAACTGCATCAAATCTATCAATCAAAACTGGAAGAACTGACATGTTGACAACAGTGAGTCTTCCTATCCACCAACACGGAATCTCTCTCCATTTGTTTAGTTCTTTGATTTCTTTCATCAGAGTTTTGTAGTTTTCCTCATAGAGATCTTGTGCCTATTTTGTTAAATATATATCTAAGAAATTCATTTTTGTGAGTGCTAATGTTAATAATGTTGAGTTTTAAATTTCAAATCTACTTGTTCATGTCTGGTATAAGGGAAAGCCAATTTCTGTATATTAAACTGTATCCTGTAACCATGCTATAACGACTTACTACTTTCAGTTTTCTGTTAAATTATTTGATTCTCTACATGGATGACCAAGTCATCTGTGAACACAGAAAATTATATGTCTTCCTTCCCAATCTGTATACCTTATTTCATTTTGTGTGTGGGTGTGTGTGTCCTACTGAATTAGCTAAGATGTCCAGTATAATGCTGAAAGGCAGTGGTGGAAGGTGACGTCCTCACTGTGCTCCTGATCATAGTAGGAAAGCATCAGGTTTCTCACCAGTAAGTGTGATGTTAGCTATAGGTTTGGGGGTAGATGTTCTTTATTAAATTAAGAAAGTTTCTCTCCCTAATTTATTGAAAATTTTTATCATGAAAAGGTGTTAGATTCTGTCAGATACTTTTTTTGCATCTACTGATATAATCATGTAATTTTTATTTTTTAGTCTATTGATGTGATGTATTACATTAATTAATTTTCAAACGCTGAAGCAGCCTTGTATACATGGGATAAAATCCCACTAGGTTGCAGTTTATAATTCTTATTACACATTGTTGGATATTCAATTTAGTAATATTTTGTTGAGGATTTCTGCATCTATGAGGCACGTTTTCTTATAATGTCTTTGTCTGCATTTGGTATTCATAAAACACTGGGGTCATAAAATGAGTCACAGAGAACTGACTTCTTCCTTAAATGGCTGGCAGAACACACCAGTGAACACATCTGAGACTGATGCTTTCTCTTCTGAAAGGTTATTAATTATTGATTCAATTTCTTTAATAGACAGAGACACCTTTACATATTATTTACTGTGAGTTTTGGCAGCTGGCGTCTTTCAAGGAATTTGTCCTTTTCATCTAGGTTATCAAATCTTGTGAGCATACAGTTGTTCATAGTGTTCCTTTATTACTCTTTTAATGCACACGGGTTGTGCAGTGATATACCCTCTTTCATTTCTGATATTAGTAGTGTCCTCTCTTTTTCTTGGTGTTATATTTTACAATAAAAGTTTAAAAATATAGCAGAAAGCACAGCATACAAAACATAAAGCATATTCTTTGCAAAAACATTTACTACAGAAAAGAAAATTTTAAGGAAGAATTCTAGTGTCAGAATTATAAATATGTAAAACAATACAACTAATACAACTATTACCTACAGGTAATTCCCCTTTCAAGTTTTCGGGGAAGTTATTACATTTATATAAAGTATTCACTCCTATGCTTATAAGTTGACAAATCTGAAACACATTTTTACTGGGAAAAATAAAAGTAACCAAATTGTTTCAAAACAAATAAACAACAAAATAAACCATTGACAAAGCTACTACATAACAATAAAGAATGTGTTACAGGACAATTCTTTCAGATAGCAAGGAAGAGTTTATTTCCATGAGCACAGAGAAAACAGAAAAGCTTCACTTTACATAAAGTTAACATAACACTGAAATAAAACCTGACGAAAACAGCATACAAATAATAAAACCACAGGCTCATCTCTATATAAATTTAACAGCAAATTTGTTACTAAAATGGTACCATTTGTAATCCACTGTTGTATTGAAATTTCGCTATTTTATGAATAACTGATTCCTGGAATGTAAAAAGAGTTTGTGAAAAAGCTTAAAATAATTTCTCTCAAAAATAGGTGAAAGGATCTCTTTTTTTCTTAATTAGCCTGTCTAGAGGCTTATCAGCTTTATTGATCTTTTCAAAGCAAGCTTTGGTTTCATTGATTTTTCTCTTTTGGTTTTTTGTTTTAAATTTAATTGATTTCTGCTCTAATTTTTATTATTTATTTTCTTCTCTTTACTTTAGATTTAATTTTCTCTCCTCCTCCAGTATCCTAAGATAGAAGCTAAGATGATTAATTTTAGATCTTTCTTATTTTATTGTATTAAATGTTATAAATTTCCCTCTAACCACTGCTTTCATGGTATTCCACAAATTGAGTTCATTTTCAGAATTTACATGTGTATTATACTTTTAAATCAAGAAATTCCACTTTTAGAAAATATCCTTTAAAAATGATATTATGATAATAATCATAGTCCTGAGCTACATATTTTAAAAGTATTAACTTATTTATTAAGTAGTCCTATTATTACCCCAAATTTATAAATAATACAAGACATTCTGAGTAGTTGATCGGTAGGTAAATGTGATTCAAAGTCTTCAGTGCAGCATTATTTATTACAGAAAGAAAAAAGCACAAACTACTGGATAGAACGTGGCACTGAGAGTTAGAAAACGTGGGTTTAAATCATACTCTATGAAGTATGAGTACAAAATCCCTAACTCTTCTGCGTCTCAATTTTCTCAAACCCGAGTAATTTCTAAGAGCTCTTATGGTTCTATTTGTTACCCAAATCACCTAAGACAGTGCTGAAAAGAAAGGAACCCTGACTGAACATTGAGATGGTAATGTAATGACTCCTATACACTATTTCTGTTCTAGAAGCATCCATATTTATAGAAGAGACATCTTTACTTTGAAAGCTGACCAAGACAGTGCAGCTATGATAAATCAAAGTTTAACAAAATAAAAAACAAGCCAATCCCCAAAACAAAAACAAGAAATTAATTCTATAGTTCATATGTGTACTCATAGCAGAGATGACATAATTGCAACCACTGGAATTCAAATGTCAGAGACAAGTTCTTACCAATTCTACCACATGTAATAAGCAAGTAATAATATGTGGCCCTGTGCCAGGTTAATAACAAACTCGTCTATGTTCTCAATAAACTGGGTCATGGTTTAAGTGAGGAGATGTTTTACGAACAAATAATTATAAGAACTATGTTAAAGTTATTAAGAGAATCTTATAGCAGCACAGAAAATAAGGAATACTTAGACTTCCTGAGATAACATTCAACTTGGTTCTTGTCTTTGCTAGATGAATAAGGCAGATTAGGCATGGTTATTCAGGGAAAGGGTAGCGGTGAGGGCTGGCAGACAATGCACACAAAACAGGACATACATAGGTTACAGTCGAGAAAAGGCAGACATCCTATTCAGATTATAATTTAGTGCTGTGGAAGTGCGATGTCTATTTAATCCTAACTCTCTGACTTTGACATATGTAATATTCTTACAACTAAGAGTTACTGAGCACTTATGATGTACCAGCTTACATATATACATCTATATATACTCCTTACACAAAACCAATGAGATAGGGTTTTATAGATGAGAAAATTAAGGTCCAAAGGGGTTCAATGTTTCACCCAGCATTACACCACTAGTAACTGATGAGGCTAGGGGTTAAAGCCAGGTAGTTCAACACTAGGGCTGGCACAGGATTTCCTTTGCTAAGCACTTCCACTGAGATATGTTAGCCCACGCCCATTCTGATCTTGTCTCACCTAAGAAGGATCTATGAAGCTACCTGAGCCTCTCCTAAGTTGTTTACAAGACACAGGGTTGGATATATGACCATGCAAATTACCAATGCATCTTGTTCAGGACATGCAGTACTTCATAAATGCCTTCCTGATAAAATTTTTTTTCTCTTTCCTGTTAGATTTTAAAAATCCTTCCTGATAGAATTTTTTCTCCCCACCTAACATAGTCTTCCCTTTCCTTCCAGCATGATGAGGAAGTCTATAACAACTTCCTACTGGTAAGAATGAGAATACTAGGTTTGAAGGATAGCTAATTTATATAGTTATGTGCTCACTGAAGAGAGCACATAACTAACATTTCTATTAAGCGTAAAGAGAAGAAAATTAATTTCACTTCATAAATGTGAAATGAAACAATACCTTCAGTCCCTCCAATTCATTTTCCAGTTGCTTAGAATAGTGCTCGCTCTGTTCACGCAGTTTCCTGTCTTTAGATGCTTCAGCAGCTACAGCTTCTGTATGAACTTCCAGCTTTAAAACAAAATGAAAAAAGTAGATTTGACAGTTGTAATTGTTTTTCCAGTAAAACGTTTTCCCCACAGGAATTTATCTTGTAATAGGAAGACAACTCAAATGTTGAATCATATTAAATAATATTCCCAAACAAAAACACCTTTCTGAAAATTAAAGAGTGAGGTATATATATTACTTCGCTAGTCTGAAAAAGCAGCTTTAATCACTATCGCATGGACGCTACAAAATTTGCCTGACTACTAACCTCTTTTTTGGCTCTTTCTGTTCTGCGCAGTTCTTGCCTTAAGCTTTCAACTTTTTGCATCACCAGGTCCACCTCTTCTTCCTTATCTCGGACATGGCGAGCAAGTTTCTGTTTTTGGGTGTGCAATTCTGTTAGCCGCTCATTGATCTCCATGAATTCCTGCATGGCCAGTTTCCTCTGACAGTGTGCGTCTTTCAGCTCTTTGGATTGGTTTTTTAATCGCTCACTAGCCTGGACTAGTTCCTACAGTTTTGTAAAAAGAATATAAGTTACCAATGCTGCAACCTAGGGACCAAATTTGGCTGTCAAAGTTGCTATCATGACGTTAAGAAGAGCCAAAATTATTCACTTCAGGACAAAATTAAAAGAAATGAATTACTTTTGAACAGATATTAAGAGCATAGTATTCTGTTCATAGTCTCAATTCCTCATGCTAGCTTCAAAGGAACAGCTGATTCAACCTTCCAGTACTTTAGTTTCTACAAATAAAGAGTATAGAAATACAAGATATGATGGTCAAAATAAATGTTGTGAAATTTAACGGATATCTGTGATTGAAAAAAACTTATGATCAAATGATTAGAAATGATAAACACAGGGTTGCTCCTCCCATGGAGTCTATACTTTAGGCCAAAAGGAAAGAGAAAAAGTTAACTAACGTGAGCAACTCAGAAGGAGCTGAAGTAGACTCGGGTCAGAAGAACCACCTGCATCCCAGCAAAAGGAAATGCAAGTCATCTTTGAGGAAAAAAGCCTCAATAAAATTTGGGTTTTTTAAGAGCACACAGATATGAGCTCACAACCACAGATTCCAAAACACCCAAAGAACAAACATCCATAAGCAAACAACAGAAACAATAAAAATAAATCCCAATGGTACTTGGATGTTAGAATTATCACAAATCATGAAATGGGAAAATGACAAGAAGCTATTAAAAATGACAGGGTGGATTTATAACCCTTTATAGACCATTTAGAAATGAAAATAATATAAGTATTAATGTTAAAGACATGAACCCACCAACATAGAAAGCTCTACATGTATGGAGCAATGGGGAAAAACCCTTAAACCCAGAAACTTAAAAAAATAAAATAAAACTGTATAACATCAAATATAAGTAAAAGCCCTCAAAAGAAATCAGAGGAAAAAAAAGACAAATCACCTATTCTCCATCCTCAAAAAAAAAGATAATTAGATTCAAAGTAGACAGCTAAGAAGTAACAATACAAACAGGGGAAGTGCTTTTAAAGAGATGAGAAAATAATTAAAATTATATACCCAGAAAAACTACTTTTCAAGTATGAGGCTAAAATAATGATATTCATATAAAAAAAATCAACAGAGCTTTCTATAATCAGATCTGCATTAATGGAACCTCTAAAGATTTATTTCAGAAATAAAGAAAAATGATTTTAGAAAGAAGGTATGATGAAAGAGAAATGAAGAGCTAAGAAATTAGTAAACACAAATGTGAATGTAAACACATAACATTATATTATAAAATTATCTCTTTTGTACAGTAAAAATAATATAAAATATTGGTCAAAACAGTACAGGTGTTGGGAAAAGGCAATAGAGTCAAAAGGTCCTTAAATTGTTTAAGAAAAGTCATTTAAGATATTAAATTTAGATTGTTAAATATACATGATAAAATTCAACAGTAACTACTAGAAACTGCTACAAGTAGCTAATAAAATGAGAAAAAAAAACAAAAATAAATCTCAATTAAAAATCAAGGAAAATGTCTGTAAGATGAAAAAAACTCAAGATTAGTTATGCAATAATGTGCATGTACTTTATACTACTGAACTGTACAATTAAAAATGGTTAGCATAAATTTATATTTTATATGCATTTTACTACAATTTTTTTAAAAAGCAAGAAAGGAGACAAAGGTAAGCACAGAAAGCAAAAAGTAAAGTGGTAGAAATAGGTCCACACACATTAGTAATCACAACAAATATAAAAGGGCTAGCTTCACCAGTTAAAGGCAGTGTGTTATACCAAACTAAGAAACAGAATCTAGATTTTAAGAGAAAAAGCATTATTAAGATTAGGGAATGTCACCACATAAAGTATCATTCTAAACTTCTGGACATTCCATAAGATAGACTCAAACTATATTAGAAACTGTCAGAAAAATTGGTGAATACATTATTATATGAGAGATTTTAGTTTATCAATCATTAATAAAGCAAGCAGTTAAAAAACATTGAATATACAGAAGATTTGAAAAATCAATTAACAAGCTTCATATATAGAATCCTGAACCCAATGCTAGAAACACATTCTTCTCAGGCATATACTGAAGATTTAAAAATGGAACAGCCTAGACCATAAAGCAAGTCTCAGATTTCAAAGAACAGATACCATACAGATCAAGCTCTTTAATTTTTAACATTACCGTTAAAATAGAAAAAAAAAATAAAACAGCTAAATTCCATAATAACTCCATGGTCAAAAAGAAAAATTAAAAACAAATTAAAATATTTAGAATTAAAAACAAAACATAATAAAAATGTTTAGTACATAATAAAACTTGGGGATACAGTAAAAGGTATACTTAGTGGGAAATTTATAAGCCTGAAATACCAATATTGAAACTTAAAAAAAAGGCTGAAATTCAATGAAATGCCACATGAAAAGTTTGAGATCCCCCCAAATATGCAAAGGTAACAAAGAGCATAAATTAATGAAAAAGAAATGTGAGAGTAATAAGGATCAACAAAACCAAAATCTGGTTCTTTCAGAAAAATAAAATAAGCAAACATCTGGTGCGATCAAACAAGAAAACAAGAACGAATACCCAAAGAAATATTAAGAAAGAAAAAGAAGTTATAACTGCCAATCTAGAGATCAAAAAGGATAGAATACAATGAAAAACTCTACACCAATAAACTTATTACCTTGTGAAATGAAGAAATGCCTACAAAATTATAATTTATCAATAGTGTTTCAAGAAAAACTAAAATGCCTGAATAGTCCTATAACAATTAAAGTAGCTAAACCAGTAGTTAACAAACTTTCTCCACTCCTCTAGCAGGAGAGAATTTCAAAGCTCTGATGGTTTTACAGGTGATTATTCCAATGTTTCAAGGTACAAAATCTCCTTGTATATATGTTTCTAAAGAACAGAAAAAAGGCAATGCTACCCAATTCATTATTGACACCAATATAACTCCGATATCAAAAAAAGATCAGAAAGATAAGAAAAAAAATTACAAGCTCATCTTATTGATGAAAACAAATTTAAAAATGCTAAATAAAGACAGTAGCAAAGCAGTTCCAGTGGTGTATGAAGAGGAGAAGCATGAACTCTGGAACTAGACGCCTTGTGCTGAAGTTCCAGCTCTACCACATCCTAGCTCTATGGTTTGGAAGAAGTATATTTAACTTCTTTGTGCTCGGTCTCACCATTTATAAAATAATAATATACCATCACCTAAATCACAGGGCACTTACGAAGATTTCATGAAGCACTTAAAACAGTGCTATTACACAGTTGCGTACATAAGAGTTACCTATACATCATATTATTATTTAGGAGATAATATATGGGCAACTATGCCATAAACCACTCATTTCTTTTTTGCATTGGCTAGTATTAATTTCAACATCTTTTATTTGTTAGTAAAAGGCACAGTACACACAGAGTGTGGTTTAAATAAAGCATTTTTCTCTAGTGCTTGAATATTATTTACCCTATTGGATGATATTACTGTGTCCTTTTTTTTGGCAGTCGTTTACAATGGCACAAAGATGGTACAAAACAGTAGAGCAAGTGATAAGTTTCAGTGAAGACTTTCAGTTATAAACAGTACAAAACCCACCCACACATCCTAAAGGGAGAAAGATTTATGCGTTCATGTAACTGAAAAGCTGGGGTCACTGGCTTCAGTACACTTGATCAGACAGCAGCAGCAGGACTCTGCATCTCTCTCTCCATTTCTTGGACCCACTTTACACTATCTTTGCTCCATTCTCATTTTCTCAGAACCTCAGATTCTCCCCTCATAGTTAAAAAACAAGTGTAGCTGCACTGTGTCCTAGCTATTAATAAATTCTGTGATGTTTACAATACTGTTTAAGTGCTACACAAAGTTCTTGTTCATCCATGCTTTGAAAGATAAACTGGCATTAAAAAAATCTTTACAGCATTTGAAAATTTTTGTTATAATTTTTTTAAAATGTTAATATCAGCTAGTCACAATGAAAAATGCCTAAATTTTTAATTTTTCCATAGATACTAGACAGGTTTTACTATCTTATTTCTTCATATTTCTTTTTCAATAACATTACCTTTCTAAAAGAACAAAAGATTCTGAACATGAAAGCCTCAAGAATGCTTTTTCATTACTAGCTATTAATCAAATGACATACAGCAAAATAATTCTTAAGTTTTTAAACCAACTTTTTACTGATGAAATATACTATTAGTATAATTCAATTAGTATAAATAGATATACTATATATTAGAATGGTGCTTTAAGAATAGGCATTATAAATGCTTTAAGATTAAGAATTCACAAAAGCCTTTAACAATCTATCCAGATATTTTTACCTTATTTAATTCTTCTCGTTCTTGCTGTAATGTTTTGATTTGTTTTTCATAAGTCTTGATTTGTCTAAAAGCATCATCCAGTTCTCGCCTCACAGAATTAGCTTCTTCAAGTTGTTGTTCCAAGTGACTTGATTCTAAAAAGAGAAGAAAACGTTTCTTTTACTACTTGTATAAAAACAAATGCTTGAAATCAAGGTTAAAAACAACCAAATTCTTTAAAAAATACAGTATTCTGAATTTGGCATTATGCTGACTGACACCACACACCACTCTGACTCACAACCACCAAAGCTTCTCAGTTCACTGCGAAGACTGTGACTAGCTAATGCCAGCGTGAAGACACACAAAATTTACGTGCGAAAATGCCTTACATACCTATGAGAATAAAAGGACCATACTTCTAAAATAGTGCCTTCAGAACTAATTAAAAACTAACAAAAAGAACAAAACCAAGCGAGCAAACATGAGACATGTTTTCCTCTACTGTTGGTTGTCAAATTATTGTGAGATAATTTTGCTTCTAATATTGTGGTTCTAGATCACCCAGCCTGGTTTTTCTAGTGATGATTTAAAGGATAAACTGTGATTTTGAAAAGTAAATATTTAAAAACATCTAACTGAGGTCAGCTCATGTGTTTTTTCAGATGAAAGACATGAATGAAGCTCAATGGAGCTAATAACTAACCTAAGATCATCTTGCTAAATGAGTATCAGAGCTAAGACTAGAGCCCAGGAATTCTTGTTTAGAAAGTAATGGTAGGAAATAATGGTTAACATTATTTCATCATAAAACAAAATAAAATCATTAATTTTAGTATATGCTTAAATAAGATTTTTAAAATTGATATGCAATGTTCCTGACATCAACTGATAAAGCTGAAGCCAGTGAAAACAGAAATCAAAACACATTCACTGTTAGTTTTGTTCCGGATATTTTCTATGCTTTACTACCTTGTTACTCTGAGTGTCATCCCCAGACAAGTAGCATTAGCATCCTCTGGTAGCCTGCTAGAAATGCAGACTCTCAGGCCCCACTCCAGAGCTACTGAAGCAGAATTTGTATATTAACAAGATTCCCAGGCAACTTGTTTGAAATTAAAGTATGAGAACAAATACGCAAAATATTGCACATTGTTGAGTTTGATGCTTTCAATAAATGAAGTAATGGTTATACTATGTTATTCCGATTGAAAAGAGGATTTCATCTGGTATAGACAAGTCTTGTAATCAAAAAGTCACTTAAGTGGTTCTAGAATCCTTAAATAAAATTATTTACTGATATTCAAAGCCCTAAACTTACAGATTTATTAAAAGCTTATTTTAGGTATTTTGTAAGTCTAGATACATTTTTAGGTAGTATAGATTTTTTTTTAAGATATTTGGAAAATACCTGCAAATTTGCGTTTAACTTGTTTTTATTTTGTCTCAATTGCATTAATTTAATAAATGTTTTTTTTGAAGAACGCCAAAAGATCACAGGATATTTAATCTTAAGGATCACAGGTGTTTAGTCTTACATTCAGAAAATTATCTTTTATTATTTTCTCAAATTTCAGTATTTCATGTAGCTTTTCTGTTTATACTGATTTCTATCAAAGATTTAAAAATGATATCTTGGTTATTTTAAGTTTTTAACATTTCTAGGATTTCAATAATTTCTAAAGTAGATATCAATTTAGTTTGTTTCTAATAATTTGGATCAAAATTTAATTTATGACAAAGCTAACTTCTGTCATTGCTGGGGTCATTTTAATCAATTTTATGATTCTGGCATTTCAATCTAGGTGACTAATACGGTGCATTTAGTAATCTCTTCTGAGAACACACACTTCCCTTCTTTCTTTCCTAGCATGCTAAGATTTTTGCAAATTAAATTCTTCACTTATCTTAACTGTTTTCATTAGAAAAAAGTGAAGTCAGTATTTTATAAAACGTCTACTTCACATAAAGTTTACAGCAAAATGTATTACATGGCACACCTTCAACAGGCTTCAAGGGCGTTTTTATTGTTTTATTTCAATATAGGTTGAATTTTAATTTTATCCCAGCTATTTCACTTTGGCTGCTTTGCAGTGGAGCTGCTATGTATAAAATGTATCTCAGATTTTCATGTTGTGTATTTCAGTTGCTTTAAAAATGCCTAAAAAGCTCAAATTATTCATTTAAACAGCAACATGCAAATTACATGTGCTGGAGAAGACAAACCCACCCAATTATTTATGAAATCCTCCTACATGAAGAGACGGATAGCATTTTTAACTTGAAATACATAGATTTTTGCATTACTCAAAGATAAAAACCCAAATCAAGGAAAGCCCCGAGTGCCTTGAGCCTCAGCTGACCGCTATCAGGTGGCTGAGGCAGAGGGGCCTTTACTTCCAGCACAACAAACTGCAAACGTGACTAAAGCTTTGACAGGCATCCTCAAAGACTGTCAATATCTCATGTAGCACACCAGTCAAAATATTTAGATAAAGTTATTAAAAACAAATTTTAGTGAATAAATAAAAAAAGCAATACTAGGAAAGTGGGTTAGCTCATACTAACTAAATGGTTCTTAGCTCACTGCTGCTAGCAGAATTCTGAAATTCAATATGCTCGTAATGAGAATTTAATGAGGGTATAAAACATAGTGAGTCATTTTCTTTACACGGATGGCATATATGAAAAATATAAAATATGGTCTCTGTCTTAAAGGAGATAATCAAGTTAGAAAAAAGAGCAACACTTTAAATCTTAAATAAAGCACAATTTCAAAATGTAAGTTGTATAGTGGATGCTATAGAATTTAAGAGAAGGGCAAAAAGGAGGCATGTCTAAAGCAGCACTCAAAGTAGAACACTGGTAGATTGCAAATGGCTAAGAGAGAGGCTGGCAAAATGATCAAAGCATCTCTTTCTGATCCACAAGAGCATAGCTTCGCCATTATGTTCTTATTCCTAAAATAGTTCATGACTCTCCTGAAATGCAAAGAGATTTTACATCTATTATTGCTCTCATTCATTCACTACTAGGGGTGGGTCGGGGGAAGGAAAGGTCAATCAATAGGAATTGAATGGTAACTAATTTCCTCAATCAGGGTGTTCTTTCTGGGGACCACTGATGTGTATGTAAGGAAGGAACATGTGTTGGGAACTGCCTGTTAAGGCACAACGTAGAAAGATACCTTAGGAAGTGGTCAGAGAAGGTTTCCAAGAGTGAGGCTCCATTTAGTCATTCACTCATTCATTCATTAATGAATACCGATTTAGGGGTTTTTATGTGCTAATTACTGTTAGAGACACTTGGACATACTAAAGAACAAAAACAAAGTCCCTGTTTTCAAAGAGCTTACAGTTTAGTGGTGAAGGGAGAAAAGTAAAGTAATATAGCAATAAAAAAACGTAAGTGAAAAGTATTTTAGAGGAGAGGAAGTTTGCCAGTATCCAGCAAACAAGCTGGGAGTCAGGATAGAAAAAAGGGAGGAAGGGAAAGAGGGAAAGAAGAAGGGAGAGAAAAGAAAGAAAAAACAAATATGTAAAAACCCTGGAGGTGATCAGGAGGGAACTAAAGGTCATTCGCTGTGGCTGGAATCAGTGGGTGAAGGAGGAGCAACAAGAGATGAAGCTGGAGAGGCAAATGCTTGCGAGATAATAAAGGGCCTTGCAATCAAAATTGAGAAATTTTAATTCTATCCTGCAGCGGTGGGGACCCACTGAAGATATTTAAGCATGAATCCTGAACCTGTGGTATGATCATATTTACATTTTAAAAGCTTACTCAGGGACTTCTGCTTCCAGAAAGATGGAAATGCATCTGCATTTCCCCCTTTCCCTACTCAGTACAATGAAAACCCCTGGACATTACACATAAAACAAACCAAAGACAACTAAAATTTGTAGAGAAAAAGGATGACCAGCTAGGGGCAATGGAACCTGACACTGTGGTGTCAGAAACACTGGAACGACACAGGGTAAGTTTTCCGATCACGAGGCTATGGTGAAGTGGCCTACCGCACCATGAAGGTGCTCAGAGAAGGACCGGTGGGGGTCAGAATGCTCACACCCTGGCTGGTAACAAGCCCCTTCCCACATGCAGTGTCCGTGGAGACTACATGGGAATGGGGACCCCACAGCTGCCCAGCAGTAATGACTGTGGCCCTCTCCCCACTGGGGTGGCATAAGAAGAGAGCAGGAATTTTCAATTTTCACCCCTGCCCAGTGATAGTAGGACCATCCCAACCCAGTGTCAGTGGAAACCAGGTGGAGGCCGAAACCTCCAACCTCTTCCAGGAGCAAGGAGGAGGCCTTCTTTGGGTGTCAAAAAAGGTCAAGTGGGGAAATGTGACTTCTACCGCATCCTAGCACTGAGGAGACAGGGATCCCCTTCCTATTGCTGGAGGAGTGTCAAGAAAAGCCAGCTAAACAAAAGGTTTAAATAAGATGCAAAGTCATTAACCAAAAATCACTCATCGTATCAAAAACCAAGAGAATCTCAACTTGAATTAGAAAATCACTAGATGCCAACACTGAAATAATAGAGATGCTAGAATTATCTCACAAGGCATTAAAACAACTGTGATAGAAATGCTTAAATGAGCTGTTATAAACATATTTGAAAGAGATAAAAACCAGAAGGCCTGAACAAAGGTAAAATTTCAGCGAAGAAAAATAAAATTAAAGAACAACAAAATGGAAATTTAAAAAAGTGAATAAAATAAAAATCTCGGTGGATGGATTCGAGCACCACGGAGGGGTCAGAAGAAGAATTAGTAACTGAAAGCCATACAGGTAGAAATAACCAAACAACAGAAAGAACAGAATGAAACAAAAATGAACAGAGCCTCTAAACCCTATGAAACATTCACATTTCACAGAAAAAACCAAAGCCCTTAGAACAGTAAGACTACTGATCAGGCAACAAGCCCTCTCTACCCCTTTACTTCTCTAACCTCATCTCTTTCCATATTTCTTCTTTGTTCATTCTACTCCTACCATGCTGCCCTGTGTTTTATGTGAACTCACGAGGCCCATTCTGACTCCACGGCCTTTGCACTGGCTGCACCTTCTGCTTAGAACACGAGTTCCTTATTTTAACTGCAGGGCTAAGCACCTTACCTTTTTCAAGTTTTTGTTCACATGTCACCTTCTCCCTCAATAAGGCCTACACGTGGACCACCCTTCTTAAAACTTGAAGACTCCCTGTCTTGCACTTCTGACCTATTCTTCTTATTCTACTCTACTCTAAGTACCTGTCACCTTCTGGGACGCTAGTGCCTAATAGTTCTTTTTAAAAAGTCATCTTTGTTAATTTATATCTGGCTCAGGTGCTCCTCCTGTGTACTCTCCATGTACTTACATTTATTTTTCTTACACCTTTTCACATGTATTGCAAAAACTATTTGTCTATCTTTTCCTCAGACGAAAACGTGAGCTTCTTGAGTAGAAACCATTCTTAGTTGCTTTTCTCTCACTGACATACAGCTCATATCACATAACAAATGACAAATATTCGATAAATGTTGTGTGAATAAGACATTTTAAAAATCTACTAAACTGAATTGTTAGTGAATCACTGAAATTTACCTCTTACTTGTTTCCTTAGTTTTTCAATTTCTTCTTTTAAGTTTTTTATTTCTAAATCTTTGCTTGCTGTTAGTGGACCATCAACAGTTGAATACTGCAGAGCTTGGACAGTCTGTGTTGACTCTAAAAAAAAAAAAAAAAAGAAAAGAAAGAATAAGAAACAAGACCATACTCTAAATTTTAAAAACTCTTAGCAATGTATCTCTTTCTAGAGAAATCCTTATATAGTGCTACTGGTTGAAACATCAACGCCCTGACAAAATGCATATAAAATTAAATCATACAACTCTATCACTGTGTCTTTTAAATTACAATATTTGTAGGAGAGAATCTACCTTCTAATATGTGACATTTTCAGTTTTGAACGCTGTTGGTACACTCTTACAATGAGTTGACTATTTGGCCCCTTTAATCCTAGCAGGGAGTGTTATCATGTGATAACCCCAAAATGTCATATGTCAGATGATGTATAAAAAACCGAGTTGGTATATTAAGGGATATTTAAAGATGTTCACATATAACATGCAAACTCCTAGCCTTAAGAAATTCAGGCATGAAAGTTGAGGCCAACCCATAAATGAGTCTGGCTCAAAAGTTTAGTCACTTGGCTATCTCATGGTGGGTTCTCAAACAGTAAGTCTTTACCTCAACATAATTTTTTATTAGGACAAATTATTACTGGTTGCTTCATATTACAGTCATGCACCACTTTACAATGTGTTCTGAGAAATATGTTGTTAGGTGATTCTGTCATTGCTCCAAAATCATAAGACTGTAGTTATATAAACCTAGTGGTGTATCTTACCACTGCAACTGCATGGGTTATACTTTTATATAACCAGTAGCACAGTTGGTTTGTTTATACCAGCATCACCACGAACACGTAAGTCATGAGTTGCTCTATGACATTATGAAGGCTATGATGTCAGTAAGCCATAGAAATTTTTCAACTCCATTATAATTTTATGGAACCAATGTGGTATATATGGTCTAATGTCGACCTATGCCTTTGTATGAAACAGGCGTTAATACCAAAAGACAAGGATTTTATATTTGCATTGGGTTTACTTTATGTAAATGATACTAATCACATGTAATGATACTAAGAACATGCTGAAGAATTCAAACCATCGCAAAAAATACCTGGGCTATAGAAATTCCTCAGAGTAAGATCAAGTATGAAGTAACACGTCATTATTCTACTTCAAAAAGTAGAAATACACTGTATAATTTGCAAAAAGTATTATTTTTACAAATATCATGTATCTGGGAAAGCAAGGAGGCCTAATTAGAGAAGAATGAGACATTTGGAAGTAAAACGGTTATGACAGCTGCCTCTTACCTTGGAAACTTATTCAATTCTGTGAGTGGGCTTAGACTCAAGTTTGCCCTGAACTGAAGAATATTAAGCTAGAAAAAAAAAATTACAGCTTCTGGAGAATAAGTGGGGGTGGTAAAACAATATGGAAACTTCGGAATCCCTAAATATTTGATGCTATTTTCCTCATAAGACATTTGTTGTATCTGGCGCTGCATATAAGCCAAGGAGCTACTAAAAGACAGACTTAAATCTCCAGTATTGGAGTATTCAGAGGCAAAGGCTTGCTTGAGGAAGAGGGCTTATCTCAAATACATGGCCATTTTCTCCATGAAGGCAATTGCCATATTTGGAAGTGGCATGGAGTAGGAGAGTGAAGGGAAAAATAAGTCTCACACAGTTTTAAAGTGCAGGAAAAAGAGCCCCAACCAAGCTCTATCTAGTTATCCTCTCATGACATCTGAAACCAGAAGTAAGCTGAGTCTAATTAAAAATGTAACTTGGCCTTGTCCTAGCTCAATTTCTGATTGGATGATGACAGGGGAAACCCTATCTGGAGTGAAAATAACATAAAGATCATTCTCCATATTATTTTTATCCATGATATTTGTCATTCAATAAAAACTATGACACATTTGGAAAAACATAAAAGTATGATCAATAACCAGATGCAGGTGTTGGAAGTACCACACGAGGACTTTAAAGTAACTATTATTAAAGTGTTAAAAGAGAAAAACAAAAAGATAAAAAACTTAAAGAACTAAAAACTAAGAATTAAATGGATATTCTTGAACTAAAAGGGACAATATCTGAAATTAAGACTCACTGTATGAACTTAACACCAAAATAGATACAGTGGAAGACAAAGCTAATGAACATAAAGGTAAGTCAAAAAATATTAAAATTAAACATAAGACCAGGAGACTTAGAAGTCCTACCTAATACATAGGAACAAACACGGAGAGGCTGCCAAAATGGGGAGACAAAGAACCATGTCCCACATGAAAGAAGAGAACAAAGCTCCAGGAAAAGAACTAAACAAAATGGAGACAAGCAAATTACTACATGTAGAGTTCAAAGCACTGGTTATAAGGATGCTCAATAAACTCAGGGGAAGAGTAGATGAACTCAGTGAGAACTTTAACAAAGAGCTAGAAAACATAAAAGTAGAACTAGAAAACAAAAAAGAACCATTCAGAAATGAAGATTACAACTGAAATGAAGAATATATTAGAAGAATCAACAGTAGATTGGATGAGCCCTTGGAGATCCCTAGACCCTGCCATCGGGTAAGGACACAGCCAGAAAGTACAAGTTAGGAACCCTCACTTGACCAGGACAGCACTTTGACCTTGAACTCCCAGCCTCCAGAACTGTGAGAAATAAATTTCAGTTGTTGGTGAGCCACCCAATCTACTGTATTGTGTTATATGAGGCAGAACATATTAAGGTATTAGGGTAAACAAATTTTTGTATTTATGTATAATGTAATACTAACCTGCAATATAAAAAAAAAAGAATAAACTATTGATAAATCTGATAACATGTTGAGTAAAAGAAGCCAGATACAAATCAGAACATACTATATGACACCATTTATATGAAGTTTAAAAATAAGTAAAATTATTTAATGGTAAAAAAAAATTAGGATAGTGTTTACTTTGGGGTGAGAGCTTACAAACTGGCAAGGGGCAGGAGGTAACTTTATGCTATGCTATACATTGATTGGAGTAGAGATTATACAAATGTACACATATCTAAACATTTTTGGGGCTTACACTTAAAAGTAGAGTACTTGCATACTTTCTCATCATTTACAAAACAAAATAGTCTACGGCCATGCCACCCTGCACACGCCGGACCCAGTCTGATCTCGGAAGCTAAGCAGGGTCGGGCCTGGTTAGTACTTGGATGGGAGACCACCTGGGAAGACTGGGTGTTGTAGGCATTCAAAAAAAAAAAAATCAAATCAAAACAGAGTGATGTCAGCATCATGGTGACGTGGATCATTCCTTTTTTCTATCCCATTCGATTTACAACTAATTGGATATCCATAACCAATCAGAAGTGCCTCTGCACAGCACACCAACACACCCAAAAGGTCCACTCATCTGTGCATCCAAAAGTTGGTAGACTGGACCTCAGAGGAGGCTACAGAGCTGAGGGAGCTGTAGCAGCAGTGACCTCTCTAGCTGAGGAGGCAGAAAGTGAAAGAGGTGAGTAAAAGTCCACCTTGCCACAAGGGCTGCAGCCAGAGGGACCCTTAGCTCTTCAGCAACACCTGGATTTCTGAAGAAAGACCTCAGTAACCGGGCAGAGGGGACAGAAAGGGAAGAGGAAGACCAACAGAACTGCTATCTATCCACAGAACTTGGGACTCCCCAACTCTACAATCCCTCTAAGGGGGCCAGAGTCCCCGAGGCTAAGCGCACATCTCCCCCCATGTTGCCATCATCATATTTAAGAGCACACTCCAAACTTTAGAAGTGAGTCACCACCTGTAAGAACAACCAAACACCTGTGCTATGTCGCCACCTTCTGGAAAATAAAAGACAGGCTTCTGATTGCCAACCTGCTGAACTGTTAGAATCAAAGTAAACAAAACACCATCTAAGAAAAGTGTTTACAACTTCAAATGTGATGATGGCACAAGCACAGTTCATGAAACACTGAAAAGTCATAGTAATACAATCACAAAAAAAAAAATGACAATTCTCCAGCAACTAAAGTCAAAGACATGGAATACTGTGATCCGATAAAGAATTAAAAAAAAAAAAAAAAGGAAAAGAACACGAAAAGACAACCCACAGAATGGGAGAAAAATTCTGCAAACCATATACTGAATAAGGAATTTATATTCAAACTATATAAAAAACTCAAACAACTTGAATAACAAAAAAAATCCAATTTAAAAACGAGTAGAAGTCACACAATGCAATATATACATATATGCCTTACTGTTAAAATGTACACCTGACACTTACTGGATTTCATTAACCAATGTCACCATAAAAAAAGAAAAAATTGGCCAAAATATCACCAGATTTCAAAAAAAAAAAAAGAGCAGAGGTCCTAAATAGACATCTTTCTGAAGAAGACATCAACATGGCCAGCAGGCACAAGAAATGATGCCAACATCTCTCACTCATCACTAGGAAAATGCAAATCAAAACGAGATATCAGCCCACACCTGTTAGGATGGCTCTCATCAAGAAGACAAAGAGGTGCTGGCAAGATTGTGGTGAAAAGAGACCACTTATACACTGTTGGTGGGAATGTAAACTGGTCCAACCACTATGGAAAACAATATGGAGGTTTCTTAAAAAATTATAAATAGATCTATTATATGATCCAGCAATTCCACTTTTGGGTGTATAGCAAAAAAAAAAATAAAATAAAAGCAGGATTTCAAAGACATATATATACTCCCAGATTTATTGCAACATTATTCATAACAGCCAAGAAATGGAAACAACCTAAATGTGCATCAATAAATGAATAGTTTAAAAAGATGGTGTGTATACACACTCACACACACACACACACACAGAAGAATATTCAGCATGAGAAAGGATCCTGCCATTTGTGGAAACATGGATGGACCTTGAGCACATTATGCTAAGTGAGATAAATCAGACTGAGAAATGCAAAAAAATCAAACTTGCAAAAAAATGTAAAATGGTGGTTACCAGGGGATGGGGGTAGAGTAAGACTGATGCTGTTTAAGGATACCAACTTGCAACAAACAGTAAATGAGCAGTAGAGGGCAAATTAGCAGTATAATGAATTTAGAGAAAATTATATGATAATTATGAAATGTGACAGAGATGCTAAATATCACTACAACAGCAATCCATATTACAATTATAAACATGTCAAATTAACACACTATACACCATAAATTTGTACAATGTTATATGTCAAATGAAATTTATATATATCATTATATAAGGGCCATCAAAACAAATTGCTTCACAAAAAGGAGTAATTCACATGCAGAGATCTTAGCAACTTATCGAAAAACAGAAAACAGTCTGTTTTATTGATGTCTATAGAGCCCTTTTCTTTACTGGGCCTCTAGAGTATAATAGCAAAAATTTTTTATTGCACAACTTTCTTAAGAGTTATAAATTTGGTTGTTTATATAAACATTCCTTCATTCACAAAATGAATAAGTAAAATGCATTGCATGTTACATCCTTTATTTGGGAGAAAATAAAGCATTAAAAGGGGATAGTAAGTACTGGGAATAAAGCAAGTTTAAATTTTAAATACAATGGTAAGAAAAGGCTTCATTGAAAAATAACACTCAGATAGAGACCTGAAAGAGGTGAAGACCAAAGGAAAAATGTTTAAAGCTGGACAACAGCTAATGCAAAGGCCCTGAGGTAGGGATGTGCAAGATCTGTGTGAGATTCTGTCCTAGCCAAGGAGCCCAGGGGGTTAGGACAGAATGAACATGCCAGAGAGTAGTAGGGGATGAGTCAGAAAAGTAATAAAAAGTCAGACCAAAAATGTCCTAAGGCCACTAAAATGAGTTTGGCTGTTAATGTGAATAGGATGGAAAGCCCTTGGGAGTAGGAATGAGATAGTGAAGTAAAATGGTCTAAATTATATTCTAATAGGATTACTTGGCTGTTATGTTGAAAATAGACTATGGAAAGGTGTAGGGGTGGGTCGGGGGAGGTAAAGCAGGGAAACCAGTTAGAAAGCTATGCAGTGATACAGGTACCTGCTGCTGGTGATTTGAAACAGGGTAGCAGCACCACAGTGAGTGATAACCAGATTCTGGATCTCTTGTGACGGCAGAGCTGACCTGATTCACTGATGAATCGGATGTGAGGTGTGAAAGAATGAGATGGTTTAAAGATGACTCTAACGTCTTAGTCATGAACAACTAAAAGCATGGAGTACTCTGGAGTATCCTAACATTTAGAGGTCAAATAGTTAAGGAGAAATCAGCAAATGAGACTAACTAGTTTATGAGGAAACTACAGTACCCTAGAAGCCAAAGAAAGAAAGAGAAGTCAGGAAGGGAAAATGGTCAACTGGATTGAATGCTGATAGGATAAGAGATGAAGATTGGGGAATGATTGTTGTATTTTGCAACCAAGGGTAGGGAAATGGGATAAGAAAAAAAGTAGGACTGCTAGGCATTATTAAAAGTCAATTTGAAATTAGCATTCAAGAATTTGAAGTGGGATAGTTAGTGTTATGTGTTTTACGTAAGCTACCTTCAGCAGCACAGCTACAGATGCAACACTGTATTTAAGCAGGGCTGGTATTCTGCCAAAGACATATGACAATCAGAAAGAGTAGCAATAGACTTGAGGGTATATGGAGGGGTATGATTATGAGGGACCGAGAAAGGAGAACTGAAGGTATGAGAGGAACAGTGAAAAGTGAAAGAATTGAAGGTAATGGTGGAATTAAAAGATTTTGGAGCTAAAGCACCAGAAAGAGTTAACTACAAAATTACAAGAAGGAGATTATGGAGGGTTTACTTGAAATTGAGATTAATAAAGAATTTGAGATACTGCAATCTCAAGACACATCTGCCTTCATAAAGTACATAAATGTTTAATCACTGTTATATACCTGCAACTAATATAAGTCGACTATAATTTAAAAATAAATTTAAAACACATTATAAAAAGAATTAAAATTAAAGAAAGAAAAACAGAAAATATTATCTTTAAAGTATATCTACCTTGAAGTTTTCTACTAAGTTCAAGTTTTTCCTGTTCCAGGCGCTTAATTCTCCTTTCATAAGCCTCCGTTGCTAAGTTGTTATCTAGAGTCCTCTGAACGTTGACATCAAGCTCCAGCGAAGTGGGACCGGCTGTCACTCTTAAACAGCTCCTATCGGAAAGAACACTGAAGAAAAGGAAAAAGACATGTGGCTTTACAATGAAACAAAAAGTTTTGGGGAAAAAAGATAACCGTTTGAAATCGTTCATTTAAGATGGATTTGACTATATGGTTACAATTAGCCATGTAGAATGATTGTAAAACTTTTTTTTTGCAAAATTATTATAAATGACTTTTTAGAAGCATTTTTAAAAATAAAAACTTAAACTGCCCAAATTACCTTGAATTTATTTTAATAATCATAAATTATAAAATGAAGTTTACTGAAGGGTTATTGGTAGTTTAAAACAATGTGAACACGTAAGTGAAACCATAGTCAAAAGCATCAATGGTGGTCCTTTTTACCAGAATTTGGAATTCAAAAGTGAAATGTTTTCTTTTCTTGCTGGACATTCAGCAATAATCAAAACAGACAAAACCTGCCCATGTAAAGCTTATAGTCCAGTGACAGGGATAAAAAGCAAACAAGATAAACACATAAAATATTCAGTACATTAGACAGTGTTAAATGCTAAGGAGAAAAACACAAAGCAGGAAAGGGGAAATAAAGTATTGAGGAGGAGGATATAAAAATATGAAGGGTGAGGAAGTCATCACTCAGTAACTCTGAATAAAGTCCAGGGAGGGGGCTGCTCTGGGAATATCAGCAAGAGAAGTGTTCCAGGCAGGTGAAACAGCAGTGTGAAATCTCTGAAATGAGAAACGTCTGGCAAGTTCATGGGCAGCAAAGAAGACCTGTCTGGTTAGAGTAGGGTTATGGACATTTGAAGTCGGTGATTAAGAGAGATTTCAAGCAGAAGAGAAGGGAGAGGTCTCAGTTAGAGATACACACTCGGAGTCATCAGCAAGCATCTGGGTGAGCACCAGAGAGTATAAATGGAAAGGACCCAAACACATCTTATGAGACAAGGGAGAGCAGGAGGCAGCAGAAGTGAGACTGAGAAGGAGTGGCCAGAAAATAAGGAGAAGTCAGGGAGTGCCCTGGAAGCTAAGAGAACAACGTGTTTTAACAGGAGGAGCCATGGCAAATATGACGAGACCAGTACTAAGGCAAGTAAGACCAGTATTGAGAAGTGACCGTTAAATTTAGCAACACAGAGGCCGGTGGTAACAATGACCAAAGGAGTCTGCATGAAGTGATGGGAGCACAAACCTGACTGGAGTGGTGTCAAGAAAGGAGACCAAAGAAAATGGATAGAATAATCAAGAGCTGGAAGTGATTTTACTAGGATATGGAGCAGAGAAATGGTTGGTAGGTAAAGAGAGTGAGATTAAGAGAGATTTTATATTTTGCTTTAAGGTGTGAGAAAAAGCTGCACATGAGCTGATATGCAATTATGCAAATGACACAAAAAGGGACAAAACATAATAGCTATCAATTCCCCAGAGCAGGCAAGAGAGGGCGAGTAGGGGTAGTCCTTTGCTCGCAGTTCGTGCACAAAATAAGTTTATGGGTCCAGAGTATGTAGGTGGTAAATGTGCTGATGGGAGCTTGTGGAAGTCTGTTTGCTTCAAATTCTCAGCAAAAAAAAGAGAGCGAGATTATCAGGGAAGAGTGAGGATGGCAGGGGTTTCAGAGCAAAGTATTCGATGTGAAACATCTAGGAGAGTGAAAGAGAAAAAGAAAAACGCTAGGGTAATACAGTATATCTGGCAGGCAGCAAAAAGGGACACTTGAGGCTGGAAATCATGAACTTAAAGTGAGACCAGCAAGAATGGTCAGATCTTTTTCTCTAGACACTGCACTACATAGGTACAGGCAGAAAACTGAATTGTAATAATGAATATGGACTTAGCAAAACCAGTGTAACAAAATAAGACAGCTGAGGAATTGAGGGGGCACACAAAGAGTGATTATAATCATTCTCCATGGAAGTTAAACTGCGTGAAGAGGAAAGAGACGATACGAATGTGATAAGGGTCAATAAAAAGGTAATTAAGATTAATGGCTTGAAAGTTCTGATGCTTGCAACCAAGAAAATATTTATTCAACTGCATGAGACTCTTCGAACTCCTACTCCACTGCTAAGATTCTGAGATCTCTATTTCTCCTACTCGTTCTCCTCCAAAATGAGTTAGATTCTTATACGTTCTATTCACTTTATATGTCTAACTTATTGCAGCAATAGCTTCATCTGATTTAAAAAATTTTGATTTACAAACTCTTCTTATACCTTGTTTTTTAAAACCAAAATTCATTTTAATTTGCTTTAAATTGTACAAAGTATATTAACTTTTCAAACTTACCAGCTACTAGTATAGGTAAAGCCAACAAATGGCAGGTGGTGGCCAGAAAATGCAGTATGTGTTGGTGGGGGCATCGTTTCCTAAAGAAAGTAAAAATAGCTGGTAAAAAATAAGTAACTATGACCTGGAGGTTGTGCTATAAATATTAACTGTAAATAGGAAATATATGACTGTTCCATTTAGAAACACTGATAAGTCTGGTACGGATGTTTAATGATAGAAAATTTAGACCATGAACACTGCTATTGTAAAATCCTAATAAATGAAAATATAGAACGGCTGACTGACACTGAGAGTACAATCACTTTTTATGTTATTCCACACTTGAGAATTTGCCTAGTCTCTAAAATGTGTAACCCAAAATCAATATTCACAGTACTTTTGCAGCCATTTGTAGACATGTGCAGAGCAAAGAAAAATCTGAGTTGCCTTACACTCATCTCCAGTCGGAGCTGAACAAGAGGATGCTCCGCCTTCTGTCTCAGCTCTCAAATATAAACAAGTGTCCTTTTCAAGGTCTAAGTAGCCACGTTTTTCACATTTTCATGCTTCTTACAAGTGACTTTGCTGTTTAAAGTGGCCTCCAAGCACAGTGCTGAAGTGCCATTGTTTGTTCTTAGGCAAGAAAGCTGTGATGTGCCTTGCAAAAAAACGTGTTAGAGGAGCTTCATTCAGGCATGGGTTACAGTGCAGTTGGCCAGGAGTTCAAAGCTGATCAATGATATCTACTAAATAGGTGTCTTTAAATAGAAACACACATAAAACAAGGGTAGGTACTCTTCAGTTGATGAAAATGTCTGGACCACAGGTTCACAGGAACTTAACCCCATTTTCCCCTACGAGTGATGGTTCAATAGTCACTAATACAATTTCACAGCAACTTGACTGAACATGACTCACTGCAAATAACCAGGACTGTACTGTGTATTTAATTTGGAATGACTCACAATTTCTGTTAACAGTAAATATAATTCTTATAATAAAAACTGATGAGGAAAGTCCATTTTGTTCTTTTTATGAGGCTCAGAGAGGAAAGTATAAGAGAAATTCTTATCTGCCTTGAATATGATACTTACTGAACAGTGAAATTAACAAAAATTCTTCATGCAGAATTAAACCCATCAGAAACAAAATAATTGAATTAAAAATTCACATAAGGCAGCAAAAAACAAAAATTTTATCTTATTTTCCTAATTTCTAATTTAGTACAACTCAGTGGTTGAGAGCAGAGGCTGACAAACTACGTTGGCCTGTTTTCGTATGGCCCACAAGCTACAAATGGCTGAATATTTGGCTAATCTGCTGCTCTGTCGCTCACCTCAAACAGTTAAACTTTGGGCTAGTAAGGCTGTAGATTTTCTTTCTCCATTCGTTTCCTAGCAAGTTTGCTATTTTCAGTGGCGATGCCACCAGGCAAGGGCACTTAGTTCCCCAAATCAAGTCAGCAAAACTGCTGGTTTTTACAAGCAGCTCCAAGCTAGCAGTTCTACTACCCCAACCAAGGAGAGGGACAAGCAGTCGGGGGGCAAAGGAGGGAGCTGTTTTTAACCAAAGGTCATTAGTTTTTCAAAAATAAATGCTTCTCAGTTTATTTACCTTGGGTTTATTTGTCAAGCCCCCAAATAGTTGTTTTTGACATTTCTGTCCAGTTTCAAGGTGGTTTTTAAAAAGAGATTTGCCAGTCTCTTTATTCTGCCGCCATGAAGTCCCACTATTTTAAGCATCTAGTTTGTCCTCTTAGGAAACCTAATGGCATAGCTAATCTAAGAAGTAAACCTCTGAATTTTAATACTGCTCATAGTCATGAATAACTATGTTCATCTCAGCATATTCTCTTAATTTCTTGAATCTGTGAGAGAATTAATACCAGAAGCCATTACTGTTTGATAATTGATAAGGTGGTCCACAAAATTAATTTGTAATCATATTAAAAAGAAACGAGGTCAGAACTTCTTCACAATGTCATACTCACAGAATTCTTTAAACAATCATCATCCACGTCAAAATTCGATGTATCTGTTGGACTACTAACTTCTGGAATATAAGGTGCTTCACAGTTTCGAATATTATCCCAATCAATTCCATTGAAAAATGGGTGTTTCTTAAAGTCTTCTATTCCATTTTGACCAAGTCGATGTTCTCTGCTGCAAATGAGCCTTCGAATAAGATCCTTTGCATTTTCAGACACATCTGTCACTTGAGCTGGAAACTGAAACCTCTCCTAAACAGAGAGTAACAGAAGCAAACATAAATCAGTATTTAGCATGCTAAATAAATAGATTAATATTTATTTTCTTAAAAATGCATTAAAAAAATACATATAGCAAGTGCACACTAGTACAAAGTACTGATACTGAGATACAGAGATGAATGAGAAAAGACTGTCTCCCTAAACAACCTTTAATTCATATGTGACTTATACAAGCACAGTAAAAAGAATAAATTAAAAGCTAAGATACTTTAAACTGCTGTCAGAATGAAGATAAAAATAGTAGAATGGCTAAATATTTCAACAGAAGCAGCTGATTTATATAAGTCACAAACTAATGAATACTAAACATTTTTTTAAATGTAAATATGTACCTACCTGACACTATTGAAAGTGCTTTTAGCTCATTTAATCCTCACAGCAATCATTTAATCATTACCCTAGTTTTATAGAAGAGGAAACAAAGGTACAGAGTTCTAGCAATTCGCTTAAGGCAACAAAACTAGGAAACAGTAGAGCTGGCATTTGCACTGAAGCTGTCTGACTCCAGATTCCTTACTCTATACAACCATGTTACAAGACAATGACTTCTCTCTGAATTGCTTCACATGCTTCCTATGACTTTGTAGCTATTTACTATCTTCCAATTCTTCCTATCTATTTAGATTATCTTTGCAACCAAGAAGAGCATTAACTCTATAAAACGTGTGTGTGTATATGTATGTGTGTGTGTGTGTGTGTTTACACATTTATGGAGCAACTAATCATAACTGTCACCAAAACAAATTAAAAAGAATAGACTGTCACTCCCTTTATGGGATACTCCTATTCATATTCCAGGTGTTTGCAAATGCTCAGAATTTTCTAAGACAGATCAAGCAAAACCTTCCTCTTCTTATTATAAACAATCTATTTCCATTTTACTTGCTACTACGTGGATTAAAGTTCCTGTTGTGCATCTGGATTGTTTCCGACATTTTGTGATCACAAACACCCCTGGGACAGGTATCCTTGCACACACACCTTTGTAGGACTGAAGATTTCTTTAGAGTAGATTCTATAACTAAAGTTGCTCAATCACAAGTTCCAAGCATTTAACACCCTAGGTGCATACTCAAACTTCTTGACAGAAGAGTTACATCAATTTAGATTCCTATCAATAACGTCCATCTCGCTGGATTATTTACAGTAGAGTACTATTTTTCTTTTTCATCTTTGCCAATTTGACAGGGGAAAAAATATCTTTTCTTACTTTAATTTGCATTTATCATTACTAAAGCTGAGAATTTTTTAAACGTATCCTAATCACAATTATATTTATGCTACAGTAGTAATGATATAAATTGTTTTTCTACTAGGGAGACCATTTAATTTTCTACTTGTTTGTGCCTCTAATAAAATACAGTGTATGTTTAGAACTAATAATTTAATATATAATTAATGAATTTCGATTATTCATGCCTGTCATGTCCCCAATAGCATAGAGTTTGTTTACTGTTTTTAGAAAATTATTTTCTTTTTAAATATCATATTACTTTATATTAATTATATGTGTTATTTACATTAATTTGAAAAACAGTAAAAACTACTAACTTTGTGGTTCATGATTTTTCCATATGTCTCCACCAGAGATTCTGCATAAAACGGTGTTTCTCCGTAAAGCATTTCGTACATACAGACCCCCAAAGACCACCAGTCACACTCAGGTCCATATCGGCCCTTTCCATCTTCCATGGCTTGAAGGATTTCGGGAGAGATATAATCTGGAGTTCCAACAGCCACTGAGGACTGGACCTGAAGAAGTTCACATTTTTAGTAAACTATTATACATGTTAAAAACAAATAATAATGTTAAATTAAAAATATTTATATTTACTTGGATACACAATAGACATTATCTCTTAACTACGGCTTTGTCATTACCTGAATTTATCCTCCTCATACATATTAAATTTTATATACTCTCCACACTAACATATCTTCAGATTTCATTAACACTGTAGCTGTTACTTAATTGACAACTTTTAGGTTAACAAAATGATTTAAACACAGCAATTAATATCAACAATTGAATATCTACTTTAGAACATTCCTATTATTGATACTATCTGTCCAACATGTACATATAAAAAGCTGAAACTGTGAAAATTTTACAGTTGGTTGGGGAGGAATCCCTAAAAAAAAATTGGCTAATAAAGTCCTAATAGAGAAAACCAGTCGGACATATAATTATGGCAAGTAAGCTGTAAATTAGAAATGACTGCTAAAAAAGATCCTGGGAACAAATTAAGTCAAAGAAGATTGATTGGTTCCTTATGTGTTTTAAAAGAATGTACCAAAAGATGAACGTTCTCAAGGTAGAATAATTGTTAATAGTCTAAATTTTCTGGACTATATTAGTATTCTTAATAATCATTAGAAAAAACTCTCAACTGCCACTCAGTTGAGAAAGACAAGACATTCTGTTTATCTTGACTGTGGCTGATATGTGAAGAAAAATTCCTCCTCTAGAAATTCATAACTTTAGGTCATATGGTCCCACCACTTGGGATTGTAATTCACAGCACTTCTGTGGTCCAGAAGTTCCCAAGAAACTGGCAAAAACATTGGACCGGGTTAGGAGCCCTTAGAAAGCCTGGCATAGAAATTCAAAACTGCTCCGGAGGATACATGCTTAAACTTGGCCACAGGCATACAAGCCCACTGAAGATGAGCTCACAATCCAACATATAACTCAGTGAGGAAACATTCCATTATGAGCAATACTGAGAAATCTCAACAAACAATACATTAGAGCCCCAACAATGATCAGTTTGACTTCATTAGATAAATGTTTAAAATTAGACATTTAAAAAAATCAAAAACATAAGAAAAAAAGAAATGAAAAAAATCAAATCAAATTGAAGTCCTAGAAGTGAGAAAAAAAACAACTAGTCATTGAAATAAAAAACATAGTAAATAGTGAAACATCTGAAAAAGTAAATAAAGCCAGACATACTTCTAAGCACCAAAGGCAAAGAAATTAAAAACATTAAAGAATAAAGAGAGATTACCTAGCAAGGAACAACAGACTGACATTGAATTATTAATACTAACACAGCAGTCAAAAGAAAATTGAATTGTTTCTCATAAAGATGAGAAAAATATTTGCTAAAGTTATGCTCTCTACCTACCTAAATTATGATACTAGAATGAGGGTTAAATGAAGATATTTTCACACAAAGACAGTCTACTACCACACTTAGACCCTTTCAATTAAACAGAAGCACTAAAGGACATACTTCAGGAAACGAAATTTAACCCAGTTGGAAGAATGTGATACTATGAGCAATTGTGAACAAAGACATCAGTAAACTTCATAACTTTCATTATTAGTAAAACTGTGAACAAAGATATTAGTAACAACAAAGAGAAGGAAGGAAGAAGAGGACAATGAGGAGAAGGGAGAAGGAGGAGCAGAAGGAAAAAGGGGTGGCAGAGGATGAGGACACAATCCTTGAAAACTGAAAAATGAGATGAAACTAAAACTAGAAAAAATAACATGCTACTAAGGGAGAAATTAGGATTAAAGTGTTCTAAGTTTCTTGTTTGTTTTTTTTTTAATTTATTTACTTTTTAATTATTATTTTTAATTGTGGTAAAATGCTCATAACATAAAATTTATCATAACCATTTCTAAGTGTACAGTGGCATTAAATATATTTACACTGGGCAACTATCGTCACCACTCACCTCTAGAACACTTTTCATCTTGCAAAACTGAAACTGTCCCCATTGAACAATTGCCTCCCTTATTCCCCACTCCTCCCAGGCCCTGGCAAGCACCACTGGCCTTTCTATGATTGTGACTATCTCATATAAAGTAAAACCATACAATATTTGTCCCTTTGTGTCTGACTTGTATCACTTAGCATCATGTTTTCAAAGTTTATCTACATTATAGCATGAGTCAGAATTTCCTTCCTTTTAAGGCTGAATAATATCCCATTGCATATATATATCAAATTTTCTTTATCTATTTATCTGTTAACAGACCCTGGGTTACTTACATCCACTGGCTATTGAGAATAACGCGGCTACTGAACATGGCATACGAATATCTCTTTGAGTCTCTGCTTTCAGTCTGTGGAGTATACATACAGAAGTGAATTTTCCGGATCATATAGTTATTCCATTTTTAATTTTTTGAAGAACTGCCATACTGTGTGCCAGAGTGGCTAGAGAATTTTACATTCCCATCAACAGCGCACAGGGTTCCAATATTTCTACAGCTTTGCCAACACTCATTACTTTCTATGCTCTTTAAAGACTCCATCCGAATGGGTATGAGTTAGGATTTCATTTTGAGTTTGATTTGCATTTCCATAACAATTAGTGATGCTGAGCATCTTTTCATGTGCTTGCTGGCCATTTGCACATCTTCTTAAAAGATGAATTGGGTTGTTTATTTGTTACTGAGTTGAAAGAGTTCTTTATATGTTCTGGATATTAACCCCTCTTATCAGACATATGATTGCAACTATTTTCTCTCATTCTAAGGTGGACTCTGCACTAAGATGACTGTGTCCTTTGATGCACAGAACTTTTTAATGGTGATGTAGTCCAACGAATCTATTTTTTCTCTTATTGCCTGTTTGTTTAGTGTCATATCCAATAAATTATTGCCAAAACTATGAGAGCCAAAAAAAATAAGATGAAACTTGAGCTGGAAAGTCACAAAATTTGGAAAAGGTTAAAACTGTGGTCACTGTCTGGGTAATAAATAATGACTCATACAAAGTCATATAATTGTAATTTTTCAACACTGGGAGTAGAGAGACCATCCTAAAAGCTTCCAGAGACGGAGGAGGGTTGTCACAGAAGGATCAAGGATTAGAATAGCATCGGACACCTCAACAGTAAGTTAGAAGACAACGCAATGCCTTCTAAATTCTAAGAGAAACCTAATTTCAAACCTACAGTACCGTGTCCGGACAAATTATCAATCATGCATGAGGTTAGAAATGAAGCAGCTTTCAGACATGCAAGATGATGAAATATTTACTTCCGATGGAAACTTTCTCAGGCAGCTACCACCAAATAGGGAGACATGGGACCCAGGACACAGATGACCCAACACAGAGAATTCCAAGATGATGAGAAAAGGTAGTTCCGAGGACACTGACTCTGTGTCAGCCCACAGGACACGCCAGATTAAAACGGGAGAATGCCAGACTCCACTATGAATGTCGCCAAAGGGAAAAGGGGAACTGTTAAGCTATTTAATGTGTCTGAGAGAAAATACTAAATTACTTAACGTGTGGTGGAGAATTTAATGATAACTTAATGAGTTGCATAAAAACTAAACAAAGCAAAGTGCTCATTTACTCCAGGGAGAACAAAAAGTTTCTCACTATAAGAAATGTAATAAAATCAACTGCATGGCACATCTCTTAACTGAACAGGACTTAATGAAAGACTGTATAACTGTGTTGGGAAGATTAAGAGGAAGTGTATGGATTGGGTGAGATGGAGATAAGAGATCTGAATCCTCATCCTCCACGGTAGAAAATAAATAGATAATCTCTAAAACTTAATAATCAAGAAAAAACAACAGCACAAATAAGATAACAAGAAATGTGCAAGTAAATCAAAAGAGAGAAGAAAGAAAGATTTTAAGTGTCTGCCTCTAGAAAAAGATTTGAAGGTGGGAAGAACTAGATGGAACAAAGGAATGCTTTTTTTGTGATAAGCCTTCCTTAAATATGGACAGATCACTTTGATTAAAAAAAAAATGGAAATAAAACAAGTAAAAAGAAGGTTTCTTCATTAAAATTTTCTAAATGCAGGACCAACATGCTACTGAGTCCAGAAAAGTTATTTTGAGATCATGAATAAAAATGAATGCCTAGGAAGACACACCAAGATTTCAGGAATAAATCTGTTCGGGGTAAACTCATGTAGATAGAACGAGGACTCGTTGCATTCTAGAAAGCTGAGAGGTCTGGAAGATGGACAGACTCCGGGAGAGGAGCCCCGGCTTTGAGTCTGAGGGGTTTCCACACACAGGAAACACTAGCTCTTGCCCTGGAGTTGTCAGTGCAGCCTCTACTTTCCGGAACTGTGGTCCACACCTTCCTGCTGCCACAGCAGCCCGGATTTAATGTGTTTTCCCATCTCAGCCAGACTGCCATATTTCTTCCTTCCTTTGTCTTACTGGGCACTATCCACTTCCCACTTCCTACAGCACACACTGTTATCCCGGGGCAGTGTAATTCCATATACCCATCTTCTACTGTGTGACTGCGGCCTGTCTTTTACTTCTACATATATCATAAACACCTTATGGCAACATTATTTCTGCTTTTAACAGTCATATGCCTTTTATGTAAATTTAAAAAGATAATAAGACTTTTTTCTTTATTCACCTATCTGATATTCTTTATTCTATAGACTTAAATTCCATTAAGTTCCACTAAGTCTGTCTGCTAAGTCCAACATCTGTGCTGCTCAGGTTTCTACTACTTTTATTTTTTAACTCTGCATCACAATCTATATCAGAGCCTCTTTTTTGGTCTGATCTAGTGATATCTGGTTGAATGCTGGTCATTGTCAGTAAGACACTGTAGAAAGTATGAATTGTTATTTTCCTCTGAAGAATATTGATTCTTGTTTAATTAGATTTTTAAAAAGATACTGACCTCCTTGATCATGGGGTGGCTTACAGTTATACTGTTTGAAGGCAGATTTACAGAAAGTCTAAAATTCATCTCAACTCCCTATATTTGGGAGGACCACTTTCAAACTCTATAAATGTTTTCATGGCTTGGATTTAGGCTGTTAGGCAGGTTTAGAGTAAGTCTTACATTTGATAAAGGTGTTAACTGGCTCTCCGGAGCCAAAATGCCAATGTTCCCTTAGCATTATTTCTCTACCAACACTGACTTCCAGTAATGTTTTCTAAATGGGTAACATCTATATGGTCTTCTGCATACGTACACACCAACCTTCGTAAGGTGCCGCTCCATGGATATTTTAGGCCCTCTCTCTCGGCACAACTCCCTCCTCTCTAATGTCAAGCCTGCAGATTCCAGCTGCCTCAGCTAACTCGACTCTATAGGACAGCTAGAGTCTGCTCTAACTCTAGCTTTCTGCATCAGAGTCAGCAAACTGTCACAATCTTGGGAAACTGTGAAGCATAATTCATGAATTCACTTCTCGCAGAGATAACAGTCTTGTACTGCCTGTTGCCCACTGCCTGAAAATAGTTGTCTCATATATTGTGTCCAGTTTTACTGTTGTTCTTAGTGAGAAGGCAATTTGGTATCAATGACTCCCTCCATCATGGCCTGAGACAGAAATCATATATCTTTTTTAAAAATTTATCTCTTTAGAATAAATTTTCAGAAGTCAAATTATTGATCTAAAATAATGTGTCATTTTCATGGCTTTTGGAGTGTATTATACCAAACTGCTCTCTAAAAAAGTTTCTGCCAACTAAAATGATATGTATTTGGACCTCTGCTATACAGCCAGGAAATTGAAGTAAAAAGAAAAACAAAAACAAACTAAGGAATAAAATTAGGGCATATAAACTTTTAAGTAAGTGAAAGAAAACAACTAAGGGTCTAGAGTTAGCAGAACTAAAGCAAATGGTAACATGAGACTGAATCAACCTAGAGGCCTTTCTAAAAAAAGCATTCATTTTTTTTTAAACATTGTCCCTCAGAAAAATTAGACGACTAGAAAGATAAAAGAAATAAAAATAAAGAAGTCTCATTTTTTTCCCATGTGGGATTTATTTTCTTTACCCATGTGGAAATGTGAAAATATCTCAAGAACAAAAATAAACAGTTTACCTAAAGAAGGAACAAACAAGGGTCTCATAAAAGGCATTATGTAGCAATCTTAAGGTCACTGCTATAAGCTCTATTATGAATAAGTATGCCTGAAAGCACACTTGTGGAAGGAGGTGAAGCATAGAAAGGCAAATGGATAGATGGATGGATAGATAATATAAACAGATGGTTTCTAAACAGATAAAAAAGACAAGTAGCAAGGAAATGTAAAATAATTTAAGATTAATCTTTATTTACCGTTCCATCTTCCATCAGCTTCAGACAAGAACCAAAATCTGCTAACCGAATATGTCCATTCATATCCATCAATATATTGTCAGGTTTGATGTCTCTGAAAAAACAAATTCATCCATTTTTATTTAGGAAGAATAAACATAATCAGACATTTGGTAAGGTAATATTTTTGTCTGAAAATCTCAACTGCCTTTAAAATACTCTAAGAACATCTATTTTACTACTTTATGGGTTAAAATACTGGCTCTGATTCATATTAAAACTTCTTAGACACATGTGAGTTCTGTCTTCTCCTGGAGACAAAAAGTACTGTGATAATTTTCATTCCAGCTAAATAACCTTAACCATCTTCACATTTGCACAGATTCCAGTGTAACTATGGTTGGCCTACTTTCTGCATGCAGAGAAGAGCCACAATTACTTGATACCTACAAATCATATGACCCTCTAGTCCATGAAACTGAACAAGGAAAAATATACTTTCCAGATCCTGAATGTAAATGTAAATAAATCCTCAATTACTACAGATCACGACAAAACAAAGAAATTGCTTCAAAAAGCTGATTTTGGAAAACAACTGCTTAACAGTGACCTATAGTATATAAAACTATTTCTAGATGTTAAGTCAATGGCTTGTGAGATATCCAAACTTAATGATAAATTAAATCATACCAGTTTTTGTATTTGTTTCTACATTTGAATAATGAAAAGTGCTGCAAACATTGAGAAAATCATACATAAGATGATTTTTGTAAAGATCCAATAATACAATGTCCAGTCACAATCTGAAGATTATAATTGTCAAAAACCATAAGGTTAGACCCTCTCAATTGACTTTACTTTTAGAGGAAGAAAAGAATCTTTTATAAACATTACATATGGAAAAAATTCTACAGCCACGTGGTTGATGGGAGTATGGAAAGGTTATCTTAATTTGAATGATGCCACTTAAGGTCTCTGTACCTCAGTTTTCCCACTTGTGTTATGGGCTAGTGTAAGTACCACCTTAACTACTGAAGTCACTTCTGTGAGCGTGTCATACGCCACAGGCTGTACATTATGACCCACAGGCCAAAGCTAGCCTGCTGCCTCCTTGTCAATAAAGTTTTATGGGCCACGGCAACACCATTCTTTTCAGGATTCTGTGTGGCAGCTTTCCCACGACAGAAGTTCAGTGTAGTACATTCCAAAGGCCGGGGGAGTGTCTCATTACTCTAGACCAGAAATTTGATTTCTGAAAGTTTACTCTAAAGAGGTAAAATTTTTAAAAAGATTATATGACTTCTGTCCTCTGGCCATGGTGGAGGGAGTCGCTGATTTTACAGATTAATCTGAAGAGAAATGATATCCTTACAATACGACTATTCTAAGCCATGTATACATTATTACACTTGACTGATGAGTCTTCTTTTATGTTCTCCAATAATACTGAACTTTTTTCCACAGAGAGCTTACACATCTTTTATTATCTACAGTCTGAGGTACTTTATAGTTTTGTTGCTACTGTGAATAAGACTTTCTTCATAGAAGCATTCTCGTTTTGTTTCCCTTTCAATGGGAAGGCTTCTAATGTTTCACCATTATGATCTTTGCTTTAGACTTTCAGTAGAAACTCAAATATCAAGTTAGAACAATTACCTTCAACTCTTGAATTGCTAAAAGTATGAGGAATGCATATGCCATTTTATTGTCATTTTTGGTACTGAGATTATTTTATGGTTTTCTCCTTTAATCTACTGACAAAATATATTAAGCTGATAGGTTTTCCAATATTGAAACTAACTTTAAATGAAACTGTGTAAAGAGAAAATCCTTTTTTAAAAAGTGAGTTAATGCCTTTTCTAACTCAGGAGTCTAGAAAAGAACAACAAAGGACACCTGAATTACAAAGAAAGCTATGGGAGATCCACATGTTCTCATATGTAGTATCATTTTCTTCTTCTAAATATTTTGTGATTTCCATTGTGATTTTTCCATCTATGCTTACAAAGAATGCATTTCAAAGTTTCAAAACATGGACTACTTTTTAGTTATGTTTTGACTTAATTTTAGTTATCTGGATTTAATATTATATAGTTAGTTATCACCTGTTCCCCATTCATTCAGTTTCTGCACTGCCTAAAACAATTACTGAAATTAGTTTCTTACTTATCCTTTCAAGCAAATACAAATACATTAACTTTTACACAAATGTTATATTATGCACATTTCTTTCTCTACTTACAACATATCCTGGAGCCATATCAGAAAAGCAAAGGCCTCATGATTCCTCTTAGTATTCTCCTACATGATTGGGACATAATTTAACAAGTCTGCTGTTGATGAATATCTTAATTTTCTCCAATCTTTTCTTTTTATAAATAATACTAATGTGAATAATTTTGCACATGTCATTTTCACAAAGGTAATGATGTCTTTGGGATAAAATCCTAACTGTGGAACTTCTAGTCAAAAGATACAAACATTTGAAATATTGATAACACCCAAACGGCCCTCCATCACAGCTGACCTGATTTACATTCCCATGAATATCACATGCGAGTGCTTAGCACCCTTACAGATTCTTACCAGAGTAGCCTGTAAAATATTTGGACTTTTTCGCAATCTTCTAGGTGAAAGGTAGTAATATCATTATTTGCATTTTCTATATCATCAGTGAGACCACCTTTTCATATTTAGGAGTCATTTGTAGTACTCTTTCTGTGAAATGCCCTTTGCCCATTTTTCTCCTACATTGTGGTCTTTGTCTTACAGTTTCAGGAGTACTTTATGTATTAAGAAGATTGCCCCTTTGCCCAATAGATGAGTTGCAAATTCTTTTCCCAGTGAACATCTATCTGTCTTTTGGCTTTGTATGTAAACTTTTCCTCTTATGAAGTCTTTTTTGTGTGTTGAATTTATCAATATTTTCTTTTATGCTTTTGTGAATTTTGACTCATAATTAGAAATGCTTTATCCTTGTTGAAATTATAAAGGAATTCTCCCATGTTTCATAAGAGAACTTTTAAGCTTCATTTTGTACATTTCAATGTTTAGTCCACTTGGAATTCTTCCTCATATCCCATGAAAGGTATGACCCAATTTTATTTCCTCCACACAATTTAGTGAATCTCTGGTTTGAGGTGCAACCTCTATCACATGTTAATGCATATAAGTATTTGAGTCTATTATTAGACTTTCAATTCATTAAAAATGTAGGAATACATTTTTAATTATTAAAGTCATTTTAATATCTGACAGGGACAGTCTTCCTCACTGTGAACTTATGTATATATGCCTATATATTTTTTAATAAACATGTCCCTAAGTAGTCTGTATTTTTAGATATTATGGAATCTCTTCTATATCTTTTTATAATTACTGATTGTTGTTAGATTAAAAACTCTACAAAAACAGGAAAATTTACCAGTTTTGTTCACTGCTAGATTCTTAGAACTTGGAAAAGAGTCTGAATCCAAAGTAGCATGCAGAAAATATTTACTCCATGGATTAGACTACAAAAACTATTAATATCCTCCTTGAACTTTTTTACCATTTAGTCATAGCTTTAGTTAAATCTCTTTAATATTTCCAGGTATAAAATATCATCTATAAATGTGATAATTTTACTATTTTTACACTTCTAATTTTTCTTTTGCCTCTTTGGCTAGAATCTCCATTACAGTGTAAAATAATATTGCTAACAGTGGACATAATTGTCATGTCCTGACCTTAGTGATGTTATCCATTAAGCACGACGCTGACTGCTGATACACACACGTCACGTTTAGGAAGCATACATCTATTCCTATTTTACTGAAAAAGTATTGTATTTAGTAAATTCAACAACTCTTCTTGATTAGAAAAATCAATTCCAAAGTGCAAATATTATATGTCTAAATTTTCTATTAAGAAATACCAGCATTAGATAGAGTATATTAAAGATATAGGGTTAAATAACAAAAAAAATAGCTTAAGAGTTGAATGTGCCTGCCAATGGAAAGCAGGCATAAGAGGTGTGGAGGAGGGGCTGTTTTTCGATATAACCTTTTTGATACTAGTTGCATTTTAATTATAGTTAGTATTGTTAAAAAATTTAGTATTGTTTAAAATTGATTAAAACCAAAAATACATGTGTATAATGTCTGAGTCATTTAAGAATGTGAAAATAATTTGACTAAGACACCAGGATCATGTATATAGTCAGCAGTATTTTTCAGTCAATACCGTTAATGGATATCAAGATCACAGACAGAATCAATAATGTTATAATACTAATTGGTCTCTGCTTGTCCAATAGGAAATACAATTATACGTTTCACATACATAATATGTTGTCTATCAACTCACTCCACATATTCACCCAGTTTATTCCAAGGCTGAAAAAGAAGTCTCTATGTTCCTAAAACTGTCACTATAAGAAGACAAAAACTCTTCTAACCTCAGGAGGATATGAACACGCCCCTAGTCATTGGTTGGGTTTGAAGATACTTGTTTTATTTTGTTCTGGGAATAAAGGAAAATGTTAATATGAAGTAGAACTTAAAAGAACTCATAGGGAGGAAGATATGATGCCTTATCCATCTAGCTGACGTTAATTGTGACCTAAGTTACTAGGTACAAGTTCACGCACTTTGTGACCTCAAAGGGAAATACGTCCCTTCCTTCTCTTTCAACCAAAGACTACAGCTGGACCTTCTGCAGTTCCCTTTTCCTTCAGGACTATCGTTTTCATCTAAATCTCATTTCACTGTGGCCGAAAGAAAAATATCTGAGAGAAAGGATACAAAGTATGATCTGAACTGGGCCTCACGTATGCAGGGATAGCCCTGGTTGGTTTCGCACTCCTGGTTTTTGAAACGTAGGCAAAGAGAAACAAAGGCCGCAGGTTTAAATGCCCACAAACGTCGGGAGGTGTGGTTGCACCTGCTGACCAACAACCCATCACATTTCATAAGAATATTCTCACTGGAGTAGAGCACAGAAAGAGAGCCTGAGTATAATCTCGGAAGAAAGAGCTAGGATCAAAGAAAAGTCGGTGAGCATCTATCTTTTCTCATCTCTCTACAAATAATTTCATCATTGGATCATGATTTTTGCATCTTAAAGGGCTACATAAGAAAAGATTTGACACTCAGTAAATACTTGACAAAAACTTTTCAAATTCAGTCGCAGTTACAAAATTACCTATCATTATTATACCTGCCCAAGAAAATCCAAGTCCTTGTTCTTACATAACCACCGAAATGGTCAGATTTTAAAAGGAATTTGAGTGCTCCAAAGATATTGTTAAACAAAGTTTGCACCTAAGAAGACTGGGTGCTGTAAGTGTAAAAAAATAAAGTTTTCCTTTCCTTTCCTACTGATTATGCAGAAAATATTCTCTTTAAGATAACCTTTTAGTTGCCAATACAGCAGAATCTTTTCTGAATCCCATAATGATTTTTGACATCTGACACTGCTGGTTATTCTTTCTCCTCTATTTATTCTCTCAACTAACAGCCATTCTTCTCAGCCTCCTTTCCTGACTGTTCTCGTTCCAAAAACATACTCCCTGGTCCCCTAATGCTGTCCCTCCCTAAAATTAGGTGCTCTGCTCTCTTTTCTACCTCAGTGATTTTCTCCTTGGAGGCATCTGTCTTTTCTTAGATTTCAGGTTATATGGTTGCCCTGTGACCTCAGTTCTCTGCTGGGTTCAAGAAAAATTATCTTCTTTTTCTTTCAATGGTTGCTCTAGGAATTATGGCATGTATTCTCATTTTTCAGAATCCACATAGAACTAGTGCTGAACTACTTCACACACACACACACAAAATGTTGTGATCCATATCTACACCCCCTCGTCCTTATGTTACAATTGTCATGTCATACATATTTATTACATCTACATTTGTTATAAAACTTACAAGGCAATGTTAAACTTTGCTTTTAGCAGCCATGTTTTATGAGGACTTTTATAAGAAATAAGCAAGATTTCAACTGTCTTGTATTTATCCAGATGTTTACATTCTCAGTGCCTTGAATTCCTTTCTGCAGATCTGAGTTTCCATCGAGTGTCATTTCCTTTCAACCTGAAGAACTTCCTTTAGCATTTCCTGTAGTTTGTCTACTCACAACAAAGTCTTTTATTTTTCACTCAATAATGTCTTTCGCTCTCATTCTTGAAAGATATTTTTACTGGAGGCAGAAATCTTAGTTTAATTTCTCTTCCGAGAACTCTTCTGTTAATGGAATCTGTTTTCCTCTCTGTAATGGGTCATTTTTCTCTTGCTGCTTGCAAAATTTACTTCTGTATTTGGCTTTCAACAATTATGCTATAATGAACCTTAGCATGGCTTTATTCATATTCATCCTCTTTGGTATTTACTGAGCATCTCAAATACATAGATTTATGTCTTGCATCAAATTTTACAAATTTGGGGCCATTACTTCTTCCGGGTTTTTTTTTTTTTTTTTTTTTTTTTTTTTTTCCCATTCTCTCTCTTCTCCCTCTGGATCTCAAAATACATGTATATAACACCTTTTGAAATTACCCAATTATCTAAAATAATAAATTATTATTTTAATCTTTTCTTGTGTTCTTCATTCTCAGTAATTATATATTGAATTTCCAAGTCTTTATTCTGACATCTTCATAAAGGCTCTTAAGCATACCCACTGAAAATTTTCATTTTGGATACTGTATTTGTCATTTCTTAAATTTCCATTTTTTTTTTTTTGGTCTCTATTTCTCTATTTCCTATATTTTCCTTTATCATAAGCAATTTTAATTTTATGTCATTGAGCATAGTTACAATGGCCACTTGAAAATCTTGTGTTAGTGTCTACATTTTGGTCATTTCAAAAATTATTTCCATTGATTTTCAAGAGAAAATCAGTTCCATTTTCCTGTTTCTTTGTACAATGGATAATTTTGAATTGTACCCTGAACACAATGAATGTTGGGATCCTGGATTCTTTTATTTTTCTCCAATTAGTGCTTTTTGTTTTATCAGTTGATTCATCTCACTTAAGCTGTAAACTCTGGTTCCTGGGCAGCAATTCTGGTCTCAGTTCATATCTTTTGTCTTTAGCTGAGCAGCTCTGAATGAATGTGTGTTTCAGGGGCCAATAAGATTTGAATATCAACAGATTTTGGATCTCTTCTTTTACGAACAGTTCTCAGAATTCACTTTTCTGATTCTACAGGCCACAAGGACTACACCTTTGCACCGATGCCCACGCCACGCTGCACATCATGCTGTCTTCACACAGCCCCAGGATAAAAGCTGCAAAAATGAAAATCTCATTTCGTGTACCTCGCCTTGTCCAAATGTACTTCCAATCAGGTTCTGCCTCCTTCAGTTCACTCTCTGATGCTTTAAGATGATGGGTTTCGCGTTATGTACAGACGTTATTGTTGTTTTCTCCAAGGGCCTTGGTCCAGAAAGTTCTTACGCAGTCACTACCCTTCTTTGTATATTTGAACCACTATAATTTGAGTTTTCTAGGCAAAAATCACAATAATTGTATCTTTAATAAATCTTTTCCAATTAATCTTTTAAAAATTGGAAATGTATACATTTTCATATGTTAGTCTTACATTTTAAGGGTGAAGTTCATTCTAAAATTCAGAATGAAGTTCAACTTTATCTAAATATTTTATGTTTCCCTTTTCTATAAAAAACAAAGATAAACTGCAACTAAGTGACAACATGCATCAAGGAGAAGTTTATATAGGTATGTTTTTATTATGGTACTCACTTAAAAATTTTTTTTTTTTTTAGTTTTTCTAAGAGTTAGCCAACCCTATTTCTAACTAAGGCACCCTGGACCCTTAAGTTCCATGGAGGTGACAGACTATATTTTTCAAAAATCGCACCCATTGGGACTGGGAGTATACGTGCCCTCTGCTAACCCGAGCAGGCTTTTGTGCCGGCCTCAACAAACCAAGTATGGAGAAGTGAGGCTGTAAGACTTCCAAGGAATAGTCATAAAAATGCCACGCAATTCTTTGTTATCTTGGGACATTTGCTCTCACGATCTAGTCATCATGTTACTAAGAAACTCAAACAGCCCATGGAGAGGCCCATGTGAAAAGGACAAAGGCCCAGGCTGAGAGCTCTGGCTGAACTCCCAGCCCACGAGCCATGTGAGTGAGCCATCTTGAGAGTGCATCTTCCAACCTCAGGTGAGTCACTATGACTCATACTAAATAGCAGTGACAGCAGTCCCTGCCTAGTTCTGCCCAAATTATATACTCATGAGCAAAAAAGGTGACTGCTGTTTTATAGGGTCTATGGTAGACACGGAGACATGCTGCCTTCTCCCTCAATGGAGGGCTTTGCCCAATATCAGCAGACGGCTCCCAACCATCAGCTCATTCAAAGCTGCAGAGAGCCTCTTCCCCAAAAGGCCTGACTTTCTTGGGCAGTTCTCGTCCACTGAATAACTGATACAGAAATACAGACTTGGACATTTCAACTATAAGAGCAACAGCTCTGATGGGCCAGACTCTCTAGGACTCCTAGTGGGGCTGGCTGAGGCTTTGGCTGGCAGTGTCATCTGACTTCTCTCTGCCTAATCCTATGTCTTTTGATTCCCTTCTACAGATGTTAACCCCCAATACACCTTGCATTATACATTCTGCTCTCTGCCTACTTCTGGAAAAACACATGTTACCGGGCAATTGATAAACGGAACAATGGGCCAGCAAATTCCATTTTCTGATATAAGGAGCAAAACAACATCTGGCATTCAGAACCACAAGGTGGCAGCCAGCCAACAAGATACCAGGCATTGTCAGCAAAGGGAGTGAGAAGGAAATTCAGGCAAAACATTCATTCTAACCTTGACAATCAAGGAAAACAGAAAGAGATAGGAATGTTTAGAAGAGATAAAATCTCTACATTATCAGTGTAAAATCATTACTCAGGTTTCTTTCTAACTTAAATATAAATCATATCAATTATCATGAAAGTTTCTGAAATCAGTAACTTTCCTTATCCCCAAGCAAAAGCAAATTACATTTAACTTAAATAAAACAGTATAATTTTAAAACTTTAAGTCAAAATTAATATTTATAGTGATAAATTTTTTTTATTTATAACATTAAGGGTAAAAAAAAGCTATTCCAAAACAATATTGAAAGGGCAATATTTTGTAGGTTATTTTTGTTACATCACTAAAACATCAGTACCAGAGCCTGATCATTACTAATATTATGTATAGAATAGTAAAATGTGGCTGTAACAATATTAGTTAAACTTTAAAGCAATTTTCAACTCTGGCTGGACATCAAAATCAACTAGACAGGTTATTTAATTACATGAACCTCGGTCCCAATCCAGATGCCATGCATCACAACTCGGCACAGGGGCTGGTCACTGAGAATTACTCACTTAGGACATATATTTCTCCTTCTCATCAACATCGTGTCGATGCTTCCCACTTAGTTCCCTTTTCAACGTTTGTATGAGGTGGGGAGTAGGCTGCTTTTATTTTCTGCTCTTCCTAATTTTCTCCTTTATACGCTGATTATAAGAAAATCAGCATATTGTATTATAATATTACAACTAATCTGTTTTTATTAGAATTGTCTCAATTTTGTCAAAGAAATGCTATATCAGTGATGAGGAAAACAAAATTCACACTGGTAAAACTATGCCATAAATTGCCTTTACAGTCATACATTATAATTCTTAATGGGAACATTAATTTGAGTCTTACCTTACAACTGAGAAAAGTTACTCATAAAATTCTGTCAGTAAACTCCTCAAACTTACCTTTCGCACTGCACAGTAAAAATATTATTTAATAAATCTATAAAAATAATTTAAAAAACTAATAAAAACTAACACAATTCTGGTTACTCTAAAATTATGGTGGCTGTCCAAATCCTAATCTTTTTACATATCCTTCAAAAAAACCATTCAGACACAATTAACAAGAGAAACAAGTGAGTCAAGTGACCCATGACCCACAAGCACAGTCTAAATCAAAGAAACTCTACCATGAAATTAAAATTATGTAATTATGAACATAAACATTCAAATCCAGCAGGTCCAGCTCTAGAGTGCACAGAGGAGACAAGACATGGAAAAGAGACTGCGGAAAAGAGATGAGCAGAGAGTCAGGGATGATAAAAGAGATTAAACTACTACTCACTGTTGCTGAAGGAAAAAGTCCTATCATATGATAATTGGGAGAAAATGGGTAAAGGGTATATGAGATGTTTTTGTACTATCTGTAATTTCCTATCAGTCTATAATTATTTTTTTAAAAATCCTATTTCAAGCAAAAAAAAATTATCTTGAGCAAATTTATACTTATGTTCCTCATTATCTTATTATATATTAACATAACCTGTTATAAATATTTTCATTTCTATCAATAATATATCACTAAAAAAAACCCAAAACTGTCTGTCAAGAGTATCTTATTGAGAACTAATCATTGGTAAGTATAGTGTTTTGTAAGAGACACTAAAAAACAAAGAATTTTCATCTGTGGACCTCCTGTGACTTCGTCCCTCCCAGCCCAGTGGTTTTGCACATTCTCCTTTGTCCATGATATTAGCCCCCACTACTCTGGATAAATCCCACCTGGCCAAACACTAGCTGCTAAACAGCAAGAAAAATTGCTTCCTCTTCTGAGAATTGCCTTTGACTGTCTATACCCTCCAGCTGACTTGTCCTGCTCCAGCTCTATAAAAACTGCCTTTTATTCCTAAGGTAATGTCCCTGTCAGCTTGGACGGCCATAACAAATACCAAAGACTGGGTGGCCTGAGCAACAGAAATTTACTTTCTCACAATTCTGGAGTCGTGAAAGTCCAAGATCAATGTCCAGAAGAGTTTGCCTTATAGTGAGGTCTCTTTCTGACTTGCAGACTGCCTTTTAGCTGTGTCCTTACCTTGTTGTATGCACATGGAGAGAGAGTACACTCTCTGGTACCTCCTTTATTAAGGCACTAATCCCAACAGGAGGGGCCCACCCTCATGACCTCATGTATCTCGAATTACTTCCCAAAGACACACTGGGATCAAGAGCTTTGACATAAGAATTTTGGAGAAACATATACCGTCAGACTATAACAAGCAGACTATTCATTGAAAATTTATGTCTTAGCACTCCGAATAAAGCATTATAGTTAGCACTTACCTCACTAATTTTTTTCTACAGTTTCTATTAAGTCAACTAACAACTGAATATTCACTATGTACCACACATAGCACTTTGTGCTAGAGTTACCAAATACCTGTCTGAGATTCACCAAGACGTTTCTACTGCTTAAACTGAATGTTGAGAAACTTTTCCCATTCCACAGAAGGCAAAAAGTAAATTAATGGGTAAAAATTGTCAATTTATAAAAATACTATATAATTATTTATGTAAGAAATGCTAACAGATAATCATAGATTTTTTCTTTGTAGTTAATATGTAGCTTCCTAAAATAATTTTTATACTGCATATGAGCATAGTTATATTTATTGATAATATAATTGTTTCTACTTCACATAATTGAATAAGATAGATTGACAAATCATGGTGTTCCAAAAAAGACATTTAACATCTACCAGAACTCAGATACTGTGTGTTAGATACCATGAAGCAGGAGTGAGACTATTTTAACTAAATACAAGCATGTTCTGTTTGATGATGAAATCAGCCTCCAACTTACAATACTATCGTGGGTCGTATTTTTAATTCTGAAGTTTCTTCAACTAATTCTCAAACAGATGGTACTAGCATATCAATATGAAATTACTTCAAAATGTATTTATGTGCTGTTATGTTATCCAGGCACAGCTGTCTTTATTGAAATCAATTTGTTTCAAAATTTATACACTTGACCTTTTTTTGGTATAATCAATTTCATACTGCAAAAGGTAGTAACAACTCGAAACAAATAGTTCAAGCTGTTTCATTAAGTCACAGCTATATTCTCACGGATACTGTTGCTGTGTCCATCGCATAAATGCTGTATTAAATGTAGATGTCCAAATATGGTTATTTTGCTATAAGAAAGCCTTGACTAAAGACCTGTGTAGAGAAGAATTAGTCTTCCCAATGAGAGGTCTGGCCTTTGCCTATTTGGTAGGTGATCTCTAGCCCCTCAAAATATCATGCCTGATCAGAGTATCCCTGTTTACCTAAGGGCTTTAGCCACCAGGCAGTCTAACAATGTGATTTATGAAGGCTGTAGTTTATTCAGGGCATGTGCTATCAGTTTTATTTCCGAAAGAGACTGGAAACTAAAGGTAAAATTCCAACCTTTGGGAAGGGCTAGAGACTAAAGGCAGTCATGCGGGTAATATGTTAAGACCACCCTCAACCCCTGCAAAAAAACACTTTGAAAACCGAAGGCTCAAGTGTGCTTCCCTGGTTAGCAATACTCCATGCTGCTGTCTCACGTAGATGTGCTTAGTACTTCTCCTGAGTACACCAGGTACCCCCCACACGCTTATCTTGGCTGATTTTAATCTGCACCCTTTCCATGTCATGAACTAAGACTGTAAGTGGAAGCAGAACAGCTATCAGTGAGTTCTGTGAGTCCCTGCAAATTATCAGAACTGAGGGTGGTTCTGGGAACCCCCCAAACCTGCAATGGATGTCAGAAGTAAGGGTGGTCTTTAGGGACTATTCTCTCCACCTTTGAAGTTGGCCCAAATCCCATGCTGTTACTTAAATAGCACATGTGCTGTAATGTAAGAACTATCTTTACATAAAATGATTCAAATAATGGTGCACACCCTGAGTTCACCTATAGCTAACAATTTTTAACCATAACAGCATCCATTCTTTAGTAATTTCAGGATATTATAAAAATACCTCCGCCATTAGCAGTACGAAAAAATTCCAATTTTGAAATGTGACTCTGGCCTCAAAATGTTTCTGTGTCATTGTGAAAGTAAAATGATTTTGCATATTCCAAGAAGATAACTGCCCAACCAGACCACAAATCCAATCTGAAAGAGATGAAATCAACCTGAGGCCCTAGTGGAGGCCCAGTGCATACCTATCTTTCATAAAATTCTTATGGGGTAAGGGACGTAAAACTATTTAGAACTGAATTCCGTAGTATTTCCCTCAATAAATTCTATTAAAATAGATATGATCCATTTTCTATAATGTATCAGCACATTCTAGAGTTACTCATATTATATAAAACACTATTAACATTAAGTAGGTAAAGCTCATAAAAACTAATCACAAATCTTGAAGATGAAATAAATTTCAGTGGGAAAAATAGGAGTTATGAAAAAATCCATGAATAAGTGAATTGTTTTCAGGTTTTCAGGTTTTGTTTTAATTTTGAACTAGGGTAAGGAGAGATTACTTCAAAAACTACATTCTGTCCCAAGAATTTATTCAAGCCAGTATTTAACTTTAAAACAAACACAGCAAAGCACACATTTGCTATTAAGTCCCATGAAGCCAGCTTAATTTGCCCTGAAAAAGAGATTCTATTCAACCAATAGCTAGTGTGCCTGAGCCCTTAGGATCTTAGTCTGATTTGAAATTTGTACATTTTCACATGAATGAAGTATTCCAGAAATAGAAGTAAAGATAAGCACAGAAACCATAAAAACAACTTGACAGTATCTACTCATTAGTTATTTCACCCTGATTTAGGTTCTTTACTTTTAGGTTCTTTCTTTAGTCCTCCACAGATTTTGCTGCTGTTTCATTGTATGTATTCTTAACTTAAATTATTTAGATCCATTATGGAATGAGGTAATAAAGAATAAAATGAATGACTAAATAATTTACGAGAAAAAAATCCAGTGGACACTAAACAGTAGTGACTGCTATAACCAGTTTTGAGGCTTATGTAAAATTATGGTCTAAATACCAGAGGCAAGGACAACTGTTCCTAAAATATGATTTGACAATGAGAATGCTACATGGCAGCTACCTATTTAGCCATATCTAGTAAGAAAAGCTTTAAACAACCACAAAGATCCAGGTCTAGATGAAGAAAATCTCCAGAGATGTAAAATACATCCACTGAGCACAACAGAGGAAAACATCAGACCCTGCCTCTAGAAGCTTAAAATCTGAGAAGAAAATAAGGCAAATATTAAAATAAATACTCTGATAATGAATAGCATCCTATACTTTAACACAGTAAGTAATAAATTACCAAGTAATCATTTACGACGTGTACTGTTCATGAGTCCACCTCATCACTCAGTACCATCCTCAAGGGTGGGATGTGCCTTGAAGAGAGGGCCTACATTCCAACTGTGTGTTGAACATTCAATGAACGCTTTAAATATAAATTTGTGCCTTTCACCTTTACAAAATTCTTTAGTTGTTTCTTTGACAATTTCATCCTCTGCATTTTCTCTATCCTTCTATTCTGGAACTCCTATTATTTATATGTTTACCCTCTGAATGATTCTATAATTTTCTCCACTTTCCAGCATCCCAGCTTTTTGACTTTTTTCTCCTATTTTTTAGAGCATTTCTTCAACTTTACCTTCCAACTCTTTTACTGATTTTTTTTTCTTAATCTACTATCAGAATTTTCATTTCAAAAGCTTTTTCTCTAGATATCCCTTTTTGGAAGCATAAGTTTTTCATACATGCCATACATTCTCTTATCTCTCAGACAATATTAATAATCATTTAGGGAAGAAGGATCATTTAGGGAAGAAGGATGAGAGTTACATAACAATTAGAAATGACCGTTAAATAACAATTAGAAATGAGAATTCAGGTTATTATTCATTTCTTTAAGTTCTCCATAATTTGCTTGTATAATTAATTTAGCATTTCACAACCTGAACTCACTCCATCTCTTATACTTTTGCTCTAAATTATTTAACTTACATTATTTTCATTTACACAACTCAAAACCTTTCTCATTTAAATAATTCACCAGTGACTCTCTGATCATTTCTTACTTTCCTTCCTTTTAAAATGTAAGATTGTCTTTTAAGCCATCTAATGCCTTTAAAATTTTTTGATTAAACATAAATTATTATGGGCTGTTTAGAGATTTTTAATCTGCATGAACAGTTATAAGAACAAGCCTGTATAAAAATCATTTTGTAAATTAGCCCACTTTTTTCTTTGCATTCCATCGTAAACTGCATATAATATAACACACATTTGTAGAGAAATTTTTAAATAAATTACTGTACTTGTCAAACAGATTAGAAAGAATTTTTTCCAGGATCATCAAACTTATCACTTTCCTACAAAAACATCTGTTTTAACATTTTTACAATCCCCAGAAGTATTTTCTTGTGAAACATAAAGCACATAATATGGGTCTTATTTAGCAAATATACTTGTTAGTTCTGGCCTAGAATTCTGGCTAACAGCAATACATAAGTCTCAGTATAAGAAAATGGGCCTGTGAATACTTTTGGGAGGAAGAAAATTATATGTACACTTAAGAGTGTTTTCTTAAAAGTATCCTATAGAAAAGCTGACTGGAAATCAAAACAGGTATTACATATGTACACATGTGTATAATCAGCACATCAGTTCTTTAATGTTGACAAATAATGACAATACCAACAACAAAGGAAAACAACTAAAAGCATCTCAGAATAAATTATTTGGTTGATAAGAAATGTTTCTAAGACCATAATTAATACATCTGATACAAACAGGCCTCTGCTTCTAGATACCACATGATGGCTTCCAGCCAGAGATGAAGGAGGCTCCTACTCACCTGTGTACATAATGCAGTTGATGAACTGAATCGATTGCTATCACCATCTCAGCCAAGTAGAATCGAGCCATATCTTCAGGCAATCTATCTTCAAATTTGCTGAGCAGAGTAAGCAAATCCCCTCCAACATAATAATCCATAACCAGGTACTGAGAATGAAAAATAAAGTGTACCCAATAAATAATAAGAATGAAAAATAATATAAAGTAGCCCAAAGTCACAGAGCACTAGGTCAAATCCTTTGTTGTTAATTAACAAGAAGCTGTCTAAGATTATCCTCAGCAGTTATTACAAAACTTGAAAATTTCATAAAGCGGTAAAATAAAGTTTTTAAAAATGAGAGAAGAGGATGACATGGGATGACCATTATTTTGCTAAGTAACAACAAGGAAAAATAACATCACCTCCACCTGCAACAACAGACCACAGTTTTACCAACATTTCATAGATGATGATGTTAATTCTTCAAAAAGGATTTTAAAAACTCAGAATACAAGACAGTCCTTTATGTTAAACAAATTCATCTTTATCATCATTACATTTTCCTTACTTCGCCTCGGACTGACGACCAGCACTTGGATCAGCACTGGGAAACCACTGTGATACACCCTCAGAGAGCACAGGGAAGTGCTGGTCCCCTTCCTCATACCTTGCCCTATGCAGCTCTCCTTCAGGCTGTTCCTGAGTTACGTGAGCTGCTCTAGCAAATTAAGTGAACCCAAGGAGGGAATCCTAGGTCTACAGCCTGTTTCAGAAGCAGAAGTAACAACCTGGACTCATGACTGGGCGGTGAGGGGAGGGGGCTTACAGGACTGAAGCCTTAATCTGTGGGGTCCAGGCCTATCCCCAGGCAGTGCCAGAACTCAGTGAAACTGTAAGACGCTCTGCTGATGTGCAGAATTGCTTGATGTGTGGAAAACCCACAATTTAAGGTCAGCAGTAAAGTAATATTCAGAGAGTACTATGTGTACTGTGTAAAAAAAAAAAAAAAAAAAAACCCACAAAAAACTATTTAATAGAGTTTTGCTTTACGGTGTGTGTATGCCAGAAAGGAAGACAGGAATATACACCAAAATGTTCACAGAGATTACCTCTGGGTTGTCGGACTACAGATGATATTATAGCTTTCTGTGATCTTCTAGACTGTTTTATAAACATATTTTTTTATTTTTTAAGGTGAGCAAAAGAAAGACGCACTTTGTAGTCAGAGAGACCTGTATTCAAATTTTAACTTTGGGTTCTAAGTGGCTTTTCAAAATTATTTAATCTTTTTGATACTTTATTTCTTCATCTATATAGCTATAATAGTGATACCTTCCTTTGCGGTATATTGTTTAGCATTAAGGCAAGTAAACAGAGGATATTTAAATGTCAGTTTTAGCTCCTTGAAGATAAGGTGATTTATCACAGAATGGAGATATTTCAGGGATATCACAAAGTATATCACCTTTATTTTAAAAACATACCAAGCCTATGGGAAAAGCTAGCTTCCAAAACTATTCAGCATTTCATAATAATGACCGAGGGTGGGGTTTTTATTCAGAAATATTTCAATCTTGGCCTTTGTTCAAAATATAGTAGAAAAATGTTACCACTGAAAAACCACTGAACGGCTGTATTGTACTGCAAGTCAGGATATTCAGTTTCATTTCTGACAAAAATTCATGGAAATGATAATACTGTTCCATGAGCCTGAATGAAGTTCAAAGTTGATACCACTGGCTCAATACAAAAGAAGTGGTTCATACATACAATAGAATATGACTCAGCCATAAGAAAAGATGAAATACTGCCATTTGTGACAACATGGATGAATCCTGAGATTATCATAGTAAGAGAAATAAGTCAGATAGGAAAAGTCGAGAATCATGATTTCACCTGTATGTGGGATATAAAACTGAAAGCAACAAACAAACAGGACAAAGAGAGACTCATGGACATGGACAACAGTTTAGTGGTTACCAGAGGGGAGGAGGGAAGTAGGTAAGGGTAAAAGGAGGTCAAACATATTGTAAGGAAATTTAATTTTCATGTGGTGAACACACAGTGCAAAGTACAAATAACTTATTATTGAATTGTATATATGAAACCTCTACGGTTTTATTAACCAATGTCACCCCAACAAATTTAACAAATAAAACACATGATAGGTTCAAATGTTTACAGCAAATTAACTGCTGATTAATAAGACAACACAGAGCTCCAGGCTTTTAGCGCTTAATATTTTCACATGATTTGTATGGAAGTCCAAATAGGCCCCTTTCTGCTTCGCACACATCTTCATCACTCTCAACTAGAATACATCTTAGCAGCTTCCAATTCAGTTTGTGCCAAATTAGCGTTTTCCCAGCTTCTTTGCAAATATGAATGACAATTATTCCTCACAAACGATGCACAGGAGCTAATTCCTCGGTTACTTCAAACTCAGCACTGACTTCTCAAATAACAGTTAACTGGGTAGCATCAGCAACATCTTGCAACTCAAGAGCCAGAGAAAAGCACTCAAAAATCACTTCCCCAGTTTTATGAGCAACCACTGACGTTGCTCCCAATATCCTCCATTCTGAGCGACTGTTCTCTGTCTGAGGCTACTAGGAATAGTCCCAGACGAGTCACTTTTCTGTGGCTACAACTCAGCACTGGGCACACAGCTTTCTCCGCCCAGCTAACAAATGAGCACTCCGGAACCTGCCACAGTTGCAGCCTCATTTTCATTTTCTATTTGTATGCAGGAATTCTGCTGTGATAAGATTGTTTTAAATTTCCTAAGTTTTCTGCCTGCTGCTTTCCTGTGCGTTAGGAATGCTGTGACGAGTGCTCACTGGGCGGTGCGGACATTTATTGTATTCGATTAGCATAGCTTCAATGAGTTGCATAAATAATAAACGCCATGCTGTCTAATTTGTTAAAAAAGTCCCCACACTGCTGTGCCTTAAATGCATCTATAAAGCTCCCTTTTCCCCTGTCCTTATTTTGACATGCTGCACATGCACTATTAACACAAATAATTGTAAAAACATCATGGAATAGCAGTATGTACAGCACTTTAAATGTGATCAAGCTGTAACTGTCACCGCAATTTGTAAGCTGTTGGGCTGCAGTGCAAGGCAAAGACAGCAGCACATACGGTGCGTTCCCCTGTTGGAGTGCCACTGTCACGGCTAGTCAACTCTGCCACAGCAGCGCAAAGGCAGCCATAGGCAACACGTACGTCAGGGGGCGCGGCTGTGTTCCTGTACACTTCACGGCCACTGAAATGTGACTTTTATGTAACATTCACATGTCATAAAATAGTATTTTTTTTTTCAACTATTTAAAAATATAAAAACGATTCTTAGCTCGCAGGCTGTACAATGGGCGGTGGACTGGGTTTGGGCTGCTGGCCACTGTCTTCTGCTGAAATCTGATCTCAAAGAACTCCCAGATGGCAGTGCTAGTCGCACTCAGAAGCACCAGGGTGACACGTCTAACCCATTAAACGGATCACATGACAATTCAAACCCAACACATACCAAATTAAACCAACCGTCTTCCCCCTCATGCTAAAATTTCTCTTCCTCCTATATTCCCCAACTCATCTACTACCACCCACTGAGTCCCACGAGTCAGACACTGGAAACTGGGAACCATTCTGACTCCTCTCATCCTCCAATAACAGCCACATAAACACACAAAGTTCTAATTTTATTTCCTGAACAGTACCTGAAACCATGCCCTCCCTCTTCACTCATCCCAACCAGTCCGTTATCACCTCCATTTAAGCCCTCATTATGGCCCCAGAACACCGTGCCAGTCTCCTAGCTGGTCTCCTTCCTCTAGCTCTGCCCCTGAAATCCATCCTCCACACTGCTGCCAGGATGTTCTGTGCAAAACAAAGTACTTTATCACACTCTCCTGAAAAGTCACTTTGAAATCAGAATAAAATCTGAATTCCTGAGAATGATCCACACTCTGGAAGCCTTATTTTACACCCCTTTCCCTTTCGCTGCTAGCTTTCCTCTCATCTTTCAAACACCCTCATCCTTTCAGCCACAAGCACTTCTACAGTCCTCAACAGCAGTGGTCAAACTCTGCTCTGTGAGAGACCCTTCTGTGAGGGAAGGTGGAAAGAGGAAGCTAAGAGATCAGTCAGGGCAGTTCTACATCTGCTTTCAGGTATAATGTCATTTTTTAAAAAACACACATATGAGCTCTACAACCAAAAGAAATAAAAGAGTTCCCATCGCAACAATAAAATTTTCCCTTTCTTTTTTTCTTTTATTTTTATTGTATATATGAGAAGACAGGTGTTAGCTGAAATTATTGTGGTAATCATTTCACAATACATGTAAATCAAACCATGATGCTGTAGGCCTGAAATGTATTCAATGATAGATGTCACTTATTTCTTAAAACTGGGGGAAAAAAGATTCTTACTAAGTTATTGTCATCCTGGAAAGCATAATGCAAAGTGGTAATCCATTTATTGTCTCCATTCACTAACACGTCCCTTTCTTCACGAAAACATGCTGTCTGAAAAGAAAAAAGGAATTTTTTTAGACAGTGTATACTTTATGTAAAACTAGAAAATATATTATGCAAACAATTGATTAATATGTTTATTATACTTTCTGTTCTGAAAAAGGAATACATCCAATGTTATGTGTTACAAGTTTTAAAATACCCTCAGAAATTGACAGAGTACATTCAAAATATTTTATATTAAAAAAATACTATTATAGGTCAAAAAAATCAGGAAAATACACAGAATCATTTAATAACCATACTTCAACCTACCACCCAGATAATATGTCATCATTTTTGCCACACTTCCGATGTTTTTAAGAAAATAAGACAAGTTGTAACCTTCCTATTCCTATTGCCTTCTCCTCCCTTCCTCCTGATATAGTAAATAATCTGGTTAGATGTTCTTCCCATCACACAATTTAATCACACATGTATGTGTTCAAACATAATAGAATTATTTTATGTTCTGAAAATTTCCATGAATGGTATAATTTTATCTATCCTTTTGCAACCTGATCACTTTTTACTCGATCGTGACTTTTTTTTCCCTGTAATTGCTATGGTATTCTGTTGTTTGAATACACCAAAATTTATTTATGCAACCCTCCTGATCATGAAAACAGGTTATTTCCATTTTTGTGTTATTACAATGTTGTAAATATATGTTTGTACAAATGTACAAGAGTTTCTCTAGGGTATGTACATAGAAATAGAAATTTCGCTAGATAGAAGCATTTTCAACTTACCCAGATACAGTCAATTTTCTTTCCTAAGTGTTGTACCAATTACTACCCTCATCCCAGTATCTGAAATCTTCCCTGTTCCCACATCCTAAACTGCGCTTGGCATTATTAGACTTTTCCATGTTTGTCAAAGATAGATATGAAATAATGTCTCATTGTTATTTTAATTAACATATTCCTAATTACAGGTGAAGATAAATAACTTTAGATATACATATTAGACATCTAAGCTTTTTAAACTGTTCACTCCCTTTGCCTATTTTCTCTAATGAACTTTTATCAATTTGTAAGTTGTGACTGATTCTGAAAATATTCCCATATTATAAAGGTCTATCTTGGAGAAACTCAGAAACATGTAGCTAAAAATAAAAATAATACACATTATAATTCTATAATACATCATCTTTAAATTCTGATTCAAAAAACCACTATGCCAAAAGTTCAAAAAAAAAAACTGAACGGTAAAGTAGAAACTAAAAGTCTCCCTGAGTCATTCATGCTCTAATACTTTCACTGTCCACTTGCTGTGTCCAGAGGTCCTATATGATAAACTCTGTCGAATATCTTCTCAGAAAACGTCTATGAATATGCAAGCATGCACTCACACTCACTATTCATATGGTATCACATACCCCCTTATCTTTTTCTTTACACAAATGAGATTGAAGCACTATGTAAGTTGTTTTTTCAAGTAATAACATCTCTGAACAGCTTTCCATACCTCAGAGACCTACTTTATTTTTCTAACGGCTATACCATATTCTATACACACCAAAAAGTCATTATACAGTGCTCTCTATATAGCAGATGTTTAAAAATCTATTTCCCACAAGGTAAATTTATTAGCCATGATACACAAAACAATGAACATGATCTGGTTTACCCCAATTAGGTACCCTAATTTTTTCCATGTATTTTCCATTAATTCTATTTGATCAAATAGAATTTCCAAAGCCATGCATTAAATAGCATCACCAGAGGAAATATTAAAAACAATTAAAGCATAAACCAAATGAATGGGCAGCTTTATCCTTCAATAAGATTATTAAAGTCTACAACATTATGCTGTGGGCTCATTTTGAGGTAAAAATAGATCACTTGACATACACACCATTAAGTTCTCTTTTAGAATTTAAGTGACCTGGGGTTGTGGTTTGCTGCTAACATTTTAGAGAGGTGGTCAGAGCCTATGAGACCCTTTTTTCCTGGCTTCATCTTACTAACCCAGCCATGTGGAATTTTAGAGACATTCCGGCTAGAATCTAATAAACACCTGATTGATGACCCCAAATTAAATAAAACTCCAAAGACTTTTTGTCACCAGAACAGATTAAACTTCAGTAGATTCTAATCTCTTCTAAAATGTTCAGTGGAAAAATAAATTATTTTTTAAAATATATAAAATAAACTGTTTATGATATAAAACTTTAAACATATACAAAGAGAACAGTAAAAAAAGCTCCTTCCTCCAATGTACCCATTAATGAACTTCAGCAATTATTTTATTGTTCAATCTTATTTCATCTATAGCCTTACCACTCCCCCTTCATGCACATACGTGTGCTCACATGTGTCCACTCGCACACAAAAATTTTTAAAAGTAAGTCCCAGGCATCATACGACTTTATCCATAAATATTTAGGTTAAACTATTCCTATAAATGCCTCAGATACTAAGTTTAGATGTGAGTGCAGTTCTCTTTTTTGCTTGAGTGTGTCACATTATCCTCAGTTGGTTGTCACAATTGAGAGGTGAGGGGTAATGCTACTGGCGTCTAGCGGGAAGAGCCCAGGGATGCTGCTGCACATCCTACAATGCATAGGGCAGCCCTACAAGGAATTATTTGGCCCCAAATATCACAAGTGCCACTGCTGAGAAACACTGTTCTAGATCAATATTAAGCAAACCATGCTGCATGAATACCATGGAGCTCAAAAAGTTGAGCCAAGAATTTAACATGGTAAAAAATTTATTTGTTACCATTTTAAAAAACTTAAAAAAAAATTTAAAATATCTTCCTGTAAAAACAACGCCCCCCTTTTAAAACAGAGGAGTTACTGGAGACTATACAACTTCAGAATCTGTCACTCAGTTTCTATTCAACTAAATATCCTACTTGCCACAGTGATGGTTTTGACCATTTTGCTGTTTTATATTTTTTTAATATTCAGTTATATATTGTTTAAAGTTTTTCTTTTACAGGCTATTGGTTAAAGAGAAAGCAACAAGACTACACCTATCCTGAAACAGAAGTTAATATGGACGAGAGATGAAAAGTAATAATTCTGTAAAACTGCCACACAATTCTCTTCCCTAGATCCACAGGTGCATTTTGCAGATCAACATTCTTCTACAATTATGAATTGTTGAATTTGTCTCTTAGGCTTTAAATTTAAGGTCATCATAGATAAGATGTTGCTAAATGATATTTAAAGATCAACTGACCTCTATAATTGTACAGTTCTCTAAAAATACTTCTAAAATATTATTTAAATATTCTAATAATTAGAATCTTACCTCGGCTCTTTTCAGCATTTCCCATTTATTCAATATTTTCATGGCAAATACCTTATCTGCATTTTTTAGTTTCACTACAGCAACCTAGAAAAAGAAATACAATTTTTAAAATACAACAAATACTTTTTTCAGTCATCCATTTTCCTTTTCCTCTCTGTAAAAAAATATGAAAATTATCAATGATTTCCATGCAGTTCAAATTCTAAGATCCTAAATCAAATAATATTGTCAGTTGAAAAAGTTACATTAGCAAACATGTGCCCAAGAAATAACTATTTTTGAATATTGTATCAGTTGATGACTATATATTGTATCCTGCTTTTCAAGTTTTCTGTCTTGGAATTTAAACTAAATATCTTGCTATGACCAAGAAATTGGCCAAAATGTACAAGATGAAATAAGTAGAGCTTACTAAATACTGCATGCCAAATTCCAACATAATACTACAGGAAATGCCTGATGTCAAAACAAATGTTTTAATCTGCAGCCATGCTACCCTAAACATGCCTGATCTTATCTGATCTCAGAATCTAAGCAGGGTTGGGCCTGGTTAGTATTGGATGGGAGACTACCTAGGTGCTGTAGTTTTTTAAAAAAATGTTGTGCAGGATCAAACAAAACGAAATAAATGGAAAATTATATTAATTTTCACACCACACATTCTTACGCACTACACCACAACTCCCAACACATACACATATACCCTTAAAGATCAATTAAGGCTAACAGCTCTAATTAATTGTAGAATTTAGACAATCCTTCTAGTTATAGATCAAAAAACTATCAAAAACAAATAAATATGCCCCCATTTTCACCCTCCTATTTCTATTTCTCGGCTTCGGTTTGATTAGATGATCTCCCCTCCAGCTCACTGGGGATGCTAAAGGTCTGAGATTGAACTACAGAAGAGGAGACGAAAGTTGTTTCCAGTTACTAGGGGATGATAAACACAACCCTAATATGCAGGAGGAGAGAAATATATATAGCATATCTTCAAACAGTTCAAAGGGATATTTCCAAGGATAGAGAATAGGTTTAAACTCAAGTGTCAACATTTTAAAAATCTTATTAGCAAATGTACATAAGGGGGCACTTAATAAATTTATATTTGGATCAGACTGCAATAAAAGTAATATGTTCACATAATTGAAATCATTGTATAATACTGTAAAACTACATAACTGGAACATTCTTTGGTAATTGTCATAAATGGTTATAATGGCTGTGATTATGTTTTTTCAATTAAAATTATAAGAAGAGGAAATATTTCAATTTCAAATGCAATCACTTAGTCTTTAGTCATATCTCCAGAAATGATGGGCTAAACTGTTCTCCCAGTGGGCTCATGCTTAAAGAAAGGAGACTGTACAAGACATAGAAACAACCTAAATGTCCATCAATGAATGAAAAGATAAAGAAAATGTGTATATGTATAGATGTATGTATGTGCGTGTGCATGTATGGGTATACACAGTGGAATATTATTCAGCCATAAAAGGTAGGAAATCCTGCTTTTGTGACAACATGGATGAACCTGAAGGCCATTATGCTATGTGAAATAAGCCAGACACAGAAATACAAATATTATATATCTCACTTACATGCGGAATCTAAAAAAGTCAAACCATAGAAACCAAGAATAGAATAGTGGTTGCCAGGGGGTAGGAAGTGGAGGAAACGAGGAGATGTCGGTCAAAGGTACAAACTTTCAGTTATAAGATAAATAAGTTCTGGGATCTGATGTATAGCCTTATTGTGATAACCATTTCACAGTATAGAAATGTATCAAGTCACTTCGTACACCTTCAACTTACGTAACAACATATGTCAATTATTTCTCAATAAAGACGGGGGAAAAAAAGAAAATGGGCTATTAATAAAGAGCAGAGGAAACCTGGAACGTTATTTCACTAAGACCTCTGAAAGGCTGAAAATACAAGTTTACCTACTCTGGAGGCTCAAGTTGTATGTTGCACAATTGGGAGTGCAAATGGGCAGAAGGACAGGAGCACTGAGCTATGTCCCTGCACGTAGGACAAAGAAGAGACATGGAAGTCTATCACCTAAGCCCTCCCTCTCTCATTCTGATATAGGGAATAATGACTGTAAGACTCCACAACTTCGATTTCCCCTCCTCAGATCACGAAGTGAGAAAATTATGCTTAGCACTATATGGCTCACCCACTTCCTATGTGTATGCATATGTAAGGACCTGGTGACAACTACTACTAATATCCACCTACACGTGTGGAGTGCGTTCTAAAACTAATAGATGGCAGACCTATTACTTCAATTACTTCCCAATTATTTCAATTTCTTAACTATAAAATAAGAAACTTTAATCTTTTCAACTTCTAACTTGCCATAATATTATACCCATGACACACACATATAAAAATATACCTAGAAATACTCTCAATTGAAACTATATACAAATAAAAATTAAGCTACAATATTTACCACAGTGTAGTTTCCCACAGTAAAATAATGAAAATAACTTAAATATTATTAAAAAAAATAAAACTGACTAAATATAACATCACAAAATTTTAGAAAATTATTCATGTTCCTGAAAATACTATTTAATAGGAAAAAGTTCGCAACATACTATTTAAAAGAACTTTATTAAAGTCTACATACTATGATTTTGTTTATATACATAAAACATATACTTATAAACTTCTACGTCACAAGTATGTTGAGAAAGAGGCAAGAAAATATTATAAAATCAGGTATTTCTCAGTGATGTTTTCTAATATCTTTCCACATTTTCTGTATAGAACATGTCAAATTTGAAGCATGGAATGTAGTACGGAAGACCACGCCTCATCTGTGTCATAAAACCCCACTAATCACTCAGGGACTGCAGTGTGGCTCGTCAGGGCCGAAGGAGACCCATTCTACACACCTCTGTGGGAATCAGGAATGCCAGGCTGCTGTGGGGAGGAAAACATTCTCAAAACTATCATAACAGATTCATCAGTTGCCACAACCTTTTCTGAAATGAGGTGGGGTGTGATGAAATAGAAATGTCAGTTCAGGAAATATTCTTGAATTATCAAATTGATGACATGATGAGACAAGAACATAAAGCTGATGAAGTGATAAAATAAAAATTGACCTTGCCTTTCTCCTTTAAGCCAACAGATCATTTTTATGTTCTTTCAGAAGAAAGCTTAAAAAAATGATTCTCCTAGAACGCTCACTTCAGGTTGCAGATTTCAAGAACCACAGCTAACTTGACTTATAAGAGGGCAGTATGTTAAATTGTCCTTTCTTATTTAATTTGACCAAAATTAAAATTATATTTAGTATGGACTGGAAGATTATACATTTAACCCCGAACGAAGATCCATTTAATCTAATATAGAAATGTCTTTCAAGACTTCATATTAAAAGCACTAGGATGTTAGAAAAACTACAAACACTACAGAAAAAAAATCAGATGACACGTAAAGGAATGAGTTCTTAAAGAAAATTTAAGTATCATCATTTATAGCTATAATGTCTAACTTAGGAATAATTACACTATAATAAATAGAATTTTGACATCCAAGAAACAGTTGCCATGTAGTTCTGCAAATCTAGTCGACACTCAAAATATCCAGAATTCACCATCCCTCCTCTGGTCCCCCCCATTCCGAGTTACCACTAGGTCTTGCCTGAGTGTCCTACTTAGTCTCTCAGTTTCTGCCCTTAACCCCACAATCTATTCTCAACATGCAGCCACAGTGATCTGCACAAACATAGCTCAGACTATGACACTCCTCTGCTCCAAAACTTCCAACGGTTTCTGAACTGTCTCCGAGTAAAAGTCAAAATTCTTACTAAAACTTATAAGGCCAATACATTCTGGCCTTCCAGCCTCCAAGATCTCATACCACTCTCCTAGCTCGTCTGCTCCAATATGTTGCTCATCTCGTTCAATCCCAACCCAGGGCCTTTGCATTTATTACTCCCTACATCTCAAATAGTCTTCCCATATAGAGCCCCATGGTTTGCTCTCACTCTCTCACTTAAATGTCCCCCTGCTCTTTCACACTTTCTACCCATTTCTTTGCTTTCTTTCCCCTTACCTCTTATTATTTATATTTAACAAACTATATATTCTATTTATGTATTTTGTTTATTGTTTGCCTCACTTACTAGAATATGAGCTCTATGAGGAAGGAATAATTTATTTTCATTTGTTCCCTAAGTATATGCCCAGTGCTTGAGACTCAATAGTACTCAATAAATATTTGTTGAATCAACGGTGGATTATTTGAATATATGTGAGTGGATACACAGAAAGTTGGAAGGCATCAATACTCTCAGCTTCAGGTATACACTAAACTGACACTGAAACTCTATTAAAAATAAGACACTGTGGTAAAAGAGATACACTTGTGTATTTTAGGATTACTAAGTATATAACAGATTATTCCAGCTCATGTTGCCCTCTAAACAATATGCATGACTTTTAAAGTCCTGACATCACAACTTGGCCTTTACTCTCTTTTGTCTGCTGTCACTGATTCACTATTTACTGCTTCATGTTTTTATCTCCTTTTAATCTCCTCTGTATAACACCTACCATCATTTAATGTTAATGATAATAACAAAAACAACTCCTATTTAAAGAAAGCCTACTCTGTGCCTGGCACTGAGCTAAGCTCATTACATACACCACCTTATTTAATTTTTACCCCACTCTGAAGTGATTCTGGAGCCCCCACTCTCTGATTACAGAGCTGATGTTCTTTACCACTGTAAGCAATGAACAGTTCTGGGTCCTGAAGAGCTTCTCATTCATCAAGCCTATGACCTTGACACCTATTGAAATGTTAATAGTGATCACTGAATATGTGTGAAAATCACTGTATTCGTTTTTTATAAACTGTTCTATTAGTGATCAGTTTGTGTTCAAAATATTTAATAAAAAAAATGCTAAGTGTCTTTAATAAGCAAACAAAACACCACGAAGAGTTTACCAAACAGCTAGAGGTAGCCTCTCTATGGAGACACAATTTATATATACAGTAACAATAGTCAAAACACTTAAAACTGAAGCATCATGGGCACGGACCAATCAGAAGAGACACTGGCTATAAAACTACAGTATGTCCACACCAGTGTACCATGGACTGAAGATCAGGCCCAAGTATGCAGAGGCTACCAAAGGTAAATCATGCAGTAAGACTTTGAACTTCTTTGCTCTCCCTGGAATCCCAGTAGAGCCAGGGCATAAGAATTTATAAGGAAGAATGAATGGGTGACAACAATTCTCCTTTCAGACCCTATGACTAGGTTTATGCAGATACATGAGGGCCTGGTTATAAGTCATTAGAGGAAGCAAGCTAATTAAAAGCTTTTGACACCTGAAGCAGGGGTAGCAGGCCAAAGCAGCAAGCTTTCACAACAAGCTCTGAAGCCCAGAAGCCTTGAAGCTGCCGGAGCAAGGCTGGAGCAGGCAGAAGCGGTGAGCCACCAGGAAGCTGTGGACAGGCAACACCCAGGGCGTAAGTTAAAGGTTTTCCTGAAAGCAAAAAGGAAAACCCAGCGTTAAGGTAAGCAGTAACTGGCAACAACTGAGTCGTAGAGAGAAGGTTCTTAACTCGTAGAGCTGCTGATTTCCAATTATATCTTGCTCCTTTACTGTTTCCCACGAATTATGCATTTCTTGTAGGAGTTATATGAATTATGCTTTTATTCTCATGGTTTTATTTTTTTAAGAAAAAGCATAATCTATAGAAATGTTGCTCCTATCAGATATCCATGTCAGAGGTGAGCCTATCCACTGGGTCTTTACCCTATTTATAAATTCCTGGTAGAAGACAAAATACTTTGGAGAAAATAATTATCTTTTTAGGTTTGTCTTTGCATTTCAAAATCTATTAGTAACTAATACTACAGGGTAAGGCCACCAGAGGTATGTTATTCAAGAATGAAAAGTCATAATCCTGTCAACGCAATTTTTCTATACAAAATTCGCTGTCTTAAATAAGAGTGAATTACCTGTAATCTGTTTGTTGCTTTTATTTTACACACTTGAATTAATATATATATACCAGAAGAGGGAAAAAAAGGCACCTCCTCACACTGAATCTCAAATATTATCAGTCATGCATTAAACACTCTGCGTTGAATCTGCAGGCCTGTTGTATTGGCCTGTGACCAGGCAGGACTTATTCCTAGCAGACTGATGACCAGACTGCTGTCTTCTGCAGCCCACTCCTCAGCCCGGCTGCGCCCCATCAGTCAGTTCTTCCCAGCATTAGGACAAACATCACTGTCCTTCACTATCTGCCTCATCCTAACGATTAACGAACAATAAGTAATCTCCAGTGCTTATTCTTCTTTAACTTCCTTTTATGAAAAAAAAAAAAGAATTGTATTAAGTATCTTTATTACTCCCCCCCCCTTTTTTTTACCATAGCTCACTCTCAACTGGGCCTAAAATCTACCTGCAGTCCCACCTTTTATTCCTTGTCCTTTACCCAAGCTTCTAAAATGCCCTGTGTCTCACCCTACCACCACCGTCTACCCCACCAATCCTATCCACCACTCAGCCTGCAATTAATGACCTGCTCACCTACTTCATGAAAAACAGACCTTTCACATACCCTCGTACCAACTTTACATAGTTCTACATTTCCACTTATCCTTACTTCTTTTTGTTTGACCCAAGGAAGAAGTGTCCCCACAACTTTTCAAGACTATTAGTGTCATTTGAGATCCTGATCCTAGATCCTCCCATTCTTTTCTTCCTTGCCCTTGAAAAGTGATTTCTGGACTTCTAGCCTCTTTCTCTGGCTCCTGAATATCAACTGACAAACTTTTCCAAAACCATTGCCATCCAAAATCTCTACCATCATGCTACCTTCCCTTAAAAAATTAATATCACATCCCTTTTCCAAAGGCATCATTTCTCCATAAAGCACATTTTTAACTAGTATTTGCTTGCTTTTTCCACTTGCTCATCATTTATTGCTTCTCAACCTCTTTCAATCACCTATGTCAGTCATTTCATTTCAATCTACTCGACTGAAATTATTCTCTGAAAGATCAATAATGACCTTCCAATTTCCAAATAAAACATGTCGTTCTCAATTCTCATCTGCTTCAACCTCTCTCTTCATTACTGGACAATCAGTATACTCCCCTGTTTTTTCTTTTCTCTGTACCCTGCTAAATGTTTTTTCCCAATGAACCCTACTCCACCCTTCTTTATGTCTCTTCTCCTTCCTGACTCGTATTATATATTCCAAATGCCCTAGTTAATACGTATATGCTGATGCCTCCTAAACCCTTATCTCCTAATATCTAGACCCTTATTTCTAGATGCTTACTAGTCATCCCTAGAATGTTCAGCAAATATCTCAAATTTAACAAGTCAGAAACCTGTATATGAAACTCACTTCAAGTTGTATACCTCAATCACCTAAGACAGAATTCTATCTTTAACTCTTTACTGACCCTCAGTGTCTTCTTTCCACTCTGTCTCTCCCATCTACCCTTCTTTCCCACTACCACTGGCCTAGTTCAAGCCTTCACTATTTCATCTGAAAAATGATAATAGGCTCATTTTTCTTTACTACCTTACTATACGGCAGGTGCTATGCCAACTACTGAGAATACAGATTGAATAAAAATCTCAAAATCTTATAGTCCAGTGTGAGAAACATACCTACACAGATAATTACAGTACAACATGGAAAGGAAAAATAAAAATAGGGTCCTCTAAAAATCACAGAAAAGAGATCCCTGACCCAAAAGGAAGGAGTGTGGGAAGTGTGTAATATGTAAATATATACGGGTGTGTGTGTGTGTGTGTGTGTGTGTGTGTTAAAGTTTCTTGGAAGAGGTGATTGACACCTGAGTGAACCTCAGAAAAAGGGGCCAAGTAGATTTGGATAAGAAAGGGTGTATTTTGGGACATGCGGGCAGCATAAGGAAGGCACAGAAGCAAGAAACATCCATGTGGAGGAGGGCACAACGAGCAGTTTCCTTTCCTGGAAAGGTTTTCCTCTGAGCAGGGAATGGCGAGAAATGAAGCTGAAGGATCCAAATAATGGAGGCGCATGCATGCCATGCTCATCAGTCAGACATGATAATCATGTCATTAAGATATTTTATATCCTGTCTGGTACACACAGGTTCCAGGAACAGGTATTAGGACTGGACGTGGCAACTGCAGTCTCAGGATTTCCACAGCTTCAATAAATTCAGGGTCCAGGTCCTGAAGAAAGGGCCCCAGCCATCCTTTCCTGCCTGGTGGTGCTGCCTTCCACCCGAGTAGAGCCTATTCCGCACCCCTGCAGAACTGTTCAGTCTCCATCACAAGGACATGAGCTGAATAAGCTGTTTCAGACTTCCCTGGATAGAGCCAAGCTGCCTCAGGGAGTACAGTTTGCTAAGAAAATTAATTTGCCTAAAAAACTTTATATCCAGGAATAGTGGCCAACTATTCCTGGGGGCCTGGGCCATGAAAACCATTTCTGACCATATCTGCATTCATACCCATGGGAATGGCAATGTGGAGATGCTTGTAGAGTACAGAACCTATTGTGCACACACACTCACACACACTCACACACACACACAGCCATGTGAGCACCATTTCAGTGGCTCTCGGCCACCAGGCGATGGGAGGTGCAGAGATACCCCCAAGTGCAGCAAGATCTGTGAGCCTGGCTAAACTCCTTCCTACGAAGGTAACGAGCACCACCGCTACAGTCTCCACTGTGTCCCTTGAAGTGCCAGGATCATGGCTGAAATCCTCAGCAATGGCCCGGCAGAGGAAGCCTTCCCTGTGTATGGCCACTTCCTGCAGTCCATGCCTGAAGTCCAGCGAGTCACCTGTGAGATAAAGAGAGGCCACTCCCTGTGGGCTGGAGAGTAAAACTGTTAGCCACTACCAGGTGGCTGTCAACTAGAAACCCGACTGCGGTAACAACTGCTCCTTCTAATTCCATGAGAAGAGGGCCACCGTGGAACGGGAGATCATGGCTGGAATCCCATGTACTGATCAGTGCTAGAAAAGAGTTTAGCCTCCTGTTGCCTATCCGGCCAGCCCTGCCTAAGTCTTTTGTGTTGGCTTCTGGTTTTGTTTTTATTTTATAATTTGGCAGGTGTGGTTAAGGTGAGGATGGGGGTGGAAATTCCTTGTATTTTTAGTTCAGATCAGGTTGAAATGCTTCCACAGGGGCTAGTGTGCTTTAGGGCCTGAAAGATGAGACTAGGCCAAGTCTGTGGACACTATTTGAGTTGATCTTTTCTGAGTTAAACAACAGAGCCCTATTACACAGAAATCAATTCCAGACCTGGCTGCATCACAGCCGCCTCAGTGAGCCTCGCCGCCCGTGAGGCAGGGAGGCCTTTAAGTCTCCTGACAAGGACTGTCACCAACTGGCTCTCGCACCGGCTGCTCCAAATGCTGCTGCGACTACCTCCAGCCAGAACATCTCTGGAGAAGGAGGCTGAGGGAGAACCTGAAGTCTGAACAGTTTCCCAAAGGAACGAAAAATGGAATCTCTAACAGGGATTCAGATTCCCACATATATTCAGTACCTCTTACCAACAGTATTTTTCAGGTTTGGAACAAGTAGAGGAGACACGAGAGACAGGTAGGTCTCTAAGTAAAGAAAGCCACAATGTCCTGGGGTTCCTAAATCTGTTGCATCCTCCAGTATTGCCTATTTTCTCTTGTCCTTTTCTGTAACATGATTTCTTTTTCAAACAGAAGCTTTATTTGCAATGAATGTGAACTGATCTCGTACATGAACAATACCAGCACTGCCTAAATGGCTGTGCTCCCTGCAGAGTATGAATCTGAACAGAATAATTTAAAATAAACCTGGGGGTTCCTATTAGGTATAGATTTGAATGACCTCTACTCTTTCTGTAAAACTACTTTCGGAGAAACCAATTTTTACCATTTTTAAAAATCACTGCTTTATTGTACCAGTTATTTTAACACAGAATGGGAACAGCTATGCCATTAAAAAGTTCTGTTTTCAAAAAATAAACACTTCTAAGACTCAGTTTGTTAATCTGCTTATCTTGCCAATTTCTGAGAAGGGAAAGGTTTAAAAGTTCTATCTTCAACTGTTGAAAGCTCTTGTATTCCCCTATGCAAATTCTATTCAGTTGATGCTCTACATATTTTAAAGCTAATTTGTTAGCTCAACCTATATTCCACTATTATTAGTTTCTTTAAAAAATTACTAAATTTAAATTTAAATTTAAAAATTTTTTAGTTGATTATAACAAAGAAAATAAAACAAATGTAGAGTTAAACACATTTACACAGTAAACATATAATTAGAATCCAGATCAAAAAACAGGACATCGCAGCAACCCAGAAACCTGGCCACAGTTTCCATCTCCCCACTGGAGATAACCAATATCCTGACTTTTATGATAAAATCGAATACTTTACATTCTTTCCTATGTTGCCTCCTTCATTCAACGTATTGTCAGGTTTTAGAAACAAGGTTATTCTAGTTGTATAAAATGAGTTTCTTTTTCTGTTATCTGAGGAAGTTTAAATTTAGAATTACCTTTTCCTTAAATGATTCACAAAACCTGCAGATTAAATCATCTCAACTTGGAAAAATATTTTGAATGATTTAGATAATACATTTACATGCTTCAAAGATCAAAACAAAAATAAAAAGGATTCTCCTTAGACGTCTCACCTCCACTCCTGGCTATCTCCATGTATCCCATTCCCTTGTGTCCTTGTAAAATGCTACTTTATGAAAGTATAAGAATGAACCATAACACTTCTACCTCTTGAACACTAAATGTGTCATCCTGTATCTTATTTAATTCACTTTCAATATGCCCTGGAGCTCTCTCCACCAGGGTACAGTGGCGCCAACTTCCCCAGGTTCATGGCATCCCACCAGGTACGCACACCACCACTTATTTTACCTACTATTCTGTCCTCCTGCTGCGTCTGTCTTCTTTTTCAGACTTGAACACTTGATCCATTTGTAGTTTGTCCCGATATGTAATAAGGATTTTAAATGGATCCACAAAGAGACTTCCAAATGACTACGCAGTTGTCTCAAGACCATTACAATGTCTATCTCTTTTGTACTGATTAGAGATGCTGCCTTCAGCAAATATTAAATATTAAATTATGTGTATTTGAGACCATTTCTGAACTTCTTATTCACGTACTATTTGCTAAGGCTTTATAACATGTTTCAACATAGTGTGTCTGTCATTGTTCCACTTTTTAAGTTTTTCTAATAATTCTTAATTATTTCCACATAAACTTCAGACCAGTCCATCTAATAATTAGCATATGTTTAGAATCCTTTAATCAATTAATTTAGAAAGAACACTTATGATGTGGAGATTATAAATGCATTTTTCTCTCCTGTTACCTTCCAACTGTGGTTGTTTATAAATATAAAAGTTCGTGATTTTTCTGTATGTATTATTATTCTTCTTAATTCATCTCTTTAATTTGTACTAGCTTTCAGTTATCATCTTGGGCTTTTCAGATTATATTTACAAACTAAGGTTCTAAAACACTTCCCAAATTGTCTTATGAGATAAGCATATCATTCAAAAATGTAAAAAAATTATAAGATAGGTCAATAAAAGGTCATGCACATGAACAAAGCAATGCTAAACAAAACAACAAACTGAACCCAACCATATATTAAAAGGACACATCAGAAATAATTAGATCTTGGCATATTTAAAAATTAATCAATGTAAATCCCACATTAATTAAAAGGAGGTTAAATCATATCATCAAAATAGATATACGAAAAGATTTTGATAAAGTTAACTCATGTGCACAACAAAAGCTCTCAACAGCCCAGGATAGGAGGAAAACTCTCTTAACTTGAAAAATAGTAACAATTTAAAAAGCAAAAAAAGCTGTAGCAAACTTCATACTCAGTAAAATACTGAACATTTCCCCCCGAAATAATAAACCAGACAAAAGTTTTATTTTTCACTACTTAAATTCAACATTTTATGGAAAGACCTCCATTGCAATAACACATGAAGAAAAAATAAAAGGCATAAACATTGGCAAGAAAGGGGAAAAAGGTTGTCATCTGAAAATAATATAATGGGTACATAAAAAATTCAAAAATTTAGTTGTAAATTAGAATAACTTAATAATATAGCAAGTAATAACGTAATACTCTATCCTTAAAACAAAATCAATATACAAAAACAAGTTCTATTTCTATTCTAGCAATGAAGTTAGAAAATGGGATTCTAAAAATATTATTTACAGCTCATTAACAACATCAAAAACCCATAAATGAATTTAATTAAACACAAACAAGAGTTCTACAATGAAAACTATTTAAAACATTAATAAGAGTAACACATACAGGGTCACTCTATTTACAACAAAAGGTCCTTTGCAACCAAGGAAAGGAAGTCTTTCCAGTGGATGAGACAGAGAAACCTGCAAAGAATAAAAGGAACCTTAAACTAGAACTCAAAACACACAAAATAATCAATACCAGATGGAGCAAAGACTTAAATGCACAAGATTTTTTTTTTTAATCATAGAACATAACATAGGAAAATATCTTCATAACCTTGAAATTAAGTTTTCTTTAAAAAAACATAAAAAGCAACAATCATAATACAAGATTTAATTAACTAGACTTCACTAAAACTAAGAACTCTTCAATAAAAGGTCCAAATTTAGAGGGAAAAGCCAAGTAACAGAAAGAGGTATTTTATTTGATACACATGCACGCACGCACACGCACATACACACACCTTCCAATAAAGATCTTGTATCCAGAATATACCCGTAAATCAGACTTACCTACCCACACTCACTGCCCCAATCCCAAAATGTGCACTTCATGCTAAAGGCTGTCCAAGTTATATGAAGTGCTATGAACATGACCTCAACGTTAAGAGTTATCAGGTAATGTGAAAATAAATCACGATTTAACACCAATACTTAGTCATCAAAATAATAGTTAAAGTTTAAAAAAAAAAAAAATGACCCAGGCTGTGAGGTAACTGAAATCTTCACACACTGTTGGTGGGAGCATAAATTGATACCCACTTGGGAAATTATTTGGCACTGTCTATGAAAGCTAAATAGACCTAATCTGTGACCCAGCAAATCTACTCCAAAGTTAATATCAAACACAAATGAGTGCTTCTAGCTCCCAAAGACATGTACAATCATGTTCAAAAGCAGGAGCTATCACACTTGCTGATATCAAGCTGTTTTATAAAACCACAATCATCAAAAAAATATGGTACTGCCATAAAAACAAATAGACCAATGAAACAGAACTGAGAGCCCAGAAATAACCCAAGCATATACAATCAAGTAACATTTAACAAGGGAGCCAAGAAAACTCAATGGAAAAAAGACAATCTCTTTAACAAATGGTGCTAGGATAACTGGATAGTCACATATAAAAGAATGAAACTGAACCCATTACACCATTCACAAAATTTAACTCAAAATGAATTAAAGACATAAATGTCAAGACCTGGAACCATAAAACGCATAGAAGAAAGCATAGGAAAAAGTCCTTGACATAAGTCTTAGTAATGACTTTTTGGATATGATACCTAAAGCACAAGCAACAAAATCAAAAATACACAAATAGGATTATCAAACTAAAAAGATTCTGTACAGGTATTTAAACTGTCAACAAAGTGAAAAGACAACCTATGGAATGGGGGAAAATATTTGTAAATCATATATCTAATTCTAAGTTAATGTCCAGAACATATAAAGAACTTATACAACTCGAAAGCAAAAAAATAATCTAATTTAAAAATGCGTAAAGAATGTGAATAGACATTTCTCCAAAGAAAATATTCAAATGGCCAAAGGTACATGAAAAGATGTCAAACATCACTAGTCACTAAGAAAATATAAGTTAAAACCACAATGAGATATCACCTCATGCCTGCTGAAATAGCCATCATCAAAAAGACAAAAGAGTACGTGGGGAAGGGGAATCTTTCTTGGTAGAATTGTAACTTGGTGCAGCCACTATGAAAAACAGTGCGGAGGATCCTCAAATAATTAAAAATAAAACTACCATATCGAGCAATTTCATTCTGGGAATATACCCAAAGGAATCAAAAACACTAATCAAAAAGATATCTGTACTCCCATGTTCACAGCAACATTATTTACAATAGCCAAGACATGGAAAAAACCTAAGGGTCCATCCATGGATGAACAAAGAAATGGTGGTGTATACATACAATTGATTACTGTTCAGCCATAAAAAAATGAGAAAATTCTACCATACAATATGGATAGACCTCAAAGTTATTACACTGAGTGAAATAAGAGAAAGACAAATACTGTACAGATCTCACTTACATATAGAATCTTGAAGAGAAAAAAAAAAACCCTGAAACTCAGAAAGAGATCAGACTTGTGGGAGGTGGGGAAGGGGAAAATGGAGGAAGGTGGTCAAAAAGTAAAAACTTCCAGTTATAAGAAAAGAAAATACTAAGATATAATGTACAACATGGAGGCTATAACTAATATTGCTGTATGATATATATGAAAGTTGTTAATACAGTAAATCTGAAATGTTCTCATCATAAGGAGAAACATTTTTCCTTTATTCTTTTTTTCTTTCTTTTTATTGGTATGCCTATGAGAAGACAGATGTTAGCTGAACCCACTGTGGTAATCATTTCACATGTAATTTAAATCATCATACTGTAGGCCTTAAACATATATAGCGATATATGTCAGCTATTTCTCAATAAAAATGAGGGAAAAAAAGAATGTTCATAACAATATTATTAACAGTGGCCAAAAATCATAAATAAATTGAATACCCATTAACACTAGTGTGGATAAATAACTTGTGATTTATTCATACAAAGAACTGTAAAACAATAACAAACATATATGAATCACACAAGCATAATGTTGAGCAAAAGAAGCCAAAAACGAGAGTATGTAGTTCTATTAATATAGAATTCAAAAACAGGCAAAATAAATTCACAGTGATAAGTCAGAATACATGCTTAATGAACAGTGGTGAATCACAAGGGGAGGGCAATGGTAGTCTATCTTCATCTGTGTCACGGTTACACAAGTTCATGCAAATGCAAAACTCCACTGACCTACACATGTATATAACTAATTTTTTAAAAATTTAAAACCTCGAAATAAATATATTTTTAGACAAATAAAAGCAGATAATTTATCATCAGCAGACCTGATTAAATACTAAAGGGAATTTTTAAGTCAAAAGGAAAATGATATCAAAAGAAAGTAAAAAAGTGAAAAACAAGAGAAAATGGGAGAAAATGGAGATATAATGGGTAAACCTAAATGAATAGGGACTGTATTATCATATTTTGGGAGTTTCAAATATATGTAGAACTAAAAGACATGACAGGAACAAAAAAAGACAGAAGTCAGATAAATTAAAACTGACAAAATACAAACTTACCAAGGATACATGTAGCAATCTCTAAAGTAACCAATTAAAGAGGGTAAAATTTAAAAATTAATAGAAAGGAAAAAAATAATTTCAAATACTCAATCTAAGAATTAAGAGAAATATAATTCAGAAGGGGCAAAACAAATAGAAAAAGAATAGTAGTAAGTTGTACTTTATTAATAAGTAGTAATAGTAATAAGTAATTACATTAAATGTTAACCGACTATACTCCAATTAAAAGATAAAATATTATCAGACTGGATTAAACATCAAAAACTAACTATATTGGGTTTAACAGTAAATATACCATAAGATTCTTAAAAGCTGAAACTAAAGGATGAAATAAGTTAATGCAAATACTAATAAGAGCTAGAATCATTCTGCTAATATCAGATTAAGAAAAATTTAACTCAAAAACATTATTTAGAGATAAGAAGGATCTTTCCATTATGATAAAGAATTAATTGCCAGGAAGATACAACTTTGTATCAGTGAAAACTAAAATAAATAAATAAATAAATAAATCCTATCTCAAGATTATTTATTATCTTAGGAAATGAGAGCTCAACCAGAGAAAACAAGAAAGTAAAAATGTGAAAAATTTAAACAACATTAATGAATTTGATCTAACTGACATTTACAGAACTGCACAGCCAATTTCAAAGGACTGAAACCACACAGTGTATGTTCTCTGACTGCTCTGGAATTACATTATAACTCAATGACAACACATAACTAGAAAACCCTCTAAATATTTAGGAATTGAGCAATCTAAAGATAAAAAAAAAAAATCACAACAAAAATTTTAAATCACATTGTATTTTGAGAAAAACAATAATAAAAATGTTTTGATTCTTCCTGCTATTCTAAAATGAAGAATATCACATACCTAAGAATAAACCTGCTGAAAGATGTAGAAGTCCTCTCTGCTAAATGAAAACTATAAAGCATTAGTGAGATGATTTGTAAAACCCTAACTAAATGGAGGAATATATCATGTTCATGAATTGGCTGAGTCAATATTATCTACAAACTGATCTCTAGTTTCAGTGCAATCCTAATCAAAATTCCAACAGATGTGTGGTTGTGCGTGTGGGTGTATGGTGTAGGTTTTTAAGAGTAAGTAGAAACAGAAACACAGGTTCTGCAATTATAAAGGGCCAAGAACAGAGGAGGAGAGGGAAGAAATTGGAGCACATACACTTCCAAATATCAAGACAAAGAATAATTTAAGACAGTGTGGTATTGGCACAAGAACAAACAAACAGACCAGTGAAGCAAAGTCCAGAAACATAATTGAACTTACACTGATATATGAAAAATAAAAATATCTTGGCAAAACATCCATGTAGAAATATTTTACTCAAAACTTTAATATATTTTCTGATCGATCATATCAATTACAACAGCAAATAAATTTCGGTTACATTTTTTTCAGACTGTATAAAATAACTTTCAAATTAATTAGCAGACCTTCTATAAATTCTTTATCTCTTACCTCTCCAAAAGCTCCTCGACCAATCACCTTTAATATTTCAAAGTCTTCTCTATGTAATCGCATCTGCTTCACTTTAGAAGTAAATGGTTTGGCTGAAACAAAAGAACAAGATTAATTACTTTCTTAATGAAATGTGATGCAAATTAAATATAAATAATGATTTTTCTTTAAAAATCAAATTATGATTAAGAATTAAGCCAAAGTACTTAATAATCTCATCAAAATACATTAAGAAATAGATTTAATTTCCACAAGAAAACAATGTTTCCTTTATCTATTATATATGAACTACATTTTTAGTGAAGAAATGTATTTTTAAACACCAAATAATATATGAGAAAATAACAAATGAGAAAACCATGGCAGCTTTTTCACCTTTTCATGGAGGTGAAAAGTCTGATAAAACTACCAAGGAATCCTGGTTTTGAACAAATTGAACTGGACAAATTGTGAGATTGTGGCCACTGCGTATCAATCAGGGTCCCAAGAGGAAATAAATTATCCTAATGTGAGGAAAGTTTACCTACAAATAGACTATTTACAGAAGTGTAGGAGGAATATTAGAAAACCATAAGAAACAATGTCATAATCTGAAACTAGTGTCCCCAGCCTTTCTCAGTTTCTATACCATCTATCGGGAATACTTGGTTAAGAAGGGTAGGTACAGAATAGGTAAATTACAAAAAAAAAAAAATGTGGAGCCAGCCATTGTGAAACTAGTGCTGGTCTAGTTCTCAGCCAGAGCTGGAAAACATCACAAAGCAGCCTACAAACATAACACTTGGCAGTTAAGTATACTTTTGCTTATAAAAAACCTGACACCGAAATAAAATATATGCTTTATATTTCTATCTCATTACTGACTCTAAATCCAAAAACAGCATTTCATCACAGCTAGTTATGTGAAATCCAGTTCAATTCTTAAAGAATAACTCTACGTATACCTTCCCCTTGATAACCCCATACTCATGTAAAATCCTACTCAGAAATCTAGATATGTCAATCCTCAGAGAACCTACTGCAAAACAGACAAAGAAGCTATCCTTAAAGAGTAAATGGAATACAGTTCAGGTAAGCAAATGGTTGTGATCTTTTAGCAAAGGTGCAAAGGATGACAATATGTGAAAAAATAAATGTTATCTTTCTATGCAGTAGCATATACCCTGAAAGCACCAAGCAAATGAGCACTGTAAAATTGTGCATAATTAGAAGTAAAGATTTTTGTCAGTTACCCAAGTTTTATGAAAGTCTAGTATTAACGTAAATTAAAAGAATAATCCTGTCTATTCTCTACTCCCTAGATCCTGCTAGTAAAACTCTCATTTCTTTGACATTGCAAAACTATTCCATTTTCAGGTATTCAAAATATGTAAAGACAAACTGGCATACATAAAAGAAACAAACACCTTCATACAGAGATATTTTACACTCTCTCTATATATTTTTTTAAATAAAAGATGACTATATATATACACATATATATATCAGCAATTAATAAGCTCAAGTAGACAAAAATAATATATTTGACCAGCATATGCATAATGCTCAACTTGTTAGAGAATATAATTCTCAAATACAGAATGAACCTCTACATATTTTGATAACATGCCAAGACATAAAACTATCTCCAACAAAATTCAAAGTACTGGAAACATAAAAACTAAATTACATGAATACAGCATAATTAATGCTATTAGATATCAATAACAGATCACCAGAAAAGCCCATAAGCTCTGAGATCCAAAATCAATTTCAAAGAAATTAATAAGATAATTATAGAATACTCAGAAATATATAATAAAAATACTACATGCTAAAATTTTTATGATAGAGCCTAAACCAATATTTGCCATCCCCCCAAAAGAGAGAAAGAGAGCCTTCAATATTTACATCAGAAAAGAAGAGAGGCTGAAAATTAAGGTGCTAACCACAACATAAAATGTTAGACCAGAGAGTAAATGCAAAGTAGAAGAAAATTAATATCTAAGAAAGAAAAATAAAATTAATTTGAAAATAAGCATATAATAAAAAAGCAACAAGGCCCAAGGATGGTTCACTGAAAAGACTAATAAAACAAGAGAAAGGAAGGTATAAAAAAATCAGTATTACAATTGAGAAATTATATAAAACTACAGATGCTGCTGAGATTAAACAGATAGTAAGAGCATATCATAAACAACTTAGGCCAATAAATTTGAAAATGCAGAAGTGAACAAATTTCTGGAAAGAGTAATTGATTTTTTAAAAACTGAAAATATGAATTGTCCAATAAATAAGTTGAATCAATAGTTTAAAATCTTCCACAAAGAAAACACCAATTCTGAACAGCTTTACAAACAAGTTCAACCAAACGTGTAAGAGTTAACTCCTACATTAAATCAAAATCTCCAAAGACTAAACAAAGGGGTAAAGCTCTTTTCATACCACCCTCATTTCATCCCAATCTCATACCGAATCTTCAGATAATCTTGCACATAAATGTATAGATAGAAAATGTATAGATATCAAAATATTATGCAACTGATCAATATATAAAGTAATAACATGATCAAGTTGGGTTTATCCCAATAATGCAATGATGTTTTAATATTAGAAAACTGAGTAACATAATTCAAACATAAACAGATTGAAGAAATATCTCAAAAATATATTTACATGTGAACATTGTTCAATAAAATTAATCAACAATGCATGCTATTTTTAAAACTCACACTTTTAACAAATGAGGAATAAAAGGGCTGATAAATGACAGCTGTAGCAGCAGCAGCAAAACAGCAAACATAACACTTAAAGGTAAGACATTAAAAATATTCTCTTTAAGATCAGGAAACGAGGATGACTTCTGTTAAAATAATTGTGATTGTCACTTTTATTTAATATTGTAATAATGATCCAAGCCAGTATAGTAAGAAAAGATATAAAATATAAAGGACTGAAAGGGAAGAAAAACATTTAACAGTATTTTATACCATATGCAGTCATTTAGGTTGTTTAAAAGACAATATGTAGAACAGTTTGACTGGGTTAAAGACTAATTTTTTTAATCAAGACAAAGCATAAAAAATAAATCTGACTATGTAAAATTTTTTGAAATTTTAATCAAAAGGCACCATAAAGGCAAGATACTAACTAGGAGAATTTCATTGTGACACATATAGCCAAAAATGGATTAGTATCCAGAATATATCCCGATCAATTTAAAAGGAGCAAGCAAACTGAAAAAACGGTACAAAAGACACACATTTAATAGACAAGAAAATATAAATGGCACATAAACATATCAAAAGATACCAAACCTCACTATTAATCAAAGAAATGTACCTAAAACCCCAATGACATACAATTTCACACCCACCTGACTGGCAAAAGTTTCAAAGTCAATAATACAAAGAGTTGGCAAGAATATCCCATCCACTTCTGGTGGGAATGTAAATAAATACAACCACTTTGTTAAAGTTTGCCATTTAGCCATTTCAATTGAATGTGTACATATTTTGTAACCCAGAGATCCCTCCTTAGATATACAAGGACACCTAGAGAAACTCTTGCACACAGAAACTGGAAAACCTGTATTATTCAGCATTATCCATAATAATGAAAACTTAGAAACGTCCATCTACATGAAGCTGAATAAATATATTGTAGTTTTCATACCATCAAGTGACATATGGAAGTGAAAATGAACCCTAGCTATTATAAGCAACATGGATAAATCTCAAAAACATAATTGGAAAAGTCACAGAAAACATACAGTATGATTTCATTTACATAAAATTTAAAACCAGGCAAAAATAAACAACATCTTCTATAGGGATATTTATAAAGGTGATAAAACTATAAAGAAAAAATGTAAATTTCATGGTGGCAATTTATTCTGGAGGGAAGAGACACAGGATACACAGGGCTTTCTAAGTTCCTGTTAATACCCCATTTCTTAAGCTGGATCAAGAGTATAGGAATGTTCATTTTATTATCATCCTTTGAACTGTAAAGTTTTAAACACATATATAAATTCACAAGGAAATTTAATTAAAAAATCTTTAAACTTGTATAATGTGAATTAATCAATATTCAATTTAATGAAAATGGTTAGCTCAAAAATTTACTTATTTGGCCAAAATTTTTGCACAACTTAACAGTCTTTCAAATTTGAGAAACTATGATATTCTTAACTGAACTTGACAATATAACTTGAATTTCATTGATCAAGTTAGATGAAAATAACTGATCGTGAAAAACTGAACCCTGAACATCTTTAGGAATAAGATAAACCATTACTAGTCATTATTATTCACACACAAAAAGCTCTCTGAGGACATGTTCCTAAGAATAAATGATTATAGGTCCTTCAACCTACTACTTAATACAAGTAAAAGGATCCCTCAAGTAAAATGATAATTTTATTGATACTTAACTTCAAAACAATTTTCTATTTACATAGTTTTAAGAAGCACTGCTCAAGAGCTTCTCACTATTCTTCTTGTACTCATGACCCTACATGTAGCTACAACAGTGCATGGGCCTCTCACACTTCCTTCTGACTATAACCAATCTAAGTGACATAACTACAAACTCAGCTACTCACCCTTAACAAAGAATCTAAAACAGGCCAAAGGATGAAAATGAAAATCTCATTAAGTGTCTCTATCAACTTAACTCATCTTCACCTGTCTTATCTTCAAGACAACCACAAAATGTGTCTGATCCTTTAGATTAATTACTCATTATCTGCCCAGATTACCCGAACAAAGAAATTGTTAGTCAAAGATTTTAAACTATTATAGATTTGCTCAGGTTCCCAATGAATGAACAGGAAATTTCAACAAAGACAATCTATACATTTTTTTAAAGAATGAAATGGAAATTCCAGAACTGAAAGAAAAAAATCTGAAATGAAATAACTATTAGATGTGCTTCAAAGCAAAATGGAAATGAGAAAAGAGCCAAAGAACTTAAAAGATATCCATAGACATAAACAATCTAAAGAAAAAGACCTTAAGGGAAAGTCTCAGGAACCTTAGAGATGACATCAAAGGGTAACTAGAATCTCAAAAAGGAAGAATAGAGAGAATGAGGCAGAAAAATATTTGAAGAAATAGTGACTAAAAGGTGTCTACATTTAGTTAAAGATATAAATGTACAGATTCAAGAAAGTCAAGAAATCTCAAGCAGAAAAATTAATAGTCACATCTACACACAGTTTTTTCTAAGCTAAAAAAAGAGACTTACCTTAAGTTTTTTACATACTTCCATTATGATATACTTCTGTCACATTCTATTTTTAAATAATATATGCTAATTTTTGGAGACTCTGATTGCCAACTCAAGAAGCAGTCAACTGGTCCTGCTTCTTCAGAAATACGTTTGAAATCTTACTAACCATTGCATGTGAACTGCTTCAAGGTAACTTCAGGAAAATAAAAAGTATCAATATCAAATAATCTGTTTAATATTTTAAAATCTATTTAATTCCTTTAATGTATAAAATAATTGTGTGAAAGTGAATTCATCTCACATTTTTATAATTAATATGTTTTACTATTTCTTTTACTAGGGTAAAATACATCCTATATAGATTTCAGAGAATAAAAAAACAGAAGCTCTAATAATGTTGGAACGTTTCAAGAAAAAGTACAGGTACACAACTGTATGATTTTTTTAAAGGTAATAAATACTTCATCCCTAAATCAAATGGTACTGTATAAATGATGCTTCATGCTCACAAATATACCTATACTTTTCTCACTTAGTAAAGTTACGTTAAACCCTATAATCTGATGCTGAATTTCTGAGTTCTGTCCTGTCTGGTCTAAGCCAGCTAAGTAATATCTCTAGATCTCACTTTCCATCTCTCTCTTTCTATCTCTGTCTTTCACTTGCATCTGTTTCTTCAGCCATGAGATAAAAATGAAGTGAGTTCCTGACAAATATTTTTTCAATGATTGTGAGAATTTAGGACATTTTAAGGACAAGGTTCAGAGAAAAATAAATAATGAAAATCATGTATTTTCAATAAGTTATAAAATAATGGCACAGGTAACTTAAATGTGGGCCATCAATTTAAAAGGATAAATTAATTTACTTGAAAAAATTCACCTTCCCCAACTCAAATCCATCTTACTAAAATATCTAATCTGTAAAGAATAATTTTTGTTGGCAATGCAGCACCTGAGTAAAATAATCCCACATAAAATTCTTCTCTATTTTTTATACCATAGTCTTGGGTTTTCTATTTCTGCACAAAACAACAACAAAAAACTTTTAAAGACTTCAACACTGAAATAATAAATTAAAATTACTCTAAGAGAGTATTTCTCACCTATAATAACTACAAATTCGACAGCTTTATAATATGCCTCCCTGGTAGGCTGTGGGGTTGGAAGTGGGGACCAGGGACAATTCTCTACACTGCTGACTAGAAGGCAAAACAGCCACATTTCTACAGATAAAATTTGGCAATATCTAACAAAACTACACCAACTGATGATAATAATGCCCTTGATTTAGTGCTATACAATTCAGTGCTTTCACTGTGGCACGTATTCTCTGAGGTATCTGCCACATCACTTCCCCTCCCTTTCTAAACAGAAAACCTCCCCAATTCCCAGAGGAAGGTCAAGTGTATACTGTGGCCCCACTTCACTGACCAGAGGAAAGCCAACCAGTGTGGAAAACGGACCATAGCTGTGGGACAAATAATTTAAAACTTGAACTCATAGTTAGTCTCTGCAGATGGTTACAAGAATAACATAACTCAGTAGGTATCGGGGAAAACATTCTACCATGAGGCTAAAAGCAAAGAAGAAAATCAATTCTGCAGGAAGAGAAAATCAAAGCACATGCACGAAGAGGAGCAGATATAAATGATGAGAGTTCTAACCGCTCTTAGTCCTGGCTCCAATGGAGTCCTGACAGTTGGAGGCATTCCTGTCTTGAATTATTTGAACACTCCTAAATCTTATGGTAGATATCTGGTTTTCCCACTCACAACTAGACAGATTTAAAAACCAAACACACACGTAATTTATTCATCATAAACTTCTATAAAATACATATAATTAACCCTCATTTATTCTGAGTCCTAGAGATATTACATGACTTTAGTTAAGTCAGTACCACCATGCCACAACTGGCTCAGAGGACACACCAACATAGAAGTATTTATTTTATGTAAATTCTGACAGCCTGTTCCAATTTTGAGAATACAATGTTTTGTTTTTTTTTTAAGAATCTAATTTTGTCTGAATGAATCTGTTTTTGAAGGTGCTTCTGAGCAATGAACTGATTTAGGACTAAGGACAAATTTTTTGTATGATAATGATCTTAGCATGAACCATTTTACTGAGAGCTGTCTAAATCAAATACGCTAAGAACTTGTCACACTTTATCTCATTCTCATAATCATTCACATTAAGTATTATTATTTCACTTTACAGAAAGAAAAGAGGTTGAAAAGGGTAAAATAAATTGCTCAGGATTACACTACTGTTTAACAAGGGGCACAAACAGGATTCTGACTCTGATCTGCCCAAAGCCTTTCCAATATAAAATGTTTAGGTGTGAGACACAAAGGATGGCACACATACATCTGTCCATGGTCCTGAACTTCCATTAATTATTAAAAGCATAGTTTATTCTGATTGTGGAACACTGGTGACAATTCAGTTTCCTAGGAATTCTCAAACAAAGTAATGGAGAACAAGGAAAAGACATAAAGGACCCAAAGCTTTTGAAACAGCATAGGTATGGAGAAATGACCAGTTGGGGTGAAGAAGACTTGCTTAGACAGGTTTCAAATGTACGCATGTACACAAGAAGGAGGGGGAGAATGGAAAGTATGAGAATAAGGAGGTGGAGGAGGAAAGGGGAGGAGGCAGGAAGAGGAAGAGAAGATTTATCTCAGTCTGTGATTTTTGAGGAAAAGTGTTACAGAAAGTCAATGGAATTAGATATTTGGGTTTGCAGCAATTTTGTTTTTCTGATAGAAGTCATTAATATATGGTGATAAAAGTCAATCACACATGGCGCAGGGAAGGGGATAAGGGATAAGAGAGAGGAATACAGTGACCAAATAACTACTAAAATTTTCCCCTCCTCCACACGTTACAATAGCTAAAAACCAGAAGGAGATACCTGATTGAAGCTATCCCAAGCAGATTTTCTCTCCTCCAATTAAAAGAAATACAGACTAGGGATCATAGGAGAGGATCCTTGGGAGAAGCATAAAAGACAGTGATCAACTTTATACTTTGATAACTTACATGTGGAAATTTTAATTGAATAACCTTCAAAGGAACAGAAATAAAGTCACCCATAAAGTAGGCGGGGAAATTGATTCAGGAAAATATACTGAATTAATCGAAAAGATTGTGAGAACATATGAAAAAAAAATTAAGAAGTCAAAAATGTAAATTAAAAAATGGTAAAGTAAATGCAAATAAATCTTTATTTACAATAAATGTAAATGGCCTACACATTACAGTTAAAATACAAAGATTTCACACTGATGAAAAAAAATTCAGTTATATGCTTCTCCAAGAAAAAAAATTCAAGAATGAAAATGAAAGACCAAAAAAAAGATAAACCCAACAAATAACCAAAATAAAGCTACATTCTTTAAATTAGAAAAACTTTAGGACAAAATTTCTCATAGATAATGACTGTCATTACACAAAAGAAACAATTTGTCAAGAAAATATAATAATTCTATACTTTATGCACTTAATTAGCCTCAAAGTATAGAATGGGCAAAAACTGGTATAATTCTACAGAAAAAATAGCAAATATCCCCCATCAAGATAGGTAATTTCAATACACATTCTGAGTAACTTATAGATGAAGCAGATAAAAATCTGAACAGTCATAGGGTATAGTGGACACAGATACAATACAACTGCAGGAGAAATGTTATTTTGAAAAAACATATGCATATAAAAAATACTGAGCAATGATGCAAATAATTTAAAATTTTTTTAAATAATAATATTTTTTTAAAAATTGGAAATTAAAACATCCTTCTAAACAATTCACGGTTCAAAAAGAAACAGAAATAAGAAATTAGAAAGTATTTAAATACAACAATAATGAAAAGACAACATAACAGAACAGAAATCTAAAGCTTTAAAACTTACATTAGAAAAAAAGAATGCTAAGAATTAATGGGCTAATCATAGAACTTTAAAATATGGAACAAATAAAAGTAATAAAAGAAAATATAGATCAGAGTAGATATTAATGAAATAAAAGAGACAAATCAACATTATAAAAAATGGTTCTTTCAAAAGATTGACACCTCTCAAAAAAAATCAAGAAAAATTTACACAATAACTGGTGCTAAGAGAGTAAATAGAAAATCACTATTCTGAACAAATTTTTGCCAATAAATTTTAAAATTAACAAATTCCTATAAAACTCAACTTGTCAAGTTGACCCAAAGAGCAATAGGAAACTTAAATAATTCCATATTTAATAAAGAAATCAAATCCTTACTTAAAAATCTTTCCAGAAAGAAAACTCCAAAATGAGATAGATTTATCACTGAATTCTTCCAAACTTTCAAACATCTAAGGTAGATGTAAAATCATAATCAAAACACTAGTAAATCAAATCCAGTAATATATGTTATATATAACAACTAATTTTGAGTTTAATGCAGGAAAGCAAGATGGATTCAATATTCAACCTTTAGCGCTAATCACACTAATAAAATAAGAATGAAAAGTCAAATGATTATCTCAACGAGAACAAAAATACATATAAAATTCAATACTAATTTATAGTAAAATAACAAAACACTTAAAACATCTTAGAAAACTAGGAAAAGGTGCACTGGATAAAGCTGCTAAGTGGTTAAGTTAACTTCTAAAGCCAACATTGCCAGGGACAAGATTCAAAACTGGGCCATACAGATTGATTATAAAACCAAGCCTTTTTCCACAAGTCTCTAGCAGTGGCCATGAAATATTTTTGTTCACATACTGTCTCTGCAAAGGTTTTAGAAAAACAATGTACTCCCTTGAACAGTTCTAAATTATAGCTCAAATAGTTAATTATAGGTTTAATGGTTGTAAATGATGTAATTTCCAAAATATTTAATATTGCATATGTGCTTTAAATAGCATCCCATCAAAACCTGGAATTTATGAAAATTTATTGGAAACGTCCACCATATAATCTAAAAGCAAAGCCAGTCCTCACAGTCAAACCAGTCAGCAAAAATATGACTTATTTTCTTAGAAAAAGCCTGACTTTAACTTTTAATTCAAATCAATGTTATTACATAGCTGAGTATCAACCGTTTTGCTTCAGAGTTTTCAGAATGATGGATGATAGGGCTTTGCCACTAGTCTGTAAGCTAGTGAAATAAATACCTGCTTCAACGCCTTTTATAGAAGCTCTTTTAGTTTTGCCCTCCTTTGGGAGTGAGGCATTTTCACATTTCCTTTTGCTTTGCACCGAGGAGATTTTCACAACCCAAAGCAATGCACCATCCTAAGATTTGAGGTAATCATGCCTTCATTTTATAAAGTGAGAGATAAGTAATTGCATGAGTAGAAAAAGAAAATTAACAGACTTCTCAAACAGATGGATTTTAGAAAAGAATACTTAGTGAAGTTGAAAATCTGGAATTTGATTCCTGAAAAACTATATGTAAGCACACATCCCTTGGGAAGTCTTCGTGCACTGGGGGTACAGATACCTTAGTCTGAAGACTACTGAACTAGATCATCATAATCCTGACTTCAGTAGACATTTTAAAAAAACTGAAACTGACAATCTGTGTTTTAACCAATAATTTTAATCTGATTTTAATTAGTTGACTCTCAGGTGTAAGTGAATGATAGCTTAAAAATGGACTCCATCCCAGAGGCTTTGTTTTCTATTTCTAACAGGGACCATCTGCCTCATGCGAGGAAGACGGTTTTGGCTCGGGGTAGGGATCATGTTCTTAGCCCTGTATCTCTTTTCCTCGATGGACCTCAGCACAGAGATTCAGGAGGTCAGAACTGTCTCTCAGGGCTGGAACGGCCTCTGAGGTTCTCTAGGGGACTTGCTATTGGTGGCCAAGGCTCCAGCAAGTAGCTGTCTAAGTGCCTGTTCCATCGTCCTGAGACAGTGCCAGGCCTGCTGCCTGCCCCCTTACCACGTTCTCCCAAATTCTAGTCTTCCATACCCCAAAACAGCACAGCACATGTCAGCATGGAGAATGCTGAGCCATAGGAGAACCCAGGCCAAACTAAAGTAAGTCAGTCTGGTGCCCTATTAAAACCCCTTCAATGCTACAGTTAAATTTTTTTTCTTTTAGTTTTCAGAAGTCCTTTTAATCATTATAACTTCTTCCTGATTGGCTGCTCTGGGACCCAGAACCAGGTGGAGATAGGTAGGTGCAGAGCCCTACCTAGTCCCTCAGCCTTTTTATGTCCCTATTTCCCACCCCAGACATGCCTGAGGAACTCAGGGATTCTCAGAACATGGCTTTTAAGGGTGTCATAAGGCAGAGTTCTGTAGGCCATGGGACAGAGGTAGTCAGTCAAGGGCCAACAGCCTTGTCCCAGGTCTTGTGATTCTGGGCGAGGGCTCCTATCCTCTATCCCAAGGTCTAGTAGACATGACACCCTCAGAAGCAGCTCAGAGCTCAGGCTTGCCCACAGCCAGCTGGAGAGTCTCCTGTGGCAGAGACCCCACGCCTGCCCTGAGCCAGGGCAGTGAGACCTGGAGGCCCTGCCCTGAGCACCAGACAGCAGTTCTGTCTCTGAGCACCCCCACCCCCTTGACTCTCTCTGGAGTCACAGCTTTCTCAAGTGTTCTGACTGGGACATTTGAGATTGAGAACAAAGCCTGAGGTGGGGAAGAGGACAGAGCACTCACCGCCCAGAGACTCACAAGACCTGAACTTCTGCTCTAGCCCTGCCGGAATTCAGAAATAAGCCTGGGCACAACACACCCTTAAAAAGGGGAGGGAGAGAGCCCACTGGTTCCAGGTAAACCACTGCAGTCAATCAGAAAATGGGTCTTAATGATTAAAAAAAAAAAAAAATTGGAGTGAATGAGTATTTCCTAGGAATGTCACAGTAATACTCTTAGGGTGAGAACAGCAATTTTCTGCAAATTATTTTTATAATAGGTTCAGAGCCCTAGGCCCTCAGCCTCCTAGTGAAGCACCTAAACTGGGGGTGTTCTTGGGGACCTCATTAATTTTCCAAAATCCCATTACCTCCCAGCATTCTCAGCTGATTACTTTGTCTTACACATTTAAAAAAGAAGCGATCAGAAGCAAACTGCTTTATGTTCCCTCCACCAAATTTACCAACTTACCCTCTACCTGTAACCTTGTCCTCTTGCCTCCTTACTATAAAAAAAATAAGTCGTGCTCCAATCACCCCTCAATCCCTATGTTTATGTTTATGTTTCCTCCTTCCTGTATTAACTTCTTGCTCATGATCAATCATTTTTATCAAAGTTTTCCCCATGCTTAAAAACCTCCCTAGCTACCACCAAATTTAGTTGCTCCCCATCACAGTGAAACCTCCTCAAAAAACTGTCTTTATATGTGGCTTCCACTTTGCTTCCATTTTCTCATCTGCCTGCAATTTAGCCACGTTCACAACGTGTGATATTCTCTTCTTCTGAAACTTTTGTCTTGATTTGTGACAAAGCACTCTCCTGGTTTTCTTCTACTTCACTGGCCACTCTATTTCTGGCCCCTCCTCCACTGTTCAAGCTCTAAATTTTGGATGTGTCAAGAGTCAACACTCAGCACTTTCTTTTTCCTACTGACACATTTGCTAGAAGAAATCTCACCTAATCCCATGGTTTTACCTAAGCTGATGAATCTGCCGATCCCAACCTTTCCAATAACGAATGTATCTTCAGGACAGCACGTCAACTGCCTGTTATCCCAAAATTAACGTGGCCAAAACAGAATTCTTAATTCTCACTCCTCCCTTCAGACCTCCCCATCATATAATTCTATCTCAGTGGTGGCAGTACAATTGAATAGTTGCAATTAAGTTTATTCTAAAATCAAATTAAATGGTTTGGATCTTGACACCACCACTTATTAGCTATGAAACTAAATACCTGTGCCTCAGTTTCCACATCTGTAAAACAAAGATAATGCTACCTTCTTAAGGTTGTGACAATAATAAGAATAACACATGCAAATTGCTCAGACAGTACCTGACACATAGTAAATAGGCAATAAATATTAGCTGTTGTTATTCAGCTGGTTGCTCAAGCCAAAAGTATGGGCTTCCTGCCATGACCAGCCAATCTAAATTACTATCTAAAACATTGTCAGGTCATACTCTTTTTATCATCTTTATAGTTCTTACTAATATCTGAAATAATCTATTTATATGTTTATTTCCTGTCTCCCCTAAATTATGATGCGAGCTCCATGCTAACAGAGACCCTTCCTGTCTTGCTCATTGCTGTGTCTCCAGAAACTGGTACCTACCACACAGGAGGTATAAAATAAATAGCTGTTGAAAGGAATCAATGAGTACACTATAAAAACATTCTATTGTAACAAAAAACTACAAATTTTCATACTACTATGTTTTGATAGAAAGCAATTTCCAAGTCTCCTTGCTTTGAAAACAAATATATATTCAATGGCTTCCCAATGCCCACAGGGTCAAATTCAAGTTATGTAGCAACCCAACAGAAATAGCCTCAGCTTACCATTCCAACTGCATTTTCCACTATTCCCTCACTCTGCTCCAAGCACATGCCTTTCAGCTTTCCTGCCTCCACACTCTGCATTTCCCTGCTCCGTTACATTTAAAATGCCCTCCTCCAACCTCTGACTCACAAAACACAAGCTTCTTAGGATCAACTCAAAAGTCTCCGCCGTGACTTGATCCTCTTCCACTTCCCACTCTCCTTATCAACAGTAATCTCTCTCTAGTGCCTCTTTTAATGCACTTACATTCTGCTTAATTCCTTGAGGGCAGGAACCACACATTGTTTGTCTTTATTGTTCCCACACGCCATTACATACATAACTCCCATACACCATTATACATATTTATCGTGCACACTAAATATTTATTGAATTAACTTTAAACAGACCTTCTTCTAACCACATCTCTGCAGATAACACTAACAGTACAGCGGAATTTATACTAGAGATACAGATACAATGAGATGATCCTTAGTGTGACATATATAAAAGAGACAATCCAAGACGACTTACTGGTTGTCAAACGAACACCATAAAAATATTTTACAGGCATTTAGAAAGAAATAAGCCAACAAAAGACGCCAAGGCTGAGAAAAATATCATTTTAATGACCATTTAAATTTTAAAATTAAAATTTAATTAGAGACATCTATAATGCATTCTCTTCTACACAATAATGCTGGCTCAGAATCCTTAAATTGAAACTACATGTTACTTAGAGGTGGTCAGAGAAAAGACAAAGAACACCATAAAACTTTACTGTAGCACTAATAATTTCTAAAGAAAATGCTATGAACTGTAAACTGCAATGCCAACTGTAGTGGAGACTACAGTTTACCCAGAATCCATTTCCTTTTCCTAAATAGAATCCCAATGGTGTTAAGTTCCCTCATACAGCCCATGTACCTCGATAACCCCACCAACGCAATGACTGGTTCAGGAAAAGACATGAGACTTGACTGCAGACATTACAACTCGAAAGATGTTCTGGGGGCTGATGTGAAGGTAAAGCCTGTTCCTCTTGAGAGGGCTGCAGGAAACCACTTCTCTCTAGTCCACCTGAACAAGAATCATGTTGCTCCAACCCCATCCTATAACCTCGGGGGAAAACAGCGTTAAGAAAAGCTTACCCTGCAACAGCAGTGAGACTGAAAGAATCGTGATGTTTGATAACTGTTGAGCCACCAAACAGAGGAGCTTATCAATTTCAGCTTACAGCCAAAAGCACACTATTGACCCTTCATTTTTATTATGTAATCAACAATCTCTTATTATTGTACTACTATCGTTTAAACTGTTTCTTTCTACTCCAACCATTGATGTCAGAATTTGAACCATCAGATTTTTGACCTGTTTCTGCCACAGAATCATAAATTCAAAAAATAAAGTACAAATGTTTACAAAATTTCTTTATGTTCATTTTTTAAAAAACAGTTTAAAATAAAAGGCTCTATAATTTTTTTAAATATCCCTGTTTAAAAAAAAATATAAAGTCCAAGATGACGTTTGAATTTTCAAATAAAAATTACATTTCACTAAATATATATCTCTAGGATGCAAGCATTTCCATATTTTTCTAAGATAAAAATTAGATATCATAATTGTTATAAAAAAGATCTTGTTCCAATTATTTTCAGATAGAATAGCAGTAAAATGAATATTTATGAATTTATTTTTATTAACAAATGAGTCATCAATAAAGTTCACTAAGTTCTCTATTATCTAGATGTAGTGAAAATTCAACTGGAATTAAGATACTTTAGTCATAATATTATTTTCCACTGAATTCTAAAATCAAAATTCTCAATTTGTTAAAAATGACTTATAAAGAGGATAAGATTTTAATAACAGCATTATAGTAAGAAATGTCTCCTTTTCATCTATCTTCCACAACTCATACAATTACCTAGCACAAAGCATTTCATAATTATTTGAAAATTATTGCCATTATCATTAATGGCCATTTTTTTTTACCTCTGACCCACATTTGTCTCCTGAACATCCTATGTGAATGTTTTCACTATCATTCAAACAAGACCAAAAGCCTAGACTTAAACATTTTGATATTCAGATTGCCCTCTTAGTCACTTAAATTTGAAAAAAACATTTTAATGACCAATAAATAATTGTATATCTATTTAGTATAATATTAAACAGACTTTGAAATTATGAAGATTCTGCAATAATACAGAAAAAGAGGTTTAGAAGATATAATATCAATGACAGTTAATACTTACTGAGGGTCTACTATGTGCCAGGCACTGGTCTAGCACTTTGTGTGTAATATTTTATTTAATCTCCACAACAACCCTATGAGGTATGTATAACACTTTCCTTTTTTAGAGATGAAGAAACGGAGGTACAGAAAGTTTTGTGAATTTGCACTGTCACGTTATTATGTTAAGTAAAAAGAGTATAAAAATACCAGAAGTATTCCTGTGTAGAAAACTAAATGCAGATATAAAAAATTACTTAATGGAAGGGTACAAAAATGACAAAGTCTCCTACGTTACAGTGGTAAATATTTTTTCTGCCTTTTAAAAAAGTGTAGAGGCTATTAAAAACATTTTAAAATTACATATTAAAGAAAAAGTAATGTTAAAGTTAAATTCATAAAATATAGATAAATACAAAATTTTAAAATTAAATACAGTTCCAGCAATTCTGGCAATATTTTATCTTCCTCACTCCCCTCAAACACTGCACACAGAAAGATCACCAAATTAATATAGTAGAAGTGTATCAATTAAGATCAAGTTCAGCTCTATCGAACAAAAAACTCAAACTAACCCTAACTTAAATTAAGTAAAGGTGTATTTCTTTTTCAAGTAAAAAAAACTGTGAAGGTAAACAATCCAAGGCTTGGAAGGCAGTTTGACAAAGCTGTCACGGATCCAGGATGCTTTTAGCTCACTGCTATGTTGTCCTTTGAGCATGGCCCTCATGCCTCATGGTCCAAGCTCTAAAGATGTTACATGGAAAGGAATAAAGTGGGGAGAGGCCCCCTTTTAATGACACTTCTGATGAATATTGCACATCACTTCGGCTCTCAACTGACCAGAACTACTCATGTGGCCATGCCTAACTGCAAAGAAAGCTAGACCATACAGTCAACTGAGTTTTGTTAATGAAGAAGGGATCCTTATCAAAACTCAACAACCTTCCGTGCAGAAATGGAAAAGCCGGTCCTCAAATTCACATGGATTTGCAAGGAGCCCGGAAGAGTCAAAACAATTTTGAAAAAGAAGAACAAAGTTGGAGGGCTCATACTTTCCAATTTCACAATTTACTACAAAGCTATAACAATCAAGGCTGGTGGTAACAGCATAAGGACATAAAGATCAACGGAATAGAATTGAGAGTCCAGAAATATACTCATACACATCTACAGCCAACCAATTGTTGAAAAGGGTGCTTAGTCCATTCAATGGGGAAGAATCATCTCTTCAACAAATTATGCTGGGACATCTGGATTTCCACATGCAAAAGAATGAAGTTAGATCTCTATATGCTTCATGTCATATGCAAAAATTAACTCAAAATAAATCAACAATTTAAACATAAGAGCTGAACCATAAAACTCTCAGAAGATTATTATTCAGACTCCTTAAATTGATCCTCTAATGTTCTTTATCTCTTTTCTATCCCTTTGTGGTTCTTCTGTTCTATTTTCTAAGCCATTTTTCTGCTTTACCTTCCAATTCTTACATTTAAGTTTTAACTTTAGCTACCTATCAGATTTTTAATTTCAAAGAACTTTTTTTATTCACTTTTGTTCCTTTATGACATTCTGATTTATTTCATGGTTCTTCTCTTATCTCTGAGAGTATTAATAATAGTTTGTTTTTAAAGTTATGCTTTCTCTACAGAGTCTGTATCATATAAAATGCTTTTTTCCCCCCTCTATTTGTATGTTTGCTTGTTTGGAACTGTACCTTATACATTAGAGGCTTTCCTCAGTTATCTAGTGATCCTCAGTTTTCTATTCATATTTAAGTATGAGAAAATGAAAAGATGATCTGAGTCTCTGATCCTCCGGGTGAGGCCCACTGATAAACCGCAGTGTCGGGTGACGCCTGAGCCCTTTACTGGGAATCCCTGATATCTGCATCTTTAGGTTTTTCTTCTTGAGCTGGTCAGTCTTCAGAGAAGACTCTTTTAGTCTGTCCTTGTGGATAAAGGCCAAGTTGCCAGCATTCTTGGAGCCAAGCAAAAGCAAACGAGAGAGGGGATTATAAACCACTACTTACAAGAATTCACTTTTGAAATAAAAGAAGGTAAGTCAAAGAGGAGAAAAAGTCCCTGACATACAAAAATACAATTTTTCACAGCAATGCTTTAAGAGCAATTCCATCGCATTTAGCCTTGCCTATAAGTATAATGGCATTAATTCATTCATTCTACGTTACCAGATGCCTGGTGTGTGCCATGAACTATATAAAGACAGACAAGTGGGGAAGGGGTTGCAGAAGAGTTTCCAAACAAATTAACCAATACATGAAAAGCCATGGAATAGTCAAAAAACATGATGTAATAGGTAGAAAAGTTAACACAGTACAGCTGAAGTAAAAGGTGAGTAAAAGGGCAGCACATGAGAATATGGAGGATGATTGAACTGCTCTATATCTTGGCTGTGGCAGTGGTCTACCCTTACCAAAATTCATAGGCTGTACACCAAAAAGTAAATTTTAATATATTTTTATAAATTAAAAAAAATTAATTTCTAAAGGTAAGAGTGGGAAGTAAATATAAATCAATTATATGTGTGCATACACACATACACATACATGCCATTGAGTGGGATAAATCAAAGTAGGTGCAGGGGGACAGAAGTCATGGTCCACCAGAGCAGGGTGTTGAAGACAGGGCTGGATGAAGAAGATACCTACATAAAAGAGCTACATGGCACCAAGTGTCAGGGCCTGAGGAACATGAGGGCATCTGGGGTGGAAGGACAACCTGAGATGAAGAGAAAAGCCTGGTGTGGGGAGTCAAAGTCTGAGCAAGGTGAGAAACACGTCTGCGAAAGAAGAGAGAATGGCAACCTGGCCTAGGAAATTGAAGCTCAAGTGAGGCGATGGCAGCTAGGCATGAGGTGCCAATGATGGATGGGGGTGAGTAGGTCATCTACATGAAGAAGGGAGTGGCAGCATTTGTGGCAGACGTTACATACTGAGGGATTAATCACAGAAGTAAATATATTAGGCATAACGGAACCCAGGCTTCTCACTGTTGGAGAAGGGAATTACAAAATGGAAAAGATAAAATATAAAGTGCTTCTTGCAGTGCTGGATTGGAATTGGAAGGATCAATGCAAACTCATGGTCTTCAATATATACATATAGGACTATGTGGAGAGAAAAATACAGAGAGAATATATAGAGATAAATATATATGTGTATATGTATGTAAGTGGAGAGATAGGAGAGAGAGATTGATCCGCTAATAAAGCTTATGTAGACCAACACCAAACAGCAACAAGCACACTTCAAGCCCAGATCTTGGATCCTATCATCCTCCACTAAAGGAATCAGGACTCTTTAGAAAAATGGCTGATCCCAGGGCTAGAGTAGGGAAGCTAAAAGATGGACCTAAACCACCATCTTGGGCCAGAAGCCAGAAAGTGCTCAGACAGAGAGACATGTCAAAAAACACAGAAGCCAACTTGAAAGGGCTCCAAAGCCAAAGCTGGGTCAATTTAAGCTTCAAAACAAATAATGATGGTAAAGGATTATAACCGAATGAATAAACTAAACAATCATGAGCCCAAACTGATATAATAGAGTTTAATGAGGAACAGGATATTTAAATAATTTCAAAGTACCTCTTCACAAATTACTTATTAATTACCAAGGAGAAAAAAAGTAACATTACACAGGAAAACCCTGACATCTTAATAAAATAAACACAAATTTTGCCAACTATACCTCAATAAGGCTGGAAGAAAAAAATAATAAAATGAACACTGATAGTAATGGAGCAATATAAAATCATGCCCCACTTGATAAGATGCAGTGAGAACACAGCATCACTTCTAGAATATTCTTGCCAAAGATGTATCACCATCAGAAAATAAATTCAAATTGAAGGCTACTACAAATACTGCAAAACAATCAGCCTGCAATTCTCAAAAATATCAAAGTCATAAAAGCTGAGGAAAATCTGAAGACCTAGTCCAGAATGAATGACATTATAAGACATGATATTCAAATGCAACATGTGATTCTGAACTGAATACTTTGACTAGAAACACATTAACAAAATAGGGTTTAAGAATTAGATGACAGTAATGCTTCAGTATTAATTCTATGCAAAAAAAAAAAACAAAAGTAGCAAATAAACACAAAAATATTTGGAGATAACGGGGCATCAAGTAGGCAATTTATTCTCAAGTGGTTCAGAGGGGAAAACATTGTACTGTACTTACAATTTTTCTTTAGTTTGAGATTATTTCACTTTTTCTAAAAATCGTTTTTTAAGTAAAGAAAAAGATTAGATTAATAGACAAGGACCACATCATTAAAATTTTTGTACACTAGGCTTAGAAGTTTGTATGTCATTAAGTAGGATACTGACATGATCAAAGGATCATGATGTGTGTTTTAAAAGTCCTTCAATAAACAAAAGCCCTGATTCACAGTATTTTCAGTTTAGGAGTACATGTAATAATGAGGTTACAGATTACTTAGGATTAAATTGAGAAAAAAAAAGTACAATTAATAAGGTCAGTAAGATCCAGGAATGTAACCCATTTAGATATCTTTAATATAGTCAATTCGATTGAACCAGATGCACACAGAGGTTGAATAAAATCAGAATAACCCCAGAGCTTCTGCACTTAATGAGGATTACCAGAGAAACACAAGCAAAAGAAACAAACATGATCACTTAATCACAACTTTAAGCAATGTAACACGGCAATAGACTCCTGGAAAAAACTGTCAACTTAGTATGCATCTGTCAGAAATGGGGTGACATGTTACAAAAGCATGCAGCAAAAAGGCAGAAATAGAAATCACATTATACTTGCAAATATTACTTGGTCTTAACCATGAACTCTAGGAAAATATAAGTACAGAATATGGGAAGGCTGTATGACAATCATATCACTATTTCAGCTTCATATCTAAGCTTCTAGTCTGTTTTTAAACATTTCTTAGTTATGATTTTTAGTCAAGGCCATAGTTAACTAGAAATACAATCTCAAAATGGGGCTTTAGCCACTGTGGGCTTTTCTTAATCTTTTCAAACAAGTTATTTTTTAAATCTTAAAACAGAATACTTTTAAGTAAATGCTTAACAGATTTCAATAATATCTGAGTCAACCTGGGGCATCAGCTACTCCCAATAAACCAGGTATTTAAGGATGTGATTCTTGCTGCAGCAGGACGACACTGCTTTTACAAAATCTTCAAAATATCTAATTAGCTGTGTTCTATTTCCCAGCCACTACAGTCTCACTTTCAATTTCTGTAAGAGAGGTAACTAGATTAGAAAATGTTCAAGAGCTATTGGGGAAAAAAAAAATCACTAGATTAACCAGAGCACCTTTGCAAACCAGGGAACTACACAAATAAATATGAACTTGAAAGCATGTTTCAAGTCTTATTGTCCTTTGTCTGTAAATACATAGACACTGCATGTGAACTCCACACTAACCTGATAGATACTGCCAGACTGGCTTCAAGTGAGGCAAATCCAAGTGCTAAAATGTTAAACGTGGAAAGGATAAAGTCAAGTCATTCAAACCTCTGCCTTTGGAGTTTGATGTAAATTGGGACAATATTCAACAAATAACCTGATAGAATTTAGTAACCACTTTGCCATGTATCTGTCACATGGATTCTTAATGCACACCAGCGTATCCCAAACTCTGTCAGCTATTCCTCATAAAAAGACTTTCGAAATCAAATGACTTGGGCAAATTCTAGGTAAAACAAACTTAAAGAGGTTTCTGTACTGCAGAACTTTTAAAAACTTTTACTATGATAATGTGCTTTGTAATATCCAAAGAGGGATGCAATAAACACTATTTTCCAATTCATTTATATCTCTTGAAATGCAGTTTAGGAAACAGCAAGGTTAATTTTCTTCGTACTTACCGTCACACCAGACAACATGCACTTAAGGATTCAAGTCCTAAGTGAGCAACACGCCAATAATTTTTCATTATTTTAAGTTTGAGTTGAGGTCCAGAACACTACCACCAAATTGCAAATTCTGTGTGAATCTAATAATATAACTAGCCATTTCATAGTATTTGCTGTTGGTTATGGGAACAGACATTGGCTTAATATTCACTGAAAAATAGTTCAACTAATAATAAAATGTTCTAATGCAAAATATTTTACCCTAAAAGAAGAAATAGGATATTGTTTGCAAAGTCACACAGGGAAAGACATCTCCAAGTCCAACATAATTTAATAAATTATCAGTAAGAAATGAATAAAGTTGTTGACACCCTTGCACAGTACAGCTATACATTTCAATTAAAGTTTACTAAAAAATAGCATGTTAATTCTTCCTTTATCATAAGGCTATACAGAAACTAAAAAAACAGAATGGGGAAAAAAGCCAATAAATACAACTATGAATCACCAGAAAGGGAAAAATGCTAAACCAACTTTTGACCTTTTGGCAAAATAAACTACTATTATGTTCACTTTTTACATATAAAAGAGAGAGGTTAAGCACCTGGCTTCAATCACCCAGCCAATAATCAAAGGAGTCCATCTGGATCTAAAGCCCTTGCTCCTTACCAGTGTGTTAAAACAGAAATATTTCGGGTTAAGATATTCCACTTGTAGATCTTCACCATGGAAACTCTACGTAAATTTAATTAAGCTTTATCACCATGAATAGAGCAAATTGAATAGAAGGTGTTTTTTTAATTGATTAAACCTACAGTGCTGTGCAAGCAATTTTAAGTAAAACTGAAAGTTAACAAATGATTGCACATGACTGAACTAATTCACATGTATTCTGAAAGGACTGTTTTCATCCCCATAAGTAGTACTTCTGAGCATAATTAGACTGTGGGTGAGAGGAACACTGTGATGGGGAAGAATTAAAGAGAAAAATAAATGTATAGCAGGAGAGGAAAAAAAGACTAATTTATCCACCTCTAAGCTCTTTGTCTTTAAACAATCCAGTTGAATTATCCTCTAGTATTATTATCTGCCACTCCAATACCCAGAATAGAAGTTTATAGTAATCAGAGAGTTCTTACTGTTCACGTAGTGCTGAAACTGCACCAATTATATATGGTTTTCTCTTTAATAAAAAGATTGTATTTTCTGGTTTCTTTGTACTACACATAAATAAGTGCAGGCACTTGAAACCACAGCTTCATAGATACAATGTTATGAATAAGTAGAATTCCCACCCAGTCCAAAAGTCTGAGTGAGAACAGCAGCTTGGCTAAAAGTTGTAACCTTAGACAAAATGATACTTAACACAATGGAGTCTAAAATTGCCTAAATCCATGATCTTTTCCTCTTAAATGTCACAAAGTAATGAATAAAATTGTTTCAGATAGACAACAGCTTTGCAACATGTTACAAATATAGTAACTAAAGCTGCAAAAGATAAGAGTGAGAATTTCTGTTGTTATGAATGCCTACACTTGAGAAGTAAGTTTAATTAGAGCAAGAAAATGTCATAAATAAGACATAAATTCCAAGGATTTTATAGGTCAACAGTACTGGTTCATTATTATATTTAATTTTACTCTACTTTAAAGTGCTTTTCCTAGATGTAATTTTCACCACCATCACTCTCTTGCTGCTCCGTCATGATTCAGTTTATCTTTCAGTTCACATGACTATAACGGAAGACAAAAGTCCACAACCACTAAGTAAAAAATAGCTTTCTCAGATTGGATTCTCTCTCCAAACCCCACAGTGTTTGACCACCATGACCACACACTGAAAGAGCATTTCCCAAAGGGTGTTCCATGGAATACTAGTAGCCATCCATTTTCGATACTCCTTGGGGAAAAAAAAAAAAGATTCCAGAATCATATAAACTTTATAAATTCTAGGAATACCTGTAATATTTTCAATGTAGAATTTGGCTTAAAATAGTTTCCCAAAGTTATTCAGCCATGTAAACTTCCCTCCCATCACCCTCCCCAAAGCACTTGTTATTATCCTATGAATTTCCAGAACAAATTTTGCAACCTTGGGGCAGAGGGTGGGGGGATGGCTAGAGGGAAGAAGCCCTGATTCCAAAATAGAAGTCAACTGTTCACATGAGGAAGAATTAAGGGGCAAATAACAAGGTTGGAAAGTGGGCAGCCAGGTTTTCCTGCCTCCTGTTACCATGAAAGCAACAGTGCTGCTCTCCTACAGCAACGGATAAAGCAGCACTCACAGGGTGTGTTAGGCAACAGAGGGTAGCTGTTCCCCACCTAGTAAGTGGGAAAGAAGTGGACGCTGCAGAGAGGAAGTGCGCAGCAACTAGCCAGGAAGAGCCATCCTGGAGCTCTGGTCAGTATCAATGGGGAAGAACAGAAAATCCCCTAGGTTTGGAAAGGAGTTTTATATGCAGTGACAACAAAAGACAGCCATTCGTATGTCTGGGATAACCCATACTATGAGCGAGGTCATTCAAAAACAAAAGTCATTATGGAAAGAACTTCTTGAGTCATTAAAAACTTCCTGATACAACAACAGTAGCGGAGCGATTCTTGGTCTTTAGCAAAAGCTTGATGTCATTCTCACTGGCAGTTTCATGAGTAACAAGGGATAAATTCTGAGGAACTAGCAAATCCTCCTCACCTACATCTACTCTAGCGTTCACCCAAATAACTGAAAGACAGAACAAAAAAACGACTACCAGTGTCTATGGGTCATAGGATTATCCCTCCTGCTCAAGTTTATACAACTCTGACAATCAATGAAGTCAACATCCAAAGCCCCAAGTCAGGAGAGGAAAACTGACAAAGGAAAGGGAAATGAACCATCTGAGACAATACAAAGGAGTAAAGTCCATTAAGTTCTTCTAAATTAAAATTACCCAATCACTCACAGGTCAGGCTGAAGCAGCAACCCAGGAAAACAGCATATTCATGCTCATGTTCTTATTCTTCCTCTCTCCCACATGCCTTCTCCCAGTCTCCCTCTTTCTCTCCAAGTGTCTTGTCCCAATCTAAACTCCTTCTCACTAAATTCTTCAGTCCATCCCAATTTTATCATGTGCGCTCTTTGAAAAAGAAACTATGACTACAACCTATTTGCTGTTAATCAACATATTTTAGCTTCCCCTACACTAGTTTCAAACTTTTTTGATCTCAATCTACAGTAAGAAATACAAAACACAGGAATTTTGTATAACAATACTTATTTCTTGTATATGTGATGTACTTGATATTTTCTAGTCTAGTCTATTTTTTTAAATGCTGTTGCAACTTAGTAAATTGATTTTAATCTATCGAAATCAACAAGATGAAAAATACTTAGCTACCTACAGAACATACTGGCAATAAGTGCATCAAAAGAGAAAAGGTTTTGGAAGAACACTTTTGACTGCCATAGGAGATTAGCACAATAAAATATTAATTTGGACCAAGTTCAGCATTCTCACCATAAAACAACCAGGGCTGACTATGCAATATTAATCAAGCCCCAGGAATTATGGGACATTTCATGAAATTTGCAACCTATTATGCTATTTCTTTTTACATTGCTATGCTAAGGTATACCTTATATTTCTATGTGAAATACACAAATTCCTAAAATTCTTAAAGTGTTAGTCTTGACATCCCTGTTCTCACTTACAGAGCACTATATTCTTAAAAAGAAATGGAAAAACAATAGCCACCACTTCATGAACATGTTTTCAAGTGTGCCAGCATTGTGTTAGATTAAATCACTGTACTTAGTATTGTTCTTAGAATAGACTATTATGTGACTAGTATAAAGGAAATAGGGACCCAACCTCTATTTCTGATGACATTTATAAAGATCCTAATTGAGGACTTACATAAAAAGGAACTTACTTATCTGTATTAAATGAACATTTTGAAAATTTGGTATGATTAATAAAGTTACTCAAAAAAAGCTAATAATGAGAAACAGCAGAAGAACTACCCTAGAAAAGATTCAGGTCCTTCTAATCAAGTCATCATCACCTCATTTAATTGACCCACACATGAAAAAAATAATCTTTAAAAACTACCGTAATGGAAGGAAAAGTTTAAACCACGGTACCTGCTCATGTACCCTTGTAACAAGTTTATTAGTCATTCAGACTATTTTATGTGTATACTGACTCAGCTATAAAATTACTGTTACTTAAGAATAATTTAAATGAAATGTTACAAAGCCCAAGATTAAGGAAGCATCAAAAACAGATATCCACACACAGTTTGAATTTTATTTTTGTATTAATATTATCTTACATCTATTTAACTGGTAAAGAATTATTTAAAATTCCAATTTCCTATTTCAAAGTAGAGAATAGCCAACTTAATGTTGAGTGTATTCATTCAAAAATAAGCAGCAAAAGTTTTTACTTCTACAACTCTATTGTAACTTATTCTAGTTATACTACTGACATCAAAACTCTAATTTTATAAACAAATATACAACATAATCATTTCAACAACTTAAAAAAAAGGAGACAAAATACAGCTCTCAAATATTATTGGATGTAACTGGAAAATATATATTATTAAATTTAAAAGTGATCTACGGCCTTCAGGCCCTCTGATCCCCTTGCTCTACCGCTTATTGGCTAATCCCCTTAATCCCCTCTTCCTTTCTAGAACTCTACATATTTCCTCCCTCAAGCCATTAGCATCAAGAACAAGGAATGCTGTCCAGTACACATATATATCTATATATATCACTTTGATTCAGTTTTCTCATTGCCATGATACTGTAATGAACAAAACATTAACTATACCAATATAAAAATGAAATGGACCACAACGGAATAAAATGAAATTGATGGACATGAAGCAAAGTAGACAGAATCTTGGCTGACTCCATTATTATTATTATTTTTTTTTTAGGCGATGCAATCCTTAGTTGACCTCACAGACTGCAAGGACCTTGTCAGCTTACAATCCCTTATTTTTTTATTTTTTACACCTAGGACACCTGGCCTTCCTAGGTGGTCTCCCAGCTTCCAAGATCAGATGGGATCAGGCTTGTTCAGGGTAGCATGGCCATAGACTAACTCTAATTTTAAAAGTAGCCTATCATCAGCATAAAAATAAGGCATATCTAGATGACACTTTAATATAAACAGCCAAATGTAAATATACAGTATAAATTACTGAGAATTTTACTACTACTGCTCTCCTGTTGCAAATATTGGGGGTTTTTTAATTCAAACTAAAAATCATCATCACTAAGGCAAATCTAAATTATCTAATTTCACTCTAACAATCCCTGTGAATTTCTATACCAGCTGAAATAAATAATGTTTTAAAAATTAAATTGTGGTCCATTCACTATCTGGAAAACTGCCTTAATCTAATTGAGATATATATACATATAAAATATATAATATATATATGTTAGACAATGAGAAAGAAAAGGGCATTTCCCCCAAAATGTGGTAATCAATTCATACATGAAGAACAGCTGATCTATTTCAATATTTAAATGAAGACACAGGCATTCTTAAATAAGCTAAATCCTCAAATAACTTAAAGACAGTAAATACTACTACTTATGATACATCTCTCAACAGCTTTTCCATTCTACCTTTTCTTACTCCTTACCAAAACTTCTGTGGTCGACGTAACGCCCACTCTCAAGACCTCATACTCCGAACTTAAAAATGCCTGAGACTTAACAGACACTGCCTAGCCACAAAGTATGCAAAATAACTCCTTAAATAATTCTAGTCTCTTGTTCTCTATCACTGAGAAACACAACAGAAATTTACTTAAAAGACTACACATTATTGTCATGGCATGTCAGACATCTAAAGAGACAAAATATGAAAGATACTACTAAAACAATTTGCTTTGAACTGTGAAAAGTTCCTAGTTTAAAATTACTTAAAACATGTTAATGAAAATAAAGTGTATTTGGCCAAATACTTATCTGACTTTTGGCTTATTTTGGCTTAAGTTAAATATATATAAACAAAAATTTTTTAATACATATATAAGAAACAAAGTCCAAGAAAACATATCTAGTGGAAAATATACATAAATTTTTCTGATAATACCATACAACAAAATATTTTATAGCATAAAACTACTATGTAAACTCTTAATACCAAAAGGCAATTGAACATATGGTTTTCTCTTTCATCATAATTTAAAAATTATATTTACTACTGGTACACACAAAAAGAATGGATATTAAATGGCAACGACAACCACAGACTACAGAATGTCGCTACTGAAACCATAATTCAAGAACTAAAACTCTAAAAGTACCAAAAACTTTTCTGTAAATCTTCAAAAACAAAAAAAACAAAAAACCACAACATTTCTAAATTTATAAAACATGAAATTAAAACACACAAACATTACAAAATATTTTACTCTACAGATAAAAATAAAAGACTCAAAACCAGTACCAAAGTCAAAACTGTCACGCTCTTAAGTCACTTGAAATATGGTTAAAATTATTTTATTCCCAGTAAGAGTCTAGAAGTCTGTTTTAAAAAATCATCCTATTCACATTTATATACACACACATATATATATATTTTTTTAAACCTCATGACATCAAGTTGCTAGAAAACTTGTGATACTGGCAAACTGAATAATTAGTTATTATGTGTAGGAAATCTTGAATGAGTGATTTACCTGACAAACTCATTTTTTATATATTTTAAGTCCAAAAGAATAAAAAAAATGAAATAATCACCAACTGACTTTCACTTCAGGAAAATAAAGCTTCCCTTGGGAACAAAGCCATTTTAGAATCCAAACTTCCCAACGAACTAAAATTATGAGTATTCCAAAGGTATAAAATACACTACTACTTTGGCTGACATCCTCCAATAGCTAATGTTAACCAAAATAGGTCTGGGTGATGACCTCTTCCCATTGAGAACAGCTGGATAATCAAATGCACAATGGATACAAAAAACCCAAGCCAAGTCTTCAAGCCTGAAGGTCACGTAGGAGCTTTTGCTCTCATCATTGATCTATTGCACTATCGTAGGTCTTCACATTCACATCAATATTTAGAAGGAAGACAAAAACCTAACCAGTTTAGATATGAATTAAATTTCGAGCAAATGACACTTTCAGGCAGGAGCCGGTCCCAAACATTCTCTCCCCACTACTATCACAAAATTTTAAACATTTAAGTCGCGCTATCCTACAAACATGACAATTTGTGGCAAGTCCATGTTTAGTGCTTGATTTGCTTGTACTATAGAGAAATGAAATAAAACCCTGTGATAACCACCTTCAAGTTCCGTTGACGTAAGGTATTTTAATATCTCCTCCCATTTCCAGAGCGATTTCCAAACTCTGGGAAGGAATGTTTCCACTAATAAATACCTTTCAATTGAATGTCTGTTTCACCACCACGCGCATTAGGCAATGGGAACAATCATCCATTTTTGCCCATCACAGAATTATTCAAAAGCTCTTACTGCTGACCTAAAAACATAAGTTCTTGCTCATAAATTCCACATTGAGTCGTGGCAACCCCTGAGTAGTCTGGTTGTAGTCCTGGGAAAATATTTATCAAAAACTCGAAAACAATCTTGAATATCCGGTGTCTATTCTTTTATCGGATATGTTTAAGTTGTTGTATATCATATTGACTATATTACATAAACTATTTTTGTAATTAGTTTACTCATAACCCAATCAAATCATAATGTCCACCTAAAGAGTTTTCAAAAACACAGACTTACCCCATTCTAGGTATTCAAGAATGTTCTTCTCTCTTCTCAGCGGAGAGTTATTGCATTCATCATAAAGGCAGATGAGTATATCCAGTAACGTTTCCACACTGAAGCACTGCCCATTGGTCTGAGCCGGCCCATCCAAAATAAACTGCTCCAGCTGCCTCAAACGCACTTCTCCAGACATGTTGCTTCGATTTCTGCTGGTTTTCCTTTAAGTTAGTATTAATGACGTTTACTGTGATTCTTTAGACCTAAATTTTAAAAGGTGTGGTTTTAAAAATAAACCACTCGCTATTCAAACAACTGTCATGCAATGCCGGTGCTGAATTAAACATCCAACACACCGGTCCCCTCACTTAATTGCAGCGTCTTCAATTTCGCACATATACATATATACTGGGAGGGAGAGTTACCATAAAATATATATTTGATACATTTTTAAAGAATGATACAATCGAGTCGTGTATTTAAATAAAATAATAATTAAAAGTACAAAGAACCAAAGAGTCGACACTTCTTTAAGGGGAAAACAAAAAAAGGAAAAAGAGGGGGAAAAAAAACGCTCTTCTCCTTCATTCAAAATTCAATGCGTGCAACATAATCCTGAAACGAATCCGGTTGCATCATGGATGAATTAAGTCCGAGGTGCATCAGCGGTTCACTTCCCAGGAAGAAGGAAAACGGGGGGAAAAAAAGGAAGAAGAAGGGAGGAAAAAAGCCAGAACGTATGGAAGGGGGAGGAGGGAAAACCAAAAAATTCGGCTGCAAATCCTCCCAGCCGCCGCTTGGATGATGCATCAGCGGCGATTTCTCCAGCGGGAAGGGAGGGAGGGAGGGAGGGGGCGAGTCCCTGAAGCAGCCCCTCGGCCCGGAGCACGCCGAGGCCGGCCCGGGGGCGGCTTTTCCTTCCTGCTCGCGAGCGCCTGCGTGTCTAAGGCTTCGCGGGGCGTCCCACGGCCGACGGATCCGAGGGCGAACTCCGCATTTCTCCGGCCCGGTCCTCCCAGGGGCCTGCCCGGCGGCCGCGGCGGCGGCGGCGGCGGCTACTGGGCCGGCCGAGCCCGCTCCATGGCGGGGGTCGCCGAGCGGCCGGCCTGGGCCGCGCCGGGCGGACAGCCGGGTCGCCGCACACCCGCCCGCGGAGCCTCCCGACGCCCTGGCGAGGGGGGGGGTGCGCGTCTCGGGGTTCAGAGGACACGGATGGCGGCGGCGACGCGGGCGGCGGCGGCGGCGGCTCCGGGTCCCGCGTCCGCACAGCGCTGCGGCGAGGGCATCTTTCCGCGGCGATCGGGCGGGCGAGGCGCCGGAGGAGGGACCGGCGGGCGCGGGGCGCGGAGGCTGCGGCAGCCCGGCCCGCAGCCACTCCCTTCCTTCCCTCGCGCCCCTCCCCCGCCTCCCCGGGCCTCTCGCGCCCGCGCCCTGGGCTCCGGCCCGGCGCGCGCAGGCGGAGCGCTCGCCGCCGCGTCCGCGGCCAAGATGGCGGCCCCCGCGAGCGCGCGCGCACGCGCCCCCCGCACGCACGAGCACGCGCGCCTTGGCCCCCCCCCCCCCGCCAGACGGGCCCGCGCGCCGGGCCGGGTCGCGCTCTGCGGCCGCGCCGAGCCGGGGCCCTCTCCGCAGCCTCCGGAGGGTGCGGGCCGCCGGGGGCCGCGGGGCTGCGGCGGCCGCAACGTGGAATGCAGGGATACGGGAGGACCTCGAGGCGGGAGGACCGGCCCGCCGCGCCCCCCGGGGACACCGCCCCGTCCCGCACGTCCGTGCAGGGCGTGGGGCTCCCGACAGCGCTGAGACGCACCCCGCGCCCCGGCGTGGCCCTTTCCGGCGTGTCTCAGCACACCGCGTCGCGTGGCACTTCCCAGGACAGAACCCAGCGGCGGGCCCGTGTGCGCTGCCCCCCGGGTCATGCGTGTGCGTGTGCGCGCGTGGGCATGCGGAGGGCAGAACCCCGTCTCCGTCCCCCCGCAGTGTCCCTGCGTGGAGCTCAGGGTCTCCTCCTCCCGAGCCGCTCCAGCTGCCGCGCGTGTTCATCCGCAGCCAAGGTCACCTCCTCCGACGCGGGGGCCAGCGCCAGGGGCAGGTCGAGACCGTGGTCCCCAGCACCCGCGAGCCCGACATCCCAGGGCTCGGGGCGCACGCCGGGCAGCCACGGCCCGAGGTGGACCGAGGGCCTCCCAGGTTCTTCCACTCTTACACATCTCCCTTCCAGGTTTCTCACGGAAGGTCCCCCATGGCAGTGTATCGCCAAACTGGGTCACTGCCTCTCTGTCCTTTCCTCGCAAAAGGGCCATCTCCTTCCTTGATGACCTTTCTCCAAAACACAGTGATTTTGCTAGTCCTTTCCAGCACCCGTGGGTGGGGCAGTCGTAGGGTAATGGCCACAGCTGCATCTTTTTAAAATCTTAGCATGGAAGCTAAGGATGGACTGGAATGGAAGGTCTGGAAGTCTCAAAATGAATGCTAACAAATGATTCGGGTTGCTGGGATTCACAAAAGATGGTCGATTTTTTTTTTTTTTTTTTGCAGAATCTACACTTGCCAAAATCGACAATTGCCTACCTTAAATAAGGACAGCATTATTTCCAAAGTATGGGTGACACTTTGAATGGACAAAAGATCGATCATTTCTAGCCATGACATCTTTAAGTGTATTGTCTAATTAAAAACGTAAAAGACAGCAGGGGAAGGGCAAAGTGGGTAAAGGGGATCAAATATATGGTAGCTGAGGGAAACTGGACTTTGGGTGGTAAACACAATCGAATATACTAATTATAATGTACACCTGAAAATTATATAATCGTATTAACCAATGTTACCCAATAAACTTAATTTAAAAAAAAAGTAATAGAAAAGCAAAAAGAAAAGTTTAATTTTAACACAATCATTGTTTTGGTGTTTATTATTGAAGTCTTTTTTTATGCATTTGAACAAAATGATACATAATAAAAGACAGTTTTATAGCCTTCTGTTTTCACTTAGCAATCTATTATAAATATCCCAGATCAACAAATATTCTTCAACAACATGGTTTTTAATAGTGAAGCCAACACATTTTAACACTTGCATTTGACCATGTGGTAGGGTAGCAAAAGAAAAAAGCAATTTCTTCTGCTTTTATACTACGGAACTGGCTCCAAATACCTACTTATCCAGGTTGTAAATAACTATAAAGAAGAGTTTAAAAGAGAGAACCTAAAACATGTTAGGTCCCCATAAGTGCTAATTAACAATGGAAGTACAATATATGAGATATATATGAGATACCTTTATTTTTTAATAAAAGAGGCTGCCAGTCCTTCATTCCGTCAGCACTAGGATACCACCCACAGTCCAGAGTATTGATGTTTGAATAATAACCTTTACCACATTGTTTAGAGAGTAGAGGGGGAGAACATTTAAAAAAAAAAAAAAAAAAGATTAAACCCAATCAATTTTTCTTGAATAATTCAAGTTTAGAGACTTAATAATTAACTAGACACTCAACACATTGTGCGGATGTTATTTTAAATGTTCTAGTTGAAGTGTGAACATGCTTGTTAATGAAACCGGTCTTAAGCCAAAGAAAGTGGCAGCCGGGTAGCCCCACAGTGTTGCAGGCAGGGTGTTCCTTGGGAAAGAGCCTGGAGGAGGTCTTCTTTGTGAAATTCTGCTTGGGGGCCTACAGAGTAGATGTATACCACTGCAAGCACATTCTGTTTTAAATAATCAGAGAAAGTTTTATGAAGGTGCTGGAAATTATTCTGAGCTTTCTGAAGAGAACGGACAGGAAAATAGGAGAGCGAAAAGAATCAGGCAGGAGTCATTGAGGCAAGTCCTCAGTGCATGCTCTCTTCAACTAATCCTCCACTTCTGGCCTCAGAACAGGAGGATCAATCCATCAATTAAAATTTATAACAACTAGCCCTCTCTTATCTTGCTACGTTTTACTCCAGAATAACTATAGGGTAATGATGGAGAGCAGGGCAAAAGGCAAGGTGAATGCCACAGCAGGGCTTATAGGAACATGAGGATATTTCACCACATTCCCTTTCAGCCCAGCTAGCACATCCTGACCCTGCAAATGAACGCCCTTGTTTAGTACCCTCTGAGGATAAAATGCCAGCAAATGTTTGACTTCACTTCACATCCGGCTTCTGGCATAAGGAATACCTACTGCAAAGGCTTATGTTATGGAAGAAAAGAGACTACGTAATGAATAATTGCCTCCTTCACAGAATACTCACAATGTGTAAAATACTGCCCTGATTATTTTGAACACAGTTTTCTATTCGGTCATCATAACCATGTGAAACAGAAAATTGTCATCTCCAGATCCAAGATGAGGAAACTGAGGTTTAGAGAGCATAGATCACATAGTTAGCAAGTGATACAGGAGGTAGGAGTCAGCACCAAGCTGGTCTCATGCCAGGGCCCATGGTTTTAATCACCATACAAGTGAGTTCTGAAAGATCTATGAAATTCTGTAAATCCAACTCCTTTTTGTTGTAACAGGAAGCAGTGGGATACAGTTGTTAATTCACATTTTTGGCCCCAGAAATTGACATCAAGGCAGAAGAGGAAAAGCCGGATATGATGTGTCAAAGTCCAACCAGAAAAACAAATCATCCATGTATTTAAACCAGAGGAACCTTAATTCGGGGAAATGGTGACACAGGTGTCGGAAGAGCTGAGAAAAGGAGAGCTAAGAAAACAAACAGGAGAGAGTGAGGTGACCCGCAGATTGGTGGCAGCTGCTACCCCACCACATACATACACATTCAGGCTGGTGGGAGGGAGAGCCTAGAGGAGATACAAAGACCACAAGGGAGGCTGCCCCAGGCAGAAAGAGGTAGGAGATCCCCCTCCCTAGACTCTCCCATTTGCACTAACACAGTTTGTGAAAGAGCCTGCACGTGTTGTCCTCCAAGATGCAGAGCTGAACAGGCATTGGGCGCGAGGAGTGGCTGCTAAGGTAAACAGGCCAAGGATTGACATACCTATAAGAAACACGGTTTCAGTTTGACTCAAAGTATTTTTAAAAATCAATAAAACAAATGTTTTATTTCTGTACAGCCATTCAGTGCATTTTGAAGTGGCGTGGTTTTTAACCTGGGAGTTGTTTTCACTCCTCCCTCTTCATATTTATTTTGCTTTTTTTAATCCCTTGAAAAGGTTAAAAAAAAAAAAAAAACAACCCAACCCTCCTCATCTAGGTATGTTTACTTAGGTAAACAGACTTAGGTTCACAGACTCATATTTCTCACTTGTTTATCAACGGATCTTGCCTATCGTGTCCTATCTTTAAAAATCGCATTTAAATCTCTACTTTTAAAAGCTCTCCTATAAACGGAATCTTCAAAAATATGTTTAGAGTCAAACATTATGATAGAGATACTATCCTCCACTAGAGCTATTTAGTAAACCTGAACACTGAAAAGATAGGTGGTATCCTCTTATAAATTCCATCGGCATTGAAACATTTGGCAAAGGACTTCATGGCCATGTGCGGTGACAAAAACCAAGCTGGTTAAGCCAATACATTTCTCCCAGACCTGAAGTGGGACTGGAGATAACATAGCCAGGACCTCGGGGCTGGCAGCCAAAGAGGTGAGAGTTGAAGAATCCAGTTACCACACTCTGGAAACCTCCGAGGTCACCGGTGACTTCCACATTAAGCAAAGCCAATGGTCACCTCTCAGGTCCACATCTCATTTGACCTTTTGGCAGTATTTGACAGTACTGATGGCCCCTCGTAACCGACGCACTTTTCTGCATTTGGCTTCTGCCTCACTGGCCACTCCTCAGTCTTCTCTGCTGGGTACTCCTTGTCCTCCTGATCTCCAAAACTGAGTGTCCCAGGGTCAGTCTTTGAAACTTTTCTCTTTACACCTATTCCCTAGGTGATTTTGATTAGTCTCAAAGATTCAAATACTATGTATAATAGTTTGAAAAACATGTCACGAATTCTTCAACACTCCTCTCATTGAGAGCCTGGGTCTTTATTCCCTTACCTGGAATGTCGGGCAATCTTAGTGACGCACTGGTAACAGAAGGCGACAGAGGTGACTCTTTAACTTCCCAGGATGGGCCATAAAGGACCAGACGGCCTCACTTGTTCGCTGAACACTATCGCTGGGATGCTTACTGCCATGTAAGAAATTCAATTGTCATAATATGTTCAGTGGTCCCAAGCCTCCAATGCTAGGAGGGAGACTAAGCCATACAAAGGAGCCACACACATGTGGGTACTCAGAAAGCAGTTCTAGGAAGAATCAACTGCCTGACATAAGACTGGCATAAGATGCTTCCAGAGGATTCCAACCTCCAAATGTCCAGTCATCCCAGCCAAGACTGAAAGTGTTCCCAACTGAGAACCCAGTCATTATAAAGAAGAGACAATATACCTTTTCCAAATTTCTCGTGTGCAGCATCCATGAACCTAATAAAATCATTGTGTTAAGTTGCTAAATTTCGAGGTGATTGATTATACAGAAGTAGTAACCAGAATAATATGTAAAAGCTGATAACTTCCAAATTTATGTGTTTGATCTGAACCTTTCCCCTGAATTCCAGACTTATCTTTCTGACTGCCGACTTGGCACTTGTTTAAAGGCAGAGTGTTCAAAATAGAAGTCTTTAACCTGCCTTTCCAAAAACAAAAGAATCCGTGAACCTTCTCCAGAGTTCTCCCTCTCAATAAATGGCATCTTCATTGACCCAGTCCTCAGCGGTAACTCAGACTCCTCACTTTCTCTCACCCTGCGTGGCCAATCGATCGGTAAATCCTGTCTATCTCTTGAAAGCAGGGGTAAAATTAAAAATAGTTAACAACTAGAATGGCATGGGTTCCAACCTATCAATGTAGACGGCGTGAATATCAAAACAGATGTGCCACTCCTTACCACCTCACTGCTGCCTTCACACCCCAGCTCAGAACCCTCTAATTGCTTCCCATTATAATCAGTATAAAAGCCAAAATCCAACCATAGCCGACCAGGCCCTCCGTGGTCTGGTCCCTGGCAATCTGATTTCATCTCCTATCATTTCCACCCTCCAACTTATGGTCCAACTGTACTATCCCCTGTGCCCTTTCAAATACTACATACTCCTGCCTCAGAGTCTCTGCAGTTTGCCATCCCCTCTGCCTGGAACATTCTTCCACCATATATGCACAGAACACATCCTCCCACTCCATTCAACTCTCCCCTTAAACATCACTTCATCAGAGAGGCATTTCCTGGACAAGCTGCTATAAACGGCAGCCCTCCAGCCTGCCATTCTCTCTCTACTTATCCTGCTTTTTCATAACATACATCTACATGGCATTATGGATTTTGCTGTTGTTTACTCGAATGTTTGTTTATTGCCTGAACCTTTTCACTAAAATGTAAGCTCCATGAAGGTTGAAATGCTGTGTCATTCACCCAGCACTTTGTATGAAACACCAGGGCTCTGCCTTCTCCTGGGATTTGTCTGTAAATTCCATCAAAGAACTAGGAGGAGGCACTGCCTCTTCCTAACCAAGAGGGGAATGAGAGGCTTTTTCCTAAGGCAAGAGGTACCTAATGAGATTCCTTGGCCTAAGAAGATAGTAACACGACCAGTTCTCCAGAAGCTTGTTGACAGAAGCTTGTTGACGACAGGCACGTCAAGTGGCCCCAAGGAGGTGTTCTCTAGAATCCTATCATCCTAACAGTGCAACCCACAAGTTCTTAAAGCATGAAGTAACAAAGCCATTTTTCTTCAAGGAAGGTGGATGGTTTGTCTGCAAAATTTAAACATTGGGAAAAGAAAACATTAGATGAGTTATTAGGGTTGGGAAGATGGGATATGATAGCAAGTGTCCTTTGTTGCTCAGTAACCATCAAGTAGCAAATATCAGTTAACCTTAACTGAGTACCTCCTAGGTCAAGGACTTTACATTCACTGGATCCTCTTAACAACCCACTAAGGCAGAAACTATTATTATTTCCTGTCTTGGTCGACGCAGGCTCCTGTAGCAAATAACCAGAGACTTGGTGGCTCCAACAACAAACATTTATTTCTCTTAGTTATGGAGGCTGGGAAGGCCTAGATCAAGGTGCTGGTCGATCTGGTCCCTGGCCAAGGCACCCTTCCAGTTTGCAGATGGTGACGTTCTCCTAGTACTTCCTATGGCAGAAAGCAGAGAGGGAGGAAGCAAACTCTCTTATGTCTCATCTTAGAAGGGCACTAATCCCATTTGTGAAGGCTCCACCCTCATGACATAATCAACTCCCAAAGGTCCCATCTCCTAATACCATCACAGTGGGGTTAGGGTTTCACCGTATAAATTGGGGCTGTGGGGAGGGGGGCAGAGGACACGAACATTCACCATAACATTTCCATATAGAAAAGCTAAGGACTAGAGAGGTCAAGTAACTTTGCAAAGGTGATACAGCTGATAGGTAGTAAGGTCAGAATTTCAATCCAGGTGAGAATTGTTCTAAAGCCTGTGTGCTGAAATGCTTTGCTAACCTACCTCACACCGAACTAAGAGAAGCTAATACCAGGTAACTGATTAATAATTAGACTAAGCCTCACGGTCTAACAAAAAGAAGGGAAAACGAAAAGGGCTTTGTTCTAACCTTGAAGCATAGAGGACGTTCTCTCACTGGAGTTTTGCTCTGTTGTTTTTCATACAAAGAAGAGCAGAATCAGAAAGGACAGATTTATTAAAATAGGACTTATTTCAATAGACAAAAAGAGAAACTCTTAATTATCAGGATGGTAAATGCAAAAATCAGCCATAAAGAGAGATCATGGAGTTGTGATCTCTGCAGGTCTTACACATGATCATTCCAGTTTCGTTTCAACAGCCTTCTCTCCTGACGAGTTTGGAATCCACCTGCCAGAAGGTAAGGAGACCGAAACAGATGCTCTCTCCAGGCTCCATTCAGCAATAAGATTCAGTGCTTCCACCCCAGTCTGGGGGACTAATTAAGCCACAGTCATATGGTGGAGCCAGCGATTATGTTTTAGAACAGACCGTGACCTCTCTCTGACCCAGAGGATGGCAGCATCAGCACTTACGGGCCAAACGAAACAAGGCACCGTCAGCAATGTTCCTTACGACAAAAAATACAACAATCATAATAGGCATTGAGACATAAATCCGCCAATAGGATGATATCTGGAACACCCCAGGCACCCATGTGAATAAGGGAAATGAAAAATTCAAGAAAATTAAATCTGAGATATTAAGAGGGGCTTTCCTCAAATAAGGCAGGACCCAACATTATAAAATACAAGCTCAAGTTCATGCAGGAGATAAGAAACAATATGAAAAACTGTAGGCATTAAGACTTGGGACATGTTCCAACCACTTCTTCAGATGCATGCCATAGGTCAGGATAAAAAGCTAGAGAATAATCTTCTGGAATGATGTTAGAAGAGACAAATTAAATTTCTTTCTTTATTGTAACATTAGATGTTCCTGTTCTTTAGAACTTTGTTTCTCATAATGATAATATGTTATCTTATATAAATGATTTATCATCAGTGGATTATTTTCACAGCGATGAGGCTGAGTTTTCTGAAAACCATCCATATCCTTTTGCTCACCCTGCCTCATGAGAAGAGCATGATATATTTAATGGCTTACCACAGTGCAAGGTACCACATATGACTGTGGAGCAAATACTTCCTCTAATTAAAAATAAATCATCTAGGCCCTGATAAAAACTACTACTTTGTCTTCATTAATACTTCACCCTGAAAATGGAACTAACCATCTCGTGAAATATTGGCTAATGATTCACAAGTACTAAAGCCACTATTCCCAATTTTTTAACCATTATGAAGTTACTTTCAATCATTCATTCATTCAGTCAGTCAGTCAGTCAGTCATTGACATTTCCTAAACCTCCAGTCTATATCAGGAACAGAGTAAAAAGTATAAGTGGATGATGTTCAAACTTTATTGTACTAATGCCCAAAGAAATACCTATAAATTGTAAGCAAAGTTGTCACAATATTGTTAATGTCCTTTTAGTTGGAAGAGAAATGTTAGTAAGTGGTGATGAAGCAGAGAAATGTCCCTCAGTTGACCTAGCTTATACTTTCTGACAAGCCTTGGATCACTCAGACAACAGATCAGTCAGAGGATGCTCTTTCCATAGGGGAAAACGAAAAGGCTGACTTTAGAGTTGTGAGAAAGAAGCCGGGACAGGAGAATCAGACCCCTCCAGGAAAGGACAGAGGCACAGGTGACAAAATCTAAGTATGGCAAAACAAACTCTCATGTGGGTGATTTAATACTCAAGTGGTCAGTTCTATAAGGATGGGGTTGGGTGAAACCACTTCTCAGAGGAGGCAGCGATGGATGTCAGGTGGGTGCTCGGATTGTAGATGATGATGGTCCTTCTAGATTTGGGTAGCATTAGTTACTAAAAGATGTGGGACGACGATATGCAGGCAGGAACCCATGAGAGGTGCCAGGTCTCAGCCAGCAAGCGATGGACTACAGCTCCAGCAGGGAATTGGAACAGAAACCCCAAATCAAGCTACAAAGCCCGACAAACAAGCTGGTCTGGTAGCATGTGGGTCAGGTAGCAGCTCTTCAAAGTCTGGAAGCTAAATGTTATTTTGGGCTCACTAGACCTGAGGCGAAGAGGCAAGGGCCTATTTCAAGGTCTTGCTACCCAGTGGTCAGAGCTGTCAGTATGCCCGATGAGGCCAGGTGTGCCCTATTCAGGGCCTAAATGGAGTGGGATCATCCCTGGCATCTGGTTAAGACTAGAACAGCCATGGATTGATGTCACCTGCCTGGAACCATCTCCCTCATTCCCCTACCATGATGCCTAGCACCTTCAACAGTCTGACCATTGCTTTCGTTAAGGTCAAGTTGGGAAACGTCTTTCACAGGCTGGATACAATCCAAAGTTTGCGTTGACCTGACCACTACTGTGTGGGTACTTATTAGTCTGAGTCCTGGAGCCAAAATGCAAAACTGATTTCTCCTTTTTAATTGGCTGCTGTGGCGATCCTATTCCGAAGGAACATCTGAAAGTTAAATAATAAACTGTTGTGGAGCGATGAACTATGGGTTAAAAGCAAATGAGCCTTTTAAAGGAAAGTCATTAGAAGAGATAAGAGATGGCCAAGGTCTAACACCCGCAGCCCAAAGAACAATCAGATGGTGACCGTGTGCTGTGACACTTCACACTGAGGCTACTGACTGTCTCTTTCCCATGCTCTCTCTTATTCAGTGAGTGAGAGAGAGAGAGAGAGAGAGAGAGAGAGAGAGAGAGAGAGAGCGCACTAACTGGATGCCAGACAGCGTGCTGGACGCATCCCAGTCTCTGTGAAGTCTGAGAATACGAACAATTTCCTCTCCAGCTTTCTCTGCCTCTCTTCCTGTTTCCACCTCACCCTCACTTCAATTTCTGCTACTGAATCTCTCTGGAAGAATCTCTGTTTACCAGCTCTTCCTCCTTTTCCTCTGCCTACCTTCCCTTCTCTCTCAAGTGTCCTTTCTCCTTTCTAGCCTTCTTCCATCTCTTTCCCTTTTTTCTCCCTTATCTCCCCAATGCCTCCTTTTCCCTTAACTTCTCATACTAACAAGTGAAAATACATTTTAAAATATTTATTAGATATAACCAGTCTCGAAGGGAAAGAAAAGTCTCCTTTCAAAGAAGCTCCTGCTTAGGTCACACTTGGGACAAGTAACACGAAATTAGCACTTAACACATCCATAGAGATTTAGATAAACTACCTTCTCTAGAAAAGTCAGGGCTGAAGTAAGAGAATGTCAGGTATGTAATTTTTTTCTGACAACTGGTGACAGGTAGAGGGAGGAAGAAAAGGTTTATGCATGGGGCACCCCATAAGGGCAGTGAGAATGGAAAAATAAGAGCAAACATTTAGAGAGACATTTGGATTGGGGAGTCTATCCTGACCACTCTTCTCACATCACTTTTGCACCCTCACAACACCCCATACGAGTTAGGCGGCATTATTATCTCCAGGTGAGGAAACAGGTGTAGAAAGTAAGTGGCAGAGCTGGAACAGGAACCTAGGTCTGTATGATACCAAAGTCCATGGTGACAGAACAAAGAGCAACTTCACCAACTTAACAGCCCTGTCTGCTAGAACAAAGCCAGGTGCTAAAAGGGGACCACAGTTCTAGGGGATCATGGTCCTACTGGACCACTGGCATTCAGCTTCGTGCTCAAGGTCCCTAACAGAGTGCGAGCACGCACTTGGAGCTGAATAAGTAATTGTGGCACGCATGAGCAGGATTCAAAGCAGCAAGCAGGGAAATTTCTGACCTGGAAAAATCATTATCTTACCCAATTCAGGAGTCATGCAGCCTCTGCGTAAACATTCCCAGGGACAATCCTCCTACAAAATAAGAGTCACCATGTGGCCACAATTTCAAGAAAGGCCTTAAGCTCTCGTGCACCCAGAGGCTTTAAACTATCTTTCTGATACTCCCACTTGTGTTAATTTTTCATCTGTCACTAAGTCCTTGAAAAATCCCTAGAATGTAATGTGAATAAACTTAACACTTCTGAACTATATATACACTTAAAAATGGTTAAGGTAGGATATTGTATTTTGTGTTTTTCATAAATGCTAAAACATTTTTCAAATATCAGAAATATTTATGTATGTGAAATACCCCTATGTAATGAAATATACATGATGATATCTGGTAGCAGGGACACATAATTTATGCACTTTATTTCAGGAAAATAATATCAAGTGGATGGTTAAGCAAGTCTATTTGTCTGGAAACTTGCCTCTTAGCAGTGACCGAGGCTGCATACCCCATTAGTGCCTCTCTCTCACACCTATTCTTTTCTAAGTTTTAATAACTCGTATTTCTTTTCAAGCTTCTGTGTAAACTTAGGTTTAATTTTTTTTACAGTAGTAGTTAATATCTTACTATTAATTCATTTTGATCATTTGTGTTCTAACCTGATTGTGTCTCCAATGATACTTTTATTTGGGAACTTTCATGCCTTGGGTGATATATTACCAAGCTATTCTCCTCCAAAACTTTAGTCTCCTGATTTGGTAGTGCTTTGCATGTCTATTTAATCTATTTTGAGTTCTCAGATCTTTAGAAGGAATATGTGATCAGCTTATACCAGGTCTCAAGACGGAGAAGGATTATTGTGCCTAAATTGCTGCTGATGAAATTAAAAGTCAAAAGTGTAAGGATTTCCCAAGGTCCAGCAGCAAGAGCAGGATGTTTTAAAGCCATGACCAGGACTTAGAAGTTGATGCTTGTGATTCAGAGTCTGTCATTTCTATTACACTTTCATTACATGACAAGTTGGCTTTTTTGAATCTCCGTTCAATAGATTTCTGATTACCTTGGGATATTGTCATGCTAATGTACAGAAGTTTTATTTATGAGAAAAGAACAATGCAGCTTTAAGAGTATTTATCTGCATTTAAAATGATAGAGGAATAGCACTAACATGACACAGGATTTTGGAATGGCAGAACTGCAAATCCTCCTCAGGATCATTTCAGGGGCTCAGTTAAAGGAATCGCAAAGCCCCTACTTAGAGATCCCAGTGATAAGGATCTTACTGCTTTTCAAGGTGCCTTTACTGCTAGATACGTTTACTTTTTATTGTGAATAATAAATAATATATATTGTACCAGTTAGCAACTGCCATTGTCACATGACCAGCCACTTTGAAATCCAGAGGCTGAGCACAACCATTTCTGTAGCTCTGATACGAGAGCCAGCAGTGTAAGCTCTGCTTAGCAATTCTTCTGCTAGGTTCCTTCATGCATCCGTGGCCAGCTACAGACAGGTGGTGTCCATCTTGGGTGGGCTTCCACACATGTCTAGAGCCTCAGCTAGGCGAACTGGGACGACTCAGCTCTGGTCCACGGGGTCTCACCACCTTCTCCAGCAGCCTAGCCTGGACTCGTTCACGTGGCAAAGGCAGAGATCCCAGCAGAACAAGTAGAAACGCACCAGGCCTCTAAAAGCCTAGAGTTGGAATTGGCACACTACTGCTTCTGTCACATTATATTGGCCAAAGAAAAGACTCCCAAGTCTAGCCTAGATTCAGAGAGTGGGAAAGTGGACTTCACCTCTGCATCGAAGAAGACACATTATAAAGGGTGTGGAGTAGTGGATATGAAAAAAATGTGATCATTTTGCCACTTATCACATGGATCTTAAAAACTGTGGTTAGAAGGTATTGGGCATGCTAATAAGAACATAAGAGATGATTTTCAAAATGTCAAAAGGACTACCAACAGGGCACAGACACTAGCCATTTAGAATGGACGACAGATGTAAACAATAGCTAAGCCCATATGAATGTATAATGACTGCCCTGAAGGATGTGATATTAAGGATGATATTTGGGTAGAAAGCCAAATTACCCAAGTTCTAAATTTATTCATGAGATTCCCAAGATAAATATATGTTCAAAATGTACAGAAAGGTGCTCTTTGGCTGGAGTTTTAGTCCCTACTTCTGGCAAAGAACCAAAGTTGAATTGGAATAGCCTCAAATCTAAGTGGACCCCAAAGCTTACTCTGTGTTTTTCCCATGGGAAAACTTTCATGGCAGATCTTTTCACTCCTCTGCACAGACAGGGCAGATCTAAAGGGACAGACAGCAGAAGAGATGGGTTGCTTCAAAGCTAAACTTGTCTTCCTCGGGCCTTCTTAGTTAGGGTAGAAGCACAGGACCTCTCAGAAGGAATTTGTTCAAAGGGGAACCCATCCTTGTATACCAAGCATTTCAGCTCTTCACACTGGTTCCATCTACTGAAGTACATTGGGCCGATAAATTGTCCTTCAATCTCTGTGTCTACACCAAAGCTTGGTGTAGACTAAGAGGTGGGGTGACGATGAAGAGCAGAGAGGACTAGAGGTCAGTGCTACATACCAATTAACAAATGACAAAACACTTTGATGTGCAAACTCTCTTAACACGTCCTGAACTTTCGGGAACCCCTGTAAGTTCACTTAGCAGTCAAGTTTGCATGGAGTGTCTCCAGTTACTGTCTTCATAAGCATGGGTGGAGATTTTGTGGTTGCGAGCCACAGAAACCAGCTCCAACTTAAGGACTTTGCTGGAAGCTTATGAGATAGCTCACAAAATCACAGGAGAGGCAGAACTACCAGGACAGCTGTAGTATCTCGGCAGCAAGAACTAATGGGCATTTCTTCCAGGTGCCAACGACAGGGTCAATCAGCTCCAACATTTTTGATCCTTGGATCAGATGATGCAAGAACCAAATTTCAGGGGAACGATGCCTTGCTGACCTGGTTTGATGGCATGCTCACCTACTGGACAGAGAAAGACATGGCACCTGACAAAGGACTCAATAGGTAAGGGAGAAGTAATTTCTCATTTTTCAGAGAAAAAGGAAAGGTTGCTGGGCCATCCAAAACACTCCACTGATACAGCAGAGTCACGGCATTACCAAATCTGAGTGAGGATATGCAGGGAGGGTAAGGTGGTAGAAGGGGGTAACCTGGGGAGTATGCTTTGCATATCCAAGGCATGCCTGCAGGCAAGTTGTTTATTATCTCTAGGGATTAGTTAACACTGGGAAGGGCAGTTCCCCAGCTCCTTAGGGTACCCAGCGCCAGAGCATCAAGGATACAGAAAGTAAGAAAACATATCTTTGGACAGAATGCATGAAGATACTAGATGAGTACTCTAAAGTGGGGAAAGGAGTCCATGGAGTCTCGTTCCAAGTTGTTTTATTGACCATCTGCTGCAGGCATAGTCAGTTGAATTTTCTTTCACCTCTCCACTTTTTTTTTTCCTTTCCCCTAGTCTCGTTTGTCATGCCTAAAACGAGGGTTTATAGGAACAGTTGCTATAGCCACAATTATTGTACAAATCCATTTCTAAACATGGCAAGATGGTGTATCCAAGCATATTTTAATAATCTGTTTTAAGATATAAAAGACTCTTGGTTAGATTAGAGATTTATGGATGCATGCTCTTCCACATTAATGCCAACATGTAATAAATTTCCAGTCACTTAAAATGTTTAGTACATGAAACTCGTCTAATTTTTTTCTACTTTGATGTTCTTCCATCTTCACATTTGTTTCAACTTCTCTGCTAGACTCGTGTTCTTATTTGTTTTCTCTCTGTGCATTCTTGAGATGTTTCTGCTCAGTAGAAATGCACTATCGAGCCTCACTGTTTTATTAAATATATCAAACAGCACACTCTGGATGGTGAGCCAAAAGTTGCCAAAGGGTGTATTTGTCTGCTGTAAATTATGCCGGCAGGCTGAACAGAGTGAGAAAAACCGACTTTTAAATTCTGAACCAAATACATGAGAACCGATCCTTGCGAAGCCCTGATTGTCCCATAGCCTTATGCCATCATCGGGAGAAACCGAAGCAGTTTCTATTTTCTCCACAGATCAAGTGTGTGCTTTCTTTGGCTTGTCTTCTATTGAGTTTGGTTAATCCCTTTCAAACCAGGAAATTCTGACTTTATAATATATAGAGACTCTCCTTTGCACACAATATTTAATATCGTGTATTTCCTGACACACAGTCCACCTCTCATTTGAACTGTGTTCATCTGAAGGATGCTGATTTATGCTAAACCGTACCCAATTTCATTTGTGATTGAGTTTCTTTCTGGATTTTCGAAAGCAGTTGAAAATGAGTTGGCGGGATACTTTGGATGGAACCTTTTGCAAACAGCGATGAGGTAATGATCCCTCGCAATTATTACCTTAACAGTTTTGTTGTTTTCATATCGATGGAAGAGGAAGCTTGGCTCACACTGACTTTGTACACTTGAAATCACTTCTACGGTATCTTCATACGACTGTGTCTCCCCCTAAATGTCAAGCTTTTAAATAAGATCTTTACACTTACTCCTTGCATTAGCCTGGAAAAATTATTTTCTTCTTTGATTTCCATTTTTCCATCTGTAGGAGAGATAATAACGTAGCTACCACAGAGCACATTGTGAAGTTCACTGAGAAAGCAGTTGCTTGGGGGGAGGGAAGAGTGTCCACGAGTATTGGGTTGTATCAGTCTTCCCCTGACGCTTCTGCACACCCACGATTCTGGTACACGGACTCCTGCCTAGTTCTAGAGCTTCGGGTTTCCACCGATTGTGAAATGACCTTTCCCTGTGAAGACTAGTCACGTACTGCTCATTTTCCGTGTCTGTCTTTCCTAAATCAAGACACAGAGTGATCTGACTTCCAAATTCTAGAAACTTTCACATGCGGAGATGTTGACAGAAAACTTTTAATGAATCATCATGCTACCCCACCAGCAGAAGACTCCAGAATGTTATCTTTGAAAGGCACATAGAGAACATCCAGTCCTCTCTCTCTATTTTTCAGATGAGAAAACTGAGATTTGGGGAGCTTAAGGAAATCTTGAGGTTTCCTCAAGGTGGCGAATCCAATGAGTGGCCGATCCACGTCGCATGTATTTATTTGTACAATTTCAAAAAGCTGTGATATTGGTGTTTATTTCATTTTCACTAGTTTTTTTTTTTTCTTTAAGTTCCTTAAGACTAATATAGCCTGGTTCAATTTTCGAAGTCTCAAAACACAGTGAAAATAACCTGTACCATCTCATTTCTTTATCGAAAAATGACCGCTGAGGCTCGTGCCTTTAAGAATGCTGTCTAAGAAATGGTTACTCGGAGGTGATGTTCAACTTATCTGACAACAGGACAGCGCAGACATTGCAATGAGGGGTGTGCCTGTCCTGCTTTTGCCAGAGGCATGTGAGTGTGGGTGTCTTACTCAAACATAGACAATGCCCTGTGTACAAATAAAGAGATAATCCTGGGAGGTGGCTGCCACACAATACAAATATAACAATACCCAGGAAAGCTATACTATTCTCATTATCGTGTTTCTTCAACACAATTTGTACTTTCTCAACAAATTAAAAGAGAAAACGAAGGACTTTCCCCCGCCCCCACGTGATATTTGCAGTGGGCCGTCCCCTAGATTTAGCTATTGGCGATAGTATCAGAACTGGAAGACTGAAGCTGGTGAAACTGGTTGCCTCTTCAAGTTGAAATGTTCAGTATATCCTAAAATAAGCTCTGGCTAGAGCTATCGATGTGCATAATTTGTAGTGTTGTTACATCGAGTTTGGGGAGTGAAAACATAAAATATGCTTTAATGTTAGCAACCTCAAATAGGGGCTAAATTAGCATTTGCTGATTTGCTACAAAACTTCATGAACAATGGCAGCACATTTTCCCCAGAGTCAACACGGAATCCACTAGGGTGCTTGCTTTACTGAACAAGTCTGAAGCTGTGGCAAGCGCATTCAGGTTTTCTGTGTTTCTCCATAATTTGGAAGAACCCAATGGAGTGTTTGTTCCTTTGTTCTCTTGCTCTCACTAAGAAATTTGAAAGAATCACAAAAGATTACTATTAGAAGGGAACCTAGCAGTTTAATATCACTTTCCCCACAATGCAAAATCTCTTCCGCAGCATGGCTGGAAATCTTCACCCAGCTGCTTCTTGCATATTTTCATTGCTTAATGAGGCAGGCTGTTCCTTACCCAAGAGTTCTGGTTGTACAAAGGTCTGTGCTAATCCTTTTTATCAGTGTTCCTGAAAGTGTGTTCCCCAGACCAGCAGCATTTAGCATAACTCGGGAACTCGTTAGAAATACAAATTCTCAGGCCTCCATGCAGATTGAATCAGGAATTCTAAGGATGGAGGCCAGCAGTGTTTTACCAAGCCTTCCAGGTGATTCTGAGGCAGGCTAAAGTTTGAGAACCATTGCCCTTTATACAACCCCAAGCAACAGACTTACTAGAACAGCATATTATGACTCTGAGTTGCAGATATCAAAAATCTCACTATAAATTTAGCTTCGGCATAAAAGGGAATAATATCCTATAGTTTGTGAGGCTCAGGATAATGGGATACCTCACAGGACTGAAGGATTGATCTGGACCTCCAGGACCTGGGCTTCTGGGATTGGAAAGGAGATGAGCAACGTCTCACCCTCCTTCATGCTCACTCACTAGTGCTCTCACTTGCTCCATCCCCCACCATCAGCCCATGTGTTGCTCATTTCTCTCTGTTGCTGCTCGATTTTATCCTCTTCTACAGAAGACAAGTTTCTGCTCGTGGCTCAGAAGATGGCCACCTCCCCTACCCTTCCACCCACTAATACCTTCCTAGCTCTTCAGCACCTGACCTCAGGGGCAAGGCTGTTTCTCCCCAGGTTTCAAATCAAGAAATCCGAGGGGAGAACTCCTAGGGCTGGACGTGTTCACCAAAGAAAGGCACTGGGAACTCTTGCTGGGCAGACGAATAATTGCTGCTGTCTGCTTCATAAATAAGTCAATTGTACTTTGAGAAAAGGAAGTTTAGAAAGACCAGTCACCTTGCCCAAATCATTCAAGTCGATGAAAACCGAACCCCCCAAAAAGTCATTGTTTGAAGTAATTATATTCAAAGTAATACTTAAGACTATACTATAGTCACTTATTTATTGAAAACCTTACTGGAAAAATTTAGTTTGGGATTTAAGTCAACATATTTGTGCTGAACTTTCTCCCCCTCATGAAAAAAAAAAACATATAGTTTTATAAAAATAGCTTCATGAGCCTGCAGTAAAACAATGGTGAAAGAAATATAATTTTTCCTACTGCAGACAGACGGTGGAGATTTTTTTGCATTTATGTCATTCAAAAATGATTGCTAGAAACTCCCAACTTGGCAGGAATGCACTCCCGATGGAGGAAAAGAGAAAATCAAGCCAATCTAAAGTCATGAAGGTTTAAATAATGCATTTAAGAACAAGCACAACATAGAGCATTTTATGGGTTTTTGCAAGAACTTTGACTTAAGGTTTCCTGATTCCAAAAAGAAATGATAATTTAGGGATTTGACTTTAGCAAAGTGATCACTTTTTCTTTTGATATACCTTCTACCTGACCTCGGAAAGAAAAAATATGTATATAATAACGAAGCATATGTGTTAGAAACATATATGATCAAAGCATAAGGAATTCCAAAGATTTTCATAGCAATATTTATTTGATCTTTTCAGCCAGAAGTTGGCTCTTCCCATTTTCCCTTTGAATGTTTTACAATATCATAACACATTATGGTGTATGTTTTTAGGGTATATACTAAACCATATTAAATGTGCTGTATAGCTATGTCAACATAAGAACCTTAACTCTGGAATTTCCTGGTTCTTGAATGTTTAAATTCATCACCCTGTTGTGTTACACCATTTATGGACAGTTTCATAAAAATAAGCACCATTCTAGATTTTGTCTTTTCATCCTTACGCTTCCTCCTACCAAGCAGGCCATTATGGTTCTCCAAGACAGCCTGGGACAAGAGTTGACATCAGCCAAAGCGGAGTCGACCTAATGTGTCACTAAGTGGATTCAAAAATTGAAACTTTTATTAATATTTGAAGAAGATTCTATATGAAGTAATTACTCTTAAATTCTGAAAAATCATTACTGCTTCTTCCCACAAATTTGTCAAATAACGAAGCAGGACGGAAGCCTGTTGCAAAGGCCAAGAAACGTTAGTTCTTCTTATGTAAAGGTCAACCTTGGTGAAATGTGAACCCTCTTTTTTCCATGACCTTTCATAAAAAAATAGTGAGCCTGAAGCTTCATCAAGCAGAAAGATTAGACTTGGTTTACCTTTATTCACAATTCTTTTGCAGTAGATAATGGGTACAAATAAAATCGCAAGAGCCTCATTCTGTTCTCCACTTGGACACTAAATAAGCCCACCAATTCCATTTTACCGTAAGTCGATTATCCAGGAAGTGGTAAATTCCAAATCTCTACGTGGATATTCCTAAAGACATCTGCTTCTACTCTCACTAGTTGCTATCAACTGGAATGCAAAGCTGCCGACATCCAGCAGGGATACACAGCCTCTGGCTGGGGTCAGAATCTTTAGGATGGGTTTTCCTTCTAATCCCTTGTATGCTGGTCCTGTTTGTTAACTTTGATGTTTCTATGCTCACAAAACCTTTGGACAATAAACATCAAAATATTAATGGTGTTAATTCCTGAGTGGTAGAATTATGGGTGTGTTTTTTAAACTATTCTATATTTTACGAAATATCTAAAATGAACAAGTATAAATTTTCTAATTAGCATCAGAAAAATCAAAATCTAAATCTACTGACATTATCAGTACTTGCTACAGCTGACCCATATCTTTCCTTTATTTTTATGGAGGCTTTTTCTGGAACAAACAAACAAACAAATGTTCTCTATTCTGAATTCCTGAGCAGTGATCGTTTTGATCATGAATACGACAATAATGATGATGGAGATGAGTTCCCAGTCATTCAAGGAGCATTTAGCATGAGCCAGGTAGCTTACTAGGTACAGTCTGTTTTGCTACTAAGTGGATAATACGAAGTTCATCTATGGATGGTAAAGAGGGGGATGTCAATAAAATAAGATTGCTTTGATTCATATATGATTTCCCCAGCATGTCAATATTTTGTAGCTCAATGCACACTTATTATTTTATAGTTCAATGCACACAATTTAATAAGCTTTAAAAAAAAAACAGGAAGTTGTGACGTAATCCAGGACTGGACATGGTGCCCATGCACCCACTTCCTGCTTCTTGGAAGTGCTCACTGGGAAGCTGTCCTGGATCTTGGTGCGTTTTGCCCTCATCTCCATCCTTACTCATACTCTCTTCCATCAAGCAGCCATCGCCTTTCTTAAAGGCCAGTCTTAGAGTTACTTTTTGTTCAGGAGAAGTTGAACCGTGATAGTATTTTATTAAGACGAGTGTTGTTGTTGTCAGTGCTTTGATTACAAAATTACATAGGCTTTGAGCAACCTGCCCCAACCCTATTTTTTTTTTCACAAACTCTCTTACTTTCAGTGTGCCATTTTGCCGAATGAGTGGTTTGTCGTTTTCTGCACACATTGCAAAAATACCTGTCCTTTACCCAGTCTCATTCAGTCTTGCCCCTGTTTTCTGGCATAGGCATTATTCCCATTAGCTGTTGAAAGGAATCCAAGGCTCAGAGAATTTAAATGACTTGCCCCAAATCTTACGGTTAATGAGAAGGCAAGATGACTTAGAGTCGTTATGTGCACCCCATGTATTTCCTGGCCTCATAAACGTCTATTCAACTACCCTATCTAGTCTTAAAGAAGACCAAAGTGAAGACACAGGCAGTAAGACACTTCCACCCCCAACCCCCACCCCAGGGAGAGGTCCTGGTGAGATGGGAACCATGATCTGCCATTCTTCGAGACTGACAGCACTTTCTTTTCATTTCTTGTGGCAGGTATCCCGGAACATTTTTTTTATTGTTCCAGAAAAAGCCTCCGTAAAAATAAATTAAATATATGGGTCAGCTGTAGCAAGCTACTGATACTGTCACATGAGGAAAGGCTGTGGCGTTCTGCAGAGGAGAAACAAAAAGTCGGGCTGAGTCTGATCTGGCCCTGGCTTCACATACCATGATATAACACATTCCAGAAGAAGAAAATAAGATGTTGAGGATTCAAATATAAAAATAATCCCAGAAGAGATTTTCTATCATCCATTGCATTCCTTTTAGAAATTGAATGTGATTTGAGGGGAGCACTATTGTTCTCACAGATGAAAATAATGTATTTTTTAAAAGTTGTTTTATGCAACATAATCCCATTTTTATTAAAATAGAATACATGCTAACAGAACCTTTGGACAATAAATATCAAAATAGTAATGGTATTAATCTCTGAGTGGTAGAATTATGAATGTGTTTTTTTAACCAATTTATATTTTACAAAATGCCTAAAACAAACCAGGATAATTTTTCTAAAATAAAGTAATAAAAGTTACATCCGACAACAATTTTTAGAAGGATTTTGTAATTTTTTTGTCCTAAAAACAGTTAATTCTGTGTTGGGAAAAGGCATTAATAAGTTTTTTTGAGGTCGATCAGCCTTTTGGTATCACTCAGTTTTGCTATAAGTCCTTCCTATAAATGTCATGGACTTATTGATTTTCCCCCCCATTCTTTCTTTTCAGCTTTTCAGAACTGTTTCTCCCTCTTTTCTATGCCTTTTGTTATCCACACTCACTGGCTCTTGGTCACCTGCACTGCTTTGTGCTGCTACTTCTCCCACCCTTCTCTCCCTCGGGCATCACTGCCTTCCCTGGGATCCGGCCACCCACCCACCACCCAGGTGCTGAGTCTAGCATTCTCTTCCATTTTATGGTGCCAGTGTTCACACATGACCACACTCCTATTGCTGTTTTAAGCATCTTTTTTTCTCTTTTTTTGCTTGTTTCTCCCAACAATAGCCATGGCTATTTTCCTGTCTCTAAGAAACCTGTCATGTGGGTTTCCTGGCAGTGCCAGCAAGATGACAGATTCCTCCTGGAAAATTACGCAGAAAACTACAACAACACATCTCTATGTCTAAGGTTTTTCTGTTGCCGCACTCTCGTTTCTTAGTCGCAGTAGCAATATGGTCAAACCTTGAAACCAGGAGGCTCCTCAGTAGACACACAAAAGGTTACCGTAGACTGCTCTTCAGAACCTTTTCCCTTTCATCGCCTGTGATGAGTGAATTACAATAATATCAGGACCTAACCTTCGTGGAAATTGCTGTAAAGTGTCAGAGCTCGTCTGCAACTGCATCTACTTCCTTCCTGCATCCTCACAGTGTTGATCACTCACCCCTTGACACACGCGCTTTACCGGGGCATTTAAGGTTTGCATCCATTCCTGTTCTCCGAATCAAAATGAGCATGATGTCATTACTTTACTTCAACAGATCAGCACGATGTTCTGCTTTCACAGATGATCAAAATGGTCAAGATCTCTGTGGGCTGTGTTGTCACAGAAAGAAGAATTAACAGCCCCGTGGCCAGACAGTGAGTGTATCTTGCTGCCTTGTAAAAACAAATGAGTTTTTCATTTCCCTTCCTGATGGCAATTAGAAAGATCACATTCACCAACACTGATAGCTCTACGCCCAGTGCCAGAGACTCTGTTCATATATCCCAGGAAAGATGTAACATCTAGTACAGCAGCTGCGACGGGGTAGCCCCAGCCACTCCCCATCTTGATCCACCTGGTTTTCACAAGGGCTGTACAGGTGCATCAAATGATGGAGGTCACTACCCTTGCATCCCATTGACTATCTCCACAGTTGTTCTGAAGATACATTACTGCTTCTGATTTACTCTCTTGGCTGGAAGAGGGGAGTTTAAAGGCCCTCCACTGGGCTCTTCCTACCATTCATTATAGCTCTTACTCCATAGATCAGGTATCCAACATAAGGATTCTGCTGGTTATTAAGCATATTCATCCCGATTATGCACTTGGGGTATAGAGTGACCACCTGGGGAAAGAGTAAGCACAGATGGGTCTGCAGATTCACTGGACCCATAATCAGATGGACCTGGGCAGGAATACAGTTGTCACAGGGCTTCTCTAAGTTTCCACTATAAACGGGGGATAGTGATGGTGTTTTGAGCCCCCTATATCCAGCAGTCCTCCAAGGTCCTGGTCATTCCCCTTTTCCATCTGTATAGTTAGTCTAGTATGTGGTCACAGGTCCCTTTAGAAAAGGATGGGGAAAATAATCATCGTAAACTCTGATAGTGACATGGTAGTGTCTTTTCTCAAGTGGCCCTTGCCTGTGCTTCAGTCAATGGCCTCGGGGACTAAGAACTGGCTCAGATCTGGAAACTAGGTGAGGGGTCAGGATTTTCCACTTCTTCGCTTGGTGTGAGCCTCGTGCTCACCAGAGCTCTTGCATTTTCCTTGTTATGTAAGTGAAGTCACATCTGAGTTAGCTGCCCATCTATCCCGCCTTCCTAGGACCCCGACGGCCTATTTGTGTGCCACTGTCACAGAACCTTGTAAAAGACGCACTGTTTGAGATTCTGACCTCCCGAGCCATTTCTGTTACATCCCCCTTGCCCTTGTCTGCTAAGTGCCACCACCTGGGCTCTGAGAGCGCTGACTTCTCTCTCCCCCACTGATCCTAGGGAGCCTGGTAGAATCTCCCAGAGAAACCTCTGCTCCATGGGGGATAACCTTCATCGGGCTTCTCAGCAATGCTGGTGCCGCCCTCCTTGGCACATCCTTAGTGCTTCAGCGGAGGGAACGTTCCTCCGTTCTCTGTCTCACATAATAAATCCATTCTGATACCCTGTCTCCTTCAGGCTTCTAATCAATACCACGTAAGACATCCAGCATCTTTACCTCCTTACTGACGGTCATCATCAGGTTGTTTACATGGAGCAAGCCCAGCACATATCAGGACAGACTCAGATATCCTTACTTGCCAGGACACGAAACCCTGTGCATAGAACACGCTCATGTGATGAGTTCTCACCTAACCAGCTTTAGGTCCTGCCCTCCCTAGCCCCGCTTCCTCAAGATCCACCCTTCCCTTTTCCTGCCAGCACGTCTTAGCCAGATCTTGAGGCAATGACGTGAAGCAGGAGCAGATCTGGAAGAGGACACTCATGCCTGAGTGAGAACTTGGAAGGGCATCCGGGACAGAAGAGGCCCCTTGCTTCCAGTATGGGATAGTGGCTTCCTCTGCTATTCCAGAGAGCTCAGGGGGAGCCTAGGAGCTCAAGATTCCCCAGCTCATCCACCCCAACGTCCCCTTTCCATGTCCCAGGGTCTCACCCATTCCCTCTCCAGCTCTGGGTCTGGCACAGGAGGCTGTGTACTCACCATCTCCTGTAGCTCTGTACCCTTATAATTAAGCCCTAGCCCTGAGGAACTGAAGATAAGAGTCTTTGAAAATGTCACCGTGGAGGCTTTCTGACTTGCACAGCACGTCTTCAGTTATTTGATTAATCTGCCTGTCATTTCTTTTTCACGACTTCTCGTGCTGTTGGCAAGACCCAGGCAGCTCCACATCCACATAAGACACGTTGTTCCCGTACCATTCAGGTGCCATTACTTTGGCATAAGACAATGTTCCACTGTTTACCTGCTTCTCACCCCACTCCAGGACAGGTGAAATTCTTCCCGATTAGGATGCTGCTGCAAGCCAGAGATTATTACCTCCTCACTCAACCCCAGCCAGCGGTCCCTGATTGGTGAAGGATCCAGACGCCTCTCTGAAGGCTTCCTCTCTAGGGTACTTCTAGTTCCACCTGTCTTAGCCTGGGTAGAGCCTCAGGAGAGCCTAAGATAAGGGTTTGCGTGCAGGTCACTTATTTGAGGAGGTGATCCCCAGGAACAGAAATGAGGCTAATTTCCTTTGTGGATGATCAGATAATGACTCTTTTCTCAGGTTTATCTCATATTATTGAACTCTCCCTGGGCATATATTATAATAAATTTGTGACAAAGGTTTCTTTGGTCATGTCCCCTGAGGCATGGACTTTGAAACATATTTATGTGCAGGAAGTTTATGGTGGAGTGTCTTCTGGATCAGCACCCACGGGAAGGGAGGGGAAGGGGACTGGGCAGAGGGAGGAGATGAACTGGAAGCCATGAGAGCCAGGATGCTGCCCAAGGGGAGCTGTGCACAGCTTATCTTGTCCCACCTTGACACAAAGTGGGTAGAGACCTCTCTATCCTGCACCCATCAGTCTTTGGTTGGAAACTGGCCCCAGGGAGGGTATGTTCTCTGCTGAGAGACTGAGAGCACTTCCTGGAGAGTGACTCAGCTGAGAGCCTTCGGCGGCCAGCGCTCCCAGCAGCTGGGAAAACGGGACCTCAGTTCTGAAGGGGAGATCTGGGCGGAGTGTCACAATGTCAACTCTAGTCCACCCTTTCTGCTGCTTGGATTATTTTCTTTGTAAATTAAGTTCTGCAAACAGTTCCTCCAGTATTCTGATTGGTTCTTCTGCTGGGAAATTTCAGAGGAACGTTGGCAGGAGAACCACAGCTTCTGTCACTGCAGTGATGGATCCTGAGGCTTTAACTGATGCTCTTCCTCTCCTGCTGCCTGTTCTACATTCCCCTCACCCTTGCCTGGCATCTCGGTTGGTCATGGGGGGGTGACCTAGGACTCATCCGTGATAGATCTGACACCCTGTGCCACACCCCTCTCGGGCTGTGACTCTGGCAACTTGACCAATTATCATCAAAATTGAGAAAGGGGGTGAGAAGAGACTCCCCTGGAGATGACCTATGTCCTAAACATACCTTTACCTGGCATAACTAAACATATCTACACCATTGTATACCAGTAACTCCACCTCCTTCAGGTGATCAGAGTCCATTACACCTGCTGTGTCCCCAATATGACTCATCCCCAGGATGACGATTCCTCTTCTTGTCTCTTAAACAAGAACCCTGAAGTGATTAGGGGACAGCTATAGCTTAACCTGTAATGGAACTACTGCTGCGTCTCCTGGTGGAAAGGGTTGCCATCTAGATCTCGAAACCCGCAGAGTTCAGAGTTGCAAGGAGAGAAAGCATAAGATCCCAATAGTCACTGATGGTGATGACAAGCGCAGCCACTCCTCCTTCCAGCTCATTTCTCAGACCCATGTATTCTTCCTCCTGGGGACAGGTACCACATGGTGTCTGATTTAGGATATAGTCTGCAACCTGGAGGATAAGAATCTCTTTATATAATGTCCCCCTCCCCTCAAAAAAACTGGCTTTCTGATTGTTGATTGATCATCTTTGACCTTTCATTGTCTTTCTCCGATGCATCAAATGTCCACAGCAACAGCCACCCATTTCCACGGTTCTTATTATTCCTCCTAAACTTCTCACATCCCTGAGATATTGCTCCTGCATTACCTTCCACTAATATCCCATCCCAACTCATCATTAGTAAAACTTCTAACAGCCGCAGAGCTACCGCGTGCCAAGCACTATCCATGCTCCACCTACCACAGTGTCCTGTCACTGCCAGGGACCTGCGGATAATCTAGCTCCAAAATCTATTTCAGAGCTGGCTATACTAGACCATCCCTGAAACCAACTATTTTAGGTCAAGTTCCCTAAGAAGCAGACTCTGAGGTGGGGATTAGCAAACAGTAAATTTATGAGCGGTGGGATGTCATCAGATCAACATGAATAGAAGATGAAAGAAGAGGGACTGAGCACAAGGAAGAGATGAACTATGTTGTGAGAACATAAATCAACGCCACTGAGGGGAAGAAAGTGAGGGCCAGGGGAAGGGAGTGCCGGGGCTGAAGGTACGGCAGTCCTGCATTATAAAGTTCTTGCTGATTAGGTGAAATTTGAGCAGAGACCTGGAAAGCGAGCCGTAAGATTTAGGGGGGCTGCACATTCTAGGCAGAGTGAACTCCAAACAAAGTCTTGCAGGTGGAGCCATACTTGGCTTCTTTGAAGGTTAGCAGGAAGGCCGGTGTGGCTGGAGCCCAGTGTGCAAGAGGGGTTCGCGAGGAAATGAGGGCAGACCATTGTAGGCACTTTGGCCATTCTGAGAGCTTGGGCGTTTACTCTTGAGAGATGGACCAGACACTTGACAGGAGCTCACATTTCAGACAGAGCAAATGTTCAACTAATAAATATTTGTTAAAGATTTAGACACGTGACCACGAGATCGATATCTTCTTGGTAGGACAGGGAGGTGGGACAGAAACACGGAGATAAATAAGGAAGCCCATACGATAATCCAGGAGAGAGTCTGGACCATGGCTATAGAAGTAGAGATGGTGAGTGGTGGGATCCTAAACATATTGAAGGTACCACTGATAGGATTTGCTGATGGATTAGGCCTGGGGTGTGAATAAAAGAGAAGAGTCAAGATTGAGGCTTGCATCTCTGGAGGGGTGGAGTTGCCGTGGGAGGCCAGCTGGATGGTAGGTACGTAGTAGGGCAGATATGCAAACCAGGAGGTCAGCTTCAGGCTTATAACTTTTAATATGCTTATGAAAACTCCACTCAGAGACGAGGAGGTAGCAACTAGATGTTAAAGTCTGGCACTCAAACGAGTGATCTGGGCGTGTGAATTTGGAAGCAGTCAGTGTACCTAACAGCATGGGCCTGGATGAGCTCCCTGGGGCGTGGGCGTAGATAGAGAAGAGGGTTCCAAGGACTGAGGGAGCTCTGGGGTCTCTGAGTATTTAGAGGTTGGGGAGACGAGTGGAAACAGAATGAGCCACGTAGGAGGAGAAGCAAGAAAGTGTGTCCCAAAAACCAAACTGAAAAGAACGTTTCAAGAAAGCAGGTGTGATTATCATGTCAAATGCTTCCGAGAGGTGAAGATAGGTGGGGCCCGACCACTGGGTTTAGCAACCAGAATCACTGACTCCTTGATAAGAGTTCATTCGGAAAGACGGTAGCAAAGAAAGCTTGATCAGAGTAGGCCCAACAGAGGACGGAAGGAGAGAAAACAGAAATAGCAAAAATAGACAACTCTTTCAAGGAGCTTTGCTGTAACATGGGAATGAGCTGAATTCTGAAGGGAAACACAGCGGCACTGGAGATGAGGAAAGCAGCATCTATCAGGAGTAGTGTGCAGGGGATGCAGGATGGGGAGTGGTACAGAGCAGAGAGATGCCGGCCTGAGACGGGCTCACAGACGGTTCATCGAGCTCAGCGTGGGGGTGAAAGAGCGCATTTTGGCTGATGCTAGGAAGGTGGGTGGAAGTGGTGGGAGGGGCATGTGGGAGTCCTCGGGGAAATCAGAGCAAGTGGGAGTGAAGAAGAAGGAGGGGGTGTCATCAGCGGGGGCGAGAGGGCGGTGTGACTGCAGCCGTGGACCAGGGACATGTGGTGCGACGGCTGGGCAGTGCGATGGCTCCTTGACGTTCGAGGTTGTGAGCTGAAATTGGGGCCAACAGCACGGTTGTGTGTTTTCCTTCGGTCGTGTTCAGCTGTCCAAGTGCAGGCAGGGAGTAGGCAGAAAACTGGATGTAAACAGGGGTGGGATTCTGGCAAGCAGACAGGTCAGTGAGTGAGCGGCAAGGAAGTCTGGAGTGTGGGCAAGGGCATGTTTACAATGACTGTCCAAGCAATCTAAATCGGGCTGGGAGGGAAATAAGGACATTGGGGGGTGAAGGACAGTGAACAGGTGGCAGGATCAGCGGACAGAAGGATCCAGGAGGGTGGGAGGACTGCTGGAATTCGGGTAGTAGAGACGGCAATAGAAAAACAGGAGGTGGTGGCCAGAGTGAGGTCCTTGAAAGTGACCGTCATAGAGGACTTGCTGCTATTGGTAATACTGAGTCTAGGCCATGACCAAGGGAGTGGGTGACCGAAGCAGGACAGAGATGGCTGGAAGAAAGAACATCACGGAACTGGGAGGCCTGAGAACTGGCTGAGCGTCTACGTGGAGGCTGAAATCACCCAGAGTTTGTGTCGGAGAGAGCGACAGTGAACCAGTGTCTTCCTTTCCTGTTGCTACCCTAGCAAATTACCAGAAACTTAGTGGCTTGAAATAATGCAAAGGTATTGCCTCACAGCTAGGGAGCTCGAAAGTCGAAAATCAGGCTCAGTATCTGCAGTCAAGGTGTCAGCAGGGCGGACTTTCTGGAGGCTCCAGGCCTGCAGCAGCCTGTGCGTGTCCCAGCCCTGGAGGTGGCCGCCCCCCGTGGCCGTGGCTCCTTCTCACAGGTGCATCCCTCCATCCTCTGCTTCTCTCACTTTTCCTTCTGACTTGGATTCTCTTGCTTCTCTCTCAGAAGCACCCCATGATGTCATTAGGCCTATATGACCAATCTCCCATCTCAGGATCGTTAACTTAATCTCATCTGCAAAGTCCCTTTTGGCACCTACACATGCACAGGTTCCGGAGATGTGGACACGGACATCGATGGGGGACGTCATTCCGCATACACAGCAGTGACATGTTTTTTTCCTCCATGACGTCTGGTCTTCCCACCCCACCACAGGCTGAGTTTGGATCACCACTGTACCTTCTCAGAACATTCTTGTATTAGGGGATATGCCTTCTTCATTCAAGTATTTACTCTGTTTGGTTCAGGGTTAATTGCTGTTAATACAAATAGGATACAACGTCTTAAAAGTTCTCACCCCAACTGTCAATGTTTGTTTATATGTCTGGCTCCCAGGTAGACTGTGGATCACACCAGGGCAGGAACAGTCATTTCTGCGTCTTTGGTGCCTACCACGGCACCTGACATACAATACACACCCGGTGGACCTTTTAAAATGAGTAAATAAACTCTGGTTGCGTTTAACAACAGAAGCCCATTCTCCAGGGGATCACGTGCACACGAAAAGAAACTATTTTCATGATCCTAATCCAGCTTCCTGACAACACTAAATTAATATGCCTATATGTGCCCATGTGTCATTTTACTAATCTGCATGCTAATCCTTCAGATGTCTGGAGCCAACTGCTGGTCTTCTGAATATTATATATTTTTAAATATCCACCACCAGCTAAGATCTTAATTTAGGAGCACTTGGACATCAAAGTTTGCAGTGGTTCTGCCAAGGCAGATTTTTTAGAAATTATTTAGAGAATTTAGATTGGGTCATATCTCCAGGGAAACCGCCTGAATTAAAAAGGAATGTATCAAAAAAGGAAAAAAAAAAAAAAAAAGGGACGTATCATCTATCTCTTCTTGAATCACAATTAGAGACTGAGGAAAACACACCAGCAATCGTACAAAAAACCAAATCCCTCAGAAGCAGCCTGGCAAAGTAATAACTCTTATCAGAGACAAAAATCAACTGGAGATACATTAAATTCATATTTTTTTAATAATTATTCCTCCAAAAATTAGATGGTGGACTCCAATGAAGATTTTGATAGTTATAGATAATAGTGAAATTAGATTCTAAGTCTATTGTGAATCTTTTGGAAATAGAATTATCAAAACATGATCACTTTTTTTTTTTAAACCAGACAATTTGCTATGTACAACTGTGGGTATGTCTGTCATAGATTATACAACTCTATTAAAACTGCATCATACCTCTACCCAGATAGCTGATCAGCTACCCAACTGGAAAAGCCCCAGAAGCGCTCTCTCATCAGAATTATTTAGACTCTGTCCTGATTTAACACTAAGGGTATTTCCCCTCAGAATGTAGAAGGAGGTTTGTCCGTCCTATTTTAAGAAAATAGTCCTCGTGTTATAAACTAGCACACTGGAGATTTCTTCAAAACTCCAGACCTCTTTCTTTTCAACAAATTATAGGGTCGTATTTTCTAAATGCAGACGATATGTAAAGAACAAACATACTTCGAACCTAGAAGGGGCACGGATCACAGTTTCTCTGTTGTAGTTTAACAAGAAAATGATGCAAAACAACCCAAGGCTATTGGCAGCATTGATCAATCACTCATCAGTCTTTGATTCCTTAGACCAAAGCTATCCAAAGACCAAATCGTTCTGTCCTAGCACAGGCACAGGTTAGTGCATGTTTCTCTGGGGCACCGTTTTACCATGGAGATCAGAATGGGACTAGTTATCCACCCTAGAGAAATACATGCACCCATGACTACAGGGACCGGACAAATGTGTTCCCCAGAGTACGGTGGGTAACAGGTTCCTTTTGGGGAGAAGTAGTGACCGAATGGGGCACGAGGAGGGCTCCTGGGGACTGATTATACAAGTGTGTGCACTTTGGGGAAATATATTGAACTGTGACGATCTGTTGACATTGCTGAACATACGTCATACTTCCACAGAGATTTTTTTTTTTTTAATCAAAAGACCTTTTCCCAGCTACCAAGGAGTTGACAGTGCATTCCACAGAGCTAGCGGCATTGACTTCTCCCAGGAGCATTTCAGAAATGTCCTCTCAAGCTGTACAGGGCATAAAGACATGAGGACTTGGCGGACTTTACCAAATGGATTCTGTGGGAGTCATGATGGTAATGCCAACTTGGGAACGCCCTTGGGTGCAACCAGAATGCCCCAAACCCCAGAAACGTCAGCCTCGTCTGCAGGAGCTGATAAGCATGAGGATCCCACCTTGCAAGGTGGACACGTTGGACACCTTAGACAGACGATGCGCAAGCCTGACCCGATGGCATCACTGACGGATGCGCAAAGAATCGAAGACTCTGACCTTCTGACCCATCACAGCCACTGGCTTTGGACCATAACGCGGCTTTCCACTGTCAGTCAACAGAGCTTCTTTTGGGGACACTAAGGACCTTCATCCCTTCATTCTGTCGCATAAGACTGTCCTTCCCTGCTGTGTGTGTTGTGTGTTAACCTGCGTGGGCGCCTGATGGGTTTATCCGAGAAGGTTCCACTGGATAAACCTGACCTTGTGGAAGGACCCAAATGCGTTCATGACTGTTACCTCGGTGGCCACTTTCCTTGCTTGCAGCACGAGCTCCACCCTGAACCTACTGAACCAGAATCTGGATTTCAGCAAGATCCTCAGATGACTTAAACGCACCCTGAAGTTCGAGAAACACTGATCGAAATCATAGACTTAATACACAGAAAAGCACAACATGAAAGTGTCATAGATGGAGTGGTGACCGGAGGCCCAGGGCACAGTGGAGGCCAGAAGAGGCAGCCCTCACCCAGCCCCTCTCAGCTGCCCCTAGGAGTTTAGTCTCAGGCCCAGTGATTCTGGGCCTAGCTGATTGTCAGAAATACCGTCCGAGAACCTCAGCTTTGCTATCTCCCATTTATGGGTTAGCATTTGAGTGAAGAGCCATAACTGGCTAGGATCACTAGAAAAGGAGGCTGAATTTCAGGCCAAAAAAAGTGCTGCTGTGATTCCGCAGTTGTTTCAGAAGATAAATGGTCTCTACGGCTAGGGACGAAGAAAAGTAGGGCAGGCACGAGGGGAAACTGATAGAGGAGTGCTTTGCAAATAATTAGCGGCTAATTTTAGCCCGCCGGAAAATTTTTTTACCTATTTATTCATTATTTCAGGAAAAATTGAGTCCCCAAGTTGTAAAATTTGGCCCTGCAGAGGAGACCCTAAAATAACGCCGAGATCCCATGGTGCTGTCTCATGGAATGGGCACTGAAAGCAGGACCGAGCATCTTCTCAGATGTAAGGAGCTACTAGTTTCCTCTTTCTTCTGTTGGTCATTTCTATCAGCACCATCATTGTATTTCTCTGGAATATCTGCTCTTTTTAAAGTGGGAACATAAAAAATAAATGGACTCCAAGTGCTAAACACCACGGAGAGATGATGTCTTATCTTTATATGGCAAGCTCCCTTGCATTTATCCTTGAGTCACGATAAATTAGTTTAATTATGAGATTACACCGCTAACTCTTTTAGTCTGTGGTCCACTCTGACATGGAAGCACTTTTTTTTCTGCATTTGTGACTCTTTCGCCTTCTGTTCCCCCTGAGTCTATATTTGTCTCCCAAAGGTTTCAACACGCGTTTGTCTCTGCTGAGACTGAGAGCCAATTTTATTTTTAAAGTCATGTTGCAGGACTCTAAAATTTTCTGATTTTTCGAAGTCATGTTGCATTCTATTTCTATGGTTCAAGTTGATAGTACTCCCTCCCTGAAAACGGGGGCCCTCTCAAAGTTTAATGATCACTTTTAATATCTTCATCTAAATTACCGATAAGGAACTAACCCCTGAGAATGTCCTTGAGTTGATAAAAGAGTCACTGATAATCACTGTTTAGAAATTTCCATTGGCCTAACAGTATATTACCAGTATCTCAGCTTCTGGCTTAGAATATCACGTGACATAGAATCAACTACCTTATGGACAGTCCTGTAGGCTGCTTCCCTCTTTCCCGCCCTTCCCGTTCCACCACCACCCACCACCCTACATCCTGCCCCATCAGCATGGAAGGAAATAACATTGGCATGGCCTAACCCTCTTTCACCAACCCATGCCTTGGCATTAAAATTGTAAGGAAATATGACCGTTTTTTTTTATTTTTCTGAGTCAGAGCCAAGGCACTCTGCAGCTAACCCAGGGTGGTTTCTGAGCAGCACTGGATAAGTGGAACAGAGAACGCGCTGGATTGCTTGATGCCCAGAAATACGCATGGGACCAGATATTTATTAGTAAAAGAGGCAGGAATGATCTGAGATCTGAGGTCACTAGGGTCTGGAAACAATGGATCAGGAGGACAGACAGCCACCCTGGGTAAAACCCTTCCACAGCCCCACTCAGCAGTCTGCTGCCTCTGAACGTCTACAGCAGCAGAGACGCTCCCAATTTTTTTATCTGAAACAGAAATGCCAACAATCATCAAGCAAAGACAGCTAGATGCTCTGTAACAAGAAAACATACGTTGGTCTGTGTTAAATTATACCTTCACCATGCACAGGCAGGCCCCGCGGAGGCTCCCTAATTCTTCTAGTCTGCTTTAACTTGTCCTGATAATTGACTTTTTGGATAAAATCCCTGCCATTTTCACAGGACTCCCTGGGGAATTATTATCACTCACTAGAACCACCTCCTTTTCAAGGAAACCTCATTCTTTCTTCTCCGGTTCTGACTTGACCATAACATACGCAGAGTTTGTTCAGGGTCAGGTAGCTGCTCTGTGCATGTTGGTTTTCTTCTCAGTGGCAGAATCATCGTTTCAACTGTAGGCAGCTGGACGTCAGAGACTGTGTGTGTGCGTGAATGCGTGTGTGTGTGTGTAGATCCTTTTCTTAATACAAGTGTTCTTCATCTTGTGGCAAAAGGGCAAAGTCTGCCAAATTGCAGCATTAGAAAATAAATAAAGCTGAGAATTAAATCCCTAATAATTGCCCGAAGACTCTCAGTTTCAGGTTTAAAAATTCCTTTTTCATTAGACTCAGTGGATTGAAATCGTGGGGTTCAGTATGGCCAGTGGAGGTCGGCACGTCTCTCCTCCAGGCTGGAAGAGCTGTGGAGTGGCAGCAGCCCTGCGCTACCCGGGTACATCTGTGACCATGCCCACGGGCACCGGTGTAAGCTCTTCCCGACTCCTTCCAGAGGTTTCAACCCTCTATCTTTTCTAATGACCTACAAATGCCTAGGAACTATGAGTCTCTAATCCAGAAATCTCCCAACATTCAGACCCCCTCCACACTGAACTATCCCCCCATATTGCTTCTTGAGGCCTCAGCCCCTCTCTCTGAACCCCAGTTCTCAGCCCAACTGGGTCAAAGACCCCACGTTCTCCCTGCTCTCGCTCACACCCCTCTATCTGGTGTCTTGACTCTTCTTTCTCTAGAACTCACCTCCCCAAACCAGGATGCATGACGCAGAATCTCACTTTATAATCAACTTAGCTGGTCTGTCTGTTTTTCAAATTGAGCACAATGTGCAATACGGGATCTGAATCACTCTGAATACCCACAGCTGATAACTGGTTGCCCCTAGAGAGGGGGTTGTTTAGCACCACAACATAACAACTAAGTTCCATGGTGCCCGATGGTGCATTTATCCTCGCATCATTCATTCATCCATACATGTATGCACGTAGTTAATCACTTATTTAAAAAGCATTTGTTCAACATCTGCCATGTGCCAAGCAAGGAAGGAATAAACGATATGCTATTGTGACCTCAAGAAGCTCACAGTCTAGTAGTGAAGTCGGGTGAATAAGGATAATTATGGTTATAAGACAATAAGGAAAAAAGCAGTAATAGTGATGCAAAAAGCATTTGGGGAACTCTGAGAAGAGGTACCCTACCCAGCCCGAAGGGGTTCGGGAAGACTTTGGACAAGGCGGGGGGAACCCAACTTATTGCTTGCTGTGAGGCAAATCTAGAATTAAAGCAGCAAGTGAAATGAAATTACATCTCAGAAAATCAAATCATAGGCGCATAAAGGTTGAGCCAACATATGGAAAAAATTTATATCATGTCCTCGGCCAAATACATCCAATCTTCAGTAGGCAGCTTCTTGCCATGAGCACAATTAGATGGTATAAAGATGTTGGGTTGTGGTAGTTGTTATGTCCTTGGGGAACGTTTTAAGGATTCCGGGTCCACTTTCTCTGCCCCTGGCTCATTAACGATTTTCATAACAGATCTGCAGAGGAATCAACATGTAGAAAACTCAGCTCTTTCTAAAACACGACCTCTAAAGTCAGAAAAGCTGCACACAGACTTAGGGAAGGTTTGCATTTGAGTTCTGCTGACAGAACTGCATACAGACTTGTTCGTATCTAAACATGCCTTGGAAAGGAACATCCGCTGTCCATGTGTACACAAGCCACAGTGCTCATCTACTTAGGCCTGCTGCTTCCTACAAATACAAAGGCAAGAACAGCTTCCAGTCAAAATGAGATCAACTCATCTGACCCACATACGCACACGAAACTCCAACTAATTTACAATAAAATAATGATGGCAATCCCCTGAAATAAGCTGGCTTGGGCTTTTAACTAATCCTGGGGAAAACTTGGAGGCCAAGTGGATTTTAAATAATGATCTAAACATTTGCATTTTTATTTGGGGTTTGAGTTTTTTCAAATTCCTAAGAAAGGTCTCCAGCATTTTCTCAGTGAAAAGTTCTTGCATTTCCCCAATTTTTGTCCTTGCCAAGCCCCTGAAGGCCAGAAGGTATCTTGATTTTTGTATCCCCAGTCTGTAACTCCTACAAAATAGAAAAAAATTAATAAATGTTTATGAAGAAATTTGAAAATCTCAAATTTGGAGGCAGGGTGAATAGGTAGAGAGAAAATAATTCAATCTCTGTTGGCATGGAGTCGTGAAGCCTGTACCCCTGGACCGGCTCCAACCCTCTTAAGCCAGAACATGAGAACAAGTACTAATTCCTGTTCAGAATGTCAATATTTCAAATTATGTTAATTTGCTGGGCAAAGTCTCTGTTTATGTTTCTCCCCATGTTGTGCAGCTCTGTTTGCCCTTTGACATGTTTGTCCACCCTGATGGAAAGCTTGGACAGAGTGGAAATGATGCCTGTTTTAATGGCTTCATGGCACTCAAGTGGATACTTAAAGACGCTGTTCTGAATGCAGCCTATGGGAGACCCTGAGGAGGGACATCATTCAAAAGGGACTGAAATACCAAAAGCACAGCTTCTCTCCTGGGGAGGAGACTGAAGGACATCACTGTGCTTTCCAAGCACCACGCCATCACTGAGGACACATTAATCGTCACGCCAGAAGCCTCTCCCTCCATGTCATGGTGCCCACCTCCCCCAAGGGGCATGTTGGAGTTGACAAAGGAAGTGGAGAAGCCCCTGTTTTGTCACTTCTTCCTTAGGCCGAAGTGCCCTACGTGCATATAAATGGCTAGCAAACAAATGGCACCCTTCTCCATGTTCCTACTTAACGCCTCCAACACGCCGCCCAGCAGTGAACCTCCGGTGGGGCTTAAGGGGAAAATTCAGTTCACTCCGGCTATTGCTCTGGTGTAAACTGGCATCACTGAAAGATGGAGCTGTAGAGCTGGGAGGAACTTTCCAGAGAGCTTGGTAAATATACAGCTTCCTGGGCTCCACCTGCAGACGCTGATCCAGGGGCCCTGGGGTGGAGCCTAGAATCTCTGTATTGAACAAGAACCCTGGGAGATGCTTGTCATGGGGTAAGTTCCAGAAGCACCAGTTCTTATCCGACCACTGAAATGTATAGCTAACGAGATGGAGGCTAGAAAGTTGCAGTGACTTGGCCAAGGTCACGCAACAGATCTGTGTTTAAGCCTAGGCTAGGCCACAAAGAGCCACTTCTTTTACTTCATCCCCAAATGATGCCATATCAATCCTGTAATTAATTAGGTCCTTGGAAATGAAGATTTTTCATAAGCAAGTTGGTCACGTTGATCTTCAGGAAGCGCATGAAGCAGTGTTGGCACTTGTCATCTGGTGTGGTTTATCCCCACATGTGCGACTGCATAAGACAAAATACCTCCATGGGTAGCATCTGCTTCCAGGCTGTGCATAATTAAAGGTAATAAAAGCCAGTGCCCCAAGTGCAGAGGGATTTGCGGGAAGGAAAAATCAGCAGGAAAAGGAGTAAAGAAACAATTAGACGGATGTTAACAACAACAGAAAGGAGACTTTCAGGCATTTCAATGTCAATGTCATAATTCTCAGTCTAAATGAATATTTTTTAATGGCAGAGGTTCTGTAAACTTTCAAAGGCATTTTTTCCCTAAAACATTTTCGAGCACTTTTAAAAGATGACTGCTTGCTTATCATGAAAGATTCTCACAACAAGAATTTCAAAACGCAGTTTTCAAAAGACCAACCCTGGGCAAGGTCATGGAGACAGTGAATGTGCTCTGACTTCCTCACTCTGCTTTGGACAGACAGACAGACCCCCTGTTGTGCCACATCCGCAGTGGCTCAGCCCCACTGTGGCCAGTGCCCTCCTGCTCCCAGTGCCCTCATCCCGATCAACTGAAGAACCATTTTTTTGTATGTTTTCAGCTTCCTGACTCCTTAGTTTCTTCCTCTGTCCATTCCTAAGGGATGACTCCAATCCCTACTTCAGGTTTCCACACCACCCTGCTCTCCTGTCTCACATGGTTCCTCCTCTGTCTCTTTCACCAGCTCTTCTCCTGTGACTGCATCTTAAATGCGTCCCACACGTAGGCCCCACTTGTTTTGACTTTATATATTTCCCCGAAATGATTCATCCATCTACAGGCTTAAGACCCCCAAATCTGTGTCTGAGGCCCAGATAGCTCTCCTGGGCTCCAGACGCAGATTTCCACCCACCTGGATGCTCCATCTGGATGTCCTGCAGACACCTGAAGCAGAGGTTGTTCAAGATCGAACACGTTATCCTCCAGCAGAACCTGCTCTCCCACCTCCATCATTATCAGCGTGAATTACGTCTCCAGCCATTCTGCCTCTAGGGTTAGAAACGGCAGGGTCATCTCAGACGCCTCGTCCTCTCCTGTGAATAAATCCACTGCTTACATTCTGTCAATCTAGCTCAGAAGTGTCTGAGCACAGCCACGCCACCATTCTCAGTGTGACCATCCTTGTCATCTCCTACAAGAGCCTCTGAACCCTCACTCAGTTCCATCCTGCACTGTTTGCAGAGCTACCTTCCTTCTGAGAAGCTGACTGCCTATCTCCTCTGTTAGTTCCCCTTTGCCTGCAAGGTAACATCGGGATTTCTTAAAATGATACTCAAGGTTCCTTCGACCTAGATTTGCTTATCATTCTGACTAATCTCTCCACCCCCAGTCAAATGGATTTCCTATTCCCAGAACAATCCAGGCTCTGCTGTGACTTGGCGACTTCACATACATTATTCTCTGAGCCTGTAATACCCACCTGCCACGTTCCTCTTTCTATGTCTGGCAAACTCCTCCCTGTCCATCATATCTCATCTAAACATCACCTCCTCTGACAAGTCTTTCAGGACTTAGGGCTTAATAACTTGTTCTGGTAACCTGGAGCACTTCTTTTTTTTTTTTTTCAATTTTAAATTTATGTCTTTGGGTTTTTTACTGAATTGTGAGTTAAGGTGCTCAAGAGCAGCGTTAGGTTTTGTCTATCTTGGCGTTTGTAGCATGTCACACACAGAGGCTGATCATGACATTTTTCTCACCTCTAAAATAAACCCCATATTCTTTAGCTATCGCCTCCTCAACCTCCCCCCACCTTAACCCTCTACCCAGCCCTAGGCAACCACTAATTTACTTTCTAAATTTGCCTATCCTGGACATTTCATATCAATGGAATGATTTTTAAATGGCCTTTTGTGACTGGCTTCATTCACTTAGCATAGTATTTTGAAGACTCATCCATGTCGTAGTAGGTATCAATATTTTATTCCTTTTTTATGGCTGAATACTATGCCATTCCATGAATAAACCACAATTTGTTCACTCATTCATCAGTTGATGATGATTTGAGTTACTTCTACTTTTTGGCTGTTAAGATAAATGCTGTTTTAAATATTCACATACAAGTGTTTGTGTGGATATGTGTCTTCATTTCTCCTGGGCATATACCTAGAAGTGGAATTGCCGAGTAACATGGTAACTCTACGTTTAACATTTTAAGGTTCTGTGAAACTGTTTTCCAAAGTGTCTGTACTATTTTACATCCCCACCAGCAACGTACAAGGGTTCCAATTTTTTCCTCATCTTTACTGACACTTATTATTGTCCTTTTTAAAAATTTTGCCATCCTGGTGGATGAGAGATGATAGCTCATTGTGATTTTGACTTGCATTTCCCTAAAACTAATAATTTTTAGCATCTTTTTACATGTTTATTGGCCATTTGTATGTCTTTTTAAAAGAAATGTCTATTTAAATCCTTTGCCTGTTTTCAAATTGCATTATTTGTCTTTTTATTGTTGAGCTGTAGTGTTCCTTATGTATTCTGGATATAAGTTTCTTATCAGATATATGATTTACAATAATTTTCTCCCACCCTATGGATCATCTTTTCACTTTCTGGATGGTGTTCTTTGATGCACAAGGGTTTTTAATCTTGATGAAGTCTGATTTGTATATTTTTTCTTTTGTCACTTGTGCTTTGGTATCATATCAAGAAACGCAAGGTCATAAAGATTGACCAATATGTTTTCCTCTAAGAGTTGTATAGAATGAGATCTTACATGTAGGTCTATGATCCATTTTATGTTAATTTTTGTGAATGGTTTGAGATAGGGGTCAAATTTCATTCTGTTGCATGTGAACATTCAGTTGTCCCCACACCATTTAATGAAAAGATTATTCTTTGCCCAGGGAATTGTCCCGGCACTCCTGCAAAAATCAACTGACCATAACTGTATGCGTTTATTTGTGGACTCTCGATTTTATCTATATGTCTATTCTTATGCCAATACTATTCAAAACCTTTTTATATTTAATTATGGATCCAGAGATGTTGTCCCTGTCGATAATTAAATCAGAGGCAATACAATCTGAAGCTCAGAGGGCTCCTGAAATTATACTAGGCTCAAGGGCCTGAGAAGAAAGTGCCCTAGAAAAAGGCAATGGCTTCAACTGCTGAAAATCTATTCCTGGACTCTGTTTAGGTGATGGAATCTCAGGCTCGGGTCACCATCCTTTGGAATCGGCTGTATCCCCTGCTCAGCAGGCTCCCTCTCTCCAAATAGTCCCACTGAGACCTTCCACTCTTCTTTTGCTTCAAAACAAGCCCCACCCTGTCCCAATCTTACTCTTTCTCTCATTCCAAGATTTCTACTTTGAGTTTCCCAGTATATTAGATGTAGTTTCCAGTAATGTGTAATTCATTTTTTTCAACATGTATTTACTGAGCAGCTGCTCTGTGCCAGTTATTGTTTTTGACTCAGGGAATACAGTAGTCAACAAAACATAGAACCCCCTTGCTTTTTAAGAACTTACATTTTAATGGTGCATATAAATAAAAAAGACCAAGCGATCAAATAAAGTAATTACAGAAAGTAATTCCAGAGAGTGAAAAATGCTATGAAGAAAGTGAAGAGGGATGGCATCACAAGTAGAAGAAAGGTCCTATTTTAGATAGTCTAGCCACATAGAGCCTCCCCAAGGGGGTAGTATTCGCACAAGGTCCTAGGGGTTTAGAAGTGAGTCGTGATCTAATAGGGGCGTAAGCCAGGCAGAGGTAATGGCAAGTACAAGGCCTCCAAGGAGGATGCACGGAACAGCAAGAAAGCACAAGTGGCTGGAGCAGAGTGAGCAGGGAGATTGGGGCAGGAGGTTAAGATCAAAGAAGGAGCAGAAGGCAAGGTCACGCAGGGCTTTGTAGACCAGGATCAGGAGTTAAGATTTTATTCTAAATGTGAGGGGAAAACCCTTGGAGAGTTTTAAGCAAGAGAGTGATGTGATCCGATTTACACATGAAAAAGATCACTATGCGAGAAAACAGATATCTTTGTGACCTTGACTTAGGCAAAGATTTCTTAGATACAACTCACAGAAGCTTGATCCATAAAAGAAAACTCTGAAAAATAGGACCTCGTAAAAATTAAGAATTTCTGCTCTCTGCAAAACAGTGTTTAGAGGATTAAAAGACAGGGACAACCGGTTCGGCATATAAGGAGTGTGGCAGTCACCACTCATCCTCACAATGTAGAAAGCTGAACAAACTAAAAATCAACCACTCTTCATATATCCACAAACTGTCCCCCACAAAACTGAAGAGACAGACAGGTGAATACAGAGAATCACCTCCATGGGAACCAGTGCCAGGTAGAGCAAACTGAACCGTAATTGTCAAATTAGTGGAGGCTCAGTGTGAACGAGATGGAGAGATAAAAACTCCGGGGGACCCAATCATAGGGAGGCCCCCACATTTTTGTGAATTCTGCCTCCAGGAGTTCAACCAGGTGCTAACAGAGAAAAATCCCCTTGTGCTTCAGGCAGGGAAAGGGCAAAAGGAAACATTTTCCAAAATGCCTTAAAGCACTTTATTTTACTTAGTACATCGTGACCAGCTAGCAAGAAAAAATTCAAGGCATAATAAAAAGCAAAATACAGCAGAGCACTCAGTTCTTCTTAACAAAATCTGTCCTCAGGAGAAACCATTTGGAGCCTAACCTGCCGGGTACAATCAGGGATTAACCAACCTAGGGGAAGGGAAGTACTTAACTCCAGTCCCTCCTAGCAATCCTCTCACCGAAGCACTTGTCAGTTCACAGTCCGGAGGCATAAACTCACCTCATCCTACAAAATGCTTCTCCCCTCCACATACCTTACCTCCATGTTACTGAAGAGCTATTTACAGCACTGTTTTTTACTCAGTACATCACGACCAGCTATCAAGACAAAATTTCAAGGCATAATAAAAAGCAAAAACATAAAGAGACAGAGCAAGCATCAGATATGGCAGGGATGTTGGAATTACCAGATGGAGAATTATAGCAACTATGATTAATAGGCTAAGGCATCTAATGATAATGTAGACAGTTTCCAGGAATAGATGGGCAAAGTAAGCAGAGAGAGAGAAATTCTAAGAACAACAACAACAAGAAAAAAAAAAAGCTAGAGATTTTAAAAAACAATAACACTAACAGAAAGAGATGCCTTTGATTAGCTTATTAGTAGACTGGACACAGATAAGGAAAGAGTCTCTGAACTTGAGGATATCTCAACAGAAAGAAGTGCTTCGAGGGAAATTTATAGCAGTTAAAGCACATATTAGAAAATCATAATCTAAGCTTCCACCTTAGGAAACTAGGAAAAGAAGAGCAAATTAAATCCAAAGCAGATCTCACAGACATTAAAAGGTTGGTATTAGATCTTGTGATACAACTCCGTAAACAACTCCACGCCCACGAATTTCATAATATAAATAAAATGGACCGGTTCCTTGAAGGACATTATTTGCCAAAAATTACACAAGAAAAAAATAAACAAGCCAAATAGAACTATATCTTTTAAAGGACCTGAGACAATTATTAATAACTTTCCAAAACAGAAAGCACCAAGCGGGTTCATTGGTGGATTCTACTAAACATTTAAGAAAGGAATTATAACAATGGTCTACAATCCCTTTCAGAAGAAAGAAGCAGAGAGAACACCTAGTAACTCATTCCATGAGGCCAGCATTTTTCCAATACCATTACAAAGACATTACAAGAAAAGAGAGTTACAGAATATAATAAATATAGATGTAAAAATCCTCAATAAAATATTACTGAATCAAATCCAACAATGTATGGAAAGGATTATATCCCAAGTGGGAATTATCCCAGGTATGCAAGGCTGGTTCAACATTTGAAAATCAATTAAGGCAATGTTTTACATCAACAGACTAACGAAGAAAAATCACATGATCACATTAATAGATGCAAAAAAAAAAAAAAAGCATTTGCCAAAATCCAACCTCCATTCATAAAAGCTCAGTAAAGTAGGTTTAAAGGGAACTTCCTCAACTTGATAAGAAATATCTACCAAAAAACCTACAGATAACAAATAAAATGATGAGAAGCTCAAAGTTTTTCAATTAAGATCAGGAACAAGACAAGGATGTCATACATTTGTCCAAACCCATGCACATACAATACCAAGAGTGAACCCTAAGGTGAACTATGGACTTCGGATGATTATGATGTGTCAGTATAGGTTCATCAATTGTAAAAGTATTTGCAAATTACACATCCAACAAGACTTACATCCAGACTATTAATTAAAAAAAAAAAAGCTTTCTAAACTCAATGTTTAGAAAACAAACCAATTAGAAAACAGCAAAAGACTTGAACTCTTCACCAAAGACGTACATGGGTGGCAAATAAAGATGTTTAACATCTTTAGCCATTAGGAAAATTCAAATTGAAACCATAATAGATACCATTACACATCTATCAGCTAAAATTTAAAATGTCAATACACATGCTAGTGAGATTAGAAGAAACTGGATCTCCTATACACTGCTGATGGAAATGTAAAATAGTAAAAAGACTCTGGAAAACAGTCTGGCAGAGTCTTATAAACATGTACTTACTGTACAACTTAGCAATGCCACTCCTGAGTATTTACCCAAAGAGAAATGAAAATCTGCGTTCACTCAAAAGTACATATATGAATGTTTATAGCAGCTCTGTTTATAATCACCCAAAACTGGAAACAACCTGAGTGTCCTTCAATGGGCGAACGGACACGCAAACTGTGATACATCCATATAGGCCTGGAATATTACTAAATAAAAAGGAATGCACTATTAAAATGCACTGCAACATAAAAGAACCGCAAACTACACTATAAGTGAAAGAACAAGAAAGATTGTACACTCTGTGATTTTGTTTCTATAACATGCTAGAAAGGGCAAAACTATAGGGACAGAAAAGAGATCAGCGATTGCCACAGGCTGCAGGTAGGGGGAAGGACTGACTGACTACAGAGTAGCACAGGGATAAACATATGTTTTAGAGTGATGAAACGACTCTATACCTTAATCGTGTTAGTGTTTACAGGACGAGATACATTTGTCAAAACTCGCAGAATGACCAACCAAGTGAAAAGATGATGCTGTTAAGTGAAATGGGGATGGCTGGGGGAAGACCAAGTTTCAGGGGTCTGGAGTCAAGAGCTCTTTTTCAGACAGGTTAAGTTTGAGATGATGATTCGGCACTCCAATAGAAACGATACGTGTGACCTTGGAGTTAAGGAGAGAAGTCAAACGTGAACGTATAATTTGAGATTCATCAACATTTGATGGTATTTTTATATCATAACCACGCCACCAACCATCACCAGATCAGCGTCACCTTTGTCGTTTCTACACTGGGCAGTGTAGGGACAGACTGCCAAGCACATTTTCATTATGAGTCCTGATATAAATGGGGATGAGGCAGAAGTTATTTTCTCCACGTTACTCAGGACTAAATCTAGACGTATCTGGTCAAAGGCCTGTAAACAGAACCTTTACCTTTGACCCCCCCTATTTTGTGAGCATCAGATTGCAGCTCAAAACTGGGCTAAGGCCTTGAAAATGTGAACCCCACTGCAAGCTACAAAAGAATGCCAGATTGGATTGGTCCCATAAAAGTGATTTATTGTATATATGCATGTGTGCATATGATTCATAAGTATTTTCAGCAAATTAAAAACATATTTTAAACGTATGGAAATTAGCAGAAAGGAAAACGAACAACAGACAGATAATACGGGGAATAACATGCTAGATTTGTGGCTTGATGAAAGTAAAAAAAAAAATGCTTGAACAAATCTATCCTAGGAAAATAAGATGTTAAAAGGAAAAGTCAGATCTAATTTACTCTATGTTTGCACTTCAGTAGTCAGAAGCATTTTATTTTTTGTTTTGTCTTGGAATTGGGTCCCTTATATAACACACGTCAAAATAGCTGGAAAAAATGTGATTAACAATTGCCAGCTGGAATTCTTGTCCCACAAGGACAACTCCCTCTGGCTCCTTATTTTCTTTTCACAATTTGGGCACCACGAGCTAGTGGTTGGAGCCTCAGCAGGCAGGCAGGCAGGATGGCTCCACAGGAGAGAGAATTCCAGGGCTGGGCCTTTTAACGTTGCAACTATCATTAATTTACAGTCCTCTTGCCAGAGCCCCTTAAAGACTCACTGTGGTCTCACACAGGGTGTGGTCAGCGGGACTTTTGCCATAAACTGGATTCCTGCAGGAGCCCAGTTTTACTAAAGTGTAACTTGGGTACTTAAGGAAGAAAGTAAGATGAAACAAAGTACTTTCGCAGACTTGGGCACAACACTGAGGCCTTCATCTTGGTTTCCTCCTCCACCAGGGAAAGGTGGCGTGGTCCAAGTTTAAGAACCTACCTTCTAAGGGAGATGAGGAACACACATACAGCCAGATTCTAATCCTAGTTTCACCAAATGTGCTGTTTTGAACATCTAGCAACCTTTCAATTTCCCAGTAAATTCTCTATAGTAAAGCTCATAAATGTGGTTAGAAATTTCCTTTGATAGAAGACTCTCCCAGGAAGGAAGACATTCAAAATGGATAACATAGTTTTTGTCGAATAGGGACTCAGATAAAGGTTTTGAATTGAGTTCTGTAGATAGCTGGAAAATAATACTAAGGGGCGTTTGCATAACAATTATGAGAATTAAGAGAGAGAATTTCTAAAAGTCTTAGTTTTTACGGTGCTAAATAAATCTCAAAATATCTACATGCCCCCTTTCCTATGTCTCAGATCCCAGGTTCCTTTTCTCTACCTTCAATCAATCAATTAATCAATATTTATGGAACATTTACAATATAACTGTTACCATAATCGGCGCCAGAGGATATGGAATGCATGGTCCTTGCACTCGGGTAGTTTATAATCTACTTCGAAACACAAAGATTCAAAACAGCAGCAAACATACCATCTAAGTAATATAATCTATACATTACACACAGAATCTGAAGCGAGGGAGGTCCGTGAAGATTGGAGTACCTAGGAAAAGCTTGGGGTTTCATCCTTCTCCTGGGGAGGAAAGTGGGGAAGGAAGGGCAAGCGTGAAGCTTTGTTGTCCTGGAGGACAACAAAGCCATTTCTCGCTAAGTGGCAATTGTATAACCAAGTTCAAAGGGACAAGACAAGTCGATTTATAAAAATGGGGTGCCAAATAGTCCAGAATTGTGCTGCCACATGTGGCTATTTAAATATAAATTAATTGAAATGAAATAAAATTAAATTTTTAGTTCTGTCTCACCACATTCAGAGGCTTAATGGCCATGTGTGGCTAATGGTACCATACTGGGCAGTGCAGATGTGAAATTTTCCATCATCACGGAAAGTTTTCTTGGACACTGCGGGTCTAGAACCATGGAAGTGTAAAGAAAGAGGCAGGAGAGCCAGGTATGAAGAATTTCCAAGCCAACTGGTTTCTATCTTCTTTCTGTGGCCACAAGGTGTCCAAGATCCAAAAGGGCTGAATTAATTTAGTAAATTGATAGAGTTAGAGGAGAAAAGGAGAAATCAACATCCAGATGGCATGACCGATGCAAGCAAAAGTACGGGGATGGAGGGGTGTGTCTGTGTGGGTAGGAAGCTGAATAGTCTAATGAGTACTGAAGGACAACCACAAGGCAACTCTCTCAGACCTTGTTCCTGGGCATGACATAATTTTAAGACCACCGCCCAAATTTCGCTTTCCAAAATGAAAAGCCACCATCGCCAAAGCGAAAGGTAGATTTCGGTGATGCCTTTCAGCCCCCAGCTTGATCTGCACACACCACTGAGTAAGTTTAAGGCGTACAGCGTGTTGATTTGATACACTTAGGTCCTGCAAAATGATTACCACCACAGCGTTAGCTAATACCTGCGTCACGTCCCATAATTACCATTTCTTTTTTGCGGTGAAAGCACTTGAGATCTACTCTCCTAGCAACTTTCAAGTATACAGGACCGTATTACTAACTATAATCACCATGCTGTGCCTTAGACCCCCAGAATTATTGATCTTATAACTCAAGATTTATACCCTTTGACCAGCATCTCCCCATTTGCCTACTCCTCAGCCCCTGGCGACCCCCATTATACTCTGATTCTATAATTTCCTTTCTCTTTGGCTGAATAATATGTACACTGCAACTTCTTTATCCATTCATCTGCTGACACCTAGGTTGCTTCCATATTTTGGCGACGGTGAAGAATGCTGCAATACATATTGGGGTGTAGATATCTCTTCGAAATCTTGTTTTCATTTCCTTTGAATACACATCCAGAAGTAGAAATGGCTGGATCGTATGGTAGGTCTATTTTTAATTTTTTGAGACACCTCCACACTGTTTTCCATAGTGGCTGCACCAATTTACATTCCCACCAACAGTGCACAAGGGTTCCTTTTTCTCCACATTCTTGCCAACACTTTTTAGTGTCTTTTTGATAATAGCCATCCAATGGATGAGGTGACATCCACTGTGGTTTTGATTTGCATTTCCCTGCTTATTAGTCACATTGAACATCCTTTCAGGTACTTACTGACTAGCCGTATGTCTTCTTTAGGAAAATGTCCATTCAGTTCTTCTGCCATTTTTTAAGAGGACGTTTTGGTGTGTGCACTTGCTTCTTTTGCTATGTGGAAGCTTTTAAATTTGATGTAGGCCCACTTATTAATTTTTGCTTTTGCTGCTTGTACATTTGCTTTCGCATTAAAACAAAACAAAACAAGACAAAAAACACACATTGCCAAGACCAATGTCAAGGAGCTTTTCCCTTCTGTTTCCTTCTAGTTTTATGGTTTCAGGTCTTACGTTTAAGTCTTTAATCCATTTTAACTTTTGTGAGTAGTGTTAAGACAGGACTCCAGGTCATCCTTCTGCCTGTGGTTATCCAGTTTCCCAGCACTGTTTACTGAAGAGACTACCTTTTCCCAACTGAGTATTCTTGGCTCCCTTATCAAATATTAGTTGTCTGTATACACAAGGATTTAACTCTGGGCTCTCAATTCTGTTCCACGCGTCTATGTATTATATTCATGCCAGTACCAGACTGTTTTGATTACCGTAGCTTTGTAGTGCAGTTTGAAATCAGAAAATATGATGCCCCCAGCTTTATTCTTTCTCAGGATTGCTTCGGCTATTCAATCTTTCGTGGTTTCATTTGGAAATGTCTTGCTATTTAGATCAAATGTGAGAAGCAAAGCAGAAAGAATGGAAGCAATTATATTTGCATTTAAATAAGGCTTTAAAGAATGACTCTACTAATTTGGTCCCCTTTGGGGAAAGGCTGTCTTTTGTGGAAAATCTGAGTGAGAGCCACACTTTGGGAAATAATAAATAAAATAACAGGACATCTCTGAGCGGGGAAAAAGTCTTAAGCTGAGAAATCACTATTGGACAGGCTGTTAAAGAGTAAAGCTAACAAGAAAAGAGCAAAGCCAAGAACATGGTAGTTAAAATAAAATGTAGATCATATGTGGAATGTGGAGTCTCTTGTAAAGGAGCAGACAGAAAATAGTGCATAAGTGAAATACCAGCTCAGCAGGTTTGTAGATCTCTATCTCTAGAGTGAATATGAATACACAGAGAAATATTTCCGTTTTGCAGCTGTACCAAAGCATCTGTCAGTAGTTCCATTATGATCTTCTTGTGTGTGTGTGTGTGTGTATATATAATTTATTTATTTATATCCACACAGAAAGATTAGAGTAGATAAAAACATGCTCTGTGTGTGCAAATATACTAAAATATTTATTTAATGGTTAAAATTTTAAGTTCCTAGAAATTCTTTTTTTGTTTTTTTAAATGCCACAGCTCCCTTCTGGCTAAGGGCACATTTCTCACCCCTTTTTCTTCATTTAAAAATAGGAAAACAGGGTCCCATCTAAGTTAAGAGACATAGCTCTTATAAATAGAGATAGTATGTGACCCTTTGCCCATGCACATTTTTATTTTTATTTATTTTTAATTATTTTTTAAATTTATTATGGTGATATTGACTAACAAAACCCAACGTTTCAAGTGTACAACTCAACAGTAAGTCATACATATATTGCATTGTGTTCACTGCCCATAGTTGAGATGTCCTTCTGTCACCACATATTTGGTCCCTTTTACCCCATGTATCTCTCCGCTCTCCACCTTCCCTCTAGTAACCACTAGTCCACTGTCCATGTCCATGAGTCTCTGTTTGCTGCTTTTAGATTAATATTCCATGCAAGCTTTTAAAATAGATTGCAGTGCTACTCCCTCCAAAATTTATAGAATTTGCTTTCAAAATAAGTGTGAAAAAATGTATATTAAATATAGAGCTGAAATCCATGTCCATATTTGTGCAGGAGCCCTTAAATCCAGACTGATGTCACTCTTCCCATGCTGATCCTGAGCTACAGAGATGACTGTCATTACTTTATAAAATTAACCAGCTAAAATTAATAGTTGGTACTAACATCGAAGGAGTGAAACTAGCTTGTGTTTGACAAAATCCATGATTCAATTGCATGTTTTTTTCAACTTTTCTTTGCCTAAAACATGAACTCTAGAAGATAGAGTTTAACATCTAGCCAGGATCAATTCAAAGTGAAAGATACTATAAGAACTCACATGTCAAACGGGGCCTTCAATTTTTACATTAAATTACTAATATATATTTTTTAAAAAATTATCCATGTTATCTAAGTTTTTAAATTAGTTGGTCTGAAGTTATTCATTTTACTCTTTTTCATAGTGCAATGATGTGTGATTTTGTAAATCTGCTCTGTATTATGGTTGTGTCCTTTTTATGACTCCATATTTTATTTGTGCCTTTCTGTTTCTTGTTAAAGTCTGTTATTTATATTAGATTTTTTTTCTAAGAACTAACTTTTGGTTGTATTTATTCTATTATTACTTTGTTTTCTATTTTAGCCTTATCTGCTCTTATTTTTCTCAAAGCTTTCTTTTGTGGGTTCAGTTGTGGCCCCCTTTCCCCAAAAAAGATGTTAAAGTCTCAATCCCTAATACCTTAAAATGTGATTTTATTTGAAAATAGTCATTGCCAGTGTAATTAGTTACATTGTCATGAGTCACATGGGAGTTGGATTGGCCCCTCATCCAATGTGACTAGTGTGTCCTTGTAAGGGGAGAGAAATTTGAACACAAAGGGAAGATGATGTGAAGACACGCAGGGAGAATGCCATGTGAAGACAGGATTACAGTGATGCATCTACAAGGTAAAAAATACCCGAGGCTACCAGAAGCTAGGAGAAGGCCCTGGAACAGTTCCCTCGATAGCACCTTCAGAGGGAGCACGGCCCTACCCACACTTCAGTTTCAGACTTCTGGCCACCCAGTTTGTGGCAGTTTACTGTGGCAGCCCTAGGAAACAAAAGAACCATCCTTTTCCATTCTTTAATTTATTACTCTATTGTTTTTCTCCAGTTTTCATGTTGAATGCTTATTTTCAAACTTGTCTTCTTGGTAAATGCATTTAAGAGACATACATTTATCTCTAGATACCGCTGGATTCATTTTTGTAATTTTCATTGTAGTTTCCTTTTTAATCTTCAGTTATTTGGTTGTAAACTTTCAAAACATTCAGAAACTTAAATTATATTTTTTAGTGCTGATTTCTAATTTCATTGAATGATAGCCAGTTTTTGGTCTGTATGATGTTAATTTTTTTAAAATTTGTTGAGACATCTTAACCTAATATGTGATAAATTCCATTTATAAAAGTTCCATAGATGCTTAAAAAGGATACACTGTACGTATTCTTTATTCGTTTGGTTCAGATTATCATATGTATTCAATATATGTATTAGATCAAAGTTAAAATTTTGCTTTCAAAATATTCTGTGTAGTTTCTAATTTTTTAAAATTCTGCTTGATCTATCAAAGGTGTGTTAAAAATCCTTTACCATGATAGTAGATTGATAAATTTCTCTACAATATGGTCACGTTTTTTCTTTATGTATTTTGAGATACCTACAGGTTTGACTATTATATATGTGTGTGTGTGTGTGTGTGTGTGTGTGTGTGTGTGTGTGTGTGTGTGTGTGTATATAGCCTATCTTGTTAATATATAGCAACTCTCTTTATCCCTATTAATTTTTTATTTTTAAATTCTATTGCATCTGGTATTAAGATTCCTATGCCAGCTTTTCGTTAATAGTTTTACTGCAAATCATTTTCTATTCCTTTTTTAAAAAAAACATTTCCATATGGCTGTTTTATATGTCTATTGTATGCAGTACATAATTATTTTTACTTACTCATTCTGATAATCATTTTTTAAAGCAGTTTTTAACATATTTCTAGTTGCTGAGGTTAATGGTAATATTTGAACTTATTTTTTCCATTTTGTTTACCATTATTTTTTTCATGTTTCCTGCCTTCTCTTGAATTAAAAATATTTTCCCTACTCCCTTTTTCTTCTGCTGGCTTAGACATGGTATTTTAGGAGTCATCCTTAAATTTTTAACATAATACTTAAATATTCCATTTTCCAAGAACATCTGAAGTTATGCAGTAGTTTTATCCTTTTTCCTTAAATGACACTGATCTTAGCATATATTAACTTCCCATTGAATATTCCTCATCTTTTCACCCCTGTAGCTATTTTATTTTTGTCTAGAATTTTGTCTGGAATTTTCCTTTCAAAAAATGCAAAAGTGGTGGGTTTTGTGATAAAATTTACTAGTCCAGTTTATCCATTTCTGCTATCATTTTCAATTTCTGTTTCCTTTTGTATTTGCTAGTTTCCTTTTATTCCTACTAGTTTTTTTCAAGAGCATCTATGGGTTGAAATACTTTCTTTAATTGCTGTAATTTTGAAAATGCCTTTAACTGGCTCTCACTGTTGAACAATACTTTAAAGAGCTAAGTGATTTTAGGTTCTCAGACATTTTCCCTCAGCACTGTAAAGACATTACTTCATGGTCTTCTGGCGTTAGTTTCCGCCAATGCGAAGTCATCTTTCAGTCAAATCTTTAATCCTATGATGGGGATATATTCTCTTTAATGACTTTTATTTCCTATATATCGCTGACGTGATACAGGTTCACTAAGATGTGTGACTCCGGGTTTCTGCTGCTTAGCCCTAGATCTCTATGACCTTCAGTCTCAGACCCCAGAGCTTTCTTTAACTGTGGAATTCATAGCTATTACCTATTCCGAATGGCTTCTCCAGCATTCCTTTCACTCTCACCTTCTGGAAATTCTGGCTTTCACTCTCACCTTCTGGAAATTCTGGTAGGTTATGTTGAAGCCTGTCAACTGGTCCTTCCTGTCCCTGAACTGCTCTCTCACATTTTTTTTTTTATTTTAATCTCTTGTCTCTCAGTCTTGTTTCCGGGGAGAAATTCTCAGAATCCTCTGCAGTTTTCTAATTTTCTCTTTAACTATTTCCAGTCTAGAGCTTATCTCAACTATTGGGTTTTTATTTACATAGACGCTTTCATTTCCAAGATTTCTAGTTGTGCTTTTCAGTACTACCTTTATATTCTGATTTTATTTGTGCTGGCATTTTTCTCATAATGTCTTGCTCTTTTTTTTTTTTCCATGGAGTTATTCCTTCATTTATCTCTTTGAGCATTCTAAACATACTGGAGCTTTTCTAAGAAGCTTCCATAAAATTAGTTTCAACAGGGATAAATTTATGTTCTTATTTTTTTGTTTTGTTGGCTGTCTTTCCAGCCTTGGATTTTGGCTGGGGAGTTCATTGTGAGACTAGACTAGGCTTTCATTCCTTCTGTCTCCCTCTTCTTCCCCCTACTCCCACTGAGCTTTCCCCTCCCTGTCTAGTGGTTTTTTGATTGCCTTCGTTCTGCACTTGGCTCCCTGGACCCTGGAGAGCTTCAGAGATCCAGCCCACAGTGATATTGAGGACAACTCGGATCCAGGCACCAACCCAGGCAATGGACTGCTCTCTTTCCTGCTCTCCAGGTTATGTGTCTTCCATCACACACAAGTCCACCGTTTTCTAAAAGCTCTTCCCCCCAGGCAGGAATAGCTTTTACTTTAGCCTCCTTTTAGGAGAAGGTGGAGCCTGCCTCTGACTCTGGCTTCAAGCAGTGAGCCTGGCTTCAGTCTCTCATCTCAGCATGGAACTCTTTTATTTTAATTTATCCTGGAAGAGCCAAACTCTAGCGAATATTGCCTGGTTCCAGACCTAGAGCCCAGTAAGCTCGTGGCTTCCGCTTAACTCACAGATTTGTTTCTGTCCCAGTCCTGGGCCACAGAAGTGTTCATTTAGTGTTTAAGCTTGATGGATTTCATTTAGTATTGCTCATTGCTTGGAGTAGATGTGTCAAAGAACAAACTTTCGAAGCTCTCTGAACGAGGTTTGCATGCCTTCTTTAGTGAATTAAAGCCTGCAATGCATTCAGTTCAATCTTTAGTTCACTTTGTGACAAGAACAGGATTTAGTCTGTGATTACACGTCACAACTAAAATAATGTCGAAAGCATAGTCCTTTAAATAACTTTATCTTAACACCTATTATCTAATAGATAGCTTGATTACCAAATGATATAATTCAGTTGTTATGATGTTGAAAATTGTAAACTTTCCCTTTTCCAGTTAAGTTTCTTATCTACATTTTCGTAGAATAACAACCATTTTTTTTTTTTTAAATGGAAAAGCAAGATGAGAGGAATGTCATCTCTTAGCCCCTGAATTCTGGAATCTTCTAAGGATTTTTTTTTTTTTTGACCAAGTAAATAAACCCAGGAGTAAATGAAATGTGGTTTACTGCTTATGCTTCCTGGAATTTCTTGCAGCCAATTCAGAATTATAGCATCTCAGAGTTGGAAGAAATTATTCATGTGACCACACTGAATATTTTTCCTGTTGGTCTGCATTAAATTGGGGATGGTTAGTGACTAAAAGGCTAAGACTTTAGAGAGTCCTATGGTAAAGGTAGAAAGGAACTTTGGACGCTCAGCTGGTTTCTCTGAAGACAGTTCATTTCCATAAAAAAGGTTTTGAAAACTTTTTGATGGAACCAGAGAGAGCAGAGAAGGCCCATTTTCCCCCTTCATTTTGTTACAAGTGGAGTCCCATTGCCAGTGGCATGCTGATTCATGTTTAACAACCAGCTCCCCAAGAAAAACCAATTTATAGGGTTTGCCAACTTCCAGGGTGTAAACACTCCCACTGTGGCTGATTTCACACTACCGATGCGTCCATCACTAAACACAGAATTGGGAGGAGATGTCCACAATAGATTTTCGGGGGCGGATAGTACTCAGCACACTACTGTGATCATGCAAAATCCAACAGATTCTTTCCAGGTCTCAACTTAACCTCTCAGCAGCGTTGGGCACAGTTGCTTTCACCGTGATTGAACCTCTCTCCCCTCAGCCATCCGGACAGACATGCTGTCTTTTCCTCTCTCCTAGGCTCAGGGTCATCTAAGTCTCACTGCCAGCAATTCCTCCTCTCCTCTGCCTCTGTTATTAGAGACTCGCAGCACTCCTTCTGGAGCCTATTGCTCTTTTCGCTCTACATTTTCTCCATGAGTGATCTCATCCAGTCCCATGTCTTTAAATATCACCCAAATGCTGTTAACTCCCCTATCTTTATCTCCAGCACAGCCCCTTTTCCTGTGCTTCAGGCTTGAATATCCAACTGTCTACCCAGATATCTCAGAGGCAACTCGTACTCAACTTGCTCAAAACTGAACTCTGGATCCTCCTCCTCCCATCTTCCTTATCTGAACAAATGGAACTACCATCTGTTCATTCGCTGAAGCCACAGACCTAGGAGTCATCTTTGCAGCCCCCCTCCCCTTTACTCATAACAGCCAACCCTTTACCAGATACTACTGATTCCACTTTCAAAATACTTCTCACATCTGTCCATACCTCTCCATCTCCAAGACCCCTACATCTCTCGAACGGACTCCTGCAGCTCAACTCCTGAGCACCTTCCCACCTTCTTCCTCCAGCGCTCCCCACAGTGGCCAGAGAGATCTTCTAAACATGCTCTAAACCCTTCATTGGCTTCCCCATTGCATTCAATAGAAAATAAAACACCCTTGCATGGCCCGTAAGGGCCTGCATGATTAGATTTTGGTTGAATTCTCCAACCTCATTTCTAACCACTGTCCTCTTCGTTTACTGCACTCTGGCCACACAAGTTGTTTGAGGTTCTTAACACACAAACTCTTTCCCATCTCAGAATCTTACAATTCTAAGTATGAATCTGTTTGTTTATTTAATATCTTATCTTCCCTAATTAGACTGTGAGCTTCATGAGTGCAAGGATCATGTCTGTCATGCTCACTGCATAGCCCATAGTAAGTGCTCAATGAATATTTATCAAAAGAAATAATAAATAAATGAATGAACAAAACTTTAGACTTTCAGATAAACCTTTTTGGGTTATATATTTTGCATGTGTATAAAAGGAATATCAAAATGGCTATTGACACTGATGTTTTTAGAATGCTGTGACAAAAAAATAATAATTTGCATTTCTTTTGATGACACCAGTCTTATAGCAATATAAATATTGCTATATCCTGAAAAAGCCTAGAAATCCAAGGAAAAGGATGAACTTTTTAAATTAAGTTGATTAATATTAAGTTATTAAGTATGATTAAAATTCAAAACAAATGATCAAATAATACTACCAACAAGTAGATTTATTAATAAAGCAAATAAAGACCAGCACTAAAGGAGGAATCTGGCATAGAGGTTGGACCACACGCTTTGGAGTCGAGTTGACTCTGCGATTTAACTTGCTGTGAGAACTCGAGCAAACTTTTAGCCTCTCATTCTCAACCGTAAAACACTAATATCACATACTTCTTAGGGTATTTTGAGATGATGCATTGTAAACACATTCTACCACTAAATTTACTCTACCCTTAATTTACTTAATTTCTCGGAACCCCAGTATTTTCATTTGTAAAACCATGGGTTTGTACTTAACTTCTTTTAAGGCCCCACTGGTGCAGAGATTCTGTTTGAATGCTCTCCAAGCCATCCCTACTCTCGGTCTATTTGTGGGGAAAGGCACCGCACTGTGAGGGCACCGTATGTCACACCTGGGCAGGGACAGGGTGTGTTCGGGCACCATTCTGTAAGGAGATGCCTGTCTGGTCTCCCTGCACCCGGCATACCAAGCTTGAGAATCAAGTTTAAAAGTATTTATGAATTTCTGCCAGCTTCCTAAGAGTAACACAGGCTAGTAAGTATACTCCATCAGGGCAGGAGTTTTAGCCATCTCTCTTTTCCTTTTTTTTATTTTTTAAATGGACTTTATTTTTTAGATCGGTTTTAGATTCATAGCAAATTGAACAGAGATTTCTCACACACCTCCGGAGCCCACACACGCACAGCCTCACCCACTACCAACATCCCCCACCAGCATGGATCCTGTGCTACAGCTGAGGAACCTAAACTGACACATCATCATCACCCAAAGTCCAGTTTACATTAAGGTTTACTTTTGACGTTGTACATTTTTGGGGGGGTTCTGACAAATGTGTAATGACATGTATCCACCATTATAATATCATATTGAATCATCTCACTGCCGAAAAATTCCTCTGGGCTTTGCCTATTGATTCTTTCCTCCCTTAACCTCTGGCCACCACTGGTCTTTTTCCTGTCTCTACAGTTTTGCCTTTTCTGAATGTCATAGCTGGAATCACACGGTATGTAGCCTTTTCAGATTGGCTTCTTTCACTTAGTGATATGCATTCAATGTTCCTTCATGTCCTTCCCTGGCTTGAAAACTCATTTCTTTTTAGTGCCAAAATAACATTCCACTGTCTGGCTGTTATGCAGTTTATGTATCCTTTTCTACTGAAGGACATCAAATTTTAAATCATGAATAAAGGGACTAGTAACATCCACGTGCAGGTTTTTGTGTGGCCATAAGTTTTCAGCTCCTTTGGGTAGATACCAAGGAGCATGAGTGCTGGATCCTACGGTAAGAGAATATTTAGTCTTGAAGAAGCTGCCAAATTGTCTTCCAAAGTAGCTGTATCATTATGCATTCCCAGCAGCAGTGAATGAGAGTTCCCGTTGCTCCACATCCTTGCCAGCATTTGATGTTGTCAGTGCTCTGGATTTTGGCCATTCTAATAGTGTGTATCAGTACGTCATTGTTTTAATATGCATTTGCCTGATGACATGAGGTGGAGCATCTTTTCCATTTGCATGCCTTCTTTGATGGGGTCTCTGTGAAGGTAACTGGCCCATTTTTTTTAATCCAGTCATTGTGTCCCCAGTTCTCTGTCATCCACTGATTCTTTTCTGTTTTCCACACATCCCATGGCCTCTTTTGTCAATAAGTCTTCCTGGCAAGGGAAGCATTTTGTACTAATTTGAGAGAATTCTCATCTTCTCAGTCTGTCATTAAAGCAGACTCTTCAACATGTTTTCTGGTTCTAGCAATGCACATTCCCAGTTTCTGAATGGGTCTCCATGCCATTGACACATAAGAGGATCTGCTTACCTCCAAGATCCAGTAAAAATGGCTTCTGCATGTGCTCTTTTCACGAACACAGCTTTTTCGGTTGTAGCAGCTGCTATGTAATCTGGTAGGTTACACAGATACCTATCTCTCTCCTGAGACTACTGCTAGATCCCACTCGCATATCATATGTCACTAAGGAACAAGACACGAGAAATAACAGGATCGATGATTTTTGGATAGTAGTGCTTCCTGAAAATATAATTCTCCATGAAATAATAATCATTGATTCCGTGTCCTCTTAAGTAGGTGACATATGATAGACGACATGAGACGCAGTCCCTATATTTTATATTTGTTGTTTGCTTAGCAAAACTTTTCATAAATGGGATTAAGCTGGATATTATCCAAGTTCTATCTGAATAATAATATGTTATACAATAGAATAATCCATCATAAAACAATTTTGAGTTATAACTTGGCCCCAGGAGTGATAATTATTTCATTCAAGTATTCCAAATCCAGTCACTCTGAATAGTTCTGACTCCCAGCGAAGTCTCACCTCATGTCTGTGGATCGGCATGCATCTGTGAGCCTCAGTCTCTTAGGAAAACTTAGCTTAGTGGACCTGGTTTACAGACCTGGGGAAAACATGGAAATTCCAGGTTCCAATCCAGAATCTTCTTCCAACTTGCTGTGTGGCCTTTCACGAGTCATCTCATACTCACTCAGTCATTTCTGCATTGGAGCACGGAAACAATGCCTATTAGCTTCTCACGGGCATTGTAAGAAAGAGGATAGAGGTGGTCAGAAAAAAAGAGAGAAAGAAAGAAACTGATACTGTCACGATCTACTCAGTAGTTCTGACCTGCAGCAAGAAGAGAAACCAGGCGGGATTGGAAAGCCCAGCACATATATAGCCAAAACCAAAGACTTGTTGTTATAAAGAAAAGAGAACAATGTCTGATTTTAACATCACACATTCCAAACCACAGTCTTCCAAGCATTTCTCCTGCCGCCAACCCTGATGGTAGGAGCCAGGTCTAGAGGAAAGTTTCCAGAAAGCAGATTTTGGCAAAGAATGCCTTTAAACCTGCAGAGAATACAGTTCATTTTTTTTTTTTTAAGAACATTTTCATTCCTTTTTGCCACAGAATTTCATAAACTGTGTTTATTTTTCCTTTTCAGGTTATAATATATGGATTTTTCATAGTCAGATGTGAGGAACAGACACATTTCTTTCCTTTTCTTTCTTTCCTTACAAAATTTCTTTCAACTTGGCGTCAAAATCTAAGATCATATTTTAGAGAACTGATTTTCTTATATGATCACTAAATTACTTCAGAAAAAGAATGAGGGACTAACGTCCACTTTCTGATTGCTTTGAGAAGAGGCTGCCACATGCTGATTGAAAAGAAGGATTATTAATTTTAATTACAGTCCTTGGACAAATGGCTCCTGTGGCCCAGAGTCCTGGCACCTAGAGAGGGCCAGGGGCCCTGGGTCTGTTTTAGAGAGTTTTGTAAACCAAAACTAACCACTGCAAGTGCATTGGTTTTAGAAGAACATCCAAGGAGACTGCCCTCTTTCTCCTCGCAACGTATCATTACAGAAAAATAGAAGCCCGTACATTCCAATCTGATTTCCATTTAACTCTGCGAGCCTGTAAATTTTGCCATGAGGTAAGGGACTGCTTCAGAGGCCCAGAATCCTTTCAGTGCCCTCGACACTATTTAAAATGGATATTCCTTGGGGTTTCTCGGTGTTATTCTGCTAGGGTCATGGAATAAATGGGGCTCTGTCTGAGGAGAACTCCCAGTCCTGGTAAACAAGAACTGGGACGCCTGGTGGCCAAGTAACTGCCTTGTATTTTAAAGGTTAGGAGTTCAAATCTTGTGGGTTTGCACTTGGGTGAAAGTATGCACGTATCTTGGTTGGAGAAGCAAAAACACAGGACGATGAAACCTGGCATACCCACAGCTAAGTTTTGGCTACGATTAATTAAACAAACACTTCTTATGGAATTCTTTACCTTGTAGATCCTGGACAAAGGGTCTACGTTCTGGAAGGTGTAGGAAAGCTTTATTTTCCAAGCTTCCTGTCCCCTACAGTGTATATATACTTGAATTCCACCGTACATACTAAAGTTCAAACTTGACACATTCTTCAAATTTGATCTATCTAGAGCCTAAGGCCCTCCTTTTCCTTTTTCCTTTTCTTTTCTCCTGATTTTTCTCGAACATAATAACTTACAGATTTAAAGGCATGCCCCATGCCCTGATGACCCACTGGAAATTATCCTATTGGAAGACAATCTAACCTGGATTAGGGCCTATAATTTTAGCGGTCCGACCTTCAGAATATTTTTTTTTATAGCATTTTACTATTTATAAAGCACTTCTCATATATGATCTCCTTTTATCCTCATAGCTGTGGGTTAAGGTAAATATTGTGCCCATGTTGCAGTTGAGAGAGAGAGACAGGCAGACAGACAGACAGGGAGGTAGGGAGAAACTCAGAGATATTAAGAGATCTGCTCAAAAATCACTTAGCAAGTTAGTGCCAGAACCATTACTCCAGCTCAGATCTTTACAACTCTAAGTGTTTTCATCACTGTAGTAGAATTGTCTTTAATGGCAAAAAATTGCTATCGTATCACATTTGTGTTCCAGATTTTGTTGCCGGCCCTGCTTTATTGAGCTAAGATGCCACTGCTGTCACGGAAAGACAATATATATAAAGGTCCCTCTAGATGCTGAACATTTAAAAGCACCAACAGCCGAATTTATTTAATTACATTATCTGTTACCTCGTTCCCTCCTATATACCCACACATAAACAGAAATATCCCTCTGTGCTGCCACGTTCCAAGAACGCCTGAAATTAGAAATATCCCAGTCTTGTGACCTGAAGTTGCCTCGACAGGAAGTTCTGTTTTTTAAATTAAGACATCAGTCACTTTCTTTCCCGTTGCTCTTATTGCCAATGGAGAGCTCTGGGCAAATAATTCCCAGAAAAGTCATCTCGATATATGGGAGATGAAGACAATGATGATTTCTGCTCCCTCCCTACCTGGCAAAGTCTTGAGAAAAACAACAGAAAACGTCTATCGTGTGCTTTGGATGCATAGAAAGAAAGATAAGGTTGACATGCAAGGATGTCATTACATTGAGTCAGCCGTGATATCATAGTCTATATTTTACATGTGTGGCTGTGGCCTAAAACACGGCTGCATATAATTTGGCTCTCGCGTTTGGTGTTTTAAGGACATGATGACGTTACAATAAATTAGCAGAAGAGCCTAAGCTGGGAAGGTCAGGCAGCTTCTCCTTTTAAAAATGCCTGGGTGACGGAAATTTATTTTTGGCTCCCTTTTCCAGTTAGTCCTGCAATGAGCCTGCCTCCAAGGTTCACAAAGCACTCTTTTCATTATTACTCTTTTAAAATAATGTCTTCTATTTCTTTCTCAGTGCAGTGATTCCTCCTCTAGCATGGGTCAGGGTTGTGGCAAGGGGTGGCCTGGAGAGAAGATGTGTCCAGTTCTCCTGAGGGGCTGCCAACCTGTGAAAGTCCAAATGGAGGATTTCTATGGCCATGCTTCTAGAAAAATCTGTGCTTGCCAGGAGCGTCCCCACACAATGTCCTGTTCCATGCCTACCAGGACAATATCGGATGACCTTCCCCAACCACCATTTGAATGTGTTTAAAAGAATAATCCTAAAAACTAAAACCCCAGTTAGTAATCACACTGAGTGCCTTTCCGTGTGCCGGGCACCGTGTGAGGTACTGAAGACGCAGAGAAGCAGTTGTCCAGTGAGGAGACAGACGAGCACTTGGATAGGACCAGCACCCGGTGTGGCGCCTGACACACAGTGGGACTCATAACATACTCCCTGAACGAGTGAGCAATATGTGCTAAAGGGCGACAAGGACCAGGATAAAGGAAAGCACACAGAGCCGCGGGGACAGGGACAGGGGCCCCTAACCAAGAGCAGCAAGAGAAGGGGACTACTAGGAGGACATGGCCACACCCAGGAAGGTCTGGAAAGCACGTGGCTCATAACGACGAGAGCATGAAGTGTCAGACTTTTCATTTTATCCCAATTCGCTGTTTAAAAAAAACGCTGTTCACAGCCCACTAAGGTCTCAAGCCACAAAGTGAAAATTAATAATAAAAGGATTTTCTCTCCTACATATCTGATGGCTTTGCAGTCAAAGACCAGACAGGAGAATTGAAAATGTTGGTGTGGGAACACTTACATCTCTGCCAGTGAGCACAACCCATTGCCTTCCAACCTCCATGTCACTCTCCTTTTCCAGAGCTAGGCCCGCCCTCTGTACTCGTCTCCTATGGCTGCTGCAACAAATTATCACAAACTTGGCAGCGGAAGATAGGGAAATCTATTCCCTCACAGTCCCGGAGCCCAGAAGTGTGAAATCAGTCTCCCGAAGCTGACCTGGAGGTGTTGGCAGGGCAGCGCTCCCTCCCGAGGCTCTCGGGGAGAATCCACTCTTGGCTTGTCCCTGCTGGTGTTCACGGGCTTGTGGCAACATCGCCGCAATCTCTGCCACCTGGTCACATCGCTTTCTCTTCTGTCTGTGATCGAATCTCGCCCTGCCTCCCTCTTTTGAGGCATTCGTGGTTGCGTTGAGGGCCCACCTGCATAATCCAGGATGACCTCCCCATCTCAAGGGCCTCACCTTAGTCGCATCTGTGAAGTTCTTTGTTGTCATACGAGGTACTATATTCACAGGTCTCAGGGATAAGGACGTAGCCATCATTTTTTTTGAAGGGGAGATGACACCTGTTATCCAGCCTACCATGCCTGCCATCACCGTCGGAATCACTGGTCCCCAGTACGAACCTGCTGAATATCTCAATCGAGTTTCTCTTTACTTTCCTTCGAGGAGGCAGAATAACCATTCTCCTCTTTCTCCAGGGGAGAAAGAAAATGGGCAAAAGGGTGGGAGATAATTCTTACTGAGCCCCTTACTGTGTGTTAAATAATTAACATGCACTCTTTATAAGAAGATGGTGGGTAGCAATGGTTACTATTTTACCGATGAGAAAAGTGAGGTTCAGAGAGGCCAAACAACTTGTCCCAGGTCTCCCGGCAAGGAAATGGCAGAGACAGAATTTTACCATGGACAGATCTGATTTCAAAGTCCAAGTCCTTTCCACGACACCAACACTCTTCCAATCTCATTAATACTTAACACCTCACAGAAGAAAAACAATTCTCACAGGCCCCAGTTTGAGCAATAACTGAATTGGGGAACTAAACTTACCTTCTACGGAAACATACACTTAAAAATTCTCCAGTTCTCCCCACATCCTGGGGACACACTCTGAGAAACCATGGTATTCTCCATTTTTAAGGTTCTTGATTTTAGGACCCGGGACAGCTGGATTTCAGCCACGTTGCTGAGGTGCATGGGAAAGCCTTTCATGGAACAAAGCATTCGCTACTAACAAGATTTCAACACCAGCGGCTGGTAATATTACAGATGTAGGTTAATTATTTCCACCCCGGAGACGCTTGATGAACTTCAGTCACATTAAAGGAAATGGCTGTGGTATTTTCCGAGCTGAACCTAAGTGAGAAGATACCTGGGAATCCCAGGTGAGCGCTGCAGGGTGTGACCCTCGTTCTGGGACATTCTGACCAATGATAATAACATGGAAGCCACATGACTTGATTATAACGACTCTGTGCCAGGCACAGTCCTAAGAACTTGACACGAAGTAAGGTCAGGTTCTTCTCTCCCTCTTAACAAATGACAACACCGAGGCACAGAGAAGTTAGGACGTTCTTCCAAGGTCACCGAGCTCGCAGAAGGGGCCGAGCTGGGATTAAACACGAGTCGTCGGGGTATAGACACCGCCTTTTGGCACAGCTGAGAACAGAGACGTTCACCTTATGCTTCGACTCGTTTCTGGGCCCCGACCTGAGAGCTGATGGGTGGCAGAGAGCACGAGCCCTGTCCCCGTCTCCAGCCTCCCTGGCCTTTGGCAGTTTTGCCATATCAGGACCTTCCTTGAGGTCTTATGCCCACTGCTCATTGTTCAGTCACCCAGGGACACAGCCACAGGTGAAATGACACTGTCCCTATGTTGGATACTAGAAACCCCAGTCTATTGTACCTGCCACCTGTTCCCAACAGCCTCTACAGTGAAAGGAGAAACGGCACATCCTCTCCACCATCCCACACTGCCTCCACTCTAATCCCTCCGTTTGCACTTTTGTGACCTTTTTCCTTCAAAGATGTCCTCAGAAAAATTGCTGGAGTTACAGGAGGGGTCTGAGAGTCTCCTGGGGAGGTGACAATCCCAGCGTCAAATGGGCAAGAACACACTCTACCTGAAGAAATGAACTTGGTTCGTCTTCTTGTCTGCATCACCGGGAGGTCTATCCCTGGTCCCCGTCCGAAAGAAGAGTCTGAAGATCTGAGCTCGGAGACTCCTTCCCTGCCTCTGAGCATCCTGACAGTCCTCAAAAGGTCCCAGTCAACAGTGGACGCTGTCCAAGTGTCCTGACAACCTCTCCATGAAAGAAGAGCAACTCACGGTATAAAATTATAACCATATAGATATCAAATAAGGCCAACACCCCGAGCTTCTCAAACGATACCTCACTTCCTCTGAGGTGAGCATGCTCATGTTAGTCCCATAACAAAGGGGTCTTTCTCACTTTCTAACAACTGATTCCTAAGAAGACTCCACACCCTGGTCCGCTTTCCTCCTGGGCAGTCGGTTTGGGGTCTGTGTGTGGCGTCTCCGAGTCTCACAGCAGCCGCAGCAGCACTGACTCCCTCCTTAGACCTCATCTTTTGGTCTCTGGACTCAACCCGAACATGTGGACTTTTGCAAGCAGAAAGTTATGCTCCCGAATGAGGAAGCCAATGAAAGACCTGGGCTTACCCACTCCACGCCTCTTCCATCCCCCGCACTCGCAGGGCCCTTCTCTGAGGTAATCGCCACCTACTGACTCGCCTTCCTTAAACTGCACGTTCTTCAGAGGGAAAACCCTCTGGTGCTTGGTCATTCCTTCATTTCTCCTGGTCGGTGCCCTAAGACAACCCATGTGGCTGACGGACGAAGAAAGTAACACACTCTTGCCTTCTGGTTCCTCTGGAAAATGGTAATTCTTATTTTACTATTTAGTGTGGTTTTCATTCGGAGAGTTCCGTCATTCTGAGGGGCAGATTTTTCACCAGCCGATCACGAAGTCTGCGGAAGCTTTCCTACCTCAGGAACGCAGGCTGGAAGGAAACCAGGCTTTATGGACTTCAAAAAAGCGAGTTTCCTTCTGAGCATGGCTGGCCCACTTGCCTCTGACGCCCCGTGATCCTAGCCACCCCTTCATGGACTATCTAAATGTTGTGCAGATTTGCCGTTCTGGCCACTCTGCCTTTAAACACCATTCCCATTTGGGGAGCACCCCAAAGTAGAGGGAAGGCAGGACTCTCCTTGCTGCTTTCGAAGCCAAAGAGGGCAGAGCATCTGTACCTTGGCCCAGCACATCACCTGGGACAGTCTCTCAGAGGCCGCATCTGAGACATGAGGCCTCTGGGGAGCAGAAGTTGTTTGCAGTAGTAGCTGTGGTGGATTTGGGTGTCGAGCAGCAAGGCGGTGACTGTTGAGGGGTGGCAGACCCAGGAACCTTGTGACAAGTGTCCAGCAGTGATAGCCCCGGTGCCAGCATCCTCAGCAGACTATCCTTGTGGCAAGATCTTGGCTGCGTCTTGCCTCCCTTGATTCGTATTTACTTCCATCGCCCAGTCCTTTAGCCTCCCCACGATTCTGTGAGCTGCACAACACTCTTTCAATAAGTTCACCGCCCGCTCACGTCAACGAGGAGAGATTCTCACTGGCTGCCACCGAGGATTCTGACACATCAACCCTTCCTTCAAGGACACGTGATTCAATGACAACTTGGTGGGCCTGACTGGGCCATTTCCTTCCTTCAGGCCGACCCTCCCACCGTGTGTGAATTGCTTTACATTCTCTGTATGTACTCCAAGGACAGACATGGAGGGCCTCAGAAGACAAATGCCGTGTAACCCCAGGCGCACTAGGATGAATGACTGGAAGTGGGCGGATGCATCTGGTGTCTTCTCTGCAGAGGGGGGAACATGCTCATCTGGGAACGCATGAAAAGAACCCTGTGTATCGATTCTTTTTTTAAAGATAAAGTTTATTTTGTTTTTCACCCCAAATATAGAAATGATTCGTGTTCTTTGTGGAAGACATGGGGGCAAACAAAAATAGAAGGAAAAAATTACATGTCGTTCCACCAGACACCAATAGTCACAGATAAAATTTCGGTGTCTTTTCTAATATTTTTCTATGAAAATATTTTTATAGTTATGATCGTCCTAGCCTAATGCTATTAAAATTCTGAAAAGAGAACCATTTCCATTATACATCGTAGAGAGATGGTCAATAGGTTGATTGATTGATTGATAGATAGAAAGATAGATAGATGCCCAACAGTTATGTATAGGATAGTGAACTCTTTTTTTTTTTTTCTTTTTTTGGCTGAAAGGAGCATTTCTCAAAATGTGTCCCATGAAACACTTACTCTTCCTTTGGTTAATAACTGCTGTAGATGTCCATTAAAAAGAGACTTTCTTGGGGAGCTAAGTTTGGGAAATGCTAAGTTCACGTTGAACATATTTATGCCATTTCAGAGCTTTTAGCACATAAGAGTGCAATGTAACTAAAACAGAGCAGCGTTTTCTAAACACATCTGACCACAGAGCTCGCTCTCCTCTGAAAACCCATTTTCCAGGACCCGTGTTCCAAGGCGCTGACGCAGAAAGCTTAGAACTTGATGTCACTTTGCCTTCCTGCGTCAGTCTTGAAAAACCAGTACAGGATCAGTTGGGGAAAAAAGAAGATATTTCAGATATATAAAAGCAAAATTTGGAAAAGAAATAGCGGAATGGGACCTTGGAGGTAATCTCTCCTTTGCTGATTTGTTTACCTGTAAGAATGTGTTCGAGGGAGCCAGGTTGACAGACAAATGTCACAATTCATATCTGAGAGAACCGAGAACTGAGCAAGGCCGGACTCTGAGGGGGCAGTCTCTCGTCCAGAGAAATGCTGCTGCGTAAATGGCTTTATCCACATCTAAGTCGAAAATCCAATTAACCGCCTAGACCGCTGCATTGCCAGATTAAGGAGATTAACTTCATGTGGATATAACTTTAGTACTTCCTCCCTTAAAAAGAACAGTCCCATAGGAAAAAAAAAATGTTTTTTATATGTTGCAAACAAGGACAAAGGAGACTCCTGCAGTACTCCTGAACCCGGTGTCTGTCCTTTTTGGAATACACTCAGTGTTTAGGAAAGTCTGGGAATTACCAGGGTTCAAAAGTACCTTCTTTCTGCGAAGGAGCCTAAAAGATATTCTAAAGCAACTTCCTGGGTTTTTTTGCCTGAAATTTTCCTCCTGCTTCTGTTCTGGTGACTTGCTCGGCAGACCCCCTTTACTGAGCTGGACAGCACAAGCTCCGGGGGACCCTGGAGAGGGAACTGGAATCTGAGAATGTCACGGCTGGAAGGGCCCTCAGTGACCATCTCCTCCACCCCAACCCCCTCTGTTTACAGATCCAGAACCACGAAGCCTGAAACCCACCCAGCATCCTGAGAGTGAATGCGCTCTCCTCCCTTCTTCTATTTTTGTGCAATTTTCCCATGGCATCTAGCCAGAGCATCTACATCAGTAATGTCTAGAGGATTTATGAGGCCAAGAGAGCCTTCGGGTTTCTACGCAGACCTAAACAGGAAACCCACACAAGGAATTGCCCTTTCTGTTTGCAGGCCGAATTCCCAGGATACTTTCACCAGAGTGCCTCGGCTGGAACAAAACAAAGACACAACAAATGCCCTTAGATGCGGAGGCAGAGGTGCCCTCCCCACCCCTCACCACCCACTCCCCAGTCCTGTGCTGATTGAACGAGAACAAGACTTGCTGCTCTCACACTTCGACTTCAGGTTGCTCCACTGGGCTAGAGGCTGAATAACGTTCAGTCCAATGACACCCCTTCTCGGGTCTCCCATTCAGTCCAAGGCTTTGCTTCTTACCTGTGCAAAACCAATTACCCTGGGAAGCGAGGCTCCCCACTCAGCCCTCTCCTATCCTTTCTGCATGTTGCATTTGGCCTCCAGAGGATGCCTTAGAGCTGAGAAAAAATGTGCATTTCCCAGCCAAGGGGCAGCCAGATTCACTACCAAGCCACTGTTGCTGTTGCACGTTGTGACAGCCACTCCGCTGACACAGCTCTCCTGTGCTTCTCCATGTGTCATCAGTCTATCTGCCCCGGTGTGGAGCTATTCCGGCCCGTGATGGCATTTTAAAATAATTTCAGCTCTCCATGAAAGATCTGAGACTCAAGGAAGAGACTGTTGCTCCAGGCTGGACAGGAAGGAAGCTGTGTTCCCGGCTCACAGAGCGGGACAGCTTGCTGGTGACCCTGCTCCCCCTCCTCAAGGCGTCCCCTCCAGCTGACACCGAAAATAGACTGTCCTCCTTGGTTCACCCCCACTTCCCTCGGGAAAGAAGACTGCAGAAGGCTCGGACAGTATTATCAGGGCCTCTTTCAGGAATGACCAGATGTTGGGAAGAGGATAATGTGTCATTTCCTTTAACAAATAGTCTGGGCATCCGGGCATTTCCTTTTGAGCCAGTTCTTCGGGAGAATGTGAAGCTACGACAGTGAAGGACAAATCACTCTGGCTTCTGCTCTCAGGGATCCTGGGAGCCTCTTTCGTGCCTTTAATTCCAATTCTCCATTAAGAAAGTGTTACTGTCCTCTGTAGTGACACCACGAAAAAACATCACAAGTTAAAAGCAAGGCTTTGGAGACCAGATAAGTGGCCTAAGGGAAAACAAAAACAAAAACAAAAACAAAAATGAGAAGCCAAGGGATGTGGGAGAAGGCCTGGAGTAATCAAACTGTTCCTCCATCCCTCATACCAGTGGTCTCAGCAGTGAACCGACATGGGCCACACTACCTGGGAACTAGCCCAGCACCCAGCCATTCCTCCTGAATCTAAAACCCTGTGTGGGGATGGAGCCCAGCACCTCCTTTTGAGCCTTCTAGGTGATCCCAACGCACCCTCAAGTTTGAGGACCCCTGACCCAGATAGATGCATGTTAAGGGTTCTCAGAAGGCAAAAGAAGAAGAGATGGTGTAGGACGGGTACCTAGAAAAGGCTCGAAAGGTCTTTCAAAGTGGCAGGGAGGGATGGGACCCGTGGATGAGGCCATCTTGGCAAGAAAAAGATTCTAGAAATAGAAATGAAGTGACAGAGATTAAACTGCACTAATTGGTAGCACTTCCAGAATATAGTTTAGTGCCATAACAGTATATTCACAGAATATTCTTCAGTTTAAATAAAATGTATTATGTGGGCTCAATTATGTAGAATGCATGTGCATTTCAATGAATCTATAAAAATCCTGGGAAATTGTCCATCCAAATGTTGACGGTGATCATTCCTGGGTGATGGATTATGGATATTTTTTAGTTTGCCATTTATACTTTTCGGTTTTTCCTCCTAATTTTTCCATGATAGATATTTTTCTAACCCAAAATTTCTTTTTCAATAAAGTGACACGCTTGTTGGGTCAAAACACTCAGACAAATTTGTATGGCACTCTCCAAGAATTGATGTCACACAGATGATTAGCACCACCTGTGACACGGGTGCTAAAATGGGGCCTGAAGGAGGCTGGATTCAGAATGTACAAAGGGATTGGTAAACTCATCAGCTCCGGTTCAAACCAGCACAGCAGGGAGAGCTGCAGACAAATGAGCCAGGGCCCACACCGCACACCCTGGCCGCCCCCCACCCCCTGCACGCACACTGGGTGCCTCCCCAGGGAGAATCTGGGGTGCGGGGTGCTCTCAGCTGCCTGTGGGGATGGATGGCTGTCCCTCTGGGCAGCTTTGTGCAGAAGCCCCAGCACCTCTTAGTTTTCACACCCCGATTTCCTAACCGGGAGAGGCCCAGGGCCAAAACAAAACAAAACACAAACAATGAAAGCGCCCTTAAAAGCCTAGAGAGGAAGAAAGGACAATGGAACGTGATGTCAGGGCCACTGAGCAGCCCGTGACTCAGCGCTTCTGCACCGTCAACACCAGCTGCAGCCGAGGTGGCGGTGGCAGCCCGCAGAGCAGCCACACGCGCGCGCACGCACACAGTTCACAACGCCGCGTGTGCAGGCATCACACCCCGGAGAGTGGCAGGCATTCTCGCGCCTGGACTGCGCTGCCGACGAGACACAGAGTCCACGGTTCTGGGGCTGTGAACCTGGCCCAGTGTGTAAGGATGCCGCATGTGAATTCAGCTTTTCTCATTCAAGACTTTCCCTACGGAGCGTGACATGCGTCCCTGAGGTCAAATTCCCTACCCTGGAACCAGCGTCCACCTGCAAGCACAGCTACATCTCATTCTCACCCTTGGAAATAATCACACCCTGAAATCTGGCCGGTGTGGTCAGTTTTAGAGTTGGCTTCTCGAGGAGGCTGGGGGTGGGGTTGGGGGGGGAGCAGTCCCCACCCTTCGTGAGTCATGGAAGGGGCTGGGAAGATTCTGCACAGACTACCAACGGGAGTGGGAACCCGGCCCATGAATGTTTGACTCAGGCAATCACTGTCTGCAAATGCATCATCCTCTTAAGAGATGGATTTTTAAATTCAGCCTGAACCACCATTCAGAGCCCTGGAAGCAACGGGGCCCCAGAGGACCCTGCAGATCAGGCTGCTACTCGGCACCGACCACCAAACCCACACATGGGACCGGCACCAGGCAAGGACGTGATCCAAACGCAACGGTGCTTTTGTTGCCCTCAGCTCCTTCAGAGCTGCCTCCGTGAGGGAAGCTCTTTTTCTGCATCAGATGAAACTCCACAGACCCCAGAACTTGTCCGCTCGCTCGGAGGTAGCAGGTGATGCTGTGGACAGACGTTTAAATCACAAAGCACAGTCTCATTTCAGAAATTAGGTGTCTGGACCAAGCATCCAACATACTAACATTGTCACGGTCATTCCAGGTTATTACCATGGTCGTGCTCCCTCCGGCAGAGGCCAAGGGATAATGAGGTTCATATCAGGCTCTCTTAGGATCTGGCAGATGGTTAAAGGGACTCTCTTTCCTGGGCCTGTTTTCTTGTTTGAGTGTCACGTAGGCACCCTCATGCCATCCATCCTGCTGGCTGCTCCTCTACAGATTCTCCCCCGATGATCCCCTCATCCCTTCACCTTCTCAGCCATCTTGGATTAGATTTCGTGTGTCTCCTGGCCTGCTCTCTCTGTGAGGCCCTATGAAGTCCCTGTTCTCTATGGGAGGGCACTTCTGTCCCCAGTGAAGGCCCATTTTCTCTTTCTCTGCCAGTCCCACTGCCAAGGCTGCCATAGCTGTCTCAGGAGTTTCCCAAGTGCAGGTCCTTCTTTCGTAAGACTTAATGCCCCATCCCTCCTAGGGAGGGCAGTCCAATCGTAACTTCCCCCACAAATTCCCCTCTCTGCTGTCTCGATCTTTCTATATCTCTTCATGCATGAGGCCCAGTTTTCAGATATTTCCTTTGAAAATCTACATGTGGCCTGGGTCCCTGCACACGTGCCTGGCAGGTACAGTGAGTTCTCACTTAACGTTCAGAGGTTCTGCTACTTTATGCAAAACGACCTCCAACAAAACCAGTTTTACCCTACGCCTGTGTGGGGCACCTGAGCTGTCACCTACAAAGTGAAAATAACAACGGCTGCCCTCGCCACATCACAGAATCCGAATCGGGTCAGGATGTGGACAAGATGGGATGAGAAGTTCCGGTGGGCATGCCGGCACGGTGCCAGAGGTGGCTCGTGTCTGCCTGGGAAAACTGTGGGCACCTTTCCCCAGCACCCAAGTTCTGCGACGTCACATCGGTAGCTTGAAACTGGCCATGGGGAGAGTACCTACGGCATGGAAATGAGCAAATGCTACAAGCTAGAGTCTTTCTCCCCTTCCCCACCCAAAGCTGGTTTTCAGCATTGACCATCACACCGCTGCACGCAATTACAAATGCAGTGAATCCTTCTGTGACATATTTTCTCCACCTGGAGACTGCACGTGACCACTGGAAGACGGGGCCCCCACTTAGAGCCGTGATAAAGAACAGGGCAGAAGAGTGAAGTCTGCACCTGACGTAGGAATATCCCTGGGCATGGCCAGCAAAGGTGTGCTGAAGGAAGGGACAATAGAGTCCTCAGGGCCCAAGCAAGCACCTGTTTTCTAGGGAAGGTGATTTACCCCCAGACGCGGGAGAGCAGTGGTCTGGCGTCCTCAGGGTGGGGAGGCAGCTGGGGTGGCTGGAGGAGGCCCTTCCTAGCAGGGCCTCCCCATTCTCAGGCCTGGAGAAGTCTCAGGGTTCACAAGGCTTCCCAGTGGCCAGAAGGAAGGCGCACTGCGGCCCACAAGCAGTGCCCCTCCGTGGCTCCATAGCTGTGCTCACCCCTCTGCACTCTGGAGAAGGCAGAATCCAGGATAGGGAAGGCCACCACACGGGGTGGAAACGGAAAGGGCGTCGGTAGCCACTGGGAATGGTGGAAGCCCTCCTGGGAGTGGGCAAGGCCAGGAGGTCCTTTGCCGTCTGCCCCGGGAGGTGGGCAGTCTGGGTTTTTGCTTATGGGGCTTGACATGTCCCCCCAGTGTGTGGATGGGTGAGACTCGGAGGACAAGGCCAGGATTGGTGACTGCCCCATGCTCAGGATGTTGGGGGCCAGTTCCTGACTGTGGCATCTGATGTTCCCTGGAGAGGGTAGGGGAATGGGGAAAGCCTGTGACTAAACAGGGAGAGACAGTCTGTGGCCATGACCTGACAGATGCCCGATTATAACGGAGCACCCACACACTGGGGGTGAGGACAGAGAACCCCACATAGGTGAATTGTTTCTGCAAATCTAGGACTCCCAAGGCCCAGCTGAGGAGCTATCGCCTTGATTCCCAAGGTAGGAAAACTTTAAAAAACCAATTCCGCTCTGTTTTCGCTGTTTCTCCAGGTTTGTTTTCTTCTTGGACTCATTATCTCTACTGAAACTAGGTCTAATTAGCTCTTTCTCTTTTTCTACCAGCCACGTATAGCCCCATTAACTTCCTAATACTGTTAGAGCCTTTCAATTATGTTAGAAATTAAGCTCAATTTGCCATTCTTAAAAATGTTTAAGTTTCCGTGCAAGTCCCCTTGACCTGGTTTTCTTTTGTTCTCCTGGGGCACAGAGTCCCTGATAATGACACCTCATGACTCACTACAGAAGACAGAAGGAAACCAGTGTCAAAGGGAAGTGGAGTCTTGAAACTGAGGAGGGAGAGAACCTGAGAAGAACCGTTTCTTTCTTTCCCAGTCGCAAACTATGTGGCTGAGAAGCTACCAACACGAGCCTTGTTTGTTTTTTAAACATCAACTTAGGAGAGTCGAGATGTGAGAAAGGGGAAATTAAATTCTGATTTAAAGAAAGGCGTTGGATGTGAATGTTAGGTCGACAGCCGCTCTATTAGGGAGGAGTGAGGAATTATATATTTCAACATCCAAATCTAGAAAAGTGGTGAAGTCTAACGCTGTGCTAAGGAGTCTCAACACCTCCAACCCCGTCCAAGCATTCTTAGGTTTAAATAATTATTATCCCAGATCCGGAGGTAACAGGGCTTCCTGCAACCAAAAGTCAGTTCTGTTTATCACATCGGCCCCCAGGCTGACTTCCCATCTCACTTAGGACAGAGGTCTCAGGCCCAAATCTAACCTGCAGGGCCTGACACGCACCCGATGGCTATACTAGGTCGACTTAGACCTCTCTGAGTTTATTTAAATGGATGAAGCAAGACGCTGTGCCTCTGCCCCCAATTGTTATGTCTATTGCTATACCACCATCTAATGGCAAGGTGCATTAAAGCACAAACGTAACCTAGTCCAGGGACCACTGATTGATTGCTCTAATTTTTTTTTTTTCATGGCAAACAGTTATAAAGTATCTGTCTCTCCGAATAAGTCACCAAATGGTCCCCCTAGTTCATTAAAAAAATAATAAAAAATGGCCTCAGACCTAAAATCCCTGGTAGAGAGAAAGCAATGAAGTCCCTAATTGAACTACCTGAAAAAAGATTGTGTAAGTATTAGGGAAGGACAAAAAGATTTCTAAAATCCTCCCAAAATGTGCACGTTAAGAGAAAACTATTATTTAAAATACGTGCTATTTAAAATTTCCTATCTATGAGAATTTAGTAACCACAGAGGACTTATAATATACGGTATATGTATAATGAATTATCATTCGAAGATGATAAATTGAACCATATCTCTATGCAGACTATCCACTGCTCTAAAAATAAAGTCTCACAGCAAAAAGCTAAGTTTTATTGCTATAGAAGAAAACGATAGCATGGGATCCACCCTTTGCCCTCTGTTCCCACTGGTCAAGATTTTAGATTAAAACTTAGTTGAGGACTTTCCTCCCAGGGCTAAATGCTGGAAGTGGAGGTTGTTTTGGGAAATGTACTGAGCAAGGAAAACAAAGATTGCCCCTCCCTATTCCCCATGCTCTCTCCTTTCTCCAAACACACAGGACACACGTGTCAGGAATTTTTCCACTTCCTGAGCAGTTCCATGAACCACTAACTCAACTCTAATCACATCAGAAGGCAGCTAGAAGAACCCCAAGAGTTCTGGGGATGCAGCTAGCTGGTCCACAGTGCACTGAGGCAGAACCCCTGCAGAGGGGTCCTCCATGGCGCTGGGAGGCCGGCCTAGATGGATGGCACCCAGATACTCAACTAAGTTGGGATGAAACATCACAGGAAGAGCAAGCACGGGGCGTAGGTAGAAACATGGCTGCAAACACCACTTCTGTTGGGTAATTTTGAGAAATATCCTTAGCAAACGTGTAACAACCTAGAAATGCAAATTGCAAATTGACTTCCCATCAGGGAAGGGGGCAAAGGTCACCATAAAACCAGAGAAGAGGTCTTCTGGGTTGAGATCCACATCGATGTGCCCCTTCCCGAACAGCGGCCCTCCCCAACTTCTGGAGCAGAGGAGTAGACACGGCGTGCTGCCAATTATGAGCACACCTGGACGCACGGATCTGCACCAAACCACCACATCCCTCCCCTCCTGACTCTTCTTCTCTCCCCAACACACAGGGAAGATCAAACGGCCAGTTATCTCTTCTAGACCAGCAGTTCTCTGAGCGTGTCCCCCAATCAGTAGCATCAGCATCACCTAGGGACTTGTTGGAAATGCAAATTACAGGCCCCACCCCAAATCCTACGGAATCAGAAGCTATGGGAAGGCAGGGGAGGGGGTGTACAGAAATCTGCGTTTGGACAAACTCTGGGTGATTCTGATGCACACGAAGCTGAAAAGCCCCGTTCTAAAAGAAGACACTTCCCCCCCACGCAGGGATGAGGGTTGTTGGTTAACAGATGGCGACCAAGTCTAGCTAAAACTCCAGACTCTGGCATCAAACCCTGTTTGTCGTCCCCTTCACATAACGGGGAACTACTATGAGGAATAGGATGTGGGTTTGGCCTTTATATACTGTGGAGTTTGCTAAATAAACAGACTTGGTGGTCACTGTTCCTGGCTCCATGTCCCTTGTGTTCGGTCGAGCCCCCAATGGACTCATCAGTCCCGCACCCTCAGCTCCCTCAAGTGTCAAGCAATGTCATCTCGGTCCAGACAACTGCCGCGGCTTTGGCAGGTCTGCCCACTGCCCAAGCCTGTTCATTCGCCCTGGGAACTGGGACACAGCTGGTAGCCACCGCAGAGCTCAGGACAGCGGCCCCCTGAGACGCTGGATCTCCTTATTTTGTTTTTTAATCTTTAGGATCAGTTCACTTCCAGGTCCAACAAGAATGGCTGGCAAGCGGTGGCTGTTGGTGGGAGGAACACTGGCCTGGAACACCGAGATCTCGTCGTGCTCAGAGGAAGCAGCGTGGGGCTGCGAACAGCTCGGGAACTGAGATAGCGACAGAGCCGCCGGCCTAACCACGGAGAGCACGGGAGGCGACTTATTTTAGGGGTTTTCTTTGTTTTCTTTTTTTTCTGATAAATATAAAAGTTACTGAAAAGTCTAAATAATACTTTAAAACCCATACTCCCACCACCTAAAATTAATAACTGCTAGCACTGTGTCCAATTAAAAGGCAGGTTTTTGATGCTATGAAAGGATCGCGTGCGGCAACGAGTGGGGAGAAGGTGGGAGAACAGAGGGGAGCCGTTAGAACAGGGAGAAACAAGCTAAGTGTTTCCGAAATTTTTTTTTCTCACAAATAATGCCCTCGTTCTTTTATCAGATATCGTTTCGACTACGAGGTTTCCACGTAGCTGCTAATAATGACTTGCAACTTTGCCCAGCTGGAGCCTGGGGTTGGAACTCACAGATGCTGAAAAGCAGAAAAACGAGCTGAAGAGGAAGCCATCTCTTTTCCTTCCGAACAAACACAACATGCTCCTGGACCACCCTCTCCCTGAAGAGAGCAGGAAAGAAGTCAGGCTGGTCCAAGAGAAATCAGGCTGTGGGTCTTTAAAGGGCAAGGCTTTCCCATCCCTGTTTATGGAACTGGAGTCAAAGGCAGGAAGCCCTAGAAGAGGGAACCAGCACCAAGGGCGCTCCCCCCGCATCCCGGCTGGCCTTGGACTACACTTGATGTCCCCCGTCACAGTCGGAAGTGTAAGAAAATGTGCTGAAGTGCGACGGTTCACGAGCCACTGCTGCTTGTTCCCAGGGAGGGGAAAGGATGGAGGTATCAAGGCTGGAGGGCCGGTCACCGAAGACGACGAACCAGGCAGGCGGTGCTGGGCTGGCCGAAAGCAGGCAGGAGGGGCTGCCATCTTCACTCAGACCCAGCCAGATCTGCACCCTCCACGGCCGCCCCTAGGGCGGTCGTAGGAGACTCCTAAATGGGATCACTTGTGGCACTGAAAACCTGCCTTCTGTTCCTGGATAAGCTTGTTCCATCAGGAAAGGGAAAACATACATCAAACCTCCCCTTTGAGCCCCGCCTGAGAACCTCACCTTTGCGTAGACAAACCCATTTCCCCTTCAAGCAGGACGCAGATGGGGTGGGGGAGCTCTTTGGGCCCTAAGAGAGGACCAGAGGAGGTGAAACCTAGACTAGACACCCACTGGGCCTGCTTCTGGGACCTGTTGGAAACTGAATGTGCTCCGCTGGGCCGCCTCTGCCTGCCTCCCCGTGCTCCCCCTGCAGGGGCTCAGCTGGGCCCTGCACACCGGCAGGGCCCCATCAGCCGGCACCCCACCTCAGAGACACGCAACGTGCCATGGCAGGCACAGGCTTTCTGAGGACCAGGTGCACCAGCTCCCCACCCACTGCACGCGCTGGGTGGGCTTCTCAGCGGACCCTTCTGGACCTCTATCCACGCAGCGCAAGAGGGTTCACGGTGGCCGGAGCCAAGCCCCGAGGAAGCCTGCAGAAGCGCTCAGTCCCCTTAAAATCCAACAACGAGAAATGGATTTGTCATCTGGCTTCCTGGGGGAGAAGAAGAATATCGGGGTGGGGAAAACAGCGCAGAAGACATGTGCATGTGGGTGTATGTGCCTCGCTTGTGTCTCAGATGTTCGTTCTCTCACCCAACAAACATGTGATCCCTACTATGTGCAAAACTCTACGCTAGATCCTGTGAACGGGAGTGAGACACAGTCCCTGACTTCCAGGAGCGCACAACCTACAGGAGAAAGCCGCACGTCGAAGCCAGAAAATCGTCTTATAAGTTCTATAATAAAGGCTCATTCATCTACTCAACAAAGATGTATTGTGCACGATGTGCCAGCCTCAAGTATGAACAAATAATTTTGAGAGCACGAAGGCGAAATATAACTACCATTCCTCTTTCAAGCATGAGAGACGGGATAAAGAGCTCCGATGCACATGCTCCTTAGGGTGAGACCCATCTCTCTGTCCGCCCCATCACACCCGATTTCTAAGAATGGGTTCCTGTCCTGTTCCTCATTAGGGATTCTCAGCCTTTCTGCCACGTATTCATTCATTCTGTAAACACTTACTGAGCACCTACAGTATGCAGGGGCTGCAAAAACAAGAAGAAGCTGTCTGGTTGTTCACAGCTCAGTGGAGAGAAACAAGCCGAGAACCACCACACCTCCTGGCAAGCACTCTTCCATGAGCGCGGGGTCCCTGTGAAAGGTACACAGAGGAGGGGCCTGCGACCCACTGTGGGTCTTGGAATCCGGACGTGTGCAGAGGGATGCTGAGTGAGCACGAAACTGCAGGATCGATGATCTTGTCATCCACCTATGACATCCACGGTCTGTCTCCACGACGGCCCTCTCCTCCCTCCGCAGCTGAGCTCCCAGGACTCCAGGCTCCTCTCCACTTCCTCAGCCACCAGACCCCACACTGGCTGCTGTCTGGATCCTGCCCTTGCTTCTCCCCTGAAGCTGCCTTCACCTTCACAAATGGCCTCTTTGTTGCCAAACTCAGGATCCCTTTTAGACCTTCTCACCTTCGGTGGCTCTGCAGCTTCTGACCCCGAGGCCTGCTCTCCTCCCACGGCATGCACGTTCCTGCCTTCTTGTTTTCCCTCCTGTGTGTCTGCTACTTCTCAGGCCCCTTTGTACCTTCCTTTTTCTCTGCCAATCCTGCAACTGATAGTCTAAGGATTCTCAAATCGCTCTGCGTGGCTCAGATCGCCTTTTTAGAAATTGCAGTAAAATACACATAACATAAACGTACCGCGTGACCGTTTCTGGGTTCTCTTTTGTCACAACCAGTTTTTAGTGGGCAGTTCCCTGGCATCAAGTACGTTCACATCCTTGTGCCACCATCACCACTGCCCATCTCCTTTTCATCTTGCAAACCTGAAACTCTGCACCCACGAAACAAGAACTCTCCACCCCTCCTCCCCCAGGCCCTGGCAGCCACCCTTCTACTTTCTGTCTCTATGAGTTTGATGACTCTGGTTACCCCTTGTAAGGGGAATCATACAGCACTTGTCCTTTGTTACTGGCTTATTTCACTGAGCATAATGTCCTCAAGTTTCACCCGTGTTGCGGCACGTATCAGACTTTCCTGCCCTTTTAAGGCTGAGTTACACTGCACGATACGTCTACGGCACACTTCGTTCATCCAGCCATCCATCAATGGACGCGTGTGCTGCTTCCACCTCTCGGCTATTGTGAATAACGCGGCTATGCGTATGGGCGTGTAAGGAATCTCTTTGAGAATCTGCTTTCGGTTATTTGGGACATATACCCAGAAGTGGGATTTCTGAATTGCACGATAGTTCTATTTTAAATCTTTGGAGGAATTGGCATGCCGTGTTCCACAGTAGCTGCACCGTTTTGCATTCTCACCAACCGTGCAAAAGAGTCCCTGTTCCTCCACATCCTGGCAAACACCTGCTATTTTCTTTCTTATTTTTTTATTTTCTCTTAGCCAACTTAATGGGTATGAGAGCCAAATAGATCTTTATCACCTTTAGTCTTGTATAGCCAACTGCTTACTGGACATCTCCACCTGAATGCCCCAGAGAAACCTGAACTCAACTTGCCCAAAACGAATCTTTTCCCCAAACCTGATCCCCCTGCGGTTCCCTGTATTTGCAAACACTAAGTGTTGGAGCCCTGGATGGCTGTCTTGTCAGTTCCAACTTGACAATTCCAGATCCTTCCCGTGTTTAAAATCCTTCAGGGGGCTCCCCGGTGTCTTCAGGACAAAGTCTAAAGTCCTCAGAGTGACACATTCTGTAGCCTGGCCCTTTATGATGTGGTCATGAGATTTTCTGGTTCCAGCCTTATCTCTTATCGCTTCCTGGCTTTGTATTTCGAGCTCATACTGAAGGACCAGCAGTTGCCCAAATGTGTTATAACTACAATTCCTCTCATTAGGAATTCTTGATCTGGTACATCCTCCCCCTCCCTCGCTTCCTCTCTTAAGCATTACCTTCCCCGGGTTCCTTCCCTGCTCAAACTGTGCTGGATGCTCCTCCCAATGCTCCCACAGCACCCTGTGCCCACCGCACTGCCCTCTCTCCTAGACTGTGGGCTCTTTGAGGTTCTACACTACGATTTATTTACCTCTGGATCCCCTGTGTCTAGCACGGAGCTTGGCACATACTAAGTGCCCATCTGGGTAGTTAGGGAAGGCTTCTTGGAGGAGACGACAACTAACCTGAGTCCTAATTAATGGCTAAGAACTGGCCAGGTGAAAACAAGCCAAGGAATACCTCCAGCAGGGGAGGCAACAAGCACATATGTAAGTGTGTGAGACGGAATGATGCATCAGAGAAGGGCAGGTTATTCAAGGTGGCCGGAGCATGTGACATACGAGGGACGAGCGACAAGGCCGGGGCACATTTGCCAACAGACTCGGAGGAGAGCGTATCAAGCATTTCTGGCCAGGGTACCAAATTATGGAACTAAGACCAGGTAGGGGAGACCTATGAACATCAGCAATCAAAATTAAAGAGCAAATGACTGATAACAAATAAGCGTGTTATATTCCCAAAGTTTGTACGTTTGGATTAAGCAATGGATGGGCCTTTCACCAAGTAGATCCTCAGCCTGTATTTGTTGACTCAAACTGACTAAACTATTTAGATAATAAAACATTCATAATATAATGTGTGTAATAGAGTGTGTGACTCTAAAATATGACAATAACAATAAAGCTATGAAATGAAATCACGACATTTCAGGATGTCGGTCAGAGGTTGAGGAAGATATGATGAGGTCAGGGGAGACGGAGGCTCCTGAAGTTGGGGACCAATCGTGCTTTCTACTCTTTGAAGATCAAAAAGCCTGAAGAGGTGAGGAGCAGAAGCAGGACGAGTGGGGACCGAAGAGAAGAGGTTAGAAGGGGTCATACGATGAGCCCTTGGCAGAGGGTGCTGAGGATGGGGTTTGCTGTGATCCGTCCCACGAGTGAAATCCTCACAGTGTCGCCCGTGACCTGAACTCTGAATGATGGGAGATGGAGCCCTGGGTGTGCTGTTACACACGGCCACAGACCCTCACATCCGTCTACAGAAATCAGCACCCGCCACGGAGTGAGGTGGTTCTGGATTCTGACTTGTGTGCCTCCGGGCAATGTGTCCCTTAAATTGACCTTCAACTTACTGTGTCCCTCACTGGCTCTTTGTTCCTTATATTTTTCATCTGCTTCCACGCCCTGCCTCACTCAGCTACTCAGCCTCCATCTTCCTCTTCCCCATCTTCCCAGAGGGTTATATTTATTTTGCAAACCAGTGCTTTCACGGACATCACCCCAGGGCATGTTGAACCTGTTCCCACTCCACTGGCCTTTCAGAACAAGTCTTCCCGGCTCTGGTCATGCTCATTCTCACCACACTTTCTCAGATCCAAACCCACCTTCTTTTCCCATCTCTCCCTGACAGAACTGAGAAGCGCTCGCTCAGATGACCTTGGTCTTGGCTGCCCAGGCCGGAGCAACAGGAAGGGAGAAGAGACATCCCGCTTGGCCCTGTCAGCTTTGCCTGAGCGCTCCGTGGAAGGCGGGGAACCGTGACAACAGAAGCCTGTGCACAACCACCGCAGCTGAAAATAAGGAGGCCCTTGCCGCAGGACGGCCGAGTAAATTCAGGCCTTGGCCCCACATGAAATGTTCCCTGGTTTAGTCACACCCTCCACGGAGGCAGCTCAGAAAGGCTGGAGCGAGGGCTCTTTTCCGGGAATCTGGAATGTGGGGAAAACTCTCAAAGGGAGGCAAAGTCTCAGGCTGCAGGACACAGAGCTCGGGTCACAGCAAAGGTGGCCACGCTTTCCCATGCTGCCACCTCCCGGGGCACGTGGGAAACGCAGGGCTGCCAGTCAGGGAAGAGAAAAGCCTACTTGTCCTCCCAGTACTTTTTGCGCCCCTCGACGTGGGAGGCACAAGGCAACGTCCGGACCCTGGTGAGGTCTCAGTTCAGGATGGAAGGCCCCGGTAACAGGGAACGTGTCGCAAACGCGACAGAGAGGAGTCTGCAGGCCAGAATCCCGGGGGTGCTCTCCACCTCCAGCCCATTGTCAAGTTCTCCCAGTTTCAAGTCCGAAATACTCCTTAGATCCGCCTCCTTCTGTGGGAGGAGGGTGGGGAGGGCGGGGAGCGGGGTGGACAGGTGGGGGAGATCCTGGCAGGAGCGCAGCAGTGTGGCCCTTGCGTTTGAAACACGCTTTACCCCGGCCAGTCCTGGTTCACCCTCTTGGTCCCAGCTGGCTTACATATACGTTCTGGATCTTAACTCTAAAATATTCAACTGCCACTTGCCATTTGGAGGGAATCATTTTCTTCACTCTAATGCAGTCTTTTGTGAGAAAGAAATGATGTGCCTGTAAGTTTTCAGCGATTCAGCTACCCTGGGTAGGCCCTGACTAGAAGCACCTATCTATGAAAAGTAACCAGTATGACCTTTTTGGATTATCTGTGATTTTTTGATGAATTTCCTGAGCCTCGACTTGACCGTACAAGCAGAATCCCGTGTTTTCCTCTTTGGGCCACCCCCTTTCAGATTTTCCAGCCCTTGGCCCAGTGATTCCACTCCCGGCTCCCATCTTCTCTCCACTCTGTTCCCTTTAGAGCAGCAAGAGGAAGCTAATAAAGTGATGTCCTCGCTTAAAACCTCAGGGCTTAGAACAAAGAGAAAACCCCTAACCATGACGTAGAGGCTTGTGAGAGGCGGCCTCTGACCATCCTCCCTCTGTGTTCTACCAACTCGTCTTCTTCCATCTCCTTACCCACACCAAGTCCTTCCTGCCTCGGGGCCTTTGCAACCGCTGTTCCCTCAGCCCTGCATTCTTCTCCTCCCATTCTTTGTTTCATCATTTAGACCTCAGACTTTAGAGGGGCTCTTATTGATTACTTCATTCCAAATTTGTCTGCCTCTACCTCCCCAGCCCTGACTGTCCCCTTTGTTGTCTCGAGCACCCAGCCCAGCACAGAGGACATAAAAGCACTGATTAACTTTTCTAGCTTTCTCTCTGCCCACTTGTAAGCAGGCCAAGTGGCCAGGCTCCTTCACTTTGATGACTTCCCCTCTGGGGTCCTTAGTATTCTTTCCTGCCAGTGACCTCAGCTGGAACCACCCCAATTCATCAGAAGATTCAGAATAAAATGGAGTTGCAGTCGGGGTCTCTGTCCCTTTCCTCATCGACGGTCCGTGTCCCTACCTCACGACAGCTGCAGAGGCACTTCCTCAGACACAGGGCTATTCCTCCTAATTCATGCAGAGTTCCTCATTCTTCATTTTTTTTAATGTCTGATCTTATTAATTTGTTACTCTTACAAAATCTCATTTTCAGTTGGACTCAGACTTCGAGGTGGAAGCTCTCGGAGAGGAAAGTCTATGTCTCTTGGAAATCTGTTCCTGGTGGTTCTCTTTGGCCTCCATCCTTTTCTTGGCCCAAAATCCAGCACTTTCTGCAGCCTCTTCCTTCTTTTTCTTAGTACGCTGTTTCTTCAGAGCAATACATTTGTGTCGCAGGACACGTGGAGTAATGAGATGCTGAAGCTTGGGTGCTTCGGTCCTGGGGTTCTTCCCTCCATTTAGGGGCTTTCTCCCAGCACACTGGTGGACATCGTCCTCTTTAGAGAGACTGAAAAGTCTGCAGATTCTTCTGGCTCATTTGGGCTCCAGGGGATGAGACACAGTGAGGCCAGGAATATCTTTCTCCCATTTTCTTACAATGACCCACTTGAGGACACTCAGCTCGGCATCCACGATGCAACCCCCAACAGATGTGCGCTTTCTTCTCCCATCCCCCACAGTCTGAAATGGGAATGCCCCTTACTCAGCAGCAGGTGGACATGGCCATGGGTCAAGACACCCTGCCTCATGGGGAAACCTAGTTTGCCGTTCCCACCATAACCCTTCCATTCTTCACCGAGAGCATCTGCAGCCACTTTTGTGGCCACACGCTTCTCCTAAAAGGTACAGAGTTTGCATTCACTGCCCACCTCGATGAGCTCCTGGCAGCCAGCGGCTGGGAAAGAGATGTTCAGCCTCATCCTGGAGTGGCCGACTGCCTTCGAGGCGCCACGAGAAAGAGCCCTCATTATTCGAAAGTGATTTCTTTCCCTCTTCAAACTTTAGTCCTTGCTCTTTACCCGAAGTAACATGAAAGAATTCTGTGTTCGTGGGAGGTGATTTTGCAAGAAACTAAACGGGATGGGCGAACGTCTGACAGGGTCATTGGAACAGGAGATGGTGATGGTGACTTTGATGGTCTCTTACCAACTTTCTCAAAAACAACGTCAAGGGAATATCAAACTCCAGCTTCTTCTCTTGATAAAAGAGTCTATAATAAGCTTTAATCGTATCACTAGTTCCAAAGACCTGCTAATTTCTGTCTGCACTTGTACCAATGGAGTTTGTTTTATTCTAACTCTCGGTTTATAATTATTAAGCTCCTTACATTTCCTCCATAGACTTGCAGAAAAAAAAAAAAATCTTTAAATTTTTTTAAGAGCAAGATTCCAGGCTGACAACCAGATTTCCAGCTTGGGTGACTTGAGCAATGGTGAACTCAGATGTAAAGCGGTCACGCCACCTGACCAGTCATCTTCCTGCTGCTGGACTATCAGGGCCCAGTGAGGCTGGGCACAGAGCCCAGGCCATTCATTTGCACTCGCCATGTGGGTGAGCCCAGCTGGTCCTGGAAGTCTGACCTGAGCACCATTAGTCAGCAGCCTCTGCTTCATTATGAAAGACCAAGCCCATAATATAAACATTGCTTTAGTTTGTAGACAGGACTTTGTGGCTTCCTGCCTCACATTGACTGCCCTGTGAGGTAACTGGAGAAGGAACTTACGCACGGGTTTCCCTAAAGAGAAGTCAACGTGGAAAACAGGACAGAGGTTCCTCAAAACATGAAGAAGAGAGCTACCAAATGACCCAGCAACCCTTCTGGGCCTCTACCCCAAAATTTTGCAAACACTTATCCGTAAAGATAGATGTACCCCATGTTCACGGCAACATTATTCCTGGTGGCCAAGACCTGGAAACAACCGAAATGCCCTTCGGTAGATGATTGGGTAAAGGAGATGTGGTACATACATACAATGGGATACTACTCAGCCATGAGAAAAGATGAAATTCTGCCATTTGGGACAACATGGATAGATCTTGAGAAGATCATGCGATGTGAAATAAGTCAGACGGAAAAAGCCACGTGATTTCACCCACATGTGGGACATAAAACTGAAAGCAACAAATGAACCAACAATACAAACAAACAAATAAAAACTCAAGGACAGGGACAGCAGTTTAGTGGTTACCAGAGGGAAGGGGGGATCGGGAGGTAGATAAGGGTAAAGGGGATCAAATATGTGGTGACAAAAGGAGATTTGATTTTGGCTGGTGAATGCACAATACGATATACAGAAGATGTATTATAGAATTGTACATTTTAAACCTATTCAATTTTATTAAGCAATGTCACCCCAATACATTTAATAAAATTAAAAAGACAGAAAGAGAGAAGTTTAGATTTGTCTCAGGTTATAAAGGGATCATCACTGCCATCATCCACCATGGCAACAAATATTTATGCAGAGCAAAGTGTCAGACACTAAACTAATCTCACGTGCCCCTGAGGTACTACTTTATGTCTCTGCCTTCTTGAGATTGTTTCCCTTGAGGGGTGAAGCAGAAACTTTGCTAACCAGCCTGGTCAACTTTGGAATCAATGGTCACAGTAGTCAGAGCACCTTGACCACAAAACCTAAGCTGTCCGGAGTCCTCTCCCAGGCTGAGACTGGACAGAGAAATAGGCCAGGCTGCAGGATGTGGTGCCCGGGGACAGGACCCAAGAAGAGAGTCTGAAGCATCTTTCACCCATCAGAGGGACCACACCAATGGGTGAAAATTTGGTCTGAAGCAAAGGGACCATAAGCAGAATTAACAAGGGGGAGTAAGTCAATTTAAAAGAAGAGAAGGGAAGCATCTTGGAAAGATTCCGTGAGGATCTGGAAAAGAGAAGCAGCACCTGACTGTGAGTGGAGAGAGCTGTGAAGGCGACTCACTTGGACACAAACAGCTTGTACAGCAATGGCCCTGCATTCGATGGAATGGAAGTGGTAGAGAGAGGCAATAATGGGGCTTGTGCACTATAAGAAGGTACAATATTTGTATTCATTTATTTAATAAGATTTTATTAAGTACCTCCATGCACGTGAAACAATAGGTAGCAATGCAAAATTGCCACCTGAATGGACTAGACAGATTATAGGTTGGTGCAGTGGACGTGGCTTGTAACACGTATATGACTTCTAATGAAGTGTTATGCCTAATTAGAAGAATGACATGTATGTAATTTCTTTTTTAATGACACTGCTAAAGATGACAATTTAGAGTTAAGTACATATACTCTTTAGAGTTTTATCCCATGGTGTTGAAGCAGATAATTTTTTGTGGCCCTCAACAGGTCCCACTGTGAGTTTCAATATGTAAATCAAGTCAGGAGGCTCACCGTCGTGGTGAACATTGTGAAAATGATAAATGCAATGAAAACATTTGAGCTCAACAGGTCTTCACAGATCTTTTTCTTTTGCAGCTCCTTGTACTGTTCTCTGGAAGATCGATAGCTTTCTTAAACTCTTCAAAATAGACCTGAATGAGTGGACAAAAGTGAAGAAAAGAACTTTTCCTGCATGGCCAACAGAGCTTGTAGATAGATTTATCACTCTGAATGGAAATAAATTATTCTCTGGGGCTTTTAAATAAATGTGGAACATGGGTAAAGTTCTACTGACCTATCTTTATGTTCACATATCTGACGAACAGCATTGGAGAAAGGTGCAGGCCACTGCAAAAAGACTGTCAATCAAGAGCTAGCTAGATGATAGATGATGGATAGATAAAAAAAAAATAGAGATAAATGGATAGATAGCTTTTATAAAACAGCCGTCACAACACCCTGCGTGAGTACAGCAAAATGCATCTGAATCACTGAGAAATTTGGGGGTCACAGTGTTGTTCACTCTCTAAATACGGGAGTGCTTCAGATAAAACTGTGGTTCCCTTTTTGCTAATATGTTTACAATTTCTTTGTCTGAATGGGAAAGAGGAAGTATTACAATATGACTACATTTCCTTAAATCATGACATGGCAAAATGTATGCAGTGTGACAGGAAAAGCAAACGATTACAAAGCCTTCGTGAAACTTCTCGAAGAAAGAGTTCTGGAAGACAGACCAAGGCTATTCGAAACTGGGCTTTTCAGTGCAGTTTGGGTGATTTGGGAAATATATAATCTGATACACTCACAGGGATTGGCTCAAGGTGACATTGTGTATCGCGTTGGGACAACCTAGCAAAACATCTAACCATGGCTATGAAAGCTATCAACTACGAAAACTAAATTTCATAATATTATCTAATACTCATTCTATATTAAAATGTCTCTGGTTGTTTCATAGCCGTCTTTTATAGCTTTTTCTTCTTCTTTTTTTTTTTTTCCTAAATCAGGATCCAATCAAGGTTAACATACGGCACCTGGGGGATTTTGAATAGTTTCTTGGCTCCTGTGCCTAAGTACCCAAGTCTGTCAACACAGGTTTAGTGACGAGAGCCCTGTCTACCTACAGAGCTGTTGTGAGCATCACGTTCATTCACCTCAGCTGGTACTTAGTGGACACCTACTGTGTGCTAGACACTGTTCCAGAAGACACAGTAGTGTGCTCATGGAGCTTACATTCTAGACAGATAATGGAAAGTTAACAGTGCTATTTATGTAAATATAGGGAACCAGCATTCTGGTTAAAGGACACAAGCAAATCTTGGGGGAAAAAATATTCTTTTATAAAAAAATAAAATGAATTTGGATGAAAACTAAATTATTTCTGTTCTGTATAGGTGTTTGGCAAACTTCAGGAAGAGATTAGCAGTATAATTTCGGAGTTTAGAGTATATCAAAACACTGTATAAAGAGGACTTTCTGCTTCTAATTAAATAAAATTGTGTGTGTGCTTCTTGTCACATGATATACACACACCTTGGAGATATTGAATGTTCAGTTCTAGACCCATCCCAAGGAAGGGAATCATAATCTTTTTGCTGGTGGAGGGTCTTGCTTTCAACTTGTAAAAACACGACATTTTTGAAGTACAACAGAACAAGGAATACATGTATTTATTTGCTCATTTTGACTTCCTCGGTTCTTATTTTTCTAAATACCCAATAAGCAAGAAACCCATGTTAGAATATAGAGGTGGAGAGACTGACAGAGGTTAGAGATGGAGGGCCACTTAGAGGTCATCTAATCCAAATTCCATATTTTTACAGATGACCTCATCAGTGATCATTTCAGAGGCATTTTCATTAAACTTAAGGCTCTAAGACACAACACACATGGTTTCCAGATGTAGAAGCCCGATTCCGAAATTCTGCACATGAGATAAGACGATTGGAACCTCACGTTGTCCTGATCTTTCGCCCTCATCCTGACTTTCCTGATGTCCTGTGAGAGCTGAAGTAGTAAGGTAACCTTTGTGTGAGGGCGATTGCCAGTCTGGAGATCAATCTCATGCCAGGGAAAAGTAGCGCATCTTCTCCAGGATTATGGCCTGAACTTAGATCATTCTGGAGCCTTTCCCCCCGGAACAGCTGCCAGGCATTGCCTGTTCCTGTCCTTGGCTTTAAGCTGTGGGGCAATGTGGTTGAGGAGTGTGCGCCAATATCTGGGGATTTTACTCTCCCAGTTGGGCAGTTCTTAGTGCTGCTGGCTCTCAGGGAAATTCAGGACAAGCGCCTTCTGTCACTTTAGGGTTAGCCTGATTGGCAAGGGAGTCTGACCAGCTGAGGACAAAATGAAGTCATTTGTTCATTCATGTGCTAGAGTCCCTGTATTCAGGAACAGTTGTTTAAAAGTTGGCAAAATGGAGGTCTTCAGGGTTTGGGATGATGCTGAATGGCTATCCTCTTGTGATTACGGAGGGTCTTAGGTAGTACTTGGGAAGCTAAAAAGTAGACAAATAAGGATGTCGGCTTGTGCTATGAAGAAAAAGCAGGGTAAAAGGACAAAGAGTGAGGAAGGGAAGGGTGCATTTTAGGTGGGGTGGTCAGGGGAAGCCTCTCTGAAGCCTATGGACCTCATTCTATCCCTTCCTAGTCCCAAACGGCTGGCTCGACTTTGCAAGCACTTGGCTTACCAGGTCCCAATAGTCCCCCTCCACATGAAGGATTCTCCACACAGACGCTACTTTTGTTGACAGCTTGGATGCTTGTAGTCAAAGACCAGTGCTTCTCTGTGGTCGACCTGAGGCGTGCCTCAGTTCTTGCTTCTGGTCTAGGAGGCTGTATCAGTTACCAGGGATGTTGTGACAAATGCCACAAACTGAGTGGCTTCAAACACCAGAATCCTATTCTCTCACTGTTTTGGAGGCTAGAAGTCTGAAATAAAAGTGTTAGCAGGGCCATGCTGCTTCCAAAGCCTCTAACAGAAGATCTTTCCTCGTCTCTTACAGCTTCTGGTGTTCCTTGGCTTCTGGAAGCATAACTCCAACTCCTGCCTCTGTCTTCACGTGGCCTCTTCCCTCTATGTCTCTGTCTCTGTGTCTCTTCTTATAAAGATTTCAGTCATACTGGACCGAGCCTCCCCCGCACCCCCTTACTCGAGTATGAAAATTTAATCACATCCTCATGACTCTATTTCCAAATAAGATCACATTCTGAGGCACTGGACTTGTGGCTTCAACATATCTTTTAGGGAAGACACAATTCAAGCCATAACAGAGACCAAGACTCCAGCGGATTGATTGTTTTCAAAACAAGTGATTGGGCGGGGGTGACTGATATCATGACCTATCGTGACCGAATGAGCACATACACTGAGGATGTCTTAGTGTCTCCATATGAAACCAGCTGTGTGACAGTACTTTGTGTGAAAAGCACAATATTCCTGCAATGTGAACTGCATCTATTCTGTAACAGAAGGATAATTAGGTTAAACTTAGTTTATTACTCACTACACATTGTTTAGTAGTAAACAGGGGGATATGGATTTTAAAAAACTGGGACATCTTCTTAAATTTGAAGTGATCATAACAACAACTAAAACTTTTAAAATGCTTGCTAGGTACCAAGTACTGTTCTAAAGTATTTTATACAAGTTAAGTCATTTAATTTGCATAATAACCCTACAGGATAAAATCATTATCCTTTTGCAATTTGGAAGTAAGGAAACTGAGGCATAGAGTAGTTAAGTAACTTACCCAAAGGTACTCAACTGGGAAGTAATAGAGCCGTTGGAGCAATAAAATGTTGATAACCTTTGCAAGTCCCTCTAACTTGCATCTGTTTCTGTATCAGAAGCATTATTTTAAAAAGGATTATGTGTAATCACAAAGAACAGCCAATCTGAATCTCTTCAGTAATTATTTTCAAACCACTCCAGAGTCCATCTTCATTCTATATTCAAACACTGTCCTTGATTATATAAGCAAATACCAGTTTGGTCTCTCTTTTAAAAGATCACAAATAAGAAAATTATGCAAAAGCAGGAGGTGACTGAATAGAAGTGGTGAGTCCTACTGTCCTCGGAATGCAAAGCGCCTTTCATGTTGAGTCGTGCCAACAGCTCATTCACTCGTTTGGCTTCCAGTAACTGAAATCTAATCTCTAACTTTAGTACAATACGATTCACCTACATATTTATTTTGTAAAATGAAGACTATAGCCACTTTAAAAAAAATGCCACCACAAATGCCACCACAAATGCCATCTCTTCTTGTGGCACGGGTTGAAGAAATATTACTTAGGGAATAAATTCTGAAGCTGAATTTCTTAGATTCCCTAGACATTTCACTGGTATGACATGTAACTTTTATACCTTTATATGAACAGACACCTGCACAATGGTTAATATGTAACTGATCATCTTTTCCATTTATTTGCAACGTGGAAAAGATACCAAAAGTCACAGTGACCACAGACTCAATCGCAAGAAGGCAGGGGGAGGTGATGGACGTGTGAGGGGGTGAGAAGGATCGGTCTCTTTGGGGAACATGTCAGCATAAGAACATTCAGCTCAGGAAGGAAGGAAAGCCGGTGGTTCGAGAGAGTTCTTTAAGGGACACCAGTCTCACTGCTTCTGACATGACTAGATTGAGCCAAAACCCAAATGTACTAGCTTCTCACAGAAATAATTTAAAAGAAATATCACTATGTAGTACTCCTATTTTCCTTTTTGCCAGCAGGGTCCTTCTGCTTCATTACTCTCATCTTTAATTATTTCCTGCAGTTCTGGAGCTGCTCTCACGTTTAGGATACATTTATATTTGGTCGCTGTAACCATTATGCTAATGGTTAACCCCAAATTTTATGCTAATCTTCTCAAAAGTGTTCTTAAAGCTGGTAAAAATGAAGGAAGAGAATTAATATTAATTGAGCACCTGCTATGTGCTTGGCACTGTTGTAGGTGTTTTACGTAGAGTCTGTAATTTAGTCCTCATGACCACTCTGTGAGGTAGGCACAGTTATTATCCTAATTTACAGATGAGGAAATAGATGCTGAGAGAGGCAAGGCTGGGCATCTTCAGAGTATGAGGTGAATGGCAAGATGTAAAACCCTGGCCCCTTGTTTTTTGTGAGGCTAATATTGGTGGTTTTATACTTGCCAGAAAAGTTTGCTGTTCATGCAAAATTATACAACTCAGACAAAAACAGCAACAAATAATTATTTACTATATATCTAGCATGCTAAGCACTTTACATGCATCACCACTGTCCCTATAAGAGCAGCCCTTCGTAGTTAGTATTATTTTCTAATTTTATCGTTAAGGAGCCTGGGCCATGACGTAAATCAATGCCCTGCTTCCTTCATTGAGAAAGGTTTCCTTTGAAAGAAAAAGTTAGTGTGCTCAGTGGCATGGATGATTTTACATTCTGGTACCACCAGCTCATCTCCTTGAAGACTTGTCTGGACAGTTTCAAGACCACACTTGGAGTAGCACTGGCTTAGCAAAGTCAAGTAAGTCGCTCACAGTCTCCCAGGTGATGAATGAGTGGTGGGGATGAGGTTCCGACCCGGGTGAGACTGTGCACTTTCCCAGCACCACACTGCTTCCCAGGATTCAAGGAATGAGGTGATGGCCTCAACAAACAACTCTGCAAAATGTGCTCCCCGCCCAGGGCTCTCTCTCTCTTTCCTTGCCACAATTTTATGATAGACATGCTGTATTATAAAAGGCAGCGGCTATAGTAAATGTTCGATTAGAATTATAGTAGAGTGTGATATTGGTACGTGGTCATTCGTGGAGGTGAGAGCAAGTTCTCCTCCTGAGAAATTAAAATAAGATTGCCCCCTGAAAATAAAACAAATAAAATCCATACACATCATGGATAGACCTGATCATGTGTGGAACGAATCAAGAGATTGTGTGAACCTATGTGTGGTTGAGTCACATGGAAACACCTAATGCTCCACTCACAGAGACGTAGAAACAACCTCAGGGAGACAGGCCTGACTAGAATTTCATCGACAAAAACCCAGTGTGTTGCACTGGGCTCTGTCTGGATTGACCTTATACTCTGATTGGCAGTGGTGGACCTCGTGTGGAAAAGGAAGTCGAGGACCCGAACTTGGCCGTGTTTATCCTGCACAGACTGTCCTCTGTTGTGAAGCAACTGTGGGTCATGAGGCTTCCCAGGCCTGGGGGAAATCTCTCTCAAAACGATTCTTCCTTTTAAACTTTGATTTCATGTTCACCAAGCAATCTTTTGATTACTCAGTTTCCCAGGTATTCACTATCAGAAAAGGGGATGCTCTGAATAGGAATTACAGGGATTTTAGTCAAGACGAGGAAATAGTCACTACTGTAAATTAATAAATTGTAACTGGGGTTTATACATAAACTTATGAGTATGGTTCCTACAAGTCAGTGTCCTTGAGACAGATGAGTTCTGGGAGTCCTGGCATGGCCAAGTTCCTGGACCACCAAAGCCAAGACTGCAGCCACACAGATACATAGTGCTGTCACGCCGAGGGCCTGCAGGGGCTGCCCGGCAGATGCCATCTTTCTCATCATTCTTCCTTTCGACCTTCAAAAACAAGTACAATGGTTGGCTATATAAATGCCAAGGAATCAAGTTCGAGAGGGTCAGGAAACTTTTCAGAAGGTTTTAAGTGAAGAAGGCATCAGATGGCATAAAAACTGAGAAAATAATAAGAACTGCATAATTTGGAAAAGTGACAAAAGGAAAAATAAGCTTTGGAAGAAAATGGAAGTAAAACCATGCTGTTGTATGGAGACAGAGGGAAAATTCCTCGGTGTAGAGGGAGATGCTATCACATAGCAATAGGTGGGCCCAGGAAAAAAAAATCAAGAATCAGTGTGGTTAGTGTGAAAAATCCTAGGCTGGGGAATGGAGATCAGGAGAGACAAAATGTAGGAACACAGTGATATGAGGATGATGGGTTAGCATTTTCATTGCTCACTCTTTAAGGAGAAAGATGAGTTGCAAAAAAAAAAAAAAACAACTAAAAACACTCATAATTATGACACTATTGCATAGCTTCCTATTGTCATCGTTTTTGTCATTTAAAACTTCAACAGGCCATTAGAAATGTGAAATGGCAGTAGACAGGAAGACTTCCCTAACTGAAACGTGTCTATTAGAAACTGTCAAGCACCTCAGCGCCAACTGTGAGCTTCTTCGAAGAGAGTCCAGAAGAGGTTCTGCCTCTGCTTGAATATAATGTCTGGACTGCCTGTTTGGAGGTGTTCTCCACCAGGTCCAACCCAGCTGCACCAACGGGAGTATAAATTAAAACACGTATCTCACAGAATCTATTTCTAATTTATATGAAAGGTAGAGTCCCCCATGTTTGTTTTAATTGACAGATACTTCCTTTTTTTTCTGTCTTGTTCTAATTCCATGAATTAGAATAGAAAGTATATTCATTTATTCATTCATTTAAAAAAAAGTGAATACCGACTAGATGCTAGGTACTTTGATGAGTTATGGAAAAAAGATGACAAAGACATTGTTTCTGCCTTAACAAAGCTCACAATGCAGTCAAGAAGGTAACCTGTAAAAAGGAACCAGACTACTATGTCATAGACGCTGTAATGGATCCTTCAAGCCTTTCTCAATTCAAGGCAGCAGGCTTTTCAGCTAGGTGCAAACAGAAACATCATGCATCAACTTCCTTTGTCGGGAGTGCCCCTCCATTAACTTGCTGCCAACACATCAGATAATAGTAGCAATTATAGTGTAAACTTTTTTCTGGTTCATTAAGCTGGAAATGTTTTGTTCCTCCTTCATATCTCAACTGTGCTTTGTTTCCTGTCTAATTATCCATGCTGCTGTTTTGAAGTGGGCAGAATAGATTTTATTATTTTTTTCCACGTCATAAAGGGTAATTAATTTTCTTCTAGTTGAAAACAATGAGGATCAGGGGCTTAGCCACCCTGGGGGTTGTCTCTTTAGGTTTGCCAAAGATAAATACAACTTTGGGCAAAAATCTTATTGAAACAAACTGGATCAGACGGATTAACATTAAAAATCAATGACCAGCAACTTAAAAGAAAAATTTTAATACAGTGATGAACTATAGCCTGATACTTATGTAGAACAAATTATCCAAAAGAATGGAGAAACATATTTTGTACTATCACATACTGTTCTTATTTACACAGCTTAAATAAACCATCTATCTGATCTCCAACGAAGTGCTGGCAATAGCAAATACTCGGTAGAAGATTCAAGTTTACTACATGTTTTCATACATAATCATCACACCAGATGAGGAAACTGAGGTTTGGACAGTTTTAAGTCTTTATCCATGGATGCACAGAAAGCGAAGGGCAGCAGCAGATTCACAAAAGCAGAATTCAGTGCTTTTGATGTTTCAACAGTGTTTGATGCTTCCCAGTGTTCCACGCATGCAAGAAAATCCTTAGGGGAATGCTGCTTTACACCACATGCTAGAGGCGGGCTGACCCTACTTACTGCATGTGTTAAGGCTGATCTAGAAGGGGCTGGGGCTCACTCAGGCTGTTCCTGGCCTGTGGGCCCCTGATGGTCTGGGGGGAGTTGAAGGTTGATGTGCAGTTGGGAGCTACTGTTTCAGGCCTTGTCCTCTCCAGGACGTTGACAATACGCAGGTTTGAAGTGTGGCAGCAAGAATAGCGAAGGAAAAGAAATGATTCTAATCACCTTGCGTTAACAAAAGCGCTTGGTTCTGAAGGACTCCGCCTAAAACTGTCATTGAAGGGCTTACTGAGACTTCTAGATAACAAATGGCTTTCAAACAGCTGAAATCATTCCCAAGTCTGCCAAAGCTGTTTTTCACACACCACTTTTTTCTTTAATGTTTGTGCAAAACGACGCCAAGTCTTATAGTATTAGTGGGACTATATTTCACTCTTTGACATCTTGATCTTCAAACTGACAGACTCTTGATCATCTTTTCTAATTTTGGTACACTTGTAACCTCAAAAGACAATAATTCTTACACTATGGTTCTGGTGTGTCCCTCCCCACGCTCCTTTTTTTGTCCACTGCCTGCACTACCCAGAGGATATCTCCCAGCCTTACTGAATATTTAACAAGTGTCTTATATTCCCAAATCCACTTCATTGATGAAGCAATGCGTTTGTCTGACATAATTTTAAAAGATTCATAATTGATTACTGCCTCCATCACCAGAGAATGTAAAAACTACGGGACAAAAATGTAAGTGCTGTGGGGAACATGTATAGCAGGGATGTGTTTTGCTATTCACTCTTAACCAAAACATCGTGTTATTATATTTAATACCTGAAAGTTGCCAAGTGTATTAAATTTTTGTATCTATAATCTGTGATAAAGGTGATGAAGGGTAGTTACCTAACTTTAAAATTAGACCCTTTAAAATAGAATAAAGAATCATAAGAATGAAAGATCTGAGAGATCATAGAGCTGTCATTCAAATCCACTCCAGACAAGAACGGGGCAGGCCTTCTTTAAAAGTGCTTTTTGTCCAACTAGAAGTCTATGACCCAACTGATTGCCTTGACCAAAACTAGAATGTGAAACTAGAATATTCCTGTGACTGGTTAGGACACCGAATATCATAATTACCAATAAGATACTTAAGAAAGAGTTGTAGCTCTCTTTGATTTTAAAGAAACTTGTATAAAAAGGTTTCAAACAAAATATTACTCGTAAATAACTCACTTCTAAACCCTGAAGACCTTCTACATTTAAACTCATTTTCAGGAGAAGAATGAGCCAGAGTATGCTGAACTTTATTCTAGGCATTCCACTTAGGGCATCCTAGTTTACATCTTGTTTCAATTTTCAGACATTTTGGGTGAAAAATTGATACCACATCACCTACTCTTTTCTCTAATCAAAACCAACAAATCTACTTGAAGTTTATTAAAAACCCATTCAGAGGACCCAAGAAGAAGTAAGGATCGACGAGACAAAAGGTAAAAAAATGCATAGTTTACAATTTAAACCATGTAGAGACATTGTTTTGACGAATAATTTAAAATGTTTTGAAAACTTAAAGCACCCTGCAAACGTCACAGTTAATACAGCTCATGCAAGTTCAATAGGATTAAAGTATATCCACACACAAAAATAACCGCGAATCCATCCAAAAAATTAGGCAAAAAAACATTTTATTAAAATGGGTCCCCTATTCCTTCATTGGAATATCAGACCTGATTCTTCTCATTTCTATCACTTTCCAACTCTGCAGAGGCAGCTGTTCTTAACCAGTTTCCTTAGAGGTAGGGAGCTTCAGGCAAGTGAGAGGTTTGTGACTTATGAGCAATTATACTTGCAACTTCATTGACTAAAAAAAGCATATAACTATTACCCATGCCCTCTGGAATATACCATATTAATGCTCCAAGGTAAGCATGAATCTTGAGGAACTAAAAGTTCCAAATGAAAAATGCAGAGGTACGTGAGCCTAAAGCCATCGCTAGCAGAATTTCAAGATCCATCATTAACAGTGTTCTTTGGGATTAAGGAATGGAGAAATCATAACTGTGATAGTTTTAGTTAAAATATACAATTTTTAAAAGTACTTTGGAAGAGGAAGATAGGAAAGAAAAGGAAAGGTAGAAAAGGAAACAATTTTTAAGAAGAGGTTAATTGTGGTATCATGTTTATGAGAAACATTACCAGTATTCAGAGAAAGAAAACCTGTGGCTTTTTTTTTTTTTTTGGACTAGTCATGAAAACACAATTTTCAAGTGCATGAAGATCATATTTTAATGATAGAAAAATATTTGTTACTTTTTTAAAAACCATTGATTTCACTTAATATCTTCTTTTAATCAAAATAAAATCCATCCCAAAATATTTGTGGTAAATCATAAGACAATGTTTCTCCATCTATAAAATGAGGTGTTTGGCCTAGAATATCTCTAGCGTCTCTCTAATCTAATATTATATATTTTGCTTTGCATGATAAAATAAATAAATATATACTCATTCACTAGGCAATGATTTTAGCACTTATTTTATGCTGGCCACTATGCCATCATTGCACATGTAGTAGGGAAAAAGTAAAACATGACTTCACTCACCAAGCTACGGTCAACTGGAGAAATCAGGGTTGGGGCACTGCTTGCTATAACCGGTAATCTCTACAAAAAATGATAAAAATGTTGCTGTTAGGACAGAGACATTTCCTCTCTTTGAGACAGATAAGCTCCATTTTGTCGTAGTCCTCTTTGTTAAACGATCAAGTTTTTTTCCCCATTACTTTGCAAAATAAATGAGATCTAATTCAGAACACATCATTGAGGCTCTAAATTCTCTGAAGTCTGATATGGACTGGTATTAAAATATTGCCTTTTGAATAAAACATTCCAGATGGAAGCATGAAGGTCTGCAGTAGTCATCATCATTTTCTAGGCCTTTTACTGTAACAACTAATGACCATCTAAGCAGAAAGGGAATGAAGTTCTGAGCTGGGCACATCTCTTTAATCTTTGCAAAAGCTCTTCAAGAGAAGTAAGTAGTATTATCCTTTCTTTTTCGATGGGAAAACAGGCTCAGAAGTGAAGTAATCTGACTAAAGTCATGAAGTTAGAAAGTAGTAAAAAGGATTAAAAGCTAAGTTTGATTCCAAATGACCATATTCTTTTTACTACACAGTGCTTTCCCCAGTAAGAGGAAGCTTTGAAGCCATGTTTCCCAAAGTCCACTTGGTGGAACACTAATGAGGTAAGACACTCCCTAAGCCTAAATGGACTCTTTCCATGGTCAAGTAACTTTGAAAAATGCCAAGCATGTTAAAGGCGGTGAAGTAGTACATAAAAGAAATTTTTACTTTGAATCAGCTTTTCCTCAAACCCATTTGACAACCAGACCCAGATTATTTTTTCATTTAACACTTATTAAAATGTCTTGAAACTAAAATAATTTGGCATAAGATTAAATGACTGAAATGGGGGGAAGGGGTTGAATGAGAGCTTCAAAGCAGAAAACCAGTTTACAAAGCAATTAAAATGAAAAATTAGCAGTTATGAAGGAAGCATTTAAAAAAGTGTAAGATAACAGTCTGTGCTCTCAGTGTAGCTGGGTGATGGGGGTGGTAGGAGGATGGAAAGAGTCAGAGGCAAAAAAGGAAAATATAAAATCATACAGAGAGCATATTTTCAGTGCAATTTCAGTGATTAATGTGGGCTGAAGCTGAAGATTTGGGAGAGAAAATAGGCTTCAGCTGGGCCCTGAGGGCTATGAAGATTTAGATAAGGGGAGAAGAGGCTGGGAGACACTGAAAGGCAAAAACAGGTTTGGAGGAGAGTGAAGAAAACTATTCACTGGATCTATGTAGGGAAATAAAATGACAGGTAATATACAATCACATAGCAACCATTGTTGGTACTGACGGAAGCAACAATCAAAATCTGGAAGATCATTTAGGAAGTCAATTAAGCTGAATATTAAGTATGACATAGATTTTTGAATTTTACAACTGACAGGCTCCTTCAAGCAAAGTTAAAAATGTCTGTCTAATGAATCAGTAGATGCTCTCATCTAGTTACCCGAGCTCTATTCAGCCCGCTGGGTCTGCCCGGGGTTCGCAGACCCCAAATGAAGCAGCTCCGAAATGTAGAGGTCCAGGGTTTTTAAGCCCAAAATCCCATTCTTCATTCTGTCTGAACTATTTTTCTTCTATTCATTACCTGTCAACCCACTGGTCAGGTGTGCAAGCTGGGGTGGGGGGGGGGGGTTACAGAAGCAGAATCTGATTGTTAGAATGTTATGTTCCTATAGTTAATATCCTATGTTCCTAGGACCGTAGCCAAGCAGTAATTTCCAGCAAGTAGTTAACTTTTAAACAGTAAGTCTCCAGCCAACACAATTTAAGGTAAAATTCTGATAAAAAAAAAAAATTAGACTGAGCAGCATGAGCACCTGCGGTCACGAAAGCGCGCTCAGATATTTACAAAATATCTATAGGAGAGAGGGGAAAGGCGTTTCCCCAAAAGTCTGGCACGCGCTTTTGGTACCAAACGTGGGAGCAGGGACAACAGAAAAACACCGAGCGAAGGGGTTTGCTCAAATAGGAAAGATTACCAACTTGCCTGCAGCAAGCAGGGCGAGATGTTGAAGCAGCGTCTCTCCCGCCTCTCGGACCCACCCCACACGACCCCACAGACTACGATTCCCGACTCCCCCACCGGCCCTCCAGTCGGGCCGCCTGAGCCATTCCGCGCGCAGGGCATTGTGGGACTCGTAGTCTTTCTGCCCCGCTCCGCGCATCGGAGGCGGGGAGCTCCTATTTTCTGAGAAACCGACCTCCTTTTCCTGCGCGGCTTCCCTTTCCTCCCTTTCCTTCCCTCCCCCGCCCCCGCACCTTTTTTTTTTTCTCTCCCACCGGGCGTTTGAAACTTCCCGCGACGCCGGCGCGCCCGGAGGCGGGAAGCCTCGCGAGAACGCAGGCGCTCGCGCCGCGATCTCCGCCCGCAGCCCCGCCCCCTCCTTCCTCCTCCTCGTCCCCCCTCCTCCCGGCCCCCGGCGGCGAGTGGCGCTCGGTCCGTCCGCCCAGGGCTGGCGGGGGATGCGCGCGGCGCGGCGGGGCGGAGGGCGACCCGGAACCGCGGCGAGGGCGCGCCCCCGGGCTGTGGGTGTGCGTGAGGGGGGCCCCGGAGGCCCGCGCGGCGGAGGCGTCGCCCGGGAGATGCTGTGACGGGCCCCGCGCGGGAGGAGCTCGGGCCTCGCCTCGCGCGCCCCAGAGCAGCCCGCGGCCGCGGCGGCTCGGGCACCCGCCCGTCTCCGGTAGGTCGGGGTGGAGGGGAGCGGGGAGAGGGGGGTCGGGCCAGCGCGGCCTGGGCCCGGCGGCGCGGCCCTGCGCGGGCCGGGCAGGGCCGGCCTCGCGGATGCGGCCCTCGGCGGTTGCGGCTCGCGCCGCGCGCGGGTTACATAAGCCGCGTTCGCCGAGCGGCGGCACATGGCGACGAGCGAGGTTCGGGGTGAGCCCTCGCCCTCCTCCCTCCTCCCCCTCCCCCCCTCCAGGTCGGGTTCGACCCCGCACGGGCTCTCCCCTCGGCGATCCCGGGTGCGGGGCATCGGGCCCCCCGCGGCGGGCCTTCCCCACCCCCCGCTCGGGGAAGCGGGTCTCCCGCCGCCCAGAGCTGCCCACGCCCCTCCTGGGCTCGGCCAACGCTGTGGGTCCGCGGCCGGGAAGTTCCCCTCGCGATCTCGAAAGGTGCCGGGGAGTGGGTCCCCGCGGCAAGGGAGATGGGAAATGCGCGTCCGCCTCGGGGCGGGGGTCGCTCTGCCTTGCTTGTCCCGCCTGGAAGCCTCAAGGCTGTTTTGTGACTTAATCTGTTTTTATTTGACTTCGGAGGGGGGCGGGTTAGTGTGTTCTCGACGCCGTCGAGGTTCCTGCTGGCTGTTACCTCTTTTTTTTTTTTTCTTCCCCCCCGCCCCCGAATAGGCAGCTTGAGAATTATTTGGAAGAACCGGAGTCCTTTTATAGGTTGAACTATAAGTCCCTCTGAAACTCTGGACTTCGTGTTGCTCTCACAGTATCCTCAGGAGCGAGGAGATTTTTTAAATCCCCTTGCTTGAACTTCCACTGAGTGGGTCTTTGTGGAGAGAAGAAATTAGGGTGAGTTTACTTATTTTGGAGGATCTGACCAGGGGTGACAACCCGCAGCTCAAATTGATGCTTGAGAGAGGCCCCAAGGGTGCTAAGTTGCTGGGGAAGTCTACATGCTTTCTGTACTGTAGTGTTTGATGGTAATTTTTTCAATAAGCTAGTACCGACGTCTCATCAGTTGGCAAAATAGCAATAATTATATTTTGAAAATTAATTTTTAATACTGTTATATAGCCATTTTGCGATAAACCTAGATGTGTCTAGGTTTAAAAGGAAACAAAAACATTGTTTCTTTCCTAACCATGAACGCTTTCAGGAATTCCTCTTTCTTCAGAATGAAGTCTGACTCCCTCAGGTGAGGTCACCGGGGTCCCTACAGTAAGGCAGGGAGGGCATTTCTGCTCTCCATCCCTAGCTATTCACAGGTTGATGCTTCAGTTATTCCAGAATTGTCTCCAATCCTGGGTTCATTTTCTTGAAAATGTGCTTTAATGTTCCTTTGCTGGTGTCCTTCATCCTGGAGTGCCCATCCCTGTCTTTTTCAAGTCTTCGAATCCTACTTAGCTTTAATGCCATCTTTTCTGTGCACTCTTTCATTTCCCTTTATCCCACTTCTTCTTGGAATTTCACAGCATCTATATCTCTGTCGTACCATTTATTTGTGTCTGATATTCTAATGGTTATGTATCTCTTCCAGAAGGTGAACTCCTTGAGTCAGAAAGGAGGTCATCTTTCTGCCCCTGTATTCCCTTCCCAGTGCAATGTTTTAAAAGTAGTTGGTGATTAATGTTTGGATGAAGTTTGAAAAAACAACTTCTAAAAGGTTGGAAGTTTCTGGGTCCACTGGTGGTTTACATTTAGATCATAATTCTTAATCTTTATGAGCCAAAAAGAAGTAAAAACTCATACACAATGTTTTATAGAAATGTTTGCTCAGTGTATGTTGCACTGTAATTATTTAGCAACTAGATAAGTTTTATTTTCTGCAGTGAATTCAGCTGCTTTTGAAGATGTATTTCACACAGCTGGTATTCTATATGATATCTTTCCTATTAATTTTGCAAATTTTGTTCTTAATAATAAAACAATGTAGCATACTTTAACATAAATTGGGCCTAATGTTGAATTTTTTCCCTCTTAAATAGACTTTATTTTTAGAGCATTTTTAGGTTCACACCAAAATTGAGTGGAAGGTACAGAGATTTCCAGTATACCCTCTTTTCCTGCTCCCACTCGTGCATGTTTATCCACATCTGGCAGCAGAGCAGAACACTGATGAACCTACATTGATATATCATAATCATCCAAAGACCATAGTTTACATGATGGTTTACTCTTGGGTGGTGTAATTCAGTGGGTTTGGACAAATGTATAACGGAATGTACCTACCAGTATAGTATCATTCAGAGGAGGTTCATCGCCCTAGAAATCCTGTGTTCTGCCTAGTTTTCCTTCCCTCTCTGTCAACCCCTGGCAACCACTGATATTTTTACTCTACAGTTCTGCCATTTCCAGAATTCTCATATTTTGGAATCATTTCATATTGGCTTTTTTTCACTTAGTAATATGCATTTAAGTTTCTTCCATGTCTTTTCATGGCTTGATAACTTTTTTTTAAAGCACTAATAGTCTGTTGTATGAATGGACCACTTTTAATTTATCCATTCACCTACTGAAGGACGTCTTGGTTGCTTCCAGATTTTGACAATTATGAGTAAAGCTGTTATGTATGTTCATGTGCAGGTTTTTATGTAGACATAAGTTTTCAGCTCCTTTGGATAAATACCAAGGAGTGTGATTCCTGGATCCCATGGTATGTTTAGTTTTGTAAGAAACTGCTAGACTGTCTTCCAAAGTGGCTGTACCATTTTGCATTCCCAGCAGCAGTGAATGAGAGTTTCTGTTGCTCCACATCCTCACCAGCATTTGGTGTTGTCAGTGTTCTGGATTTTGGTCATTGTAACAGGAGTGTAGTGGTATGTCATTGTTTTAATTTGTATTTCCCTGATGACATGATGTGGAGCATCTCTTCATGTGCTTATTTGCTACCTTTATATCTTTATTGAGGTGTCAAGGTTTTTTGCTTTTTAAAAAATTTGGTTTTGGGGGTTTAAGAATTTCGATTTTTTAAAAAATTGATTTTTTGTTTAACATGTATTTCTGTTTCCTCTAGTGTTTTGCTATCCTAACTAACCTCATGTTTAGGACCTATTAGTAGTAAAGTATTATGACCTCACTGTGAGTTCATAGAACTAAGATATGATTTTTGACTTTTAGGAATTCAGAGTATAGTGGAGGAAAGGAGACAGGCAAACACAAGTAATGAATTTTTAAAATT